>CM050648.1:142358907-143623074 GCA_027574665.1 Rhynochetos jubatus | reverse complement strand
AATTATTCTTTTTTTTTTTTTCTTCCCGGTAGGACCAGTGTAATAAAAAAAAAAAGTTTTTCATTGTGCATGAGGCTTTTGCATGTGCATGTGTTTGCAGGCAAAGGGGAGTAGGTGGACCTTAAACCTATTGTAAATTTGAGAAATATTGCCTTGAGATAACCCAGTGAAATACCTCATTACTCTACAGCCTGCCCAAATGAGGCTTATTTTTAGTGTGAATCCAAACAGAAAAATATTCTCCATGCAAAAGAGCAATTATAGGCCCAAAAGCATAGTTCAAACATGTGTAGCTGATTTAGGTTCCCAAAAATACAAGTACTGGCCTGTTTCATTGTCATCCACACAAAGAACTGAGTCCTAAAATCCTTTACTCAACTAAATTCTTAATAAGTAAACTGAGACTAACCCTCTAATACCAGATTTGTTAAACAACATGATTTAGGTCCTTGCTATTCATGCACCTTGTACGACTAAAATGACTGTTAAAGCTAGAATCATGAAAGAGTCATTTTATGTAGCTGCTAAATTCCTCTCAAATCTCCTTGCAACTTAACGAGTAAAGAAAGCTCAATGTGTAATGCCAGCTAATGTGGTTTATGCTAGAAAATAGTATCAACCTATCTTTGTAGCTTATCTAAGCCAGGATAATACTTTTAGCCTTTATAGTAGACCCAACTCCATTTTTTCAACTCTTGACTATGTATTTCCTGAAATCCTTTTCCAAAGAGTTAAATTGGATGTGAAATCTGTACTAGGCTATGGGACACTCTTTGTTCTAGGAGGAGGCAGCAAAGCTTTGCTTCTGTATCACTTTCATTGCCTTCTGATTGAGGTTGACAGTGTGACAGGAAAGCAAAGAGAAGCAATTGCAGGCTGAATGAGAGCCTTTTTCAGCCATACAGCAGCCTCCTCCTTAGCCCCTGAGAAAAAGAGGTAACAGATGCCGATAGCAAGAATCCCTAACAAAGTCCTAACTTTGATGCAGACAGAAGACAAAAAAATGGGAAAGATTGTCTCACTTCAGAAAAACCTTGAATGGACGACAAAGGAGGTGCTGGGGTGGAGGAGGGGGGGCGAAATATCGCAGGACTGGAAATGGCTGGGAGAGTTATGGAGTGACGGCGGTCTCGAGAAATAGGTTGTTGTGAAGGTTTCAGGTCTTCGTCACCTGCCATCTCGGCAGTGTGAGGAGTTGGGGAAAGTGTCTCCAGTGACGGGGGGCCAGGAGGGGAGATTTTCAGTCCACCAAGACCTATGTTTCCAGGAAAGACACCCTTTCCCTTTCCAGAAAGTCACGTTATTTACACAAAAAAGGAACAGAAAATAATGGTTTGGGGAGTAAATAGCTGCTCAGAGTAATTTTTTGATTGAAGGAAGACAAAGCAGTGATACATTTGTCCTCATCTCTGAACAGATTGTGTGCAACAAGAGTTTTCCCACTCACTTCTGCATTCTGCAATATTTATTGTTATCCTTTTTTTTTTTTTTTTTTTTTACATGGTTTAAGCAAAAATATGATCTACCAGGGACCTGATCTGTAACCTTTGGACCTTGTAGAATGACTGTAAATTAGTGCAGTGAGAACACAACAACTAAGAACAGCTTTTGTTTGCACAAAACTGCTCTGGCCCCTCACATGACACGAGCCCAACCGATCACCCTTTTCAGTAAAATTGTGGCAGGATCATGCTCACCCACGAAAATGCCATATTAAGTGTGCTTGTACAGATGATCTTCTCAACGCCAGGTCTGATGCTGCACAATATTTTGCATACTATGGAATTATTTTCAGCTCTTCAGGCCATGCTAAAGTGGCAAGAACCTCACCCCGCCTCCAGCCTTACAGATGCATAAACCTCAGTTTACCCTCAAACCTCTGCAGAAATCGTATAGGATATGCACCAGCGGGATTAATAACAGGGGATGAAGTGGGCAGGTGAAATGAGCTGCTTCCCTCTTTCATCCACGCCGGTCACACTCCTAATATTATTTGATATGTTTGTGTGGAGAAAGGGATGCTACAAAACAGTGGTTTGCATTTTTCTTTCCCCAAAGTGAAAGAAAAAGAAGAAATGTTTCTGCAGAGGGGAGGATTAGGCTTGGTAGGACATCATGCTAACAGCCCTACGTGGACTTTTTAAAAGCTGGGCTGTGTTACTGGCCTAATGGATTGATGTGGTTTAGTCTTCAAATAGGTATTTAGAGAAAGGTTTAAACGTGAATAGCTGAGCGATGCCTTATTAAAATCAGCTGGCTGAAAGAATTATAAATTCACAGCTCGTTCAAATAAGAAAGGAAAGCCCATGACATTTCCTTAAGGAGTAATGATAGTCTGCAGTGTCAATATGGCTTTGGTATATACACATTCAAATGCTCGTATGCGTGAGTCTCTACTTACGGGGTAATGGCATGCAAAATTTCAGCTGGATACTTAAATGGAGCATTTTTCCTCTTTTATAATTGCAGTGTTGGAGAGAAGTAATTTAATTATTTTTTTGCCTCTTATTTTATATTCAGCAAACTATTTTATTTTCTCAAATATTGTAAAAAAGGATTTTCTCCCTGACTTAGACTTTGTTTGCTAAGATTCATGGCTGCAGTATGTAAATTTTACATCTGAATTTAAAAAAAAAAAAAGCCCACTTAAAAATAGAAGTTATAATAGAAACATGCTCAACTTAAACTACAGTGGTTATAGCCATGTGGATGTGGCACCATAATTATAGTTTAAAAAGCAATTAAGATAAAAGCCAGTACAAAGAGATCAGTCAAATATCAAGAGACTTAATTCTAAGCAAAACAAATCTCTAACTTCAAGCTAAACAAACTTTTGGTGGTCCATGTACTCAACATTTTAATATTCATATCTAGACATGCAAACATACAGAAGGTTTGGGCTTCAAAATTGTTCCTTTAGCAGCAAACTGAGTTGAAAACCTCTTGAAGATTTTCAGGAAAAAAATCATAATGGAGAACCCCAAACAAGTTAGGGCAGTTTAGCTCTGGGTTTCAGTGCTCATGGTCAACTCGTGTATTGGGGTCAAATTGCTCGTCCTTCTCTCTCGTGGGACCAGGATCTGAAATTTGGCTCCTCCCTGGAGGTATGTTGGGCAGTGATGTGGTGCTGCTGCCGGAAAGCTTGGTAGAAAATTTTGGGTATTTTCTGGTGAAATACTGAGGCACTGAGAGGTGTCTGTATCAATTTCCTGCACAGTCTGTATGGCCCTAGCAAGTTTTAGTTTATTTGTAAGCATAAATATAGGAATACACGTGTACACACATAGTGTGAATGTTTACAAGCGCATCAGACACATACATGAATAGACACATTTGCACATAAATTCAAGATATTCATGTAGATACAGAGGCCTGGACATATATGGATGAGAACTATGCCCATTTCACCCTGACATCCCTTTTTATTCTGTTTCTGTAGCTATTTCTATTACAAACCCATTCATATATTACAAACCCAATTAAAACCGTCCGTAGAAGACCACTATAAACGTACCCTATGCTTTTTGCATCTACAACAACCCTACCAGATTTAATACCTGGCTGGATTGCTATTAAATGGTAGGCTTGCCAATAGGAAAGTGTAGTTTTCTATTCCATTCTGTAGGCATACTGACTAAAGCATTGAAGAAAGGATTACAAAGCACAAGCCGACTTCTGATGTACTGAGTTTTATGGGAATTTTCCATAAGGGAATACATTATGTCTTAACTATGTTTTGCCTTAAAACATAAGTTTTGCTGAACCAATTAAATCAACCAACTAATCTTGCACATGAAACATTAAACAAGAATGAAGTGTCTGCAATTAGCAAATAGCTTTGATGTGACTAAATATCTATCTCTATGCATCGCCAATGCTGTGGGTTTGAGTCCCAGAAGATGTTAGATGTGTTGAATGTAAATGTTTCCTGCCTATACGTTTCCAACCAGCTGAGTCTTGGAGCAGCAACACTGCTGGGTTCAGAGAGATGGAAAACCAGATGCCAACTACATTACAAGGAAAGGGCCTGTTTGCTTTGAAACATGGGTAAAAGTAAATAAAGAAAACAAGCCCTGACATGGCATTTCACTGAAAAAGCAGGCAAAAAGCACCATGGTTAATGCCCCTAAAAACACAGATATTCTTTAAAACATAGATGTTCTTTAAAAGCTAGGCAAGAAGGTGAAAAAGAAGAATGAGTAACATGACAGTCCCAAAGTAGCAGACAGTGTATGGCAGCCCATCTCTGCCGGAGCAAAACCCCCAGAGCCTGTGCAGCACCTCCCTCCTGGGCAGCAGTGATTTCAGGAACCTGATACTCAGAGTTTTAGAAACTTTAGAGGCATGAGAAGTTGTGTGCGGAGGTGTGGCCTGGTAATTGCTCACCTTCTTTGTGCAAACACAAAAATACTGCCCTGGCCAGGTTGCTGGGGAAGCACCAATGTGTGTGGGAGCAGGTGTGGATGCTGGCGGGGCCCTGGTGGGAAGGCAGCAAGGGAAAGGAGGGACCCACAGCACAGCCCCAACCCGTTCGGATCAGCCTGGCAGCCAAAGAAACACTTTCTGTTTAGAGAAACTATTTAGACTTCAAACTCTTTGATGCTGCATTTTTTACTCGCTCCATATTTGTGCAATTTTCGGTACCGTGAGGTCAGGTTCCAGACCTTCTTTCACATTTTTAAAATTTTTATAATATTTTGCTGAATGTTACGGTTTTCCTGTTTTGCTTCAGAGAGAAACTGAGACCTTCAGAAGTTGTTCCTGAGACAGGCGTCCCACATGATCACAGCTAAGGAAGGGTCAGGCTCAAATACCCAGCCTGATTCAGGCAGCTGAGAGACACAGATCTGGTTCTCCCTGAGCAGCTGAGCATGTTGATTATGAAAATACTTCCTTGGAGGTAGAGGTCTCTCAGCCCAGCCTAGGACTGTTATGTATTTTGTACAGATAATTCAGTATCCATGAGGTGAAGTAGAAACTGAGCAGGACCCATCTCTGAAGACCACCAGTGAGTTATTTTGGTACCATGATGCGAGGCATTGCAGTTCAATCCTTTGGGTGAAGTGAGGAAGCAACTTGAACTGTGAACCAGGGCCAGAATTACTTTGATGCAAGGAATGGTAACTGAACTCTGTATGGAGGGATAGAAAAACAAAACCGATCTTGGAAGAACACAATCCATTTTAAGAATCTACCATCATGAAATAAATAAACTCACAGTTTAGGTAATGGCAAACCTGGCAGTTTTATTGAAAAAAAAGAAATATCCAAATTAAAAACCACGCAATGATAAGAAATATTCACCAGAAAGAATTGTTTCCTCTAAATGTAAAAAATGACTGGAGCAAGCCTTGTGTAGGGAGAAAACTTGTGTTTTCTCCAGCACATACGAGTGATTTTCATTGAACAGTGGAAACCCAGCTAAGCAAACAGGTGCAGAGATCCACGCTTTTCCGCTTGCATCTGAACTTCTTGTTATCTCATCAGCAATTAATATTATCTATCTCCTGAAGAGCAGAAGGTAACTTACAGAGATGAATTAATTAGGCAGTGCAGCATCTCAGAGCGGTTGGTATTAACAGTGACACTCTGCAAAGAGGGAAAAAGATTCCCCGAGATCATGTATGCATCCCATCAGCGTGACCGACAGAACCCTTCCGGCTGCTTCATCGTATGCATTACACATTTAACAATAATTTTACCAGATGGGTGTTAAAAAACACTAGTGTAATGGCTGCAATCCTCCTCTTTCTCCTTTTTCTCCAAAGTCTGCCTTCAAAAATAGATTTTGGCCATTGTGCACATTTATCGGATAGGGCTGCGTAGCCCAACCTTGACACTACAAAGGGGAAGAGGCAGTGGAGGGGAAGAGCCATTATAGGCTTGTGGACAATTTTCTCAATTTCAGATGTTTTGTTATGACAAAAAATACAACAATTACAAGTGGTAAAAATGAATGAATCTGAGATGGTATTTTGAAGACTGGCATATATCCAAAAAACAGCAAAAGTGAGTGTTGTAGCTAGGAGAACTCCTGCTCCTGCAGCATTGCCATAGATGCTGGGAAGAGTATGGCTCAAAGGGCAGGAGGCAGTCTGAATAATTCATCCAAGGAGACTGAGAGTTGCTGCTCTCTTCCTATTTAAGGTAAAAATAAGGTTTCTCTTCTCACTGGTGTCTTGCCTGAATGTGGTAGGGTCCAGAAGGCCTATGCTCCAGATGTGAAGGAGATGACAGTTTGGGCATGCATGCTCCAGCAAACAGCAGGGATTCAGTCCTCCTCCTCACCGAGATGAAACTAAGCAAAGAAGGACCTGGGACCAGGGCTTTCACCTCAGATGAAGCATCAGGCTCAAGTCCCTGTCAAAGGCTGACTGGTTTACACCAGGTGAAACAACTACAAAAGTAGAGGTGGCCTCCAACCAGAAAACCCTGTTGCAGGTTAGGATTGAATTGCCAGGCACCAACAGGGGGTGCTTGGGCTTGCACCCCGGCTCAGCTGCAGGCACCCTGTAAGTAGTTATGCATCTCCCACCACCCCATTGTCCCACTGTTGCCACCACACCCTGGCCCCACCAACAAGGTCAAAAGATTCTAGGGCAACCTGACAGACGGACAATGCAATGGCATAGCCTGTGCTTCCTCAGGGAAGCAGGCTGGAATGGCAGGAGTATGTACGGAATATGATGCTTCATAAGTTAACATAAAAAAATTCCTCTGAAATAATAATTTTTAACTCATTGCCAATTAAATTAAATTAATATATGCCTGTAGTAACATTTGGGTCTCAAGGAAGAATCGGTGTTCAATTAAACGAGAAGCCAAACACCATTAAAACAGAAATGTACAGTAAGTGCGGTTGAATTCCACCTGTTCATTCCAGATGTTTGCAGTGATTCACACATCTAAAGGCTCAGTAAATAGAGCTAATGATGGTTCAGAATATCTTAATACCAGTAGCTGCATCACTTAAAAACAGAGCTGCTTAAACAGAGCTAGAAGGCATGCTGCTAAAAACTCTGTAGGGATAACACTGCCCTTGTGGCATACTACAGCTTCAATTTGTTCAAGGATCCAAGACTTAAGCAATTCTCCAGGGATCTGCCTCAGATTCCTGGCTTAGCAAAGGGAGGAATCTGTGGATTAATAAGAAGAACAGAAAACGGAGTATAAAGAGAAAGAGGGCTCCTATGAATGAGAAGCACAGCCCTGCTAAATATGTGCCAAGAAACAAAATATCACCTGGCACGTCTTTGTGCTGCTGTTTATGGCATGGACAAGTATTGTCCTCCATGTATGTCCACGCAAGGGTGGCCACTCTCACAGCATGTTTACATTCATGCATCGGGAAGCTGAACTTACCTTGTTTTATAGCCACTGGCTTTAAATTCTTTGGGTAATTTATTTATTACTGACATTGCTCATTGCTACACTTACACACTTCCTTAATAGGGCAGCACTGCAGAGCTGAGGATCTAAAGAGCACACTTTTCCTTGCATGGGAACGTTTCACAATGGCTAAAGATCATGCTCTGAGTTAAAGCCAGCTGCCAACAAATTAGGGCATGTGGAAATCTTCTGCAATTCAAGGAAAAATAATTAAAAGAAACACTTTTCCCAGCCTGGGAACTAATGAAGTTGAGATTCTTACAGATTGGTACCCCAAGTCCCCAGTCCCTTCCCCATTTACCCTTTGTGCTGACATTGCCTTTTGTGTTCCCCATGAGTTCAGCATGGACATTCCTAGTTGGTAAATTTCACAGCATTTATAAGAACTGAGTATCTCTGAGATCTTGCACCTCTCCATCAGAAGTTAAAACTGCAGGTCTTGAAGGGACAAGGCACAGGTCAGCGTTGTTTTTGGAAACAAGACTTGTACCTGGGGTCAGAGGTGTGTTTTCATGAGCCACCATCATTTCAAGAGAAGAGAACTCTCCACTTTTAAAGCTTTGTGCACACTTCAGGTTTTGTGGAGCAGTTGTAGAGTGAGTCCTACCCATTTTAACACATTTCTCCTGGACCTATTGCCCTCAGGAGTTGAACAGAGAACTGCAAAGCCAGAACCACTCCTACCCAAGACACACCAATGTAGTTAAAGAGCATCTCGTGTACAAGCATTTTGTGGTCTGCAGTTCCTGACTTAATGCATATGGATCATCCCTTGAAATGTATCCAAGAAAGACATAGCTCCAAGATGGCATCAGTCCCAAGGGTCATTGAAACAATAACCACAGGTTCTTCTTTATAGTAACTCCCTCTGTTTAGAGTGGAAGGATCTCAATGCTCCAGAGAACAGAGGTCAGGAGGATTTCATGAGGCCACCTCATCCATTCCCTGCCTTAAGGCAGGATGAGGGCCAGCTAACTACTCCTGACAGGGATTTGTCTAACTTCTTCTTAAAAACCACTCATAAGGCCCTTGGACACTGCTTAGGGCTCCTGTTATTTCAGCATTGTTCTTAACAAAAATTGAGCATATGAGAGTGGGAAAGTACGAACAGTAGCTGCCCCTCTGTGCAGGGACACTCAAAATAGGTTCATCATTGCATTGGGAAGAGAAAGCACTGTTTTCTCATCGTGATTTCTTGCATGGTCCTGGCCACATTCCTGTGGGGACAGCCAGGGAACAGCTGGCTGGCTCTGAAACTCCGTGCTGGGTGGCACTTGGTGGGAGCTGCTGGGAATAGAGCGGGCAGAGCAGAGCTGGCAGCCTGGGAAGCGGGAACACTGCTCCAGCTGAGGAGACGGGTTGTGTTCCCTTCCCTTCTGCTGCCTTCACTCCCTCACACCCACAGCGTTTCCACAGGCTGTGCACAGGGACCAGGATTTGGGCATTAATTAATAGGATTATTTCTTATGAATTCCTTCTTCCGCAGGATGTTTTATGAGAGCAGTAGGTTTGACTTTCCTTCAGTAAAACACCAGGGCTGCATTTGGAGGGATAGGGATGTGATGACAGCTGTCACCACCCCATTAATGCCATCCAATACAGGCCACATTCTCAAACTAAGAAAAACACAGGAGGGCACATTATTGTTCCCCTTAGCTCATAAATGGATATAGCCCCGTTACTGTAACATCGCACATCGAGAACCCCCTCACGCATCGGCTAGTCTGTGGGGAAAGCAAGACAGGATCCCAGCATCCTGCCCAGAGGGTGGTTTGTGTGTTCAAACTTTCCCTCACAAGCAGGATTTTGCCAAAATCCAAGGTTTGAAAACATCAGTCGTATGGAGAAGGAGCAGCTCAAGCCAAGAAGGCACTGAGTACCTTTGCTGCTGCTCTCGTCTCAGAATCTCTTTTCTTCATTATTGTAATACAGTCTTTCATGTGATTTCTCTATGTAACTGATAATGTTCTTGAGCTTGCATTTCACAGGAAAGGTTATTTTTGAAAAGAATAAAGAAAATCCTTATCAACCTACATGCTTGTTGTAGGAATGCCAACTCTCTTATAAGTGCAGGCCCATCCATTCCTTTTTTTTTGATGTAAAAAAATCTCCTGGCCCGTATCTACAACATGTAAGAGGTATTGCGAGCAGACCGTGATCTCATCTCACTCTGAAGACAGCAGGGCCTTTCTCCCCCAGAATAAATCCCAAACAACCCCCCCTCCTGCACCTAGCTTTACTGGCAGCTTCAGTAACAAGAGATAAACTTCAACCTACATTTCCTTTCCAAGCTTGGCTGTTCAACACTCTTTTTTCCCCCCATACCTGCTTCGATTCCCTGCAAGAAGCAGTTATCCAAAGGATATTATGTCTGGGGATAGCTGAATATCCATCCTGATACAGCGCAGTGATATCATGGCAACTTCTGCAGGTCTCAAAAAACTTCATACAGCATGCCTCAGAAAAAAGGCCCTCTTACACCTCCAAAGGGGTCTTTGAATCTGCCCCCCATTATAAACACATCTTGCAAAAATGAGAGATGGAAGCACAAAACCTCGTGCCTAGGAAGCTCAGTTCCTTGCTCAGAAGCATTTGGATCAATTGCTAAGCTCTAAGGAAGGTAAAACAGTCAGTTACTCTCACTCTTCGCAAATGACTAGGAGACCTTGTCCCACTTTGTGATCATTAGTAGGTGGAGAAAGGGATCATGGATCCCACAGAGGCATTCTGAACAGATGTCTCCCACTCACAAAACATTGGAAGAGTTCTAAATAACTAAAGAAAAATTGCCTCTATTTTCTTACATTCTCAGAAAATACAGCATCTAATTAATCTCAGGGTCAGTGATCCAGGGGTGATATGGTAAAGACCATCCACCACAAACTTCACGTGGCAAAGTCTACCCCAGAGAAAGCTGGAATGAATGGAAAAGGGGCTGGGGGTGGCCATGACTTGCTGCTATGGAGCCCTGCTGACAATCCACAGCAAACGGTAGCGTGGCAAGCGGGAAAAATGCAAAACCTGCTGAAGGGACAAGACATAGATTTTCTGTAATTAGCAGCTGATGCCCATTGATTTTTGAAATAGCAACTCTAAAATAAAACAGGTTGCACAGTGGTCACACTGGCCCAGAGAAATGCGCCTGAGCTCCCGGGTCTGCTTCAGCAGCAGATAACATTGACACCATCGCGGCGTTTAGCAGCATTGACGTGTGCATGCAACGGAGCGGGGACAGCATCTAAAACCCCTTCCTACTTCAGGCCAATTTGTGTAAATAAACGCAAACATTTCTAAGGCTTGATTGACTGAAGTCAGTGAGAAGGTCTCTGCTGACTCCACTGGGCTCTACATAAGGTTCTTCAGTTCAGTAGCTTCCAAAATGCATCTGTTTTCTGATTTAGTGCTATTTTTTGATGCAGGTCAAAACCAAATGAGCCTTAATTAGTTTCAAACTGAGTTCCCATGTTTACAACATACTGGTGGTTGTTTCTGTACTTAATTCAGGTATATCCATCATCTGCGAACTCTGGCTTCTCTTAAAATACCTGTTTGTCTCACAGTCTCTCACTAACTACAATGCCATATTTCTAAATTCTTGTATAATCAAAGGTACACTAAAAATAGAGGAAATTCTTGTGTATCAGCACAAAAAAAAATAATGCACACAACTTCTTTGCTCACTGATGCAACCAAAACACCCAGGAGTTATTATAATGTGCATTCCCTTGACAGAGACTTTTATTTCATGCAAATTACTATGATTAAGATTCGAATACTTTTTTTCCATTTTCGCACATTACTTAATCAATGTGAAGTACTGTGTAAAAATTGCATCTCTTCGTAACAGTGATTTTGACCAAGTCAAGTGTTGCTGCTAGAATCCTAATCCAGACTTGTGATTCAATTATCATTTAGAGACTTTCTAAATTCAAATTAAGTTTACCAAAAATCAAAGTTAATATCAATACGGATCATTTGTAGGTTTTCTCAAAATAGCTTCCTGTTGCAACAGAATGTAAAACATGGTGGATTCTTTCTGTTTCATTTACTTCTTTAACTTAACGTGAAAAATATACAGTGCTGCATGGAATCTGAGCATTAAAATGTATGCCTTGGGACACTTCTTGTTTATATTGCATTGTTTATATTTTACAGGCAGCCACCCTGACAGCTTATGAGAATATTTAAGCTCTGGATGTGGGCATCTGATTGAAACAATCACATTACCACAACTTCCTGAGTTGCTGTTCATCAGCTGAGTCCCAGAAACTCATTGCAACCTCATAACCCACAGTAGGTGTCTGCTTCAGTCCTCAGAGCTACAACTACATCAAATAGGTAAAACCCGTGTCTGTTAAAAATCTTCCTCCTCTTGGTGATCTACCTTAAAATTTGGATGGGATAGGCATTTACATGGTTCAAGTTGCCCATGAACTGCTATAACCTTGTGGGTTCCACTTGTATGTCTGGGTACCCTGGTTGGCTATTTTTTTGAGGGATAACTCCCTGTGGGCTGCTTACGGGTGTTAAGGTCAGCCATAACTATGACATTGGTCTGGACCCTGATATACTCATGCAATTCAGTATTGAAATTCCTTCCTCAAAGCCAGCGATGCTGGTAACAAATACTTTTGGGCAAAAAACTCCAGCTACTCAACATAAAGGATCCGATCAGCGGAGAAGTTGCTACAACCCTTGGCCCTGGAGATAACACAAGCTATTCTGGAGAGCATCAGCCTGGGATTCATAATGTAAAGCCTCTGGATTTCAGAAGCTAGCTAGAAAATCATGTTTTCATTAATGTTATGACTAATTATTCTCCTAAAGCCACCTAGAAAGGTTACCTGGCCTCTTAAATCTGGTATGTATCTAGTATGCTAGCAATTTTACTTCCTTTTCATTCCTCACAGGACAGAAATTAGACATTGTCATTCCATATTATTTGCGACATGTTGACATTATAATTTAAAAGGATGCAGCAGTTCTGAACAGCTGGAGAGTAATCCTGAACAATCCTTGACAGTTTCCTTTGGAGGATGAATGCCCCTCCCTGGAGAACTGCACAGTCTCTTATTTTAAACTAACAGCTAATTTTAGACAGTTTGCCCTCTTAGAAATGCATGCCACAGAGACTTCTCTACACGGTGAACAGCAGTGACCAGAGATAAGCACCCACACAGAAAAAGAGAGAGCTCTAAAATAGATTTTTCCTCTTCTAAGAGACATGACTTGTTTGCAGTATTGCCTGATGGAGCCAAAGAGAGACTCTCATTGCTGGCGCTCCCCGAGACATCCCTCCCTCGTGCTGTGCTGAGCTGAAAGCTTCTTGGATGCCACAGACACTCTGGGATTGCTGTGGTTTACTTCTCCTCAGAGATCTGGGGAAATTGGTTTAAGGAGAGGGGATTTTTCCTCCCCCCACCCCAAGTTTCCCCACAGGTTCTGCACACTGTGCTTGAAGGCTTTTGCTCCTGGACGGGAGCAGGACGCAGTCTGCAGCAGGGTTGTGCTTTGCCTCTGTCTCTCAGAGGTCTTGGGTACAATGACTTTGAGTGACGGCAAGGCACAAGTCAGCAAACACTGTGTGGAAGATGGAAAACAGCTTCGTATGGCTTTACCTCATGGGTTGCTGGGAGAAGGGAGGAGGGTGGAACCTGAGGCATCTCTTCTAGACATCTTGCCAGGAGGAGGGGAAGCTGCTGTGGCTGTTGGACAGAGTCCCACATCTCCTGTCCTTCTGCAGCTATGGTCTAGCCTTTTTATTTCTTTCTTTAATTTTTTTCTTCCCCCCCACCCGAAAAGTCCTGACTTCATATCATCCTGCTCCTGGGATGTCCCAGGAAAAGGCACACTATTAGACATCAGGCAGGTGACCCATTTGCCAGGCCTGTGGGGTGATTTGGGTTCAGGTTAACAGGTGAAGGGTAGAAAAAACCTGCTGAAATGATTATTGCTTTAGTCTGTGTTGTGTTGTCTGAACAGAATCAGATCTGGCTCACAGAAGTCATTGCAAGGACAAGCAAGAAGCACAAGAGAAGTGGTTCTCTGTCGTCACAGGAGCCGGAGGGTCTCCTGAAAAGCTGGTTTGTGCTCTGCAGCTCTTGTCTCTCCTGGGCACTAGACCAAAGAAGGGCTGAAAGGACAAACCCCTTTGTGCCCTGGACTGAGCAAAATATCCCTGTGCTCAAATAGGTGTGAATTTGGGTGAGATCTGAATTGTGCTCAACTCCTTTTTTTCCCACCTTTGCAGCAGACACTATTGTGATCAATCTGGGCACCGATGATTGACTCCCGCTCCACCGGGACCACCGAAAGGCTTCACATCATTGGCTCTAACAGGGCTTTGGTCCAGCCTTTAATCTGTACAAGGTTTTTTTCCATGCTGCACATCTCCTCTGGGGAGCAGTCTGTCTATTCTGAACAGGAACCATAGCTGGCTGCAGAATAAAAATGTCTGGAGTTGGGCTATGCTGGATACCGTGCCCTGTGAAGTCAAGGGGAAACATCACTGGTTTCAAGGACAACAGCTTGAGGTCCCTTCTTCATCTGTCATTCAATACTGTCTCATGGTTCCTACGAGCTAAATATTTCCACCAGATGAGGACAGTGCTCCAAAGGGGAGAGTCTGGAAGGAAAAAGAAAAAGAGTTTCTGGTTCTCATTTCTCTAATTAAAAATGACTCCCCTCAACTCTTAGAGCTCCAATCTGGGCATAGTACTTCTCACGAACAGAATACTTCCCTTGCAGAGTTTAGAGCAGCAAGCTTAAAAATCCTGGTTTTGTGCTGAGGTGATTTTAAGAACAATTTCACTGTATTTATTCTGTACTTGGAGCCAATAAGCCATGCAAAAGAAAACCCTGTAAACGTAAAGAGGCTGAGGGGACTAATATAAATCCACCTCTGCAAGATCTGTGTTGAGAGGACTTGGTCACAGGGGTAATGCTGTTCCTGTGAAGAAGCATTTGCAGGCTCCAGCCCTCGGTATAGCACGTGGAGTAGCTGAACAGGTAATACCCAACGTTGTGCCTTGGGGCCTGCGGGAATGGGAGATGAAGCTGTTTGAACACTTGTCTGTGTGCAGGCACTTGAGTGAATATATGAAGTGTGTGTGCCAGAGCTGAAGGGCTTATGGGACTCAGGTGTTTGCACCTGATAAAAAGCAGGACAAGTGTTGTGAGAGTGCAGGAGTCTGAAGAGGAGAAGGCAAGACTCAAGCTCTTTTGCTGAATGATTCATTGCCCTAAAAAACAGAATCTGAACTGTATTTTCCACAGAGGACCAGATCCCCCTGCTAAGAGAGGACCCCAAGAGCAATTCCAGGTACCCTGTACATAGGAATGAAGGAGACGACAGTGAAGCAAACTAATTTTCTTAGGTGCTTCCAAACTTGGTCTCAAGCAGTGGCTAGAAATGAGAGATCAATCTGTTCCCTCTCCAAAACGAATAAGATATAATACAATAAAATGGCTTAGCAGAGTTTTTAAACCCTGATATCCCTATTGATTCTCCATGGAAAGCAGACGATGAATAATAACAGTGCAGTGCTCTCAGGTTGGTTTTCTTGTGCTGAGATGTGGAATGTATCTAAACAAGTCTAGTTTTACTAGAAATTGTCCTCTGGAGCACAGGTCACCCCTCTTCTATCATGGTCCCTTAGACCAGCTCACTACCATTACCCTTCCCATTGTGGCTCTTAAGTATGGAGTTGTTGCAAGTCTGTTTTGTAACCTCTGACGTTATCCAGGACATGTGGTAGACAACCATGATCAAGCCAAGGGTTGGGTGGGCCTTGCATACTCTGCTCTTCAAATGCAGTGAGATCCTCTCTTAAATTAACAGAGGTCTTTGTAATACGCTCCTGGGATGGCCTGATGGGGAGAAATCAAGGGCATTGCTTGAAAGAAGGGCTGTTGGGAAACATAAGAAAACTCCTACCTGAGAGCTCCTGAACAACGATGTCCTCTAAGCTTGTCCAGAAGATCTCCTGGAAGCTCTCTCCACCCTCTCATCCAGTGACTAAAGACCTTCTGGAGCCAGTGGACCCCGATGGGGACTAGTAGAGCAGATTGCTGATGTGGGGCTTGGTCTTGCAATATCTAATGTCTGTATGTGCAATTAGTGGCATGTGCAATTCTGGCCCCAGATGACTGTCTCTAAACCAAGGCTGGTACTACCTGTGAAGGAAAAAAATCTGTATCTCCCTGTAGCCTCAAGTCATTCCCAGGGACGGATCTGTCTTTATCTGTGAAGGTGCATCCTAAGATGCCTTTGAAAGTTGAAGTCCTCTCCTGACTTGTTTCATCCACTGGCAACAGAAGCCATCCCTTTCAGAAGAGAAAGAAAACCTGCAAACCCTCCTTATTTTCTTTCCCCCTCACACATTTTCAATTAAAATAGATTTGTGCAAGCTATACTGAATGTGTGGCAAATCTCTTTGCATGGTTAAAGTTGATTAATTGGGGTTGGAAGTGAAAATTAAAAAATGGCAGCAGCTAACAAAATACAAATAGGGTCTCCTGGGCCTTGCAGATGATGGAGCACAAACCGAGATGCCTGAGCTGCTTCTGCCTTGAGGAGGACAGCCTCCTTCACCTTGGGTTAAACACTCAAGAGCAGAGCTGGGTTTTGGGGGGAGGAGGTTGGCCTCAAAATAATATGTGTATAATCCTCAAGATAATCAATTTCTTACAGATGCTTTGTAAACTTTCGTGTTCGAGAGCGCAAGCCATAGTACTTTCTAAATCCCTAGGGGTTGTACTTGATATCCATTTGTTATTTCCTAATGCTATTCAATCATTTTTTCCTCCCTGTTTTTTTTGAAGCTTGCAGCAATAAGCCTCAGACTTACGTCGGCAGTCACCACCGCTCTTGCCATTCTGCAGTGAACTTTGTGCGTGTTTTCATATTCCTTTTCTTACACTCCTGATAAAAGCATTATCAGGGAAATTCAAAAGCAAGCAGAAAACTGGCATAGCTAATTTAGGCTAATTAGTATGGCAGAAGCTGAGTCTTGTACTTCAGAGGTTCCCATGCCCTCCCATGTCTCCACCTGATCGCCTTGTCCAGCAGCAAACCCAGGAGGCAGCTCCAATTATATCATAACCTCTTCAAACACCAAGCCACTCAAGCTAATTTTATCCTATTAAACAGACTGAAGGATTCAGAAGAAAGGTTCTCCCCCAAAAGCTTCAATTACCAGTGTCCCTGATTACCATCTTTACAATCCTATATGCTACAGTTAAATACTTTTTTGCTTAGTGTTGCTTTCTTGATTTAGATGAAAAGCAAGTATTAAGAGCATGTCTTTTCAACTCAAGCAAGTGACATTCATAGAAAAAAAAAAAAAAGGAACCTCTCTTGTTATTAGCGTGTTTAATCAAAGTCAAGTTTAGAACAGTTCAAAGACAATGTAATTGGGGAAATGTAAACATCCCCTCGCATCTGGTGGCATTTAAAGCAGCCACAGGTAACTGCCAATAACAGCAGTGATGGCCAAAAGTATTAGGTCTAGAGGCAGAAAATAAATAAAGAAAACAGCAGGATCTCCTGAAGCAAGGAAATGTCGAATGGTGCTTGAAGTGAATCTCATAGCACTAATCAGCACTAAAGACAGAAAATAGCCTCCAAGGTATTGAGCTGGTTCGTCCTTCTTTGCACCAATGTGTGGTAGTCTGTTGGCCCTGAGCCCTCAGTCATACCTGGCCAAACGCACTCACCTGGGTCACAGCTGTGCCTGGGTTTAGGGCAGCGCACAACCTTTCCTCCCTGTGCCCCAGTCTTGACGGTGGCTTCCAACCTTCACTCTCCATCCCCATGCTGCTCCTTGCCTGCTGCTCATGCCCACGGGGATCAGGTAACTTGCCGAGGAACCACCTTTTTTCTGGCTGGTGCCTCCTGCAAGGGGGTTGCAATCTTGGCTGGTGACTCCAGGTGCTGCTATAATTCAAATAATAATTGTAGGAACCAGGCTATTATTTTCAACAACAGAAAGGGAAACAGAAAGAATATATGTCATCTGAGAATCAAATTAACCCTCTCCTGAACTTGGGAGAAGTTCAGGTGATGGCAATACATGTTGAGACAGCCTATGTATGGAAAGAACCCAAGGATATGGATCACCTGGAAAATTCAGTAGCACAAGTCATAGCAAAACCACATCTCGCTTTTTTTAAAAAGGAACTTGTTCTTCAGTTTCCCCAGATAGGCTAATTGGACTTATTCCTTTTCTCCCACAGACAGTAATTGTTTTAAACATGCTTACAACTTAATATTCTTCTTTTCTTTCAGCATCATCCCAGCTTGTTAGCTCCCAGTCCATCATGAGCTGGAGGTATTTGGGGGTTGGATTTCACTTCTGATCTACTCATCGTTGCAGCTGAAAATGAGCATTTTTCTTTCTCTCTAGAAACAAACAAACAAACAATTTCTGTCATTTAACAGAAACTGAATGAGTTTCACCCAATTGCCCGCTCTTTGGGTGATATGGAAATGCTATTGTCTGCAGACAATGATTCTCATGCAAATGAAACAACAGCTAAACAAGAATCCTCCCTATCTCTGTTTGGGCCAATTTTCTTAACGTTTCAGCAAAGCTTAATCTGTTGGCAGAAGTGTTTAGGCCCATTAACAGCTAAAGTCACAGAGTCCACAACTCACCCTGCTGACAGTAAACAAGGAATTTGAGGAATGGCCTTTAAACAATGGCTAAGCCACAAACCATTTTGTCATCAAATGCTGTGAAAGGCATATAGGCTGATGATTTTCTTCCTTGGGTTACAGCGATTTGAAAGACTGGCTTCCCTCCCCTGAGTCCCCAGCACCCTCCAGGCTTGGGTTACAGCTGTTTTATTTGCCTTTCCAGCCCTACAGCTGTGGGATGGGTTATGCAGGTGTGCTCCCAACAAATGAGTCATTCCAGGGCTTCATATTATTTATTTGTATTGGCCATCTCAGAGGCCAGGGCCCCCTTGAGCTCACACTGACCAAACACAGGACAACGCGATGCTTCGTGCCCCGCAGGGAAGATTCCTGGGTTTAATTTTGTTCAGGGAATACTGCGCCCAGGTCCTTCCCCAAAAGTGCCATGGAAAAAAAAAAAAAAAAGATAAATTTGACCCTGGGGGACAGAAATAAATGGCATTGCTAAATAAAATAAATTGCTGAGTAAAATCCATCAAGCCTGTATATCACTGTCAGGGCTATGATGGAGAGGGGGTGTGTGGATGCTGGGGCTGCTCACCCCACCGTGTTTATCAGTTGGAGAGTCTACCAGGTAGTGCCTAAGGAACCCCCTTTGCACCCCACTGTCTGAATGGTACCCAAATTTATCCCCTCCCCTAGGAGAAGAAGCAAAGCCAAACTTAGGGCAGATGGCTGCAACCCAAAAGAGGATGTGGACAACTTTTACCTGGAGTTGTTTGGAAAATACAGCTCTGAAAACTTATGATTCCATTGCCATACCAATGCCATGCCAGCACCAATGCCATGCCTCTCATGTGCTTTTCTCAACATGAGCTAGAGTGTGCATCTAGCAAAAAAACTGAAGAGCAACAAGTTACAGACCTGTTGTGTCCTTTATGTCCATGGTGGAGGGCAGGAGAATCTGCCACATCAGCATCTCCCACCCAAATTGCTCTCACCTGCTCTCTCACCAGAAGGAAACAGAGAAAACACAAGCAGAAGGCAAGGAGTGAGGCTCAGAACAATCTCTCTTCATTCTTGACTCAGAGACCATCAAAGGCAACAGACTGAGCTAATCAGTGCAAGAACTGAAGGCCCGTTCCCAAACAAACTGTGAGCGCCAAACTGAGCTGCTGATGCAGTGTGAGAGATCTTTTTCTCTACCATTTTTTCCAGGAGAAACAGAGAGGGGAAGAGAGGAGTGAGGAGCAGAGCAGGTAATTAAATGCTCTTTAACTGTATATGCAGATATCCTGTACTTCAACTTGTTCAGACTGCATCCAAAATATGCTGCGTCCACTAGTGCCAGGAGGGATCCCCATCAGTATTATCTAGGAATGTGAGAGAATGAAGGAAAAGAGAGATAGAGCGGGAGAGGCTTAGCTGTGCCAGAAACGCAGCATCAGACAGGTGCGTGGCAGGACTCTTCACCATGACACAGCTCTGGATTGTCCATGTTTCAGTTCTGCATCTCTGACATTCATTGCCAGTAAGGGCAGGTGAAAACACAAGGCTATCTTAGTGTGGTGACATCTGGGCAACAGTTGGGCAGCTCTTTTCCCCAACATCAGTTCAGGTTGGTTCAAAGTTTTCAACCAAAACATGTTTTCCCCAGTAAATTAGTTCTGTAACAGACAAGATTCTGGGATTTGTAGGAATAGAAATGAAATGAAATGATAGAAACAAAAATTAATAATATAAAATAGATTAAAAAAATATTAAGAAGGTTTGCTGCCAAACATTTTTTTCCAAGGTACCATTTTTTAAAATAAACGCTCCAATGTTTCATGGCAATTTTTAAAAATCAAAACTCGCATCAGCCGCTCTACTAAATGGTGTTATTCCTTCTTGCCAACCTTGTTTTATTTATATCTTTAGACCATCATAGTTACAACGACACTTGCTAACTGCTAATTAAATGTGGGAGGAAAGAAGGTTATGAGAGATTTTTACAGATGGAAATTGGGAACAACTCTGGTGATTCCAATAACAAGCTATTGGCATCAGAAATCAATTTTTCACTACAACCATCTGTATGATTCTCAGAAACACGGTGCCACATACCCACACCCACGTGAAGGTGGCTGTTGGTTGCGGTGTTGGCTGGTAACAAACAAGAATACGTATCCCACCTCCTGGTTTGGTGCCGATATTCCCACACACCATTGTGCCCAAGACAGGACCTCCTTGCAGCCCTTCATGTGAACATTTAACTACGATCCCAGCTTTTCAAGGACTTCATGTCTGAGCTGATGTGAACAGATGGAGAGGCAGGGCATGAATTAGATGAATGAGTGTTTGAAGCACAAGGGAAGGATGAAAACTAAGAATTTAACGTGGACCAGATACCTTTATCAACAATACTGTGACCACAGTGATGCATTTTGCCAGAAGAGTGTGACTGCAGCACTCCATGAATGCCATTTTTTACTGAACTGAAAACTCTTGTCCCTAGTGCTGACTTACTAAGGACTCCTTCTAAGTCCCAAAATTCCAATCAGAAACACTCCTTGGAAACAAAGTTGGCATTACACAGCAACCTAGCCTTTTGATCTACAAGACAGCATCAAAGAGGGGATCTAATAAAATTTTAAGAAGTTGTGGCAGTCCGGTGAAGTTGCCACTGATTGGAAAAGAGGAAACGATCCCCGTTTTTAAAACAGGGAAGAAGGAAGATCTGGGGAACTACAGGCCAGTCCGTCTCACCTCTGTGCCCAGCAAGATTATGGAGCAGATCCTCCTGGAAACTATGTTGAAGCACATGGAAGATAAGGAGGCAATTGGTGAGGCCAACATGGCTTCACTAAGAGCAAAACCTGCCTGACAAATTTGGTGGCCTTTTACGACAGGGGTACAGCATTGGGAAAGGAAGAGCAACTGA
Organism: Rhynochetos jubatus; assembly: GCA_027574665.1. Lineage (NCBI taxonomy): Eukaryota > Metazoa > Chordata > Aves > Eurypygiformes > Rhynochetidae > Rhynochetos > Rhynochetos jubatus. Next base: position 143,602,123 of record CM050648.1, on the reverse strand, counting down.
TGTCATCTACCTAGACTTGTGCAAAGCATTTGACATTGTCCCACGTGACATCCGTGTCTCTAAATTGGAGAGACGGATTTGATGGATGGACCACTCGGTGGATATGGAATTGGCTGGATGGTCGCACTCAAAGAGTCATGGTCAACGGTTCGATGTCCAAGTGGAGAGCAGTGATGAGTGGTGTTCCTCAGCAGTTGGTACTAGGACCAGTGCTGTTCCACATCTTTGTCAGCAACATGGATGGTGGGATTAAGTGCACCCTCAGCAAGTTTGCCGATGACACCAAGCTGTGTGGTGTGGTCGGCACATTGGAGGGAAGGAATGTCATCCAGAGGGACCTGGACAGGCTGGAGAGGTGGGCCTCTGGCAACCTCATGGAGTTCAACAAGGGCAAGTTCAAGGTCCTGTACATGGGTTGGGGCAATCCCAAACATAAGTACAGGCTGGGTGGAGAATGGATTGAGAGCAGCCCTGAGGAGAAGGACTTGGGGGTGTTGGTTGATGAGAATATGAATGACCTGGCAACGTGCACTTGCAGTCCAGAGGAGATCCCAGTGCCTGGCTGACCAAAATGAAGAGGCACAGCTGTCACATCTGGAGGCCATGGAGGTGTTAGAGAAAAACTGAAGTCCACTAAAATTGGAAGAAACTCTTTGTTTGCTGCTGTGGCTTGGATTTGGTGCATGTTTTTAAGGATGGGGCCATAATTAGGCATGCACAGGGGTTATCTAGAGCAAAGCAGATGCTGTGGTTATTTACACATTACCATTTTCAGGGTGTACAGCAGTTTTCAGCCTTCTCCTGCAATGGGGCCTTTCAGTGTGACCCACACACTTGTAGTTTTGCATCTCAACAAGAGGAAGGGCTCATTTTGGTGAGTGGGGTTTTCTGCCTTGTCACCTCTTCTTTTTGAGGTGAGAAGTCTGATTAAAACCTATTCATCTAAGGAATTGCATAAGAGATGTTGAATGAATTATAAACCCTAAAATGGTTAGAAATAGCAGAGACAGACCGACAAGTAAAATTTGATGTGTATTGAGCAAGTAAGGACATAACAGCTAATTTTGAGTTTTTGCTCCCATTTTAGAAAGTCAAAAGATTTCATAATTTTCTTTTTTGAAGGAGGTATAAATCAAAGCTGGATATTGTGCTGATGAAATATTTCCTTTTTTGGGCCTTATCACAAGTGAAAATTAACTGGGCATTCTCAGTTCAGTCCCAGTTAATCAGAACTTGCAGTCGGAGAAATCAAGTCGTGTTTCTGGCTGCAAGTGAAGCCATAGTTAATATTCCTGCATGGTCCAGGAATCATTCAGTGTGCAGATGGACTCTCTGTCCATAAACAAGGGGGGACAGCTCTATTGCAAAGTGAGATGAAGGCTTGAAACATGCCTCTTTAGGGAAAGGGTGGCATCCCCAAGACAAGGCTTTCAGGATTGCCAAGTTCTCTGTGGGTTATTAGGAGCTTCTTTTTAGCTACCTAAAACCAGCCACTCAAACTTTGCAGTCACAAATATTCACCCCAAATGTGAGCATGGCATGAATCAAGCAATAAAAGTTAATCGGCATCATTAAATCTGTCAAACCAGCAGGTTATTAAAATTACCACTATTCACTCTGAAAATGGGAACAAAAAATTATGCTCCTGCTTTCTGAGCCTGTTTGTCTTGTTTTCCCACACTGCTTATGAATTACTACAGTATATTACAATGTTCTCTATCCATCTTCATTAGCATTGTGAACAAATTGTATTGGGCTGTAATGCAGCATTTTTTTTGGTATTGTACAAACATATATGATGTACAGAAAATGGGCAATTTAATATGAAAAGAATATTGTGCCTCAGAATTTTTATTTTCTAAACAGTCATTTCAGTTGGGAATTATTGCATGATTTGTGCATAATTTCTCATGGATAGTTATTTAAATATAAATAGGGGAAATATGTATTTCCATATGCTGGCTATCTACCCTTTCTTGATGCCTCTCCATATTTTTAATAGTGCAATAAACAAAAGATAAAAACATCTCTAAGCCACACACTAGTCAAAAGAAGATAATTGTGCCTGTATGTGTTTATTGTAATTTGAATGTGCTTCAATTAACTTTCCTCAATATTTCCCAGTTCTTTTTAAAGAAACTTAAATTGGTTTTTATTTTGTGAAATTTGTTTTCTGTGGAATAAGAAAAAAAACCCCACCACCCAATGCCTTTGTTTACCTCATTATGGATACTTCCTATCCAGGAGCAAAGCTCCAACTCTTTCTTCCCAAGAAGCCTTTTTTTTTTTCTAAATTCTGACATGCTTCTTATTATATTTTAAGTAAAAATATCAAATTTCTAGCGCTCCCTAGGAAGAGGCAGCTCATCATCACTCAATATATCACATATCAAAGTGTGGTAAAACATGAAAATGGCAGAAAAGCAAACTCTTACACTTCTGCACTGCAATCACTTTTAAAAGATGAGAATTTATTACCCTTTCCTCCTACAAATCATCAGGGCAACCGAAACAGAGAGAGTGTATATAGAATGCTTGTTGTAATTAACCTTGAGGTTTTTATTTAAACAAGGTCAAACATTTTAACAGCTTTATAAATCAAGGTTGGGTCCGCACGGCTCTATAGCATCAGGCTAATGATAAAATGCACATGGAATACCTATTAAACAGTATTTATTTACTGAAAATATATCCTGCAAGCTTCAGAGAGGCACACCCGCAGGCTGATGTAGCGCTGACAGACACACAGCTCCAAACCAAACCACCCCAAGGTGACCGGTGTAATGTGCTTTTATTACGTGCTACCAAGGAGCCAAGCTCAGGTATTGGTAAATTAGGTCATTTGTAAGCTAACTGCATTTTTAGTGTGATTGCAAAGTTACAGGAGGTAGATTACAATCATCCCAATATCTACAGTTCTGTCCTTAATTTTGTCCAATTTTTTTTTACTTTTTCTTCTGCTTTAGTTAGTTTTTATGGAAGGAGAAGGAACAAGGACATTTGAGTAAGATGAACTACTTCTTATGTGCTGGTGAGTAGCTACCCAGGAACCTTTACCAGTCTCTAAAAATAACATCCTTGGATTCCTCCAGCCATCCTGGCTTATCTCCTACTTCCTAAGAAAATATGTCCATCAGGAGTAATTTTTTTCTGAGTGAGGAACATCACACTAGAATTTCTATTTTACACTCTACATAAACGGTAGCTTTTAAGCCACCCCCATCCATAATTTCACATGCCCTTCGGTGTATCAGAGCATAATAAAGATCACAAGCCACGGCGCCTGACATAGCTGCTTTACACAACGGTCTGCTCTGCAGACATCCCTCGCCAAAATTCCTCTCTTTGAAGTCAAGAGGAGATCCACGTGGACAATAGATGCCCACTATAATGTGACCCACCTGTTGTAAAACAGCTGGCGTAATTTCCCTGAACGATGCAGATAATCTGTCCCCAAATATTTCTTGGCTCTTAAGTGTTTTTTCTTAGACCCATGGTGTATGAGTTACACAGACTCTAAGGGATACGCATTCTTCACCATGCTCGCTCTCTTAAACTTCACATCTGGGCTGCCACAACCACCTCCAAGTATGAGCTGTGGGTCCCTGGAAACATCGGTACGGCTGCAGTTGGGATCTTCACCTAAACCTCCTCCCTTAACCTGGCCACAGTATATTGCATCACATCCAACCCACAAAAATCACGTGTATTAGCTGGGTCAAAGCGGGGACCGAACTGGGTGAAGAAAGAAACAGTTTTTGGTATCTGTGTTGACCATTTTAATTGACTTCTCCTTCCGTTCATTCCCCTTCTCTGCCCTCCAACTATAAGTGTTCAAGCAGCTGTAGTAAACCCCAGGAAAAAAAAGAATAGTTGCTCTAAATGAGATTCTTATGTGTAAGTATCCGCATGAAGCAAATTTCTACCCTCTTCTCATCAGAATGGGAAGGAGACCATGTGAGTGATGTGACCAATTACCACCGAGCACCCCAGAGCAGCTTCTGAATATTCACGTCCAATTGCTACTTTGGTGGAACAATTGGTTTGAACAGTTTGAAAAGGCAATGATGTCAAACGTGCAGGGTGATTAAACGCAGTGAAATTACCAGCCGTTGAGATGAAAAAGAAGCTCTGTTTCCTTCCCTGCGTAATTCTGCTTTCAGATTTTGTAGGAAACACCATGCTCAGACGGCCTCTTCCTGCACACCCGAATCTGCCAGAGCAAAGAGTTTTGGAGGCAGCATGGACCAGGACATGCGCAGGGGCTTTGACACGGGTGCAGCAAGTCAAATGCCTCCTCTTCACCCCAATTCTCATGCAGAACCACACTCACACCCCAGGCAGAGCAATGCAGCAGCATATTTTGCAAGCATATCGTGATGTAAATGTAATGTGAATGAATGATTTTTAGGGCCAAGTATCCATGAGTTGAATTGTCTGGATAACTGGCAAAGGCTACACCTTTTCCAGCAATGGGAGCTCTTCTGCTTTCTGTACAGACATGGAACATGTTAAACACACAGTTCACACCTATTTCTGTCATAACTGAAAATGACCTATACCCTTTAAAAAAATAGAACATTAATTTCCCCATCCAGCTCTCTTCTGCTTTAAAAATGCATACACCATTGTAAGTTATAGTTCAGCAGCAGCTCTAGGTTTGTGACTGACTCATGCATTAGGAGAAATTAGCATTTTTTGGTTGTAGTGCACAGAGAAGTGTGTAGTTCCCAGGTGGCAGAAGGGAGCTGGGAGCACACACGAGGAGAAGAAGTATATATCCTCCAGGATCCTATGGGATGTTGAGCCCTTCTCAGAGAAAGTGGGCACAGAAATACTGCCCGTCTCCGGCTGCTCATGTTTGGGGCCAGCTCTGAAAACAATTTCCCTCCTCCTGGTCCCCTTTGGGGAAGGTGATTGTTCATAGTCTTATGCAAAACAAACATGTTTTTTTCTTAACAAGCAACTCCCACGCATTTTGTATATGTGTAAAAGGCTGCTTAAACATGATGCAGGAGGCTAAGATGAGGAAATAGCCTGTATAAAATCCTCCTTGAAACTAGGGAACTTTTCCTTTCTTCTCGTTTCCTACCCAGAGATCTGAGCTAATTTTCCCCATCCATAGGCTCCCCCCATCCTCTCAAAAAAAAAAAAAAAAAAAAAGGAGGGAGGGTGGGGGAGACTGTATTCACTAATTATACATCCTGAAAAGAATTTGGTTCAGTGTAAGATGATCCTAGTGATATGCTAATCCTTTTTTCTGCTTGGTGCAGCCTGAAGCCTGTGTCTAACATTTTTTTCAACTGTATGACAATAAAAGTTGTGGCAACAAAAGAAATAAATGGGCAGCTAAAGAAGGTATAGCTGAAACACATGGCAGACCAGTTCTCTCCTCTCCTTCTGGCTGCTCTTTTGTAGGCTCTGGTTTGGTATCCTCAAGTCAATAGCCGAAAGCCAGCCACCTTAGCAACTTAGTATGACACCCAAGCCCTCTCTCTTTACATTCATGAATAGTCAGCAAGCAGCAGACAAAATAGAACTAATCTTTTTTGACAGAATTGTTCAATTTTAGAGGAAAGTCTTTTGAGGCACCTTCCATACATTTGCAGAATATGAGACAACAATGGCCACCATCGCATTTTACAAAAGGACGACCAGGGGTGTGAGCACACCCGTGCGCACAACGGCCATTTCGATAAAATATTGCAGCTAAGTTCAAGCGATTGCAGGATGTGCCCATTGTTAGGGGGAAAGCTGGCAGGCAAGAAAAAAAAAAAGTAAATTAAAAACCCACCCATCTCCATTGTTTCGTTGCTGATTATTAAACATACACATCCCAACAATGTGCGATTAGGGTTATTTGTCTTGATTAACCAAAGTTAAGAGAGCTGACTAATATCCACTCTTTAATTTCCTGTCATAGGCTGATAACTTCATCTTTTTTTATTGTTTGTTTTCTTTTTTTTGGACCAATGAATCTTATTGTGAAATGCATTCAATCCAGGAGGTTCTCGCCTGCATTTAAAAGCTGGTTTTGCCATTTCGAAATCCTGTAACACAGCAGCCACTCACAAGTCTAGTATGTGCAGAGAAGGACATTCCTCCTTTTCCTTTCTCTCCCCTCCATTTAATACAAGCCATTTCTCTATCTCCAAATACAGTCTGAGCAGGAAAGAGAAGGAAATAATAATAATACTACTAATAAAAATCTACCCAGTCTATGGGCAAAACCAGAAGTTAGCAACACGGTCCATGCAGCTGCAACACTACATTTAAAATTCAGTTTACTCCTAGGAAGAGGGCTAATCCTGCCCCTGTAATTCCCTACAGCCAAAATGTACCCCCCTCCCTGAGTGACAGTGCAATGCAAAGACACTCGCACGCTTATCTTCCCCAACCAGATGGCCGACTTGGATCAATGCACACACGCCACGATCAATGGGAGCGATAAAGAATTAGGAAAACAGTGGTACATGCTCCCAGAAAGCTTGTACACTGCATAATTATTTTATGATTCTACACATGGCTACATGTGATACTGGAGTCAAGAAGGAAAAGGATAATTAGAGAGCCAGAAAGCACCCGTACTGCACTACACACTTTGTCAGTCAGCAGTTCCCACTCGGCTCAACTCACCGCCGTTATCTCCTCTCCTGCCCCCTTGCAAACGAATTTAGGGAATATGTAAAATATTAGGGGGAGGCGGCTTCTGGGTTACAGAGACGGGATACAGGAGATTACCGTGTCCTGTGATACGACAGCAAAAGTTTTTGTCCGAGGGCTGGGGTGGACTGCACGTGCATCGTTTGGGGAGCGGAGCGTGGGGTGGCATGTGTGGGACACAGGGGTACCCGTGACTAGTGGGGGCTGTGTCTGAACAATTCTAGGGCTTTGTTGGGAGAGACACATATCCACATCCAGTCAATAAAACATAGCTGTATGTGTTACTCACTGGGTTTGTGGTTTTTTTTTCCTCCTTTCCTCCCAGCAGCAATGTTGTGATTGGCTCCTTGTATCCAGCCTATTTGCCACCACGCCACTGAGCAGAAAAGGGGTGGGGGAGGAATGAGCTGCCCCCCCCCCCCCCAAACTGATCGAATGACAGAATAAATATCAAAGCACTGGATGGTTACAACTGGATCCGGATGCCAAAGAGGACATGACCGAGATTAGGGCGCAGAACAATGCCAGGCAGAATGCTGCCCTTTGTGGCAGGGCAGGCAGTGAGAAATCACTGTGCTAAGCACTCTGGAAAAACATCTTGTCACTGACTGACGCCACCTACGTGCCCTTGCCCTGCGGTGTAATACTGCCCTGAGATTGCTGATGGGGACAGAGGGAGGACAAGGAGATGCCTTCCGCATCTGAGGCAAAGATGGGGCACCCTTGTCCCTCTGAGTGCCCCCATAGACAGGACTTTCCCACTGGCTGTCAGGCTGGTGGTGGGACCCGGGACCACGGTGTGGTGTTGCTGTGCAAGGGGAGAGCAGGGTAGGACATACCCAAAAAGGATTATGGGTATGGTTCACTCACTGACCAGCCAAGGATCAGAGGGTCGTGATGGCGAGGTGGAGCTTGGAATGAACAGGGAAGGCATCACCATCTCTTCCATGGCTGTCTTTCCTCCAGGGGGGTCAATGCATGCTGCAGAGGTGTTATTGCTGGAGACCATTGTCTAGAGACACCTACCTGGGTCCTTCCTCTGGGATGTGGGAGAGGGGCTCACCCCACATCTCCTCATCCCAGTCCCAGACCACCCCCCCAGCATATATCAGGGCCAAACAGCACCTTACAATAAGATTAATGAAGAGACATTGTGATTGTGACATGTTTGGAAATGTCTGTTTTAAATGTGAAAGAAAATTGGGAAATTGGGGCCCTTCCTGCTGGCATTTGATTTAAATCAAGACCAGAGCCCAGAGGCCTTGCGCTGACGTGCAGAGCAAACCGTTTCTGATGCGCACTTAGACTAAAACAGCCATGCCTAAAGCATCTGCACTTTACTCTCCTCCCCTCAGACACAGGTGATTGCATGGGAAGGGCACATCAAACTGCAGCGGCTTCACCAATAGGAACAGCCACCGTGAGCATAACAAATAGGTTGGACTGGTGATCAGAGATACCCCATGCATGACAAACCACTACTATTGCAGCTACACATTTCTGCTTGTTCATAAAGGTCTCCCATCGTACTGGGTCTCAGAGCAAAACACCCATTACAGCTTGTCTTGCTCGGCATTTTTTTTCTCCACTAACAAACACTGTCAGTTCTGCCTACGAGGAAAAACTTTCAGGCAACACCTCCTGCAAGCATCACTCCAGGAGCTGAGCAGCACAAGTGGATCAGTCTGGGATGGGGATGAACACTGGTGGATAGGTGAGGTGGGACACACAATGATATTAACTCACCCTTTTCTTCATCTCATCTCTTCCAGAGGCTGGTGGCACCTGCGAGGAGGGAGATAAAGCTGACACTTAGAGGCATACCTCATCCTGCTCAAGGAGGCACCTCAGCGAGGCAACACTCCTTGTAGGATTTATAGTCCTGACCAACGGTGTGTGGCATCTCACCGCCTATAACCAACCCACTCTGATGGGTACATAATCTTCACTGGTGTAGATGGCCCAGGTGACACTGTCAAAGCAGCATTATTCTACCTGTACAGTTATGCATTGCCCCAGATCTTGGAGACAGAGATTTTCTGGGGGAGATGGACGGTGTATAAGTGAAGCGTCATTAGTTTGACCACTATGGCTGTTTTAACCTCTTAAACAAAATGTCTCTACCCCAAAAAAATTGCTTTTTGGGCAGATATGAACTACTTGTTGGTGCCTTCTATTTCTTTTGGTTTTTTACAGTTATGTATGGAAAACAACTCACAATACTTCCCTTCTTATAAAAATACCATTTTTTGGGTACAAGTTTTATTAAAGATATCTCAGACTGAATATTTATCCTAAAAATAATAATAAAAAAAAATCACTGTTTTAGTTTTCAAAGTTTTTCCATTACTTTTTTTGTTGTTGTTGTGAAAAGAATGATAGAAGCTTCCGATAGAAAAAGGAACTATTTCCGAAATTCTTCATGAGAAATAATTGCCTTCACTAATCATTGTTTCCACAAAGAAAAGGTTCTTTTGTGACACAGGTTCTGCCTTTGGAGTTGGCATCATACTGGGTAACAGCGTAATTAGAAATAGAGAGATGTAATAACTCTCCAGGTTGGAACAGATCTGTACGAGATCAGTTTTGCCTCACTTGGATATGGACTATCCATTTCTGGAGTGCAATTTAATTACCTCTGTGGTAGCAGGTGGTAAGTTCTGCATCTCCCCTGACTGGCAAAGTGCCTCTTCTCCCCCTCACTCCAGTTCCCTATGCCTTCCCTAAGTCCGTCCTCTTCCTCGCTGGGTCTGTCTCTGTTGCTCAGTATTTTCCTGCCGTAGCAGCGACGATGGACAGATTCTATGGTTTGTTTTGGTAAGCAAAGACCTGGAGCCACAGCTGCAACCAAAGAAAGTGTGCTGCAGCTCAGAAGAGGGTATTTTTTTCCAACCTGCTGTGTATTAGTCAGCCTTTCTAACATGGATTTAATAACCTGACAGATGCCCCACATTTTGCCACCTGCTTTTCGTCCCTTAGGGCAGGCAGGGATGACTAGAAAGTGTGGGACACCATAGCCATGTCTCCTTTCTCTTGGCCAGGCCTCTCCCAGAGGTTTTGGATAGCACACAGCTATCTATACGCTGACTCTAGGATGGCTGGATGCACCACCCTTTCTTAACACAACTATGGTGGTGTCTTCTGGTGAGACTGGTCCATGCCGCTCACGGAGTAACTTAAAGTTCATATGACATGGTCCCTCCTCTGTCACAAGACTGGATGTGAAAATATGTGTCCCGACATGAGATAGGATGTGAAAACAACCTTGGGTCAGCTGAGGAGATAGATGCTCACAAGCAGTCTCACCACAGAGCATGAACCCACCCAGCTGTGGATTGTTCACAGGGTGGGAGCACATCCATTTGCATGACTGTGGAAAGCTCCCTGAGAAGGAAAAACTCTGCGTAGCTGCTACGAACAGATTCCTGCAAACCTATTTCCCAAAGTCCATGGAATAAAAGACAAATCCGGAAGAAGAGAAAAACTCCCTGCAGAGCAATTCCCCGATCTCTGTCCCACATCAGAAAAGGAGAGCAGAGGTACCTCTCAGTGCCAGACACAGCATGTGTATGGGACACATCACTGTGCTGTGGGTGATAATGTATGGCACTGATGTCACTCCTAATGACTTCACAGGATTTGCTGGAAGAAAAAGAAAATACTTTCATTCTCAGCTACTGAGAGCAAATGGGACTTAAATTGTCACAGATGTAAGTATGCGGGGAGAGAAGAAAGCAACAATTTTGGGCCTTGTCTACATGGTTTTTTGTCTCTTGCACAGCTACATAGCATATTCTCTCTCTCTTCTCTTCCACTATTTCCTACTTAATTTTACGTTCCAGTTTTGGCCTTGAACAATAATGCCGTTATCAGAAAGCTGAGACTTGGACTCATGGAGGCTTTCAGAAAATATTGGTGCCATCTTCCATAAAACATTTTAAACACATGCTATTTGTTTTTAGTCTCCCTTCTGGTTTTACACACTATAAAGAGGACATTTAATATGTACAATAGAATTAATAGGGATGCAATGTAAGCAGGACTTACATTCAAAATACACTTCCACAAAACAAAGGAGCAGCTGTGAAAATGTAGAGTCCGCTGAAAATTTTCTACTTGGGTATCACATTTACTAAAAGATTTACTCTGCAAAGTTTTATCTAATTTCCCATTCATTCAATTAAGCAGAGAGATAAATGCCCAGATCCCAAGAGATCAGGGAAAACTATGTTTAGCTCTCCCTTACACTGAACAGCAATCAAGACTGTTCAGTTTCATGATTATTGCTATAAAGTTCATGCTTACAGGCTCTGTGCTGCTGATAAATGAAAACCTCCATCTTCCACCAAATCCAATGAGATTTGGAAGTACTCAGGATCCCACAGATCTCTCCAGGTCAGAAAGCTTTAAACAAAAATGGTACTCCATTTAGCAAGGCTAGAGCAATGCTATTTCAGCTCTGCTGGGAGGAATGGCCAAAACTCATGGGTTACCAGATCCACCACAGAATCATAGAATCTTTAAATCTTAACCTCCTACCAGGATGGTGACTCCACCACCACCCTGGGCAGCTCGGTCCAATGCCTGACAGCCCTTTGGGTGAAGACATTTTCCCTAATATCCAGTCTAAACCTCCCCTGGCACAACTTGAGGCCGTTTCCTTTTGTCCTGTCACTTGTTGCTTGGCTGAAGACACCAACCTCTCCCTCTCTGCACCCTCCTTTCAGGCAATTTTAGGGAGCGATAAAGGTCTCCCCTGAGCCTCCTCTTCTTCAGGCTGAACCCTCCACCCCAGCTCCCTCAGCCGCTCCTCACAGGAACTGTGCTCCAAACCCTTCCCCAGCCTCATTTCCCTTCTCTGGACATGCTCCAGCACCTCAATATCTTTCTTGGGGTGCTGAAGATCAGCACCCGACTCAGTTCAGGGACAGAACAAAGCCAAAATCCCTTGGAAATTAATCACATGGTAAAGATAAGGCAGAGAAAACCAGATAAAATGAAAATTACTCTCTTTTCCCATGGTATTTGTGTCACACAGCCTTTATCGACTTGCCTAAGCAAAGTCAGGATGATTTTTGAATGGAAACAGAAATATGTGTCAACATTTTGTTGAGCATCAGTCCAGAATCCTATTTTCTCCCTTGGCAATTAGAACATTGACGTTTTAGTCATCAGGATAATTATTTTCTATTTAAAGGAAAAATAACTTCTGCAAGCTTGAAGTCCATGGTATAACCAGCCAGACCCCCTTCCCTGGTCCATGGAGTCAGGAACACTCTGCTACTCCTTCTCAGGAAAGGGGACAAGTGGGTAAAAAGAGAGATTGAACACAGAGCGAGCACAGACAGAGGAACTCACCCTAAAAACACAGCGCTGTGAAGATGGTTTCTGATCACTCTAATGCATCAGGAGAGGGCATTGCTGAGATGTCCCAAAGTCCCACCACACCATCAATGGTTGTGAGCTGTTGGGCTGAGCAGCCAGACTGAATAGCCTTCAGGCCAGTGAGTTCCCAGGACGATGGCTGACTACCACCACCCTGAGCCACCCAGGCTGCAGCTGAGGGACATGATAGAGGTTTTCCAGTGCCAGCATTACTGTGGAAGCTGCAGAAACACAAACATGTTTCAATTCTGTCCAAGTGCCTTTGAAGGAACTGGCTTAGGAACTGAACAAATTCTGGTTATTCTTTTTGTTCATACCTGCTAATTCCACCAAGGTTTCTGCAGTCACCCTGGGTCCTCATGCCTGGCACAAACATTTAACAAAGAACTGTTCATGCCTTATTGACTTTGTGGTCTAAATACAATACTGATTGTGGGTTGCAAGAGTTTTTCCTGTGATTTACACCTCCTATTCTTGTAAGGGTAATGGGAATGGACAATTCCAGCACCCAACAGATCAAAGAGAAAATTACTTTCCTGCAGTCCTGGTAGGAAAAATGTTTCCAGGCCCTTTTGTCCCAAGCACTAAGCAACAGCAGAACTGTGGAAGTATAGCAGCTCCTGTATATATTCAAGGGAAAACATTTGGCAGTAGGTTTGATGAGGCCACTGCCTCTCATATTGATATGCATTGTCGTGGTAAGTTCTGCTGTCCATCCATTCAGTGGCTTTAAACTTCTACTTGGTTTGAGGATGAAAAAATCTTGGGTATTTTTCTGCATTTAAAATCACAATAATCCACAAACAGGCTGTAGCAAATCTGTGGTATTTCTCCTGCTGCTGCTACAATTGCTACTCTAATTAGAATGGATCCTTTATTGATTTGTTAATTAAGAACCAATTCCAAAAGCATCCTTAGGTATGCAGAAGTCTGCAGAGCTGGGTCTCAGATAACAAACACAGTTATTTGACAGCACTAGTATATAATGTTAATTCATGTACCAAAGCAGGAACATTTTGGGACGCTAACCAGACTTTCTCAGATTTTGATGTCTGTTTGTAAAAAAAGTGAAGAAAACAAGACAAATGATAGAAAAGACTTAAGATACTATTACAAATGTTATCAGAAATTTTTGATTAAACATATGTGAATACATTGTCTGGCTTTAATAAGCTTGAAAACACCGTCAGCAATTAGCTGGCAAAACAGAATAACGTTGCATAGTCAAGCAAGGCTAATTGTGCTCATTATATTGCCAGAGATGCGGTTGATCAAAAAGAAAAACACTGCTTTCCCTGAAGTTCATTTACAGTATTTAGGTGGAATCAGCACTGAGTTCACAGGCGTTAATCAGACAAACTGCTTCGCACAGAAACTGCTCACCAACCTGCGAATGCCCAGCACACTGTCAACATGCACAACAGGTCTCCCACTGGATGTAACTGCTTTTCCAAAGCTGTCAGTGTTATTTTTCCGTTTCACCTGGAATATCCATATTTATCCCTTAAGATGCAACTCCAGCCTCGTCTATTCTGCACTGTGGAGAGGAGGAGTTGAGGGACAGCAGGGTACATGGATACTTCTGTGAACTGCTCTTCGGAGGCAAACTTACTCAGTGAATTTACATGGAAAGAAGAATGTGGTGGAACCTTGTTACTACAAAAAGTGAAAATGCCATAGTGACATAATTACAGTGTAGAAACAGTGACATAATTACAGTCAACCAAGGATGTGAAAGAGGCAATGTCTGTAGGCAGAGGGAACAACATCAGCTGACATAGCTGGGAAAAGGACAAACTGCAGGGCACATAAACCGTTTTCTCTAAACAAAAACAACAACAACAACAAAAAAATTCACTGTTTTTCTAACTGAACACTGGGATTTTGAGGTTTGGCTTTTCTGCTTCTGTCTTTTTCCTGGATGGGGCAAACTGTTTGGGCCATCCTGAAAAATTACATCTCCCTTTTCAAAGGGCACATGCAACCCAGTAAATGGTAACTATAAAGCAATCGCCTGCTTTGCTTGGGCCTTGCTCTGCATATGAACAAGCACTTCACCCATTCCCCTTGTCCTTGCCTCCTATTTCCATAATTACCAGCATTTATTGCTTACTGTGAATATGATGCATTTAATGCCTCAATTTATTCAAGCGGGGTCTGCAGCTGTAGGTGCTCAGCGTTGCACCTACAGGTTTCTTTAGTGACTTGCTACCAGCTTTCTTATCCAGCGTAACCAAGCACCAAGCCCTCAAACTTTCAGTTTTGACTCTTTTTTTTTCAGAAATGTGTACCAACAGGATGCCTGCACCCACATTTTCAACTGAAAGACCCGTGGGCTTGCATTACAGCTCTTACTTTGCCTACTCTCAGTGCTATGTCTTTTTAAAATCTGTTGTTGAAAAACCTTTTTTCTGTCTCAGAAAACAGAGCATTACTCTGATTTTGTGCAAAACTGATTTTTGAATTTATAGTGAGTCCTTTAATTTTCCACTTTGTGCAAATATTTGGCCTCACAGTTGCACAAGCAAACATAGAAAACAATTTTTCATATTTCATGACAACACATAGAGAAGATGAAGAAGGGATTATGATGAGGTTCATTGCCAGATTCAAATCTGCATCTGACCAATAATTCACCAATGTAATTCTATCAAGGACAAGGGAATTACGTCAGCTCAATCTGGAGTAAGAAAGTTCAAGGAAAAGGCTCTGACCCTTTAAGCACAGATTCCTTTTATAAAAAGAGTCAGGAGACAGCAATTAAACTCAGTTACATTGGGATGAACGTGCCCTCCCCATGCCCAGCTCAGAGACCACACACGTGCTGGATGATTCTTGGAGGATGAATGTGTCCTGCTCTGGCCAAAGGCCAGGTCAGTTATAGCCAAAAACTCTTTGAGGTTGTGGCTCAAAGGTGTAGTCCTGTGAAATACTTAGAGAGACAATCCGGTACCACGCAGCCTGTCCTGATGAAGTTGCCTCTTTTGGAGTATGCAGGACATTGACCCAATTTGCACAGACCCTCGGCATTAGCAAGGCCTTTGAACACCAGTTACCTCCAAATTCCATTACCTCTCTCCCTGCTGGGTTTTGTGCTTTAAGTATCAGGCAGGGGCTTGGAGAAGAAAAGAAAAAGAAAAAAAACCCCAGTAAGTTAAATCCTAAGCTCAAATAATTAGACATGTTTTGGTTAGTTCTCTAAACTCTTACTTATTGCTGTTTCTCCATTTGACAGAGTATAATCTTCTTTTTTTTTTTCTTCCCCAGACTTGACACACATGTCAGTTAATCCCAAGGTTTGTAAGCATGAACGAGCCAGAGAGAGAGGCAAACACCAACTTTGGATGTGTTTGTCACAGCACTTCATCTTTGTTTGCAGCCTCATCTGATGTACAAGCAAATTTCAGAGTCGTCCTTGCTTGCAAGTACTCTGAGAAAACTTCACTTGGAGAGGGAAAGAAATGCAGGATGACTTTGCTGTCTGGCAGATAAGCTTAAGGGTAAAAATAATATCTCATTCTTTGTCACTAAAGAGTGGCCAGCTTGGGTTTGCTGGATAATTTTAAAGGGAAAACTGCTCATAGAAAAATGCTGTGTGGACAGAGGAGAGTTTTAGCTCCACACTGAAAGGCAGCAGGCATTTTTATTTCATCTGGAGGTGAAGATCCAGGCTTGGCCAGGCATGGAGGGGATTCATTGCTTTTGAAAATTACACCGTGAGTGCAGGATAACTGAAGGAGTAAAGTCCAGCTAGTTTGATTGCTTAAAGCTTTCTGCTTCTTTGTGTTCAGGAGCAAGTATTTAAACTTGATGCCTCACAAATACAGGGAGAAAGGCTATTTTTGCTAAATATCTGACACTAGTGCACTTCACTACCATTGCTCTCTGCAAGTGACTGCACTAACACTCAATGCCTGTAAAAGCCTATTTGAAGGTGGGACCTATCAAAGTCAACAGGGGCTCCTCATGCAGAATAAAACTCTACTGCTCTGGGCTGTTTTATGTATTTTAAAGTTTGACCAGACCACAGTGTGACCTACAACATGCTAACCCTGGGGTTGCAAGGGAGATCTGGACCTTGACTTGTCTTCGTAAAGAAGTTCTCATGCTGCAAGTTGGAAGGGAGGGGAATTTGCACAACACTCAGTAGCACATGACCTTGTGTCACCTGATATTGTACTTCAAACTAGCAGCAAAGATCATAGAGAGCCCGCTTAGAGGAGCTACCTACCCTCTGGGATGACTGAAGTCACAAACCTGACCTTTAGTGCAATGCAGCTGGTTTACATGCAACATGCACTGTTTGTGTGTATGGTCTCTCAGTAAAGTAGTGTGTGTTTACCTACCTTAAGATGCAATATTTGCCCTGGGACCCTAAGCACAGCATGGTTGTTTTCGCTTGTATGCTATTCCCATCATACACTGGTTCTTACACTGTGCACATCAGTGGGAACAGTTTTTGGCTCTTTGCTCCCTTTCAGTGGAGTTTGCTGCATTGGTTGGATTCTCTTCAAAAAGAGAATTCTTACCTTGCGTGATTCACGTACAAAAGAAAGTGAGATTGAAGAATACACTTGCATCAAAAGAGAGTGAGGTTTGTGGTGCTTATTTCTCCTTCAGGGACCCAACAGCACTGGCTTTCAGCGAAGTTGTATCTCTCACCCAGGGGCTCTTCACCCTATTGTACAGGGCACCACAATGCAGAGGAGCAAAATTCTGGAAGACAGTCCTCAGGGGTCCATGAACAGGGGTTTTTCCATTTTTTTTTTTTTCCTTTTCCCAGGTCTTATTGGACCTTGTCAAACAAGAATAGACAATGAGATGGATTTGAAATTCTCTGAAAGCCATTTGAAGGACTGGAGGTGTGATGCAGCTGAATAGCCGGTATCATTCAGGAGATACCTGATGGCATTTCTTACTAGCTAGAGTTTTCCAAAAGCTGATGGCTTTATGCCCAGTCCTCTCACACTGCTGCACTTTTCCTGCAAAATGACAAAATACTGCAGGAACAAGGTGAGGTCACCACCAGAGGAGACAGGACGGAGTCTCTGAGCTTGAAGGAAACAGCAGAGGATATTATTTGTCCCGCTGCTATGGAAGAGATTACTGTCAGGGAAGACTGAGATGAATGGACACCTTCAACAAAAAAACCCGTGCTACAGCTACATACTCTTTGAAATCCTTTCCCACGAGCAACAGCATTACCTCTGCCTCACTAAGATTCGGCTTCAATGAGCTCTTCTTCCTTCATAAGACTGTCCTGATGTGAAGGATGTAGCTCTGCGTGGTGACAAATAGGAAAGGCTGCGTGTTATCTGTGTGCTGCTGGCACTCAAAGCAGTGTTGCCTAATCAGTTTATCTTGGGGTTTCACAGAGGTGGTAAGAAAGGCTGGAGAAGAGCTGATCTTTGTGAGACTCCATGAACAAAGGACTTGGAGACACAGCTTTATTTAGTCCATTTTAGCACTTCACCTTGCATCCTTGATACTGGTTTGCCATGAGAAGGCAGACCCGCGTGGTTTCCAGGACCAAACCCCCTTGATGAGGTTGTTAGTTGGTGTTTGGCTAATTTCACAGGGCTGGCTTGGAGCAGGAGCTCAGCTGACCGGAGACAATAAGTTGGGGCTGATGATACACTACAGGGCAGGAGGTTTCCTTCATGTCCATGGGATGGAAACGGCATGGTCTAGATTAACAAGACCTTGGGGGACATGGAAGAGGGAGTATTTTTCACATCATCTAGAACTTCTCAGGTGCAACCTCACTGGTCCCTGGGAGCAAAGACAAGGTGTTGATTAGTGTGTACAAGCCATGTTGTTTCAGAAACCCACAGAGACCAAGAGCAGCTCTGCCTAAGAAATGCAATTTGAATTAAGGTTACTATAACAATTCTGTGTGGAGCCTGGTTTCTCCTGTGCTTTGACAGCCATTGTGCAGACATTCTGACCATACTTTCTCAGGGTGGAAAATTGACCCACAAGGCTTTAGCCCTATTTTTCCTCCTGGTGAGAGCTGCAAGCCAAAGTGGTAATCAGAATGTAATTTTGCAGATTATTTGGGAGTGTCACCCTACTCCGGTCTTCCTTTTTGTGTCATCAATATCCACAAAATACAGTCTGCTTTGAAAGCATTTCCTGCCTTAAGAATAATAGATTTTCACCCAGGAATCCATAGGTTTTAACAGTTCTCATCAACAGACTGTGGGCTTGCTAATAAGTACAAGAAACGTGACGGACGAGAAACACGAGAAAACTCCAGAAACTAAAGGTTGTGAGGATTCATCTTCTTGAATGGCGATTCGTGCATGCAATTCCCATGAGCATTACCAGGAGTTATGGATATAAATCCTAGCACATCAAGAGGGGAATATAACCCCAAGTGGTAAGGAATTAAAAGCATTCTGAGTGGCGCAGAGTCTCATCTTAAGACACAGAGTCACTGTGTGCATCTAAATCCCTGTACACCGAGACGCGAATACGTTAGGATCACAGTAATAACAATGACTATGCAGCTCGTACGGTGCTTTTGAAATTGGATGACACAGACACATCTTTCGAAATTAGCGATTTAAAATTGCAGGTGGCTGGCGCTTTCAGTTTTCATCCACCCTGTAAGCCTGGAGATGGTTTCACTAATACAGCACTTCCCAGATGTTTAGACCCCAGGTGTGCAACAGTGTTCTTATTGATGAGATTTAAATTCTCTGGGTTGTTTTTGGGGTTTTTTTGGTACTGCTTATGATAGGAGCAAAGATAACTGCATTGGGTCATATCTTTCATTATCACACAATCTTCCTTTCTTCCTTGCATTACTGATGATGGGTTTAATTCTTTTTACAATAAATATATTGAGATTGTAAATACATTTGTGTACAGGGTATGTTCTTGCCTTGAACCAGGATAGCAGCTTCTCCATTAATTTGTAAGCTTTGTCTCCACGTGCACGCTCGCACCCGCAGCCATTATTTCAGCAGTGAGTGTTAAACTATATTATGAATAATATTTTTTTGCAGTGCTCTCCTACATGTTGGGATTGTATATTTTTGCTAGTTTTGCACATCTTTGGATGTTGTCCCTGCACGACCAGATAGTGCATTTCAAAGTCTCATGGTTACTCTAGTTCCCCCCTTTCATATGCCTGAGGTTTAGTTCAAGCCTTGTTTGCTTGTCTAATAGGGGGTGGCAAGCAATGCTTTGGGTGGAGGGGTATTCATTTGTTTCAGGGCACATATACACCACACAGGTAATTCTGTCAGAAATAGTCCTCCTAATGCCTTTTAAGTCAGTCGAGAGAAACAGGCACAACCTCTCTCAGTCCCACAACATCAGATGGATCGTACCCTGCAAGTATCAGATTATCCCCGTGACTCTAAAGGGAGTCTAGAATACCTGGCTCAGATGATGATGTGCACACTGGAGGTGTCTGGAGTCAGGTGAGATGACCCCTACCTTGCTTGCTAAATACTCATGAAAACTGACTCAGAGCTGCCAAAATGCTGAAACTCCCAGAAAACTGGCCACAATCAATCTATAGATAAAGAAAGAAGTAAAACCCTTTCAAGGCAACCTGTGCAATGCCTTTCATCCTGTGTGTAATTAACGCACACCTTCAAGGAACTCATCAGATTTGCTCATGGATACCAAAGTAGTCCTGAGGCTTTGCTGTGTCGGGAGGGACTGAGTCAAAGATCAAAGCTATGTAGAGCTAGAAGCCAGGTGATCCAGACTTGGGCATTTCTAGGTTTTTTTGTCATCTCCATCAACAGATTATTTTTTCTCATTTCCAGTTTCCCTTGCCATTCCAATCAGCGGATTAATTTTCCTTACAATTTCTCCAAAGAGGAGAAGTGGCAGATATTTATTGAATCCACCACAATGGTGAATATGTTTCTGAGCTTTCTCCCAAAAGACCATCAACCTAAGGCTCTAGATAGGCAGTAATTAGCCTAAGAAAAGCAACCATCTGACAGCCAAAGATGCAGCAACCTTGTAGGAGCAAAAGTTGTGCTCTGAATGAGGCATTTTACCACATGCATATGCACACATTCATAACCATGGAACTTCCCATACTGTCACATCTTCTCTGACTTTTTAATATATTCCAAAGTGCCCTGAGATAATTCTAGGATTTCTAATCCAATTCTTGTAACCAAGAAAGTCAGACTGATATCCAAAAGTGCCTCATGGTCACTAGATCCTCTACATTTACGCATTCAGTTTGCCCCTGTAAAGGATATTTTTCTCCTATATGGACAATTATGGAGATCTGGGGAGTTGTGCATATTTTCCTTTAAGTTATGGTCAGGTCCATCAACACGTAGGATTTTCAGACAAGAGTCCCAGGATGAAGCACTTTGCCCTGTGCTATTCAATAAATCATACAGGACTCACTGCTTTAGAATGTCTGAGACCCACAGACAAAAATAAAACACATGGGACTATAGCATGAATTAAATAAGCAGGTACTTTCCACGATGTACTGTGAATCAAGCAGCAAAACAGTCAGTCCCCTTCTAAAAGGACTGCATGATGGCAGACAAAAGTAAGACACCCTGAAAACAGGGTAAATCCATCCCTAATCACTACGAAGGTGCTGAGTTTGCAGTAGATATTTCTCTTATCAAAACCTATAGCTGTAGTCACTGATACGTGTAATTTCTCAGGTGTTTACTAGCCAGAGAAACAGGTCATCTATGAGGGAAAACTGTCTCCTGCAAGATGAAGAGCTGTGACCCAACAACAAAATAAGTGTAGGAAAAGGTCTGCCTATACAGCAAAATGTTACAGTTATTGTAATTCCTGAAAATGCCAGGGAGCCGGATTCACAAGGCTCTTCCAGCTGTATACCCGTATGTCCTACATGACACCTCCCACCTCTACCAGCTGCAAGATGTGCCTTTATTTAAATAACCCTGGTGCCTTCATTGAGAGAATGATATTCAGGTTTGCTATCACGCCAACACATACTGTATTTCAGAAAATAGAATATAAGCTGTGGAGTAGAATATTTTGCTTTTTCTTCCTATTTTTGAGTGAATTACTCTCCTAGTTATTCCACTGTAATTTTTACTGCCAAGGAGCAGCCTGAATTTGCATGTTCCTCAAAGAAGAAACAGCTGAACACGAATTTTCATACAGCTTCTCAAAACACTGCAGTGAGTGAATTCACATTTCCTTTTTTTTGAGTACTGAAACTAGAAACTTGGCCTTGGGAGTCACACTCAGCCACTGCTGGCAGCAAAGCACTGCTGGGTGACATCTGTCATCAGCCACCGCTGAGCTGAAACGTTCTAGCAGCAAGTTGTGCATTAAACAAACAAACAAGGAAACCAAAAGCCTTCCAAGAATTCTCCAAAAGCAGTTTGAAGCAGAATTGAATTTGAGAAAATTCAATATAGTTTTCAGCCACTCCTCCATCAGAAAAATTCACATTAAGTATCACGTGAATTGTGCACTGAGCTCTGCACAGATTAGTTTGAATTGCAATGTGAAAAATGTCAGGCAGCAGTTCTGACTGGTCTAATTGTGGTCCACAGCACTTGTCCAGACAGAGGATTTTAGGTGGTACTTTAATCTAGGAAAAATACCTAATGGAAGCATGCCTTTTAACTCCTAGAAAAAGATATATGAAGAAGCAATGCCTTGAAACCAGAGCCAGCAAAAATCTAGAAATAAGGTAAACATTTATAATATTGAGAATGACTAATTTTAGTTACAAACATCTAGCAAAATGAGGAAATATCTGGTTCTTGAAGTCTTTGAATCAAAAATCGATAGGACATTTTAACATTACAAAATTAATTTTAAATCACCAATTTTAAATTAATAAAAAGGTCTGGCCTGGGACATGCAGTATGTCAGATCTAGGGACTATCCAGACCTAAAATGACTCCATGAAAGCAAAGGGCGCACACAGCTCTGTGACCGCATTGTAAGATGGACCAGTTTGTCCTAGAGCTCTTAAAGCCTGGGCCACAGATTGTTTAGGGACTAGACTTCTTCTTGGCTGAATCTGAAGCCATCGGGAAGTTCTCTACATCAGAAAGGCAGATGATGTGTTAGGCAAGACATGCTTCAGCATTTTCTATAGAACCTGAGACCCCCCCCTGGATACACCTGTTCAAACATTTTGCCACCCAACCCTAGGGGATTCATGATACTTCAATTCCCTTCGTGATTCACCTTAGACCTGTTATGGGGTCCCAAGCATGCTCGTTCTCCCACTCTGTTCCCCTCTCCCCAAACCCCAGACCACTTGTTTATTTAAACTGCAGGCTCTGGGGGACAGGGCTCTGCCCCTGCCTTGTTGCAAAGTTTGTCCTAATAACACTCCTGACAGGTAAGCGCATGAAAGCATTTCCATCGCAGCTCTGTCTTTCTTGTGCTCTAAATACAAAAAACCACTAAATGGTGAAGACTTTACCTTCCCCTGCTTGGATCCTACTGCATCCCCAAAAGCAAAGTTAAATACCTGATTGGAAGGCAATAAAATTCTTTTTGTAAAGAACAAAATCCTAGCTGTAGTTTGGAAATGGTATAAACCTGCTGTGGGTGAGAGCGTAAAGTGTTGACATGAGTGTGTTAGGTTGAGGTTTAGAACATCATTATTTGCTCTTATTTACCAAATGACTTACCCATCATATTATCTGCCTTTTCAGATGTGTACTGCTTTTGATATTTAATTGGTTTTATTTACAAAATGTCTTACTCATTAGACTATCTACTTTTTCAGATGTGTTCCCATTTTGATTTCACTGTGAAGCGAACCAGACTATCAAAACAGCGTCACACAAGGCTTTCTCAGCATCTTGGTGCCTTTGACACCGTGTCCAGCACCTCTGCATATCACTCCAGCCGTTTAGCAATTGACCCTTTCTCCATTCCATGGTCTGGGATTCAAATCTGCCATCTCCCTGTTCAGCACGTGGGGAGATTAATAAGGCATTGATGAGGCTGAGCTAGAGATGCCAGAAATTTTGCCTCCTCCACACCTTGCAAACACATCTTTCTGCCTTTGGTTTTCATGAACTGTTTGGAATTACTTATCTCCCTTTTAAAGGAATAACTTCACCACCTGGAACAGTTTGAAACGTTGCACTTCACTTCTTTTCTCAAGGCTAATCGCTGTGCAAGCCGGTCTCAATCCCGAGATACCTGAAGCATGTAGTCAACAGCATGTCCATATTCAGAGCAACAGAAGCCCCCGAGGGTATTATTTTGTCACTCCATGCTAAATATGTTCTTACCTCTTCTACTGCAGAGGACTCGAAGACGCTCACCAGAAAGGTCTTTCTGTGGTGGTGAATGAAAGGCAGCTCGAACGCCTCAACAGAAGATGAGCAGTCCATCAGTCACAGGCAGGGGTGTTAATGTGGGGGTGCATGCAGGTAGGGGCTGTCTGGAGGTGGACACCCTCCACATCACCACAGGAACCCGTCGCGATGTTCCCAAGCAATTCCCCCCTACGGTGTGGCACCTCTCAGAGCCTCCCACGGGACTGGCACACCGCAGTGCACACGCTGCAGACCCCAGCTGGGCATGCCTGGACTGCCAAGGAGTCAGCAATAAGGGGCAAAATTGCATCAGTCGTGGGATCTTTCACATTTAACCTCATCTTCATGAGCATTCTTCACCTCTTGGCAGCTTTGAATTTGCAATTAAAGCCCCCGAAGGTGGGAACTAAAAAGGCAACTTGTGTGTGAAGAACAGTTAACTCTGTGCAGTAGGTTGGAGGTTGGATTTATTGTTTCCTTATACAATAAAATCAATTTTTTGCTGAATAAACCCCAGCTGTTTGCGCTGACTGCTTAAGAACCTTCTAACATTTAATCGAAAAAACATCTCCAAATGACAGTTTGCCCCAGACCTTCTGGTAGATGAAAATCTAGAGCACAAAGGATGTAGTTTCCTAAAAAAACAATTTCAGTGTATTCTTGACGGAAGCTAACAAATTTACCAGAAATATCTAACAGTGAAAAACTCTGGAGAAATTAGCAGTAACTATAGACTGTAATGATCAGGGTTTTTTTCACACTCAGAATCACTAAGGTTTGATTAGATCTCAATGCATTACAAGCCTCTCCATAGTTTCAGATCTCTGCAACTAGCAAACAAGCATTAGCAAAGTATAAATGCCTTTAATATTACTACAAAAAAACCCTTCTCACTGTATGCAGCCAGTGTAACAACAGAAAAAAAAAAGAAAAATAGCAAATAGCAAATATCAATAGTTTATCTCTTTAGGATACTTCAAATGATTCCGTTTTGCCAAAAGTTGGATTCATCTACAGCTTGCAGCAGGCAGGCTGAATCTTAATGCATTTTACCCTCTCATTGTTTTGTCTAATAAAAATGTCCTTAGCTCATGACAAACACAATGATGAAAACTGATGGCTTGATATGCAAACTTTGACCCACAGCGATAGCCTACTATGTCACCAGCCGGGAAAATTCCAAGTGAAAATGCTTTAGACAATAAGCAATAAAGGAATAGCATTCCAGGGAGGAACTCACACTTGAGGCTAACAACTAGGAGAATGATTAAAAAGGAGAGAGAGAGTGAATTCTAACGACCTGGAATGCTCTGGAAGATATGTCTGGTGTAAGTATCAAAAAATTATAACAAATAAACCTGATAGAGTCCAAATACTCGTGAAACTCTAATGCTCTGAAGAAAAGGGAGAAATTAAGTAATGTTATACTGCTCCTTCATTGCATGCAGTAATTTTAAATATGTCTTTGCCAAATTTAAGAAGGAAAGCTTAGGTTGATCTACTGTTTTCTGTCACTTATGAACTTTTCTGGGAGGACGACTTCTGTCTAGTTATTCTCTCAGGCTAACTCCCTCTCTCACTTTGACACCATCGGAGCTTTATCAATTCCCCTCATGTGTTTACTCCATCAATGTCCACTATTGAAATCTGAAGCGCGGGGCCTGACCTCAGATCCTGTTCCCTTAGTTCTGCAAAGTGTGACTTAAGTATAAGAGCATTTTGGAGTTGGATGACAAGGCAGAAGCTGTAGTGAGGGACAAGTAGCTGAAACTACACCTTTACCAGGAAGAGCCTGGAGATCTCTTTTGAATAAAGGGACAAATGCATGATGAAATGGGATAGGTCAAAGGCACATCTAGATGAGCATCTCCTCGCTCACATGGCCAGTAGCAGATGCCTGATGGAAAAATGGAGAAGAGAACTAGCACACCCCTGTGTTTCTTTTGGCATATCTCAAATCTGTACCTTGGTAGAGCATAACCCTGTTGGACATTTGTGCCATCAAATTGCCTCATCCCTTATCAGAAACTTGAACACAATTTCTTGCACTTACTGGACCAACTGTCTAGAGAAAGATCATGTCTTTCACCCAAAGACAAGAAGATGACAATACTTTGAAGTCAGGAATCAAAAGGAGCCCACCTTACCTCTAGTAGAATCAGTGCAGAGATTACTGAGTTGGTGGCAAGGGTCCTCATGCAGCTTGTGCTCTCGTTTAAAAACAATCTAGGGGACAGACATAGGTATGTAGAGATAAATACCGTCTGGACTTGTCAAATCAGGGGCCACAGGTCCACCACAGTTAGAGAGGATGCCTTATCTAATGTTCTTCTCATCTTCCTTTTTTA
This sequence comes from Rhynochetos jubatus, assembly GCA_027574665.1. Lineage (NCBI taxonomy): Eukaryota > Metazoa > Chordata > Aves > Eurypygiformes > Rhynochetidae > Rhynochetos > Rhynochetos jubatus. Next base: position 143,576,454 of record CM050648.1, on the reverse strand, counting down.
AGAACCCAGATCTGCCTTCAATTCAGAGCAGAAGCTGAAGGTGTTTTGTACAGTCTGAAGCCTGTTTTGTACAGGTGTTTGTACCCCTGACTTGCCTAAAAGCTCTGGATAGATTACTAAGGTGTTGACCATGAAGGCACTTGGGTTTTTTCCCTGTCTACCAGGTTCTACAGTCCCTAAGAACTAGCATCTACTGAACACTCTTTTCTCCCAAGGAAAAAAAAAAAACCCAAAATGAAAAGAGAAAGAGGAAAAATTGTACAAAAAAATAAATCCTACTTTTGTTCTGGATAAAACTAGGTCAGCGTTTTCCATCCCCACTGTCAGTTTTCTACAGTGTGTTTTGTACAAAGCACCATCATTCCAGCAAAAGGTATTTATAAAGTGAGCTTTGACAAAACAATTGTGTATTTTTTTTTTTTTTTTTCCCCCAGAAAGGCTTTGGCATCTGTCACTGCCAGGAAAGATTTAAGATCTAGGTAGAAATTTCATCTCTCACAATGACTTGGCCTATATTGACTAGATCTAATAGATCTGGTGTTTTAAAACCCCTTGTGTGGAAGAGCACTATAAACCGTAACTGTTTAGAAATCCCCCTCCTCCATGGAAAATTTTTAATGGTAAAAAGTATAAACGTTTCCAGGATTTATTTTCACCTGGAAAATAACACCCCCACAACCCCCTAGTACTCTTAATTCAGAGGGAAGAAAACAGTACCACAAGGGAGCTGGAGCATGCCAAAAATAGTACCCCATGGGACAAGGAGGATGCCAAGAACACAGACTACTGTGGGCAGGGGGCATGACAGAGGTTTTGCTGAAAGAAATGAGAGAGCATTTTCACCAGGACTGGGGAACAGCTTTTCTCATTTGTTCATAATTTTCAACCAACTGGGAAACCAAGACCCTTTTCTGCACAGATTTCAGTGCAATTACACACAGAAATAGGTGACGCTTGAAATTTAAAAGTCAAGAGAAAAATATCTGTAATTTTCTTGCCGTGTCTTTCAGCTTGCACAAAATCAGGACCAGTTAAAGCTTATCGTGCGCACACAGAATATTCACTCTGGGGCGTTTAGTCCATTGTGGTGACAAGTCACCACCCGCAAAAGCAATGTCTCCACTTACCCCATTCTTCTCTCTCCATTAGGAATATGCTGTATCAGTCGCCATCTCAGAGCCCCTTACTTATTCGATGAGAGAGGATTTGCAGGTATAAGATGACTTATCATCAGTTCTCCAGCCAGATCATCCCTTAAAAGCAAATATATGAGAGTCATCCACTGTTGACACATAAAACAAGCACAAAAGATCTACATCAGGCACAGAGACAAAAGTGAACCGAGAGGCCGGGAGCTCACTAGCATCCCTAAGTCTCATTAATAAAAGCAGGGTACAGGATTTATCCACAAGATGGGAAAAGCTGGAAAGCAGAGACCTGCACAAGAGAAGGAAGCCTAGGAGACATGCACTGGCAAAAAGGAGAGATGGATGAAGGACCACAGAGGACTGACGTCAATGGGTTTATTTGTAGAAGCGTTAGTAAAGGCACTGCAATCTGGCCTGCATTTTCACTGAGGCTCTTGCTCTTGAGTAGAATTGGAGGAGAACACAGGATAAAACCTCAGATGGAGAGGGGAAGGAAAGGCAAAGGCGAGTTCTGCACCTCTCGCAGCTCTGGAGACAGGGCAGGAGCCAAAACACAGCCATAAACTAATTAATCCCAAAAGCTTCATCTGAACTGTCCTAAACCAGACATGCCACCAGAAAGCATTCTTGCAGCCCTGTAATAGCTCAGCGTTGCTCACAATAGACCCAGCATGTCCAGCAGAACAGTGAGGTTAGTCAGTAAATCAATATTATGGCAAATCCCGAAGTCAATCTGAGTCTGATTCATCTCGAAAACACAGCTCCCATGTCTTCAAACACAGCCAAATTCTTTACAGGAAAAAAGTCTCCGCTTCCCTGGGTGTTGTGAACAAGTAAATAAGTCTAGCAAAATCCAAACACAATTTGGCAGGATATAATACTTGTTGGAGATAATCCTACCTGCTGAAATTTCCTTTTAACCTCAGTGAAGACTCCAGTAGATGCTAAGTATAATCAGGACAGATACCAATTCTCTCCCCCTGGAAAGCAGAGTGAACAGTCTTCAAAATATTATTATGTCAGAGCACACAGCAAAGAAAAAGTTCTAGAAATTATTACTTTGGCCTATTTTCTCCCGAGAAGTGGGCTGGGTGATTTTGGTTGTGGTAGGTCCCCCAGGGTAATAATAACATAATTCAGCCCATGCTTTTTGGGTGACGGAGAACCAGGGTGTTCCCAGGTAGGGTGACTGCAGATTCCCACAGTAGGAGATGCTTCGGTTTCTCTTGAACCCACTGTAGGTTGGGAAGGATCATGGCAAAGCTGTTGTCAGTGTTTCTTACCAGTTGAAATCCCGTCACTACAACTTCAGCCTTGCGATCCAGCTTGAAAACGGCTCTCAAGTACTGCAGGATGGGGATGACTGCTGTGGTCATCTAAAGACATACTTTACAAATATATTGCCCCAAGACTCCACAAAGAAGTTTTCTGGAAATGCCCATTATGTTACACAGAGTATTTATTCAACTTCACTGAAAGCTCATCATGTATTAATCATAAATTTTGTTGCAAAAAAGTATGAATTCCCTGATGATTAAGGGACTGATATTACTATTATTAACTGTCATTTGTAGCATGGAAGGCTGCAGCGTGATTCCCCCTACAGAGGTAGGTGCTGTATATACTCTCCTGAAGAAGCATCCTTGGCCCTGGAAAACTTAGAAATCTAAACAGACAGTGCAGACAAAAGAACTACCATTATCTTCCTTTTCCAGATGGGGAACTGAGGCACAGAGAGATTAAATGACTTGCCAACATCTGTGGAAGAATGGGGGATTAAACCTTGATCTCCCGAGTCCAAGACTGGTGTTCAGTCACCGGACCAGCCTTCCCACTCCTGCTAATGTGTTATTGCTATCATCTGCTCAGTGGTTTTTCCTACCCATTTCTACCTAATCCCTTTTCAAGGTAGCCCTTCAGGGACTGTTACTTATGTGGGTCAGGGCTTGATACAGCCATGCCAAAGAGGGACATACTGTTTCGTCCTATGGGCACCCCTGGCTCAGCTGGCAGGTGCCACTGCTGGGTGGCATCGCAGGAGAAAGGACTTACAAAGTCATGTCTAGTTCAAGGCGGAAAAACCTGCCACGAAATTGCTGGGCAGCAGGGAAAGAGGAGGCTGTTTGCTGTGACTCTCACTGCACCTGCAGTTCCCATCCTGGTGAAGCCAAAAGAGTGTGTTCACGTAGGAAGACAGCTTGCAAGATGGGGCTGTAAGACAAGAAGAAAAAAATCTTGACAGCTGTATACTGGATGGATCCCTGGACTCTCTCAGTAGTTATTTCTTGCGCTGCAATACCACCTGCAGGCCCCAGTCCGGGGCTGGACGCTGCAGAGAAAAGGTAGTTTTATAACCCAAGAGGACAGGTCCCAGCCCTCAACATCCGCAAGAGCATTTCTAATTGCTAGGGAGGGGTGATGCTCGGTGCACACCCTCAGACAGGCGTATCCCATGCTGCATCACTGCACTCATTGTCCGAACTGGTCTCCTCAACCCAACGTTGCCTTGCAAAACAAAATTGTATAGAGAAGGGCTGCAACAAAAATCAGCCTCCAAATTCTTTGAGGTGGAAAGCCGCCATTCCTCCCAAGGAACCAAGCAACGATGCTATTTCCCGTGCTGTTTGTGAAAGGTCAAAGCTTTGTCCTCTGCTGGCAAGTGATGAGTTGGCATGCAGACCCAAAGTGGGGCTGCCCCACTCCCCCAGTCCGTGCCAAAATGGGGGGTGAGGGTGGAGGGTGCCACCGCCAGGCCCTCGCCTCAACGCCTGTCACCCCGATTGCGGTGGGCGAGAGATCACAGGCGAGCGGCGGTATCTGCTCAAGAGACATCAGACGGCGTCGGAGCAAGGGTAATCCATTTATTTTTAGAGAAGTTTTTCCACTCGGAGATCATACACACTGCAGATCACAGAAACACATGCAAGCATGAAATTTAATTTTTAAGAATTCTTTTCCTGGGGCTTCCATGTAAAGCGGCAGTGAATGGGAAAAACTATAATCATGACAAGACAATTACAGAGGGGTTTTTTGCTAAGCATGAAACTCTGAAAAAAATATTTAGGGAAAGGGGGAGAAAAAAAAAAATTAGGAAAGGAATTTTTGTCCAGTTGTCTTGTTCCACTGAAGCAGAATTTGACATCATGTCACATAAGTGACTTTTCAAATAATAATCAGCTTTTAAAGTACCTGAGAAAAAGCGAAAATATTTGAGTTTGAACAACTTTCCCTGAGTGCTGGTTTCAGTGACAGCGCTGGCTCTTTTAGTGACACAGTGTGTATGCAAATGTGGAAACTGTCTGCAACCTCCTAAATGCTGCAAATCACACGCACTTGTGCTTTTAGCATGAAAGGACTGGGAGACATACATTAGGATCTGTGGGATTATGGTGAGAAAGCAGGAGTGATAACTTTGATGTTCTTTAAAAAAAAATAAAATAGAGAAAGGACAGAAAACGGTGAGTGGTTTTTCTCTTCTTGGCAAAGCCCCCCAGGAAAGAGCTAGCATGGAAAATGAATCCCCTCTCATCTTCCAGAGAGGCAATTCCTCCCCTTCCAGACTAAGTTCACCGACATGGCTGTGCGGGGAGCTCAGACGCTGCGCGTCTGAGCTCTGCTTAGCCTGTGGATAAACACAGAGGTTAGTTTCTACAAAAGGCAGCCACGTAAAACTTCTCAAGTGGCAAATATTCCCTGTAAAATACCCGTTGTACATCCAGAAATATAAAATAGAACCAATTTGGTATGTTTGAGAAATGCGAGATCACCACCTCGATGGTCACACGGACGGGAATTTTAACTCTGGGGAAGGCTTCTAACTTGCTTTTTGTTAAAGTCAGTCCTTCCTTGGTGTAGGTGTCTTCCGATGTAGGAACAACTGCTTAGAGGTTTTCACAGCTGCCCTATTCGTAACTGCAGCATCTCAGAGGCTTTAAGTATGAAATAGAAATCCTGGTAAAAAAAATAGCCCATCAGTTCACAGCAGAGCGAATCAAGATGTTAAAAAATTGCTCTGTAACTTTTCAGCTGTCCTTATTCAAAAGGCAGGGTTTTAGCACTGATCACTTAGGAGGGAAAGGCATAAAGCAGAAAGTGGAAAAGGGTTTACCTCATTTTTGTAGCATTGCAGCATCCCTTTGGGTCTCTTGTCCCTGCATCAGGCAACGTTCAGCCGCAATCAAAGGTGGGAGCACCACGTTCAGCGCCTCCGGGTCTACGGACAACACGGCAAAATAATTTGTCGAATTGTCAAAACTTAACAGACATGGTAGAGGAGCAGACCGGGGAAATTTGGATAGAATGTGCCTTCACCCAGTCCTAATCTCACCACTGGAGGCTGTAAACATGATGGGTAAAGTGACAGTCTGGCTACAAATCTGTCTGGCAGCTTCATTAGACATCTTTCGCCTGACTGATTAAACTGCATTTAAGACCCACTTTCATTTTTTCAAGTCTTTTGTTTAAATTAAAAGGTCATGTTTTCAAGCGAGTGATCCGCTGCCCTCTCCAGTCTCCTGCCACAATACAGTTACATTAGTACTAGTGTTGCACAAAGCGCTGTGAATAAGATCCACAGACACCAACAAATGTCGCAGCCAGCGGAGGTTACAGAAAGGGGTTTTTGTCTGTTCGTTATATGCCACAGCAGGGATACAAGCCTGAAAAGTGCCCCCCCCAGCCTCAAACTGGGACTATTTCTGCTGTGCACCGGGGGATGTGCAAACACGCCTTGTTACTTTTGCGAATTTATTAAAGCAGACGGGTTTGCCCGGTGCGTCTCGTTCCACCTTATTTTTGCCACTGCCTCTCCGCTCGGGAACTGAAAGGGATTTTTGGTGGTTATACAGAAAAAAAACCCCACCACAACCCAGGACCTGGGATCTGCGGTCTAATGCTGCCAAGTGCTGAGTGCCATCTGTTCCCACTGGCTCCGAGCGGCTGCGGGGCTGCTCCGGAGCTCACGGGATGGGGCCCCGTCGCGGCAGAGCCTGACGGAGCGGGGCAGCTCTCCAGAAGATGTAACATGGCGTCTTGGGAGCGCTCCCAGTTTACACCTCTGCGTTTCTGGCCTGCAGACAGACTGCACTTAACCTGCCACCCTGCAGCCAAGAGCTTCTCTGAGCTCTCGGAAAACAACAAGTGAGAGATGTCCTGGCTGCGTTTGAGACTCCTGTATGCTTTGTTTCTAACTAGATCCAGGGAGGGAGGCCCTTACTATCTGTGCTGGGAGGTGACCAAGCACTGAGCATCACAGCTTCTTACACCACGCTAAAACCACTGGTGCCGATTAAAAAAAAAATCTCCCAACCTCACTCGCACTTTTCCTCAGGTTTTTGATTGGCAGAGGGGAGCACAGAGATGAATTGGAGAGTCGAGACATGGAGCTGTCGTTCCCGAGGAGGGTGATGGTGGAACTGTCCGCTCCTCTGAGGTGAAAAACAGAAATCAAGGGAATTGTACAAAAAGACTGAAAACCAAATGCTGGGTCGCTGCCTCAGAGGATTCCTTGCTTCCTGCCGGTAAGTTTAACTCCAGCAGGAAGGGGTCAGTTCAGTGTCTCATACGAGAGCCCACTTTACACCACGGGAATGTGAAAGTCGACTGAATTTTTCACTAGATCACAAGCGCTCTGCTATAGTGCCCTCTTACATTCTCTAAACTGCAATTCTGTTAATCAAGAACATTATAAATGTGACTTAATTAACTGAACTGTAGATTGGATTGCAATATTCATTGTGTCCTGTGTCCAACATGCTTCCTTCCAAGTCTTTTTTGTATAAATCACATTGCATTGGAATTTTGGCTATGAAATTGTACACAAAAACATATTTGGCAGAGGGTTACTTCCCTTCTTTTTCAGGTGCAATTAAATCCTTCATAATCACTGAGATTTTCAGAAGTGGGGGTGACATCAGAACCTCCCAGAAATAGTTTCCTTTGGATGGCCGAGGGATTCGATCTATAACAAGCACAGATACATACTACATTGCAAACACAACCTAGGCTGTCTGCTGCATTTTTCACTTGTTACAAGGGTCAAAGGCTGGTTAGGTATAACATCTACATCATTATTCTAAAATGAAGCTGGCTTTTCTGACCCATGGGCATGGAAGCTGCTGAAATCCTATAGTGTAACCTTTCCTTTAAGACCACATTTCTCTAATTGATGTGCCTAACATTCATGTTCAAGTATTGACAGAATAGAGCCTTTAGCATTTAGAAGTAAATCCTTGACATTTCTCTCTCATACAATAAGTCCAATTATCCTCCTTTTGCTCTGTTCTCCGTCAGAAATCTGAAAGGCAGAAGAAAATCCAGAATACACAGTAAAATTTTCCAAATCGTGTGGATTGCTGTAAATAAACACAGGGTATATGTTTCAGCAACAAGTAAGAATATTTTGGATATCAACAGGGCTAAAACAGTGTTTAAGTCTTTTCTGAATGGGCCTTGTAAGGCCAGAGGACATTTTGCCATTGAGTGTTCATTTATAAAAATGAAATAAAGTAATCTTTCTTTCCTGATACCTAACAGAAATGCTTCTGAATGACCCTTTCCTTTTCTTCACACAGGCTATGGGGTTTTTTTCATAACTAGCTGACAATGAATAGGCACAACCGTTCCAGTAAACCCTTAGTTTGTGCTGCCAACAATTATATCAGTTATCCAGGAACTTACGTGTCATTTAATACCTACTTTCATAGAGGGGGAGATGAAAAGAACAACTACAATAAGATGCAGTTAATTATGGATATGTTTAGAAACAGTCTAATGAATAATAAACAACGTTTTATTTCCTCCGTCTATGACACAGTGGCAAATAATTAAGAATCAAAAGAATTCAAAGTATTAGGTAACAATCAGAAAACTTGTGCAAGATTTTTTTCTGCTCAAGTTTAATTGGTTCATTGTTCCCATGAACTATAAACCACGGGGTTGATAGCGGTGCTAAAGTTTACTTCTATAAAGGAAGATTAACATATTCGGGAACTTTACCCTAATCCTTGTTTTGCGTTAACTCAAGCAGATTGGATTAGTAATTCTTACCTACCACCCACTAGAAGAGAACGGGTTTCTTTTCTCAGACAACTGGCTGCATTGTACCTTCATGTGCATTATCTGCGCTGAAAGCGTCCTGCAGAAAGAAATAATGTGAAGTGAAAGGGAAAAGAGTTTTACACTGTGATGGCAAGAAACAATTGCTGACGTTGCAGCGTCTGAACTCTGCTGAAAGGCCAGACCTATTCCTCCCTAGTTCATGTGCTGTTATTTCAGGCAAGATGAGAATAATCCTCCCCCCATACTTCTCATTCAGGAAAATCATGAAAACGAAGGAAAGTTGATTTACTAATTCTGATTTGGAGACCTGTGGGGTGCGCTGGCAGCAACCCAGCGAGGGAGCAGACCTAGTTTTGTAGTTCAGCTGTGCTGAACATCGGCTGCTAATACCGGCATGCTTAGCCCTGTCGGGAAGCGTCCCGGTGGTCGTCCCACCGCGTGGATGTAGTGCGGTACAGATCAACCACAAGCACCAGTATAACCCCAGGCCTGTGGAAATATCCCACTAAAGAGTTAGATCCAACAAGTGTCTCCCATCCAGCTGAAATCCCGTTTTCAATAATTTCCTAAACAAAGACAGGTCTTAGTTGTACTGAACTCAGTGCCACATCTTCAGCCCAGGAAAGAAGTTGCAATTACTTGCTCGGTTTGCAACAACTTTTCTTCCAACTTCTTTCCTTTTCAGAGTCTATATCCCAGACCCTCCTGCACCCTTTCCATAAGCAAGGGCTATCCCTTTACTCAAACAGGAGCAGGGCAAGATCCCAGTGAGTGATAAACACTAGTATCGACATGAAGACCAGCAGGAGGACTTGATACTGCGCAGGTTTCTGTGGAGCTTGGTAACCCCAAGCATTATCCAGATGTTTCACTGAGGAAAATTCCCTTCACACATATACGGACACATTTAGCCAGATCCTGTCTATCATTCTTCAACAAATTGACAGGAAATTTGCGTGGTTTTTGAATAAGCAGAATCAAACTCTTTCATAGATTGTTTATGAGCAATCTGATGCCCTGGATGAAAACAGTAACTCAGTGGGTCACATATAGAGGACCAAACCATGTAGGGCCCTGGAAGAGCCCAAAAGAAAGTGATGCTTTCTGGCCAAGCTCCATCCAACCACAAAACTCTGAAACTCCCACAAAACGTGGCAGCAGCACAAAGAAGTAAATGCCAAGGTACAGAAAGGCAACTCTTTGCTTTCTTGTTGGTGCTGGTGGCCTCTGCACCTCAACAAAGCTGATGGCCTTCCCATAATGATGGAATAAAATTAATTACTATTTGGGTGGTTTCTCTCTGCTTTTGTGTTATTAAGCAATGATTGTTAATCAGGATAGCTTTAAAAATACTCAGTTGCCAGGACTATAGGAGGCAAAGAGCTAGCAAACGTATGTGCCCTAACCATTGAAAAATAGTTGGTGCAAGCACAACTACCGCGATGAGCTTTGTGCTAAACTGCCATGAGCAACAACAGAGATTTCATGGGCACAGAGCAATGTCACCTATTAGCTGCATGCGAAGGAGCCGACTGGCTAAATGGTGGCCCATATTAACCTGGATTTCTGATTGGACCTCGGTACTTATCAATAAATCCCAAGCCAAATTTGGTATTTTGGAAAGCAGAAGCAGCACACCAGAAAGAGGCAATTATAGAGGCAACAGTGGTCTGAGGTACCTTGCTTCAGTCTATCGAGGGTAAAAGAAAAAGCACCCCCCCAAACTAACAACAACAGCAAGAGACACATGAGATTGAGACCTAACTCTTGCCTGCACAAAGTAGACAAGAAATTCCTTAAAAGTTAATTTACTGTCCCAAAGGAGGTGGGGACTGTGTGTCCATCTCTGCCCCATCTGTGAACCACAAGCCCTGCTGCCCCTCTGTTCAGCAGCTCAACTGCCTGCAGAGTGTTTACCCTCTACCACCCTTCATCTGGCTACAGAAAATATGAATTTTGGGATGTAACATATATGCAGTGCCTCCCACAGCAGGACCTTCACCTCATATAGACCTGCCCAGTACAACTTTAAAGCTCCTTAGCTTATATCCAGAGCTGTAAGGAGCTACTTCCCAGTGCCCAGGGAACAGCAAGAAAATCCCGGGGTGCCCCAAGGGTCCCACAGAACTTGAAACAAGCCAGTGCATTTCCCAGGGGAACTTTTTGGGTTTTCAGGAACATGTACATGGACTACCTTTGAGCTTTGTGCTGCTTTCACTTGAAATCTTTTTCTTCCTGGTGAAAATGTTGCTTCTGCCATATCAATAAAGGAAAAATGAAGAGTGGATCAATAAATTACTCAGACGCTTTGTACTATCTGTTAAGAAAGCTGCGAGTACCAGTTTTCCACCTTCTTCTTTTTGCATGGTTTTCCACCAAGCTGTGCAAAACACACTGCATATCGCTTACTATTCAGGATTTTATGAAGAAAAAAAAAATAAAGAGGCTCCAAGTACTAATTTCAAACTGTTGTAGTGAACTCTCCCTTTTTTATTGCATAATAGAGGCTTTTGTCCTCAGTTTTCCATCTGTTTGCTAAGCATTTTTCACTTGAAGACTCAATTAGGACAAAAAACCCCACACAATCATTCAATTCAAAAATTAATTTGGAGATCAAGGGACTGACTTAGGCCTATACCAGTGACTAAAAGCGATTCAGGCTTTGTCACATGATCCAAGAGAACTGAGCAACAACAGTTTAGCTGCTTTAATCCTGCTTAATTTGAGTGCAAAGAAATTCACATGTGCTACTAAGAACATTTTGCGAGTACACTGTGTCCATTTTTCTGGGTCCCCACGTCCAAAGACCTTGTTTCATTGAGGGCTCATGACATCCTCCATTAATAACCCCGGTGCAGACAAACGTAACGCACACTATTTTGCAGAGGTAGCGAGTGACCTACTCAAAATACCCTGCCAAGAAAGAGGTCGTCTCAGATAAGACATTTTACATGCAGGAGTGATAACAAAAACAGCACCTTTAGGCCTTTTGGCAGCGAAGCAGGTCCCACTGTAGCAGGGACAGTACAGAATGAAGATGCCATCAATGACCCAAAGAGTATATTCAAAGAAATAATATAGCCATGTCACGGGAGGTCTTAGCAAATATATCACTAGTTTTATAACTTTTTGCACATGCTTTGCACAGGCTATAGGGTAATTAGCAGTGAAATTCTACCCCCGCCAGCTATCACCACCTGGCACGAGTGTGTGATCCCCGGGGCCACGCGACGGGGAGTCAGCCCACCTGAAGCTTGGCTACAGCCTTTTTCAATGGGGACAGCCAAGCAAATTTTCATTAGACAAAGGAAAACCTGCAAAAAATCCCACCCGGCAAACAGAGGCGCGCTCACGTACCCTTTACCTCTCTAATGCCTTGTGCCTTTACTGGGTTTGGAAGAACTTAATTAAAGTCAGTTGTGAAATTTCCAAGGAAAAAAAAATGTAATCCCTTACAGTAAATGTACTGTGATTGTTCTGGGTTTGCCCTGCCTCTCCCCCTTGACTGGTCTCACGGTGAGACAACATAATCTGAGAGATCAAAAAGCTGAAACCGGCCGTGCTTGCTTTTGATCCTCCCTCTGCCAAAGCAAATGGCAGCAGAGAGGAGCCATGCTCATCCCTGGATCTAGCAGTTCCCCCAGTTCAGTAGCTGGATGACCAGTTTACATAAATGCTTTTCCTGGACACAAAGGGATCTCCCTGCAGGAAATCTCCCTTCCCAGAAGCATGGCTGCAGAGGACAATGTCTGAAAATGTCCTGGTTTTACCCTCTGCTTGCAAGAGAAGTGCAACATGAAGGTAGAACATCTTTTCCCACCAGATGTCTGGTGAGAAGTCCCTAGGAGTTGCATGGAGTGGATGGCAGAGTCCCTGCTTAAGCTGGAGAGGGCAAAATCATAACTCTTCAGCTGAAATAAGTGTGCTGGGGTAAGGAGATGAAAATGGGGTGAGGAAAGCAAAGAAATGTCCTGGGCAACAGCCCAAAGAGGGTGGAACACAACGGTTCTGTGCTCCAAGGCACACATTGCCCCTGCTTGCTGCCCTCTTGGGACCTGGACTCACCCAGCACGTGTTTCTAGGTCTGTGACTTGTCCGGCTCTGAAGGGCCCTATTTTCCATGAAACATGCAGGTGCAGACGGAGTCCCACCTCCAGTTGTTGCACAGCGAGCGTCATAGGCAGATTTAGTCGGGATTTAGCATGGAGAAGTCTCAAGGGCCTCTTTGTCCTCACCTTTGCCTTAATTTACAGCCACGTCAAGATCTATGGCTAGCTGATGTTTTGGGAGAAAGTGCCCAAACACAGGCATTCTTAGGGATCGATTCATTTAAATTAGAACCCTCCGAAATACTGGAAGGTCGATTAAAGAAACAACCAAACAAAAGCCACAATGACAACCATCCTGAGTCTCTGTTGAAGAAAGAAGCCATAGAGAAAGGCCTGTGTCGGAAAACCAACCAATTCAGGATCAAAGAGAGAAGAAATAACAAGCAAAGCTTGCCCTCCTCCCCTTACCCGCGTGGTGTATTTTATCTAGTCGGAGTGGCGGTGCTGGCATGGCGCCAGGGATCTCACCGATAGATCCAAGCAGTGCTGATTTAAGAAATGTAACCAAAGTAATTAATGATGGGGGAGGATTGACTCCCAGTGATGGCGGTGGAGCTGGTATCTGAGTCGTTCTTTGCAACAGTTAACCCCAGAAGGAGTCAATTAGAGCAGGACTTCCCAACCTTTTGCAACAGACGCTCTCACTTTCAATTAAAATGGCTCGCTAGGAACCTGGAGCAGCAAGTTTGAGTCAGCAGGCTGCACAAAGCATCAGGCTTCCCGTGCCTTTGTAGTTTCTGACTGTATTTCTCTGACATGCCGGTTTTTAATTTGCAAATATATTGTCTGGATTTCACTCAGGATTTCAGATGGGTTTCAGAGCTCTCTGTGCTCTGTTCAATATTCTGGACAAGGTTCCAGCCTCTCCAGTGTTAGCAATGGCACTGGTTTTCAGGACAGAGCTTGATTCTCCCTGGATTTAAGTCACTGTGGTCAATAAGGGTCCATGTATGTTAATGCTGGCTCAATATTCTGGTCTGCTGTAGGGCTGTAGATGCTCAGTTCTGTCTTCTGGATGGGTGCAGGTCTGTCCCTCCTCAGATCATAATGCAGGGTGGGTTTTGGGCTTGTTGAAGATGATTTCAGCCTCCTACATGCATTATCATTTTGGTTCAGGTATTCTGGTTAAATTCAGTAAACGCATTAACTGGTTTCCCTCAAGATAAAGCAAAGGCATGAGCTAGGAAGTCAAGGCTGAAAAGGAAACTTTATCTGTTCTCTCTTACATCCCTTGTGTCAAAATAATAATATACCAGATAAAGGTTATATACTATATATATATTTAAAAAAATATATACTATATATATAATATATATAAATTATATAATTTATATATTTTATAATTTATATAAATATATATAAATTATATATATATAATATGTATATTTATATATAATATATTATATATAATATATTATATATAAATATACCAGATAAAGGAATCAGAGTATTTTTAATTTTTCAATTTATTTTACTGGGGTTTTTTGGTTCTTGGAGATAATCTGAGTGTTACTGAGCAAATCTCAATTTGTCTCAGCAAATCCAAAAGACTTAGGAGCTTCTGATTTTTCCTGGCTGGCCCTACTGGTTCTGCCAATGGGATGATATGGATTTATCCCTTGTTTTTCTTTTCTTTCCACTTGAACTTCCAGACTGTTCACATCCTGCTTAAGGGGCAATATGCAGAATTCACCATGAAATGATACTGAGACCAGGCACAGGTTTAAAATAAAGGCTGATGTACTGCACACTGGAGACTGAATTTCTGCTTCTGTACTTCAAGCTCCTATTGCTATTGGTTCTGGAAGTCTCTAGGCAGCTTCCACACAGGCAAAAGCTTCACTCACTTGTAAGGGGTGTCTGTACTGTTTCCTTCACAAGTGGGACTTGATTTTATTTAGCTTTGGTTTATGACCACGTAAAAAGCCTGCACTGTGCTGAGCATCAGCATCATAGTGGAGAGGTAAGATCTTAAGCTTTATCCTCCATTTTAATCCAGACATAAAACCCCAAACTGTGGAATATTTACCCTATTGCAGGAGACACAGATTTAGCTTCTTCCCCACACCCTTTTTTCAACACATAAACCCAAGGTTCATTTTCATGACATTCCTTTATGATCTTCATCTCAACTGGAGAAGACATTTTCTAGCCTAGAGGGTAGAGGCTTTGCTTTATATTGTCAAACGTAGCAAGTTCAAGTCCTGTGGTGAGGGTCACATTTTTTATAATAAACCCTTCATATCCTTTATTATCTCCCTGTTAAATGGTTCAGTACATTAATTATCGTTATCATCCAATATATTTTGCACTGAAGGAAAATATTTCAACAATGCTTTTGGCTGAAGAAGCGAAACATAATGTACCATTTTATGAGTAATTTTCATGAAATTTTGCATGCATCCAGATCTTGTGAGGTAGGGAACACACTTTGTTTGAACTTTATAGCCTTCTCATTCAGTTTTCATTAAAAATTTTTCCTTCAGTTCTCAATAGGTTTCTCTACCATTGAGGGAACAATATCAGAGCCCTCCTGTAGCTAATTTAATATCTGTAAATTTCCATGACTGATAAGCAACAACTGTGCAGACGAATAGAAAAGCAAAATAGTGAATGTGGGAGAAAAAAACCCACAAATGAAAGTGGAGAGTGCAAGATGCTATAAAGTGATAATCATTCCAAAAAGTTGGGCTTCATCAGGTAAAACCACTTGCAGAAGAACAGTGATTATTATTTGTCCTTTAAAAGAAACCCACAGTTTTAAATCTGTTGGTCTCAAAATTGTTCCCTTGATAGATAGAAACCACTTTCTAGTGGAGTATTTTACCAGCCCCTGTTCTGAGTGATGCTCCCATGCATCCCCAGCTTGCTAGAGGCACTGACAAGGACACATGTCTTTCCTGGCCCAGGAAATAATTTTTTACCACACCTTTCTCTCTCCCAAAGCAAGGCTCTGACCCATACTTGTACTTCCTCTCCTCTAGACAACCAACACCCAAATCAGGATCTAATCCACCTTGCCCTTCTCAGTCCTTCTGCCACATTTCTTGACCGCTTTGAATTCCCTCTCTGAACTACATATGATACAGTTGCTCCCCCCTATCCTCCTCACCTCCCTAAACCTGACATCCAGAGCCCTCATTAATTACACTGCTGCCCATTCTCCTTGCCCCTGTGCTATTTTTAGACACACATTAGTTGCAGCTCTACAGTAAACAAAAATCTTCCAACAGCCTGGGGAAAGAGAACCCCTGGAAAGGATACTCATAGGTCTATCCATTTAAGATGTGGTTTTAAATCCTTGCTTGCACAACTTAACTTGTTCTTATGGACACTCCCAGCTGCACAATCCTTTGTTGCAGCCATCACGCACAAGAAAAACTATACTGAAATAGAGGACAGTATATTGTAGGGTTTTATAACAAGGGGAACGTCTGTGGAAGGACCACAGACCTTGCTACACTTAAATCAGCCTTCCACAGCAAAGTGTAGCTGCTCTGAAGAGAAATGCCCGCTGAAATGAGTAGGGAGGTGGAATTCTGCTCTCACTGGACCAGTCAGAGCTGGTTCTACAAGCCAACCCACCCTGTCCAGACAGGATTGGAGCCTAACACCAGGTCACCGGAAAGACAGGACCTGCAGGAGGAAATAAATTCCCCTGGAGCCACGGGACCAACCATGGTGCCGGTCACCAGGATGTATCAACAAGCAAATTCTTTTCCAATCCTGCAAATACCCAAAGCCCTGGCACCCGCAGACCTCACATCTCTAATTAAAAATGGCCATGAATACTTCAATAAACAACACAATCCATCATGTTCAGGACATAATAAAGGGACACGGAGTGGAAAAGAAGCTTTGCCCCTGTCCTGTGTGCCGTACTGTATGTGTTTCACTGCAGGGAAGCATGTGCTAATTTCTTACCTCTCTGCTGACTGCACTGTCCTTTTGCATAGTTGCTGCTAAACTGCATGAAAGGTATTTCTAATCTCGTGACGGTGACTGAAAAGGGTTGAAGGACACAAATTAAGTCTCATAGCAATAGAGCAGCCCAAGAATGGAAGGTCAGCCAGTTGACTCTTCCCAGAATCCCCTGAACAATGCAATTATTCATGAAGGAAATTTCAAATTATTTTCATTAGACTTCTGTTTTACCAATCTAACCAAAGTGATTAATTAGGGATTAAAATATTTACTCTGCACATGCTGCCTTGGCACGGCACTAGAATATTTAAGCATTGTGCTAAAAGGGTCAGCTGTCTCCAGTACTGTTTGGAATTCATTCTCTATTTTCTGTGTAAAAGGGCATTGACACTCATGTCTATACTACACTTAGGATCCCATTAGGGACATGAAGAGAAAAATGAGTCTCTCTTCCTGCCCTTGTAGCTGCCCCAAGCTCCCCAACTTCTTTACTGGACTACTTCAGCTGAGACACAGACCACAGCAGCAGCAATGGCTACAGCATGCCATGCAGCTGATTTAAGGTTCAACACCTATTCCACAGAACCCGAACGGAGAGAAATGCTTGTGAGAATCTGGAAGAACTAGCTAGAAAAGAGAGTGATGGGATGGAAGACTGAAGAACTGAAGTCAGACTTTGGTCCAGTTAGGGATATCCTGCATGAACGTGGCCAGTTTCTTATTCTAACTTGTGTCTCAATTTCTTAGATTTAACTTGGGGCTGGTCAGCAGCAGGGTGTGAATTTGTCATGCTTGCTAAAGAAGAGTGGTGCTTTGATTTGGGGCTGCCAGGGAGCAGAATACTCTTCCAGGGAGGTTATCAGGATGTGGCCCAGGGGAATGTGACACTGTTGCATATTCTGGTGTTGACATCTCACAAGTCTTTGTCCTCACCTGAGTTTTGAGTTAGCATTAGACACAATTAATACACAACTAGGATATGGAGTAGAAGTTCCACTAGTGAAGGAATTTAGGAATCTCAGCCCACAAAACCCAGAAACATGGGCTTACCCAAAGTAGCAAATGTTTTTACTGGATATGGAGTATAGAGAAGGATAACTTTGCATCCCCCTGTGAAACGGTGTGCTGGAAATGCCTTGCTGCATCTCCCCTTCCCAGAGCTGCAACCAGCAACTCCAGATCAAAGCCAGGAGCAAACGCCAGTTCATGATGACCTTCAGAGGCTTCTGCAATCGATTTGCAATTCATCCCTTAACCCTGTTTTTCTAACTACATCCAAAGCCATGGGATATATAACAGAGCAAGACTCAAAACAAGTGAACATGAGAGACCACGCAACTGATGGTGCATCAGGCCATGACGGCTCAGCCAGTCTGCACAGGGGGGGTTGCACTTGCTTCAGCGCCGAGGTTTCGAGTGGCTCTGCTGGCATGGCAATCTGACACATCTCAAGGAAGAGTGTGTCTCTGCAGGATAGTTAACATGCACGGTACCTCAGAGCTGGCGAGTGCTGCCACTGCAACCTCACGGAGATGAAAAAGATGTATAACAGGATTTGCATTCCTTTCCAGACTGACTGCTGCAAGCAAACATTTCAGCACTTATTTGTTACCAATATTATTAGAAGTCTCAACCCATTTCCTGGCTGGGGCATGTTTCCTCGAGGGGACTGAAGTCACCTGTCACTTTCTTTCTCATATTACTTAATCGTTTTAGCCCAAGCAATAAGCTGCCAATCATATTTAATATTTAGTCACCTTGAATGCATTGCTACTGATTAAATAGACTGCTATTTCAGTAAACAACTGATGAGAGAATACTTACAGCTTCATTATAATTACTCCACCAGATATTAGAGCATTATTCATATGTAAGTCCAAAGAATATTTAGGTCTTCTCCTATTTATTTCACAAACAACATTTTAATTGCTGCCATATTAGCAGAGCTATCAGTACTAATTGGATAATACCCCTTCAAAGATTTTTCTTATAGCAACTTCTTTTGCTTGCATACTTTAAAAGTGTCTCTGTGTTTTAGGATCTCTGCTGATTACCCACAGAGAAATTTACCCTTATGAGTTTATCATCCAGGCACCTATAGATATTTTCTTTTGGTCTGGTTTGTTGTTTGTAATACAATGAAAACAAGTGGTCCCTACAAGAGGGAGGAATAGGGTGGTACGACAAAGCCTATACTACAACTCATAGCAGAGGCATGATGAAAAATCCAGGTCTTCCAAGACCATCCATGGCCTTATCCATAGCACAACCCCTACCCTGGGCAAGGTACTCCTGGAAAGTTCTTTAGAACATCCTTGAAAAATTCATTAAATAAACTTATTTTTAGTAGACTTAAAAACAAGGGCCTTGCTTCCCATAGAAAATACCTTACAGGGTTCACAGTTTGAGAAGTGGTGGGAAACGGTGCTGCAGAATCAAATTGAAACTGGGCAGCAGGTTTTAACAAATTATATGTCTAATAAAGTCTTTGCACATTAACGGTAAATGTATTAGGTGGTCTTGGCGAGAAGAGGAAAAGAGAGCAAAGGAGAAATTTCAGAACAGTAAAGATTTCTGTGTCACCATTATCTAGGCAGGATCTTCAGGCCTTGCTTCTAGAAGGAAGGTTTTTAGAAACTCAGCTAGGGCTGTTTTTCAAAGGAACAGATAATACATGTGTTTGTTTTGCTTCAGTGACAGAAAATGAGAATTTTTTAGTTAAGGTTGACCCAAACATTTATCTTTGTTTCTTTCCACACCACTCAACTCCTCTCCTTCCTACCTCACAGTTTTTCAGTTTGACCACTGAACTGAAAAATTAATTATTCTTACAGCTCTATTAAAGGATGACTTATGTCAGGCTGCTTACAGACAGTCTAGCTGATATATATTAAGTATCATAGAATCACGGAATGGTTTGGCTTGGAAGGGACCTTAAAGACCATCTAGCTCCAACTCCCCTGCCATGGGCAGGGACACCCTCCACTAGACCAGGTTGCTCCAAGCCTCATCCAGTCTGGCCTTGAACACTGCCAGGGATGGGGCATCCACAGCTTCTCTGGGCAACCTGTCCCAGTGCCTCCCCACCCTCTCTGGGAAGAATTTCATCCTTAGATCTAATCTAAATCTCCCCGCTTTCAATTTAAACCCAATATCGCTTGTCCTGTCACTACCTGCCCTTGTAAAAAGTCTTTCCTGTAGCCCCCCCAGGCACTGGAAGGTGCTATAAGGTCTCCCCGGAGCCTTCCCTTCTCCAGGCTGAACATCCCCAACTCTCCCAGCCTGTCCCCATGGCAGAGGGGCTCCAGCCCTCGGAGCATCTCCGTGGACTCCTCTGGACTCGCTCCAAATGGTTGATATCCTTCTGATGTTGGGGCCCCCAGAGCTGGATGCAGTACTCCAGTTGGGGTCCCACCAGAGCGGAGCAGAGAGGGAGAATCCCCTCCCTCAACCTGCTGGCCACGCTGCTCTGGATCCAGCCCAGGATCCAGTTGGTTTTCTGGGCTGCCAGGGCACACGGCCGGCTCATGTCCAGCTTTTCATCCCCCAGCACTCCCAAATCCCTCTCCTCAGAGCTGCTCTCTATCCATTCTCCACCCAGCCTGTCCTTGTGCTTGGGATTGCCCTGACTCAGGTGCATACCTCTATTTATTATCTGGCTTTCCCTTTCGTTTAATATCTATTCCTTCTTTTGATGTTTTCAGAATGATCAAGTGCTCATAGGTGGCTGTGGACTGTACATCAAGCACATATGTGCTAAAATAAATTATGAGCCCTACAAACACTGCTAATAATAATGCTGAAGTCAAACCAGAAAGGTAAAATTTCCTCATTACTTCATAGTCAGAATTTTGTATTACACACAAAATCCTCTGGCACACATGGTCTTCACTGTGCACAGTGATGATTATCTGCATAGGAAAACAGCCTGAAATGCAAAAACCTGACCTTCATGCAGCCGGTTAAGAAGAGCAGCACACCAGTACAGCATGAGGAGGACTTATATTGCCTCCTACTTCTGTTGTCTTCTATTTGTGCCTCCTCGCAGCAATGCACTTTCCTGGCATGCTCCACCTGTGTAGCAGCAGCAGAGATCTGGGGACACTTCTTTAGAGACAGCAACAGCACACATTTATTCACAAAGACATGCAATTCCGGGGTTTGGGCTGCAATTCTGTTTCCAAGAAATAGTGAAATTTGAGCAAAGGAGAGCACAAAAGCATAGCTCCCATAAGAGAAAATCCTGAGCGCAAGCAACAGCACGGTGGGAAGGGATATCACACACAGCTGGGGGAAACCAGGACGTTCACAGGCAACAGTTAGGATAAAAGCATCAGCTTCTTCCTTTTCTAGCTCAGTCACATCTTCCTGATTTATCAGGAAAACTCACTCACCTTATCCTCTTCTTGTGTAAATTATTCAGATGAGGAGGGTATGGAACACATGGCTCGAGGAACAGAGAGGTGAGTGACAGAATTAGTGTTTGACTAGAACTAACTACATCTTGTTCTTCATTTGTTTCTCCCCATTCTCCCAAGCAGTGACTTGGTTACTCTGCTATGGTCAGTTAAACTCACTTTTCCAGCAGAAAAACATGGAGATAGAGAAAAGGCAGAATTTTGGCCAGGGCAGAGCAACACTAACTGCGTCCACCAAGGACAAGGCTGTCAAGCCTGTGCTTTTCACGGCCATAAAGCCATGAATGGACCTGCCCATTCCTCAGAGACTACACATCCAGCTGTGAACCAGGGAGGCTGCAGGGTTCACTGCAGATGTGAAACCAAAGACAAAACATCTGGAAGCAGACATAAGGCATTCTTGGTCTACGGGATCCAATCTGGGAAAGCACTTCCAGAAGAAACTACATAAATGTAGGGTCCAGCTGTACTCAGATCACATCATAAGACATTTGCTGCACTTGGAAGAACCTATAGAGGTCAACCCCAGGCAACATCTTGCATTACTTGAAGAGAGAGAAATGTTCACACATCCTATCAGCTACTCTTCCTCACTTGTCTCAGCCACAGGAACATTGACCATCAGTTCAAAACACAGACAACCAATGGATCAGATAAGCTATGTGGCTATGTAGCATTACATCATCTTAAGCAGTATTGCAGGGTGTAGAATACACCCACTGTTCTTAAACTGACCAAAAAGATTTTACTTTTTCCTTTTGTTCAATTTCAAACAGTTGTATGGAAACATTCACTTTCCAGCCCAGACAAGAATGCAGGCAGGAATAAACATTAAAATGTTCAGAACATCTTACAGAGCATAGTTAGGGCTTTTTATTGTTGTTTTATAACTTTGCTTTAATCAACTTTTTATCCACTGACTCCCTTGCAAGTTCCAACCAATATAATTAGCACTATCTAAATTAGTTATCACTCAAAATGACTTCCTTCTTGGAAAAAACAGTTTTATTTTAAAATTATAGGTGTTGCCATAGGCTGTGCCAGAACTATATGCATGGGCACATTTTAAGTAGATAATATTTTTAATCCTAATTAAAAAAAAATATTCTTCCCTTCTGTAAAATGTTAAGATTTGTGAATGACCTTATTTTCATTTTGATAGACACAGGGTAACAATCAACTGATTTTCATTCATATACGTACTCTGCACCTTCCATTGAAACATTATATTGTTCAGCTAAGCTCTTATATACACTGAACACATGTTTTCATTGTCAGGTTCATTCTCATTTCATTGCACACTTGATAGAGAGCAGAGAAGCTAACATTTCCAAAGGGTGCCTATTTCAGAACCTGTTATTTACACACTGCCATCAGCAAGCAAGAGTGTGTCTGCAGTAGGTGCCAAACACCATCAATTCCTATTGATTTCCATGTGAAGTGCAAGTGTTCAGTACATCTGATAAATCATCCAGCAGCTCACAGCAGCGAGAGCTGAGACTGGAGATGCTAAGATACCAAACCTCCTAGATGTGGCTTTAGACCTGGGATTTACTCAGAGTGGCTAATGGTCCTGAGTAACCCAGCTGGGTTCAAAGGGAGCAAACTGAGTAGTTAAAAGGAGTCCACAAGATTGTTACCTGGCTTTGAAAATGTTGGCTCTGCTGGAAATTTTTATGTGTCCACGCTTGGGAATACTGCCTGGAAATTGTATACACCCTCACATTGCTCCACACTACTGGAAGAGAGCTGTTTGTAGATCTCCTCTGAGCAGATTACAGGAATAGGCTTTACTTGTTGATCTCCTGTTATCTTAAATCAATGTGAAAGTGGCCAGCTTCTCCTTTGGAGCCCCAGCTCCAAATGTTAATGTAACTAACAAGCATCAGCCACATGCTGTGTTCTTGGACCCCAAGGGGAGATGTCCAGTGAACAGTTTGTAGGCAGAGGATGACAAAAGCGCTTTAGAGGTCCCATTTCTCTGTGGAAGAATCTCCTGGTGACTGGGGAATACTTACCTCGGCATTCTTTGTTGGCTCTCATCCTTTTTGAGAAGAGTTTGAGTACACCCAGCCACCTGCAGAACACCCATTATTTATACCTTGCTTAGGGAAAGAAACATGGAATGGGAATGCTGGAGAATGGCCTGAACTGTGAGTACAGACTCCTGTAAACACGGAAAAAGAGCAGGATGAAGCAGAGGATGGAGGATGTTAGAGGAGACCTGGACAAGGCTGGAAGGTTAGCTGCAGCGCCTTACCTGTGAAAGCATTAGCCTTACCACTTTAATTCTTACATCCCAGTGTCCTTTAATGCTATACGGCAGCTCAGGGTACCCGAATAAGCTTTATCACTCCCTCGGTTCCACAGTAATCAGTGCAATAACAACATCCATCATAAACTGCCCCTTCCACATATTCATCCTCCAGTCCCACTCCCTCTCAGTTTCATGTCATAGAAGTAAGAGTAGGGGGGTGCAAGGTGCAATAGGAATCAAAGCGTCCTTATCATTTAAACGTATCATTTGAAATTTGGTAAAGAGAAAGCTGAATAATTTCCCACAACCTGAGGGCAGTGCTATCTTTCATCCTGACTTGTTCTGCTATTTACAAAAAATCTGCATAATTACCAGAGCAAATGCCACGTCACAGCCTGCACCTGCTATGGGCAAGACAGAGAACATGTTTCTGAAAGTAATAATTAAATAAAACCGTCCATCAATCAGCTTCATGTAGTTTTGTAGTTTCTGTGTGCTTTAAAAGGAGAAAAACAATGCATTTCTGCAACGAGCTTTCTCACCACATTTTTAATGGCAATTATTGCATGTAAACGAGCTTTTGTAAGAACTACGAAGCAGATGGATGGGGTCTGAAAAAAAAACCCAGGCAAATACACCCACTGGAAAATCAAAAAGATAAAAATGCAAAGTCACTGTGTGTGTAGTTGTCTGTATGCTATGAAATGGTTCTTTTTAGCCTCAGCATTTGAATATTCCCAATGGAAATGTTATTATAAAAGACAACAGGTTGTTTCAGCAGAACTGATCAAAAAGTGTGATTGCAGTTTCAGGCATGGTCCCATGATGTGACTGACAATCCCAAGTGAAAGAATTATTTTTACCCAGCAGCTCACTCTTGAATGGAAAAGCCAACCAGGAAGAGATGAAGATGCTTGAAATCCTGGGAAGCAGTGAGAGGGTAAGGACGTGAGGATTGACTGCAGGGAAGCATCTTCTCTTCTCCCCTTAATTTCTCCTTTGAGCTACGCTGCTAATGCTGCTGCCAGATCTGCCGAGCATGGCGTCCCTCCCAGGCTGCATTCAAAGAGAAGACTCAGGCTTTCTCTAGGGCTGTAGCAGTTTCTTGATGCAAAAATTCATCCTAACCCAAGCCAAGGGAAGAGATGGGCACTGGACCTTCACATAGACAAGAGAAAGGCTTAATGCTTGGGCTCAGATACCTAGCATACCCCAGCATACCCCACATCAGTCCACGTGCTTCATTCTATATCTTTTCAGTGTGTATTTTCCCCTCTACCAAACTGACATCTGTGGCTCACGTTCCCTTTATACTGCACTTTAACATACAACTAGGATGAGCAACTGGATGGGACATTTATCAGTGCCACCACTGGAGAGAGCCATATGCCATTGCTGCTTCTTTGTCAATGGACAAATTTACAGAATTAAGTCATTCCTCCAAAATCACAATTTTGGAAAGTTGCTTGCAAGGTAGGATTTTGAGGGGTGGAGGGCTCTACTTCCCGTTAAGGATGTACTGACAAAGAATCTGTTGTCAATTAATAGATATTTTTGTAAATGACTCGTGAATTCTTACTGTGCTGAGTAAGGCAGCGATGCCGTTGACAAGCCGACAGAGCACTCAGGTCTGCAGTATTTACAGCTGCCGTGTGCAACACCTTTTTTTCCACAACTTCTGATGCTTACAACCCTACTACAGTGGTTCAGTCCCTGCCTGGGGTATTTAACAGTTGTCAATGTTGTTGTTCTTCATTACCTCCAGACACCTCTCAAAAGCAGCTTTTGGGTGACTTTGGGCACTTGATTTTTCCTTGCTTTGGACCAAGAAAAAGAAGCAAATCCTGACCTCAAAATGCTAATTTTTATTGTCAATTAAGCCTTTACAAAGTATTGAAGATTCAATTCTTAAACACAACATAGTTAAGGAGCACGTTTGCAAAGGCACCACATCTTAAACGGGAAGGCAACAAAAATGGTTCAAGAAAATCCCAGCGGATGATTCCTACAAGCAAACAGACCTCAAGAAACGCCCTTCATAATCACCTCTTCAGACAGTGAGGAAATGACTTCTAGGAAGGATTTGCTTCCTTTCCTTTTCAGTACCCTGGATATTCAGAAATTTCCCGAGATTTGCAGTGGTTCCTGCTTAAGAGTAATTTATTGACATCCCTAAGAGAAAACGCTTTAATTCACAAAATATTATTCATCAAAATGCTACAAAAATGGCAGTTTTATTCTGATCCTAATCTATAAAGCTTTTTGTCTATCTTTAAAGCTATGGTTATCTTGAAGTGCTTAGTCTCATATTCATTGCTTTTATAATTGGACAACATAGAACAATGGGAGATTTACTAGTTTATTAAGAACCAAAATGAATGTAATCCAATATCACCCTTTGTTGAAAGCCACCTACAAAAGAATTGCATGAGGATGTGAAATGAATAATCTTTCTTGGTTTTCTCCTCTTGAAATCTCTATAGTGCCTTTCCAGAGCATAATAAATGGCAATATGTTCTGGAAAATGACTACAAGTCTTACTAGGTAAACAAGTTCAATAGATTTTTGGGAACTGGTGAAGCCTACTTCTGACAAATGTTTTTACTGAGGAATACTTTTTTATTTTTTTTAATGAGCCTGATGGTTCAGCCTTAAAAAAAGAAAGGCTTAAAATCAGCTATCTGTTTCTTGTTCTACTGACAAGAATATGATCATGTGACCCAAACTCTTTTGTCTTTTTCTTATTGTTAAAGATGGGCTTGTGCATGGAGCACTGTTTCTAAGGTGGGAACCAAAAAATTATACCAGAAAAGGCGGGGCAATTCAACACCAGGAAATAGAAAGAATGAGCAGGAATCAAATCTTCAAGGATAAGAGTAATGAAAGATTGGGAAGAGTTTGTCCCAGTGATGTCAGACTTTAAACCAAGTAGTCAAACAGACAAAAGGATTTTGATGCTGCCTTGCCATGGCCAGAACTAGTATTTCAAGTCCTGCATCCTTTCTAGGTTGGGAAGAAGCTGGAACAGGTTGAATAAAATTTCATGAATCCTGTTTGGGATTGAAATGGCTTTTGATTCTTCAGTGAGGTCAGATAATGTCTTTTACCACTTTGGCCTCTTGAAGCCTGTTTCAAATCAAAGGACCAATTTTCTATTGCAGTGCTTGATCACTGTTCAGTTTTGCCATTAATTACAACATTTTCTTCCCTGGCCCTCAGAGTGCTTTTTAGAAAGAAAAAAATGGCACTATACCTATTTTACAATCAGAGAAACTGAGGCACAAAAAGACTGAACATTACTTTCTCCTTGTAGACCGGTCCTTGAGACCAGATCAACACAAACTATTAGGAATAATTGTTGCCTGATACAAGGATAGGTCTGTACTCTGAACCAAGCGGTCACCAGGGACACTGACCGATCTTTGGAGTTGATTTTGGTGAGTGTGTTGTTTCTTCAGCTGTAAACCTGTCCCACTGGCTGGATGAACTGTGCACCAAAGAGGTGTCAGGCGATCAGTGCCTGATCACACACACAACCTGTCGCAGGCTATACTGCTCCCTGAGAAGTCAACGGTAAAAGCGCTTGACTTCAGCAAGCGCCTCTGTGAACCACTCGGTCATTTCTGCATTACAAGAAACTCTCATCTTCAATAATCTGCCTTTTCCTTTCCAACCCATCAACAGAGCCATCCCTGCCCATTGCTGTGGTTTGTGTTCCTGGGAGTGCTGACCATGTCCCTGCCAGCTCATCCAACTCTAACCTTGTTCTGTAGATTATGGGCTTTGTTGCAAGTAAATGCATGTTTAAAAAAAAAAAAAAAAAGCATCGAGCTACTTGGAATAGACTTGCACAGAGACATTGAAAGCTTCAGGAAGGAAACCAGAAAGCAGAGGTGTAATAAGTCAATTCCTTAATTTTACTTTGTTTAATGTGGTGTTTGTGATAGGCCTTATTCCTACCTCACTTTCCTGCATCATGAGCTTTCGATCTTCTCCTCTCCTGAGTGAACAAACAGCATGCTGGTGTCGGTGAGGAAGGTGGAAGCAACCTCTTCTTCTGCAAGATATAGTGTAGCTCCCCACTTACAGGAGGAGTCTGTGCTGATGTCTCCCTGGAGAACTGGGAAGAAAGATGGGAAAGGCTCAGCATGAGACAGCCATTGCTCAGCTTCTCCCTCCCATCACTGCTATTGGAAATAAGCACCAAATGCTACCAGGCCAGTGCATTTACATCATTTCCATGCTGAAAGTCAGAGGGAACATACTGGATTGGTGCCAAAGGCTCCACTGACCTCAGCAGTCACTGACTGATCTTACGGGGTCTTCGTGCATTTACAACTTGTAGAGTATCTGGCCAGGTCTTGGAATGCCTCAAAGGGGAATATCACTTCAAGCTCCTTCAGGCAGATCGTAACTAAGATCGTTTATCAAGTTAAACTTTACTCACTGGCTTAAAGAATAAATAAACGTTATTGTCAATTTCTCTGCTTTATTGCAGCTAATGGCAGGGCAGAATGTCAATTGTTTCTTTCCTCAGGACTTGTATGCTCTTCTGCTTTTCCCCATAGATGCTTTCCTATAAAGAGTAAAAAAATGTAATGAATAAGTTGGAAAAAAAAAATATGCTTGCAGACCCAAAAGAAAGAATGCACCTATTATAAAATAAAATCTCTTTTAGTAGCTATTAGAATGCATTAAAAATATTCACAGGACTCTCCCCTCCAGTTATGTTGCAAAAGCCATGCAAATAATAATTGTGGCTAAGTGCACTACAGTGACAGTCAATATTGTACTTCCCAAGCTAGTACTCATTATTCTTTATGGAACTCATGCATTTTGTGAAAGATCAAAAGATTTACATATCATATGGAGTGCTTTAGGGAGTGACTTGCTGTGCACTTTAAATGCACAATGTTCCACAGCCATTTAAATACAGATTTCATTTCTCTCTTCCGTGTGATATTAAATTTGAAAAAAGAGGGAGAGAGAGACGAAATCGACTTGGGTACCTTTGTTCACATCATGAAATACAATTTTAATTTGGTTCCAATATAGAAGTTTAATATTTTTATGGGATGTTATTGAATAATCTGCCAGGTTCGGCACTGGCCTTTGCTCAGGAAAGAGATGAAAGAAATCAGGTTTTTTTATGAGCACTGCAGGCAAAATCATCTGCTCTTCCATGCCCTGGAGAAGGGGACGGACTCCGACACATCGCTTGGCCTCCCTCCACCACCGTCTTCCCTGCAACCTCCCCCACTTAGCCTGGTCTGAGCTCGCGGGTGGAGGGTAACAGCAAATGAAGAAGGAACTGCAACCTATTTCCTTCGTTTTAGAAAGAAGGAAAATGCCATGATTTCTGTGCTGCCCCAGGCTGCGGGAGACAAGGCAGCATTATTCTGCCACAGCCTGCTTGTGTGCCCTTGAGTGAGCCACTGCATACAGGTTCCTCTGTGCAACATGGAGACAAAAGCACATTTTTACCTTGCCAGGATGTTGTGAGGATAAACAAATACATTAAGGACAGCTGGATGGCCAGTTACTATGGTAATACAGCCACATGGCTGTGCAGAGGGGCTTTGAGGCCATATTTGCCATGCCTACACTCTACTCTGCATATTCGTGCTCCTGAGATCTGCCATGTAGCATGTGCCCAGCTCTAACAGGATCAGCTGGTTCGATTGGTCTCAATCCCTCCGTCTATTCTCTCTGCCCCTGTGGTTGTGCCATGGGGCCAAAGATGGGGTACGAGCCCTGGGGACATGAGCGGTGTCAGGCAGGGGATTCTTCCTTGGATAATCCCCATCTGAGGGTGAGACGGGATTTACGGACATCCTGAAGTACACTCCTGGGAGACCTGAAAGTACTCAAAAGTCAGGACCACTCCTACAAGTAGGTTTTTCAGCATGGTCTTTGTGGCCAGAGAAGGATCATAGATGAACACCATTTTTGGGTGGTACCTAAAGGAAGGATTAAGATGACAACATTCTGTGTCATTCTGGGTCTACTGACCAGCAATGGGAGGAGTTGGGCACCACCCAACAGGCATATCTACTGTAGCGAGGTCAAGGAAATATATCCCTATTCCTCCTCTGAATGAGGAAAAGAAAGGCTTCTGAACAAGTAACTAGCCATTAATTTCTATGGAAGAAAGAAAGGTTTTCATGAACTGGAAATTTACCCTATTTGTTTGCTTCTTGTACATTCCACATTATTTTCCAAAAGAAGCAAATGGAAAACCTCTTTAATGAAGCATAACTATGTTGTGATTAAGGCTTATTCTGTCTAAATATTGACTCGGATAACATTTTTTCAGAATGAACAGACCATAACCCATGAATCTGGCATCAAAGTCAGGAAGATTAATAGGAAAAATGAATTTTCTGGTTGTCTGAAGAGAAGTTTGACATGGCCAAGGCAACAGTAGAGGCTTTTCTCATTATTTATGAGATCCAGCCACAGAGTTTTCAAGAGTCTGTAGCTTTCTTGTTCCACTGGACATTTGAAAGCTCAGGGAAAAATAGGTCTGTCTTTCCCGCACTGGTAGCACAGAGACAGGAACAGAGTGACAGGAATTTCTGTAAAACAACCCCATTGTCTTGGAGCAAAGATTAACCAAGGAGTCTTGCAAGCCCTTTTGAAGTACAACCACTAGCTCTTTGACCTGCACCTGCAGGTAAAATCAAAGTAAGTCAGGCATACGGATACTAATCCTGGCCTAAACAATCCAGAAGAGGAACAGGTTGACTGGTGCCTGGGAAAAGAAAAGGGTAATTAGAGGTAAGGGTGTTTGGAAAATTAGCTCAAAAGGGAAAAATAAATTGTCCTGGATATAGTTAGTCTTCAGCCAATTTTGTACGGTGTTAGTTTTCCCTCTCTCGGTCAAAAAGGGCAGTTCCTTTAATAAATAAATAAAGCTCTACTCTCAAGAAGGGTCCTGTTGTGAGGGAAGGCGTGTGAAAGATTTTTGGTTTAGCCATTGTTATGTGCATTACAGTCAGGCCCAGAGACCCCAGCAAAAACAGGATCCTATTTTGCTGAAAAATAAACAGAAGTGAATCTCTGTCCCAGAAGGATTACCACATGGTGAGGGAAGACACACAGAGTGGGTGGAATACTACGATTCTGTTTGCTGGGAGCTCAGACCTTCTCCATCTCTGTCTGCAACCAGCAAAGCAATGATACCTCACAGAAATATCACCTCCAGGGCTAATCAACTGTCATGGATAAGGGTATCTTGAAAATATGTGTAAATGGATAGAAGAAGATGAGTTTTTCCCATAAATACTTACCAGAAAATCCTTCCTGGGAAGAGAAAAAGCTCCCTGAGAGAAGTATTAGCTCCTTGGTCCAGGGGAGTTTTTGATCATTCTTAGGATTTTGGAATTTTAAAAAATCTTGACAAGAGATGATTGTGTCAAACAGAAAGGCAGTGAAAGTGCTGCAGTGGTATAGGCACAGCAGTACGCTGCGATTCAGCTCTCTCTTGGGCTGTTTGGTATTCACTGGGGCAAGGTGAGAAGTTGGGAGAGTTACCGGAACTATTCAATCCACAATCTAATTCTTTGAGATATAGTTGCTCATTTTAGCCTTCAAATCTCTTAAAAAGACAAAGCTTAACTTTGGGCATACCTCTAGGTATTATTCTGGGCAAGTGATGGATTTACACTGTGGGCTTTTCCAAGGCTTTGGCAATGCAGACAGGCTTAAGGAAAAGTCTGGAAGACCTGGGAAGGTATGGCCCAGGACCTGAACCCACACCATTTCAGCACTTTAGAAGGAAGATTATCTGAAACAGATTCTTATTACTCTACAACTTCATTTCTTTTTTGTACAGAGATCACTTTTAATTCTTGAAAGACTGTCTTAGAAAAGAGAAATTCCCTTTCCAGCGGTGAACTCTCTCATTCCTCATTGGGTATTGCCAGTGCCATGGAAGGCACTTAAGTCCTCCAGAATAGGTAAAAAGTATTTGGAAATATTTCCCTATAGCATTCTACCATTGTATTTCCACCTTACCAGCCATCTAGCCCACCTAAACTTTCAAATTTCAGCTCCATTCCCATTGTAAACTACCCAAAGCTGAGCTCTGCAGTTCCAAGGTTTCTAGCTGGACAGGCAGGAGAAGTGTGTAGGTTAGCTAACTGTTTGTAAAAGATAAAATTATTATTCTCTAGAAAAAAACCAAACACCACAACAGGAGAGACACAAAATAATAACCCAGCAGATTTCACAAGCCAATTGCCAAAAACCTTTACAGTGATGCTTTGTCTTCCTACCAGCTGCAGATCCCAGCTCTCATTTTGGGCTGTGCACTGCAATACTGGCCTTTCCTTTGCACTAGAAGGAACTAGAAATAAAAGAAATACAGAAACGTAAAGGCTGAAATTAAAGTGGAAGAGCAGCGGGAGCATGGCAGTAGTGGTGTTAATGCTGAAGTATTCCCTGGGAGCGCGAGCTGGCAAATGTAGTGGACACCCGGATATTTGAAATGCAGCCAAATAATTTGGCACATCTCTAACTGGCACAAAGCAGTCTTGGTAGAGCTTCCTACTGCTGCTGGCACTTTTACAGCTGTCTTTCTTCATCTTGCTCTTCCCACTGCAACAGCTACTCAACAGGTGTTTCCACAGACACAGTGTGTTTGGCAGCTGTAACCCTTCAATATTATCGCTGGAATACATTTTTCTCCCTCTCAACAGCATCGCTTGGGTCCGTTGCCCAGAGGCCGGCATGGCAACGGGGACAGCTGACCAACTGGATTTGGGAAGAAGGGGCTATGTGTTTGGGCAGCCAGATGTACAAGTCAGTAAAGCAGTCGGAGAACATCAATGCTTGGCATGGCTCTGGGAAGCTGGAGTGATGCTTTACTAAAGTTTATCTTCTACCTCCTGCTCACCTGGGTCTTTCCCCTTTTTTCTGTTCTTGCTCCAGGACCTTTTGATCCATTGTCTTCAACATAAACAAGTCCCCAATCCTTTGAGCTTCCTGTCCGTGATTTTTCATGAGGATTGAGTGTTTGCTCAGATCATGATGAATGTTTTTTGCTTAACCCTACTTAGCCTTCAGTTCAAATGTGCTTAGAGAAAAAGATAGGAGAGCTCAGATCCCAGAGGAAACTTGGGAACTGCAAGATTTTCACAAACGGAAAGTACGCAGAGAGTTTCAAAGGTGAGTCACTTTGGAGTAGAGTTCATGAGAACAGTGAAATGAACAATTGTCTTGTTTTCTTCTTTTTAGCTTACCTCTGTAGTATTTTTGGCCTTGTGTAGCCTTTTGTGGCTTCTGATTTCATACACACCGAAGCAGTCTCAGTTCTTTCAGCAATGTAGTCCATGGTCGGCTGAACGTCGTCTTCTTTAGGTCTCTGGTACATGGTATATGCGAGAAAAACAATGCTGAATGATTTTGTCATGGGAGTCTGTGCAAGGTCACAAAAAGAGATTTTTTAAAAAAATATCATTTACTGATGTATATACGCGTACATACATACAGGAAAACATGAGACAGACCATGCTGGTTCAGCTGAAAGATCCATTAACTTATCATCCTGTCCCCAATAGCTACAGAAAGCAAATGGTGAAGGGCAGGCCTACACACCAGACTGGTGCTTCCACACTTCCCAAGCAAGCAGAAGGTGGTGCTTGATAGCTCCCGAACAACTTTCTTTCCATGAATGTATCTGCTTGCTTTTTGAACTTATGTGAACATAGAGCATCGACTGCATCGCACAGCAAGGAGTTCCACCGCTTCACAGCACTGGGTGTGAAGAACCATTTCTTTCTGTTTATTTTGCACCCTGGAGTTTTGTACGGTGTCCCTAAGTCTTGTATTGGAAGACGGGTCGACAAATGAGTTTCTGTCCCTCCCCACTTCTACAGCAGCCATGATTTCACAGTTACGATTATACCTGTATGTCTTCCCTCCGTCCTCCTCCCTTTTCCACAAAGTGATTGACACAGGCCTTCAGAAATGTAAGCACGGAAATGTCCCAGTGCATCTTTACTCTCTTCCTTCCCCAAAACAACTCGCTTCTCTGAAGAGTCAGAAAAATATTTCTAGCCCCGATTTTATCTATGTTTACATATCTGTACGTAGACACACAGTTGTTAAACTACAGCTCGGTCAGTTAAAGAGCACGTCGCACAGTATCTCTGCCACAGAATAAAACAGTGCATTAGATCTTTGTCCAGAGCATCGTAAGCACTCACTTTCTGATTAGGGCCGGAAGGCCGCAAGGCTGTTAAAGCCCTCTTCCCACTCTCCCCAATGTTGCCATTAATATGTAAAAGCTTAAGCTTGCTAAAGGGATTATTTCCCATCCTATCTGATTGTAAACTGGCATTTCAATGATTACATGTATCTTTTTGTCATTTTCTCGTAAAACATCTTATTCTTGAACAGCATAATTGGCCTCTTACTAATGTTTAATGAATGATTAAATCAGCATAAATGCAACATACAGCTCTACATGGGAAGCATGTTTGCAACCATCAGAGCCACAGAAATGCATTTTTGCAATATAGGTTTTAAATCCTTATAATTTTCTAATTATGGACATTCTGGTGTATGTCACATTAAGTACACGGGAAAGTAAACGTGAATTTGCCTGTATGAGCTCAGAAGCCATTCAGTCACTTATCGTTTTGTTTGCGATATATAACCTACACATGAACAACATCTCTGTGGTTTTCATTTAAGTATATTACATAATCTTCCCCAAATTAAAAGCCAATTAAAATCACATAATTGCAGAGCTCAGGCAGGCAAGTCCTTGTAGAGACGGCCGAGCAAGGACACTTCTTTGCACTGACACATCACATTAACCAGCCTCCCAGAGACACTCTAGGTTCTTCCCAGGCAAAGCAGCCCAAGTGAAATGAAGCAACAAATGTTTGAAAGAGTTTAAAGAGAAATGGAAACATATTTCTTTGAAGGAGGGAGACATATGGGAAGATACAAACTTGGTTTGCTGAAGGTATGAGGTTGAGACATATTTAGGAGAAGTGGAAATCCTGTGGAAACACGATGGTGATCTCAGGAGTCGCAGATGTTAGAGTAGTTTAAGAAAGGCCCCTTAGCTGACAAAAACTAGACACATAAAACTGGGATATACTATTGCCAGGATGCCTACAGGACCCCAGCATCCTGCGGCAGCGGAAAGCACAATGCAATCCTATCAGGCCAGACGTAGCCAACAGCGCTGGGGAAGGGTCAGGAACACTGGTAAGCAGGGTGCCTCAGTCAGGAGAGATCCTCCCATGCCAACAACTACAGGGAAGAGGGAGTCAGGGAGATGGGAATTTCAGTCTTCCAAGAGGAGATACAAAACCATTCAGCTTTCCCTGTAGAAATATGGCAGGGAAGTAAGCACAACAAAGCAAAGAAGCCTACTTAGACAGAAAACTGGCATTAGCACAATATATCAGAACAAGCCAAATAGTTTCAGGGTGGAAGTTAAGTTACATCTCCCAAGCGCTAAGGTGCTGAAGCAGCTCTTTGACAGCTGCTGCAGGGCCAAGAAAATGCAAGGGTTTTAAAGTGAAGCTGAATTTGTTTAAGAGGCGGGGCTGGAGGTCAGTTGTCCCTTCAACACTACTATCTGCATTGTTCAGAAAAACAGTTTGCCTACAAGATCAGGACGCAAAGCGACACTGCATAACAGCATTCTGGAAACGTGTAGAGCACACAGCATGCTGAAGGGCTGACCACCTCTTCTAACCAGGCTGAAGACACAACCCACACTGAGATATACCTGAGCTGAACACCTGAGCTCTCCAGCATCCTTCAGGCTCATTTACATGCCATGTATACTGTTCTAGCCCAGGTGCATTCAGATTAAAACAGATAACAGACAGGGTTTACATGGGGTTGTCGAGGTTCATGAGAGGTCAAGTCCATGGCGTGGAACCCTCAAAGCTTTGTTTTACTCTTCCAAGCACAGTTTGCTGCCTGGCTTTTCACCACAATTCTGTATGAGTACCTGCTCACGAGTTATTGAACAAGAGTTAACATATGCCAGCAAAGCTCTGCAAATGTGTATGCAGCCAAAGCAGGGGCCAGCAGGTTCAGAGAAAATGAACATAGGCAGTCGCTTTAAGACTCACCACTGTTTACTCCCAAGCAATTCAGGTCAGGCAAAGCTGTGAAAAATATATTAAGATACATGTGATGGTTCAGGTCAAAACAAGTGTTGAACAATGGCAGGACAGTAAACTTCCTCAGCTCTCTCTGGACTTCTACCCAAGAAATATCTGTATTGAATCTGGAGAGGAGAAGAAATGGGGGTTTTTTATCTAACCAGTCCAGTGGGATGCTCGCACAAATGTCTTTTTCCTTCTGCTCTCCAACAGCTGTAGACATTCCTCATGTCTGTATGGCATGACTCCACAGTCAGGATTCCCTCTTTCTGCCCTCTACCCAGACTGTGACCTTGTCCATGGAGTCCAGCTAACAGGAATTTTGCCCTGCAGCTTGATTCACCATGTAACCTTCCCATCTCTTGCTGCCCTCATCCACTTCTGGCCTGCAGCATACTATCAAGGCAGTAAAAAAATAAGATAATTGAGTGGCCTGTTTTGGTGACAAATGCAAATGGAACAAAAGAAAAAAGCTAAAATAACTCATTGAAATGGCAAGACAATGTCTTATAGAAGGAATGTTAGTATTTAAAAAAAGGTGGTAAATTAATTTTGCATTTTCTGAGGTGTTCCTGTAATTTTTCAGAAGGGACAGGGCAGCTTTACCAGGAAATAGCGTGGCCAAACTGGTACTTCAACACTTCATCCAGCTACAATGGCACCACAGACTAAATCTGAGTTTGGCAAACACTTCGTGGTCTCATCATTTGGTTTACAAAATCACCGAGGGATTTTAAAGGATCACAGCCAGGTGGACTTTTAGTGGCATCACAATTTGCATTAATGGAATGTCCTATCCACCAGCAGGAGCAAGTGTTACAGCTCTCAGCAAACCCAGTCTGGGTTTATTAATTACCATTGTAAGGAAGAAAAGGCAGGCACTGAAACAGACACAGATTCACCCATTAGAAATAACAAAAAGCCCAAGCAGGAAAGGCGAGAGCACATTATTTTTACCAAAATGCAAGGGAAAGTTAGGAATCAAAACCTTTGGAAATTTCTGGACAACGTGTCTGATGAAGCCATTGCAAGACCACGGGCTGAAGTTAGTGTTCCACTTTTCACCACAATCCCAAATTGTTTTTTAAATTATAACAAAACCATAATATCATATCATCACTTTTCATAAAGCCTTTGACCCTGCGTTCCCATCCTTGACAATTCAGCTCTGGGTGCTGAAGGGCTGCTTTGTTTTAGCAGATCTTTTAAGAGGTACTGAAATGTCTGAGAAAGATGTTCCTGGGAATGTACCAGGTGGAGAATTAGCACTGAATGCAAGACGTCTTATTTGCATTTTATATAAACTCAAGTAAACCAACCCTGTATTTTAGCAAAGACATGGCAATAAAATAGAAGAAAATCATGCAATGTCCAACTCCTTCAAGCATCTGCTGATCTGTCACTAAGGAAATCCTCATCAACCATGTTTGGGGGCGTGACGTGAACCATAGCAGTGTCTACTAAGCTGCTCTGTTTGCACTCTATGCCACAGTACAGTGGTTTCAGTCAACACAGATACCTGGAGACGACTGACTTCAAACATTGTTTATTGAGCAAACATCCACCATTGTCATGGTTTAACTCCAGCCAGCAATAAAATACCACAAAGCCGCTCACACACCTCCTCCCCCCTCCCTGCTTCCTCTAGCATAGGGGGAGAATCAGAGGAAGAAGACAAAGAAGCTCATAAAATTGAGATAAGAACTATTTACTAATTGAGCATAAAAGAATAATATATATATATATAAACAAACATATAACAATACTACTAATGATATGTAAGTAAAATAATGGAAAATAAAAACCATGACACAATTGCTCACCACCCACCAACCGAGGCACAGCCAATTCCTGAGTAGTGAGACCCAGAGCTGGAGCTCGAGAGCGATCGCAGCAGTCTGAGTGAACCCCACAAGTGACAACATGACCGGGAAAGCCAACGGACCCACCAACGCGCTAACGAATGAGGCAGCACAGGAGTTCGCAAAAGAGTTAGCAAAGGAGCAAAAAGAGGTAAGGAGAGAGTCAAAGAGTGATGGCCCCCAATCCCACTCCCTGCTTATGTACTGAGCATGCCGTGCTATGGAAAGAAATACTCCTTCGGTCAGTTTGGGTTGGCTGTCTGAACTGTGTCCCCCTACACTGCTTGTAGCAAGAACATTGGGAACGCAGCTGCAATATCAGAAGCTGAGAGAGACCTTGAATTTGGAGGAAACACTCCCCAGCACCAGGTAACAAGACATCTTATCAGTACTTTTCTCAGGGTAAATCTAGAAACAGAGCTTCATCCCAGCCCCTGTGAAGAAAGTGAACCCTTTCCTGACTAAAACTAGCACAACCATACAGCTCAAAGGACAATATGAAGAGAAAAAGATGGGCAAATATCCCATGAATGTGGCTCAGGGGGAACACAAACCAGCCAAGGATATTGAAGGGTCAATGGCAAATATCCTATTGCCAGAAGCATATGCCTAATGAAACAGACCAAGGATAAAATACCTGGTGTACCAAAACCTAGAACCACACCTGATTTTCCTTTGCAAAGAATTGCAGCATATACCTGTGTCATTTGCTGATTCCCCAGTTAAAACCATTCAAGGAATAGGATTTGTGGGGTTGACTTCTTTCTTAGCCCACTCATGATCCACCTGAGATGTGGAAGAAAGGTCTAGTCAGACAAAAAGCTCTTGGCTCATTCTTCAGCCCTTTTCCTGAAATGTCTTAGCCTCAGACATCCTTAAATCATGGGGTAGGTTTATGTTGTGTGGCAAGGTTACACGAAAGAGTGACCGTGTCTTCTGAGTTCTGGAAACTTCTTGGTCCTTTAACCACAGTGGTTTAGTTTCTAAATAACCCACATTCCTTAGCTATTCAATCTCACCACTCCTGTGTGAGGACACACTGTTACTATCATGTTGTAAAGCCAGATGGAGGAAGCAGAGACCAACTAAGAGAGGTCACAAACTTATTTTTGCAATTCTAGAATGATTTCCAGGGAGTTACACGTGCTTCTGACATGACTTACCTGGAGAGGTATATGGCACGGTACAGCCTTCCTTCTCGGGAAACATCAGCCCCTCTATTACTCAGGTCAATCTTCTTTTGTTCACAACAAACAGCAGCAACTGGAAATAGAACTGGAAATGGAGTCAAGATCATACTAGTGGGACACTGCAAAATGAAATGTGAAAGAAGGAGTTATGCAGAAAAGCAGAGATGGGACCAAGGCAGAAAAGCAATATGGAACATACTAAACTCATCAAGAAAAGCTTTGAAACCTTTCTGAGTTTCCCTACATGATTGTGGCTAAAGGCTGTGCAACTGGAGCACCTTCTGTACGGCATATTAGGGGGAGACAAAACGCAAGAGAAAGGTTGAAATCAGCAATAGGCCATGAAAAAGAACAACTCTGTTCATCTGCAGGGAGAAGAGATGCTGGCATCCCATTCTGCCCTGCAGGAAGGTTGGGAACTCTGCCTCCTCACTGCCTAGTTGTTGTCACAGTTGGTCACCACTGCTGAGCAAGTGTTAGCAGTTGGTCTGTGGATGGGACTACCCTGTACCCCCCCTTCCCAGGGAGGATATGCCCTGCTTCCTTCTCAGGGCAGGAGAACTGGCATGGCAGAGCCACCGCAGATGGGTGAGCAAAACCACAGCTGGCATTGCAGCTTGCATTTAGACAATTAAATGGCCTGCCAGCAGCCATGCTTCTTGGAAGTGATCATGCCGTAAATATTTCACTGACTGTTGCCCATGGCCACTAAATACTGACAAATGTTTCTATAACAAAGGCTTGGTATCCAGACCTCAAATCTCTTCACTCCCAAACTTCAGCCTTGCTCCCATCAACTCCCATAACTCATCTTCACACCGGTAAGATATTTTAGTGGGATAAGATCAACAGAGCTGCACCTGCATCCTGCAGTTCTTTTTATTCTTTCTGCTTTCTTTTTTTAATTCTCAAGGTTTTATTGTTTCTGGAGAATTTAATTTCAGAAAAAGACTTTATTTTCTGGTTTCTGGGGTTTGGGTTCTTTTTCAAATCAACAAAAAAACCCCCACAAACCTGTGCCTCCAGTGAAACGAAAACTTCCCTTGTCAGAATTAAGTGGAGGTGGTAGAAATAAGGATATTTGAACAAAGAAAACAAGAGTGATCACTACCCCATTGCTGGAGCACACAGGGAAAGGAGAGAGAGAAATGGAACAGCAGCAGTGAGAAATATGCATGCATATTCAGCCCCTTTGTCAAAAAACCTTGTGCTGCAGCATTTCAATTAACAAAGTAGGATGGTTTACCTGATAAAATGCTCCCTGTGTGAGTGTAATTACATATTTATGCCCCACAGAGATTTTTTAATTTCTCTTCAGTTTGTTTGCCTTGAAAGTATTTGTCACTGGAAATGTTCTTGATGTGTAATTTTAAGGCAGGCTTGGCCAAACGTGTGGTTTGTTTTCATTTTAGATTTACTTCACTGAAGAAGCATTGGAAGATAACGTATATTTTCAGCGCAAAATAAAAAAAAAAAAAATCAATAAGAAAGGTGATACATCAGCCAGCAGCAGAAAAAAATGCACTCAAGTGCTGCTTCAGAGATTTCACTCTTTTTTTTTTTTCCTCTCTTGCTTGAAATATATTCTCAGGTGCTTGAAATAGCTTATTGTTCTGCCACTTTCATTTTGTCATATAATCATGGAATGGTTTGGGTTGGAAGGGACTTTCATTCCATCTATTTCCAACCCCCTGCCATGGGCAGGGACACCCTCCACTAGACCAGGTTGCTCCAAGCCTCATCCAGCCTGGCCTTGTCCCTGCTCCTCATACATGATCCTCATATATGATAGTGTTTTTTTAGTGAGGATGCAATGAACAGACATCTTTTTGGTTGTTATTTTCTGATGTTTCGAGCCCCTTCCTGAGCAATCCTTGCGTTGGGGTCTTGGTGCTGAGCAACAGCCCATCTCCAGCAAGGCGTTACAGATGTGCTCAACCCTAAGCGTGTGAGCGATTGTATTGCACCTGATAGGCTTCAAGTTATGCTCATCTAAGTACTTTGCTGGGTCAGGGCCTGGCAGAGTATAACTGTTGTAAATTCATTGTCACGGCTTCGTTTAGCCATAGAAAAGCACAGTTAAGACTTTAGAGAGCTGCTTGAATGCTTAGTGAAGAGCAGAACCCTAGCTCCCATCACCATCTAGTCTGTCGCTTAGTTTTCTTCCTTATTTTCCTCAAACTTCTTTAGAAAGGATGGGAAAGGACATGAAGGTCAAAACTGCCCTGGTTTTGGCTGGAGAATAACACAACAGAAGGTCACTGATGGCCATGGAGGTCAATGTCTCTCTAAGAGATTATTATAGGTTTCCTCAAGCCACAGAGTGGTTCAGGCAGTGTTTGAGAAGTCACCACCATGTGAACCATTTTACTGTGGTTTATGCTAGTTTAACCCTGCAGGCAGGGAAAAAGTTTGAGTGGTGTCAGGAGACAAATCTGTGACTGCATCCCCTTCCCAAGGACCAGGTACGCTGCACTGGATCACTGACTGGCACAGGAATGATTCTGCTGGGGCAGGCAGAGTTTTTAGCTCTGAAGATGACAAATACCCACATTCATCTCCTAGACCTGACAGAAGTTTTTGACACTGGCATGACTGAACTCATCTTACCGGGGTGGCGGAGATAAATGGAGTCATGACGTTGGCTTTGCTTCTTCCTCTCAGACGGATCCCGGAGGGTCATAACTAGCATCTGTTCTGTCTCTTCGAGGACTCACAAGGCGAACTTGTGTCTTCTTTTTACTACCAGGTTGTGTGAAAACTCCAGGAGCGAGGCTCAGAGATGTTATTTGACTTTGGTGCCTGCCAAACTGTGACACTTCCCTATCACAGCCAGAATTGTCTTCTCTCCCCCCGCTGTCTCGATGTCTGTAAAAGAAAAGCTCCTAGATGAAAGACAAAGAAGCTGGCTAAGGCCCAACACATGGTCATGGGAACTGATATTGGGGATAAGGAAAACATGCAAAGGAAATACCCTAAAAACTCAAATTCTTCAACATGCCATCAGGATGACAGTGCGCTATTACAGCTCCTACGCAACGCGAAACGGATAGTCCGCACATCGATTACCCAAGAAATGTAAACTTCCTTTCAGATCCAAACCTGGAGCTACCACTGCTGTACCTGTGTATGGTTCCTGTTCCACCCAAGGGGGATTGCCAAAATCCAAGGGAAAACTGAGATGGGTTAACATGCAACAGGGAGAGCATTCTGCTGCGGTGTGAGGTTTCTGCACCCCTTCAAATCAGGTGCCAACCTGCAAAGCATTCACTGGGTCATCCCCATCTCAGACACCATCCATGTAACCCAAGATCCTGTGAGAAACTGAGGCAAGCAGCTCTTGGATGCACAAAGCCATATCTGACCACCCAGGCACCAGAAAATCAGGGTGCTGCACCCTGACAAGCTTTCTGCATCCTGTTGGGTGGGATGTCTTACACTCTTTATAAAGACCCATACAACGTTTTGTAAATGTTTTCCTACGTAAGAAACACTACCATATAATCACAGGCATCCTCAGTGAAGCTGGACACCTATTAACATTTGCAAGCCTAGCTGTTAGTAGGAGATGTTCCAGCTTCCAGGGACAGCCATTTGGCTGTCACCCAGCTCAAGTGCAGCGCCCCTGGAAGACAGCATCCCAGGGCTGCCACCCAGACCTATGCCAGCACGAGGGCTGCTTGGCAGTCCCACTCTGCATTTTCTGGAGAAAAGTTAGCAAGGATTGCAGACCATGCTGCATCACTGCACCCCAACCCTGCCCAGCCCAGCCCCATCATGCAGCATGACACCATGGGGAGTCACTGCCACCTTCCACTCCTGAAACCTCCAACCATGGGGTATGCCTGTAGGGACTCTACACATGAAGACTCTGACATTCAGCCCGTAGGGACAGAAGAGACACCTGTTCATTGATTATATGATCTCCTGAGAGTCCTTCTGGCCCTATCTTTCCACGATTACTCACCTCCGCCTGCTGTCAGGATGGGGTTTCGATGCTGGCAGCTGTTTCCCAGCAGCAAGACTGAGGTCAGGCACCAGTTAGTAGTTGACACCAATTAGTTATGGCTTGAATGGCCCAAATGATCTGTTCGAGTTGCAAGCTAAGACTACCAATAACAACAAAAAAGCAACCCAAAGCAAACAAAAAACACAGCCTCTTAAAATGCATTAGCTTCCCTTACTGTCTCAGAACCACTGTAAGACTCAATACACTCTCTAGTCTTATGTTCCAGTGATGTTGTATTATATTATCGTGAGTCAGACAACCTAGCACGCTCTAGCCACATGTCTCTCTCAGAAGTGAAAGGCTGCTCACAAGCTTCCAGCTCCAATTCTGCTTCTTCGCCTACGCTCCTCTTTGGGTTTCCCATCCTCTCTTTTACCTCTTAACCGAAGATGGTCTGTCAAGGGCCCATGTCATTGCTGGGTATGTCTGAATGCATGAAAAACTCCTGAAGGATACTGGTTTCTTTGAGAGGTTTTGCACACAACTCCACATATCATCTTAGAAATATCTGCTTTTTTAAGCTATATGGTAATGCACACTGTGCATCTGAGATTAGAATATGGCCCTGAGGAACAAGACGCTCCTCTCTTACAGCTGACAATGCATAGCTTATTTTTATGAGCTCCTCATTTTCAAGAGATTCAACTCCATTGTTTGGCAGCCACAGTTTAAGGGAAATCTCCAAAGACAGTTCAACTTTGAGCATTGCAATTTCTATCTTTGGGCTGCAAGCATTCACTGGGTGACACTGACCTGTGGCCTGTGTGCCCAAAGTGGGGCTGAGCAATTAAAAACCAGCTGGGGAAACCTCCAGTCTTCCAACAAACAGCCTCAAAAGTCTCAGGGAATATGCACACGCAGCAAGAGGATTGCCCAGTTCTTGCGGTCTCCTCTTGCTGCTTTGCAACAGCCCATCACCCACCATCTCCTGCCTTCCACTCCCATCCCATAGTGGTCCTAGGACCAGATCTAGCATCCACAGGTCCAAAGGGTGAGACATTCTTAGGCTATCCTCCTCCTCCCTTTTCATTACCATAAGAATGTAACACAGTTCTTGTCCTCTGTCTTAAGCCACAGTACATGGGTTCAAAAATAATGGAAAAATTGGGGAAATAAAGTGTCATTTTTGTCTAATCTTAGGGGATGTGAAGGTCACTTCTGTAGGAACAGTTTACATCTCACCTCACAATAAAGTTTATATATCTGTCTTGTCTCCAGCCCAATCCTTCTAAAGAAACATTGCCCTTAAGCTGCATCACTAACATCTGTTCCCAAATATAATTTCAAAAACAGAACAAGTGGGGCAAAAGTAAGGCCAAGCAAACAAGCCATTCCAAATGGGCACATCATCAGCTGACAGGGGAGCACATTGAGAACCCTAAGACTGCGTGGACTTAGACTGCCGTGTACCGGGTGCTTGTACAGGGTCTACCACCCCCCTGGCCTGATCCTGTCCAGTCTCTAGTCTGCCACAATAACAGCAGCAACAACAATGAATTAAGTTCTGCCTGCAAGTAGACGTGGCTATTTCATTTTGGCAGCGCAAATGTTGCCAAGTGAAAGCACGTCTTTCTGAACTGCCTTGCTCATGGGAACCATTTAATCATTATAGAGCAATTATAGAGGTCTTTATTCAGTTGTTCCTTAAGTCCTCATTCAGGCAAACCTATTTCAATGGGAACTGTGCCTGAAAGGGACTCATCAAAACCTGACCAGGAAATGGCCAGTAAGAGTAACCTATTTCCAAGAGAGAAAAACTCATGCATTACGCCCATAATAGGTAACTTCTTATGAATACACCTATTGAAGTGTGTTATATTCATTAAACTCCATTTGGAGAGGAAGGGTAACCTTCCAGTTAACACAATTTCTATGGGCTCATGAGAGCTAGGTGCTGTTCCAGGCTTTGACATAGACTCCCCCCCCCGGCCCCAACCACGGTCACACCACTTTGTAATTTTACCTTGGATTTAGCAAAATAGGTAACAAACCAGGACAGTAGTAAGCATCAGTTTAACTGTACTTGTGGACTGGCACCCCTGGTTCCTCCTCTGTGAAACAGAAAGAATAATAAATGATTTCTCCTAATTTTTACTTCTTTCTTTTTCTGTTCACGTTTTGAGTCAGGGCTGGTCTTTTATTCTGCGTACGCTCAGTGTATTGTACAATATGCCTTTGATCGGGGCTGTGCTGTAACAGAGTAATAATACTAATTGTTATCAATACAAGCAAACAATGCCATGCTTTTGTGGCAAATGTCCACTAGGAGCTTGACTGAGACCATCAACATTTCATTTGGGACTTAAGCCCCATTTGAACTTGTCTCCCAAAGCGAGAGTTTACAAACACAATTTAGTCCCTATTTGAGCTGTGCTTTGAAGATGTAAAGTACTAAACTGTGTATCTCTGTGTACGAGAGACAGAGACAGAATGTGTAATTTCTTTCTGCATTCAGGGAACACAAGATTTCCTTTTTTCCCCTCTTTTTGGAAGGAAGTTTACTGCTGAGAGTATTAGAGAAAATGCAAATGTGCAGACTGTTTGTTAAGGCTCCAGGAGAGAAAGCACAGGCAGTTGTTACCATGAGTATTTCTAGGAAAACGGGAAATCTTTGTCTTTAAGTGTATTTATTTAGCTAAAGAAAGTTTGCACAGCTTGTAGAGAACGGTTCTGGAGGAAATTAAATTTCAGCTGCACCTCCATATCTCTCCTACACCTGCCAGTTCTTTCAACCAGCTAGTGACGTCCTGCACCCAGGGCTCAGCCCGCCAGCGCATCTCCAACACTCACCAACGTCAGAG
Organism: Rhynochetos jubatus; assembly: GCA_027574665.1. Lineage (NCBI taxonomy): Eukaryota > Metazoa > Chordata > Aves > Eurypygiformes > Rhynochetidae > Rhynochetos > Rhynochetos jubatus. The sequence goes on along the minus strand of CM050648.1, from coordinate 143,531,537 downwards.
AAGCTGTTGTGCAACCACCGTTTTCCTTGCTTACTCTTTTCCAGGAAAGAAGTAACAACTGGACTCCTGCATGCAGCTGATTGCCTGTTGTAGCAGAACACACCAGGAAAGCTCCCAACAAGCACAGGCAGGAGACAGGAAGAATTTTTGAGGCAGATTCAAGAAAAATAAAATTATATGTTTATATCGCCTGCTATAGATGGATCCAAACTCATCATGGTGTAAGGCAGGATTGATCCACAAGACGTGGAGGCATATTAGCTCATTATGCTTATTAACTTGGACACAGCCCCTTGCTAATGTGTCTATGCAGCTTCCAAACTGGATCTAGCTTGCATCCAACTAGGTTGGCCATTGAAGAGAAGTCTGGAGAAGGTATGTGCACAATATATCTTTCATGAAAGACAAACTGTGCTCAACCAACCTGCATAGTAACTTACACAGCTATCAGAAATTGTTTTGATGAAAAATACTTCTAAATTAATGACCTCGGTCCCTCAGTTTGAGATCAATGATTCCATTTCAAGTTAGACTTCCATTTTATTCCAAAAAATGGAACGGTAAGAGTTAAAAAACATCCTTCAAACCACAATGAGATACGCTGGCTAGGGCTCAAAAACCTTTCATTCCACCTAAAGAGATATTTTTGTTTGTTTGTTGGGAAACTGAAATTTTTCAAAAAATTATATAACCAAAAACATTTTTTCCAATTCTCATTTATCATCACTGACACCTCCCCCCCCACCCCAAAATCCCAGATATCGGAAAAATTTATCATCGATTTCCTTGGAAGCCCAGCCATAAGCTGGTATATTAGTGTAACAGACCCTTTCCTTACACAGGACCTAATCATCTGCTATTAACATATTCCCAGTAATTGTTCCATAAAGATTCTGGAGCACTGGGTCTCAGCAGGTGCAAGTCAATGCAGCTGCACTGTTTTACAGTACCACAATAATTTCAATAAGGCTGAGAGCCAGCCAACCCTTTTATACATTAACCTTCTGATGACAGGCTGCAAGTTGGTACCAGCAAGGATAAGCAAGTTCCCGTACTGTCCCCACACGAGCCTCCCAAGAACAGGACAAGGAGGCAGAGACATAATGTCACCACATCAAGGCATTACTAACGTATTATGAGCAGAAGTTCGTGCATGACCCAGATACTAGGCATTCACTTCTAGGAGACATCTGATGTTCTTCTAATTTGTGCAAAATATTTGCTATACTTCCTGAAAAAGAAAAAAAAAAGAATACACACCCCCCCACACACCCCCCAACAATTATTTGCATTTCAGAGCACCAAGAAATCCCAGTTGGAATCAGCATCATGTCATACTCATATAGTGCCAGAGGTGAACCCTAATTCAAAGTTACAACTTACAGGATGAAACAGAGGATGGGAGGCACGATAAGATTACAGAGATAAGTTAGTTATGCAGCCAGCATTAGATTCCAGTGACGTGTTTCATCTGGCTATATATATATATGGCTACATCTAACCTGATCATCCTGGGCTCTCTCTAAAGCCTCTGGAGATCCAGCCAATAAAATCAGTGGAGCACAGGGTGAAATCCACCTTTTCTTAAAGCAGCTGCCAAAAGCTGGTCAACTGAGTCATACCTTAAACCCATCTTCGCTTCCCACCAGAACCACAGGGCGAGTAGCACGGCTGTAAGTCTGGCCAACACATAGACACCTACACTCAACTTACTCAGCTGAGTACGCGTGGGGTTAATCCATCCCAGCTCTCCTGGCTTTCCACCCAGGGCCCTGTATATTATAAGCTGAGTTGTCTCTCTGGCACAGGTAAAGGAATCTCATTCTTTCACCCTGCGGTATTCTACTACGGTTCAAAACAAAGATCTTTCCCTCTCCAATCATCTTGAAAGTGAGAAAAGTGAATGTGCGCGGAAACACTTAATACAAGTCCGTAGGACCCAAAAGAACTGCACTGTACTTATTCTTGTGTTAAGAGATCAATATTTTGCTTCGGTTTAATTTTTACAGCTCATGCGCACGCACACGCAGCAGTGTGGGGGGAAAAAAAAAGAAAAGAGAGAAAAAAGAACAGCTATCTTCAGCAGCATGATAACTTATCTTTTCAGTGATATTTTTTCCCCTATCTGAATTTAAAATGAGTCAGATCTGGATGGAAGAATACCACTTGCTGCTCGATGCGCATACGCACTGCGCTGCTTCTATACAGGTTTCGTGTATGTGTGTGCATTATAGAGGTATTAATCATGACTTTGTTGTTGTTGTTGTTTATAAAGTTTTAGTAGATAAAAAGGATAAGTGCAGTGTGCTCATACACAGCAATATCCTGAGATTAAAAAAAAAAACCCAAAAACAAACAAAACCCAACCAAATGCATAGGTAAGAACCTACTTAATTAACTCATTTTAAGAAAAGAAATTCCTTCAAACACCGTGCAAAATTAAGACACATTCAGGCAGGTTTCTCAGAGACCAAAGTTGCAGACAGATGCCAAAATGAACCAACGAATATTTTCAGCAAGTTACCCACCTGGCCTAATCTGTTTAATTGTGTTCGTAAATTCACGAGGCACCCAACCGCTTATCCAAATACCACATTCTGTGGATCAGGTCCTAAATTACGATGTGTGTGGCATATTCCTTCAAGTACCAGACTTGGTTAAAGATCAGTCCCTTTCCTTATTAACGTCCACTCCTGCAGAGACGGAAGCTCCTGTTCGGAGACACTGAGTCCTCACAGATCCCAGCGGTAACTTCTGTGTTTAGTAAAATCATCCTTTGTAGTAACTACATTTTCTAACTGAAAGCAAAAGAAATCAATAACCTCCTCAAAAGGTAGTTTCTTTCTTATCCTTCAGCAAGCAGGCTTACTCTGATTAACTACAGCCAGCAGAAGAAATGGATATCCAGAATTACCCGTATGAAAACAGAAATATTGGTCTGAAGAGGGGAAAGAGACAAGGACAAGAATATTTATACATGGCTATTCTACTCCATTTATTCTCTACAGGATGTCCTGAGGTGCACTCCTGGGTGTGCCTTTGTGCCATGGAAATGGGGGTTCAATGCCAGACAAATAAGAGTAATACCTTTGACGATACACATCCACTACAGGCTTCCTTACAAAAAAAGCTCTGAGAGGAACATAATTTCTCAACCCTCATCTTCCCTCCAAACTCCTCTCCTCTCAGGGGACATAACCTTTAAAATAGGAGAGCTCCAAACCAAATGGATCCGAGAGCTAATGTTTCACCACAAGATACAATCTCAGTTTTGGAAGTAACATCCTCCTACACAGGAGAGCTAAAAGCCATTCATCTGATATGGCAACCATTGACTGTTTCCACTGAGCAGAACCACAACACGTCAGGCAGTTACAGAAACAGCTCTTACTCATACAAGGCTGTACTCTTCCGGTTTGGGTATATATATATATTTTTTTTTCTTTTGGGTGTGTTTGTCTTTTTTTTCTGGGACAACATTTCATTCTGTGCCACATCCAACAGGTCAAGTTTTCCCAGGTAGCTGGCAAGTGCTAATGAACTATTATCAGTAGTACTTCATAGCTAATTAATCATTTTCCTAAGACGGACCTAATGAAAATACACTACTCAGAGTGCAATATCCCATGACATCAACATCACAGCAATGAAACTGTGTTATTTAACTCTTTGTTTTGTCATACCCCCAACAATCTGATCACTTTCCAACCAGCACGTGAGAAAGGGGAGCCCAACTGGGTATGTACAGTCCAGTCTAATGTGCCATAAACATTTTTTGGAGCACTTTGGTCACTTTGGAGGGACTTGAGAGAGATTATACTCTTTACTGCTTGAACCCCACAGGAACTGCTTGATATAATACAGAATTTAGAAAGGGGATGATGTCTTGGTGAGCAAGACTGAATATCTGTTTTTTCCATCTGATTTATATAAGGAACCCACGCCTACCCCATCCATCTAGAGAGTCTCTCCCTCCAGTTCAGTTAGTGATAACCACAAAAATGCTAAACAGAACAAACAAGGATTTACCCTGAAGTAATCTGCAGGTGCCACATCAGCCAATCTTCCCTTCAGATACACATACAGAAAAGATAACACACAAAATTTAGCAATCCATTTTTCTATTCTGTTTCATTACCACCTCAATGGAATATATATATATAAATACATACACATATCTATATATAGAGAATGGAGTGGGGGCAGGAGGAGTGAAGACACAGGAAAATGCAACATTTAAGTCCCTATAGTCAAGCTTATTGCTGCATAATCAGAGGAAAGTAAATCCAAGAATTTGCAGAAATTCCAAGCTGAGATCAAAACCGGAACTTGTTTTTCTTCCCCAAAACATTGTTTGACTTTAGGGCATTGTAGTCTTCCACCTTCTGTATGTCCTTAAAAAAAAAATTGAAGTGTGTAATGGGAACAGGTGCCAGTAATAAAGCCGAGAAACTCTATTTGTCCTCATAAGAAATTGTCATCTCACTACATAAGTACAGCCTGGTTCTGTCGATAAATGTAAACAGCATTTTGATAAAGATAAATTATAAAGCAGTTCTTTGGTCTTCTAAAGAGACCGGGTATTGTGGACAGCTGTTTGGCTGCTAGAGCTACATTTAATGAGATTTATGCACAAAATTGTTTGCACGTTTGAGTGATATATTGCACAATGGCATTGAAAACAATTGGGTGTTGTGGGATAAGTACCTTTTACAGTATATCAAGGTCAAACCTTTTACTTGATGTACTTAACTAACCATGTAAAATATTACATCAGCAAGCCTATGAGGCACTTAGAGATATATTCATATTTGCATAATGTCCTCTGTAAGTTAGTCTGCAGTCCTTAAGGGTGTTTAGAATAACTGCATGCAAGAATATACTTAATCCAATCTCATTTTAGCTTTTGCTCTTTTAAGATTTCAAAATTAATAAATCCTCCTGATACTCCAAATTACCATGAGCTTTTATAAGCATAACTTTGTAACTTTAACCCATTTATGAACATACCCTACAGGCATATGTACTAATGAATAAGAAATAACATTAGAAGTTTAAAGATGGTCTCTTTATGAAGTAATGTAAGAAAATCCTGTTAGCTGGATCAAGTACAAAAGTGTGATTTCTTAAAAATAGAAAATCCTTCACAAAATTACTTGTAATTACAATAACCAAAGGATAAAAAGTAAGAATAGTTGAAGTATTGTGCATTATTTAACTTGGTACATGAAATATGTTTTATGTATATGTATGAAGCATGCAAATAGAAATCTGATCTAAAGTGTGCTTCCATGGCTACGGGATCTTTATTTATTTATTTATTTTTCTATTGTGCTTGATTGCTGTCAAGAATACTGACAGATAAAGGATTTCAAATTACCTTAAACACTTGGTGCTTCCTCAAGTGGATTAAGCTCTTCTCTTGTTTGCCTGTAAGACATCTGGAAGACAGGAGGAAATCTTCCTGGTCAAAGGTTCTCCCAGCCTCCCACAAGTTCTCCAGGATCCACAGGCTAAACGTTTTATTTGGAGAATTAAAAGCTGATAAAACCCCATCCCAATAAATGGGTCAATAGCTGACATTTCTCTGTCTGCTTGCCATGGGGTTGAAGCAGCAACCGCTGTCTGCCCACCATCAGGAGTCATTACAACCCACTGAACAAAACATCCTGGTGGCCAAATGTTGTGAGAAGGGGAAGGGAAGGAGGACCAAGACCTGGACTGATGCTGGTGGCTCATAGGGAAAACAAGGCCATGTGGGAACCACGTGGAAGTGGGAAATAAAGGTTCATTTTGCTCACCACCTAATTATTACGGGCAGAAAAACCCCAGAGCATCTCTTGCTTGCACCCACCCCTTCCCACCTAATGTTAAACATGAAATGGCCAAACTATAGGGACCTCCCCTTTCCCAGTTATTACTTATGATAATCCATTTTGTTCTGTTCCCAGATCAGCCTTAATCGCTATTCTCCTTGCACAAAATAACTAAAAAAGGGATTTTTATCTGGTATGAGCAGTCAGTGTGTATCATCAGAGCTGCTTTAGATCAATGGAGCTATGATACTAAGAAAAGCTGAACAGCTGGCCCTGAGACCTTAGTGTTCCCAATAGATTAACTCTGTTGATTCCCCAAGAGCGGCGTTTCAGCATATCGAGAATGTATTGCTTTCAGAAGGAGGACAGGTGCAAGTCCCAGACGTCAAAGGAGTCACCCTTTCATTGTAAGGAGGCTGAAGTGTATTGACAGGTCTCACAACGAAAGCCATTTCATTCATCACATGTTGACTTTGGCAAGTTTTTGCCCTGCTCAGTGGAGCAAGAATGAAATAAATTTAAAGCAGTGACAACGGAGATTTTGCCAGGTGGGTGTGCTATAGAGATGCTCTACTGCTCTTCCACTGGATGTCACTCTGACATTGAGCCGAACTCTAGACTTTCCGCAGACCAAAGTGGCTTTGTTCAGGGAATAATGCAAGAGCTGGTGGAGAGAAAAGCTAAGTGACTTCTTATTAAAGCAGCTTCAGATATCCAATAACACTTTGAGAAGTGGGATCGTGCTTTGTCACAGGGATTGATGGGGTAAGACAGCACAAAGAATAATTCTTCAGCCTTAGCAAAACAAGGCTGGGAGGGGATAGATCTGCTGTAAATAAATCTGTAGATTTAATGCCTAGCGGGAGAAACTACTGAAGCTAAAGGACAGTGATGCACATGAGCACAAGGGACTCTTGATCTTATTTAGCCTGGAAATGAGAGGAAGGTTTCAGAGTGTGAGATCAGGGAGGGTATGGAATTGCCTGGATAAGTGAACTAGCAGGACAGTTCTCCTCGTCCACCCAGGAAGACAAACCCCAACTAGGATTCAAATGTACCTTGACCTGTTTATGGATGGTACTTCATCACTGTACGAGTCAGGAGGTGACCTGACCCGGGAGGTCTTTACTTCAGCAATCAGCAGCATCTTAGCTACTACACACTGAGGCAAAGGATTTGTCTGGAGTACAGCCCACAGCTGAGAATGACTGGAGATATTCCTGCCTCCTGGCATTCCCCTGCCTCCCCTATGCGTGCTCTGTCACATTCACAATACGAGGGGACAGTCAAACAGAACTAAGTGACGTCCTGAACTGGGCAGGTTTTACAGCACCACAGACAAAATCACCGGGATCTGTATTTATCTGAAGTCATTAATACTTGGTCTGGACAGAGGACTGAAAGCAGAGCAATACATCTTACAGTGCTAATAGCTGCTAGAGGTGTTACCTGTGGTATCCCAGGAAATTCTGTAATAGAGGCAAGACAGTTTGTTTGCAGAAGTAATGTCAGATCACTTCCCTTGCGAAGCCTCAGAGGCTCTTGAAGATGATGGTTTAGGGGCTCTCCACACTCCTCCTCTCCCCATTGGCGCAGTGGGTGGGATGCCATGATATGATTGAGCCTGAGCACACAGGGTCTTCAGAGAGCTTCAGGCCACCTCCTGCTTTCGTTGTGCAAGGATGCACTGGAGACTGGCAAAGCTTCCCTGCTGCAGGAATATCTGGGTTCCCAAACCTCTGACCTCTCAGTGGTGCTGCCATGCATCTGCCCTGGCAGCACAAATGGCCAGGGCTCTTACAGTTGCTGTCCTCCACAGTGCTTGTGTGAGGGATCCCTTGTGTGTCTCACCCCTGTTTCTCCACCTTCCCAGGCAGGCTTTTGGAAAGATAGCCAACTCAATTGCTACCCTGGTAATGCAGAGAAACCCCTTCCCAAAGGAATTTGCACCATCTCATTAAAACAGCAGTTAGGAGTCTAGTCGCCTAGATCATCTTTCGGTCCTTGTAGTCTACATCATCACCACCTCAAGTCTTCTCTTGTCCTTCACAATCAGCCTCCATCAGAATAGGATGATGCCTGAAGAAATGCCGAGAGACAAGTGAGAGTTTGGATAAGCCTGCCTCTCAATAACCACAGGTAATAATTCAGGTAACGTACAGCCCCATGCCAATAGCCTTTGTGAAAGGGAGTAATTTAAAAAGAGCTCTGTCAGTCTCCTAAAAACAAAGAAAAAAAAATTAACTACTCTTCCTCCTGTTTGTGACCATGGATTCTCATGGATCATTAAGCAAACGCCAGTCAAGATCTTCAGACTATCATTGCTAATGTCAGAAAAAGACCAGACTGGAACACAGCAGGGCTTCTTGTTCTTGTGTGGATGGTTGTATCTGGATGTATACTAAGAAAAAACCAAACCCTTCCTTTCAAAAGATAGCACTGATATGAAACCTGAGTTCAGACTGTGTGCCTGTAGAAGATCTAATAGAAAAGTATGGAAAAGTCCAATATAATGAGCATAAATTAATCTAAAATATAGCAATTCATGCAAATGCTGAGTGTGACTGAAGCATCTCTGGGACAGCCACACTACAGGCATTCATCCCAGTCAAAACCAGAAGACAAAGAAATAACGTTGAGCATTTCAAAAAAATTCAGGTGCCCATGATTTTTAGAGGACTACCAGCATGTCCATGGCAGAGGGAGAAGAGGGCAACTTTTAACAGCAAAGATTTCTAGTGGCTGCAAAGCCAGGAGTAAAAATCATATTTTGCAATAGAAAGATTATTCTGTACATCTAAGATTATTAGATGTCCACAGATGTGCACATCTAACAGAATTAGCCGTCCACAGAACATACTTCATTGTGAATGTATAATAATTTTACGTACACAGACAACAGTGTCAAACGTACAGAGAAAAGATGTCACTGAACCTTAGCCATATGACAAGTTCGAAGTGACTTTACCACCGTATTACTGAAATAATCAAGGAATGAAGAGTCTGACGTTCCTAAATTTCTTAAAGGATGAATAATTTAATTTAATTCCCCACAGTGAATAACAGATTTACTTGTAAATGCTCAGACTTTCATTCTGCACTCAGGGTAAGCATCCCGGCTTTGGGAAGAAACACTCTATTTTCTTTTATACACAACAGTAAGTTTGAGACAACCCTTCAACCGTAAACCTCAATTCCCCTCATTTATGGGGTCATCACTGATGCCTCCATAACAGCAGAAATCAGAGATTTGAGAGTTTTGAAAGGGTTTAGATACATGAGTCCCATTAGACTCATGGGAACTGTTCCTGTAAATCTTTCAGGCAGCTCTAAAAAACTTCAGTTTAAATTCCTTTCCCCTCCCTTTACATATTTTAAAGAAATTAGAGACAGCCCTGGAGAACAGCAGCAAGAAGAGAGAAGGCTACATGTTAGCAAGGTAAAACAAGAGAATTGGGTTTGCATGGTAGGAAAGTTTAATAAAATGCACTTCCAAGTGCCATCATGTTTGTCCTGCACACGTAGCCGTCACATGTGATATTAAATGTGTGATGTTCCAGCGCCGTGAATATCAAGGTAAAGTTAGCTTTACAGAGTGGCTGGCCAGAGATGAAAACGCTTCTGAAAGACTGAAAGTTACTACTGCACATAGCAAGAAAGATAAGTTAAAAAAGCTGGAAACAAAAGGAAAGAAATTCATCCCATTTCAATTAACTGGAAAGGCTGGATAGAAATATTTACTCCCAAATAGTGCTATCAGCTTCACGTCTGATTCTCCTCTAGGGGACAGAAAGTTTGATAAAAATGCAACACCCTGGTGCTGATTGCGATAAATGCTCATTGAAGACGTATTTTGGTGGCGATAAGGAGCTGCGTGACCTTGTGGAGACCCAGCGCTCCAAGGCAGACACTTGCGGTGGCGGCAGCCGCACCTCCGAACAAGAGCAGCCCTTCTGCAGGGACAGCAAATAAAGAAATGAGCTCAGCTCTGACACAAACCATCTTTTAACTCAATTACTGTTTACAAACACAGCCGTGCTCCTGTCTGAGGAAGCAGAGCCCAGATACTGTCAAACTGCATAATGAAATGGAAAAGGAAAAAGGAGAAAAGAAAAAAGCCTTTGCCCCAGCATCCCTCCTTTTCCTAGCCCTGGTCATTTGGAGAAACTCATCCAATCCCACCCGGAGATGCAGTAAGGATTGGCCTCCCAAGAGGAGCAGGCAACATAAAAGTCTGGAATGTACTCTGTCCTACACCCATCACAGCACAGCATTTGAATATTGGATTTAGTCTTGTGCTTCCACAGATATAAAATTAGGCCGACAGAAGTCTGGATTCAGGCCCTTGCTCCATACTGCTAACTTGTAGAGAGCCGGTAGCCAAAAGCATTTGGAACGGTTGTCTCTCTCCAGATGCTGCCATTCATTTCTGTGGGAACAAGACCACTTACATCTAATTACAGTTTCTGCTCAAATTAACAGGACAGAAATGACAGCAAAAAAAAAAAAAAAAATTCTTCTCTGGACTGACTGGGAGACCTTCCGTCAGCACGGCTTATAAAGCAGTTGACTTGCAAACACACCGACTTTTAAGTAATTTAAAGTTCACGTTTCAACTGCTCACTTCGTCTCATCAGCATATTAAAGCAACAGCAAAAGAGAGAGAAAAAGGGACAGTTTTATTAAAGAGATTGCCTGCTTGTGAAAGATCTGTTAAATGACCACACAGTCAACAATGGAATTGGGTCCGTCATGGCATAAAACACTGTTTTCGTTACCAAATGCCAATTGCTCATTACGTTTTACAATGTGGACTGGCGGTTATGCAAAGATACGTGTTTTCACTGATATTGCACGTGGGCTGAAACACATGTATGTAGTCTTATCCACGCATAGGCATCTGTTTCTTAGTTAATTATGGCAATCAGGTCTAATTCCACTGAAAGGTAAGAAAATATGCAGTTTTCAGATGAGAATCAAGCCACCTATGTACATGTCCCTTCCTTGCATTACATTTGCCATTAGGATCGTATCAGTAGTCCATTGGATGTGGAATATTTCTGCCCTTCTAAGTCCATAAGAATTTTGCTATGGACACCAGCTGGACTATCTTTTCATCACAGGCATTGACTAACTTTGCTTAGACTGGTCCAGTCACAAAAGGATGGAAATAGAGGAGAGTGAAGGCTATGAGATTCCTTCCCTCTGTTCCATCAGGCAGTACTAATGCAGTGGCTACAGTCCCATAAGGGGTCTCCACATCCTGCTGGTGAATCGACATCCGATTCAGGTTTCCTTCCTGCCAAATGGACAATCTGTGCTTGAAAATCATTCCGTGCTATGAATCACTATTGATTTATTATGCTGGTCCAACCTTGGATAGTTGCTGTCTCTCTTAGATCTTAATCAATGTGTGGTAGATAAAGTAACCCATATCGTTCCCAAAGAGGGGGTTACATCTACATAGTTAACAGCTTATGCATTCAGTGGAAAATTCTGTTCCTTTGTTAAGGTAAATTCAGCAGCAAACACTTCATAACAGTGGTGTAATCATTTCTGAGTGATACACCTGATACAAGCAAACACTTCCCAGCTCAGAATGAGCAAATTACAAACTTGAAAAGGAATGGAGAAATAACCGTGCACAGAAGTTGTTGCTAGAGATGGGCCCTGTCTGATGTTACAGGTAGGTAAAGGCCAAATACAAGCAATGAATTACACTTCATAGGATACCCATAACCCATCTCAAGGCCCACTGTCAAAAAAGTTAAAATGAGTTTGCAGTTGCCTTCCAATGCATAAGCTCCTAAATTCTGAAAGTTATTTCTCCCCCATATTTCACAATTAGAGATAATTTTAAAAGGATGTGATAGCCAGGTCCAGCTCCTGACTTGTCCAAGGGGCAAAGTAAAATTACAGAAATCATCAGTATACCCCAGTTGTGAATGAAGCTAATCATGGATCAAGAATTTACAGTCTGCAATGCACAAAATTTGACTTTTTCTTCTATTTCAGCAGCAGAGCCCTTCAGACACACCAATCAGAGTAAAAATCCTACTCTAGAAATATGGACTTCACCTCATACCAGAAAGACTTTAAGAAACATTTCAAACCTGGGATGAACAGAAGAACAAGAGGAAATATAATACAGTGTGGATCTACACTAAATTCATAGGAAAAAACCATGAATTTGTTTTAACTGAAGTTTTCTCCCCTGTCCTGCCTTTCCTTAGGAGAAAGGCAGGCTCTCATTTGCTCCCACTTAATTATTCCAAACACACAGACATGGTGTTTTAGCACATTGTGCCTGTTTAAAAGTGATTTTCAAACAAACACTGTAAAATCTACTGGACATGCATAGAATTCCTTGCTAAGGGTCCAGTGAAGCTTCCATTGAAGTCAGTACTTGGAGTTCAATGGCAGTTGTGTTGGACCTTTAAGGTGAGATTTTCAAAAGCTTCCCCATGACTCAGTGTGTCTACACAGTTAGTTAAGCTTGTGTCTGAGCCTGATCCTTAGCTCAGTAACCATCTGCACACTTAACCCTCAATGAACCTATAGTTTGATGCTTGAAGACCTTCAGGAAGTGCAGGGCAAGAGAAGAACAAGCCCTTTTGGAGAGCTGTGAGGAAGGAGAATCGTAGAATCCTTTAGGTTGGAAAAGAGCATTAAGATCAAGTCCAACCGTTCACCTGACACTGCCAAATCCACCACTAACTCCTGTCCCTAAGCACCTCATCTTCATGACTCTTAAAATCCTCCAGGGATGGTGACTCCACCACCCCCCTGAGCAGCCTTTTCCAGTACCTGATAACCCTTTCAGTGAAGACGCTTTTCCCAATATCCAGTCTAAACCTGATGTGGCGCAAATTGAGGCTGTTTCCTCTTCTCCTATTGCTTGTTACCTGGGAAAAGAAACAGACACCCACCTCGCCATAACCTCATTTCAGGGAGTTGTAGAGAGTGATAATGTCTCCTCTGAGCCTTCTTTTCTCCGGAAAAGCCACTCCCTCAGCCACTCCTCATAAGACTGGTTCTCTTGACCCTTCACCAGCTCTGCTGCCCCTCTCTGGACACGCTCCAGCACCTCAGGGGATGGTGAGATGGGAACTCCTTCCATAGGTGGTGCAGTAGGAGCTCAGGTTGAAGGAACAGTTTTTCAGATGACCCTCAGCTACTAGCTGTTGATGTTAACTCCACTGTTTGACTGCACTGAACTGCAAGTTTTCACATGGATGGTGACACAAAGCAGAAACTTAGAAACTGATGAGCACCTTTGCAGGGGAAGCACTGTTAAATAAGAGTACATGAATATTGCCACTGCAGCTGAAGCCATTTGTACACTTAAAATTAAGGTATATTCATATTTTCTAATTAATCCAACCTCTAGAATCTTCCTAAAAGTTCCACTTTCCCCAGAATGTAGATATCCCAGCCTACTCTCCAGGGAGGTACCAAGGAGCACACATGGAATCACAGCAGTACAACTCCATTTTATTGTATATTTTTAAAACAAGTTAACATAATTCTAATTTCCTGGAATTAAAATCACACCGGTAGATGTAAGAAGAAACCAATAGGGATGAAGCAGACAAAAGAGAAAAGAAACATTTGTCTTCAGTCTGCTAAAAGATTCAAAGTTATTTTGTCAGGGATTACCTAAATTGTGATTTTTCTACCAGAAAAAAAAAATAGCCAACGAGTACTGAATTTGTATAACAGACAACTACCAATTTGTGATCACCTTCATCTTAGTCTTAGTCTCAGAAGAGATTTCTTTCTAGCCAAATATTAGGGATATTGTCAGTTGGTTCCAAGGATAAATTCCTGGAATAACAGCCACTAAGTTGACAGGTTTAAAGCTTTATCTAGAGGGAACATGATAGGGAATGTGCAACATAACAGATTTCTCGCTTGAGACCCATTCCAAGAGCTGCAAAACTACAACAGTTTCCAAAATGTAGGACAGACTTCCTTAGGTTATTGCTTTATGCATGTGTCCACACAGCCAACAATTAAAAATTCACTAGAACATCTTGTCATATGGCTCAGCATTCCAATTGCTTTCCAGTCTCTGAATCTAATCTTACCTTAAGCGTTCCTTATCTCAGGAGGAAGCTAGTCTTGCAGTTAAGACGGGACTAGGCTGCAAGTCACAAGAGTTCAAGTCCCAATCCTGCTTCCAAGTTTTGAAGAACTTGTTTAATCCCTCCAAGATACAGCTTTCCATATGCAGAATTGGGATAACTCCCCTTGCTTTTGGTTCTCTGTTCAGTCTCTGCAGATTCTAAGTTATTTAGGAAATAGTTTCTTACCATACATTTGCCTTTTGCTTTGTGGAGCAGGACACCCAGTGCTGTTGAAGTCCTTAAGCAATGTAGCATTATTAGTGAAAGATAGTGAAATAATGAAATAGTGCCAAAGGACAAACTCAACATGAGCCAGCAGTGTGCACTTGCAGCCCACAAAGCCAACCATACCACGGGCTGCATCAAGAGAAGTGTGGCCAGCAGGGCAAGGGAGGGAATTCTCCCTGTCTACTCTGCTCTCATGAGACTCCACCTGCAGTTCTGCATCCAGCTCTGGGGCTCCTAACATAAGAAGGATATCAACCAGTTGGAGTGAGTCCAGAGGAGGCCACGGAGATGCTCAGAGGGCTGGAGCCCCTCTGCCATGGGGACAGGGTGAGAGAGTTGGGGGTGTTCAGCCTGGAGAAGAGAAGGCTCCGGGGAGACCTTATAGCACCTTCCAGTGCCTGGGGGGCTACAAGAAAGCTGGGGGGGACTTTTTACAAGTGCAAGGAGTGACAAGACAAGGGATAACGGGTTTAAAACAGAAGAGGGTGGATTTAGGTTAGATATAAAGGAGAAATTCTTTATGGTGAGGGTGCACAGGTTGCCCAGAGAAGCTGTGGATGCTCCATCCCTGGCTGGATGAAGCTTTGAGCAACTTGACTTAGTGGAAGGTGTCCCTGCCCATGGCAGGGGGGTTGGAACTCAATGGACTTTAAGGTCCCTTCCAACCTAAAGTGTTCTGTGATTCTGTGATATCATGGTGTATTCAGGTCTAAAGCCAGGTTAGATTAAAAACTCTGCAGAATGTTTTAAACAACGTTGATCCTGTCTGGAAGACCATGGATCAGCTTTCAGTATGGTTAAGAACAGTTTCTTCTCTCACCCTGGTGTGAGGTTCCTGGGTCTGAAGCATTTCATCTCTAATTTAACGTGTGTTGCATGAACCCCAGGAAGGCATCACTGAAGAAGGAAGTCAGTTTTGTGACTTACACCCTGACAAAAGCTGAACCGTATCACAACCTAAAATTGATAGGCCTGATGGAGAGACTTCAGGATGAAACTCCCTGGCTAATATAGGCCAGATGTCAGGACAGATGATCATAGCAGATCCTGCTAGTCATACAAAAAATTGGCTAATCCACTGTGGCCAACTGTCAGCTCGGGCTCATGAGCAAGCAGTGATTTCTTAGTGTATCGACACTCAGGCCATGCAAGGAGTAGTCGTAGTGAAGCCTTTGCACAATTCCAAGGAGCAAATATCATCCCAAATATTGCAGGCCTTTTGGTGATTTCTTTGCATATCGGAAAAAGGGATGTGTTCGGAGGAATACAGCCTGCAAATTGTTCACCCTGTTCCACTAAGCCTACTAAATCATCTGGAGGTGTCCCAGTTAAGCAGAACTACAATCCTTATTAAGTGGCACTCATTGCCACTAAGCATCGTTGGACTTACATGATTTCCCTTGTAGATGTCTGGATTAAGTGGTTTTGCCAACTAAGCACCTCCTTTTTCTGATTCAGCGGAGCGTACTGAATCAGTACGTATTTTACCGCTTTATATATTTCAAATAGCATGAAAAGTGGCTGGTTTTGTGGAAATTAAAATACAGTTTATCTGTTGCACAAATTTTCAATACACGTGAGCTCCCAATGCATGTGGAATACATTTCATCCCATCTATATATACAGCCCTGCATTATGTATATAGTGGCTTTCAGAGAGCCGCAAACAGCCTTCCCGTGCACTTACCCTGGTCTGATAACATTCTTATGAAACAGAAATTATGTGCTGAACGTCGGAATAATGTCACTGCACAAAGGAAGGGGAAAATAAATAAATAAATACATCCGAAATCCAGGCACCTTGAAGCAAAGCTCTGAGAAACCGTCTGTCTCAATGGAAAAATCCTAAGGCTGGTGCATTTGGTCGCTTTCAGAGAGTAGTTCGGCGAGTAATGCCCCTTTCATTGGACACTCAAAGCTCTAGAGTCACATCTGTTTGTGCTGGCGTGAGATTGGCACGCTGCTCCCGCTGATGAAAGCTGAAGCGATGGTGCCAACCTACAAGGAAAAGCATGGCTTTCAGGATTTTCCCCTTTCTTTCCTTTTGCTGCAAGTATTCTAATACAGTGCCAAGGCAGCGAAAGAGATGAGCACACACAAGTTTTCTTTGGAGGATGAGGGGAATGAAAGGAGGAGGGGTGGCGGGGGGGCGGGGAGAGAAGGCATCTTGTCTGAAAGCTGAACCTGTCATGGAGTTTTTTTAATTTTTTGATGATAACAGAAGAGGTCAACAATGATCTGGACCATGAAAGGCAGCAGAAGGTTCACCGTTAACTTCTACAGAGGTGGCTTCAGTCCCTGTGCGGCAAGTACACGTGCTCCCCAGCCTCGAGTGTGAGCGTTCCTGATTTTCAAAATAGTCTTTGCACACTGCTTCCCTTCCAGGTGAGGCAGATGAAGCGCTCATAGTTTTTAGGCTCACACGTTTGACCCAATGAAGCATTTAGGCACTGGTGAATTAGGGGTTGGAAAGCCCAACATCCAGGTGCCTGGTTCCAAGAGAACCTACAGCTTTGTGGTGCATGCCTAGGTTCCTTCATCAATGGATGGGGAGAGCTGGAGGCTTCTCATTTTGGCAGATGAGTCTTTTGCAGCTCACGCTTAAAACAGTAATTCTGTTGCCTTTATTCAGCATGGTCCAAACAACCCACACTTCCATTTTTCTCCATCCTTTCCTAAGATTAGTCAAGGAATAACACCCACACAGGCCAGTCTATAGCCTGAGAGGTGCAGACTAAGTCCACGCTGGTGCCTCCACCCAGCAGGGATGGGTCAGGGACATGCACTTAATTTCTAGGTAGGTTCGGATTAATAGGAATAGATGCTATGGCACACAATTTGAATCCTATTTAGGGCTCATCCAGGAATAAATGCAAGACCCAGGGCTCTACTTTTCTGACAGAGCAGAGGCTGCAAATAGTTTGAAACCCAGCTTTCAAATATGGTTGCCTAAACATCAAGTGGAAAGCAGGGCCAGGAACACAATTCACAGCCAAACTCTTGAAAGAGCATCACCAGAAGGAAAACAGTGCATGATTCACGAGGCCAGATCTTAGGGAGGTTTTCAGTGCCTTCAGAAGATTTATCAGAAAAAATTATTTAGACTTGCAGCAGGACTGAGATTTCAGCTAGCTTCATTCGCATGCCTCGCAAAATATTTCAGAATAATTAAATCTGTCACTTTTCTTTAATTAGCCTTGTGTCTCATTAGAGCAGTTCACTGCCATGTCTTTATTTACTTGATTATATCTCCTCCACACCTTTGCTTTCCCTCATTCACCTAATCTTAATATCTCTCTTTTCCTTCCCTTAAAGCTCTTTATTTTAACGCTTTGATGTTATATTGGCTTCCCCCCCCACCATGCCTTGTTTAAAACAAAAACAAAGATAGAAAAATCTATACACAAAACAGAAGTCAACTACATCTTGACAAATCAAGCTTTTAAAGTCAGAAAAAGCAGATTTAAAGATGAAAGCTCATTCTTAACCCAGCTTCCTTCTTCAGAGACCTTAATATGATCTCTTTATGTAACTGTTTTCCAATTAATTCAAAATATAATGTGAGCTGCAATTTCACATAGAGACATGCATTCATTAGGTTTATGGAGAGTATATAGTTTTCAGACTTTGATTGATTTTTAAATCTCATTGAAATATACAGAACAAGAGGTCTTTTAAAGACATCAATTGTCCAAACAACCACTGTTTAAATCCACAAGTTTAAAAGAAACATCTGTTTTTCACATGGGTGGAAACCAGTTACCCTAGAAAAATAGTAACAACATTAAATCTTAGAGCAGTGACAAGTCCTGCTCAAGTTATGACCTACATGTGGAGAAAACAGTAGTTCATCATCACAGAGTTTGCCTTTCTTGACACATTACCAAAGCTTATAAGCAGGGCCATGACAGATTCCTGAATATGTAAGATTACAACCTGTAAAAGTCGCTCTAGACACTTGTAGTTATCACTTCCATCCTCTTGAAGATGCGCCTGCATTGCACCTGTGGTACAAGGGCATGTGGCTTTCCAGGTAGACACCTATCTAAAAGCAGCCCAAATAAAAATATGAAAGTTCTTTCCCACCGATTCTGCTTGAGAAATACACTCTTAAACTGAAGAGACAGTAACGGCAGGGACAGAGGTTTCCCAGGCACTGTTTGAATGGCCTTTCTGATTTCATACCTAAACAGTGATGCTACCCCAAAGTTGTTCAGCTGATCCTCCATACAATAGCTTGCTGGCATACTCTGAAATACAAGGAAAGATAATAAGAAGCCATAAGCTGTGGAATATGTTATTAAGGTTTACTGGCATGTGTTTCAGGTGCCCAGAGTATTCATTAAGCAGGAAAGGGTTTAATTGAGCTCAACAGATTCAATTTCCAAGGATTCCTAAGTGGAATCAGGAGTCCAAACCCTGATGCCTTTCAGATCTTTCCACTTCTGACTTATTCAAAGTCTCTGCCCGGCTTTGCCTCCAGCTGCAGCATTGTTACTGAACAATGATAGCGGAGCAATACGCTGCAGATGCAGCCTGAGATCCCGTCGAAAATGGAGTCACTGCGTGGAAAAAATGAGACACATTCAAATCCTGGTACAAACCAAAGTATTCCCTGTATTTTTCACTTGTAAATGGCCTGAAGCATCAAACATGGTCCCATGCTGTCATGTTTAACGGGACTGGGGAGGAAGATGTCCAGAATCGTTCTGGGATACACTGCAGTACACGCTGATTAGCTTCCAGGTGAGCCCTCCTCTGCAAGACTCACATTTAAAAATCTCCTGCCCAGACATTTTTGTTGTATCAAATTAATTTGCCTACAGAATACTAAAGCTAAAATAAACTGCTAGTTGAGCATTATCACCCACAGGATTTGGTTAGAAACCATACCAGCTCTGCAAGCCTAAAGACAACCCTCAGACCCTACTATGTTCTTCAAATGCATGATACAGACCTTACGTTAGGAAGGGTACAATAACACATCTGCAGGCAGAGCTCTGAGTGTGGTGGGACTCAAACTTCTTGTGCCACCAGATCTTAGGTGACACAAGCCAGGTGGAAAATGCAAAATAAGCTGAGCTGAGGTTGACGAAGGAAGCGGATTGACAATGAGAAGGGGCACAGTACAAACAAAAAGTAGAAAAAGGAAAGCATGCTGCTCTTGGGTGAAGCAGTCAACTTTTGGCCAACCAGTAGAAAAGGAGCAAAAGAGAAAGTCTGTTACCAGCAGCCTGGAGGCAAGGCACGAAAGAGAAGTGCTGGACTGTGGCCCAAACACCCTCTCCCCTTGAGCCAGGAGAGGCCTGGGGGTAATCACACATCCCAGTTTTTCTACCCGGCATGCAGGGATCAAGGTCTAATAACACACATCAAGACTGCAGTTGGGTATGTTCGGACCAAGTCTCCTTGCTCCTTTGGCCACCTTGTTGTTACCCCAGCACCTGGGTGTGGATGGCAAACACCTACTCCACAGGCACTCACCACTCAAACCTTATTTCCTAGTAACAGACCAGACCTCTCAGGACTTTTCTTTCCCAACATGTGACACCTCACCAGCTGAGTTAGAGGACCAGGTAGAGCCGAGTGCTCAGCTTCAACCCAGCAATATGAATCCCTCGGGCAAGCAGGAGATGCTGCAGGGATGCAGGACCCAAGCCACAGTAGAGCACAACATGGACCTTCTCCCAGTCCAGGGCCCTTCCCCCAAGAAGTAGGAGAGCAGCATGGGGTGGCAGCACTGCACTGCAAGCGTATAACACTGGCTTTCAATTTCAGGGAGCAGGAGCCAGCTCGGAGCTTCATATTCATTGCAAAAGACCAGAAAAGTAGTAAAGGAGGTGCTCTTAACATGGGAATGAATGGATGTTGGAATACAGCCTTAGACCTAGTTCAGAGAGGGTTCAATGGTGTCCCAAAATCTGATGCTGTCAGAGGTTATGGAATTATAAAAAAAAAAATCAGCAAAATCCATAACAAGATGACAATATAGACGGGCTCTTCAAGTCCCACATAATCAGGATCCTGGTCCCGTCCCCTTTGCTCAGACAAAACTGCTGAAGAGAGGAATTTCCTCTGCGACAGACCGTGCTGGAAACGTGCCCAGGCCCACCACGGCTCCATCCCAGTAGTTCAGCGTGGAGTCCCCAGTGCTATTCACAATCAAGAGAGTGAATTCTATAGCCCCCTGCTTCCCCCTGCCCCGCTGGCAGCCAAATTCCTACACTGGCGCTATGCAAATCCAGCTCAGCCCTCTTGCCCCCCACTCCTTAACTCTACGCAATATTTTATTGAGCTATTGTTTCTCTAGGACAGTACTGAAAACATCATGTATTGTCCTCCACTGACAGTCTCGAGTCACAAAGGAAAAATATTCCTGCCCTCTCGGATGAGTTTTGCAAGCACACAGCACGTGCTTGTGCCCCATTCATGGCAGCATGCTCACACCACGTATGGTACACCAGATTATGATTCAGTGCAGCCTATTCCCCCAGCTGATGTTACCCTCGGCACTGTCCCAACAGCGGGCTTCCTCCTCAATTAGCTGACAGACAGCTTCTCCAGCATCTAAGGTGTAAAACAATGCACCCAACATCATCCACTCCTTGGCCCACTGCAGCTTGAAGGCTGCTGCATTCCCTGCAGATGGGGTTTAAATACGTATATCCTACAGCACTGGGCTCTGTCGGGATCCTCCCTCGACTCGAGGTGTCGGTGTGTGCATCCAAAGCAATTACAGAAGCGTGCCTTGTCGAGACAGTTCACTGGTGTAGCAACATTTTATTTCTCCCACCTGACAAAATAAAAAGCAGGAGAGAATTATTTGTCAACTCAATCCCTGTGTTAATCTAGTTGCAAGTATAATGTGATTTCCCTCCTGCCCCAGTAGTAGGTATTGCAACACCTTACATATGGATCATTTTAATCTAATATAATCTGGCTGGCTCGAAAGACGGTTTCCCTCCACCACAGCTGCTTGTGATTAATGCTAAATATACATGCCAGGCTTCAATCAGCCAGAGTGTGCATCTTAGCTAGTCTGCATTTGGTAAATCAACAGTAAACCCTATAAAATGCAGAAGATGCTGCAAAGCTTTGCATGCTTAAGTCATAACCAGCTTTTTTCAAATGCTTCCTCTATTTGCCATTTCTAATGTATCATGACCTATTACTTCTTTTCTTTAAGCAAAATTCATTTAAAATTCACCGATCACAGGAGATGGGAAGCGTCACCTCACCTTTACAAACAACAAACCGTGGGCAAACGCTCATTAACTGTTTTGTCCTCTTCATTTTACGTTCGCTTACTGCAAACTTTAGTGAGAAGCGTTTCTGTTGAAACCAAGATCAGGCACACGTCGTAATAAAAAGCACAAAGCCAATAAATGATAGCTTTTAAAATCATTATTAAATACAAACATGTATTCTTATTTTACTATAATTATCAAACTAGGATTAATATAATCTTGTATATTGCTTCCCTTCACGGTGAATTAAATTATGTAAAAAGTCTCCCACTAGTATTCTTACCCAGCAAGAAACATTTTAATTGTAAATTTGCCTTTTTGGAGTCTTTAAACTACACACACACATGCACATTAAAAAAGGCCAGTACTATGGATACTGCGTATCCACTAATCTGTAAATAGACTCCCAGTCCAGGACTCATCTCTGAAATGTGGCATCAATTGCACAGGCTCCCATTTAGTTTTAGTTGAATAAAGCCATACTAGATACGCAAATAACATCAAACTTGCCGGATTAGAAAGGGGCACCTCGTACTCTAAATCATGATTGTCAATCATCACCCAGGATTAAGGGATATAGTTTAAAAACCTAAAAGCAAGCACTTCCTTTTAACTTCTGCCTACTGTGCATTTTGGATTATCGCCCAGAAACAGTATTACTTGAAACAAGGCTGCCTCCCTTCTACCATCTCAGGGAAGTGCATCTTTACCATCCGCTAACCCCTGTTTGGGGGGTGAAAAAAACCCAGTCTCAGCAAAGCATACAATTTAGATTTGAGATCTACTGCTGACTGTGATTATATTTATAACTCGCTTTTCACAGAAAAATGGGGGGTTATTTTTGGCTTAATAAGTGCTTTCTGAACACAGTCACCATTCTTACCACAAAGATGTAAGGCAGTTAAAAACCAGAGCAGCTACTCTATCGTTACCCAGAGCTGGCAGCCTTCCTGAAGCCCTGCCTTTCACATGACGGGTGTGGAGAGAATCACTTGGAATGTATTCCGTTGTACTCCTAAAAATGGAGCAGCATCCTATGGATAACTCTGCCTGTCCTTCTGCACACAAGAGAGTCAACACTCAGCCTTCCTACTCCGTCCCCCATCCTCTTCCTCCAGCACTTCTCCCACATTCCCCTGGCTGAGCTACAAGACACTCATCACTTTGAAAGTCTTTGCTGTCAGAAAAGGCCATGAGAGAGGGAGACTGGTCAACAAATGTTAACGCTGAATGTGTACAACAATTTAGTGAACTGAGCCCAGGATTGGGTCATAAACTGGGAATAATTTATGGGAATAGTTAACAGAACTGGGTGCTCCGTTTGGCCCTTAACTCATCACTTAGTACCTGATTTCCCAGGCAAACAGCTACGTGGTTATTCTGATGTGATGTGAAATTCAGGTCATTCTTGGGCAGTTGATCATTTCTGCTCAACTGTCCAGCCAACTGATGTACCTGCACAGGAAGTTACATGGAGAGCCAGACACAGGACAACAGCGTGGGACTCAAGTGCAGCTAAATTAACACAGAAGAGAGGTACACAAGGAATCAGGCAGAGATGAACAAGGACCTGTCTGCTCTGTTTGAAGGCATTTGCACAGCATTTCGCACTGTCCCACACAACATCCTTGTCTCTAAATTGGCCAAGCACGGATCTGATGGATGGACCACTGGGAGGATAAGGAATTTGCTGGATGGTTGCACTCAGAGTTGTGGTCAATGGTTTAATGTCCAAGTGGAGACCAGTGATGACTAGCATTCTTGAGAGGTTGTTGTTGGGACAAGGACATTTAACATCTTTGTGGTGACATGGACAGTGGGATTGAGCGCACCCTCAGCAAGTTTGCCGATGAGACCAAGCTGTGTGGTGCGGTCTACGCGCTGGAGGGAAGGGATGCCATCCAGAGGGACATGGACAGGCTGGAGAGGTGGGACACTGCCAACTTCATGGAGTTCAACAAGGCTAAGGGCAAGGTCCTGCACATGGGTCAGGGCAATCCCAAAGCACAAGTACAGGCTGGGCAGAGAATGGATCCAGAGCAGCCCTGAGGAGAAGGACTTGGGGGTGCTGGTGGGTGAAAAGCTGGACATGAGCCGGTTGTGTGCGCTGGCAGCCCAGAAAGCCAACCGGATCCTGGGCTGGATCCAGAGCAGCGTGGCCAGCAGGGCGAGGGAGGGGATTCTCCCCCTCTGCTCCGCTCTCATAAGAACCCACCTGCAGTTCTGCATCCAGCTCTGGGGCCCCCAACATCAGAAGGATATCGACCAGTTGGAGCGAGTCCAGAGGAGGCCATGGAGATGCTCTGAGGGCTGGAGCAGCTCTGCTATGGAGACAGGGTGAGAGAGTTTGGGGTGTTCAGCCTGGAGAAGAGAAGGCTCCGGGGAGACCTTATAGCACCTTCCAGTGCCAGGGGGGCTACAGGAAAGCTGGGGGGTGACTTTTTACGAGGGCCTGTAGTGACAGGACAAGGGGTAACAGGTTTAAATTGAAAGCTGGGAGATTTAAGAAGTTCTTCCTGGAGAGGGTGGGGAGGCACTGGAACAGGTGCCCCATCCCTGGCAGTGTCCAAGGCCAGGCTGGATGAGGCTTGGAGCAAACTGGTCTAGTCGAAGGTGTCCCTGCCCATGGCAGGGGGTTGAATCTAGATGGTCTTTAAGGTCCCTTCTAACCCAAACCATTCTGTTTCCATTTCCATATGTGGTTCTGTGCTTCCATTTCTCTGGCTACTACCAAAGACAACAACGTACATCCCATCATTCACAGCTATCCTCGTGGACTCAGTTAACGGTGGCAGGGCACTAAGGTACACCACATTATGGCACAGACCCATTAAAGTTATTCGGACATGTAAAGCCTCTTTCAAACAATGGGACTTGTACATCCCAATACTTTTGTGGATCTGAGTTTCTAAACTGGATGCTGCAGTGTTGAGTTTTCTCAGCTTTCCATTGCAGATACTCTAAATATACTAGGAGGTGATCCTCCATAAGCAAAACTTTCTTCCTGCCTCTGTTTATGAGTGTGTGTCTCCCTTTCTCTCTTTCGGTATGTATGAATATTTATACACACACGTACGTTTATAACATTTTTAAACACATTGTATGTAATAGTCAAGTTAAAAGGATGAAAAAGACAAATTAGAAGAGAATAAAGTATCATCTCTGCTATCGTAGTCTATAAAAATAGGATTAACCCAACTTCCGCAGCTAATCAAAAATCTTTTTCAAAATCAATATTTTTGGAATATCTGTATAATTAAGATGCTCACCAGAATCTGGGGCAAGGGTCAGATCCTCAGCTGGTGCAAACTGTCACAGCTGCACCGACTTCATCTGCACTTCTACAATCCACATGAGTCAACGATCTTACCCTTAAGGTACAGTTTGTGGCTGCATACTGATTAAAGAAAATATACACTGGTTCTTTAAGCAAGAAGGGGAAAAAACTCAGTTAAGGCTAATCTTATCAACATATAACCTTTTAATCAGATTATTGAAACATGTTAATTTATGAAAAGTTCAGCATTCTATTAAACTGCAAACAATGCAGTGAATTGCAACCCAACAGGCTGCTTCATTGAATTCATGCAGCCACTCCTGGCAATGGCATTCCAAATTTGAACTTAATTAATATTCCTACTCCTGGTTTCCATAGTTTCTTTTTAAACACGAGTACCAGTAGAAACTGGCAGTAACTTTACCCATATTCTCAATAATAACCCCCCTCTGGCTGTCAATATGTGTGAAAGGAAAAATTTTTTGCATACCCCAAACAGCCTGTCATTTTCCTGTCTTTTGTCAAAAATATGTTGGTAACTTTTTTCCCCCCTTCTTTTTTTGCTTACACAGCTTAAGATGCTTAACTGTTTCTCTGCTTGGCATATAAGCAAGGCACCTTCACTCCTTTGTGTATTGGAAAGATATGAGTAGCCACGTTCCTCCAACCTCAGATGACAACCACATACCAAAAAACCCCAAATTTCTCAGAGGTATGGAAAAAAACCCAAACAATCTTTCCTTGGAGAATCAGGAACTTAAGGGACTAAAATGCTTGGGGAAGCATTTAATCTTTTCCATCCTTGCCTGGTGGCTAGTGTCCAGCTTGGACCAAGAACCCATTACTCTAAGTATGCTTTAGAGCTATTTTTCTTTCCCTACATAAAAGGGGACAGCCCTTCACACAAGCAATACCTGAGCAAGCCTGAATGCCAGAATCACAGGCCAATTAAGTCTCACTCCTTCAAGGTCTGGACAAAAAGCAGAAGCACAGCACCAGATTGCACTTGGGCAAGGAGAAGGAGGGAAGAGACGTTCCCATTAGGGTCCCGCTCCCATAGGAATCTTTCCAGAGGGCACAACTCCTACTCTGCAGCTTAACAACACTGTCTCTTCAGCATGATGTGGCCCCAAAACACATCTTGCACTCATGTGAGCCTGTTCACCAAACAAACCCCTCATTCACAGTATCCAACCCAGTATCCTCTGTCTTTTGGGGAGTATTCTGTGTTTTGTGTTGGGACCAGAGAAACAAATATTATTCTGGAGGGTAGCCCTGGAGCAGAAGGCCCCATGAAGAATTTCAGGTAAACATCTGCATAACAAATCCACCCTGAGCTCCGTGCTGCTGCAGGATGCTAATGACGAAGCAGTTACTTCAGACACACGCCTCTGGACTGCTGCACAGAAATAACCCTGTATCACTTTCCATGGGGAGTTCCGTGCCTGTTTCTGGCCAAGCAAAACCCAATTATTTCAGCCAGTGTCTCAATGAACCTCGCTTGCAAGCGGAGTTGGCCGGCTAAGCTTTAAACCCGAACAGAGGCAATGCTAGCTGGCAGGAGGAAAACCTGGTGAGAATTGGGGATGGGTTGTTACCTGAAGATTTGTGATTTATTCCAGATATAATCCGATACCCCGGTAGACTGTGCTTTTCTAGAAGACCAACGGCAACAGATGAGGCACTTTACAGCAGTTACCTGCTAAGGGACTAGCTGTTCCCTCAACATACAGCTTTTGTGATGCTTTGCCTGTCACCTCCATTAGAGATGTCACGATTTCTTATGTTAGGGACAATAACTAAAGTTTTTCCCTAACCTGTTTTTCACCCATTAGTCCATTTTAACCAAATGCGGCAGACACATAGAAGCTTAAAAAAAATTATGCTCTAATAAATTTTGGGCAAAACATTGAAAGCAAAGTTTAGAAATACAAATCAGTGTCTCACTATAAGGCTACAGAGCAAGCCCAGCAGTACTTTACTGTTCATCCCATCTGTTGACCAGTCGAAATGTGTGAACGTGTTAGTGTGTGCGTTAATGTACATCATATATATGAGATGTTAATGTATGTCTCCCAAGGATCCGCAACAGACTGACACTCACCCACCCAGAAGTTGGGGAACACAGCACAGAACGTGCTCTGCGCCCATGGCAGGGGGGTTGGAACTAGATGATCTTGAAGGTCCATTCCAACCCAAACCACTCCATGATTCTAGTCCAGAGTGATCTAAGAGTCTTAGGAGTTTCAGGGGGAGAAACCTGTTGGACATCACTCCCTAGGAAACCAGATTTCTGTTTAACCCACTGATCAAAGAGCAACCCTTACACAAAAAAGTAATTAAAAAACCCTGACAAAGTAGGACTTAGATACACACAATCAGCAAATCAAACTTTTGCACCTTCTTTCCAGTGCTGTTAAACCCATTCGTCTTTGACCTGAATTCAACGCTGACCCTGCTCTAAAGATAGGGGAGTGGACCAGATGACTTTGAGATCCCTTTCAATCTGAATTATCCCATGTCTGTCACATACCTAGGAATACAAGCAGTAAGATCTATAGTTGCCACGCAGTTAAGTACAGACACGGCTGAACTGGCCAATTGCAAAGGTTAGACTACAGAAAAATCCAAGTCAATAAAGATTAAGCTCACATATGATAAACTGGCACAGTGAGTTTATGGCATAGTCTCAACAGGTACAGGAGACAGTGATGCCATGAACCACCTACGCAAACATTAAACACGAGGGCAAGGCAACTTTGGGCTGGACAGGACCCTTATTTCATTTCATCAAGGTGGATGTCAACCACAATTTCCAAGATTTTGCAGAATAAGAGGCCTGCCTTCAGGGTACCACAGTGCAAAAAGGTGATCTTTCATCCTGTCATTACAAATTCTTCTGTTTTATTGAGTTGAATCAACTAGACTCTGCTAGCAGTTGCCTCCTGTGTTGCCAGACGGGGAAGCTCAAAGCCACCTGTGAATCAGGAGGGGACAAGATGACAAGCAACTGCCTGACTGATAACGATCCTATTCTTGGACTAGTTCCTGTCTATCCTGCCAAATATGCCTTGGCTGAAGAATGTGTGGTGGCTTGGGAGGAGGGATGAGGAGGGGGGAGGGAGTGCTGAGGATCAAAACTGCCTCCAGGTAAGGTAGGCTCAAGGCAGTCGAAAGAGAATGGCAGGTCAGATGGAAGCACCCTAGGAGAGACTGGGCATCTGAGAGGATGTCCAGGAAAGCCCAGAATTTTCTTCAGAAGGAGATCAACAATTTCTCCTTGGTGCTGGTGGTAGAGGGACTGAGTCCCTCACAGTCCTAAGCTGAGGGAATTGGTTTAAAAACAAACTCATTCATCAGGAAGCCCAAGTTGTCCTTTGAGATGACAAAAAAAGAGGCTTTGTGATTCACAGTTCATAACACAGAGAAGGGTAAATATGATGGCTAAAAGTACCATTCATTGTTGCACAGGGAAGAAAATCTCTAGTTCTTCATCTCCACTGGGAAGGACAGCAGAAGATGGATCTTGGAAAACAAGAGGGTGAGAGTAGTGAGGACGTGAAGGCAGCTCATCAACAGAGCCCTGCAGGAAGCAGACAAACATGAGGAACACCCCAGACTGACAGAGTAGCTGTAAAATACTGAAAAATATGAAAAAGCCTGCCAAGTCACCCAGACCAGGACCAGCACTGCAGAACTCCACCTATGAAGGAAAGTTCACTGTGTTCAGTGTGGAAGAAAAGATCCAGAAGAGAAACTGTCAACAACAATGGAAGAAAGTCCATTTCTACAAGAAGCCAGTGATTGAACAGATGGACGGCATCTGTAGATTGTCTAACTTGTATCGTACCTCATTGCGCAGTCTTAGACAAATGCACAATCATCAGTCGACCAAACGGTCAGACAGCAGCTGTCACTCATGCAGGCAGAGCTGGGATCCAAGGGGGAGCAAAATGAGAGGGCCTGTTCTCTGCCAAGGACCAGCAGGTGTGGAAGGAGAGAGATGCCAAGCAGAAGGGAACCAAGCTAGAAGAAAACTCATTTTGTTTGAAGTTAGCCAGTGTCAGATTAAAGAAATCAAAGACTTGTTTACGGTAAAGCAAAGAGAAATAAAGGAAGCATTTTTCAGATTTCAGTCCAAGCCTTTTGTCCCGTTTAACCTCTTTTCTCTTGTTCCTCCATTTGCTTGTTTTCTTCATCAGTCACAACAGAATGGCTCCTCCAGAAGAGACTCATCCCTTGGCTTGGAGATGACCAAAGAGACCAAGATCAAAGAAACTTAGGAAGCAGTTTTCATGCCTGCATCACCATGTACGCTAACGTGCTTCTTCACACAGCGCTGTTACTGGAGATAAATCCATAAGCAGTGCTGTGCCATAAGGAGCCAGAGCTACTCTGCAGCCTACATAAAGACAACTACTAAAACACTGAAAGGCAGTATTTGCCTGCCATCAAATTCTCTCTTCTCTAGTCTACAACCAGACTTCCAAGTGAAACAAAATAAGCTGTAGATTCTTCCCTTTGCCAGGGAAAATGAAATCCAATGAGCCAAGCAAGCTGAAAGGGCTGAACTCATTAGAGTGTGCCTTCAGGGGTCAAACTAATAAGTATCAGTGGGCTTCCTTGGCCTCTACAAGTAGGTGAAGCCATCTTACTCTTTAGGCATCTCATTGTAGCTGGTCTAAACAAGTGGTTTGTGTCCTTTCATAACTGATGAAGCAACTGAGACTCATCTAGGAAGCAAATCATCTGTCCTACTTTAGAACTGTGCCAGGATGAATCAGACCTTGGAACAGCTCCTTTCTCCCTAGTCCATGATACAGGGAGCCTACACAACTAGCACAGTACACACTTAAATTCACAGAATGGGAATTTGGCGATATCTGTCTGCTGCGACGTTACCACGCCTTGCGAACTGTTCCAGTTACATCTTGCAGTGCAGGGTAGCTTCTACAATCTTGGTTTCATCGCAGAATTGTCTCTGTTCCATTTTCCTTTTGGAATCCACATAGTTTGACAACCAAAAATAACATCCCACTAGATTGACACATGAAAATTAACAAAGGTTGTGGCACTCTCCCCTAGCTTCCTCAGTACATCTAGTTCTTTCAATGCCTATTTTATACAGAGCAAGTTCCACTCAAGAATGAGAGTTGTTTCTCATCTTTTATGGCATGAAGCAATTTGCTGGCACTTACAACTAAAGGAAAGTACATATCAATTCAAAGTTGAGGATGAGTGTAAGAGTGACAGCACACTACGTAACTCACACAGTTCTTTAAACCAAGTTGATAAACTCCTACAAGTTTTTAAGAGTAAAGGACAGACATTTCCTGAGCCTGATTAGGACCTTATTCAGTCCTGGAAATAAAGAACCAAGACAAACTCTCTTCTTTAGCTGATACTGCTGTTGATTTCTGCCCTCACAACATGACTGAACAGTTGAGCACTAAGCACTCCCGTTGAATCATTATTTTCTGCCTTCTCTTTTTAAGGTAGGCCCCTAACGATGCTAAATGTACCATTTTTATATGAAACAAAACAGAAAACTGCCCACCTTCCTGTTCGTTACCTCATACGGTGGGTCTGAATTGAAAACACCAACATGGAGAGAATTACGCGTTGCACAAAGAATAGCTTGGGTTTTCTCCGTGTGCGCAGTGTCTTAAATGGAAAAGAAACAACGTTTTGGATCACATCGCTGCCGCACGAGGCATTCTCCCTCTGTTGGTCTGATCTGAGGGTACGTTCTGGAATAGTTTCCTAGAGGGAAGCTGACAGGTCTTTCACACCCTTCCCCTCCTCCCTACACACCACCAGCAGTATTACAGGATCATTATTTATCAAGACCAAATAATTTCCTTTAAAGCAAAGTGCCTTTGTAGTGTGAAGACTTCAAAGGGATCGTTGCCCATCTTTGTAGGGACTAACACACCTTGGATATATGCCTTTTTGTCCCCTGGAAGCCAGTTTATCCTACTTCTCCATTTTCAGAAAAGAGGCATTCTTCTTTGCTAAAAGCACCACCTTAGCACCTCACTCGCCAACAAATTAAGTGCTGTCAGCTAAACATGCTCCACCGTCTGCTCTGAGTTATGCACCAGTCATGGTTGATTTTAATTTGATTAGTGATTGGGCTAAAAGCAGCTAAATAAAAATTAAAATGCCCAAGAGCCACTTAGACTTGTTCAGACACTTTAAATACCAAATCCCTTCAGCAATATAACATTATCTTTATAGACAAAACTGAGTTTAAAAGTACAAATCTAATTGATCTCAAGTGCATTGGAATTACTATATTTAGGCATTGGATTATGTACTACAGAAAGCCTCATGCTATGTAAGCAACAAAACTAATTGTGGAAAGACAAAGGTATGTGTCTAACGTGCTTATGGACTTTTAAAAATTCGTATTTTCATTGAAGCTGGCAAAGTTACAGCTGCTCACACCAGCAGTGAATTTGGCACAGCGCCTATACGTTGTGTGAACATAAGCCAGCTATTTCTGGTCTCTTTCAGAGGACCTGGACTTCAAGCCCAGCCTCAAAATTACTATTTAAGGCTCTCACTGTTGCTGGAAGAAGACAGTAAATAAGAAAATCAGCAAGTTGATTCTCAAGTGCTAAGCAAGACTTTGTCTTTAGCCTCAACTAGGGGGTCAGTTCATGCAGGTGTTTATGGTAGGTGCTCTGACACCACAGAAGGATGCCGTTACACCTTTAAAGAAGCTTTTCAAATATGTTATTTCAGAATAAACAAGTTACCTAGACATGAAGAAGGAGCAATCCATCCGCTCCGCCACTTCCGTGATCAATATGTACTAAAAAAAGACGCGGAAATGGAAAGAATCATTAGTCCAGTTGAACTTGCGTCGGGCTGGACAGGGAAGTCATTTCCAAGTGTTCAGTTGGATGCACGGATTCTGGCTGCTGGGATCTCAGCTGTTGCATGCAACTCAGTTGCCTGCCTGCAGACAGACATCCCTGGGAAGGAAAAGCAGCAAACCCCATTTTTTCCTGAATGCACCCCCATGTCTGCATCTCAGAACAAAGCAACTGCCAAGAAACACCTGCAGACAACATGATTCAGCATACCCCTCTAAAACGTAGTGGCTCATCCCATGCTGCACTTTCTGCTTAACATGGGATTTTCCAGTGACAAAGACCACAGAGGAGTCCTCCCGCTCCTCTTTTTTATAAAAGACATACATTCAGTAGTTAAACAGACTGCCTTTACCCTCAGAGGCTTCCAGAAAAATGCACAAGAGGGAAAAGCAACAGCCAACACAGCAGAAGACAAAATAGGTCTTAAAAATCCCCCAAACAACTAGTAATCTTCAGTTAATTCAGGAAAATCCACAGAAGGAATCCATGTATTAAGCACCTAAACTGAGGCTGTATACCAGTATTAATACAAGTGGCTGGGCTGGGTGCTGCGGGTCTCACTTCAAGATGTTGTTTCCTAACAGGGTAGGGAGAGCAGGAGGGAAGGCAATTTGGATCAGAAATCCCACAGAAGAGCAAAAATCTTTCTAGGTTGAAAGGTGGTTTGGTTTTTTTTTTTAAATGAGAAATTAAACCCACACACACTGGGAAACAAAGTTAAGTTAAATCTAGCCCAGCTTTGCACATTTTAACAATTCACTCTGCTGTCTGTAGAACACAGCAATATAAATATTGCTATCTCTGTTAAAATGAATTATTGACAATTTTAATACATGTTGCACAGTACATATTAATATAGAAAAATACATGTTATCAGCAGTGCAATGTTGACCATGTACTAATCCATTCCACCTGCTCAAATATTAGTGCAAATAATTATATATTTGTAATGCATCATTGCTGTCTAGCTTGAATCTCTGCCTCCAGAATAAATGTCTCTTCTCTGAAGTTGTTTGCTATTACGAGTAAAATGTTATATATTCATACTCAAATTGACTTTGGGTGGATAAGTAAAATGAGCAACCTTCAAAAACCCACTTGTCTAAGACTTAGCAAGTAATTTTAATGAATTGTTGACAGTAAAATGAATGTTATAAAAATGTTTTGAACACAAGCTCACGTTAGCTGGCTTCTCTACAACACCCAAATACCACACATCAACAGCGTAGAGTTCAGAATGACCATCTCCAACTGGCAGCAACAACTGAGGTGAACCTTAACCAGGTCTTTCAGCAGGAGCTGAAATACCCTGATACCAGGCAGTTTACCTGCGAATCGACTCTGGGGACATCTCTCTCCACAGTCTCACCTTTATTTTCAAGCAGAGAAGTGGTCTCAATGAGGTTGGACGCTTGGTAGGACAACAGCTCCCGTCCCCAACAACGATCACATTGGGAAAAGCAAATGTACAGCCAAGACGCTGCAAGGGCCCATCTGTGCCAGGGTCTACTCTTGGCTAGAAGTGAAGTTGGGACTGGGCTGAGAAGGACAAGGGCAGCCCTAAGAACAGACGAGGTGGGAAGCAGAAACAGCCCCAGCAGTTTACAGGGCCCCACTGGGCACACAAAGAGGAGGAATGAAAAGGACCAACATCTTAGTCGGTTCTCTCCCGTCCTTGCTAAATCCAGGTTCGAGAACAACAAAACACAGCGTGAGGAAGCTTTCAGTCACAGCCGCCACAATGCCTGTCTCCCAGAACAGCATTTCATTCCTCGTGCTCTGGCTCCAGCAGCTTTATGGACAATTTTGGGTTTCAGTGAAAGAAGAGAGAGAAGCTTTAACCATTCAAGAAGAAAAATTTTTAAATATCAGCTTCCAAATAATATTGTACATTAGAAGATTAGCTGAGCAAGCTGACACTTAGAGCTATGGGTCTCGTGAGACGGTCACACGTGCTCTAAAATTATATTACTGGCGTGGAACAATTCCGAGCCTCCAAGGACAACAAAGTGTAGCTCAGAGCTACCGGACCCTCTTGGGCAGCCTGTGCAGGACAAGCAAAGATCTGTTCTGCAGCACAAAGGTGACACAAAAGCCTCCCGCTACTCTCTGTTGAGGCTACATAAGCAGGGGAGGGCAAGAGCAGGCAGAAAAGGTGTGCGCTGGCACCTCACAGAGGGGGCCAGGATCAGCTTTAGCGTGGCGAGGGTAGGAACTGCCACAGCCTGCGGCTCGGTCAGCATTGCAGCCTCAGCTCCAAGGTCTCCTCGCTTCACAGGAGGGAAATAGCAGTGCAGATGAGCAGGATTCGGGACCACTATAAGGAAGTCTCAAATTAATTTTTAACCCGTATCAGGATAGACTTAAAATATAAATAAAATTCCAAAGTATCTTGACCCTCAAAAGTATCAAAACAATTCATTTTGGTTTATTAAGCTGTTCTCAAGGACACTATTCAGAGATAGCTCAACTTTATACTTCATGTGACTTTATGGCACATGACCTAACAGACACTGAAGCTGAGATACTTGACACTTTTCCGCCCATGGCTGGTCACTTACATGAAGTTTCAATATAATTAATGCACTGTACAGCCAGGTCAGGGGAGAGCACATGGAAACAGATGAGAAAATATGGGGAAGGTAGAGGAATAAAGGTGGGAGCTAAATTCCTCCCTCCAGGCTACATGCGGATGAGGAACCACTAATGTTTCCTAGAAGCCATGCTGCAAAGTTAAAGGGTTCTCTCTCTGGTAGTGTGGTAACAGAGGTGAAAGGATAACGCAGTCTTGAGATCTGGAAAGGAAAACAGGGCATAGCAACATAAAGCTAATAGATTAAAAGTAGAAACCAAGGCTTCCACATACACTAAGGGCTGTATTGACAGAGTAAGCAGTGCCCCGTACAAGAGAAAAGACGACGGGCAAACACAGCTGCTTCCCCGCTCTAAGATAAGCAGAAGACATGGTATAGAAATCTCCTTCCACCAAAAGATATTAGAATGGAGGAAAAAAAAGACAAGCAAAGAAGTTAACATGACTGAGCAGAAGAACTGACTCCTTCTCCTCCTTAAAACAGGTGTAGGATCACAAGGAAAGAAAAATAACATGCCACCCCTGAGGTCCAGACAGAAAATACTCCTACACAGATAACAAACCAGAAGTCTATCTCCACTTACAAGTAGCACAGAAGTGGTGGTGCTGGAAATAATGCCTAGAAGCCAATATCCATCAGAATACAAGAAAAGGTGCTCCCTACCTTTCAGTTGTCCTCTACAAGAGTAACTTCGGGTGCTGATAGCTGGCTTATCCTCCCTACTGCTCCTGGGGCAAGAAGAGCGAAGGAGAAAAACTGATACCTGTATCTAAGATCAGACAAGCGATTATTTAGATACCTGTTTCCTTCACCTAGGAAAAAACATCACTTCAGCCTGGTATCCCTATCCATGACTGGTTCAACCCAACTGCTAATCCAAATTAAGGTAGTTATTGCCATAAAAACTTAATCCAAAGAACACCCCTCTGTTTTGGAATTTGCCATGACATCTAAAACTGAGCACATTAGGTTTTCTGTCATGCACATATTGGATTAAGAAACCTGGAAGCTCGGGCCTCTGAAGGCCAGGCCAATGCATACCCAACCCATGAAGGAACCCAACAGGCCTCACCCTCTTCAGAGCACTTTGTAAGATGCTGCATTTTGTCACGTCTTCAACATTTCCTACAGAAACAGCGCAATCAATTCAGACAACACTCAGTCGCAACACCCCAGCACCAGCTACATGGCGGAGGATCGCTCCTTCGGCAACTGAAATAGTGAGTTATCTGTGGCAGTTAAACACTGAAGCAACCAGTGACTTAAAATGATTTTGTGACACGTAAGAGGGGATAAAAACCCAAACCAAAACCCTACCAGGCTCTCCATCGATCGTGAGACAGTGACCTGGCACCTGCCAATACCACGCCATTCTCAAATCAAGCAGTCACTCACCATTATCTTGATCACAGATGTCTTCAAAGAAAAATAAGCTCAGTTCTGGCATTTTCCTCCCCTTTAATCACACTGAATATTGCTGATGCATTTCTACTCCTCACTGTGGAAATAAGCAGTGCTCACATTCACAGCATCACTATCCATCCTTCACAGCAGATGTATACTCGTGTATGGACAGTACCTTCTTGCTGAACCCAGGGGTTTCCAGACGAATGAATAACTCTTCCATGGAAAAGTATTTCAGCCAGTCCCTCTCCTCTAGAGGCTCACTTCATTTCAGGGTGGGACGTAGCTGCAAAGAGATTTTAATTCCAAACCTGCTTATTTCCCCTAGGTTGATGTGAATGGTCAGGTTCCTGTTAACCGCATTTTAACCCTCCTCCTTCCACGGGCTACGCTACTCCATTTAAAACTGCTTGTTCTCCATATCCTTTTACTTTACAACTTCACTTCTTACCCTCTATTCCTCTAGATGTTATTTTCCCAAGCATTTCCATCTCCCAGTTTTTTCTATTTTTGCGTTGAGAAGTATTGTTACAGAACACCAACTCCTTCCTGCCCTCTGTGTGTACGGCAACGGAACACAATACCAAATCACGTTAATAAATTATAGGACTTGTAAAAACACAGCTTATTTTCCAGCCTACAAGTTTACTGCAAAGCCATTTTCACCAATTGTAGACAACATAATTACACACACATACACACCCCTCCTCTCAGGCATTCATTTGGCTGCCAGCCTGTTAAATGCCTGCATTCTAGGAGCAAACATTAGCAGGGCAATACTTTAACTCATTCCATGAGCGTTAAAAGGCATATTTGTATTTTGGATAGTACTTTATTGTATTCAGAAGCCACTGGAAGTATTTTCCCAAATTACATGCTATAAGAGCTCTAAACTTAAAAAAATGTGTGAAAATCACAGTTCCCAGCCCCATCCCAATGCAAGTTGTATTGTAAAGTAAGCTTGCTGACAACATAGTCTTCTCTAGAAATAGGAACTCTCAGTGTACATAGGGAGGTTTTTTAGGGAATGGGAAAGCTCACACGAGAGATAAATTTGGTCAGTAAAATTACTTTTATTCTTTTTTTTTTTTTTTTTTAAATAGAAGGGCTTATACAAATGAGTATAAAGATATTTGAAGAACATGGAAATGAAATGAAAAAAGCGTCTGGAGGGAATTCTTTTTATTGAGGAAGAGTTTACATATCTAAGTTTAAGTATTCACCTACTTTTTGCTGCCTCCTGTTAATAGGCATCATGAAAATATTGCACTGAGCATATGCATGGAAAACACAGCTAATAAAGCAAGAAATATGGTAAATACATTTCATACCACCTTAAAGTAATTCAATCATACAACAAATTCTGAAGCATTTCTGTGACCTGCAATCTTAAGATGATGTTCACTGTTCTGAAGTGTTTACAAATTGACACTTTATTGTAGAAAGGTTTTGTATTGGTTAATAAAACCACAGCCTTAAAATTGTTGGCTTTCAGTTACAGAGGTAACAGAGAGGTATCATCTGAATTCACATCAGAGCTTTTGAAAAAACACAGCAGCAGTACCAGCACGTGCCTCCTCCAGTGTCCAAAACTCTACGTGGCTTTGCCATGGGCAAGGGATAGAGCTACGCAGCTCAAAGCAGCCAGTCTCCCTAAATACTTTGAGACAGTCTGGCACATGTTCTCTTGTTTACCGATAGAATGCTCTGCTAAATATAAAAATGAAGCAGAAGAATCTCATCTAACCAAGGGAAGTTCCACACAAGCCTGTCAATATCGACTACACCCAGGAATTCATTTACAAAAGAGAATAATTTTATATGACCAATCCATAAAGTGATTTATAGAAATGCTGCTCTGAAGGTGGGAGAGAAAGAAGTTCCCATAACATATGCTGAGCCCAACGCAGAAATAGTGTTACAGGTGATTCGTTCAGGGATGGCGTAGTCAGACTGAAGACAAACCATAGCAGTTCCAAACTGTTTTCCACAAGAGCTCACTCTGAACAAAGGTCTATTTACGACAATTTTCAACTGCTTGTGGTAAAACTACCTCAAATGTTTTGAACACGGCTGTTGCTTCAATTCCCTATACACACAGGTCCATCTCAAAC
Organism: Rhynochetos jubatus; assembly: GCA_027574665.1. Lineage (NCBI taxonomy): Eukaryota > Metazoa > Chordata > Aves > Eurypygiformes > Rhynochetidae > Rhynochetos > Rhynochetos jubatus. The sequence continues at coordinate 143,493,845 of CM050648.1, read as the reverse complement.
ACGTTGAATAAACGCTGGAGCAAAACAGACCCAAAAGTAGCCTGTCTCCAATGTTTAAACTATGATCCATGGAAGAGGAGCTTTTGCACATTTCATTTCATATTGCTCAGGCACTGAGTATCAATTATCTTCAGCATGGGAATTTTCAACTCTAGGTTTTTGCTAGAGTCACTGCCCATTCCTCCCACATACAAAGAACTGAGCTACATCTTATCCTTTCACTTCAAATTGTAATTTGAATTTATCTACATAGAAAACAGGCGCCAGGAGAAAGTTCTCTGCTATTAACCCAACCATGGGTACCCCTTCACCTTGTAATAAGAACGCCTTCGGCAAGGCAGCCGCATTTACTTTAGGAGCCTATACAAAATTCAGCGCACCGGTATCAAACAGAAATAACAGTATCAGATCACAAAATGCCAATACGTGCCCATGGGCCCTTGACTACCAGGGACAAAAAGCCAAAGAACCAAAAAAAAACCAACCCTGAAACTTTTCACCACTTTAGTTCTGTTTAGAATGCTACACAACAAATAAATTACATCTTCCTGGGAGAGTTTTTCTTTTACTCCTACATCTCAAAGAAATTCCAAGCTAATTAATTAGAGCAAGAAATTACATTGAGCAGGATAACGTTTTAAATGAAAGGAATGACTTAGAAACACCAATCAAAGATAATTTGATTATGATTAGCTGTGCTGAAGTCTAAGTCATTAAAATTGATGAAGAATGTTTTTACACTGGTCTATTCTATGTAATCCATTACCTACGCTATGCTCTGTAGTTCAAGTCTAACAAATGGTATCTGATAATTCAATATTGAAGACTAAAATACTTCCAATGCACCACTTGCTTTCCTACACTGACATGTTTCCAATTAAAAAAAAAAAATCAGTAGCAAGGAGATTTGCAGAAATTCTTCACTGGGAGAACTTCAGATTACATGAAATATTTAGATTTTTACCTGTTTACCTTCTACATAGGTTTAATTACGGCTGCTGCTTTATTCTGAACAGTCCTTATCCCACACAGGTTACAACCATGGTTTGGTAAGAAATCACTCCCTGTGCTCTCTAACAACTGGGGCCTGTCCGAAGAGTACAACATTTCTTTCCACGCTCTCAGCTGAAGTGACGAGCGAGACGAGCAGACCTATAATCGACACGCAGCTGAACGAAGGAGTGAAGGATGTTCTTGTCCAGATTAGCAAGTTGTTCTCCTGAGCAAACTTGCTTTAAATTATCCGGGGCTACAACCAGAAGATTGCAAAGTGCATGCAAGGTATCAAAGAGCTGTAACACCAACGCAATCTGTGGTTAAGAGAAAGAAAAATTCCAGATATTAAGAGTTAGACTTGCTTGGAGTCATATAACACAGTGTCCATCTAGATCTTCAAAATACTTCCTCCTGACAGAGGATTCACATTCATCATTCCCTCCTCGTGTGCTTTACACACACAGCAGTAGGGCGATATGCACGCATGCCAAGTTACACACAGAACACAAAACTTCAATACACACACAGCCCGTGAGCAATAAATGCAATCAGGAAACTGCTCTTTAGAGCAGGGTAAACCTGCTGGTATAATAACAGAATATACCACATCAGTATACAAAATGATGATGTTCAAACAGAAGCAAACTATTTTTATGAAGAGAAAGATGTCTGATAAAAAAAAAAAAAGAGTCCTGCTACTAATTTTGATATGCCTGTACATCACCAACCTATACACACTTACCTTGAAGTCTTTGGCACACTTCCTATACTCAGCCACGTCACAAATCGCTAACATGCCTCCCATGCAGCTGTAGGAATATTGCTGTAGATGTTCATAGATAAGTCGATGAAAACGAACTCCAAGCTCCATCAAAACCGTGTCCACATTCTTACCATCCATAGAATTTCTAATCTTTTCCACCTGCTTTCTAACATAGCCACAGACTTTCACACAAGCCTAAATAAAAGAAAGAATTGGGTAACTTTCAAGAATCTGTTCTTCTCAAGCTTCCACATCATAAACTGCACTTTAGTGACTAAAGTTCCCACAACACGTCATTGAAATGGGTCATTTCCCAACAGCTTTTTTATTTGCACATAAAGATATAAAAATGCGAGTAGAAAGATGCAAGACAATATTCAATTAAGTTATAGTTTATATCAGTTCAGAAGAGAACAGTTTAATTTGGGCTTTTGATTCAAACGATAGTAAACCAAGGGATTGGTGTGGAGGGGGAAGTGATTAAGAAACCTCTAGTTGGCTGCAATTATAAACCCAAATTAACAGCCATACAGGCATCTTCACCCTTCCCACATAGTGCCAGACTCCACATCCTACTGCTCCACTTCTCCCAGCCCCACCTGGCTGCAGGCATTCAAGCAACGCTCTCACATTTTCCCCAGTGTCTGCAGTTTGTTCTCCACTCCACCCTGCACTGTTCCCTAACAAAAGCCTAGTGTAAGAGTACTACAGCATCTCAGCAGCCCACAGGCTGGGATTTGGACAGATTTTTGACAGATTTGGACAGATTTTTGACAGAGACAACAGTTCTGCAGCAGAGAATATTGATGCCATGCCGTGACGCTGTGTCATGCTCCTGCCATTCTAATGGGAAAAAGCACCCAGCAACAGGAGAGTACCTGATAATTGATTTTCTGAAACTGATAGCTTAAAGCTAATTACCAGCTAAAAACCTTGTTCTAAATTAGGCCTCTTGGGAGGGGAAAGAATGTGACGGCTATCCAGCACCTACTGATTTGTGTCTGACACTAGACAGAAAACTGCTAATGTTCCTTTTCAGCTTGAGAAGAGTCCACACCAGAGTTTGGAGGTGCTTAGTGCAAAACGGAGTATTTAAGGAAGCCAATCAAATGTACGTGTCTAATGCACTGGTAACAAACATCCTGTACCCGGCAACACTCAAGAGCACTTCAAGTTATACTGATAAGCAGGTTTACTTACATTAGTATATTGAATCAAAACATTGTTTTCATCTTCTGGTTTAAAATCGGTCTTCTTTTGCTCTGCAGCCAAGATGTGCTTCATCTGCCCGATCATGCAATTCAGTGTCCTTTAAAGTTACAAACACAGATTGGCTTTGGAAGGGAACATTTTTGTTTCGTTGTTTTTCTATTTACAGATACTAAAATGATTCTATACAAAAGCAAGCAGCATAAAGCAATGAGGAAAAATCCCCACTACCTAATATTAGAGTAATTTACAGAAGATACACTAAAAGCAAACATTTATTCTAAGAAGCAAGCGCTGCTAGGACATGTCAAGGGAAACACTTCATTCAGCAGCCATGCCCACACACATACACACTCTTCTGAAGCTGCAGTGCAATTCCATAGAAAAGACACACTTGATTTTACATCAGCAATTAGCAAAAGGAGAATCAGCCACAAAAACCCCTACAGCCCGACAAAGTCTCTCCTCCAAGTTCAGCACAGAGCATGCTGGCCAGCTGTTCTAAAGGGGACACATTAGCTGCAAGGTAATCCATTCAAATCCAGCTTTTCAGAGAAACCGGATAGCATTCTTCAGTGCAGAGGGAACGTGGAATGCTTCCTTCAGCTTTCTAAGAGTTTAGTAGAATTAGATCACACTGCGTATTACTCAGAAGCAAGCATCAGAAAACACTTTGAAAACGAAGGAGGTGGAGGGTGGCAGTGGGAGAAAAACCTCGTCCTTTGCCAAAGCTTGGTATTTCTCTTGTTCTTAGAAATTTAAGAGAGTTTTACAGTGTCATTTATTTCTCCCTCACAGGATTTATCTTTTCAGAAGATTATTGAAGGTCAAGGCCCTGATTTACTGTAAGTCCAAATCAAAGGTCAAACAGCAAAGCAGCCTAGAGGCTGCATACCTCTCCTGGTGCCTACCTTTGCCAGGAACCTCCCCATCCCTCTTCTCCTCCCCACCCCTCTGCCTTTTCTTCACTCTCCTCACCCCTCCAACCTTCCCAAAACAAACAGTCTAGGCCATTACAGGCCCTGAAGCATTCAAGTTGAGACGAAGGGGAGAAGAATATATGTATCCAAAGAGGGTAAAAACCTTCTTATCTACGCATAGAGCTCAGACTTGCACTTCAGGTGTGCTTCATTCAACAATCCACACGCCAACAGAAACGTAAAGAAATTTTATCTTGCATTCTCCTCGATTTCCAAATACTCCCAGAAGGCTGTTTATACAGAATACAAACTGAAAGAAAATCAGTTCAACTAATTTTGTTTGGCTAATAAATCACTTTTACAGGGGTAGCCAATTGCCATGGATGCCATTCAAGAAGCCGCTATTGGACTTTTTCAGGCTGGGTAACGTTGAAGCAATCAACGTTAAGCAATTTGCTTTTATTTTTTAAACTAGATCATCATTCCTTTAAGCAAGACAATCAATTCTCAACAGCATCAGTGACACCACAAAGCAGCATGTAAGCAGGCACACAAACACATTTCACAAGTAACATTCATCTCAAAACTAATCTCTTTTCTACGTGCCAAAGCACAAATGTTTTTGATGTCTCCATCCACAAAACATTTGAATGTACCATTTTCCAACAGGGACTTGTTCTCCTAAGTCTATCACTCCTCAGAGATTAATTATTTTACAGAAATGGTTACAAGCTATTCCAGTGCTGATGACTGACATGTATGTGTCTAGATCTAAGCTTATGGCCTCAATGGTTCAAGTATTTCAAACTTTGTGTTTAAACCTCTAAGGTCACTTCCAGCAGGAGCAGCTAAAAACTCCATTGCCACTGACACATCCTCTATCTCCACCTTTCTTTTTGCACCTGCAGAAAATGCAGCTATCAAAGCTCTTCCTCACCTCTCTGCAGAGGGTACCCAGTAGGACACACCTACACAGCGCTGTTCTCAGCCCTCTCCAGTATGGTGCGATCCTTACAAAAACCTCAATAATAATTTCCAGAGCAGCCCTTGTTACCCACAGGATGGCTTATTTCCATTATTGCAGAGAAAGCAGGCACAGAAAATGTAGGTAACGTGTTCCAAGTTGACTAATGCCACCCTGAAACATGGGAATACGACATGCTTCCTGGACCAAAGTAATGCATCACACAACAGCTCCACTTCCTAACGTTAAGCTTGTTAGTTATTTTCTTCTGCTGCAAAACAGCTATGATCTTAATTTACAATTTTTATAGCTATCCTCTCATTTTTATTTGGAGAAATGGAAATAAAGATTAAATGAGTCACAACCTCAAAGCAAGTCAATGTCAGAATTATTCCAGGTCTACAGACTTGCACGACTAGGTCTAATCCATAGCACCACACAGACTCAAGCAAATCATCTAACCTATTTTTGTCAAATTTTGCTCCTAATGGAAAGCCTGCAAGTCTTTAACCTATTTCAATCATCATTTCTCCCTCCTTCAAAGCAGAAAAAAGTAGTTTGAGACAGTAAAGTTAAAACTGAATTACTGCACATAATCAAAATCCTTTAACATTCTTCCGTCCTTATTCATGGGTCAGAAACTTGCCACGGAAAACATGACCCTCTAAACAAATCAAATTAAGTTTCCTATATACAGTGATGCATACTTATGGATTAAAAAAAGAATTGTGTTCAGAAATGACTCAGCCTTAAAAGGAAAGCTAAGATACATCACAAAGGAGTCTTACCAGAATTCACCATTAACAGAACATTTAAATCTCTACTTGCCTATCAATGCCCATATCCAGCTTCACTTCCATTTGTTCTATGATATCCTTTTTCTTCTGGAGGCATTCAGATAATTTAGGTGAAGAACTGCAACAGCATAAAGGGTTGGGGGTGTGATAGTGTTAAAATTTCAAAACTAATTTATCTGCTGGGTCTGCTACTTACAACAGGATTTTGTGACTATTTCCCATCCCATCAGAAGGGGCTAGTTTAGATGGAGTCTGTCGGCTTCAGAACGACAAACCCAACAGCCATCCGACGCTGAGCAGGATGTGCTGATGGGCAGTACTGTAACACACTCAGGGCAGCACTGTGCTACCACAGTGCCCCTCAGCTGCTGCCAGCCCCTGCCAGGTGAGTGAGCAAACCCAGCTTTTCACGTGCACGAATTCACGGCACAGCGGCGCGCTCTCCCTCGAGCGTATCCTGCCAAGGGCTCCCAACAACATGCAGTTTTCCTGTAGCTGACGTGTGGCTCCCAGGGCATGGCCAGCTGCTCTTTCTGCAGATCCTATGAGGCACCCCAGGAATCTCAGCAGCCCTGATATTTCCAGCTCAGTGCCAGCTGCAGCCACAACCCCCCTGTGGTCCTGGCCTGTAATGCAGCAGGCAAGGGGTCTAAGGAGCAACTTGCCTCTCTCAATCCTCTTGGAGCTCCCACTCTCCCATTAGTTCTCCCAGGTACCAATTCATTTAACTGCCCTTCTTTCCCCCTCTCATTACAGCACTTTATCTTCCCACAACATCAAGCTGAACCACTCCAACCATAAACTCTTCTGAACAGAGATGAAGAATGAAAAAAAAAATTGTTTTCTTCACCAAAAATGAACGTTCACAAAGGAAATGCTAATCAGAATAAGGTACCTGATCAATGGCATCAGATGATCATTGAACTGCTTGTCGAATAAATGGAAAATAGTATTGGCTTGGTGGACAACATCCAAGAAATAAAGATTTGCATTCTTTGAATCAGAAGAGGGAATGCCTGAAGCAAAGGAGGTTTCATTAGGATTGTAATGATTATAATTAGCATGATGATTTTTTAAATATGCAGAGTTTTTCCATGAATGCTTTAATCACAGGCTTAGAGTTTCAAAAATTTACCATGGTGCCATATATAGAATACTTCTCACAGCTATATCACAGAATAACCAGAAGCATAGAAATATCTTGCTTTTAAAATTTCTAAAAGCAAAATGGAGCAGCCAATTTAAATGTTTCCTCACAACACGAGTTTTATGCTTTCCTGTAGGACTGTCAAGATTTTAATTTCTTTAACACAAGCAGTTTTCTTATTTACTGTCACTCAGTAAAATGCACAGGTACACAACCAACCATGGAATCTTATAAAACACCAGACACTAAGCTGTAATATAAAAATATTCTCCTGCTATGGCTGAGAGAACAATCAGAAGAGGCAGGGAGTGCTGATATCCCCTTTTCTGTGACACAAGCGTTTCTGAAGACAGTAGCACGTTTCCATTTGTGTATCGTTTGCCCAAATGGAAGTGACACTTTAGAAAAGATTAAATGCTGACTCTCAAATACAAAAAAACTGATTTAATTTAACCAATGCATTCTCAACAAGGCCAATCAATAGGGCACAGCAAGGACCTACAAAGATCACCTGCACAAAAAGGCCAAGGAGATGAAATGCTCAGAAAAATATTGTACTTACCAGCAAGGCCTGTTTCTAATGCATAATCGATGTGTTCAGTACATAAGAAGTCTACAAGCATAGAAAAAATTCTGAAGGCATTCTTGGGTAAGTCAGATGGATCAGAGAGCTTTAAAGAGAAAGAAAAATAATTTATCTTAAAGGTCAGTTCTACATACATTTGAAAGTTTATCCGATATCGTGTAGGGGATAAGCTTAAAATGTAACAAGTATTCCAGAATAATTGGAATTTTATTCTAAATTAAAAGTATCCATGCAGACAACTATTCAGGAACAGCCTTTAGTATCAATAAACCCTTCAGCATTAAGAAGTAAACCGAAGCCAACATGCTACAGAAAGCAAAAGTACAAACAGTTTCTAATAATAATAGTGATAATAAAGGAAGCTACTAATTAATAGTCCTTAAAACACAATTGTCCAGAGGCTTTGAGCAATCTGGTCTAGTGGAGGGTATCCCTGCCCATGGCAGGGGGTTGGAACTGGATGGTCTTTAAGGTCCCTTCCAACCCAAACCATTCTATGATTGCTGGATGCTGGGCAAACGTACACAAAAAAAGCAGACTCTATCCATGCCCTGCCTTTTTTCTTTTTGACTAAGCTTCTGCCACCGGCCACAGTCAAAGCCAGGACACCGGGTTAGATGGACCCTTGCTTTCACTCGGTGCAGCTGTCCTTTTATCACTGCAGAAAAATAATACAGCCTGAACTTCAGCTACATTTACCACAGTTCAGCTGGTGTCAACGGAGCATGACAATTTTTATTAAGCGAAGTAATGCCCACATGTACACAGAGCATCTGTACTTTCATGAGCCATAAGCAACACAGGATTTTGGACAGCAACCTGTCAGTAAATCCCTTTTCTAAAGAAAAAGATGACAGGGCTTTTGCACTTAAGAAATATGGCTTTGGTTTTTAAGGAATTACGTGAAGACTTTATGAAGCTAGGTGTAAGAAAGATTACTGCTGTGATTCAAGTTAATTTATGTAGCAACACACCCAAATATTTCTGCTGTATTCCCAATAAAAACCCCTAAAACCCTCAACAACAAAACACCATAGAGATTTCTGAACTCCAAAATGTTGCAATATACGGTTACATTCAGAATTATCAACTAATTTTTCCTAAAGCAGTCACAGTCATGGCGTGTCTGTATGCATGTGTCACGTGATTTACTATTACAATTAGTTAGCCAGGGACGTATTTAACTTCTCTTTCGCACAGTGAGTTGTCCAGACCATAAACAAAACCTTAGCAGCACGTATGATAAGTGATACACCTGTAATTCTAAGAATCTCCTCATATGCAGAGATCCGTTTAGCACTGCTTTTTACCCCAACACATACAATTGTTTTCAGAAAAAACATGAAAAATTCTGATCCCAAGAGGAAAAAACAAAACAGTAGTTGTGCACAATTGGACAAAGGTAGTTTATATGATGAATTTAACAACCATTTCTAGCAACTACCACATTGAGAAAAACAATGATAGACCTGCTTGCCTTGCAGTCACTATCACCACCAAGAAAGTGGCCACCCCAGTGCGCAGAGGTAACAGTGCTGCATCTGTATTTTGTTAGATCTTTGGCCCCTCTAGGGATATCGTCACAGGATGGTTTGGGTTGGAAGGGACCTTAAAGATCATCCAGTTCCAACCCCCCTGCCACGGGCAGGGACACCTTCCACTAGACCAGGTTGCTCCAAGCCTCATCCAGCCTGGCCTTGGACACTCCCAGGGATGGGGCACCCACAGCTTCTCTGGGCAACCTGTGCCAGTGCCTCCCCACCCTCTCCAGGAAGAACTTAGAAATATAAAACATTAAAACTTCTAAATATATAAAACGCTAAGTTTTCCTGCACTAACCTAATTTAAAATGTTAGAGGCATTAAAATTTGCTACAAATCAGTGTAGTTAGCTAATAAAAAATTCCCTAGCATTTAAGTCTGCAATTAAATTTCAAGGGTTTTCATTTGCATTGAAGTATCAAACACAGTAATTGACGGGCAGTAAAACCAGTGATTTAATCAGAAGGAACACACTTTTTTGTTGTACTAATACAATTAAAGAACAGTAGAGGGTTACTGAGGTAAACCATATTAAACATTATTCCTCTCAGCATTTTATTGCTGATATTCTCTAATACTAGAGGAAATAGTACTTGACACAGGAAAAAACTGTTGAACTATTCTCTACCTTTTTGAAGCAGAAACAAGAATTACACTAAAGGCTTCTGAAGTCTTTGGTCTAATTTAGCAAGTAAAGCAAGGTAGACCGTAGGTTTAACACTTCCCCCTTCTTCCAACGTGGACCTAGTTGTATTTTTTGGTCTTTAAAAAGCAAACCCTTAGCCTGCACCATGACCCTGATTCAGTGAAAAGTACAAAAGAGAATTAATTTTATGATGTCCCTCCTTTCTTCCTATCACACTGCAACTGAAAATTGAAGCTCAAGATTCACACACAAAATTCTATCATTAATGGAGATCACAGGGAGCAAACTTACCCTGTGACATCTTTCAAAAGCTTGTTTTGTTTCTTGCAAAAGGTTAACCACCACTTCTTGCGACAGGAAAGTTTCTCCGTGTGTGTCAATACTTGGCCCCAACGGCAAGTTTGTACGTTGCCTTATTCTCTCTTTGAGGTCTTGGATACTAGAACAAAGATACATCAAAAGAAGATTTCACAGGATGGAAGTTTTGATGCTCGAATTTAACAATATTTTAGTTGTTAACTTAAAAGACAGAACCCAAGACACAGTTTAGGATATGCAAGCATTAAGACAGACTTGCAAGCTTAAAAACATTGTCAGTAAATGCAAAACTTCCACCTCTGATCCCATGGTCAACTTCTACCATGGCACATTCGCACCATGGGACCAGCCATTCCCCATTGTGGAACAAAAGTCATTTCAACAGAATCTTACGGCACTTATGCTCTGTAGAGAAAGTGTAGCCTCCATACATTCTGTCACATTGTACTTCCAAGACACTAATGACAACTTCCTATGTCATCCACGCCCAAAATTCCTCTCATCCTCATCCGCTGTCTCAGAAATCCTGATTTAGTCAAGCATGCTCCGACACATTTCCATGCATAAAACAACCCATAAAGTCAGTCACCACAATCAATTTAATTTTCCCCAAGAAAATTAAATTTTCATCTTTGTTTTTTTTTTTCTTAAATTCATTTAATTACTTTGCTACTGCTGTTCTCTCCAAATCACTTTTCATTCCTGACATACTGAACCAAGTAGCTCTTAGAAAGGTGCAGTAGTCTTATCACCTCTGCTTCACAAGTTTTAATCCTTCCTTTCCCACTTCTCACTACTCCTTTATTAGAGTTTCTCTACCCTGAGGATAATGAAGTCTTGTTTTACCTTTCTCTAAGTCCATTGCATCTTCTGGGCTCATTAAGAGCTTTCTCACTGACATTGCTATGGTCTTTTCCCCTTCCTAGGTCTTGGGAGGGGACCACAAGACCTGGGCAGGTGAAAAAAAACGTATGCTTTTAGATACACACATATACATGCTTTAGGTACCTTAATTTTGCTTCAGTCCTTTTGTGGATCTGGATCCTAAGTTGAAACATAGGTTTAACTGGTATTTTTCATTTCCCATGAGCGTCTATATACACCATGCAACACCTTTCACACGTACCAAGAGCGATACACTTTTTAGCAGAAGTTAACATAAAGTGACAGCAAATTATAAAAAGCTGTAGGTCATTAGAAGCCTGCTCTTTTGCAGTTCATCACTGTACATCTGACATGGCAGATATGACGTTTCTCCCCTTATTGCCTCCCTTCCATCTTAAAAGTACAAAACTTCACAGAAGAAACTTACCCTCCAGTGCCAATGGACCTCTTCTGGTGGTTTTTGGAATCATAATAGCGCTGCAGAATCATGGCACTTCGACTTTTCAAATAACCAATTTCCACCTCGATGTAATTCTCCAAGTAGGAAGTGAAAATGGATTTGATAAGCTTAGACAAGAAAGTCTGCTTATCAGTACCCAAGTTAAATTCCATCAATTTGCTTGACAGATTAGTAGTTCTTTAGGCAAAAGAAACAAAGAATGGGAGAGGAGAAAAAGGTTGAATTTGTATGAATTACAGCATTACATGTTTGTAAAGTACATAGCGCAACAGAATCCTGGTTGCGATTAAGACTTCTAGCAGCTTTACAGTTAAGTAAAGAATTCTGCATAATTCAGGTTTAATTACATACAGCACACTTGAAATGAAATAAATAGCCAGTGAGATGCAGAGGATTGGCTTTTGCACAGTTTTGAAATTACTCTCAAAGATCACTACACTAAATACTTCCCATTAAAAATAATAATGGCAATTTTTAAGTTTTCTTTAGGAAAGCTATCGTTGTAAAGGGTACCGGCCATAAAAATTTGTCAACTTCTATGAGAAGTTAACCTTTTTGGCTTCTCTTCCTACATCTTGATAATAAATCAATCTATTACAAGAGAATATATACAACAGTAACTTCATTATCAATACATAAATACCTTGTATATAGATCATAGAGATTCTTAAGATACTGTTCAGCATCTGATTTCCTGTGTTCTTCTAGCTGGTCCTTTACAAAGCTCTGCAAAATTTGGGTACATCTGTTAGAGGAATAACTATCAGCCATGGGTCCTACTCAATACTTGTTAGACTAATGCAAAGCTTATATCTTAAAGGTAATTCATATATTCTTTGGTTTAAGATCTCCATTTTACAGATCCTGCATTACCTAAAGACAGAGTTAAATGCATCTTTTAGAAGAAAATTATTTAATAACACAAAGCAGTAGTGTGCGAAGCAAAGACAAAAAGACAGATTGCTTTGAAAATATGCTTGACCAACAAACACAAAATCCCCTCTTTTTAACAATCAAAAGCACAGAAGGCTTAAGGGCATTTCTGCAGCTGACAGTAAGCAAAGGAGATGCTTAGACATTTGCTTATCATAATACATACACAAAGCAGATAGAAGCTTAGAGCCTTATTGTCATTGAATATTTGGATAAAAATATTATTTACCATAAAATACTAAGTCAAAACTGACACAGAAATTTAGGGTTGAAAGACAAGCTCAATCTCTACACTGTAAGGAGAACAACATCTACAGGGAAATTGCTTTTTGCAACGAATGGTCATGCTCTTGACTTGACACACTTAAGTGAGTGTATTTGCAGGATGGAAAAACTATTTTCAACAATTCCAGACTTCATATAAATATTGCATTAGCTGCCAGACAGTATTCACAACAGAAGTTATTTTCACATTCAATCCTAATCTCACACAGGAATCCCAATTCCAAGAATGAACAGATTAGTTATTAAGTATGAAACTTCTTTTCCTGGCATATTCTTGATAGGGGGTGTACAGAAGAAATCAAATATGCATATGACATCTTATGAATTACCTAATAAATATACCGATTCCCTTAAAATTTTACATATTGAATATGAGTATTTTCATTCGCACCGTACCCACAGTCCATGCAGCTTGCTTTGAAATAGGCTTGATCGTGTCTGAATTGTTCTAGAGCAATCAGCTGTGATTTTACACCCTTATACAAGCTTAGAAATACTGTAATTTTTCATTAATTGTTATTACTAGCTACAATATTTTTAGATGAAAAGTCTCCTCAATGAACTTCAACATCTTAAAATTTGAAATACCTGAAGTTTAACTTCAAAGATGTTTTGAATGAGTTTGGCTAGCACAGTCTCTGGATTGCTAAAGACTTCTCCAACTTGCTTGTTAACTCGCTGGCAGAGAATGGCTGCATCTTCAAAGACGTCATTCCTCAGGAATGCACCCTAGGGTTTAAGAAGCACATTTCATAATGGATTTACAACAACCTATACAGCTAAAGAAATCAACACCCAAAGAGACAGGTGTAAATCAAAATGCATTACCTCTTGACACTGTTTTATGTACACATCAACGCAATGGGAATAGCCCTACGGAAGAAGTAAAACAACTCAATGTTAAAGCAAGTTCTCCATGCTTACAGTATAGAACGAAATCAAGGAAGTACAATCCCTGTGAAAAAATTATTGAGAGGAAAGATAAATTCATTGAAAGTATAAACTCTTTCAATCCATTTTTTGTCCCAAACCTAACACAACTTCGCTTATCGCCATCTATGTGGATATACACCACAGGTTTCAACATTTTCTCAAGTGTGTAACTCGGTTCACACACATGTAAGGAAAGATTATGTTAGAAAGTTCTCTACTGACACTGCCCCCCATCCTCCGTCTCCTTTATTCCCCTGCATTTGATCCCACAGAATCAAATGGAACATGTCAGTATTTTTAGTTACACATATTATCTGATATGGTAGTCACACAAATATGTTCACTTATTGTAGTGTGAGTTTTATTTATGTATTTAAATTTAAACCCTCAATTTTTACCTTAAAATGAAGCAAAACTGCTGCTACTTCTCTCATCCTGGAGATTTCACCTCTCCGCTGTGCACTGGTAAACTCTTGAATTAACTGGCACTCTAAATCATGGTACTTACCTGTAGAGGAAAAGGGATAATAACAAAAATCCATCAGGCCATGTAATACAAGCACCTACAAAAACTAATACTGACAGTACTGCCTACTTTAATCATCTTTAACAATTCAAATTTAGGAATACGGATTGAACTGGATAGATAACTTACTTGCTATCTTTGATTTTACTTCAGAAAACCTGTTAACAACAAAAAATACCACCATTACATTCAAATCCACATCGCGAGAGAAATCACAGGCATCCTAGACCGTGAGTAACAGGCACTCTATTTAAAAATGGAAACATGTAACACAAAGACGACAGACAAGTCACACGCTTCATATCCATAAAAACCTATGAGCATCTAATTCAAATCTAGCAGTAAGTCAGCACAGCAAAATTATCCCATTAAAATCGGTTAAGCAGTTTAGGATGCGTATGCAAAGATGATCCTACAACACGAGTGCATGAACACAAATTTGAGAATAGAGGAGAGAGAAATAAGCACACAATCCATCTTAAAAACGACATGAATCACTAAGTAAAGCACCAAAAAAGCAGACAAGGGAAGCACCGGAAAATTACAGCTATGTGAAGATTACTTTTTTTCTGAAGATGTTCAGATAGAATGTTACCTGTCAAAAGGCAGTTCCTGTGCAATCAAATGCAGTTTCTGAATAATATCAGCTGCCTCTTTAATCTGTTAAGAGTAAAACATGGCAGAATTATTAAAGGCTTGGTTGTAGGCTATTCCTTTCCTCCCTCTCCACTGTCCAATCTGCATACATATAATTCCTGTTTCGAAAGCTGGTGGAGTTATGGAAGAGATCACCCTCTTTAAGTTCCTGTATGTACTTTTACAATGCTTAAGACATACTTTTTTCCAACATAAAATTATATAGATCAAAACATGATAAACAACTCGTTATATGTTCACACTGGGCATGTTTGTGTGTCTAAGCTACTTGGACTGCACTATGCCAACAGAGCTACACAGCTTGCAGACCAAAGATTCCTCCGAGCTGATTAGATCAGAACGTGGACACAGCAATCTCAAAAATTTGCATCCTCCCATTCCCTTATTTTGGGAGTAAAATCTACACCTGTAATACACAGCCGGCTGAACTGCAACATTATACGTTAACGGATTAGGATCAAAGTCTTACTGACACACACCCAACCAGAAAAGGTCTCTGTTGAACTCGAAGTGAAATGGCTAGCACCCCTTTCAGGCATGGCCAGAAAAACACTGGGGAATTCTTTGCAATTGGTGAAATTAGCTGTACAGTTGTGTCCAAAAAAGCCATGGCCATGCTCGGCATGGAGAGGGGAGGAATGGGAAAAAGGGGATCAAAGCAGAGCATTGTTGGAGCAGCTGACATTCTCCCGAGGAAGGGGAAAGGGAGGCTGTATTAAAAATTATGAACTCTGAGGTCCAAAGCAAAGACCGAGACGAATGTTAAACGTGTACCTACAAAATATGGTTAGTCACATGATAACAAATAAAGTTCACGCAGCATGCGAATTCCTGCTCTGTCCTGGACAGCAAAACCTGTTATCATTTACTCTTCCGTGATCAATCAGCAGGGAGAGTGCACTTAAGCAGCTCTTCATGACTGTTTCACTAGGCTGACAAACTACAGAAAACACCCATCGCCACTTTCAAAAAAGCAGGGAAAGCAGCTGGTGACAACCCAAGTGCAGTGGATTTAAGCTACAGTGTTGACTGGTCCAAACCGGGCACAGCTCTGGGATGGGCTTTAGGCTGTCTTGGTGACCGGAAGGCACCTCAAAGAAGGTAATGATTCAAGCAAAATCTTTGTAAGCTGACACAACAGAGAACATGGAGAACATGCAGTTTATCTTGTTCCTCCTGTTAGTCATGTTCCAGGGAACTGGAGTGACAGCAAAGGAAGTAATAAAACCCTATTCTCCCACCACTTAGAGCAGGTTGGGATTAAAACTTTCCAAGACTAGAACAAGACACGCAGGTAGGAGTACAGAGCACAAGCATCACACTAGGTTGGCTGTTCAGCAAAAATAGAGGCTCTCAAAGTGTATCCATTCTGCTTATTAAGAGCAGCTTATGTTTTGAACTGTCAGCTTACAATAGCCTCTTAAGTCAAAAGCAGCTACGCTCCTCAAATAAATCCAATGAAACAGAAGTTATTTCTATTAGCTTACAGCAACCTTAATACCTAAATAACAACTGTGATCAATACCAATGTCATTGAAATAGTCTATATATTTGCAGTTACTCACCAATGTCACAAAAAAACCAACAAACCAAAAGAAAACACCCCACAAACACAACATTTTCTTTGTCTCCTCTTCACACATTAACCGTTAACTAACTTAGACTTTATTGAACTCAGGGCCTTTTCTTATGTGCAACAGAAGCCATGACAAATCAGTTCTCCATGGTTTCTGCTTAAATCCGGACATACTTTGTTTTTAATTGAATCAGGCTTCTGTAAATTATTAAATAAACATAAATATCGATTCTGTAAAATACAACTTAAAGGCCATAATGTATCTTGGAAAAAAAAAAAATCAGAAAAATCATGGACAAATAATGGCAAGATAGAATTTTAACACCAAGTATTTTTATGAACAAGTTAAAAGGCATAATGGAATGTTGAGTATGGAATATAAATGGAGAAAAGTATGTAAGAATAACAATAAAATGTTAAACACAAAACAATGCTGTCCCATAATAAACAAGTGAGCTGCTGTGTCATTTTGATAGTTGCAATTTGCTCACTTCAAGACTCTTCGGGACAGGAGGGGGACTGGTTAGGTGGCAGTGCAAGGGAAATGATAAGGAGTCGGAGGATGAAGACACACAATACATAGCATAGGACAGTACGCAAGAAAAATACTTCAGAGATGCTACGTTAGAAATTGCTCAGTATGGCTAGAAGAAAGTAATGTGGGAAGCAACAACTTGAGTGTAGGGAAAAAAAGGAATCCAACAGATTTTAAGAACTGATACTACTGGAAAAGAATATGAATTTCCTAGGAAATAACAGCATTGTAGTTCCTTACCTGCCTCTCCTTTCACACTAACTCCTGCTCCAAACGTGTCTAAGAAAAACCCACACTTGGGAAGGATGGCATAGTACGTAAAATTATAACCACCTCCAAAACACTATCTAAACCCCACATCAGTTCGAAGATCAGAAGGCACTGGCAAAGCATTAAAGGTGTCACATTTAAGAATATTTGTTACTTCCTCATACTTTAGAATTATTTTTAGTTCAAAGATGCATTAAGATGTGATAGCACATGGCTAGGCAGGTACTTTCATATACACTACTACTACTATTTAAACTAGGAGACCAAATGCCACCTCACTGAAATTAATTTCTGTAAGATAACTTGTATCCAGAAAATCTTGTTTGTGTTCCCACATACTTCCTCTGCAGACTGCCCTAAGATTTCTGGTCTTCACTGCATTTGTCTTCCTCCAGATCTGCTGAATATCTTATTATTCTTCAGCATGTATAAAGGTTAATTTGCTTATCAGTTTCCAGGTGTACCCAATTTATCTACTGTGGTTTTTTCAGATCCTCTAACAGAAAGTATTACAAAACTATACTTAAGTTAAAAGTGGAAGTGGAATTCTATATGGGACTCTTCAGCAGACAACACATAAGTCTCTTTAATTTATGCTTCATCATTTACTACATTGCCATTAAATATTTTTAAAGTGTATGGGTTTTTTTCTTCTTAGGGGAAAAAAAAAGCCACACAGACCTGGAAAGGGCTGTCCATAGAAGAACTTCTGTTACACTGAAACCTTTCTGTTGCCCTTGGAAGCCAGAGAAGTTTGTGTGTTCCCTCTTTGATTAGGGCAAACTGTCAACTGACAATTACCATATATCCACAGACCATAAGTCAAGTTACTATGCAACTGACTTCTTGTGAATACAACTAGATGAAGTTACTAGTTTTTCATTTCCCTGGGAGATACATTCAGCTCGGCAGAGAGGGGGGGACGACCCATTCTCAGGACCTTTCTGAGCTGCATTTCAAAACATGTTTTTTGCTCAATGTGCAAACCAAGTTTTTGCTGTTCCCACACACTGTAATTTCTTCCTGACTATAATCATAGTGCTGTCTAGAATTTAAGGATTCTTCAGGACACACCTCAAAAACCCAACTTTACTTACTTTCAAACTGCATAGGGAAATCTAGTGTGTGCCCTTTTGCTGGCAGCTGGACACCTTTCCTTCAGATTATTTCTATTAGCCACACCATTCAGATTATATTTGCTTCATCAACATAATCTTGAAGCATAAGAAAAACAACATGATGTAACATTTCTTTGAAGTTTTTCTGCCCGGTTCTTCTAAATTCAGAGGGTGGAGACATAACCACAGGACTACACAAAGCCCAAAGGCATGCTGTGACAAAAAGGTATCCAAGGCCAGTGGACTGACCCAACAGAGTAAAGTTTCACAAAGAAGCTGTATTCAGAAACGTTCTGCATTACAGGGTGGATCTGAGGCAAGGAGTTCAAAGGAAAAAGACAGATATTGTATGCACTATAAAGTTGCCCTCCCAGCATTTCTCCAATCTCTGATAATTTCAGAAAATGAAAAATGCCAACATTGCCACATTAAGCATCACTGAATACAAATGCTTTATCAGCAATCTGCAGGCTAGTGTTGTTAATTTACATTTCAGAACAATGAAACTTTAACAAGTCAGTCACTCACTGGTTTGAAGTCTGACCATGGTAAGTCATGGTAGCAGCTTGTAATTAGGGCAGTACTGCTTATTGCTTTGAACTGCTTTCATCCCGCTGACAGCTCTTACCTTTTCAGAGTTTGTAAAAACATCAGACTTCAGCTCTCCATCCAGAAACTCATTAAAGTATTTCATCAGCTTCTGAGCCTCCACAGCCCGTTGCCGTGGCGTGTTTACCCCCTCCAGTTGGTCGCCAAGGTGACAGACCTTAGTTGCTACATAGCTGATGTGCTCATCTAGTTCTTGGAAATGTTGGAAGGCGACCTGGGAGAACACAGACACAAACCTCACGGTTTCCATTTACTGTACTTCAGGAAATGCTAGATTTACTTCAGTAAGCAGCACAGTGAATGCAGGATCAGCTTTCCTCATCAACTCTGTCTCAGAACCATTAATTAAGTACACACAACTGCTTAAAGTTTAGGGTCTTCCTTTAAACTATTGTGAAGACTTGCTACTTTCAGAACAGCTAACGCTCATTAACAGAACATGCAGATAAGCCTCCTTTGACAGGGGAAATTGTTTTCCATCAAACCCTTTTTATTCTTATCTCAAACACTAGCATGCTGTACCAAGAAACGCTAATAGAGCATGTGATGCTTTTAAAACTCACACAGCTTCGCACTGACTATGCTCTTCAGATTTTACCTGGTTGCTTTTCTGCAGCTCTTGTACTTTCTTGGCAAATTCCTTTGCTTCCTTCTGGCATTGCTGCTCTAGTTTCTCCACCTTTCTCTGAATCCTTTCATCCATTACCTGTAATTCTTGGATGTGATTTACAAATTCTTCCAATAATCTGATTTAAAAGAAAATACAGGAAAGCAGACTTTAGTATGAAAGACATTGTCTTCTGCAGATCTTAAAAAACCTCAAAGAAAAGAGTTTGCCTACAAGGCTGATACAATCACATCTAACTTAACAAATGCTATTTTGTTTTCAACTACACCACCCTAGTTGTGTGGAACTCTGACTACACACAAGCTACACAGTCACGTAAATGTTAGGCCAGGGGAGAGGGGAAAACCTGAACACCAATCACTCAAGAAGATGGTTCTGCCACAGGTACAAAAATCCCCGTATTCTGATCTTCCCTAAGTAAGTCTCATAAGGACAAAGAAAGCTTAGGCCACTACATCCCTTTGATGTAAGGGCTATAACAGGAATACATTTTCTACTGTACATGTCACTGTAAAGTTATAAATCAGCATCCTATTAACAGGCAATGAATACAACCATATAGTCTCAATGTTGTATCGGTTATAACCAGGTTGCTTCCTGACCACTTTTTTTCTTCCTACAATATATATAATTTTAAGGGAGTTTTCCTGCCTTTTTCCATCACTTATTTTTTCTCTCAGACTCACATTTTACTCTTCCCAAACAAAGTACATCTGAATGCACTGTTAAATTTCCTCTATTCTTTTTCCTTCCATTCTCACCGTGTCTCTCTTCTTCATTCTTGTTTTTGCCCATTCTGTCCCATTCCAGCCACCTTTTCAGCTAACGCTTTTCTAAACATCCCACTCACGGATACTCAGGGAATGGATTATTCCCAGGTCCTCCATGGCCATAAACCTCACGTTAATAACTGAAAGTATATGAAAGATTTGAGAATCCTTGTCCAGGTTTAACGTCAAAGCAGGAGTGGAAACTGGAATCCCTTCCAGGCAGCTATTTCTAGACTATTCTGGCATCTGCATTTTCACATTGCTCTGTTCAGATGACATACGGTGAATGGGAAGCCCTTCCAACCTGCCCTGTTGCTGAAAGGCACAATGAGCATGCTGTTCCTGTCCTCGCTCCCATGCAAAGCAACCAGGAGGAAAAAGTAGAATGTATTATTCTACCCTCACACATCTCCTTGCCGATACCAACAACAGTTCCTCTCTTGGCCAACATGCAGAACTTTCTCCGAGCAACACCTAAACGATACTAATGTGATTCTCTTTGGCTGCATCGGGGGACACCGAAGCTTCAGTTTTAACTTCTGCTGATAGAACGACTGGCTTTTACCCTGCTGCTCGGAGCATGTGAACTGCCGTTTTGCTCCCTGTATTGGTCTAGAAACCTTTCAAGTGGCATCTTTACAGCAGTAAGTGACTGAAAGGCACAACATAATAAATAAAACCGTATTGGGACAGATGTTTGTGACTTTTTTCCTCCACTTCCTGCTCGCCAGAAGCCCAAGAGAAAGCACATGGCAGTAGATTTCACAGAAAACCCCAAGGAACAGACTTCAGTTCTTTAAAAGTCTTTAGACTTTAAAAACAGAAGTATTTTTAAAACAAAGTTTAAATAATAGTAACTGACATAAAACATACTTTCAAACAAAAGCCTAGTGAAGCGCAGATTGCTTCAGTTTAGCAAGCTGATCCAGTTCAGTTTGGGGTTTGGTTTTTAAGCAGGTATAGTGCCAACACAACCTTTATTCGGAAAAAGTATTCAATACAGTGAGAGAAAAAAGCTCTCAAGTAGAAGAGGTGGCTGCTGGTCAGGTTTCTCAGAACAGAAATAAAGAATCTGACATTCTTTCTACCAAACAAATGCATCATCTTCTGAAAACAGATAAGAAAAATCATACACCAAAAGGCCTGTTTCATCAATTTTGCCTCCCCGCTCAATACTAGAAGATCTCACAAGAAAAATATTTACTGTTTCAGGATTCTCCCACTTGTCCTGAAAAATATGAAAGCGCTTCACAGAAGTTAACACAAGCAAACCAGCAGAAATACAGAAGATGGGTTTAACTGAGTTGGCATTGGTACAATACATTAACCACCCTAAAGCACAACCTAGGCACAGCCGTGGGGAAAGAGCTACAGGACACAACGTTGTGTGTTTCCAGGCTCCTTCCTGCTTAACTCACATGTAAAGCTCTGCATAGGATACAGACCCCAGACTGAATGCCAAGGGTTCAAGCCTCTTGCTAGAACTCCAACCGCTTCCTTCCTCTTCTCATAGCCTCCAAACAGCCAGACTGCTCCAGAAGAAAGGTCCTTTGACCATGCTACTGAAGCTTTTTGCATCTGTTTTTGAATAAAAACAGCTTGTCTATGAAGTCAGTAATTCCCTAAAGAGTTTTAGCTCAGGTTACTACAAACAATCTCAATGTGGAATAAGATCCTGCAGGTGAGAAGTCAGTAAGGAACAGCTATTGCACTTTTGAATTCATACCGTCATAATCTAAATTAACATTCAGCTAGCTTAACTTTCTGTTGAGCCCGCCAGCTCAACAGCACTCCACTAACTATAACAGGAAGAAGGTCAAGCTCATTTCCCAAGTTACGATCATATAAAAAATGAACACACTGAAGTTAGCTACAACTCCAGAAAAAAATACCAGTATTGGCACAAGAGGCGAGAAGGAGCATAATTGAAACACTTCTTTCGAAACAAAAGAAGATCCAGAGGTTTGGAGGACAGAAGCTTGGATGTTGAACACTGCTGTGTAAAACTGTGCCTCTTGAGTCACCAATGCACTGCCCAATGCAGCAACCAGAGAGCCGGCTTTGAGGGTGAGGTTTCTCAGAGCTGAGCCAGCTCACCAGAAACAAGAGAAGGTCCTGCACTACCTCCTCCTTCCCCACTTCCCCTACCTCGCTCCTTTCCACACCCACATTCCTTCTCACACACACAACCTCCTCCCTTTCCACCTGTTCCCAGGCACTTCCAGTCCCCCAAACCTGCTAATCCAACTAGAAAAAGTTGATTTTTTTTCCTTGCCAGGTTAGTTTTCTGACATTTTAATAAGTTAGATTAGCTTATCACGCCTAGAGCTGGCTCAAGAAGAGCCATCACAGTGTGCAGCTAAGAGCAAGGAAGAGGGACACAAGTCCACCTCCATTCAGCAGCAGCAAGCTGTTCGTTTGATTCAGACTACATGAATTCACACAAATTCAGTTTAAAACAATCTAAATCAACATTGCCGTGTTCCTGCCTTTCTTCCCATCCTACCTGTTTGTGCCTTTCAGCTGCACCCGGCCTGTAAACTACTGGGTCTCACAACAAGCCAGCTCAAGGAGCTAAACCAGCAAGAAACTCATTAAATTAACTACCTCCGCAGTGCAGCCTCACGCTATGCTTTAACCCGGCAACTCTGGTGCTTTGGAACATCAGTGTCTGACAACGACAAAACCCATCAATTCTCCTTCGTTCAAAGGGTCTAAATCACGAAGCGACTTTCCCTACTCTTGTTGCTGAATAATTGGTTCATGGTCACGAATTCTTAGCGATTGTCCCAAATGAAAACCTCCTTGGACACACACCAACGCTACAGACAGGCTTTTTGTTACATGTGTAATAAACCAGTACAATTAGAGATACATTCACTTTGACCATTATGCAATTTTATTTTACCTTTTCGGATCAAAAGCTTCTCCACCTCTGGAACCTCCTCCAGGTGTTCTCCATGCCAGGCGTTCAATGTATTCATCCGCCACAAAAGGCTCCTAACCACAGAATAAAAACTCCTTACAATGTGCCACAGCAGGTTGCTCCTTAAGCAGGTGCTTCTACTTCATTTTCAAAGTGTTTAGAAGCTTTACTACCATCAAGAACAAGCACACTGCTGACAGTGTTGACAATTACCCCGTCACCTCTTATGTTTATGTTTTTAATGTGGAGAATACTGTTCTTAATATCGTGGGTTTGAACATCTAGAGATTGCCAGAATTTGCTGCAGGTCTGAAGAGTTGGCTCTAAATCACCTGTCCTTATTTCCTGAGCGTATGGCTTGCCATTACAAAGTGTCTGAGCCATGCAGCAGCTACGCTGATTTGAAATACTACATCACAAGAGCCAGCCGTCAGCTGTGCAGCAAATCAGAGAGAAGAATCGATCTGTCTAAAGAATTACATGGCAAAGTAAGGTTTCTGTGCGGTTGCTCAACTCTGACGCAGTTCACAACATGATACCACAAGCAGAACTGACCATGGCACTGCCCTGTGGCAAAAGCAGTGTGACTGCCACTGGACACTACACAACAAACTGCAGCTGCAGAAACAAAGCAGATAAAAAGGGAAAAAAGAACCAAAACAAAGGGAACATAAAAACAGAGGATGGACTTGACTTCCCCAAGAAGGAAAAACAGGGCATGAGTGATAGTCAAAACACAAGGTTACTCAGGTTTCTTCCAAAATATTTGCTGGACCTTCCATAAAAATACTGCACAATGGTGAAGAGTTAAGATTATTTTTCCAAGAACATTTTCTGAAGGCAGAGATCCCATTTTAAAACAAAGAGCTCCCATTTCAGCTGCCCTAATACTTAAGCCAGCTCATTCATTTCTTCACATAGTTCACTATTAAATACCCACAACACAGTCCAAAACCTGTCCTTTAAAAAACTAGTATTTTTCGCTTCAGTTTCACTGATAAGCACTGTTCAGGTGCCAACATCAGCACATCTAAGATCAGTAAGCTAAGTATTCTCAACCACCAGGATTTCATGGAAAGCTTTTAATTACATGCAGCAACGGTTCTAAAACTGAATCCCAACCCAACACAGAGCCAGGAGCCGCTCTGGTTAACAGTGGTACTTCCACCACTCACTCCTGATAATGTAAAGTGTGAAGATGCCATCACTGCTTTTGAGAAAGCTTGGTTTAAAAAAAGTAAAATAATTAAAAAATAAACAGATCTCCACAGGTATCAAATTGGTTCTTGTATTAATACAGGTCTAAAACCTTGTCAGATGTAAGAGGGAGGGAAAAAATAGCATTACAATGTTATTTTAACAACTAAAAACAAGGGTTACAAAGCAAATATTGCCAGTTTAAGGTCTGTCATTCCTCAAAAAAGCATTATGCCCTATCCAGTCAGGCTCAACTATTAAAACAGAAATATACATATTTAAAAATACATACTTTGCATCATGCTAAATCCTGCTAGACGGGACAGAAATGTCACCCTTTCAACAGATCACCCACTAAGTGCTCATTCAAAGACTGACTAGGTATCTGTTTTGCTCAGCCACCTTGGTTTAGCTTCAGAAATAATCAGATAATACAAACAATTTCACAAACAAGTCACTCATCTCTTCAACCCAGTTCTTCCTGATACACAAGAGTTTCCTTTAAGTTTTGATGAAAAGGATTAATGTACAGTGCAGTGTTTTCATACCAAGTGTAAATTCTCTCCTTATGTCATCTTTATATCTAAATGTTTGGGAACGTTTTTGCAATTTTAATTACAGGTGAAATGAGCCATTCTATACAGTAACACTCCCTTCAGGGGAGTCCTCCAGCTTCCTAATTACCTTATGGCTCTTCTCAGCACTTCTCCTTTGTATGAAAATCACAGCCACAATCTTTCCTCTGAAGATCTAGTAATTCAGCTGGAGTACCACTCTAGTTACAAGGATACCAATGCCTAGCACAGTGCTATGGAACAACCCTGGATAAATTTTCTACATTGCCCTTCCTTCAGATGTTTGTCCTACAAGATAATTCACATACACACAGAAATTGACCTTGAACTTCCTTTTTGTTTTTTGAAACAACATTTACAGAGTTTTTCTTCAAGCCAGCAGAGCCTTCTCCCCTAAGGAAACCCCATATACATGCCCTAGACCCTAAAAATCCCAAAATAATAATGCCAATCTTGCTCTACCATTATGCCTCTACACTCCTCTAAAGGTCCCTCAAGTGCTTGTGTACACAGACTACCTGCAGCTCCCTCACCTGCATCCCAAAAACTAGCCAGGCACATGGCAACAAACGCTGTGGCTGACGCCAGACTCAGTGTCACCTGAACAGCCAGGAAGCCAAACTGAACTGGCAGCAGCCCGGTCTCCCCTGGGATGCCCGTCCCACAGCATGGGCACTCATGTCTCCCTCTTCTGCGATGCTCATCCCATCTCCCAGGCTGCCTCTCTCCTTCTGCAACATCTGCTGTACTGCAAAAGTTACAAGCCTGCGTTTTGTCTCCACAACTGGACACACTGGCCAAGAGCATTAACTAGTTTAGTTAGACCTAAATGATGGCAGAATCACTGCTAAGTCCAGGTGTAGTGATGTTATAAATGGGCATAGCCTGGAAAACATTTGTTTTTCAAGAACACTTACATAGCAGACCTGTCCTTCAGTTTTTCTATCACATAAACCCTTTTCTGTATTACTTAAGAAATAGTAACCACAGGGGATATTATTATGCGCAGAATACTGACTAACATAGACACAAAATGAGCTTTTTATTCCAATTTTCACAATGTGTGTACCGAAAATAATCTGATTAATAAAGAATAAAATGACACAAACTTCATTTAAGACATGATTTCGCAGGTTCCACTGCAACTCCAAAACTTCAGTTTTGTTTGTATACCGTATCTTCCATATACATTTGCTCTTTATAATGCCATCTTGATAACAGGGTTACCTATAGCTGACAGCCTACTTCATATTTTAAGTCTCCTATCCAGTTCTGCAGAAACTGCTAAAAATCAGCTATTACAAATGTCATTTGCAAGTCCTTTGCCTGTTATCAGATGAGCCCCAACAGTCAATTTCCTCACAGCTTTGAACTTCCCTCTAGCTCTAGACGAATTAACGTGACCCTATCCATTCAGCCAATACTACTGATTTAATAAGAGATAACACCTGGAGGGGATGATAACCTGGCTTGATCTAGTCTGTATAAATGAAACTAAACTGGACCAGGCCTCATTAAAACCCGGTTTAGAAGTAATCATTATTAAATTATACTCTGAGTTACATGAGGGGGAATTGAGTCCATGTTGTGTCCATTTTCAGCACAGAGCCTTCTACACAATGTCACGTCTGTACTGAGTGACTTTCAAACACATTCATGAGAACACGGCAGGCAAATACTACCCTCAGTATGCAGCTCAGGGTTACTCCCATAATAAGCACATTTTCATGTTATAACCTTCACGGCAGTGACTTCCATCTAACACAGCAGGCAACATTAATTTAGCCAGTGTCAGTTAAACCTCTCTTGCCTTTGGACTGAAAAAGAAACAAGAGCAGGAGAGAAAGAAATACTGGTTTCCATATTGGAAAACACAACTTTAAGCTCTATCTCCAGGAAAAGGACTCATCTGCTTTGAAATTTCATCCTTATTGCTATTGCAAAATGGGACAAATTGTTGCATGAACCAAAGCAGTCAAAACATAGTTTTCTTTCCACTTCTAAGTTATCTCACGTTCAACATCCCACAAAGAACTGTAGGATTGTTGTCACGTTGAGAAATCAACAGACTCCTGGGACAGCTAGAAGGGGTATAAAACCTGGCATCTTAGCTACTTAGAACATGGTATGTTAGTCCTGTTATTTCTTTAAACCACCCAAGCCAAAAAAGATGTGAGTCACAACATTCGTGTCATAACAATGATTCATAAATACAAGTGCACACAATGCATTTCTATAAACCACAGATAAAGGACCTTCCAGAGAAGCAGGAAGAGCTTTCCTGAAGGCTGGGCAAAGCCTGTCCCAGTGTTAACACACCAAATGAGCAACCGGTTTTTGAGTGACTCAGAGAGCAAACACAGGAAAACGATGCTGCATGCCCATGCGCTAGGAAGCGGGGACAAACACTTTCTGTTAATCACAGGTCACATCACGACAGGCTGTGGTCCAGGAATTTGCCAGACTCCTGCTATATTCCTACCCTGCTCGTGAACGGCCTTGGGCAACCTATTCGGCTTCTTGTACCTCAGTTCCACAGCGGTTACAGGGAGGGCAAAGTTATTTCCTTGTTTCGGAAAAGTAGCAGCTGCACTGAGACACCACGGTGCTGGGGTCACTGAGTACGTGCCTTCGGGAGGAGGCACCTTATCTGCTCGGCGGTCGGGCCTGGCGTGGCCTGTGACCCTGCTGAAAGCAGCACCCCACCTGCTGCGAAGGGCCGGCAGCCCCAGGGGGAGGAGGCCCAGGCGCAAGGAGCACCGAAAGTCCCCGCCTGAGGGCAGGTGAGGGCCTGCATCTTCCCGGGGCATCACCGCCGCTTCCCCAGCCCCGCACACAGCCACCCCCCGTCCTCAGGTTCCGGCCCTGCGCCGCTCGCCCCCTGCACCCTCCCTCGCCCCAGACGGGAGGGCCGGTTTCCCTCCCCGCGGCCTCGCCGCCCTCGCAGGACGTCGCCCGGGAGGCTGCGCCCCGGCAGCGGCGGGGGGCGAGGCCGCCGCATCCCCTCAGAGATCCGGCCGGCCCCGGGCCCGGCGCGGCCCCCTCCGCCCAGTAAAACCCGCAGGGAGCCCCCAGCGCTGCCCGCACCCACCTCGAAGAGCTCGGCCGTGGTAGCCATGGCCGCGGGGAGGGCGGCGGGACTCCTCAGCGGCCCTCCACCGCCCCGCCGCTGCCGCCCATTGTGTCCCGCCGCCCCGGCAGCAGCAGCCGCGGCGGCGCCGCCTCCGCCCTCCGGAAATGGGCCTGCGCCGGGCGGCTGCCGCCGCGCGCAGCTCCCGGCTCCTCCCCGGCCGCCCTCAGCGCCGCCGCCGCCGCCGCCGCCGCCATGGCCCTGCGGGCGCTGTGGCTCCTCCGGCACGACCCCGGGGCCGGCGGCACCGTGCTCTTCTCCAGGTAACGGCGGCGTGCCAGGCCGGCTGCGTGGGGAGAGTGGGGAGGCGGGGATGGGCGCGGGCCCTGCGGCGGGGCAGGCCGGGCCGGCTGCCCTCCGGGACTCGGTGGGGCGGCCCCGCGGCGGGGGCTTTCCGGCGGCCGCCTCTGCCCGGGCTTGCGGCTCCGGTAAGCGGGGAAAGAGAAAGCTCACGTTGGAGCCGCCGGTGTTTGCGGAGCGGCCGGGGCTGCCTCGGGCCCCGAACCAAACGCCGGAGTACCGGCACAGTCTGATGGCTCCTGAATCCCTTCGCTCTGCCGGGCGCCGCTGGTCGCGGTACGTTCCTGAACCCGATTTTGGGGTATTTCTGAGTTCAGATAACGTGCTTGTCACGACCGCGGAAGCCTGTCCTTCTTTTCACGACTTATGCATTTTGCACCTGATTTATCTTTTCCCTGCTCCTTTTCCTGTTAGTTGTACAGATTTTACCGTGCTCTTCTCCATCCTCACGTGGAAGAGGACTGGAAACAGAATGGGCAACGTAGAAAACATATTTCGCTTATATTTTGCTTACATTCTCTTTGTGTAGAAAAGTACAGTATTTTAAGGCAGAAATTAAACTTTCCATTTGGCTTTAATCTCAGCATACAAAGACAGGATTTTTAAGTTAGTGAACTAAAGGAGGACTTTTTATTCCGAACTCTTAACAGTCTTCAGTAAGAATCTGTGCTAGGCAGGCTGCTTTTGTTCGTTTGGCAAAAATTGGTTGCCATTTCTGTCTCTTCTGTGATTTCAGAGGACTCAGTTCCAAAAGATAAGAGGAAAAACAGCTGAGGCTAGGGAAAGAAAAAAAATACTGAGATGTGGATCAAGAGGCGTGACCTACACCTCTAGCCTGAATTCAGTAGAACTGAAGAGAGAGCCTAGAAGGAGGTGGAAAAAAAAGAGCAAGTAGGCTATCATCCATCTTCAGGTGCAGACAGATCTCTACATTGGACATTCCTCTGATTGTTTTAGGATTAGTATTACGGTCCTTGTATTACCTACAGGACTAGAGATGAGGCCTCCCCTCTACAAACACAGAGAAAGAGGAAGCGTTGTCCAAAAAATCTGGGAGTGTAATCACCAGGGAGGAAGGGGGGGGCTAGTGACAGGGATATGTGAAGTAACTTGTCACACAGTAAGTGGCAGAGACAAGGAATAGCGCTCCTTTGAAAAGGGCAAACCAAACTTGATACTTCAAGTGATTTCCAGACTTAGATCTTTCAAGTTCCCAGAGGAAATAATAGGGCTGTGGAAGTCCCAAGTTTATCCTCCTAACTGACCTTAAATTCAACAAAGCACACAGACAATATAAAGAATGCCGGATCACATGGAAACTGTTGGTTTCGGGACTTACGCACTCAGCTGGAGATACGTGAGCCCTGATCTTTAACCTCTGAGAAGACATCTGGGACATCAAAGCATTCCACTTTTTTTTTTTGAGCTGATCATAACTTAATTCAGGCAACAAGTATGGTCTCTCTCTTGAATCACTAAAGCTCATTCATCCCTGGAAACTTTCATCTTTTTAAGTTTTCATCACTTTCTAGAAGGGAATACTGAAAAATGGAGATCTCAAGGGCTAACTAATCATCTAGTGACTGGGCTAAAGCTGGGAAGATTCAGTGGGAGGAGGAGAAGATTGCTGTGGTGTGGGGACCACACCACACTTCAGAAAGGGGAGCAGACAGGTTGGGACATACATAAGGCAAAATTAGACTGAAATATCTCCTCTTCCCTTGTTTTGGAAATAGCAACCCAAACCAAGAGTTGCTCACCAAGGTTATCTGTAGACTCTTATCAACAACCTTGCTCTAGATGTCCTCATAAAATTTCGAGCTGCAAAACCACTCTCTTTGCTCTTCAAAATAGATGTGAGACTGCAGGGAGGCTAGTCATCTGTATCCTCTTTATGGATCTCGAAACCCTGGCTTCTCTCTGTTTATGCTTGCTTTTTCCTTACTGGGTAAAAAAAAAAAAAAAAAAAAAAAGGCAGCTCTAGCTGCCTGATTAAGTATCAAACAGAAAAGCACAATCACTGAAAATAAGCCTGAGGATGTGTAGCTGCCTCCAGCGAGAGACTGCTACTCAGTTAGGAAAAGATGGTGTAGGTGGGACTTAAGAGGCAACAGGATAAGAACCATGCAAGTGTTCAGGAGCAGAAGGGGAGTGCTACATATGTAGGTCATAGATAAAACAAAGTACCACATTGCTGGGATTACAAGTTCCATGGCAGTTTAAGAAACAGACTGTCAGCGTGTCCTTAAAAAGATGGTATAAAAAGGAGAATAAATGAAGGCTTTTATATATCTGTGCATTTTTTCTCCCATGTTTGTGTGTAAACGTGGCTCTTAGTGCAAACAAACACGCAGCCTGAGAACTGATCTGCTACAAGACGATTCATAAAGTGATTTAACTAGCCACCTGGTGTGTATCCTCTGATACCGACTTTGAGGGACTGTGGATAACTACTAAGGGAATCCACAAATGAGAATGTGGAAAAGCTAGCCTGTTATCAAACTTAATGTGACGGAGACTCAGGGGAGTCTGTAGTTCCAAAAAAGAATGAAAACCAATGCATTAGTGGAGGTAATCATTTTTCTTTTCTCATCTATTTATTAAAAGACAACTCTTCAGTTCCGCTTGATAGATTTAGGTTAGCTTGAGAAGGAATTCATCCCTCTCTCCTTTAAAAAATAATACTGCTTCAGGAGAAAAAAATCCCAGGCATAGCATTAAACAGCTAGTATGATTTTTCTCAAACATTATCTCTAGAAAATTTGAAATTAAATATATACATGAGTGCAGCATAGCAAGCTTGAAATATTCAAAACCTTGTGTCTCTGTGATATTATGATTACGTCTTAAGGACTTGGAAAAAAAAAGAAATTATTAAACAGTCATAAAAGCTTTTAACTCGCATATATTGCACTTGCAGTGTGGAATCCATAGCTTTCTCCCCCCAAAACCATGCAGCTCTTTCTGGGAAAAATGGACTTAGGTACAGTGCAATATTTATAATATTGTAAAGATTTGTGGTTAATCTTGTTAATCAGTTAAACCAACCTCTGCAGATCGGTCGTGTAAGCTCAGAACAGCAATGAAAAACCTGTATATAAGTACCTTCCATTATGCTATCTTGTAAATATAGTATTTAGTAGAGTAGCAAAGCTGTAGCAGTAGCATCATACTGTATCCAGGCAAGAAGGCTGTTGTAGTTGAATTTGACTACGTGGGACAGCGTTTTCGTAAATGTCTGAAAACTTGTCTTCAGTGTGATCTCGCCTCTTAGAAATATTTCCCTGTTGAGGTTCCGCTGCACTGGTGTGAGTCATGTTTGGGTTCATCAGCGTCATTTAAACATCCCATACCTTTGTGCGACAGGTAGACAGGCAGATCCACAGTTCATTAAATCAGTGGATGTGTTTGCTCAAAGTTTCCAGTAAAAATCCACCTGCCTGAAGGAATCCTAATTACATGTGAAATGGTTTTATTAACAATGCTTCAGAAACTGATCCTGTCACTCTTTCCATCAGGACGCTGCTGGTTTCCACAAGGTTCCTTTTAGGACCAGGAGGGCCTTTGGGAGTTAGTTCAATACCTAAGACAAACCCATCCTTGATTATATCAATATTCCCAATATTTTCATAATGCTTTCGCGTTCCGTGACAGCCAGAAAAGGGATTGCGTGGTTCCGCTTCTGCGGGCTCTGTTGGTACGATGCTGTGGGTGGGATAGGATGAGCAGCACTAAGACGCTCTTATTTCCACGTCACAGACGATACCCCACCGTTGAAGTACGCGCTGAGAACTTCAACGGATCAACACATGTGCCTGTACCGTCTGACAGCGCTTTTCTCAAAGCCTTGCTTTTTGAACTGAGACTCATCGATGACCATGTTTTTGTGGAGCATCGAGATACTTGTACTCGAATCAATCACTCGTCGGTGTATTCGGTTCGCACCGAAGGAGGGGATCTCTGGCCTGTGCTCGCTTTTCAGAAGAGCGGTCTGATATACGCGTGTCTTCCCCTAGTTGAGGAGCCCTTGGAGCCGCAGCCACCCCTCCTTACCGTTAGCGGGCTCTCGCAAGGACTGGCTCTTCTGTTAGGCATTGTGGACTACATCTCTCCGAGTCGGAAAAATGAAGCTGAGATGAGTGCGAAAATAGGCCAGCTTCGAAATTTGCTTATACAGGCCTGTCCGCTTGGCACCCCCTTAAACACAAACATACGCAGCCTGAACAGCTCGTTCGATGACATTCAGGAGACGCCTACAGATGAGAATCAACCGGCTTGGAGATCCAGCGCGTACAGAGGCAAACCTCAGGTCAATGTCTGTATCACTGAGAAGGTCAAGTGCATGCAGTATGACAAAAAGGATGTTGGGGACATGTGGCAAGTTTATGGAGTTGTAAATTGCAAGGTGAGAGCGTTTTATGCGTGTCTGGCCAAAGTCATGCAGGCACACTGGGAAAGTAAATACTTGTGTCGTTTTCCTTTGGTATGTGATCAGTGAATTTCTAACGCTGATATTTCATAGTGTAACAAACTATTCCATTTTAGACAGACGCATGAGCAGTGGTTTTTATTTTGGTCTTTACTGCTTTTTCTTTTTTTTTCTGCATGCTTCATGCATTTTTTCAGTAACTATTCATGGGACTTTAATTTCCAGCAGTATTTTACCAAATTTTTCTTATTTTAAATGAAATAGGGAGAAATAATGTCATACACTCTTTGCCTGTAGAGACTAAGAAATGGTAGTGCTAACACCAGCTTTATTTCCAGCTATCTAACAAGCAGTGTGTCAAATAATTATTAGAAACAGAATTTCCGAATGAGTCTTCTACAAGTGTCTCTACATGAACGTTTTTAATTAATTTTCCTACCAATTGAAAGTTTAATCTTCTCTCCTACTTTGTTTTATTACAGCAACACTTTCAATCCACAAACGCCTTTTTTTTTGGCTGACATAAGATTTGTTGATACAGAATC
The DNA here is from genome assembly GCA_027574665.1 of Rhynochetos jubatus. NCBI lineage: Eukaryota > Metazoa > Chordata > Aves > Eurypygiformes > Rhynochetidae > Rhynochetos > Rhynochetos jubatus. The sequence continues at coordinate 143,460,671 of CM050648.1, read as the reverse complement.
TGGTGAAGGAAAGCGGTTGTATAATCCTTTTGAATGCTTTTGTACATGACAATGGTTTTCATTGCTCAGTACTAAAAATTGGGGAGTATTGACCAAGTAGGTCAATAATAATTATGAAATACATTAAAATTTGTGTTTTCTATGGTTGATGTATTGGTCATTCTCTGTCCTGAATTATGCTTAGGAAGCACACTGTATTATCACAGAACACTGTATTTGTAGCTGCCAGTGTTTTAAGAGGAGAAAGACCTAATAACGAGGACCATGGTAGTTTAATTATTTGCAAGAAGTGGGATACTCCTCTCCGAAGGAAGCCAACGTAAGTACCGTGCCTCCCGAAGACTGGGTTATTTCCCACCAGCCATGCTGGGTAGGGATTATGTGGGTGAACAGCTTCCTGCTCTCAGAGGGACAAGTTTCTAGGTCGTCTTGCAGAGTGGATGGCCTTACATAAGAAGAAAGCCCTGGTGTAATCGTGCACTGCTGAGCTGGCACACGGAGGGATGAGACAATGGATGCGCTGCACATGGTTGCCGTGAGAAAGCTGACATGGGACCACGGTGGCCATTAATAGCTGCTTGAATCCATTAAGCGGATGTTGCAAGAGTAACTGAATTAATTAGGCTATCACCGAGTGTGTTTCTGTAACATTTGTAATGATGTAGCTGTACAGTAAGTCCTTGGCTTGCTTATCTGCTCTTTTCTTGCTGAAGAGTATTTGTCAATTAGGAGACGTTTCGCTAAGACCGCATCGCTAGCCCTACTGTGGGAGAGGCCACAGGAATGGGAGAGGGACTTTGGTTTGAAAGTATTTGTCAGTACTAATGTTTGAAGCCAGCTGAACATTTTTAGTGTGATTTTTCTTTTTTTTAATGCTTGTATTCAACTTTTCAACATCTAATTCTGACTCGAGGGAGATATTCTAAAATAACTTCCTGACTTCTTTTTTTCAAGTGTGACATCGAGGGGTCTGCACCAAACGTAACCCTCACTTTGAATCTCCCGAGTAATGGTCCCCCACTCCAAGATATCGTGGTCCACCACTGCGTGACTTCCGTTGACCCTGCCATGCTGATGTCCAGCAGTGCCGAGCCGCTGGATGATTCTGTGTATAACGGACCTTACAAATTTCCTTTCATTCCTCCTTCAGATTCATTCAACTTGTGTTACTACACTTCCCAGGTAATTACATCCCTGACCCTTGCTATTTTCCCATCTGAAGATGGGAATAAAAATACCTGCGGTGTTGAACGTGTCTGAGTGAGTTTCGGTCCTATTCATGGGGGTAAAGCGCTTTTCATATAATAAACTGCTTGGAAGGTGCTTCAGGACTCGAGTCATCTTCAGAGGCATTGAGGAGGTGCCGGTACCTTTGACTGCTTCCCATGGCTCCTCTTACTTTAAATGAATGGCTTAGATGCCTGAATTAGACAAAATGAACCCAGGCTGAGATGGCAAGTGCATATACCTCAAATCTGTATATCCCAAGCAGCCTGAAGAGTTTGGCATATACTATTCAAAACCAGTCAGGAATTAATGGGTTTTGTTAAATTACTTTAGCAATTAAAACAGTGTATAACTGATCGGATGGTGATGGTGTTAATTTATCTTGAGATTGAATATAGTTTTTTCCAGGTTCCTCTTCCACCAATTTTGGGATGTTACCAACTCATTGAAGAGGGATCACAGATAAAAATAACAGTTAATTTAAAGCTTCATGAAAGCATAAAGAATTCTTTTGAGTACTGTGAAGCTCGTATACCCTTTTTTAACAGGTAAGAATAAAGAAATCCTAAATAAATTTCTGCCATTTCTCGGTGATCTTCCTGAAATTAACCTGTCTGGAGTCAATATAACAGATCATGCTCCATCAGAGTGCTGCCAGTGGACACCGACCTTGCAAATGTCGGAAGTCTACTTGGAATTCTTGCATTTTCCAGAGTACAGCATGGTACCAGAATACTTGGTACTTCTGGATACTTGCGTTGCACATCCTGTTTCACTGTGGCGTTTTTTTCACGGGAAACCCAGCCACAATCCTCCAGGTGGATTAAGTCTTGAGATCACTTCCAATCCAGGGTTACCTGTTCCTTAAGACTGCTAATCCTAGCTACAGATCAGCTTATCAAAAATATAGTTGTTTAAAATTAAAACGATAGTTTTCGGTTAAGCCTCTCTGACAACTGCCATAACTATGCTGTCACATAATTATCATGAAAATTTAAAGATGAAATGATACAAAGTTGCTGATGCTGATCATAGTGTTAGTAAAACACTATCAGTGAAATAAACCCAGTAAAATATCAGCAGCTCTTTCATGATTACTAGGTGGAGACCATGATGATTTCCTCCTGCTCTGCAATTTCTTTTCATAAATTAGCGGTGTGCTCAGATAAGTGTGATTCGCCTGTAGGCACATAAATAATGCCTTTCAGCATTTTGTTGCTTTCCTTAACAAAATGGGTGTTAACAAATACTGAATGATACTAATTCCGATGGTTTGATTTCTCCTCTGTCATACTGTAGGGGCCCAATCGCTCAATTAGAGTACAAAGTTAGTTATGGCCAGCTGGATTTGTCACGGGAGAAGAGCCTACTGGTGTGGGTCATTGGTAAGCAGAATACCGCTCTGTGCTCCTACCTCCTCCCCCAGTCAGTTTTGTGTAGTGTAGGCACCGCTGTATAATTTCTTATAAATCCTGTTTCTGCCTTTAGGACAGAAGTTCCCTAAGTCTTTGGAAGCGTCCCTGACTGGAACCGTGTCTTTTGGCACTGCAGGCAAAGAGCACCCAACTGACTATATTTGCACTGGGAACACCGCTTATGTCAAAGTAAGTCGCAGGCTCTGTGAAAAGAGGCCTTTGTAAGGCCTTTATTTTTTTATTAAATTGGTTATGGAAATACGTTGATTTTAAATCAGACCTAATTCTTAGCCTCTTTGTTCTCAGCGTGGAGTTTTCTGTTTTCTTGCTCACAGGATTTGACATTCTGTCATTTTGGAGAACACTTGGCAACCAGAGCGTGTACCACAGATTGCCAGTATTTGTGCAGCAAGCGTGACAACGTGCATCTGATCATGTTTTCCCTCTCTTTCTGTAGCTGTATTTCAGGATCCCAGACTTCACACTTACTGGATGTTACGTAGACCAGCATTCTGTTCAGATCTTTGCACCAGGAAAACCCAAAATTACTGCATGTGAGTTGCTGAAAATGTCATTTATGTAGCTGAAACTGCATACTGAAGTTATGAACTGGATGTCAGTGGCTAAAGTTACGTAGCTGAACCTGAACAAAGCTTTTTCCTGGTTTGCTTGGGACATCCTACACATTATCTTTTCTGCTTTGTATTTTTTTCTTGTGATGCTTAACATGCCCCTGGAGTAGGGACTGGCATCTCCCTTTCAGACGAAAGCTCTTATGACGCGGTTACAAAGTCAAGCTCTCTCTCAGGCTCTCTCCCCTTTGGCCTGTGATGTTTTTACTCTGCATAATGGCAGAACTTTTACTGGGGGGGGGCAGAGATTGCCTCTCTGTAGTCTGGCTTCTTGTTCAGGATGCTTTTGTCGGAGACGTGATGTGTGGATTGGAAACACCCAGGTACAGAACTCGGCTCCCTCATGCGAGGTGAGACTGTCAGTGTCATCACACCAACATCCCTTGGTGGATGTGGTTCTACATGCAATCCGTGGAGCAGAAACCAAATCTGCTTATTCTCGAGTTAACACATGATTACTGCCAAGTCTGCACCAAAAATACACTAATTGGGAACACGGTAGGCAGTCATTAAGTCTGAGCAATACTGTCTAATGGGAGCATTTTTATTTGTTGCTATGTGTTGTAACTGTTGTCAGTCATGTCAGCAGACGTCTGTAAATGCCTTTTGAAAACTCATCTACGCTGTTAATTTCGTGACAGGTCACATTCAGTCCTAAATTGTAATTTGAAAAAGCAACACTTTCATACTGTATGTTTGATATCGAGTGTGCAATTTATATTCATTGAACAAAATCCAATCCATCCACCTGCTTTTGACTTAACCTCTGTTTGAATATTAAGCTCATGACTGATACATTAGTAAAGGTAATTGAAGCTGAGACTTTAAATGTCTTATTATCAGAAACGATTTTCAAATAATAGTAAGAGTCTTACAGTTTAAAGAGGCCATTATACCTTTTCTGTAAACTAGTAAGGATGGATTAGTAGTCTCTCAACTTGGATGAAGGAATGTCTGATTGGAAGGCACCCTGTAATGCTTATTTTTCTTGCCTGTTGATTTTTTTTTTCAGCCCGGGAACTGATTTCCTCTGATTACTACATCTGGAATTCCAAAGCACCAGCACCTACGGTGTACAAAACCTTATTTGACTAATTTGCTTGTGAATGATTTTTGTATTTAAACAAAACAGATAGCTGATGAGAGTAATGTCGTGGTACAGTGAAAATAAATATTCTCCAGCACTTGTACTTTGCGTGCTTGCTTAAAAATTTCTGTTGAGAAAAACCAAAAGAAGTAACTTCTTTGAAAAACGTAAGTTGGTTTTGAATTGCTTAGCCCTGGATAACAGCTTAGAGAAGACGATTTGAAATGGGCTTGCTGTGGCCATTCCTACCTTCCCTTCTAACATTAACTGGTACAGAACGAGTACCTAGTGATACAGATGCAGCCTGGTATGATTTGGAATGCCTTCCGGGAAGAGTCCCAGATACCTCACTGGTCTTGTAAACCAATTTGCTCGTGCGATGTGAAAGCTCTCAGTGTCTTGTTCCTGTCTCAAAGTCACCAGAACCTGATTAGATCCCGGATTAACAGCACAGTTAAAAGCAAGAGTTCTGTGATTTCCACCAGATGTGTATACAACACATACGAGTCAGTAACTTCCAAGAGTTTTAAGGGAGGCAGCATGGCACGAGCAGCGCTTCTAAAAGTGGTGACTTCAGCAAAAGTGGTGGGTTGCTTTTCATAGATGCCTGTGAACCGCGTTGCTCTGAAAGCTGGTGTTAGTGAGGGTCCGGAGGTGGGAACCTGGTTTTTTCAAGACCAGCTCTGAGCAAGCAAATCCAGTTAAGTTTGCTGAGGGTTCCAAAAAACATCACTGAGCCATTTTCCCTGGAAAAATAGGTGGAAAAGGACTTCATTTACAGAGGCAGACCTCTAATTTTGAGAAGAAAATTGGTATCTGCAGGAACACAGGAAATGGAATTTAAGAGAATATCAGGAAATGAGCAAATTCGGAACGGCTGGTGAAAACCAGAGATCCTGGAGAGCAGCACAAAAGAAGAATGCCACGTAATAACTGAGCGTGCCGGCTGCTCCTGCCCTACCTCTTGTTTAACTGTACGCTGTGTGACAAATAAGATCGGGCATTATGTAAGGAGAAAAGTTTTAAGCTGTAATTTTTTTAATGCTTAGACTGAGATAGTAATCGAATTGGTTGGTTAAATGTTCTAAAGGGTAGATTAATTCATGTGAAACATGCAGCTTGGCTTAAACTGCTGTGCAAACTTACAAAACAGAGCTGTGCTGACCTGTTTCATACAGGTGCTGTATGAACTAGCAGGCCAAAGGTGAATTAAGGATTTTATCCAGAATCCAGCAGGTTAGAGCCATCCTCAAGCCTGGACACCACAATGTGAGTGGGGAGAGGGGGTCTCTGGTGAAAGGGATCGTGTCCTATATGCTGAGCACTTGCCACAGGTGGGAGCTGTCTTCTGCACAGCAGCACGGTGGAGGGATGGCTTTTCTTCTCCACAGCATTTCCCCAAGAAACACTGTGAAACAGTGGGACTGTCAAAATTCACAGCACATTAGGGGAGAATGCCCTTGCACTTAATATCCAGGCAGCCTTCCCAAATCATGCGCCTTTTTGTTTTCCTCTTGTCCATGTGTGTATCGCTCGAGTTCAGGAGAGCTGCAGTGCTCGAGAATGGAGGGCTGCTGCTTTAGGTTACTCTGTGCACACCTTTCAGTGAAGGTTTGGGTGGAGGGAGGAGGTGGGTGTTGTTTCTTTTTTAGCCCTGAGCAGTTTTCTCCAACTTCATGCAAGCCGCCTCCTGTTTTGATTCATTATAAGGGTTTGCTCCATAAACCTCTAGATTATACCTGTAGCAATAATCCAACAGTGTTGTGCAACAACTGTGAGACACCCGTGTTGGTGGGGGAAGTCAGATGAAGCCGTTCTCCCAGCCTGATGGTTACGCTTGTCTTTTAGAAGAGCCCATTCTCATGGATGCTTTATAAATCTTAGGAAGGTAGTAAACTAGTAAAGTAAGCTCGTAATAAACTTAGCGAGCTTAGTAAACTAGATGGCTGGCAACTCGACTTGGATCCATCGCAACCGAGGTACCTTTAGGCATGACCTGCAGAACCCAAGGCATGGAGAGAAATGAGTGGTGTGGGTAGAGGTTTCCGGTGCCGGGCAGCAAGTAGACACTGGGTAGATGATGCTGGGAGCCAGAGTTCGAGATGTTATAAATGGCTGAACCCTTCTGTGGCATTTCGGTGTGTTGCCTGGTAGTTCCTCAGACAATTTCACTGTTTCTCTGTGTGCTCTGACCATTTTTCCTGTTTTAAGAAGGAGAAAAAACTCCTCGGAAACTAAATCAGGAAGATGTGACTGAGAGCTCCCGTGAGCTTGAGGGCTGCATGGCAGAGGTGGTATCTAACAGCAGTTCTGGTGGTCTCTGAAGGTGATTAAGCCCTGTGTCAGTGGTATTCCTTTAGCTCTTTTAAAAAAAACAAGTAATTTTGAATACAAGTTTCTTCAAAAATACTCTGTTAAAGGGAAAATATATGAATTTTTGGTTGGGTAGAGTGCTGTTTCTTCTACCAGAGTGCTTGCTGCTTGCAGTGCTTACAATTTTGTTAGAGGTATCGACTGAGATCTGTGCAGGTGACTGCAGAGACTTTCAAAAGAGGTGGCCAAAGAGTTCTGCAGTACTGCGTTTCAGAGGGCTAGACGAAAACTAACGTGCAAACCCTTCAACAGAATAACCAGAAGGACTTCAGTAAATACTGGCTCGACAACCCAGCAGTTTTCCCAACAAAATAATGAGTATAAATAAGAAGTTAGTATAGAACTCAGTTCATTAATAAATTGAACTTGCTTCAATTTACAATTTTAAGGTACTATAATGTAAATGAACATGAATTTAAAGCAAATATATGCACTGACAAACTCTTTAGATGAGGCCGCACGTGTAGTTGGCAAAGAGAATTGCTGTAACTGACCTCTAAGAAATTAAAATAATCCAAACTCCGTACGTAACCCATCAAACAATAAAACCTGGCTGATGTTTCCAGATGCAGTGGCAGTGGGGAACCGTCGTCAAACATGTTTTGGATCCCAACTGTGTTATTTAACACGGTGTGGAAGGAAATGGGGGAATTCGCGTTGATGAGGCTCGCGGTGGGCGCAATGGCTGAGGAGCAGTAATTACTGAAGGTGCTGAAGCCCTTGTGGAAACCCTGATGGTTTGGATGGCTCAGGGAAAAAGAAAAAGCAATAAAGAAATAACAATAATAAAGTAGATGTTCAAGCACAAGTAGGTGCAAAAGTGTGGGTCTGAGAACAGATGCCATCGACACAGGGTGACGGGAAAAGGGGGCCAAGGAGTGTCAGAAAGCCCTAGTATGTGGCTTCGGTGTGCGTCGCTGTGGCCAGAAGGACCAGTGAAATCGCTGAATGCACAAGGACCAAAAAAGCGGGAGTACCTGGCACTGCTGTGCCCCTATTCCCAGAAAAACATCCAGACCCCAAAGCTTCTGAGAGCTCCTGAGCTTCTCACTGAAATCCCCTTTGTTCTTCACCCCTATCCTCTTACTACCCCCGGGTGTAGCGGGCCCCTCACTCAGAGCGGTGTGTCCAAAGGGTTGTGGTACTGAGGGATGTCCCCATCCAAACCCTGAACCACACCAGAAGCGAGATGGGGCCAGGAAGCTCACCTTCCCTTGGCTGGTAACTGCTGCTGGAGAACAGCTTCCCAGGCCCACGGCAAACACCCTCCCACATCAGTCACCTCAGCCATATCTCCTGAGCTTGCCAGTCACGTTGGGAGACGGTCAAAAGCATCACCGACGTCCACGTGCGAGATGGCAAGTGTGCGTGTGTCCCAGATTCACAGGACCTGTTCCTCCCACCGCAGAGGGAATTAATCCACCTAACATGGTTCGGTGGTATCAGGTCTGTGCTGGCTGTCACCACTACTCGCTAATTGGGTGCTTTTCTAGTTTTCTGGAAGCCTTTTCCTCCCACGGTATTTGGTGACAGCTCCAAGATGGTGTGTACCAGTTCCTCAAGTACTTTGGGGTAAATCCTGTTAATTCAGACAATTTTCAAGCAGCTACCTTTTCTACATAATTTTGAAGGAGCTACCTTTTCTACATAATTTAGCTCCACCCTCCTCTGCATTTTTATCCCTCTTTTACCAGTGTTAACTGGTTGTGGGGTTGTTCCTAAACTCCGTTCCCTTCATGCCACCTGTGCTGAGCCGGGCTGGGGGCCAGGCACCCCAAAGCCGCCCTGTCCCTGCCCTCCTTGGCTGGGCAGGGGAGAGAAATACAGGGAAAGGCTGGTGGGTCGAGACACGGACAGGGAGGGGTCACTCAGCGATGACCGTCATGGCTGACACAGACTCCACTTGAGGAAAATAATTTAATTTATTACCAATCAGATCAGAGTAGGATAACAAGAGATAAAACCCAAATCTTAAAACCCCTTCCCCCACCCCTCCCTTCTTCCCAGGCTCAGCTTTGCTCCCCATTTCTTGACCTCCTCCCCCTGAGCAGTGCAGGGGGATGGGGAATGGGGGTTGTGGTCAGTCCATCACACCTTGTCTCTGCCGCTCCTTCCTCCTTGGGGGAGGATCCTCACACTCTGCCCCTGCTCCAGCGTGGGGTCCCTGCCATGGGAGACAGTCCTCCACCAACTTCTCCAGCGTGAGCCCTTCCCACGGCCTGCAGTCCCACCAGTCCATCCCAAGTCAATGGGGCCAGAGAGGAGCTGGAAAACAGAGGACCTCTGCTTCTCCCAGGGGAAAGGATGGACCACTGTACCCCAAACCTCACCTCACTGCCCACAAAGGGCCTGTAGGACACTCCCTAAAGGCTTTCCGTCCAAGATGTGCCCATTCGCCTAGATGGTTCATCCACAACAAATCGAGCCAAATACTGATGGGGAGGTCTCAACCCTCATGGAGGGGTTTTTTTTCAAGGATTCACAACCCAAAATGCAACTAAAAATCAGGTATTTTAAGGCAAAGACCTGCCCTCTATTGCCCATCTTGCTTTCACGGAGCCTCCTAGAAACCTGGTCGAGCTCTAGATAATTTTTTGAAAGCCTGATGCCATCTGTAGCAACACGTAACAGCAAAGAACTAAACCCAACCCATTTTCTTCCCAATGAGATCAGCTGGTTGCTTTTGATTTTCTCTAGAAACCTATCTCTTCAGGATCTTTATTTTTTTCTTTTTTTTTTTGAAGTCAAAGTCTGTTTCCCGTTTGGTAGGTGACCTGTTTAATGTTTTCCCTGTGTCTGGGAACTCCTTAGTGTAATTAGCGACCTTTGAACTCCACAACTAATCCTGAGCTATTTTGTATTCCTTACTCATCTTTAAGGCTGGACCTTTCTTTTCTTTTGAGTCCGCTGCCACAATTAAAGAAGAAACAGCTGCATTTCAAAGGGATTCCAATTCCAGAAGCTTAATCGTGATTGACATGTTCTTATTCTAAGCTATAAGAAACTCTAAGAGTCCTTTCTTGGGTTAAAACTTCAATCATTTTCTCAAAAATTATCTCAATATGGATTTTATTCATTTTCTTTGATAACCATTCTTTGCAATTTTTTTAACTTGAAAGATGCTTTGAGTTTGCGATGAATATGAACTGCGCCCACCGAAAGAATGAATGGTGTCAGGCGGAGGCTAGACGCAGAAGTGGCTAAATTCCATTTATTGTCAAAATCTGATTATGAAACCTGACGTTCACCATGTAGCTTGACATCCTTCCACATGCCCGAAAGGTAGGAGAGGTGGGAACGCTTGCAAACGAACCCCGGGAAGGCTGGGGAAGGAGACGGCAAGGAAGAATTCTCCAGAAATCTACATTTTTTTAACCTGTTTCTTCCAAGTTTTATAGCGCAGATTTAAAGCTGTTGCCTTACATCCCTTCTTCTCTCTTCGAGAAATGAATTCTCCATGAAAAGTCACAGCAAAAAGCGACTGCCATAAAACAGAAATAATGCATTCGGTTTAAAATCGCTGCCACAACCGCACAACAAACCCCGAGCAAGGCTGCGGTGCTTAAATCTCTTCCGAGGGCTGATCTTGGAAAATGATGGCAGCCTGTTGGGTCCCGATATTTAATTATCTCCGTCTCACTTCCATCCGAATTCAGCGTGACCTCCCAAAGACGGGCTTAAAAAGAAAAAAAGAAAAAGCCTGAAAATCTGTTTGCGTGCGTGTGTTTGCACGGATCCCCAGGCGCGGTGGGCACACCGATCCGCGGGCGTCGCTCGCGGCCGCCGGTATAAACCTGTACGAAGCGATCCCAGAGAGCCCCGGCTAAGGCAGCAGGCAAGACCTGGTGTTTCTAAGACAAAGGTCAAATAAAAAAAGGATGTTAATAAACAGCCCTCCGGTTTAAAGGGCCTTTTTTTTTTTTTTTTTTAAGGATTACATCTTAAATTCCAACAAATCAGATTTAGGAGTTACTGAAAGTGAAATTGATCCATCCCTCAGCCAAACTTTGCAATACTTTCCTGTTCTGACATCATTTAGATAGTTAGCTGTATTATCAGATTAAAAACCATTGTACAGGGCTGCTGAAAGGAAAAGGAGCCAAAAAGCTAAACACTGCCTGAATTCTGAACCTTTTAACCTGGCTGAAGTGCGTTGGTCCCTGTTATGCAAATACCTTCAATCCTCTGCTAAGTTCAGTGGAAATAATTTTCTTGAATGACAGGTTTATTCAGCAAGGATTCAGTTGGCAATTAATCCCCCTTTGATCTAAGGTATTTCACTTAACTACCAGTTACCTCGTCCTGACAAAGTGCAACCGAGATTAGGGAGATCACTAGAACACGACCAGGGTGTGCGTTTATTCTCCCCAACCGTTCAAAGCGAAGGGCCAAGAATGCAATCTATTTTCAGTATTTGAAGATGGAAAGTCCTGTCTCCTAAGTTAGAAAGTCAATTGAATACCAAATGGTGTTTGGTCCTGTCGGACAAACGGCTGAGACATCGTCTTCAAAACCAAGATATTCCCACTAACTGTGATTTTTGCTGTGACCTACCCCCAGACCTTGTTTTGCAGCCAGGTTTTCCCTCGCTCTTCCAAAGGCGCTGCTTTATTTCAGATTTAGCGCGTGGCACGTGTAGGAGATGTCTGCTTTTTAAAAACCAGATAAGGCACAACATTTTCCAGTTTTAATCTATTTGATATTATTCCTTGGGATTCACCTTCCTATTTGCTAAAAAAAAAAACCAACACTTTTCTGCTTCTTCAGCAAGTACAGGCACGGTGCAATATTTTATTCCAAAGCCTATTTATGAAGGAAAATACATCACGACAGATTACAGAATTCATTCACTAAAATAAAAGATTTAAGGCAACTGATACGTAGCTGCCTGACATCTGAAGTAATGCATTTTTTTTTTTTCTTTGCATATTCGTTCGCCAATATGGTGCCTTTTCACTGAATTATGACATCATTTTCTGGAAACGTAAACTACAAAAATGCTGCGGCGACCCAGACGGCACCACGGGAGCGCGGTCCTGATCCGGGGCTTAGCTGGGTCAGCCCGTGAGAAGCTGATTACGGGATTGGGCGTAAAGCTGTATTTTCTTATTGCAAGTGGAAAGGCGGAACAATATCATTTGTGGGTTTGGGGTTTTTTTGGTTAAAGTGGCCATCAGGATTTTCACTCTCAACTCGCTGATTTTAGGGGTTGGATTTTTGTATGTAAATAAGTCTAAGAGAGGGGAGAAAAATTATTTTATTCCCCTTTTAGGACTTTACCTATGCTGAGATATTAAACAGTTGCTTAAACAAATTCCTTGTCCGTAGGATCTGTCAAAATCAACCTCCTAAAGCCAAAACGTGTACATACGTCTTTGCAGAATTAGGGCTGTATTTGGGCATTTCTGTGTTCCACAGCCAACCTTTAAACCGTCCTTCAGACACATTGTTGGGGGGTTCATTCCCTTATACCAAATAATTTGAGTTTTTAAAAAGCTGCTCCACAGGGTGAGTACTTGCAGGTGACAGGGCTCTATCCTGCACTGGGGTCCCCCCACCCTGGCTGTGTCCCTTCCTCATTTGCTCCAATTCCCAATGAAAATTTCCGAAGCGTTTCCTTGCGGGACTCCTTGCCCACAAACAGCTGTAAAATCCCCCAAAGGCTCATCGAAGGCCCCCATCACACTCGATCAGGTCAGTAATACACAAACTAAGAAGGATTTGCACTCGAGACAGTAACAGCTTCTTAAGGGCCATTACAGTGTAGTGGGTTTAAGAAAGAAATCCCTTTTAAGAAATGCCAAAATCTGGAGTAATGTGATAGTCTGTAAGGCTTTAGGGTCATTCTGGTAAATAAGGTACATGTACTTACAAACCCCAAGTAAAATAACTAAAAATAAAAGGGAAGATTCGTAAGTATTTTCTGTATTTACTATATTGACTGTATGAACTCCACAACAAGCCAGAGAAGGAAAGAAATTAATCTTTGAAAATAAGCCCAAACTGTTGTCTGCCTAACGTTATAGCATAACAAACACGACACAGTGACCACAAGCAATCAAAGCAAAGCCCCATGCTGGTCTCTGTACTGCCTCGTTGGTGATAGATAATTGATGACTCGATTTAGCTAATGACTCCATTAAATTATTTAGGAAGATTGGGTTCTTTTTATATGAGATACAGAAAATACCTCAACTGCGTCACTTGCATCTTAAGCAAAATGTGGTGGGGGTTCTTTTTTTGCATTGGTTGTGTGAGTCCATGTTCATGTACATAGAACATATATATAATAGTATAAATAAAATGAGAAAAATCTTAAGGCAAAATAGCTGAATGACATTTATCTGTTTCATGGGCTGTTTTCCCAAAATCCAGCCATAATAAACTTTCATCAAAGTATATATATATATATATATATATAGTATATACTATATGCATAATATAGGATAACATTCTATTCTGCTTACATAAAAATATATTTCCTAATTAAGCATAGTAATCTGTTGCTTAATTTCTTAAGAAAAAGACGTTTCTTCAAAACCAGAAGGCATCTCCAACATGCCCAGTGTGTGGATATTTTCCCTTTTCAGCCCATAGCAGCATTTCTAGAGGACAAATACCTCGCGGCACTGCACAGAGCTCTGTTTTAAATGCAATGTATGGTAGGTCACAACCTCCCAATTTCAATAAAGGGCAGGGACCTATTAATAAAGGAAGAACTTCATTCACTTGAGCAACATTGCAGTCTTGATGCGAAGGGCTCGTGTTCTTCAAAGGCCTTTTCTGCCCCCCGGTGGTCAGCTGCAAATCCAGCCTTGCAGAGGGGATGGCTTCTTGTTTGTCATTTATTTATGTTGCTTATACATGCACTGTGAGTTACCCACTGATTTACTGGTGCAACTGGTTTGCTGCACCCTTACATCGTGTGAGCATTGCAAACTCCTCCGCTCTGCTGCCTTGGACGAGGCCATCCCGGTCTTCACCTTTTTTACTGTATTATTTAATTTATTGCTCCTCTAGGCAGATGTTTCCTTAGTCTGGCTATGGGGAGCTTAATTTGGGGGATGGAAGAGGCTTGGGAATGACTTTGTTACTGAAGAGTGCAAGTATTTAGGCTCAGTCTCAGCGTAATGCCACAGCAGCTTCCGTCACCTCTGAGCCGAGAGAAGACACGTCTCCAGGCCCCCGCAACTCCAGGTGAGCCGAGATACATCAAGTGAGAAAACTTGTGATACCTACAACAACATGTGTAAAGCTTGGAAGAGGACTCAGGATAATATTCACAAAGCGCTACGAAATCACGTTGCCGCTTGCAGGACTTCTCTAAGGCTTCTTCCAGGTTCGAGATGTGCCACACCTGCAAGACTCAGGAGCGCAATATTATGTGTCTTTCAACCCTCAAGCCCCGTAAAAATGCAATAGAAAGCAGGGATTGTGATTTTTGTTTCCATTTAGCTACTTACTGACTGAAAAGTGTGTCCATGCTTAACCCTGAGCTTATCTGAAAGCCAGTAGAAACAAGGCCGGACTCCAGCTGGTATTGTTGTATTTATTGATACCGGTGGGTGAGCTGAGGCTGCAGACTACGCAATTAGAAAAAATAATGCTTCACATTGCTAAAACAGATACATTTGGCCTCAAATCACAGAGACAACAAGCAGCATGAAACAATATCATTCCTACAAAATCACTTTTCCAATCGCTGCACTCCCAGTCCTTGCTCTAACGCATCGATTATGCTTCTCAGTCTCATTTTGTGTTAGTCCAAGGAGCAGGCTGGAGAATAACCGGTGCCAGATGAAGGGAGTTTTATTGTCTGACCAAACTGAGAAGAGAATCGGGGGCTATCACCCGGGGAATAAGTCATCTCTAGACATTTCTTCACCTTCTCAACAGGTGCACATATCTCTTTCTGCAGCCGAAGGGAGCTGCTTTCCTACCTGAAACCGTAGATCTGCAGGCAAGCTCCTGGTGGCACTTCTAATTCAATTAACTTACTCACTGGAACTACCAGAGAAACTAAATATGACGAGAACAAGAGGAGAGGCTGGGCCAAACTAATAGGACGAGATCCTTTTACAGGCTGGCCAGCAATCCTGATCAGCAGCCCTGAAAAGCAAATTGGAACAAGCAAATTGCTGTTGAAAAATTCTTTCAGCACTCGGCTGTTGCCACTCAGCCGGTCATTGCCGGGAGTCAGAGGTTGAAAAATCCCGGGTCGGTGCTGACAATGGAGGCATTATTATGACAAACATTTACATTTTATTTATTGAAGTGTTAGAGGTAGATTAATCTCATCTTCAACTGCTCTGAGTGGACGGCACCATTCTGAGGGAAGACTAGTGGAAACAAGCATTTTATTGTGGGGGGAAAAAAGAATAATCATATTTCCCACTCCCAGCTTAATGAAAGGAAACTCAGGTTTTGAAGATTGCACTCAGGAGAAAGCTTTCGTCCCCCAGGACTCCTTCTTTTTAGGAAAAAGCACAGTACGGGGGATTTTTCCTAATTCCAAATCAAATTCTCTTGAAAATAATGTCATTTTATATATATGGCTGATTTGACATGTGCTTTATGTGAAAGTCCTGCTGCTTTTCTTCATGGAGACCAGGGTACACAGCAAACAATCCGTTCAAAGTGTCCAATCAAAGCTTTATACAGATGCAAACTAGTGTGTGGGTATTGTTTAAGTGGTTGTGTAATTGAATATAGTGATCACACATGCATGGGATATTCGTTAGCTTGTAAAAAGAGTAATTGCATGTTCATAGCTGCAATTTCCACTGAACCTTTTGACTTTAAATAAGCAGTGGAGAAGGAGAGGGAGGGGAAGCTGAGGTGGGGGAGCGGAGACAAGGACCAAATCATAGGCACATCACGAAGCATCCTTCTTCTGACTTACACCACGGATATTATTTTATAGATAATAAAGCACGGATGTATCTGTAGGATGAAATGTTGGGGGAAAGGAAAGGGAAACATGCCCAGCTAGAGCCCAAGGGAATGGTTTCAACTGGAAGAATAATTACAGCAATTAAACACAGTAGTTCCCCTCCCGTGGCAGTGCTGGCTCTGATGCAGCGGGTCCCACGCCAGCGCTCCTGTTTCTGGGGAGGGCTCTGACCTCAGATGTCTAAGCGGGGGGCAGCATCTCCAGGAGTCTGACCTAAAAAGCTTGGGGACTGCTGCTATAGGGGAACAATATCCATTGCCACCCTCCTCCTTGGCTCTTGTGTGACGGGGCACACAGCACAGAGCTGACGGCTTTCACAGTAATGACCTCAAATCCAGCTCTGTCCTTGTCAATTATTTGGGAAAGCTAAGCCCCAAATCCTTTTACTCTCTCCTGTCGCTCGTGCCTGCTGGCCCATGGACAAGAGCCAAGGGAGTGCCTGTTCACAGGAAATTTTTTTTCCATTTTACTGTGTTTTCCTTCTCTCTTTGACATCTGGGGGCAGAGTGGAAGGAAAGACGAGAGTGAGGGCAGCAGCCAGTACTTGGTCAGGAGAGTGCTGGCCCCAATCCCAGGCTCAGCATAGACCCCAGGGGTAGGATGTGTGCATCGGGTGCTCTAGGCCAGCGAGGCTGCTGATGACCTGCATGCCCAGGGCCTGCTTTCTCTGGAAAGCTGTGAGCCTCCAGCTCTCTTCCTCCCCAACAGGAGAAGCCACACTTGTCTATCCTGCCTTGGCATGCAGTCATGGTATCAGGCAGGGGCTGTGTCAAAGCAGTCAATTTTTGGGGTGATCCCAAAGGGGGGCACTCCGTGGAACACAACATCTCTCCTGAACCTCACTCCAGAACCAGCAGGAGAGAAGACCCAAAACAATCCAACAAGGTGCATCTTGCACCTTGCATGTTCACTCTGTCTCTCCCTCGGCAGCAAAGGCTAGAACAAGCCATAACAACTCCAACCTATGCCAGAGGTTTGATGCCACGCAGAGCCAGCCCTGAGATCCAGGATGATGGCCAAGGTCCACCTTAATTTCCAAAGCTGCACCAGGCTGAACTGCAGTGAGCTCACTCTGGCCAGCAAAGCCGCTGTAGAAAGACTTGCATGCCTACAACAACACGGTGCTTTGCTTTCCTTCTGATGGCCCCAAACTGGCATAAAACATCCTTTCTGTCATCCTTCCATGTTTCCTCTTTCCCTCCTGCGTCTGAGTGATGGTGCAGCCCCAGAGCAAGGACCATCTTTGCTCTCTGTCTTGCACAATGTTACCATCAAGTTTCACACAAGCACAACCTAAACAACTTCCTCAAGCAGAAATCCACAGCTGCTGTCAGTGTCCAGCTAAACTGTGTTCTGCAGCGGAACCCGGAGCATGATCGCGCACTAAGGAAGGATGGACAGGAAAGGGGTCCGCTGGTTTTCTTTTGCAAAAGCGTGTTCATGTATGGAAGGAATTGTTCCACTATTTTAGACAGGATTAGTAATAAATCTTTATTTATCCCCAGAGAAGGTGTGTAGGATCCCTTTACACACCCTTGCAAGCCTAAGGCAACCCTAGCAGTGTGAATAGTTGGACTACTGACACCTGGTCCAATGACTAAAGTCACTGTTTTAAATTCTTTGCACCATTTTAATTCCAGTGACTTTATGTAAAGCATTCAATATTTTCTATCATTTTTGTTTCAACTTATTTTTAGCCTTTTTTTTTCCCCTGTCAAATGTATTGAAGCTGACATAATTATTGCTCTGTCTTCCCCAAAGGCATGTATTTACCTACTTGTTAAAAGGCTTTTTCCATGCTGCCATGCTGTTGCTGTGACAAGATGACTTTGAAGGCACAGTAGGTAAAATAATATTGTATATTGCACAGCAACCCCAACAACAAAATGTTAATTTAACCAATAAAGTAACCACATCGTAATTATAATAATCACTATTCCTTATCTCTTAACAGGGCTAAAAGTGAAATTCAGATTTGCCATGTAGTGCTTGTCAGCTCGGAAATTACTACACAAATCACTCTGAGGAGTGAAGTTTTCAGTCCCACTGTGTCTAACTCATGGAAATAGAGGAAAGGATTCTCTGGAGGAGACCGATGTGATCCCATAGCCATCATCTTCCTCCTCCAGCTCCCTCCTGCTCCAGCTTCCCATCCTGCTATGATTTCCTTGTCAATGAATGGGATATTTGGGTGGATATTTGAGAATTTTCCATCTTAGAACTTCTCCAACTGATGTTAATGTATCCCTCTGCTTCATAGCACTAGGAGTCAAGCAAAAGAGCCTTCTCTAAAGCAACCAGGTTCAAGGTATTAACCCTAAAGAAGAGGTGAAGGGCAACACCATCACCCACAGAGCAAGGGGAACTCCCAGTTTGGCCAAGCCCAACAGGTTTCATAGGCTGGACCCACATTTCCCCATGTGCCGTGATGACCTGTGCTAAGACATGGTCATCCTCACCATCCAGACTGGGCCAAATCTGGTGTCCCATCTCTTTTACATAGTTTCGTCTTCCTTCCGTCAAAATCAAGGTTCAGAAGCAGCAGTGCTCAGGCAGGTCTCACGCTGGTAGCAAGTCATCCAGGGGGTGTGCTGGGACATGGGTAATTTGCCATCAGCTATAGGATTTAGCTATCATTCTTCCGTGCTCCTAGATCTCTCTGCTGGCTTTGAAAGTCCCATCCTGAAGCTCATTCCCAGTGTCACACAAATGAATGGATGCCAAGTTCTCTTTTAGACTCAGAAATGAGTTACTGAAAATACAGTAAATCTGTAGCAATGATGGACATTTAGGAAGGCAGAAAGCTTACTGGGAAAGAAAGGGAAAGAGAGAGATGTCTTTTTGTGGCTGTAGGCATGGCAAGGAGATATGACAATGCTGCATAAACTGTGCTTGCCCTTTTGCTGAGCAGCAAGTTAGAAAAACTGTGGTTCAGTGTAGCTTGAGGGAGGATGATCTAAAGCTGTACAAGGGAATTAGCATGTCTTAATCTGTGGCTGCTCCCCAAAATGGCAAGGCAGGATCCATCTCAGGGTGGTTATCTCAGCCCCAGCCAGGAAGAGTCTGGCACTGCAGATCTCAGGGCTTGGACTAGCAGTGAAAGGGCAATTGGCCCCAGCCTGTGTCCATCGTCCCACATGTGGTATGAGACCCACAAGCAGACTCGAGACCCCCAGGGACTGAGCTGGGCTTGGGAACTGTGTCTAGCTCAAGCGAAAGGGGCTGCCCTTACAACCCCCTTCCATGACAGAGACAGGACGGTCCAGCGAGCTGGGCTCTAGCTCAGTCCCCAGCAAGGCCAAGCCGAAAACCTGTGCTTGGAAAGTGCCCCAAACCCTCCTGAGATGTGGGGCAAGGCTTTCAGTGCAAACAGACCTGCGCAGGCTGGACAGGAGGCAGCTGCAGGCAGAAGGCCCCGTAGACCTGTCAACACGGTGCTAAGCCTGGACAAATATCCACTCCTGCTCCAGAATGTGGCTTCCAGACCAAAGATGCCCAGGGTCCCACCAGCCTGGGACCCTGGAGTACAGGGGCAGCTGTTGTCCCCCATGGGGACAGATCTGTAGGTGAACCCAGAAAGGTCTCCACATCCTTGACAAAGGGGCTTTTAGCATAATTCTGGTACAGGCTGAGTGGCATTGAGATAGTCTAACACCATGAGCCTGTGTGAGATCCGAAAACAGAGCCTATCTGGCTCCTGACTGTGATCCTCAAGCTAATATTAACTTGTCACAGAGGCAACAGTGAAAAACATGAAGAGAGGACTGGGGTCCACACTAGCGTAGGTTTTTAATTTTGCTCCACAGTTTTTGATGTGAAAATTGATCCATGACTTTGCAACACACCCTAATAGTCACCATTAAAAGTCAGCATACCTATCACTGCTACAGGCAGGTTTTCAAGATACCAGTCTTTCCCTTGCCTTAAAAAGCCATGGAAAGAGCAGTATTTCAAGCAGCACAGTGCAGCAAACCTTGGTAAATACTGGACTGCAGTCCTTAAACTGCGCTGACCAAATCACCCCACAAGAAATGACGCAGCTCTTGGTAAGGCCAGTGCCTGCTGTCAGCCAGGGCCCAGGTTGTCCTTTTCCACTACTAGCCTATATGAACACAGCATGGCATTTCCTGTATTTCCTGTTGCTACTTCCAAAGCTGATCATACTTCTTTCTTCTCCTCCAGGGATATCGCAGGGGCTGGACACCAGAAAATTACCCACAGCGAATCCATCCTTTTGCTCTGGCTAATGAGGAAATGTACCAGTAGCTCTTTCCTCTGTGTTAAAAGAGAGGGGGTTTAAGCCGTCTCCACATGCCTTCTAGTCACCCCAGCACTCCCAAGAGCATTTAACACCAAATCCGCAACACGCATGGCATTTCCCAGGTCTCAGTGGTGACAAACCTTCATTGTCACCAGCAAATGCCACATTGTACATTCTGGGGACTAATGGTGAGAAAATGTAACCGTGCCTCTTTTTAATTTTCTCATCAGGTTAGAGGCATGTACATCGTAGGGGTTAATTGTCAGAAACTTTAATTGTTACCCTATGACTCCTGCTTCCCTTGTGTGTTAGTGGCACGCAGTCGGGGCTAATAGTGAGAAAATTTGACTGTAGCTCTACCACACTCTCTTCATTAGGCTAATGGAACATTTTCCTCTCATTTTCTCCCTAGGGTAGCTGTAGGAGTGCTACCTTATAATTGTTGCTCTTACTGTAATTGGCAGTAGTAGGAGGATGTATAATCTCATTGTCTTTCCCGTGCGGTGGTAGATTTATTTATGACCTATTGACAATTCCCAGCCAGCAGCTGTAGCGCAGTGAGTATTGCATTAGCCTTTCCCCCCAGCAAAGGGAAGACTACACAAAGGCTGTTATTAACTAGAAAGAACATGAACCCAAGATGTCCCACAGGACCAAATATTAACATCACTAACTGCAAACAAAGGCGCTGCTGACCCCGAAGGTACACTGGTATCTTATTCCTAGGAATAAGATCAACCTTTGTGGATTCACTTGGTTTCTGGCATGCCTCATCTCACCGGTAAAACACAAAGGGTTAAATTCATCTCCAGAGTTGCATCAACACATTAACACCAGAGATGGAGCAGGCTGTCTTTGTGCAGATGCCACACTACCTTGCACCATAGTTTGGTGACGAAACAAGGTCTTGATTCAGCAGAGCCCGTAAAGGAGGGGAAATATTCCAGCCCCACTCAACAAAGCACATAAAGCCACGCTTAATTTTCAGTTCCTGATTTGGCATTTTGCTGAACAGGGACCTAAACTGGTTTGGCATGAATAAACCTGATCCTTCTTCCCAAACATGAGGCACCAGAAGAAGCTTGTAGGTCACAGCTGCTGTTGCTGGGTTGCTGAAAGGTGGATGACACCCTGCAAGCAGCTATTTCCATTCGAGGATGTCAGTGACCTTATTTCTGTCTCCGTGTCCTTCCCATCTAGGAGTCGCTGCTCCTCTTGCCCCAGCTCCTGAGAAAGGCACTTTGCATTTACTCATGGACCAGTGTTTTCATAGCAGCAGCCTCAGACCTTTCAAAAAGCTGGGGTCAGTGCAAGCCACGAAGCTCTCCAGGCTACAGAGGCATTCTCCTGCAACAGCCTGTGGATGAGCACTCAGCCAACGGGCTCCACAGAGCCAGGATCAGGCCCTGAGCCATAGTGTAATAGCAGCCACTGTGTCATACTGCTGCTCCGTGACCATCTAGGGTGGAGAAAATAAATAAAGGTAAGTAGTGGTGTAAGTCAGCGTGGGATCAGAGCCTTGGGGAAAAGGAGGCTCAGGGGAGACCTTATCGCTCTCTACAGCTCCCTGAAAGGAGGGTGCAGAGGTGGGGGGGGGGGTTGGTCACTTCTCACAAGTAACAGGACAAGAGGAAACATCCTCAAGTTGTGCCAGGGGAGCTTTTGATTGGATATTAGGAACAATTTCTTCATGGAAAGGGCTGTCAGGTGTTGGAACGGGCTGCCTCGGGAGGTGGGGGAGTCACCATCCCGGCAGGGATTTAAGAGCCGTGTGGATGTGGTGCTCAGGGACATGGGTCAGTGGTGGACGTGGCAGTGTTAGGTTTGAGGTTGGATTTGATCTTAAAGGTCTTTTCCAACCTAAAAGGTTCTATGATTCTGTGATTTGTGAAGCTAATGCAGATCCCTTTCAATATCTGTTTGTCAGTGGGTGAAGTGATGGTCTTTTTTCCATCTCTCATCCTCAAAGCTGAGGCAATCAAAGCCACATCTGGAAAATCCCGGTGTTTCCAAAATAGGGAGTACATGAAAAGAAAATATCTCTTCTCCATGCTTTATTTATTTATTTTCCATCTTCTTTCTGCTTTTCAAAAAATCAAAGAGGAGAACAACTTTAAAAAAAAGAGGGAAGTAAAGAAAAAATAAATTACCCAGACTGACTGGTGAATCAAAAGCAAAAGAAAGAGAGAGGGATCCACAAGATATTTGCATCCTGATTCTGCTTTCACACTTACGACAAAGGTCCTGCTCACCTTCGCAAGGCTCAGGCAGATCTATCTGTGTTCCCGGCTCTTCCCAGCCCAGGAAAAGCAGGTTTAGAGCTGGTCAAGGGCATTTCATAGCAGGCGGGATTTTCTCTTGCAGAGGCATTTGCCAGTTATGCCCCAGAATGTGACCCAGGTAATGAGCTTTGCCATTCGCCACGTCATGTGCAGCAGCTATTTTGGGAGCCGAAACAGCTTTTCTTCACTGCTGAAATGCTTTGAACTTAGAGGGTTGTCTCAGGGACGCCTCTAACGATGAGAGCCGTGACACCCACTCTGACGTATTTAGCACAGTTTGTGGTGGAAGCTCTCCCAAGAAAGGCCGGGATTTTCAAGGAAACCTTGTATCTTTGGGTAAGATAGGAGAGCCTGCACATCCAGAGGCAGAGGTGCTGGAGATGGGGTTGCCCATGCCCAGCTGGAGCCTGGTGTTAATGCGGTGGGAAACCAAAGGATCCAGATGCTGCGCACGAGCGAGAACCTGGGTTGTCCCATGAGAGCAGGAGCCACCGTGGCCCTGGAGAGTTGTACCCTGAAAACAAAGTTTCCAAATTGAAATGAGCACATGGCCCATCCAAGAGGAGACGGACCCAGGGCCTGTGGTCTTTGCAAAGCCCCTCTTGAGCCTTGCATGCCCCAACACAGGGACCACCCTGCTGTATTTCTTGCATCCCACCACTGATCCTACTCCTCGCTCTTTGTCCATGCCCAAACCTCAAAGCTGGCTGTTTGTCCTTCCCACCACTGTAAACAGGTTCAGTCCTCCCAGTCTGAGCCTCACTGGGTGCCAGTGGAAGTCCTGCTTGCATGAGAGGGAAACCAGCCCTTATCAGCACAGGATCAGCCCCTACCAGCTGCAGCACACACATATCGATAGACAGGATGGATTTTCGGTGTCAGAAGAGTGGTTTTGCTTATCTTTCACTGCACACAGATGAGCTTATTAAAGCAAAGTAGGTCAGGCACATGATACAACAGTATGATCTATGTAAAAGGCACTGGGGTGTTCATTGTGATGAGACACTCCACTCCCAACAGGTTTATTTCTCTTAATACAAAGAGACTAGACCAGAGTCAAATCTTTCCAACAAAGCCAGTAGCAAGCTCTCCACTAGCTTCAGTGAGGCCAAGATTTCAGCATAATTCACTTTTTTGTGCAGAGAATATTTCAGTGAGTTCACAAATACTCCCTCTGGAAAGTATGGAAACAAGAAGAAACAGAAATTGTATTTTTTTTTTTACAGCCTGTAAATAAAAGCTAGAGCTCAGTGATGACTTCAGAAGGTGGAAGACTTTATTTCCCCAAGCTGTAACAGTTCGTGTCATCATTGAACAGGATCACCATTGCTCTACCGCACCCAGCCTAGCAAACCTGAGATGAGCCAGATGACCATGTGTTTCAGACTCACACCCTGGGGGAGGGGGGAAATCTAACACTTTTACAGGCTCCTGAATCCAGGAAAAAGGATTTTGCAGTCCATTTATCTGCACTGAGGCTGGGCCTCCTTGCTGCCGGTGCAGCTGCAGGGATGCGAGCAGCCACATCTGCCCCCTCATCCAGCTGAAAACTAACCAGGTTTTCTCCTGCTTCATTCCCAACTGCATCCTCTCCCTGACCTGGCTGGCCACAGCACAGATGCTGGTACAAGCCCACAGGCTGGACACAACCCAGGACTTCATTTCACCTCCTAGACTGAAGATTATTCCCATTTAGGCATTAGCCAACCCTGACTTCTCACTGGTGGGCAGCTGGAAGTGGTACCCCCTTCAGTTGGTGTTAGATCCAGCAGAAGACGTCTGCCTCCGGCTGGCAGAGATAATCTCTCTCGTGTGCTCCCCAGTGACACGCGCCATCCAACGTTATCAAATCCAGCTGGTTTGCGTGACTGGCTCTTGCTCAATCAGCAGCTTATTTAGAAAAGTCAGTTTGCTAATTGAGAAAAGTTTAATGAATTTTTGGTGTATGAAAAAAAAAAAAAGATTACTTTATATTACCAATGTGTTCATTTGAAAAATTCATTACATTTATGTATTGTGTTTTCATGTAAATACCTCTGCCAAAGTGTATTAGCAAAGAATACAATATTATGGTTCATGGTTCATGTGGTATCTGAAAGGAATAATTGTATAACTAATCAGTGAAAACAAAGTAAATGTTCCTCTTGAGCTTGTACAATAAAAAACTGAATTAAAACTATTCAGGCTCAAAAATGCAAATATGCCATGTTTCCCATCAGCAAGAAAATAAAGAATTAATATTTAGAAACCTTACAGGAGATCCAGGGTCTCCAGGATTTTCTGACAGTATCATCGCAAGGCACCGGTCTTTGTTCAAACCGCTTCTCCATAACACCCTCCTACAGCCCCACTGAACAGAACAGGGCTGGTTTGGGCAGTTTGGTTTTCGGGGGTGATTTCTAACTGTAACTTTCTGAGATGATCTCTCCAGTGTCAGAGAGGAATGAGAGCTTGGCGATACAGGGAAACAACCGCGGGGGTCTCTCAGAGAACAACCTGCTGTTGAAGTACACAATATATTCAAAGCAGGTATCTAGTGCTGGCATGTGTAATTCAGCGTCAGTCCTAGGGGAGGAGAGCTAGGGGACGTGACTCCACCTGAAATGGTCTGACACGGAGCAGATCTAAGGGACCCCAGATTTGCCTTCTGCTCCGGGCGCTGCTGCGTCTCAGCCCAGCTCTGACGGCATCTCCCAGGAGCAGTGGGTTGGTGGTTCTCCTCTCTGCGTGTGACAGCAAATCATCCCAGAAATGGTACGGCACCAGGGCAGGACACTCTGTCCCGTTACCTGCACAAGTCCTTACCCCAGATGTAGGAGAGGGAGGGGAAGCAGAAGGAAGGGCTTGGGAAGGATTTAAGGGTTTAAACTCCTTGCTAAGGGCACAGCACAGTAATGCCCAGTGCTAAGCAGCTGGTGGCAATGGCCATTCACTGGGGGAGAGTCAGTGCAGCTCCCATCCAAATCCTCAGGAGTTATCTGGGGCTACCTGTAAAATACAGATAGGAAACAACTGGCAATACCACTGGGCAGGAGTATTGATGAATTAAAGGTACTAAAGTCCCAGTTATTTCCCGTTCATGTATCTCTTTTCATGTGAATATGTGGCTCAGACTGGCAGGCTGAGACAGCTTTTCTCACTGATCCCAAGGGGATCCCTATCCTTACACAGGCAGCTCTGAAAAGCCACAGGTCAGAACCATATCAAGATGGGTTTTTTGGAAGCAGAGAGGCTGGATGAGCAGCACAGCCATGTAACTGGTACAGCAGGGCCACAGCCCCTTCCAGATGGCAGGGAGATGTGGCAAGCAGGTTAGAAGGAGGGAACAAACCAAGGGGAGTCCTCCTGACCTTGGGCATTCCCAAAAAGTAGTGGAAAAGGAAGTTTTGCTTAGACTCCAGAGAACTCAGTGTGGTCACTGATGCCGTGTCTCTGATGGACTCCAGGACTTCAGACAATGCACAGTGTGGAGCCTCTGGGGTGGGATCTGTTTGCCCTGACAGCACATTAAAAAAAAAATGTGTAAAGCAAATTTTAAAAAATCCACTTTCAGCACCACTTTAGGACTTTCTGATTTTCACAGCCTAGTGCCAAGACCTTTTTTATCACTCAGGTACTAGCAGGGCTGATGGGCTTCACCCAGGCTGCCAGCAAAGCAGCATCCCCTTTCAGCAAACCCACAACAAACAGAGGTGGAGGAGATTCAGTGCAGCCAGGCCAACTGCCATGTCCGCGGGGTACAAGACGGAGAGCATCCAAAGCTGCTCACCTGGGGAGGATGCGCAGGGAGAACTGCCTGTTCCCAAGATAAAGTCATCCAGGATGCCCTATGTGCGGTGACATGAATCTCCTCCCTCTTAATCGAGCGGGGACCCCAAATCCCCACCCCTCAGTTTGGGGTCTCCCTTTCCCCAGCACCAGGCTCATTCCTGCAGAAGGGTTAGTATCCACAGTGATAAATTATTAACTGCCTCAGGACACACACCGTGCTCTGAGCTGAAGCCGGATAGAAGCACGCATACAGGCTTTGAAAGCATTTTGGGGGTTGCCGCAGTAGCCTTGATCCTTACAGATGCAGTGGCTGGTGCCTTCTCTGTGGGGCGAGTCCAGTGCCCACTGCCAGCCTGTGCCCTGTGCGGGCAGGACAAGCACAAGGCCACCTCTGCTCTTAGGGCTGCTGTGTCCAGAAATGGTCTCGTTCAAGTGTGCACTAGCTCTCTCTAACCACAAGAGTGTGCCTGGACCACAGTTTTGGGAAGGTATTAGCATTTTGCTAGGATGATGTGCAAATCCCTCCTCCTCATCCGCAAGAGAAGGGTGGTGGCTCTACCCTCTTACCCACAAGAGTTTCCCCACAACATTGCTGTCCTCTCTGGAAGCCACCCCACTCCTCCAACCATTACTGATCCCCCAGCTCTTCCCCCAGCAAAACTGGGGCTTGCCCAAAGCAGTAAGACAAGGTCTAGCTGTCCTGTAAGAGTCTTGGTCCTCCTCTCCTTAAGGACCAGTCATGAGCCTCTGTAGGCTTGGGAGGAACTAGGATTCTGGAGCTAGGACTGTCTTTTGTTACAAGTCTGGGTAGGGGTTTTCTGCCCCAAGGACATTTTTATTTCCAGGTATATAGCACTGGGCATCAATAACATTCCTTAAAGCCGTAAGCTCTGGAGATGAGTCCCTGTGGCCGCAGGGTGAGATTCTTCTCATTAGTCCTTAGGGGTGTCCTAACTGCTAACTTCATCTGAGTTGGTTACTCAGATTCTTGCTCATAAATAGGCATTTCTAGAGCAAGACCCAATTCAACTGCTTCAGTCGGTGTCTGTAGGATGAGCATGGACTGCAGGATTAGAAAGCATGTTTCAGCCCACGTAAAGGAAGCCAAGGGTGTCTAGCCCAGCTGTAGGTGTCGCTGCTTGGAGATGCGATGTTTGGTCAGCACATCTCACCTCCATGGTCTGGACACAATACATTGCGGTAAGGTATCACCCTGAGGACTATTTTACAGGAAGTCAAGTAGATTTGGAAAATCAGTCTTGCTGTTTGAGACCTGCTTTCCCTATGAACAGACTGTTCATGTCTGTATATCACTCACATAGCTGGGAGGGTGGCTTGATCTCAGATCATTTGAGCATCAACTCCAGCCCCTTACGGCAAGCGCTCTGTTTTGCCAGGGTCCTCTGAATCAGCTCATCCCAGTTATTGCCAGAAGTAGGAGGTGATGGAGCAGTGAGTCAGTGCTGCATGGCTTCATCTTCTGCACAGATGGGCAGCCTTCTGCAGCCAACACCAGCTGCAAGGCTCAACACATCGGCAAGAGGGTTTTGTCTGCAGGGGCCTCAGAGTAAAGCTCTGTGCCTTTAAATTCACAGTGACTTATGTACCAGATCGATAAACATGATTGCTGACCGCCACAGGGTTGAGAGTTTTCACAATACCCAGCTCCATATGGTGGGCTTACACCGAGGATCTGAGGTCCGATTTGGAGCTAAACATCCCACATCCATGGGTATTTGGATAGAGCTGTTTGGGAGCCACTGCAGGAATCAAGCCAAGCTGCCAAGTCTTGGGCTTGGTGCAAAGCTGAGCTCCCTCAAAGCAAAGGTGATGGGGAAGACGGATTCGTGTTGGCAGTAGCTCCCTGTCATTTTCCATTTGCGAATGAAGACCAAACTCTGCCGGCAGTTGCCATCTGTATCAGCCTACTTGGACACTGCCATTTCTCTGCATGGGATCCAGGCAAAATAAGACAGCCAAGGCAAACATTTGGTTCAAAAAGTGCTAACAGCCTGCCAGACAAAATGACATATTCCTCATCTGAAGGCCAGGGTTCTTCCTAGTCCACTGTCTAACCTCTCCAAAGTGGGACGGTGGCTGGCCCTGTCCATTCATTGGTCTTGACATCACCTTTCTTATGCAGATAGGTGGGAGGACTGAGCACAACATACATGCTATGGAAACATAAGAGCAGAGAATGCTTTGGAAGCTGCCTGGCTATTTCATCAGCAGTGGTTTTCTGGCTCTCCATCTATGTGGCTGCCCAAATAAGCTCATTTTGAACAGCTTTTGCTGTATTAATTTAGCAGAGTTGTTTCTGTGAGCCTTTCATGGGGGGAGGTGGTTGACGCCCTCTGTGCATGCACTTTAAGGTTTTCTCCCTCTACTTTGGAGTGCAGCAGACTTAGGGAGCATATTCTGACCAGGCTTCCCATCTCTGATGTGCCTCTCCCAGCAAAGGATGGATTTGGACAATTTTTCTTTCCCTCATCCCACTTATACAAGTGTCAAATGTTGTAGCCAAGAAACCAAATATGGTGAAAGAAATTCTTCCATATAAATAAGTATGTATTACTTTCAAATGTCTTGAATTACACCTTACAAATGAGGCACTGCTGTCAACAGCACTGGACTAGAGCAACAGTTATATTCAACAACAACGTTTGGAATAGAAATGAGGCTGACAAGTAACTGAGTGTTAAATGCCTTTTAGTTATTCCAACGGTCATTAAAAAAAAGAATTGTGGATTATGTTAGCACACAAATTCTGCCTTCTCTTTCTCTGCCTAGTGTACACTTACATTCTGGAGTTCTGCTGGGAATTGATTTCTTGTTTCCTTGCAAGAATAGCCATTACACTTTATCATACATATGTATAGTTAATTATTCTTCCCCATGTTTATTATCTGGTACTTATCAACGCTGAATTTTCCTGGAGTTTAGCCTACAGTCACTAGGTATCGGGAACTATTTTCCCCCTTTGACTCAAATCTTTAGCTTTGACTATCCCACGTAATTGTGTACCACCAGCAAGCTGTGGCACCTCAGAATCCCTTTTTTTCTGGTCAGCTCCTGAACAGCTTGAGTGGACCTTTAGTGGACTCTGCTTGATAACGACTCCATGTTGAAAAATGACCATTATTTCCATATTTTCTCTCTTTAAACAACCAGTAATTCCTGACAGGGCTTCCCTTTTACCTCACGATAATGTCATTTCTTAAAAAAAAAAAAAAAAAAAAATTGCAATAAACCTGCTAAAAAGCTTTCTGTGGTGACTGATCTTCCCCAGCCTCCAATACTTCCAAGAACCTGAGTGTAAATTTAGATGGTAGATCTTGCCAATTGGCCTGACACAGAAACAAGACCTGCCAGTCTGTGGTTTCCAGGGTGCCCCTTGCATCACCCAACAGCATAACCGCACTGATTCAACCCACACTTGCTTTTTATCTTGTCTCTAACCCTGGCCAAAGTGAACATCTAGGAAAAGTACAGGAACAGTGATGTTTCCTCTGATACTATCTCAGTCTCCAACAATTTGCCTCTTGGGAACTTCCTGAGCCAAAGATGCTTGCAGATAGGTAGAAATCCTCAGATGATGCTTCTCCCTGGCCTCTTGAACCCACGTAAACTGTTGTCATTCACAATTTCACTTTATCTATAGCCTTTTGTTTTCCCCTTATACATATATATCTCCCTCTATATCCATAAAGAAGCCAGAACTGTGGTACTCAGGATGGAGCAAGTCATGGATTTACACCATGGCATAACAGTGTTTAAAAAACTGGTGTCACATTTACCACTTTTTATTCCTCTGGTAAGCCTCACTGTGTTCATAAGGTTTTTGGCTACATTTCTGATGCTTATTTTTTCTCTTTATAAAATTCAAATTCAGAAAGTTTGACATTTTCTACCCTGAATGTTTCAGAGGATGTTGGAAAACATCCAGTACTCACTTTATCGCTTTGCTGTTTGGCCAGATTTCAGCACAGCCTTTTTTCTTTTATGCAGAATTAGAAGATCATACAACAGGTTAGTTTTTCATACGTTCTATTGTTTTAAGTAATTCGTTTAATTTAGTCTCCCTTTGTGTTCTCATTTCACAGACTTGGCAATCAATATGTTTACTGCAACTGAAGACATCCTGAATATATTTGTATATTAGGGGATAAATGCAGAAATTACATTTTGAATTCACTGACACCAGCATTCACCCCTACAACACGATTTTGAGAGTTCAATCAAGAAACAAAAACTTGTGAGCCCAAACAAAACATCTTGACTTCCTCATTTCAATTGCTAAATACTTACCCAGGCTGCATATGAATGAATTACCGACCTGAAATTATGTGCATAAATTATTTGGCAAACAAGTCTGAGTAATGAACAAATGTGAGTGAATTGCTGCGGTGGGGAAAAGAAGGCGAGGCATGATTCATTCAATCACCTACTCGTTTAGCTGATTCCCTAGGCTCAAATTAGGCAATAATCAAGGATCCTTCAGCACGGTGGCTGGGGAGAGCTTGGATGGGCTGTGAGCCTGCAGACACAAGATCTGAGAGCTTCTGCATAGCGGGGGCCAGTGCTTCCAGCATCCCACGCTCATTCATAGCACCAAAGCCCCCAGCCAGTTCTGATGCAGACACTTGGACACCCCCTCCATGCATCAGGAGATGGCAATTCTCGGTCTCACTTCAAAATACTCTCATGTGTCTCAGTGCCAAAGAGTCAACATGTGGCCAAGCCAGACCGACTGCTATCTTGGAGTGTAAGCAGGGTTATCACACAGGCACAGGTAAAGCTTACCTTGTGTCTTATCTGAGTTTCGTTACGTACACTGGATACAGATCATGCACTGAAGCCTCACAAGGACAGCTCCTGCAAACTCGGCTTTGGGCACATCTCACAGGATAAAGCCTGATGAGGATTTGTTTGCAGGAAGACCTGTCTTCCAGCATCAGGCAGAAAGAGCCACTCAGAATACAGAATCCCATAATCACAGAATGATGTCAGTTGGAAAGGGCCTTAAAGATCATCCAGTTCCATGCCCTACCATGGGCAGGGACACTTTCCACTAGACCAGGTGGCTCCAAGCCTCATCCAGCCTGGCCTTGGACACTGCCAGGGATGGGGCATCCACAGCTTCTCTGGGCAACCTGTCCCAGGGCCTCACCACCCTCTCTGGGAAGAATTTCTTCCTTAGATCTAATCCAAACCTACGCTCTTTCTGTTTAAAGCCATTATCTCTTCTGCTGTCACTACAGACCCTTACAAAAATCCCCCCCCCCAGCTTTCCTGTAGGCCCCTTCAGGTACTGGAAGGTGTTATAAGGTCTCCCTGGAGCCTTCTCTTCTCCAGTCTGAACAAGCCCAACTCTCCCAGCCTGCCCCCATGGCAGAGCTGCTCCAGTCCTCTGATCACCTCCTTGGCCTGCTCTGGACTTGCTCCAACCAGCCTATATCCTTCTTATGCTGAGGGCTCCGGAGCTGGATGCAGTACTCCCGGGGCGGTCTCACGAGAGCAGAGTAGAGGGGGAGAATCCCCTCCCTCAACCTGCTGGCCACGGTACTCCTGATAAAGCCCAGGATACTGTTGGCTTTCTGGGCTGCCAGCACACACTGATGGCTCATGTTCAGCTTCTCATCAACCAACACCCCGAAGTCCTTCTCCTCTCACTCTCACTGCCACTCCCAGGTCATCAGCCTGAACCTCCTGAAGGCTCCCTCCAGTCCACCCAGCAGTGAGTGCTGAATCACAGGGGCTCAAGCAGTCCCACCACCTTGCCACTATGCCGCTGCCTGTGAAGCTCTCCCCTATGCTCTCCCAATGGATCTAACGAGACTTTAACAATGAGCTTCCCAGTAAGCGGGTTGTATTGCAGGATAAATTATCCCTTGTTCCACTCTCTGCTCTGTGATGTCTTCCTGCTATGCCAAAGAGCAAGAGGCACTGTTATGGTTATGCACATCTACAGAGCAGAATAGCCATTACCTGAAAACGATGCATAGACCAAATCTGTTTTCTGACTTGTAAGTACAGAAGAGGATTAAGAGTGATTTAGACCTCTCCCTTTTGAATCAGGCTGTCTTCTAACCATTTCTTCAAAGGCACGTTCTTTTTCCATGCGGAACTATTGGTCACTTGGATTTTGAGGTTTGCACAGGGTTTCTGAAACCTTGTTCTTGATGAAGGATCCTGACAAACTTGTACACAGCTTACACACTGAGCGTGACCTCTAACCAACAGCTGCTCTCCATCCAACCATGCCCTCAGCCCCACCTCCTGCGTGCTCAGCCAACACACAAAGTTCAGCTTCACGGCTTTCCGGCTGCCCTTCGACCTCATCAGGCACAGGTCCCATAGCTCTGATGTTCTGGGGAGAAGCACTGTGCTAGCTGTGCTGGATGGTTACTCTGCGCGTGCACAAAACAGAGTCGGTATTCAGAGATCAGCCGGGAAGCCAAGGATCAACAAAACATCCTCTGTCCTGAGGTTTTTGATTAAACACCTCTCCAGTCAGATTTCTGGCTACTAAGTCTTATGCTGAATTACAGAATGCAATGCACACTGTAGTGGAGAGCAGGGGATGGAGGTTTTCTATGCAAACACACAGCTAAATAGATTATTAGCACGTGCCAAAATGAGGTATGTTCTCCTTTCGCATGTCCCCATCACATTTTCAGGGTCTTCCCCTGAGATGCCCGTGGCTTTGGTTTTGGCTAGCAGTGCTCATTTGGTGCTTAGGCAATGCGGAATATATGTTCAAAATACCTTAAATAATGTAGGAGCTGCTGTCCCCGTTTTCAAGGAGTAGGGAAATAAAAGCAGAAAAGAGATTAAAACAAGCAGCCACGTAGCGGAGAAAAAGCTTTCCTCTGTACAAGTCCACTGCCATGTTGACAGCTTTACCATAAATGACATCTGTCTGTTGCAAAGGCTGTACCAGTCAGGTTTTTTTCCGATGTGCAACTTTTAGATCAAGACCGTAATTGTAACAGTCTTGTCCAGAGTTGTGATGGGGCACCAGTGAAAGAGCAGAGTAAAAGCATTCAGAGCATCAAGGGTCCTGTTATTTTCCTTTCAGGGAAAATGCACAGCAAAACAAGGTTGAACATTCAGCTACATTAGAATTTTGGTTCTGCTGACCATCAAAACAAGTGTAAAAGTCAGATTCCCAGGCAACTTTTACTTCAGGCATCCTCGTTCTGTCACTCCTGATTTCCTGGCTATCAGGAAGGTGGTGCAGGAGATGCTGCCAAGGTTCACTTGGAGGATTTTTTTGAAAGCATTAAAAAAAATTACCTTGAACTATTCTGAGCACTGCAGGCAGCACTTTTTTGCCTCAGAAAGGAATGTGGAAACTTGTATTTCCTCACTAAAACCAAAATACTACTGCCTATCTCTGGCCCTGCATGAGCCAACTAAGCCTCAGTGTAGAATAGGCAGCATGAGTTGAATTCTTGCCCTGGGGAAATCAGAGCTGAGTTATTGTTCAGTGGCATCAGGATTTGATTCCGTGTGAATGGGAGAAAAATCAAGGCAAAACTGTGAGATCCCAGCCAGCAATATACTTAAACCCACATCTAAGCTTAAGGTCATGAATAGTCCCAAATCGAATCCAAGCACTGGATGTATTGGGAATAAAAATGAGTTTATGCATGCACAGTAATAAATGTTAAGAAGGATGATGTTTTAAGTTGCCCAATTCCCTGAAGCCTTTTGAAGTTCCTGTTTCTAGTTATCTTAAATATCTACACCATGATGAAGAGAGAGTGACAAGATCAGCACTGCCGCAGTATGGTGTGGGGCAAGCGGGAATTTCGCTTCCCAGGCCAACTATTCTCCCTCTCCGTTCCCTGAGGGAGACCCATAGAAGGGGAAATTTGCCCCCCGTAGTGTCACACAAGAGAAGCAAGCACAGTTTCATATGCCACTTTACACTGAAACATTTGTTTAATACGCAGTGTAATGTAACTTTTAATATAATTAGAAGTCACAAAATACTTCGCAAGTTCTGTTCTTAGTGCCCTGCCAGTGAAGTTAATATAATGAGTGATCCGGCGTTAGCTTCCTCTTTAACATGTGTTTGTGATGTAAAATCCACTTTTTAGTCAACAGCTCAATGTCTGAGTGGAGACCAGTAACTAGCGACGTTCCTCAAGGGTCGGTGTTGGGACCAGTACTGTTTAACATCTTCATCAGTGACATGGATGATGGGATTGAGCGCACCCTCAGCAAGTTTGTCGATGACACCAAGCTGTGTGGTGCAGTCGACACGCTGGAGGGAAGGGATGCCATCCAGAGGGACCTGGACAGGCTGGAGAGGTGGGACACTGCCAACTTCATGGAGTTCAACAAGGCCAAGGGCAAGGTCCTGCACCTGGGTCAGGGCAATCCCGAGCACAAGTACAGGCTGGGCAGAGAATGGATCCAGAGCAGCCCAGAGGAGAAGGACCTGGGCGTACTGGTGGGTGAGAAGCTGAACATGAGCCGGCCGTGTGCGCTGGCAGCCCAGAAAGCCAACCGGATCCTGGTCTGGATCCAGAGCAGCGTGGCCAGCAGGTCGAGGGAGGGGATTCTCCCACTCTACTCTGCTCTCATGAGAGCCCACCTGGAGTTCTGTGTCCAGCTGTGGAGCCCTCAGCTTAAGAAGGATATCAACCAGTTGGAGCGAGTCCAGAGGAGTCCATGGAGATGCTCAGAGGGCTGGAGCACCTCTACTATGGGGACAGGCTGAGAGAGTTGGGCTTGTTCAGCCTGGAGAAGGGAAGGCTCCGGGGAGACCTTATAGCAACTTCCAGTACCTGAAGGGGGCTACACTGAAGCTGGGGGAAACTATTTACAAGGGCCTGTAATGATAGGACAAGGGGTAATGGGTTTAAACTGAAAGCAGGGAGATTTAGACTAGATATCAGGAAGAAATTCTTCCCGGAGAGGGAGGGGAGGCAATGGGACAGGTTGCCCAGAGAAGCTGTGGATGTCCCATCCCTGGAAGTGTTCAAGGCCAGGCTGGATGAGGCTTGGAGCAACCTGGTCTTGTGGGAGGTGTCCCTGCCTGTGGCAGGGGGGTTGGAACTAGATGATCTTTAAGGTCCCTTCCAACCCAAACCATTCTATGATTCTATGACAATAAAAGATCATTATATTGCTGGAATTTTAATAAGAGTATGAAAAGACCTCAAGAACCTTCTCTAATCTATTCTTGTGTAACAGCGCAGGATCAGCTGTACGTTTTTTCTTCTTAAATGCTTTCTGTGATAACGTGCTCCAGGAGCTTATTGCAAGGCTGTCTGCAGAGTTAACATACTCCTTATAATTCTCTTGGTCAGTACTTCTTGGCCTGCTCACCATTGACATGAAGAAAAGATGAGGGTGTCTCCTGGTAGTTGATTCTTTCATAAGCTGAAGAACACCAACATGCTCACTTTTCCATCACAGGTCCTGTTTTCAAACCCTCTGCTTATTGCTGTGTGCTACTCTGCACACCTCCGAATTAGCCCCCGTTGTTGGAGCAAAGCCCAAAGCTGGGCCCCAGTTGGTGCTTCCTGACAGCTAAGGGGAGAGAAAGGGCTCTTTTCCAAACTGCTCCAGCTGTTCTCCTGTTCTTCTCCAGCCTGAATTTGTGCAGCTGTTTGTTCCTTCCTAAGCCTACCATCTGGTGCTCGTCCTTATCATAGTGTATTTCTGTATTTCTCAACATCCTTTGCAACTCTGGCCCTGTCTCTGCAGCCCATCCTTGTGTGGCTTTGCCTCCAAATGTAAAAAAATACCTTTTCCAGTCCATTGAAAATATTGAATAATTCACCAGATCTCACACAATGTCTCTTACACTTTACTGGTGAACCACTGAGAATTATTTTCTGAAACACTTTGCCCTCAGCCCTTTATAACTTCATAGATATCATGTTTCCTTGGCTTGCTTATGAGAATGTCCCATCAAAAGTCTAACTAATGTCAAGACTTAAGACTTGAACTGTTTCTCCTCTGTCTCAAAGCCTGTTACCCTGCCATGTAGGAAATGAGATTGGTTTGACATGATTTGTTCTTGACAAATCCATGCCGACTGTCACTAATCTCCTTGTTTTCTCTTAAATGCTTACAAATTGTTTATTTGTTACAGGATTCTTTCAGGAAATTGAAAATAAGCTGATGTGTCTAGAATTCCCTAACTCCTCCTTCCAACCCTTCCCTTTTTTAATAAACTTCCATCCCCACCTTTGGCATCCTGCACAGTTGTTAAAGGTACTTCACCAAATATTTCATACCACAGGGAGTCTGTCAGCGAAAGAAAAACAGCAACGAGTACAGGACCTTTGAAAAAGATTATCATATTTTAATGACCAAATATGCCAAATGGTATTTTAAACAGTTTTAGGTAGATTATGGCTGGGTTTTTCAAAAGACTCTAGTTTTGGTCTGTCTCTTATTGTACAGCTTTCAGCAAACCCACTTAAAAAGATCCAGGGTCACGTGATTTTTTAATACGCTGTAACTACATTCTCCTCTTGCTTGACAGCTGTAAACCGAACCCAAGTGAAGTGGGTTTAGGCTCAAACTGAGCCTAAAACTGTTGACAAGTGTCATTGCGATGAAGTATGCCTCAGTTTCCTGCCAGCGTGCTCCTTTCACACAAGAAAGTGGGATGGGTCAGAGCGTGTGGGTGAGCAGTTCATGCGAGAAGATCAACACTTTGACGTGCTCAAGTGAAAACACCTCCTTGTGCAATACTGGGAGCACCAAACAATGATGGAATGGGCAACCAGCTGGATGAGAAAGCCAAACATGCCTAATTCTCACAGCACTATTCCCTTCTGTGCCAGGGACGGTTCTCAGTGGAGCTGGGTCTCTATACACCGACTGAGATCTTACGGACTTCAGCTTTGCAGCTTCCCCATGCATCACATTTGCAGCTTCCCCTCAACACTTCCTTCTCTGCCCCTGTTCAGTGAAGGTTTGGGAAGAGAAGAGCTGTCTCAGGCTGCTTGCAGTGCAGCGCATCATTTTAAATTAATCATTCCCCGTTAGCTTCACAGGCCAGATGCCAGGCATAGTGGAATCAATCCTCTTCTATTAAATCATCTCTAAATAAGTACCTCTGCTCCTAAATACATTTTCATTGGGCTTCTAAGCACACATCAAACCCAGGCTCAACAGAAAGGTGGGGAGATTTCCTCTGCTTTTCCCGTTGTTTCTTCCAGTACTAGTGAGGGCTGCTGTGATCCCGTGAGATGGGGAGAAGTGAGAGGACTAGTGGCAGGGTAGCAAAGACAGAAAGAAACTCTTCCTGAAAAGCTCAAGAGGTACTTATTAGAATGAGGTTACCAACACACCTTTTTAGTCCTCCTGCTGAGCCATGATTTCTTCCTGCCATTGAGAGTAGGCACGGGTAAGAGAAGTCAGCTTCAGTTACCAAGGAGTCACAAGGTATCACCGACAGTAGGAACAAAAAAAGGTAAGACCAAGAAATGGAATAAATATTGTCATGATTGACTCATCCTTCACAAGTCTCCGCTTTTTTATTTTCTTTCTAACCTTTCTCATCGTCATTTCACACTCGGTTTCAAGGTAGCTACAAAGGTGGAGACGGCAATTCTGCTGCTGTATTGGTCTTGACACTACAAGTCCTTGTCTGGCACGGAGAAATGATATTCTCTCAGGGATTGCTGTCAGAAGAGATGCCGGCAGTGACTTTTGTATCTTCCCCTGGTAAAATACACTTGGTGTATGGCACAGTCGCTGCTGTGGGAACCTCAGAGGCTGGAGTGCTATACAACACTACCCCCTTGTGATTTCTCTTGTTACAACACTTTCTAAACCACAATTCTTCCAGGCTGACCGTTTTCCATGGAAGATTCCCTTCCTGAGCATAAATCCTACCATTAAACAGCCAGTTTCCTCAGCGGGAACTGAACAATACTATTTGAAAGACACACATACTTTTTCTGGTTTTACTGAATTCCTCTTTTCTTATGCCTATAACCTTGTATAATTTTTATATGATTCTGTATTTGATGCTTCAGAAACCTGGGCAGACTTGGTATCTCCACCTCTGTCAGCACATGTTGCATTTCCTCCATAAATACAGAGTCCAGGGCATAAATTTCAGACTTTCACGTGCATCTTTGCTATCATCTTGTATTTATTTGAGCTGCAAAGGACTAAAGTCAAGCTGCTTTAGAATAACAGCATCTTTGCCCATGCGGTTCAGGGCTGGGCTCTGATGACATCATAGCTCAGCTAGAGCAGCGGTGCAGCCCCAGGGAGGTGCTAGTTCAGCTCCTGCCCCAGTACGGGTGCATGAGTGCAGCACCAAGAGTACTAAAGCTGCAGACAATTAGCAGTTGCCCTGTTTCAGCGGGTTTTGCAAATCTGAACAGCCTGCCAATTGTTCATGCCTTCTCTTTATCCTTAAAGCATTGCAAAGAAGACAAGGAAATCAGCACAGGGATCCCTGCTCTCTATCACAAGGTGCAGGCACGACACCAACTGTCAAGGAACCACAAGGTTGGATGCTGGCTGCTCCAGAAGGGAAGGGGAGCTGGGGATCGAGGGTGACAGCAAGGTGGGCTGGGTGGAAAAGGTGAGGACAGCAGGGTGACCTCACTGACAAAGGCACAGCCCAATAGTTCCTGAGCAAAGCAAGCAGAGATGCTTTGGTGACAGTGACCAAGTTCAGCTGAGAGTCCAGGTCACCAGACAAGACCACGACGATGGAGCAAGTGCAAGGTGAAGCAGGTCATGCTGCTTCAGCCATCTACTGCACTATCTGAAAGCTGTCCCTGATCTCAAATGTGAAAACACCCAGAAAGAGGATGCCCTCAGGGCCGTAACACTGACAAAGCCCATGAAAAACTTCTACCTGCTTACTTGAAAAAATAGACTCCAAAAGGTCTCATTTATTTTTTACTTGGACAAGGGGAAAGGAAAAAGAGGACATAATGTTATTACTGCTTTGCTGCTGAACTCAGAGTTCAAGTAACATGGTCACTAACACGTTGGGTAACTTTATAAATCATTGTTGGTAGGTGAAGAACAATGGACAACTTTTTACTTGGAAGGAATTCTACTTCCATGTCAAACACTCATGTCTACTTCCCCTTCTTTGAGAAAAAAGAAAAAAAGAATGTTTCTTCGTTAAGCACTGACCTGCTCCTACAGTTTGTTGCCCAGATGAAGTACAACTCAATCTGCTGTCTCCAACATCCTTATTTCTGGTGCAGCTGGGATGTCACCTTTATTATGACAGAGAGCACGGCATGTTTAGATGTCCATTTTCCACCAAGGTTTCCTTGAGTTCAGATCTAACGTAGAGCAACTGTGAAGCTAAACCATTGTATAGGTACTTGCCTTAAATACTTAAGAGAAAAAGAGGAAGGCCATCAGCAGCTCCCTTTCTTTCCACAGGTAACAGAACTATGTTTCCTAAGAGTGCGCTGTTGTCTTAACAAATAAATTTGCCACAGAAATCCCCAAGGTCACAGTGTTGCTGAACAAAGAACTAGAAACAATGAGGCTTGTGTTCAAGCCCCATCCCTACGTCAAAAGGTGCGGTTCCTAACGCATGAGAGTGCTCAGGGCTGCTGGAGGTTCAAAAAGCAGGGAGAGGAAACCTAAGGAATGAAATGGACCTACAGCTGTTAAAAAACATGCACCACTTCTGGTTCAGAACACCCATTTTAAAAAGCAGCTGTTGTCACAATAAAGACAAGAAACAAGAAAACTGAGAGGCACAGCAGGCCCTCAGACTGAGAACATCTCATCAGTGGCCATAGGGCAACTTCCACCTAACTTCAGGGAGTGGCAGGGGGGGTATCTGTCTGAGATGAACTAATTATGGTAAAGTCCGTTTATTTAATGGGATGATGGAACCTCCAAAGCACAATTCACCTGACCTGCTTTGGAAATCTACTTTAGGATGAGCTGAATCCCAGCACAGGAGTGCCTTTTCCTCTCCACTGACAGTAAGGAGAATCAGAAGGGGGCTGTTCTGTCCTGTGTACCTTTGGTCAGACAGATCCTAGCTATGGGTAATGACTAATTAAGATCAACATCAGAACTAGGATCTTCTGTGTTTGGAAGTGGTTCAACAGGTTTTGGAAGTGGAACACAAAATGCTATCAGTGTGTTAAGACAGCACACAAGAAAGGGTTTTTTTTGCATGGTACCTGTAACCTCATTGTAGGTAACACTGTTTTCAAGGCAAATTAGATCATCTTCACCCTCTCTAACAAACTTTGCTGGTGCTGGATCATCTTTGGAACACAGATATCACCCTAACACGTGGCTCAGATGCTCACACTGCTGCAACATAGTAAACAACAACCAAATTTGGGCCCTGACAAGTCATTTGTTTGCCCTTTCTGTTTAAACTACCTGAGCACAGTGAACTTCACAGCACAGTCGGTATGCCAGAGCAGTTCCGGTCAGCCCCACAAACATCCTTGAGTGCCTGAAAACACACACACCCATTAAACCCTTGAACAAAACGATGAATGTAACGCAGATAAAAGTGTCTAAAAACTGATCTGCAGAGAAATTGCAGGACACAAAAAGCCAGCATTAATAGAGATGATACACATTCATCTTTCAGAATGGAGTCTTGGGAAAGAAATACTTCTAAAAGGATAGAGAGACCCATTTCATTCTCAAAATTTAAGTATTCCCATCATTAATTACTTTGAATAAAAGCCTTATAATTCACTCACTTTCAAACAGGTATTTTACTCTTTTCCTACTTTACTTCAGAACTCAGCAATTCATAAACATTAAGCCTGTAACCCCAGTCTGTTTTCCTCCTAATTAAAGAACCCTGTTAGGACACGTAGAGTAGTTGCTGGATTCTCCTTTTAAGTCCAAACCTGTCACTTCCTTGAAAAATAACTGAAGCAAATGAAAGTGAGTAAGTCTTACAACAGCCCTGCAATGCTTTCATGTGAGAAAAGGAAGAATCCACTATTTCTCTGCACTTTAGAGGGGCTGTGTATGTTAATAAAAGAACCAGATTTAAAGGACTTGTTTGTTCCTGTGAGATCTAGTAGCGTGTTCTTAAAACAGGGAGTATCTAATGCAGTACAGCAATGAAGAAACTGGGTTGCTTGAGACTGCTTCTTTCAGCTTTGCTGCGTTTCCGCTGTTACCAGTTGCACAATGCCCCATCCCTGGAAGTGTCCAAGGCCAGGCTGGATGAGGCTTGGAGCAACCTGGTCTAGTGGAGGGTGTCCCTGCCCATGGCAGGGGGTGGGACTGGATGATCTTTAAGGTCCCTTCCAACCCAAACCATTCTATGATTCTATGAACGCAGCCCAAGGCCTGCCTTTGCCTATCCGGGCAAGGAATGATGTCCCTCACACCACTTGAGGAAGGAAGGACAACAACTCTTGCACTCTTCCCTGATCTGCAACAGTGTCACCAAAGCCCTGCTGGCAGCGTCGTTGTGGGCAGCACCTGTGCCTGCTCATGTTTGGGCTGAGCAAATAAAACAACCTGCAAACACTACTGTAAGCACATCCTGGGGTGTGAGGGTGGGCAGGGGAGGCAGCAAAGGGAGATGTTTGAGGGCAATGCTGCTATTGCCAGTGGATTCGTAAGTGGTGAGGCCTCCCCTGCAGTGCTGTGTCCAGTTCTGGGCTCCTCAGCTCCAGAAGGACAAGGAGCTACTGGTGAGGGCCCAGCGCAGGGACACTGCGATGGGGAAGGGCCTGGAGCACCTTCCACATGAGGAAAGGCTGAGAGAGCTGGGGCTGTTCAGCTGGGAGGAGGCTGAGGGGGATCTTGTCAATGCTGATCAGTATCTAAGGGGGGGTGTCAGGAGGATGGGGCCAGGCTCTGCTCAGGGGTGTCCAGTGACAGGACTGGGGGCAATGGCCATAAACTGGCAAACAGAAGGTTCACCCTGAACATGAGGAAACCCTTCTTCCCTGTGAGGGTGACAGAGCCCTGGGACAGGCTGCCCAGAGAGGGGGGGGAGTCTCCTTCCCTGGAGACTTTCCAAAGCTGCCTGGACTTGTTCCTGTGTGATCTGCTTTAGGTGATCCTGCTCTGGCAGGGGGGGTTGGACTAGATGATCCCTAGAGGTCCCTTCCAACCCCCAACACTCTGTGAATCTGTGTGAAAGGACACCAACCGAGACACCAGCCTAGAGCCGAGCCGGCCTGAAGGCCCGAGCCTGACCCCAGTGCCGGCCGCCCCCGGACAGGCCGCGGCCGCCACAACAGTGCCGTGATGGGGTGCCCCGAGCCACCCGGGCTGACAGAACCCTGCGTGGCAAAGCCTCCCGGGTCCGGGCAGCGGGGCCTGGCCGGGCCTGCAGCGTGAGAAACTGCCAGGTCCCGCCATCGCCCTCGTCCCGCCCGGGACCCAACGCGATGCCGCCCCGCCCCGCCGTCACTAGGCCGTGCCGCCAAGAGAGGAAGTGTCGTAAAGACTGACAGGAAACTTGGCCGCGGGTTACGGCAGCGGCGGCCGCGCTTGGCGGCCGCTGGATGAGCGGAGAGTGAGAGCTGCGGCGCTGAGGAGACGTGGGGGTGAGTGGCCGCGGCGGCGGGCGGGGAGGCCGCGGTGGCGGCGGGTGGCCGCCCGGGGCCCGCAAGGGACCGGGGAAGGGCCCCGGCGGTCGCGGCGGGGAAGCGGGACAGCAGGAAGAGACGGCGGCGGGGTGGCGAGGCGGGGCCCGGGCACCGTCTCTGCCTTTGTTCGCGCCCCCCCCCTCCCTCCCATCCCCCCCCCCCCCCTTCACCCCGACGGCGGCCCGTGAGGAGGCCACCGCCTCCCCCCTCCGTCGTCCCCGTCTCGTCTGACGCCCTCCTCCTCGGTGGGTTTGTGTCGGTCTCTCCCCTAGGATATGGCCGAGGTACCGCCGGGGCCTAGCAGCGTCCTCTCCCCGCAGGGGGACACGCTCTCCCCCTTCCCCGGAGGAGGAGGGGGACCTGCTTCCTCCTCCTCCTCCTCTTCCAACTCCTCTGCTGCCGCCGCCGCCTGCACCGGGGCCCAGGACGAGGAGGCCGAAGAGGAGGAGGAGGAGGAGGGACCCGCGGGCGGATGGGAACAGCAGCAGCGAGGAGGAGGAGGCAGCGACGGCGGCAAGGGGGGGCCGCAGCAGCACCGCCTCCACCACCACCACCATCCCCCGCACCACAACCACCAGCTCAACGGCCTCATCAGCCCCGAGCTGCGGCACCTGCGGGCCTCCCTCAAGAGCAAGATCCTCAGCTCGGAGGCAGGGGCAGCCCCCGAGGGGCTGGAGAACAAGCGAGCCAGCAAAACAATGGGCTCCGGACAGCAGCAGCCATCGCCCCCGACCACAACACCGTGCTCATCTCCCCTTACCAACCACCTCCCTCCCCAGGGGGGAAGGACTGCACCCTCTCCTCCTCCTTCTCCCCCAGCAGCAGCAATAGGGGACAGGAGCCAGTCTGCTGCCACAACTACAACTGCTGCTAAGACTGCAGCCCGCTATAGACTGGCAGGAGGGACTGGTTTGGAGGAGGAAGAGCAGGAGGAGGGGGATGAAGGAGGGGAGGAGGAGGAGTCCCTGCTGCTACTCTCCAGGTCCTTAGGAGCAGCTTGCAGTTTGAAAGGCTCGGGAACGGACTCTCAGCCCGGGGAGGACCTAACGATACGATACGTCCGATATGAGTCAGAGCTGCAGATGCCAGATATCATGAGACTGATCACCAAAGATCTGTCTGAACCCTACTCCATTTACACATATAGGTATTTTATCCACAATTGGCCACAACTTTGCTTTTTGGTAAGTGCTGGAGGGGACAGGGAGGGCAGGAATTGGGAGTGGTTTGGGGTCGGGGAGGAGAGGGTTAAAGGATTGGCATTTGTGGAGTACTTCTAACAGTCTTTTTGTGGATAAGGCCAAGCTTTTTTGGAAATACCTGGCTTCCTAATGAAGCCCCCTTGTGACCTGTGCTTGTATAAGTAAAGTATATGCCTGATGTTCCTACATTCATTAATAAATGTTTTAAGTGGTGGGGAAAGGGTTTGAGCACAGGGCTAGGATCCAGGAATTCAAGGTTTCTAATCTTGGTTTTGACATTGACTTTTGTGACCTTTGGTAGCTTATTTTATCATTCTGTCTCAGTTCTTAGGTTTGTATTTAAAAAAGAAAGTGCTTAGTCCACTCGTGTCTTATGAGAGCTTAGTAATTCTTGCACAAAGGTTTTAGAACACACTTCAGCCTGGCTAACA
Source organism: Rhynochetos jubatus (assembly GCA_027574665.1). Classification (NCBI taxonomy): domain Eukaryota; kingdom Metazoa; phylum Chordata; class Aves; order Eurypygiformes; family Rhynochetidae; genus Rhynochetos; species Rhynochetos jubatus. The sequence goes on along the minus strand of CM050648.1, from coordinate 143,416,475 downwards.
TTTATGTTAAGTGATACATGGAGAGCCATTGTTAAAGGTTTTGTAGACTTTTTCATCTACTAACTTTGAAAAAGACAAGTACCAACTGTATTGCTTCTTACAGATGTGATAATGTGTGCAGCATGCAGAAATTCTCATGCTGCTTAGGCTGTCTTGCTGTACTAACGATGTGTTTAGTTCTGTATTCTTTCCCGCTGCACTGTTGAAAAGATTGATTTAGCTGTCACCCTGTCTTTCTAAATGTTTAGCCCTTCTTAAGAAAGAACTTGTGTCTCAGTTGAAAAGTATTCTTTTAGGATGATAATCTGTCCACAGGTATATGAAACTGAGTGCAAGTTGGCCTGAGGGGTATACGTGCATAGTGGGAGCTGAGTTGTGCTTAGCTTTCCTATTTCCTCACAGGAAAACTTAGTGTCTGAAAAACAGAGCATTTATGGGAGTGAATGGCACTTCCCTGCTAAGGTAAACGATGGTTTCTTCTCTCTCGATGTTTTCATCAAGGCTGGACGCGTCTCTGTAACGTATGATTTAGCCGGAGCCAAGATGCCTTTCAATTCAGGGCTATTTCTGCAAAATTTGAATGGGATATGAGTACAGGAGGTGAGGCTAATGGAATCCATCTGGCTTTAAACTTCCTGAATGTTCTTGGTTTAGGGTCTGGTATAATTTATAGCGGGATTTATATGATTCATAGGGGGGTTTTCAGAACTGTGCCTCATAAAACCCTGAAGAGGGAATACAGTAGGATTATAGGAAGTGGAGCAAAGCATTACCTTCTGGAACAAAATAGAAGTACAAAGATATTTGAAAAGGTTGTTTGATGCAAAGTCATGTTTGTCGTTATAGGGATGCTGAGCAGTGCAGAATGGTATTTTTCATGCACTGAGCTATGTGTGTGACTGATTTACCTCATACTGGAAAGAAATGCTTGTGAACTACAAATGTCCACACTCCCAGCATCAAGTGTAATGCAAAGGCAATGTTGGATACTGTTAGATGACAATGCATCTGTTTAGATTTTAAATCTTTATGGTTTTTTGCCAGGGAATAACTTGATTTTGGTGCGAAAAGAGCAATGGCAAGTTGCTTGACAGAGCATTAAAACATTACTGCTAATACTTATTCTTCATAAGCGTGTTCAAAGAATAAGCTATCACTCAAAAGAAAGTGTCCTGAGCTTATCTTGTAGTGATGGCTTCTTACGTTGAAGAATCAACAAAACTTTACTTGAACTGTGTGTAATTCTACTCAATTTGCCATTTTTTGAAGGGTAGAACAATGTAAAGTACATAAATCCGTAGAGAAGAATGTGTGGCTATGAGTCTACAGCTGTTAGCAAATTATCATCTACTTAATGTTTGAAGCTCTTGCGGTATGTTGAGTCAAATTGGGTGAGTGCTTTTTGTGCCCGGTTTTAGTATTTTGTTTAAGGTTTATTTTTTAGAGGTTGTCTTGAAGACTTTCTGTTCTATAAAATTTAATTTGTTCCTGTAGTTAATGGATTCCTGAACTACTTCTATCTAATAACTCTCTTTAAAATATTTATCTTCAGTCAGGGACTGTGTATTCCAATTAGCAAGAAGAGAGGATGGTGAGCAGAAGCGTAGTGCCTGATCTCACAGAAGCATTTGTCTTTAATGCCTGGTGGCCTCACACCCTTCTGGTTTCAGGTTTTGATTGGTCTTGGGGAGAGGGGTTAGACTGCAATTTGATTGTATTTAAAAAAATAGGGCTTCAGTCGATTTTGGTACTGAATTTCACCATCACCATTTGTTAAAATCTTCCGGTGCATACTGCCTGTCTTCATTGCACTGTCATGGGCTCCTTTTCCTTTCTCAGCACGTGAGGGGAAAGTAATAACGCCATTTAAATCTGAAGATGGGATTTTTCTGTAAATGATAAGCAATTGTCCCTTCCTGATATTTATTCAGTAAACTGTCTTAAAACACTATAATTTTGCTGTCTGGCATTTTGGAGACCTGACAATGCAGAGCTGTTTTCTGGGAGCACTATTAACATCATTCCTGGCAGTGATTGTCTCACGGCTTTGAAACTTGCTGAGTTTTGGCTCGGCCTTCCCAAGGTGTGCACCGTTGCTCTAATGGGCAGTGCAACCAAAAGGGCTGCTTGTTTTTTCCTTTCTGTTCAACCACCTCATCCTGGCTTGTGCCAACCCTTGTGTTTCTCAGATTTGGGAAGCTAAGATAGCCCTCTCACCACCACCATATATTCGTAAGTGTTCGTGTGTATGTTTTAGGGTCAGGTTTCTGTTGGTTTAAGGCTCCAAACAGCATCATAGCAGGATGCAAGGGAAGAGGTGAGAATGCACAGCTGGAGGGAAACCGTAGGCCCAATCCTGGCTAGTCACTACCGTGGTTTTGCTGTATCAAACCACTTTCTAACTGTACACTCAAAAAGGAAGTTCATGTTCCACTTTAAAAGGACCTGGAAGTACTAAGTATCTTCAGAACTTCTTCATTTTTAGTGTCAAATTCATCTGTGTAACTGTCTCCCTGACTTCGGGGGTCAGAAGTTGGGAATACTTGATGATCAGTTCTGATGTGTTGCGCTGACTGAGCTGTTGCAAGGTAATAACCTTCTCTTCCGTAAGCTGCAACTGTCTGCTTAAACTTGGGTGTTGCCTGTCCTTGGAAGAGCAGGTTAGTGCTGTGCGCCAGGTGTGGATGCCCTGAAAGCGCCTGGTTTTTACTCTGAGGAGCTCTGTCAGCTCGGTTTCTCTATGAATGACCTATGATAACCACTCCTCTGTCAAAAAACGGCAGAGGAAAGGGAGATCTTCTGTTTCACATTGAAGCATTTTTACGCACTGCTACAGCTTTGTCCCCCAACGGATTGTAAATGCGTTTTCAAAGTCGTAGCTTCCTTTTAAAGCGTTTTTGCAGCTTGGAGTCTTCACGCTGTTAAAGTTCTAAAACTTCCATTGAGAACTGATACGTTAAATATTTCAGAAAATTGTTTTCAAAATACCTTAGCGTGGGAGAGGTGAGCTTAGGAAACCTTGCTCTCTGCCAAGGTTTGGGTAAGGCAGGATGTAGTAAAAGCAGAGTTCTGGCAGAGTGTTGTAACCTCTCCTGCAATTCACGATACTGTACCGTTCAGCTGCCTTTTACAAAAAATCTGGAAAAACTGTGCTTTTATTGGGTTCTTAACTTTGCCACTAGCTATAGCAGCATTTATAATTTAAACCCGTGAAAGTTTAAAAATAACCTATTAATTCCATCTAAGTGGTTTTAGATGTGTTGTAAATCTTCAATGACTGCAGTTAAGATTCTGTTTTATACAAATGCTTTGCCTGCTTTTTTTTTTTTATTGGATTTTATGCAAGAGTCTAAACATACTTCATGTTGTAAGACATCGTCCCTGTTTTTTGGTTACAGAAAACTTAGGGCATAAAAGAAGAACCAGTTAGGAAACTGTCTGGGAAGTCTTCCTAGCCTCGTGGCAGACATAGGAAGAAATTCTACATCATCCACTCCCAATTTGCAAACTCTCTCTGTATTCCAGTTTCCTGTTAGGAGTGACTGCGGGTTTAGATACAGACTTGCTGTGCTACTTCTCGCTGCCAGCGGCTTTGCGAAAACTTCAGTCGTGGCGGCATCTGAGTACGTAACAACAGCTAGTGTAGCTATTCTGGCAGTGCCCTTGCATGGGAGGGAATTACTCGTGTCCAGTTTCATAGGGTGGAAACAGAGTGACTTAGTGATTTGCCCAGTATTGTAAAGAGCTCTGAACTGCCTAAACGTGTCCCTTAATGGCATTCAGTAACACGATCGTTAAATGTAAGCCAAAGGATTCATACGGAGCCGTTTTGCGATACTTCGGAATGGGTTTTGGTGGACGTGCGAAAAGGGAGCGGCGTTGCGGTAGCCGCAGGTTCTACTGCATTTGATTCACAAAATATTTCTCTTTCAGGGGCTAGTTGGTTTCATCTTCTATAAATGGGAACTAATGTCAGAGGATCCGGGTATGAATGCATACTCAGTCCGTGGCTGACAGACTTAATGCCATCAGCTAATGAAATTAATGACAATTGCCGAAAAGTAATGTTCTCGCTGATTTACAGACACTTCTGTGCTAAATCTTCTAGCAATATGTGCTTGCAGTGTGAAGATATTAAAATCTAGTTTGTTTTAAACATTTCAACTTCTTCATAAGAACATAGTTAATGCAAATATCGGATTTGAATTTATGTATGTTAATCCCGCTAATGACTTGCGATTAGAGTAAATCTTACACTACTCTGCGGGGTTGATAATACAGAATAGTAACTTGGGCTGAATACTGTTTGCAGAAACTTGTATGTTTAGAAATACTTTCATAAACCTGCAAAGAAAACCTGGCCCATGTTTGTTTTTCCATAAATTGTGTTGTGTGGGAACTACTTTTTCTCTCTTCTCTCCATTCTCCCTATTTCTGTCTGCAGTGGTTGGTGGATTTTTTTAATTTACACAGTTTAACCATCACCAGAGAATTAAATTACAAAGTTTTACGTCACATTTTAGGTTCATTTCCAGCTTTAGATAGGGTTGGAGAGAAGAAGAAAGGAGAGGACAGGCAACCAGAAAACCTCAAATTGAGGTGGAAATGCAGCACTCCCTCCGTAAGAGAAACAACTGTAGGTTAACTGGCAAACTTAACCTGCCTGAAGACCAAGCAATAGATTGAAGTGTTTGGGGAACTGGTAACAAAGTCATGCTTGATTCAGCTCTCTGGCAACAGTGGTAAAACCAGTGGTTGTTTGTTTCTTTGATCACTGAAACAAAACTCTGCTGTTCATTTAGCATGTTTAAATATATGATTCATGAACGTAGCTTTTCTGAAAAGTGCCCTAAACAAGAAAGAACACAGGCAACGTCTAGGATGTCACTGTTCTTGAAGCGTGTAAAAAATAGATCTTAAAAATTCTCCGCATGACAGTTGTGCTCAACAATTTGCACGTGTTCACTTCAGGGCAAAGCGTAACTATAACATGCTAGTTTGTGGTGTGCTTTCTCTTCTTTTTTTCTTTTTTTTCTTTTAGTGAGGTAAAAGATTACATCTAGGTACTCTGCATAATTATAGCAATGTTACGAAGAGTCTGTCTGATGATACTCTTAACTCCCTGGTTTTCTCAGGTCTGAGCTGAGATACAAAACTTGCCTTGAGCTGACACTTTGCATGCACAGTTTTAGTATAAGTACAGCTTTTCTGTGGGATAAACTCTGGTTTCGAACAAATGAAAGGCTGCTTAGAGACTGTGTATTTCAGTCTGTTTAGATCATGCGACAGTTTTTGTTTTAAAAACCACTTGTTTAGTTTGTTCAGGGTTGTTCTTGGATACTGCTAAAAAAATGTGGTTTGCTGCCAAATAAAAACTTAGCAATAAATATATTTGCCCGATGAGCTTAAGCTATATTAGAAATAGTGTTAGGATCACGCCGTATCGTAGAGCTTTGGAACTGCAGCTCATGCATTTTGGGCTGCTTCGTTTCACCTTTGATGCAGCTCGTGGTTGACAGCAAACGTGGTTAATAACCCACCATCCAAGTAGAGATGCTAGAAGATGTTATTCTTCTTGGGGCAAAAGATCTGTGTGTCTGCGCCTGCAATATGATCTGCACGAACGAATCTTCTGTCCGTAGGGTCTTGGCCTACAAGCTGTATGCGAAAAGGTTCAGGTGGTTGGACACGATAGAGTATATAGCATAGATTTTGGAGAAGCGAGCACTGGGTTCACAGGTGGGCTGCACTGAGGCCTGACAGTACTAGCTCTGGCAAGTCCTTTCGATTTGATGTGTCTTACTGTTGTAAATTTGGATTATCCAGAAGCGCTTGTGCCAGCACATGCTTGTGCCAGTCATGTGCTGTAGTCCCGGTTTAGTCAGTACACTTGAGCCGAAGGCTAGTTCCCCTCCGCAGATAAAGGTCTGTCAAAGTCTGTGGATCCACTTATACAGCCATATGTACAATTACGAGTTTCATCTCTGCCGATCTTCCTGAACGAATAGTAATTCATTCTCCCCTTGGATGCTGTCCCACTCTGCAGCATTATTCCGTTTTACTGCTGCAGGTTATTATGTCATTAATCTCACGCTGCCTAATCCTTCGGTTACCATATGACTTAGTTTTTCTTACACTCTTTATTTCATGGTAAAATTTTGTTGAACACGGTGGCTGTGCAAGTGGTTTGATAAGTGTTTCGGGGAGGAGTTGGGTTCTCTTTTTCTTTTTTGTCCTTAATATTTCAGAATAAGTACATCTCCTTGACCACACTTTTTGCGACAATACCGTTGGGATTAACTGTCGGTGCATAGCTCTTAACAAATGAAATCTCTGAACAGTTAAAATGTGTGAAATTAACTGTGAGCTTTTTTGTTTGTTCTTTGGGTGTCGTATGACTGAAAATGACATTTTCTAAAGATTAAACTCAGCAACGTTTTTCTCTGATCCGTTGTGTCCTTGACATTAAAACCAGACAAAAATGAAGCATGTTATCTACCACAGCCCTTGTACATCACAATTCAGATCACCATAAAGCCAGAACGGACTTTTCCCCCTCTGTGGCAGCCTGTGTGAAAGGGTGTTTTATGCCTTAACCTGGTTTCTTTTTTTCTTTTCCCCCTTTTTCTATCACATGTATTCTTACCTGTAGAGTTTGTGGAATAATACTGTGGTTCTCTCTGGGACAGTTTACTGGTTGTTAATTGACTGTAACTTTATTTGAATGTAATAAAGAAATAGGAGTCTTTAATCTTACTTAAACTTTTGGAGATGTTTTTAAAATTTATTTAGGTTTTTTTATATATAGCTTTATGCAAACAAATTTTGTGTGACTCTTACACTTAAAATGAACTGGTTTACTACTTTTGGTAGCACTGTAGATCACAAACTGAGAATGCATACGTGTATGTTTGTCTTTAAGGCCATGGTAGGTGAGGAGTGTGTAGGTGCCATCGTCTGCAAGCTGGATATGCACAAAAAGATGTTCCGCAGAGGTTATATAGCCATGTTAGCAGTGGATTCCAAATACAGAAGAAAAGGAATTGGTAAGAATAGCCTTTTTTGTTATTTCTTACTTAAATCCTGTAGTTGGGGTAACTGTAGCTGTCATAAAGATTTAAGCAGAACTGAATTTCTAGATGTGGTGGTTTGTCTGTCATCCCTGCCTTACTTGACCACACAGGCTCCCCAGTGGCTCTTTAAATTTTGTTAAAATAACCTGAAATGCCCTGTGAGAGACATTCACACCTGGGATACGATAAAGCTAGGCTGTCAGCAGCCCCTTACCTGTGCCTGTCACCACTGTCAGGCAACAACAGGGGGGATCGCTTTGCGTTTTTGTATGTGCCCTCATCGCTGCATGTCTTATGTTCAGTCTATTTTTTTTTGCAGTGAACTTATCCCCTGACTTTCCCTTATCAATTATGCATAGATTGCCCACTGGGGAGAATGTATGTAGCTCGTTGTATTAACAAGTGAAGAAAAATAGTTGTGCATTGCTACTCAAATGACTGAAGCTCAGATCTGTTTTCTTGGGAAGTTACAAGGTAAAAGAAATGAATCTTGGGAGTTTGCCCTCCCTTATTGATCAGTTTTGCCCCGATGAGGGGATTTTTATTCCACCACCAGTTATCCTAATTGGTTTAACTAAAGATCTGTTCTTATGGAACTTAAATTTTTGTGTTGGCTATTGTGAAATTATGTTCTGTCACATTTTTCACTTAAAACGTAGACATCAGCTTGAAAGACTAGAAATGTGCTTCGCCACTCATTCACACTGAACAGCTCATGCTTTTGTGATTAAAGACAGAAAATTATTTGCAATGGAAAAATACGGTGGTGATACGTTGCAGAATGGTACCATTGTGTGTGTTCTCCTCTTCGAAAAAACCCAACCAACCCTCCAAAAAACTTGAAACACTACATAGTATCATGATCATTCAAGCGTGTGCAGAGTGGTGGTTTTTTTTTTCTTCAGTGCAATTCTGAAGCCATTGTTGGTTTTTTGTAGTGGAGCAGAGGGAAGAGGATGCTGAGAAATCACTGTCTCTCCTTTTAGCTGAGTCATGGAGGAGCCTGCCATAATTTAATTGCAGGTGCTTGGATTCATAAGTAAATGAGAACTAATGCTGTTATTTGTGAAGATCTCTGCAAGATTTTTCCCCCCTTGCTTTAGTCAGTTCATTATTTTAGAATTATATAAATAGAACTTATATTTAAAGCCTTGCTTACTTTAGCATTAAGTGTGTTGGCTTTTTCCTACACTTGCCACCTTGCTGTTTCTCAAAGTATGCTGTTAATCTGCAGATTTGTTTTAAACGTAGTAGAGTTTTGTCGTACATTCAATGAAAATCTTAATTGATTAAAGTTTTGAGAATACTTGGAAACATTCTCTAGATTCCTTGGGGTTTTTTTTCCTTTTCCTTAGCCTTCTTATGGAAGTGAGATTTATGCAATTTCACTGAACAGCAGTTTTTTCCACTAATATCTTTGAAATCAACTTTCAATTTCACCCCAATTCTACAGACAGGTAGGGATATTACATTTGTAGAACTGTTGTGAAATAGATGAAAAATAATGATAAAGAATTAAGTTAGTGCTTGACTGAGGGCAAGGGATGGGCTTCAACCGTGTTATTAGATACTAGCAAATCCAAATGGGAGTGAGCCACAAGAAAAGTGGTTTCATAAGTTCTGTTACTAATAGAAGTATTTGTTTTAGTAAGAGGAAATTCCCTTGGAAGACAAATGTCCTTCAAGTACGTGCCAGCAGATTTTGACTTTAAATGCAACAAAAAGGAATGAATCACATCTTGGAAGGCTATATATAACACTATGTTAAACATAGAAGCCTGTTTCTAATATCCTTGTGTTAGAAGAATCTTGCGCTCAAGCTGAGTCTCTGGATAACTTTACGGATTATTTTAACGGTCAGATTTGAGGCTGCAACTTGACTGCAACTTCTTGTTTCTTTTTTTTTCCTCCCTGCTTTCCCCAGGTGTCATGTCACGTAGACATTAGTCATGTATAAGCCAGCATCTTTTGCATTGCAACTCTGACACTCACTGAAATCTATATTTCAGGTACAAACTTGGTTAAGAAAGCTATTTATGCTATGGTTGAAGGAGATTGTGATGAGGTAAGATTTTATAATCAAAAACTTTCATAATGTAAATGGTTTGCATTCTCCTATATGTGGATTCATTTCACAGGTTTTTCTTCTACAGGACTTTTTTTAGGTGGGGAGTGGGTTGGTAAGAAGCTATTCCTTTTATAATAAAAGGAAAAATAACCTCAGAAAAACATATGGCACAAATAGGAGAAGGGTTTTTTTTTAAGTTTTGTCATAAGGGCTCAAATTAAGTGTTTCAGGTTTTGTTTTGCTTTGCAAAGCTGCCTCAGCCTTGGGCTGCAGCACGTTTTTCTCCAGAGACTGTAGCTGAAGGTGCCGCTGACCAGTGTAACTTGCATGTTTCGTGCAGTACTTCCATACTTTCTGAACACACAGATACTGGAACAGTACGTACTGTAGTACTGCAGAATACGGTTTTATCACCCCAAGCTGTCAGGCTGTTCCGACAGCGCATAGCTATCTGATGTAGCACCAACAGAGCTCACGTTGTTTAGCATGTCAGTGAAAACGTGAAAGGAAAGTGACTCGCTGTCAAACTTGCTCTGGCCCTATATTTTATCAGTCTTTCCTTTTACCAGGTTACAGTCCCTCTTTTTTTTTTTTTCTGTATAATATATGTATAAAGCAACTATGTGCCATGTCTAACTTGTGAGGAATTCTCCCTACATCCATCCTCCTTAATCCGGTTATCTCTCCCTTTAACTTTTATCTGCTTGGTATGATGTAATTGTTTGCTTGTTCCTGATATGTGAGCACGGTGTCATTTTGGTGTCTCACAGTTAATGATCCTTTCATCTCTCTGTTATCTCGTTTCAACTGCTCCCTCAATTGTCCTGCTGTGGTGAAGTTCCTTATGCAGAACTACAGTTTTTTTTGTCTCAGGACTGCTGGCACATAGTCTGTTTATCTTTCTCCTTGTTGTGTTGCAGCATCCTTGTGCATGTTCTGACTTTATTCGTTGTTTGAGATGTTTATTCTTCCCTTCAGATTCTTGCATGCCTCTGCTTACTGGTGTTCTTTGTTTTTCTTTTCCTCTATAATTTGCATTATACTCGGGCAGTGTAGTGCAGTCTGAGAGTTCTGTAGTTCTTTAAGTTCTGCATTTTAGCTTGTTGCTTCTATCATCATATGCTTTGCTCTAGTTCTGGTTTACTACTTGCTGAATTGAATTGATCAAGAAAAGGTTTTTGTTTGGTGTTTTGGTCTTTTGTTTTCATTGCTTTCCACCATGGTCTTGAACTCTTTTGCCACTGCTAAAATATTCAAGATTTAAAAAAAAGCTGTGGAATGGTATTACGCTGTTCACGGATGGAGAACTGAGGTGCAGAGGAGTGAATTGTCAACTGTTGTTAGAGTGTCAGTAGTATAATTGGCTATTTCTGTTCAAGCTACCGGAGTTGCAGTAGTTACCGTGTGACTTAGGAGTGTATGTGTACCACTTCTCATGTAACTTCATTGGACTGTCTAACAGGTACATGAATAATGATCCCTCCCATGTCTTTTTTTCCTACAGCTGTAGTATTAGTCCAAGAATCCTTCTTACTGGTTTTTAATCCTTGTAAAAATGAAACTAAGGTGATAAGGATTGCAGGCTAGTCTGCAGTGAGACCTCATTAAGTCTTAGTCACAGATTTTCATCTATGGTGCCATAAATCTGCACTAAGTGCAGAGGGTGTTTTGCAGAGACTACTGCTGTCCCTCTTTAGCCGAAAGCGCTTGAAGTGTGTGCTGGATGGGTGCAGGCCCATTTCAGTTCCCATATGGAAACTGTCACCCTGTGTGTGGATGATTCTGAACTAATCACAAAATGCTTTGGGTTGGAAAGGATCTTAAAGCCCATCCAGTTCCAACCCCCTGCCATGGGCAGGGATACCTTCCACTAGACCAGGTTGCTCAAAACCTCATCCAGCCTGGCCTTGAAGACAAGCCAGGGTTGCCCTGCTTCGGCAGGGCTTTTGCATCAGGTGAGTCTTGTGCTGGCACAGAGTTTTGGAGTGGGAGCTGCTTATGCCCAGGCAACATGGAGTGCAAGCAGAGTTCTTTTCTGACTTTCTACACCGTTCAGCAGTCATACCCACAGTGATTTCATGCATTTATGTTGTTGTTTTTCAAGTACAGATTATCTACAGCCAAATAACCAATGTTTTCATGTTTTTCTTCCTTTCTCTGCCACCAAGTGTAGTGGTACAAAATAATACTGGTTACTTGCAGCACGTGGTGAATTGCCAAATTTTCAGTCACAACCAGCATCTGAAAAATCTGATTTGCCACCCATTAAAAGCTCTGTCCAATGGAGCCAAGACACTTGCCCCCACCAGTTTTTACTACGGTTGTTAGGAAAGTGGTTTCTGGCTGTCTAATTGATGCCTAGAGCTGATTAAACAGGGAGTAGTGCATCACAGCAATTTGTCGTTGTGAGGTGTGTGAACAGTTTAATCACCTCTGCTGTTCTTAAGATATCTTTCTACATCCCTTAATAAAATGAGAAGCGTGATGAAAATAAAAAGATGCTGGTACTTGATATAAGATGAAGTACAATTCAGAAAAAAACCCCTATTTATTGAAACTTGCCTGGAATAGGATTAAAAACATGAATATGTAGCTGTGGGTGTCATGAAAAATTTCCAAAGGCTGCTTGAAAACTCTTCCAGTGAATCTAATTATGGAATAGATGCCATAAATGTACTTAATTTTTACAACTTGTCATATAATCTGATGTTTCCTTCACTGTGTTACTTTTCAAAGTACTGCAGAATGGCCTTTTGAGGTATCAATTTTGAGTCCTGAATAAATAAAGGGTTTGTACAACACCATAGATGAAAATCTTGCAAAATCACTGCTGATAGGCTGGCATTTCAAAGTATCCTGCGATATTTTAGTGATTAAGGATGCTTTTTTTCCCCTGTAAGTTAATTTAGTGGGAATAAACTAAGCCAAGCCTATGGGACAAGTGGTTTACAGTGTGAACTTCTGTGGTCAGCCAGCTGCCTGAAAGGTAGTTTGTTATCTGCCACGCTTCAAAGCTGAGAGGCAGTATCCTTCCAGCCAGAGGTTGTTTCCCGGCTTGAGGAAGCTGTGGGATCAGTAAGCGAAGAAGTGAATTGGCTGGAATGGAATCTGCACGGAGGGGAGGAGCTGGCTATGGCCTACATTAGAATAGAAACAAGGGAAGTGATCTGATGTTGGGGGTGGGTGAACTAGAAATAACCTTCGAGCCCGAAGAAAGTACTCAACAGCATGCTTTGAGCTGGGGTGTCTGGATATCGCACTACAAAACTAGAGTTTTGGGGTTCTTTTTTACCTTGGTGACTTTCTCAGGCATTTGATGGTAATGAATTCTAATTACTGGGGTAGTGAACTGGTGGGTTTTAAGATTATAATGGCCTGAGTTTCCCATAGGTCACAATAGTTTACATTAACTTTATGGGCTGGTTGTGTAGAAAATGTGAGCTATGGAAATAAGTCAGGTGAAGACAAGTAGTTTTGCTCTCACCTCCAAAGTTCTGAAGAGGCTTTTCTTCCAGTGTAAAAAAGGAAAGTATGGGCCAACTCCAGCAAGCTGGGTGTCCACTGGGGTTTTTTTTTTTTACATTTGCTTGGTTTTTATTGGCAAGGAACTTTCAAAACCTGGGGAATTGCAACTTCTCATGAGAATTCCTATTGAAACTTTAGAGTGATTTAAAGTAGGGGTGGTTTTTTTTTTACTACACCAGTAGGTGTGTCATTTTAATTCTGTACTACACATATATAAAATATGCATTTAATTTTTACAATCCTATTTGAAATTATCAAACTGTTGACATCTTAGCTTTTTCTTAATCTACAAATCATCTAAGGTATTAAGTGTTATTTATAATGTGGGTGCTACCTTTCTTTAAAAGCTAAGGCAGTTAAACTGATTAAGGACACTGGACAAGCACCCATAACTTGAATCTGATGATATGCCAGACTTATGAGTAGGAACAGCAACCTCTTCTGTGAGTGCTGAGAGTGTACTTTCTTCATGTGCTTATTTGATTTGGCTGTAGTCATTCTATGTCTTGGCTTCTAAACTTGAGTTCGTTCAGAGTTTGAACTGAAGAAGCAAGAAAGCTTGACCTCTCCATTTTTCCTTCAGTTTAGGAATAAATTCTAGGTATGAACACATAATAAGAAGAAACATCTCTGCTCTCATAGAAGATTCCTTGCTTCTAAACCCAGTTAAAGTTAGAGAGTTGATGTAAAATGTGAGGCTTATGAAATTTAAGGTGTAAGAGAAAGTAACAGCCTTCACAAAGTTGCAACTTGTGCAGAAAATGCTGTTAAATCCAGTCAGAGCTTTGCTGGTCTCCAGAGGACGATGAGATTGTGTTATTAGAGGATTTAACAGGCACATGTGCACAAAAAAATAGACCCTCTGAGACCAAAAATAAATGTAATGACTGAAGGTTTGCAGTTTGATTGAAAGGAAGAGATGAACCCTTCACAAAAGTTAAGCTAATGAAATTTGTATAAAATATGACCGCGTGTCCTTTTCAGAGAAGAGAAACATGTCTGTAGCCCTTTGCGATCGACGCAGGATGTTGAGATCAGGGAATTATTTCTCGTTACAGTGAGCCTCCCTTAGAAATACCAGAGCAAATCTCTTGCGTTTGCTTTCGAGATGAGCATTCGCTCAGATAGTGGGATTCCAACAAACCTGAATTTCAGCATTTAACCACTCCCTTAAATTCGGTGATCTGCAGCGCTGGAAGTCTTTCAGCGTTGCAGGGTGTGCGAGCTTGCAGTTGAATACAGACTTGTTGTATCACTCTGCCAGGTGACTGAACTTTTATGAGAGGGAATGCCATTTGTAGCTGAAATAAGAGTCTCCTGCACTGTGGGTGTACCTGGGTCAGATTTCCTCTTGGGTGTAATGCTTTGTTTTAATTTGAATTAAGTAGTTGTACAGTGCGCATCATTGTGTAGAAAAGAGCACTCTTCAGGAAACCCATCACGCTTCCATAATTTGTTATAAATTAATACTAATCCATTTTAATGGATCAAGGATGTTAAGAGTACTTGATCGAGTCACAAGACTTGACAGTATTATTCGATGAGGTGCCACCTAGAGAAATTTAATCTCTAATTCTTGCTATAAGACAAAGAATTGAATGAGGTTATCTTAAGTGTGCAGGTACAACGGACTGTCCTGCTGTAAATTAAGGGCTCTATTAATATTTTAAGATGCGACTCGGTTCCTTTTGAGAAAACGAACTTTTAAGTCTTACATTGTTCATTGAGTTGTTATCCCCAGGTTTATTCCTCTTTCAACATTGTTACACTGAGAAACGCAGGGGGAATTATCTATTGGAATGTGGTTCGAGTGGCTTGAAACTGGAGTAGTGGTCAAATATATACATTAAGTGGATTTTAAAATCTTACTGAAGCTGACCAGTCTAACTGCTGGCTGCCTCCCTCTCTTACATTGACTTAGCCACTCCTCAAACTGCAGAAACCAAACCTGATGGAGAGGAAAGGGAATGGTTTTCTCCTAGGCTGCTTTTTGAAGTAGCTCAACAAGAAGCCTAGTGGGCTGGCAGGTGAGGGGAGATGGAGATGCAAGCCTGAAGGCACTGGGGCTGCAGAGTCCATAAATTAGATTGTCTTAAACGGCTCTACAAATACAGACTAATATGTTGTTCCAGGTTTTGGGGGGAGTGGGGGGGATGTTGGCCAGGTTTTTTTTTTGGAAAGGAAGGGAGTCCTGGGTTTTGAGGTGGAGCAGCTGACTTTTCTTTGGACTAAGGGGATTTTATGCATATAGTCCTAACTACAGGGTGGGTATCAAATGCTGGTTTAGAAATAGCCGTTAGTGAAGTTAACACCAGGAGCGATCGCTGGTTTGCAGCAGAAATTGCTTAGGCTGTATTTTCATTATATGGTCTTTCTGCAGTGTGCATCAGCTCTCGTTTAATATGTGAATGTGCATGGTCATGGGACTGCATGTGCTCTGGTCAGCTTATTAGTTCAGCCTGTGTTCTTGCACAACCATGATCTGTCCTTAAATAATTGAGTTGGACAAAAGGGAAGAGGCAGAATAAGTTTGGATCGTTTGGAGTGGGTGCACGGCTTACTAGGTATGCCATAGCTCTGCTCACAGCATTTGGGGAAAAGAGGGGAAAACAATTTGGAGGGATGTACTTCAGCAGTTTTTTATTGGACTTCTTGATAATGGCAGTGGAGTTCTTTGCCTGTACTTGAAACTTCTAGGGTAATTTTGAGCCTTTGCTTAATCTGGACTACTCTTGCACTCGGGTTTGGTCTGAGCTGTTTATGGCAGGTCATCCTGCAACTGGGGTTTTACCAACGCAGGGGGAAAAAGAGGGAAAATGCTGCTTTTTCTTCCTGCAGTGCACTCTGATTTGAGTTTGGGATACTTGTGCTGAGCACAAATATTGCAAACATTGACCCTCTGACAGTGGTGGAGTGCTGAAGCTTCTATCTAGGTCTAATTCTACTGAATTAGAGGTCAAAGATATTAAATGACTAAACAAAACCTCACGAGCCAAGTTCTTGTGACGTGCAAAAGCTCAGTTGCTCATTCAAAATTCAAAGTATGTTTTGGACCCTGACCTGTTTGGTAGGTTGTTTTTTCAGTGGTGTGTGGCGTTGGTTTTTCTTAAGGGGGGAAGGGAGGGTATTGGAAGGCAGGGGTTGCTTTTCGTTTGGTGTTTTGGTTTGGGTTTTTTTTTTTTTTTTACCCTAACTATTAGGTGGTGAGTTGAAATACTGTTTACTGCAAAGAAGTAAGATCTTGATATGAATGAAACTTGCTTAAAGTGACAATTAACTGCTGGGTTGGTTTGTTTTTTCATGTGGGAGTGGAGGGGGGTTGCTTGAATAAGGCAGGACAAGAAAAGATTAATTTCATTCATTGCTAATAAGTACCTTTAAATAAAACCTTGGAAGTTGTTTCAGTAGTCACGTAATTGCAACTGCTTTCTAATATGATCTGCATTTTTTTCTCTCTTTTTTTCCTTAAAGGTTGTATTGGAAACAGAAATCACAAATAAGTCCGCTTTGAAACTTTATGAAAACCTTGGTTTTGTGCGAGACAAGAGGCTGTTCAGATACTATTTAAATGGAGTTGATGCACTGCGTCTTAAACTGTGGCTGCGTTAAAAGAAACCGTCACATCAAGCAACTGACGTCCCAACAGCGCGGAGTTGTCCTTTGCATGCAATGCAATTTGTACAAAATTGCTTTGCAGGTGGACTTAGTAATTTCCATGCAGCTCTTTCTGTCAGTGTCTCATTGAGTGTCGCACATATTTGTTGCACTTTGGCATGGCGCATTTGTTCAGAATTAAAACCGATTGTTTCAGACTTCGAGTTCTTTTGGTACCAGCAAGATGTGCCAGTCGATAGCCAAGATATGTTCATTCATTTGCAAGTCTACTGACTGTATTACATACACAGTGAACATTTTATCGAAGAACCTGTATGTGGAACACGACTTTTGGTTCCAGAAAAAAAAGCCAATGTAGATTGTAAAATTCTATAAGTATACTAACATTTCATACAAAAATTGCCATAGTTTTCTGGAAAAAAGGCTTCAATTTTAGGTTTTATTTTTCAATATTGAATTTTCCATTCTTAAATATTGGTACCTCAGTGATTAGTGAATGAAAAAAAAAATGTATTGTAGGGTGGGGTGTGTGTTACAATGAGTAACAGTAACAATTAAATTGCGTCTGCCAGGGCCTGTATAGATAAGTATATTTGTCTTCACCTCTAAGTTTGGAGTGCATGCTTTTATTCTTTTACTTTCCTCAATTGTCTTTGCAGGAAAATTTCTGCTTTTATTTAAATTCTGGATTTGATAATAAATTATTTCAGATTTTTATAATTTGGATACTTCTCCCAAACGAAGGTTTGGAAGGCCCTTCTTTTCTTATAGCAAGAAGTGTAAGCTGTTTTGAAAACCGTGAGTAGCTGCTAAAAGAGAACCTGATGTCACCAGTAATTCTCTGCTGGTTTTGGATGCACTTTTTTCGATAAAAGAGTGAGGGATTTTAAAAGAAGATATAGAAAATTAATGTAAATTGGTATGATTTTATTTAATCGAAATTATTGCTAGAAGCTCTGAAAAACAGCTATTTTAAGATAGTTGGAACAATTTTTTTCCAGATTCAGATTGCTTCAGTGTTCTAAAATGCTTCAATCTTTGGTTCTTGGTCTTGGAAATCAATTTTGAGATGTATTGTATCCATTTTTAGCTGCTCTCATTTTCTCTGATCTTACATGAGCTAAATTATTGGGGGATTTTTTTCCCTCCCAAACTCGAAGCAGCGGGGAAGGACTTCGCGCTCGCGCTCCTTTTCTTTCTTGCGTTCGCTCTTGCTCTCTTTTTTTATTTTTTTTTTAATTTTCCTTTCTTAAATTGGGCTTGCATAGGTTTTACCAATACCCATCAATTTTTTTTTTCAGTAATGACAGTGTCTAGGCTTTCTTGTTCAGTGTGATTCTATAGCCCAGTTCTATGAATCAGTTGGGTTTTTTTCACTTTGGGGGGTGGGGGAAGGTATTAGTTGACTTGTGGAAGCACCTATGTAACCTGTGAAAAGGATGAACTCTCAGTGAATCTGCTCTTCGGTAGTGGAGCGTACTCTTCAGATTTGCCTTACTACGTTTTCTTTTTTTAGGGTTTGGTTTGAGTCATGGGTGTCTTTTTTTTTTTTTTTTTGCTAATTACTGTACATTTAAAAACAAAACCAACAAAACCCCTACCTCCAGTAACATTTGGAAAAGAGCCCTGTGCAGGAAAACTGGATTTTTAAAGGAAAGCCTTATTTTGCACAGACCAATCGCACATGGTGATGGACATTTCTTACCATGTACAAATTATGAGTTGTATTTGGAAATAAAGGTTTTTAATGGAAATTGGCCCTTTTGAGTTTTCTGCTCGTAGACACCATTTGTGCTTTTGAGGGGGTTTGTACCCTCAGTAAAGAAAACTCATATTTCAAACGGTGCCCGAGTCTATTATTCCCCGACTGGTGGAGTTCAGCGTAAAGCCTGCGAGTTGCCACTACTGCCTTGGGACGTGAGACAAACCTGTTCACGTTACGTCCCAATCCTTCAGGTTTGCCAGTTGTTCTGGGCGGCTCTTCAGGAGGTTTTGTTCGCAGTTAAGACTCCTAAGTTGTTAACGTTAGATCAAGTGACGCAGATTTCTCTCAACGGCGTTCCAGGACGTAGTGACTGCTCTGGCTTGCTTGAACTTCGGAGACAGATCAGGGAGGTTTCATGCCTTGTGAACAGCTGTTAGCCTGGTTTGCAGTTTGCGACACAAGTCCATCTTGTGTGTCTGCTGATGTTTAAAAACTGAGAAGCCAGACAGGCAACTTTTCCATTGGTTAATATTTAAGCCGTGGGCGTCTTCGGATTCAAAACCTGTCTTAGAAGTTAGCAGAAATCACTTTTCACGAAGGCACTGCCAAAAACCTGGCTTCAGAGCAAACGTCAAATACAATTCCGTTTGTTTATTGTAAGAAGTAATTGTCGCCATGAGCGTTTGGAAAACCCTGCGCAAAATAGGTGCACGCTTCTTTTTTAAAAGAGCACATCGCCCGAAAGGTTCTGACACTGCTGCTGTGTAACACACAGTTCGCTACGGAAGATACTGAAGCTGTATGTGTTGGTTTGTATTAAAAGAAACATGAGTTGTTCTCTGTGTTACTTGGGATTTAGGTATCGAGTGGGAAGTTCCGTATTTGTAAAGAGATGAAAATAGGTTTTCAAAAGAAATCTGGCAAGGAAAAGTGGGTTAATTCTCACGCCTGTTGCTAAAACACAGTCCTCGTCCCCCCTCGCCTTTTGCATTGACAAATCTAACCAAGAAGCTGATCACTTTTATGTTTAAATCGGCCTGGATGTTGCTATTGGCTGACATGTTGGTATGGATGTTTGCATTATATTGTGGGGTTTTTTTTAAAGAAATTATCAGGTTCACCTTCAAGAAAAGTAGGCAGAATCTAATTGGTGTTGCATAGTACGTCACAAACTCTTTTTCAGGGCACTGCAAGACATTGCTAAAACCGAGTGCTATGTTAATTTCAGGTCTTGTATAACCATTACAACCTATTTTGGAGTTCAGGTATCAGATGGGCATCTATGGAAATATCAAGTGTATCTCACAATGCTGGACTGCTGTTCTGAGTGGATTATATTCTTCTGTCCCTTTACCCTTTTTGATGAGAACAAACAGTGGGGTTATGAAATGTACAAGCTGTCTAAATACAATGCAGTCAAATAAATGGTTAAGTTGTTTATCTATTTCCTTTTGAATGGAAATGTTCTAATGATTGGTTTGCTTTGTCTGCAAGATACGAATACACCTTTGTTCTTGAGAGAGAAACAGATTTTTACAAGAGAATTGTTTATCGCTACTTGATTTTCGATGCCTCTCTTAGAAGCATCTTGAATTATATGAACTTCTGTTTCATGGCTGAACTAAAATGTCTCTTAATTACAACTAACGTAGTCATTCTGGGCTTTCCTGGGAGATACGGGGTGGGGTGGTTTTGATGCTTTTGGTTATAATTTGCAAGAGTTGAGAGCTGTTTGCAGCCCTCAGCTGCAAGCTGAGAACTCTCCTAAGAACGTACGGAGGAGCCTATGGATTTTTAAAATCCTTTGTGCTTTATTCCCTCTACCATTACATTTAGGCTCCTGAAACTTGGTAAGACGTTGCCAGCAGGCGTTGTGCGTGGTTGGCTGTGTGTTTGTTGAGGTGTGCAGATGAAAGAGTCGTAACCAACCTCTGCTAGAGATTGCTGGTTGCCTGCCAGCAGCTCAGCCTTTTGTTCTTTCAGCTTCTTTTCTGATTCCTTACAGCTAAGCGATCTGATGACTAGAATTTGTTATGAATGAGGGTTGCACAGGCATTTTACCACTTCTTGCTCTTCTATTTGTCCCAGTAGTAGGAACTCTTGTATGTAAATGGAAATTTCTTTCCAACTTCAGCAACTGGGTGTTGCATATAACTTTTTACCTGCTCATAAACCACTGTTGAACAGCCTTGCTGATTTTTTTTTTTTTACTCTTCCAAGTACTGAATTCTGTGCAAGATAAGCATTACGTTATTTTTTCCTTGTCTTGCACCGCCATGTATTTATAGCCCCAGCATATCTAGTTAGTATGCATGGGCTAAAATAGATTTGGAGAGGCCTAGCGTTTCTTTTAATGTGAAATTATATGAAGTATTTATCTCTCAGATAATTTAGACTGTGCCAGACTGGTCAGGTAATATTTTTTGGGAATGAGCGTTTTATGTGTTGCCCAGCGATGCACACTTCAAAAATCTGTGATATCTTTCAGTGTGGGGTGCAGAGGGATCCCGAGCTATGACTCCCACAGGGAAAAGGAATGTCACTAGGTCTGCAGAAGGGTTTTTGGTGAAGAAGCTGAGGCTTTTCTCCTTCTGTTGCTATCCGAGTCCCTGTGGGGAAGACTGACTACTCCTCATCCTTGCTCTTCATTGAGAGGCACAAGGGTAAGGTAAAACAGTGCAGTTCAAAAGAGTTTGGAATAGATGAGGTATTGATCTTCTTAACTTGATGTCCTCCACAGAAGGACGGTCCCCCTCCAATGAAATCTTTGTACACTCTCTTCAAAGGAAATTG
Source organism: Rhynochetos jubatus (assembly GCA_027574665.1). Taxonomy (NCBI): domain Eukaryota; kingdom Metazoa; phylum Chordata; class Aves; order Eurypygiformes; family Rhynochetidae; genus Rhynochetos; species Rhynochetos jubatus. The sequence goes on along the minus strand of CM050648.1, from coordinate 143,395,696 downwards.
TGGATGCCTGCAGTTTCTGTGGATTCGAGGAGAGAATGAACAAATACTTGTAAAGAGGGATCTGTCGAGAGGTGCCAAGTAGATAAACTGTCCGAGGCTCAGGAAGTTTCCAGAGCTGAAAAGCCTCAACAACTGGGAGACCACTGGGCAAAGCATCACCAGCTATGAATGCTTGCCCCATCCTTCTTTTTCCCACTACATCTCCTTGTGCCAACTGTTCCTGTATTCCCATTTTATGGCCGATACTGGAGATGAGAGAGTGGGCTGGATGGACTCCGGGTCTGAGCCAGGCTGCCCGTGCGGGACAGAGCGATGCTGCCGCGGGGCAGGGAACTGGCCAGCCCGCAGGGACAGCTTTCCACCTTTGGAGGCGGAGGAGGCTGCAAAGGGTCTTGGTTTGTAGACACTGGATCTGGGCCTTGGTAGGACAAGAGCTGCTTCTGTTCAGTAATACTCCTTTGCTCCGATCCAGTGCCAGGAAAGCTGCCCTGGGGATAACCAGAGTTTTCTGTGCACTTTCCTACCGTGCCAGGGGTCTTTTCCTCCTGCTCAGTCAGATGAGCGCAACACCCTGTTACGAGCTAAGAAGTGCTTCCTGGCCTTAGGTTTTTCTACAGTGTGCCTCGTTAAATGACGGTCAGTTCTTGCACCTTGCTAGTAGTACAATTGTTTTCTTCCTTCCTTCACTGAACATCTGTTAACAGCCAAATAAAAGAAACATCCCCTCTGTCTCACTGCCAGCAATCCCTATTGATCTTTCTTTAGCTGCATAAAATAGGAAAAAGGTCAAATCCAATGTGTGGTTTATGGTCTGCACAGTTTTCTGCCAAAGCTCGGCGGCAGGTCACCGTGCGCTTTTGATGTGTATGTTTGTATTACCCATAGGCCTTAGGTTGATGATTCCTTGATTTTAAGTGGTTGAGTAGGAAGTGAGAGATCATCTTGGTTTTAAAAAACCTGAGTAGAAACAAGAAGGTACTGAAAAGTCTTAATAAGACTCTTCCAGAAATGTTAAGGTCCCTGGGGGACACACACATAATCCCTCAGGTTTGGATTTTGTTAAATCTCAGTGTCTGACTTCTTTTTGAGCAGGCATGGAGATTGATTCTCTGAATTTTCAGCCATTGCCTTGAAGATGGCTGGAACACAAAATCTCCAGGTGGGAGACACGGATATAAATTTCACCTCTGCATCGACCAGAAGCTCCCTCCTGAATGCAAGAAGTTCTCCAACAATCAAAAATGAACTCAAAGAGCAACAAAAAATAGTGTATATCAGAAAAGTTAAAAACCCCCACCCTATTGTGATATTTTTCCTGTTTTTTGCACCAGCTAATGCCTTGAATTTCGAGTTTTTCTTTAAAAAAAGATGCAAAAGCAGAAAAAATAATTTCTGCTGAAGTGAATGCGTCTCTCCAGGTGCTGGAGAGTGGGAGAAGGTGATAAAGAGGGTGGTTGTGGCTAAAGATATAATATGGCAGCTCAATAGTAACTGGTTTCTATTTTGTTTCTGTCAGTAATAAGATAAGAACAAAAAAATGAAGCAGCAGGTGGTAAAATACCAAGAACAATGAAGGTTGAAAAAGTCAGTGACTGAGCAGCTTTGCAAAGGCAAGACAACTGTGCAAGGCTGAAGTTACTACTGATCTTATAAAGCAGGGGGCCGAAAGTGCTAGCCGTGCAACCCCCTCCAGGTAGGACTTGGAAAATACATGTTCTGTCCACGTGAACGTGCTCCTTTCCGTGAGTAATTTCAAGCACGCAACTAATTGAGTGCTCTCGTGTTGCCACGGCTCCCTCCTGAGGGATGGTTGCACTGGAGAAGGCTCTTAAGTCTAAATCAAAATTAGTCTTTAATATTAGAAAGAACAAACAACATGAGCCCTCAGAGTTGGAAGCATTTGATGAAAGTGGTTGATGTGTCGCCTCTGAATTGCGCTGAGTGTGCTTCAGCCTCATTGACTTGAAGCGTAAGGGCTTGCTGGAGGAGCTAATTGGATTAAGAAGAAAACCAGCTGCTCTTCAACCAAATTAAGGGTGTCCTTCTTTCTCATCTCCCTTTTCCACGCAGCGACCTGCTGCTCTGAGGCTCCTGCAGCTTTCCAGGGAATAAATGGCAGTTTCAGGTGTGCAAAGCAGCCTTTGCCTAATTAAGGGCTTGCACCATCCATCCTAATGCTGCAGTTCAGTGATACCATTCACCAGAAAATGTGATTTACTCCCCACCCCCCCCCCCCCCCACCCCCCACCCCCCCCCCCACCCCTTCTTTTTTACACAGATGGCTTGATCCAGGAGCCTTTCGGTTGCCTTTAGGTCCAAAGTCTGTCTCGTGGCCGGCGCAGAGTGTGTTTTTGCAGCTCTAACCCGAGCTTGTTGGGGCTGAGTGAGCTGGGCCGTCTGAAAATGTAAACAACCTCAGAAGAGTAAATAAATTGGGAAGTGGTTCAAGCCGCACATGGTAGTCAGAGGCTTTTTCTGCAAATAGCAGAGGTTTTTATCTTGCTATCTGAAAGTGACATTCAAAAAATTGCTCTCTTGGGGCTGGAAAAGAAGTTCTTCATTACAGAAAACAGGGCTGGATATGATTAAAAAGAGAAAGTGTTCTCCTCGGGGGGGGGGGGGGGGGGGGTGTTTTATTGAAGTGAAAATTGAAAAGCTGGCAATGTCTGGGCTCTCGATGAACCAACGATCGCTCGAATGGTTTGGTACGTCAGCTGGCAAGTGGAGTATGTAGGCAGCATCTACGTAGGTGCTCCCGTGCACTGGGCACCCTGTTAAGGGACTGCGTTTAGTGGCTGCTGTCTAGTCTCAGTATACTCAGTCCTACGGACCTTACCAAAATATGCCAAAGATAAATTAGGCAGAGATTCTGTAGTTCTCTGTGAGATTGTTTTGCAGTAAACGATGCATTCTTGGAAGGTCCTTCGGACGAAGTGTGCTGTGAAAACTTTTCCAGTGTTAAAATCCCAAGAACACCTTGAAACCTACAGAAAGAACCCTTTTTCTTTCGTGGATCCTGGAAGTGACTTCTGTTTTTTTTTTGCTCACCAGCTAAATAGCTTAGAAAATACTTCCAAGCATGGAAATAAAAAAAGATCTGGAAAAACATTTTTAAAAATGTCTATTTAAAACCAGCTTCAACACTCTTCCACTCCTGTTTGAGCTTTGCGAACTTTTAGTTTTCAACCTCTTCTAACACTGAAAGAACGCTTTACTGTGAGTGAGCTTTTGTGGGTAAACAGTTTCCAGGGAGATTTAAATTTCTTTAAGCTGCAAATTTCTGATCCTTGAAATTCAAAGATAATTTTTTGGGGTTTCTTTCAATTGTGTCCAGCTCACAAACTGCCTTCGGTTAGCGTCCGTCAGAACTCTAGCCGTCTCGCTGGGGCTATTTTGCACGGAGTTGCTTCCAAAGCAGTCCGTGTCACTCTACAGTGCTTGTGGAAGCTCTCCCTGGTGCCTCGCAGGGACAGCACGCCTGTGGGCAAGGCAGCGAGCGCCCACCTTCCCTCATCGTGAGCAAAGAGCATGGGTACAGTTGTGCATTCGCTTGGCTGCAGTCAGCATCGGTGAAGGTTTGGGGACAAGTTAGGAAAGAGCTGCAGTCCGGAGATGGGGAGAAAAAGAGGAAACTGAGGCAGGAGGGTGTGGGTGTGCTGGCATCCTTTGGATACGCCACTTCTGGAAATCAGAACTGCTGCTTCTTCGGTGGTGAGTGCTGTTGTCATACCTTGGAGTATGTGGATTGTCTGAGTCTCGTACAGGCTGAGAGAATTGGTGGTGGTCAGCCTGGAGAAGAGAAGGCTCCGGAGCTTCCAGTACCTGAAGGGGCTACAAGGAAGTTGGGGAGGAGGCTTTTTACAAGGGCCTGTAGTGACAGGACAAGGGGTAACAGGTTTAAACTGAAAGAGGGAGATTGAGATTGGATATCAAGAAGAAATTCTTCCCGGAGAGGGTGGGGAGGCCCTGGGACAGGTTGCCCAGAGAAGCTGTGGATGTCCCATCCCTGGAAGTGTCCAAGGCCAGGCTGGATGAGGCTTGGAGCAACCTGGTCTAGTGGAAGGTGTCCCTGCCCATGGCAAGAGGCGGGACTGGATGATCTTTAAGGTCCCTTCCAACCCAAACTGTTCTACGGTTCTATGATTTGGGATACACCGTGGGTGTGGATCCTCAGGAAACCTGCAATTTTCACCCTCTTCTCTCCATACAAGAAAGAATGACTTCATCTAGCATTAGCTGGCTTAAGACACCGGATCATACATATGTTGGTGGGGGAAATGCATGAAAAACGAGCAAGAATTTGGTTTGGGAATTACCTTTTGTTGGTGCTCAGTTATTACAGCTCCTATGGATTTGTGCCAAAGTAGTTTTTGCTGGGGACTTTATGCACCTGGGGGGATTAATCCCTAAAGCTGGTCCTGACACAGGACGACGCCTCTGACTCCTGTAACTCAGAAGAGAGTCGAGAGACTGCCTCACTTCACCCAACAGAAACCAAAGTGTTTCTTTACAATTAGGACTTCAGGGAAAAATGGTGAACCGCAGTAAGTTACAGCTAACAAAACAGGAATAAAGCAAGCCATCCTTTAGTGGTCACCTGAAACAGCAGCTACATCAGAAGCTGTCTCAGCCTGAGCAGCTCTCAGAAACCTTTCTGGATCAGGTGATAGCTTCAGTTCGCGCTTCTAATGCCTGGCTGCCCATCGCAGCCTTCCTGGCTGTAACCCTGCCTCGGGGTGCTGCTCCCCCTTACCCAGCACTGACAGCAAAAGGAGCCCTGGCCATGAAACTACAGCTGCAGTCGTGTCCCCAGGGGTTTTGGCCATTTTCCCCATTTCTGGCTGTTGCCCAGCAAGAGGTTTCACTGGGGTTCTTGCCTGGGCAGTGAAGGTGTTGAAGCAGGTACGGGGAACTGGGTTGGTTTCGAAAGACAGCATGAAAAATTGTGCGAAGGTGAGTAAAAAGGAGAGTTTGGTGGGTTATTTTCACCATACATGTATCAGTTGCAGATCCTCTTCATAGAAGTCAAATCTCCTTCAGAAATCGGGTAGTCTCCTAGTACGTTTGGTCGAATTCTATCCCCAGAATTTGCGTATCACGGTGCTGCCCTAACCTAGGCCAGCTTACCCCACGCACACATGGATTTAAGCAGTGAATGAAAGCTAAAACCACCTCTCCTAAACCTCAGGCTATGCATGATTTAAACAGTGCTCACAGCCCACTTTTCCATAGACTGGCCCAACTTGCTTAGAAATGAATAGAGAATTATTATTTCTTTAATTTAGACTCTAAGGGAAAGTCGCAGTTCTCAGACACAGCGCCGTGTGTTTGCTGGTCTCCGGCTGCTTGGCTTACTACAGTTGTAGGAGTGAATTTTCAAAGTGTCCTTTATCATGGGCTTACCTGTTTAATTCGGTTGATTTAGGCTTGTCTGACTCCTCCGACCACAAGCACACTGGGTTCGGTCTGGCTGTAAACACCTGGATACAGGGCTGGGGGGTTGCTCCTTGCTCTGAATTCATGGTGGTCACTCAAAAATCTCAAGGTACAGACCCCATGCAAAGGATTTGTCCTTTCAAGAGAAATTTTTCATTCGGAGTACCCAGTTTTTGCTCCATGTTAACATCTGGCACCTTTTAAAGCCAAAATTTACTGCAGTTCAAGGTATTTTTTCCCCTCGTGAAAGGCTCTGTAACGCTTCCAACTGCTTAACAGTCTGCTGGCTCCTCCGGCTGTGCCCCACGCTGCTCTTTATCTAGTTCAACAAGTCTTACCAGGCTGCTTTCCGAAGATCTGGAGTATCTACAACGCGTCTGGGTTCTGCTGGGAATCTGCTCCACCGCTCCCTGCACGGTCCGGCTCGGATGTGTGAGGTGAATAATCTGCGGAGGTTTGGGCTTGCTGGTGTGACTGATAACAGCTTTACATAGAAATGAGGCTAAAGAAGGTTGGGATGCACAGGTCTAATCTCTCTGCTTGGGCTTTAATAGGAAACAAGAGGAAAAGCAGGTAGGCAAGTCTGTGCTGATGGATAAAGCACAGCCATAGGGCAGAGGAGGGAGAGCAAGGACATGTAAGTCTTGTATTTTCATGTGCTTTACACACTAGGGTTAAACCAGACCTGGTTAAACAGACTCTTCCTTGACAGTAAGTGCTTGGTTACCCACTCCTCAAATTACCCTGCAGGGGTGGGAAAAAGGGGTAGAGGCTGGGGAGTATCAGGGGAAGAGGAAGGCAGCAGTGAGAAATCAGAGGGGTGGAACTGATGAACTGTCTCACTGAAAGGGCAACATTTAATTCACCTGAGGGGCTGTGTGTGGCCAGAAGGAAATACCTGAGAAGGTCGAGAGGTGATGTCAGGAAGACTGGCAATAAAAAATTGAACTCTTCATGCAGAATGGACTACCAGACCCTATGGAAAAAACAGAAACAGGGTAAAAATCAGTCCTGAGTGCAGACCAGGTGTGTGCCCTCCTCCAAGAATGTTGTATCCTTTGGCAATCCTCTACACCTTGTGATGTATTTTTGCTGGGTTGTTGATCTGAACCAGTTCCCAGAAAGGTTCAGGCAGCAAAGGAAAGGCTGGAAGCAAAGGAAGGGAGAGGTGGACCTCTGTATATTGGTTGTGATGAACTGAGAGCTCAGCCGTTGTGAGTAACTTCCCCTGGAGTCAGTTCAGGTCCCGGTGAATGCTGGCAGCACCAACTGCCCTCTCTGGGTGTGTTCCCATTGAGTAGCTTCCAACTTGGTTATAAAATAACCCAGATTAAACCCTGCTCTTGTGTACATCTCCTCTAGGAACAAAAATACCTGCCCTTGAGCCTCTGGGTTTCCAGCCCCCTCTGATTATCCTTTCTTCCCCCAGTGTGATGCAGCAATCTCCCAGAGCAGCAGGAAGGCAGAGGGACTTCTCAAGAAGTTGCCCCCAAGTTCTGTGCCCACCACATCCCCTTCCCCAACGTGCACGTGGCCAGGGAAGGATCACATCCTACCCTTGCAGGCAGACTCTGGGTGCTCTGACTTGTTGCAGAGCTGAGCCTCCTCTGGGATGGTTTAAGAAAGAGGACAATTTTTTTCATGTTTAAGAGCAGGGAATTAATCCCACCTGCCAAATCCTTCTAGGTAAACAAGATTAAGCTTTATCAAGGAAACTTGAAATTATAAAACCTATTTTTCCATTTCAAAACTCACTTGTTTCCTTTTAGTAAAGTTTTTCGTTCTTAAGAACACTTTTGGGCTTATTGTCTGGTTCTGGACAGCAACTGAAATGGGAAAAAATAATGAGAATTTGTGCAAGAGTCCTTTTTCCTTCAGGTAGGAAGAGCCACCTTAGAGGATGTGGGCTGCATCCCTCTGAGCCAGCTGCATCCTCTCCGAAGCATCCCAGGATGACGGATGCTCAGGGCTCCCTGCTCAGGTCCTTTGCGAAGACCACAGCTTTACTTCACCTGCTTCAGCACCAAAATATGGTGGTGCTCAAGTCCCTCAGGAGGCCCCTGAAGGGAACTTAAGCCCAAGTCCACATACTTCTCTGAACAATCACCATAGAGAAACATATGTTGGCTATATATGACCAAGAGACTACAGCTCTTAAACCCTTAGGAAATGTCTGTCTGTGGCAGAAGGCATTGCAGGATGGAAACATGGGCAGAAGCTGAACAGCCTCAGGTAGTATCACCTCAGGGGATCGGGAAAAAGCCCATGTATTTCTTTCAAACCCAGCTCTGCTATCCCCATCTTCCAGCACGTTTAACCCACAATACCCATCTGGGAGAAAAGACTGGGTTTCATGTTAACAGGCTTTAATTGTGTGGGTAATGTGCTTGCTTCTGCAGGTGTTGTGTTACTGGCTGCCCTCTGAAAGCAAGGATATTTCTCCTCAAGGTTAGGAGGATCTTCCTGTGCATTTATTTGTCCGGTCACTGAAGTAACGCCTTTCTTCTGACAACAGGAAGGTTGTGGTGCCTCCTGTGCTGTGAAAAAAGCATCAGCAGAAACCCTGAGACAATGTTGTTCACATTTAGGGGTGGTTGTTTATTTTATTTTTTCTGTCTGGGATCTTTTTGTTTGTCTTTTTTTAAAAGTCATCTTTCTTGGGCTCTTTGAAATGCACCGAGTGGATAATTAAGTGCAGGAAGCATCCAGTCCCTGGGCATGATTTGTATGCTAATCAATGAAACCAGCACCGCTGGATCATATAGCACTTGGACATCAAAGCAAGCCATTAGGGAATGGCTAGAAGATGATAGCCATGGGGAGCTGGTGGCGGTGGCTGGAGGCATCCCCCCAGGAGCGGAAGTCCTGGCAGCGAGCACGGTAAGACTCAACTTCATACCTGACTCACCGGCGTTGTCTAGTAGGGCAATCTGCATATGGTTGGCAAAATCCGCCACTGAAGGGAAGTTACTTCAGGGAAAACGTTGCCCTAAAAGCATTTCATTATTTTTATGACAGGAGCCATCTGAATAGAAGCACTTTGGTATGTTGAGCCAAATTTTATAGCGCCCTCCTCCTTGGTTGTGTGAAACGTTCCTTGCAAAAACACCACAGTTTGAAAAACAGCCCTTAACGACCATCAGGTTCATGAACCCCAGAGGCAAAGGACTTCATTCTACACCAACAAGCAAAATAGATAGGTAGGGTTGCCATAGGCGGGTGTTATTTTCTCAGTACGGGTCCTGAATCTGAACACATCTGAGTTAAGAGTAATGATCTTCTTTGGAGGTTTTTGTTAACGCGGATTCACTCCCTGCTCCAGATCTCAGTGCCCCTCTCAGGTTCCTGGTGTGAGCACAAAGGCAGGTATTATTGTGCTTAACTAGAACATCAGTTACAAAATCTGAGTGCTTGAAAGCTGGGAAATGAAGAGGAGAGACCTCATTCATTTTAATTATTTCCACATCATAACCACTTAACGTGACTTTTCTTGATGATAAACAAAAGCCTTTTCTGCCTCTGCAGCTACCTAATTCCAACTCAGACAGATACTGAGCATCTTGTCTGCTCTTTTTAAAGAATAGATCTTTTTCATTTTTTAGTATTTTGTAGTTATTTTTCTACTTCTTACACAGATGAAGACCAAACCCCTATAATTTTAACACAACTCATCAGTGCCTTGCATCAGAAGGGTGAAACCCGTGCATCACACTGGCTGTGTCCCAGGTCCTTCAAGTCCCTGTCCAGAAGCGACTGCTTTCTGTAGAGTCCTACAGAGAGGAGACTAAACATCTGATCCTGCAGCCGTAAAATCATGCACTCTTCCACTTTACTTGAAGAGAAACCCTCTGATACCTTCGTGGACCACCATCAGGGGGTCCCACAGGGAAGCCAGGAGCTCTCATATAGCTCATTCCTGCTCTTGCATGTCATTTGTGACCTCCCATCGACACAAGCCGGTGCACGCGTTCACCGAGCCTTTGCCGTACCGAGGTCCTTAAGAGGGATGGAAGTTGTGAGAAGGGAACTGATGAAACAGTATCCCAGTATCAGCATCTTGGAGTAAAACACCAAAGTGATGGAAGCGTTTCCCCAGGCTCTGCTGAGCCACTCTCCTTTGCCTTTAGCCTGAGTGTGGATTTGCACTCCTGGCTGTTTTCCTGGCCATTAGCTGAGATGATAGAGAAAAACCTCAAGTTTGATACACCCACGATGGGGGGACTGCAGACAGAAGCTCTTGCCACGGATGCTAAAAAGGAAGAAAACAGGGCAGAGCTGGGAAATTCTCAGAGCAGTGAGCACCTGGCTGGTGAAGCAGAAGCCAGGGCTGCCTCCAGCCCCACACAGCCTCATTTTTGAGCCACAGCCAGGCTATCCAGGTCTCCAGGACCACGATGGCGTTATCTTCTCATCATGCTTTTTCCATAGTAGATGGCTTATTTCATCTATGCCTGAAGCCATCCCTGTATATTAGATCTGGATGGGAAATCTGGTTGCTTAAGCATGGAGAAAGTGCTCCAGTTGTTACAGTGGAGGGGCCGGTGTCGTGGTGTGAGGTGCTGCAAATGTCCAGACAGGACTGGTACCCACTGCAGGGAGAGCTAAACAGGCTCTCGGGACTGAGAGCGGCATGTGGGTGTAAGAAAGAGTCGGAGTCCTTCGTCCTTAGAAGCTGTAGGAGGCTGGCTGCCTTCAAAGCAATTTCCGAACTTTAACTGAGCTGCACAAGATCCCTGCAGGTAGTTAATTAAGTATCATCTTCTTTGGAAAGATGGGAGGGAGGAGGGGAAAAAAAAAAAAAAAATGAGGGCAGAGCAATGTAATATGCCTGAAGGATGAAGGAGGCTGTTATCAAAGCCCAGAGCAGCAGTGGGCTGATCCCAGCTCCTCACCCTCGGCTTCTAAAGGGGGACGGGCAATTTGGCTTTAGACGGTAATCCTTAGGCAAAACAAAGATTTAGGGTCTGCAGGAAGATTTTAATCTGTTTTGCTTTATGGCCACTTCCAGTCCTTCTGCTCGCAACAGTGGAATGGACCTGGAGAGCCGTAGGAATGAGAAAATCCAAGATACAGGTTGGAAGCAAGGGTAACAGCAAAAAATTGGTTTTAACGGACGCAGATGCTGTTTTTCGCCTTTTTTCCTGCTCTAGCTTTAGCACTTCCTTCCACATTTTTGTGATTATTTTTAGTAACATCTAGCTAGATCATTGTGACAGATTATATTTACCAAAATAACGACAATAACGTGTTGTGGCTAAAAATTGGGTTTTCAATAAATCAAAACCAGAGGAAAAACCCCAAGCCAAAACCCTATTCTTAAGCTTGTTCTGTTGTTTTTTTAAAGCATGGCTAATTCTTAGGGAAAAGTGCAATTTTTGATTTTTTTTTTTTTTTTTTTGCAAAGACGTACAGAGACATTTTGAACAAAATCAATTTTGTTTGAAATAATATCTACTTCTTTAAGTATCGAGTTTGGAAAAACATCCAGAACCGTGTCAGCACTGTATGCTCATTCTCCATCTGACTTTAAAAAAGCTTTAAGTGTATTATTTTGTCAATCCCCATCAAACTGAAGCCGTAATGGGCTCACAGTCCCCATATATAATGCGACGAAGTGAAATGAAGCCTCAGTAACTTTTTCTTCAAGACAGAGGAGCACTGTAAGAAAAATCAGCTCCAACAAGTCTCACAAGGGAGCCTTTGTGTGGCAAAAAGCCGTATTTTTAGGTCAGCTCGGCTAAACTGAAGGAGGTGATTTGTGTGTTAAATAGAAGGGCTGCCTGGGTTTTAAGCTCAGTCTTTTTTTGCGGTGCAGCCTTAAGTTGTGAGCTGCGCTGGGGGCTTTTCGGATGGTGTTCATAACCAGGATCGAGTGAGGGGCAAGCGCTTGGGCTTCAGCATTTAATGAAAGGTGTGTCTCTCCATGGGGTGACAGCAAAACTGATGCCGTCTTGCTCCTCTTTTCTCCCAGAATAGTTGTCATATAGCGTTTTAATTGAATACCAAGATAATAAAGTCATTTTGGACGTTAAATCGTATGCTGCATAAAACCTGGTTTGATTAAACCTGTTGTTTGCAGCCTGCCTGGACCACCAGCTAATTCCAGCATGGGTATCTGCTGTGCCTTGGGGTGACTTAGGAGGAACAGGGAAATTTGAAGCTGGATCAGCAACAGGGTTTTGCTCTACCCCATCACGGAGGGTGTGTGGTAGTGAAGCACGCTGCCGATGGGAGTGAAGGAGAGGGAAAGCTGCATGGACTGCAAAGGGAGAAGCTCTGAGCAGATGAAGGATTCCTCAGATTTCAGGCTTCCCAGGTCCAACACGGGTATCTCCTAATACTAAGGACACTGTGAAGGCTCATAATCTGTTAAGAGCCATTAGGAGGCCAAGGGTGAGGGCAGAGGGGAATCAGCTCAGCTGAGCTTCCCTCAGCCCCATGACAGGAGGAGAGCTGCTTCCGAACTGCTGCTGTGGAGATGACTCCTCATTCAGCATCCCTGGCAGGAGACACGTGCGCCCGGCTCCCTCACCGAGGCTGAAGTCGCCTCTGAGTGACCAGTTAGCACTGTTAGCTTCCTGCGTGGCTTAAGCCATCAAAACAGGATTTAAACGGAGCTTAAGTAATGTGCGAGGTCCTGCAGAGACCTTCTGTCCTCCAAGCAGATACCCTCAGCAGAGCTAAGGAAGAAGGAAGGTGCTTTGGGCAAGGGCCAAAGCCAGACAGAGACTTTAGGGGAGACGAAGGGGGGAAAAAAAAAAAGATGAACTGTGGGAAGGATAGAAGCGGAAGAAACCAAGGCTTTGTTTTGCAAATGAGATGCATGATTTCCCCCATGTTCCTGCCCTCTGGAATGATGAACTGAGGTGCTCAAAGGATGGAACAAGGAGGGAATTATAGCAAGGGACAACTCATCAAATAGGTGTTTCTGTCCTGTCAGTGCGCCAAGTGCTGTATATACTCTCACTTTGATTTTTGCAGGCTGCTTGGACAATGCTGGATGCACTATCAGACAGAGCCAGCGCCTGATTAAGCCTTTCTGCAGGAATTCACAGGATGAGCCGTTCCCACAACATGTCAGTAGGTGGCAAAAAGCTACAACCCTTGTGCTAAGCAAGAAATACTGTTTTCCTACTCCTCCAAGGAGGCACCTGTGGGCAGCTCTGTCCCCACAGTGGAGATGGATGGTGTTCCCCCTGGGCCAGAGATCCTTGCACCAGCACTGCTGGGAGGGAGGGGACATCCCAGAAAGGGCAACATCCCATACAGGAAGCCAGTAAAGAGGCTCAGAAGGGAAAAAAGAGCTGCCTCCCTCCTCTTTAATCATAAGAGGACCTTTGTGCCATCAGGAATTACTTAAGAATGCTGGAAACCAGAAGGGCTTAATCGCCGTTTCCAGCATTGGAAAACAAGTGGTTTAGGGCTGTGCTGTCATGGCACAGCCTGAGGATACCTAGTTAGACAAACCAAAATGTGCCATGGTTGATATTTTTCAAGCTGCTGATAATACTTTAATCTTCATGTACAGCCTGTAACGGAGCTGCTCAAGTCGATGTTCTTGGGCGCTTTCCTGTTGTGGCTTTGTGTAAGCAGATTGAAGCAATCCCTGTTGCCTGTCACACACCTTCCAGTGAGGCAGGGCAGATAAAGGGTTTAATAAGGTTAGTGGATATATCCCAGTGCTTCTGATGGTGGAGTTTTTCTGCTTTTGAATGTGTATGTGTGTTGGGGAAGGGAGGATGTTGCATGACGCTGAAAACTTGTATTCCTGTAATACACTGAGCACCACATGGGACAGAGCCCAGGAAGGTTAGAAAATCATGTTAGTCCAGACTGCTCGATGAGATCCAGTTACAGTGTGGCTTTGTTCAAAATTATTTACCTAACACCTCTCATTACTAAGTATAAGTAAGTCATTTTTCTGTTCAGGAACAATAACAGAACAGCCCTGGCTGCACGGTCTCTGAAATACCTTCCTGCTTTTTTAAATACAGAGGTAAGGTTCATCAGCATTTCTTCTTGTAAATTGTACGTTTAATTGCTAATGATTTTGCCAGACATTAACCACTGATGCTGACTTTCCCTGGCTCAGTTTTCTGTTTCAGGCTGAGCATTATCATTTTCTTTTAACATTTCAGCAAAACTGGTTCAGCTAAACCTGAGCCGGAGGAACTCGTGTTGCTCTGGCCGTGTCCATGCCACCACCATAAGCATCCTAAAACTGGGAAGATCTATCTGACTGACATCTCCCCTTTCTTCGGGGCTGGGCCATTTGTTGATACCCATAGCCATGTCATTAGCTGCATAAAATCTCCGTTCTTTGTCATTTTGGTGAAAGTTGACAACAATGTGAATTCTCTGCAGGTGCTGCATCTGGGCTGTTTCACCCATGGGATGAGTCCAGCCTTGCCTCAAAGCTGGGTAGGTGCTGTGAGATACAGAAACACCTTTTTAAGCAGCAGGTAACTCACCCCATCCTAGGATAAACAAGGGGAAATGTTGGCAATGCCCCTTACTCCTCCTCTTGCGCTCCCAGCTATGAACAGAGCAGATGACTCCTTTGTACCATCTTCACAGCCCTTGGATAACTGGAATTAGGTCAGCCAAATCCCACTCCACTGCTCTGAAACCTTCCCTCTTGGGTTTTCCTCCTCTGACTATGCATTGTTCTGCACCACGAAAATCAACCGCCGTGTAGGTTTCCTCATCGTTATCCTTCAAAACCCATCCCACACCCGTGCCTGCCAGCCGGGATGCAGCAGTGCTCCAGCCTCTTCTCTCCAGGCAGGCAGGCTGGGGACAAGGTGAGAGGCTCTGCTAAAACACAGGCACTGGCGCGGGAGTTGGGTCAAAGCTGTGTGTGCCCAGTTCCGTTGAGTGGCAAGTTTCATCCTCTCAATAGTTGACTGTAGTGACTCAGCCTTCAAACGATGAGCTAACACCAAGCATTTGGAATCCAGAGCTATTCAGAGAAAAACAGCTCTGTAAAGCCATCCTTGCTGAGTTGCAGCACACGCTTTGTGGGATTTTTTCTCGTCTTCTGTAATTTGCAGAAATGTCTAAGTTTCACCTTTAGTAATAGAGATAACATTTTCATTTCCAGCCTCTGGATGGATGTTAGGAAAGATGAGAAGAGGACAAGTTGCTGTCTGTCTCTCCACAGGTTGTGATGGATTAATACAATTGAGAGCAGCACAGTCAAACAATTTTGAGCACCAGAAGTAGAAAGCAGGTTTGATGGTTTTATTGCCTACGTAAGAGCAAATTTTGTACAGTGCAAATGGATAAATTAATGCTCAGAGTCTTTTCTCTGCACAGTCTGTGATATGGATCGACTGGTCCACGTACACTTCTCCGTGGGCAGCGTTCTTCCTCAGTGCTGGCAACATGATTATTGGAAAACTAATCAGCTCTATCTGAGATAAATTGCATTTCCACCAATTATAGCTTAATTGTTGACAGATGGGAACACAGAAGGGAGATGTGTCACATCATTAAAAGGACAGGTGTATAGACAAGTGCCAGATTAATTGTTCCAGCCCATTAAATCATTGACCTTTTCAGCATACCCTCAGCATCAGACTGAAAGCTCTCATAATATTTCCAGCTCACACACGATGACCATGTTTATCAGCAAAGTTCTCAGGGGCGTTTTTGAAGCACACAGGCTCCAGACACGGATTCATTAGCCACGAGCAGTTCTCCTTTCTCATTAAAATCAGTGATCTTCTTCTTCCTTCTCTGTGTTGGGGTTTGGCTTCCTGGCTTTCCAGTGAAATCACGCATGATGGCTTTCCCCAAACAGCAGTTTTCTCTCTGAAGCATGTAGACATGCTGTAATGGGCTATACATTTAGGGATGTCTAATAGAGAGCAAATGGTGACAACAGGATAGTGCTGGGCAGCTGTGCTGGAGGCTCCAGCTTTGACTTGGGGCTTTGTCTGTGATTTCCAGCTCCTGCTCTGCCTGGGATTGTCAATAAAGCCTGAGAGAGACAAATAGCTAAATACCATTGAAACTGAGTCAGCCATGGGTGTCTAATTCCCCTAAATACATGTAAAAATGTGTCTCCTGCACTTATTCTGGATATGTAATCCAGGAGGTTGAGGATGCAATGCCAATGCATTCAAACCAGCTTTGTGAGAGGTAGCACAGGTTCGAGATAGTGATGCAGGACATGGCTTATCTGCCCTGAGCTACCCAAACGCTGCACTGTCCTGGATAATTGAAAACTGGCTCCAGATCTAGTTATTCTGGACATCCTGCCTTGAAAAACAAGGGTAAGGCTTGCAGCTGAACAAAACGAAAGTTGCTGTGGTGATAACCGTATTTGTTACTCCTGGAGTTCCTGTCCTGTGCCAACGAGCTGGTTTGAAGATGTGTTACTGTTCAGCAGGTTTTAGAGAAACCAAGTGGAAAGAACCCAGGAAGACAAGCAGGAGGTACGAGGAAGAGTTAATGCCCTTCATCAGATCCGCAACTTCAAACGGAGGTATGTTGGGAACCAGGCAGGTATTTTTCCCAGGGACAGGGCCACTGGTGGACTCTCTCCCTCCCTTGTGTAACACCAGTCCCCCACATATCCAGTTTGTCACAATAAAATAACTATGAGGTGTGTAACTGAAATCCCAGGGCATCATTTTATATGTGCTTGAATGACTTACTGTGTTCCATAAAGATGATGCACCTTTACTGTGGTGGCCTTCATGGACCTACAAAGACAATCAGAGTAGTCAGGAGAGCTGGGTGAAGTTCTCCTTCAGATGACAAATGATTTTATAAGGAAAATCAGAGAATTTTATGAAAACAATACAGTTTAGGAGAGATGGAAACTGCATGGATCTCTCTGATAGATCTGGTACTCTTCATATAACCATCTCTTTCATATACTTGGAAATGTCAGGTTGCAACAGGGCAGCTTGTTCAAATTCTCAGTGGATGCAGCAGCCTTGACCAGCACCACCTGGGGATGTGTCTGCAGGAGATGCTGGGTATCCCTCAGTTTCCACCACTCGCTGTGCGGTGCTGAGCCTTGAACAGAGAAAACAAGTGAACGGAAGCCAGCTTATTCAGCAAACTTTCCTTAAAACTGGAGGTGAGTACTGAAGGAATTGCATGTATTTCTGTGTCCATGACAGGGGAGGAGAGGAAATAATAATTAAAAAAAAAATTTTCACAAAGAAATCTTAGAAATGTCAGAATATGTATTTTAAAGAAAAAGAAAAGGTAAAAATGGATTATTTTACCTTGCATTTTAAGTTGGTTATTTTGTGGTTTAGAAAAGGACATAAGATTAAAAACAAGATAAACAGAAAGGTTGAGTAACCCAAAAGCAAGTGAAACATTTAATTTCAGTTGGAACTTAATATTTGGGGGTAACCCTGAATATTTTCCAGCTTCTGCTTTTTTTTTTTTTTGGCCAGCCTCCTCTTCCCCCCTCTACCTCCATTTCATTGTTGGTCAGTCCAAGCCATTTTTTCCCCAGTTATTTTGATTCAGCCTCAATCCAGACAGCCATTATTCACTCCACATCAGTGATCTCCTTATTTCCAGCTGTCCTTTCCACTGGCCCATGCTCCCAAAAATGCCACTTCCTGCAAGCATCGTGCCTACACCCTCACCCCATCCACGCTGGGGGGTTCAGCCCTACCAGAGCTGTGGCTTGTTTCTTCAGCACATCCCTCTCACCCCAAGCCACGACACTAAAAATCCCCATCAAAGAAGTCATCGAAGAGTGAAACTCTCTCCGTCTTGGTTCTCACAAGCGTAGGTTTGCGGTAAAGCTTCTTCTCTTCCCTTTCCCACTCCTCAGAGCTGGAGGTGTCCCAGAACAGGTCCCTCGTCCGTGGTTCCCTGCAGAACCACAAGTCAACCTTCCTGCCCGGAGAGGGTTCGGCGCCATCGTGCTGCCTGGAGAGTTCTCCACCCCATGTGTTTCCTTGGGGAGGAAAAATAAAATCATAATTTTGCAGAGCTGCATGCCCATTCGCCTAGAGTTTAGCTGGAAATGGCTGTGGGCAGCTGGAGGCATCTGGATCCTGAGAGATCCCTGTAAGACCACAAACCATTCTCGGGGCTGGGCAGGGTAAGGAATAATACACTCAGGATTAAATCTGGTGAAATTAGAATCTAGCAAGAGGTGGTATGGTTTTATTCCCAAGCAGAAGAGAGCTGAGGTGAAGGAGCATGAGGGATTAGGAGCAGCCAAGTCTGTTCCCCTTTCTCCTGGTGAAAGTTTGCTGGAAGACAAGTTTTTCACAGATTTAAGCATTTTTACCCTTGACAATATGTTTCCAGCCTGTGCCGAAGCTTTGTCACGTGCACACGTGTGCTGGTTTTAGTTGGGATAGGGTTAATTTTCTTCACAGTAGCTAGTATGAGGCTGTGTTTCGGATTTGTGCTGGGAAGCATATTGATAACACTAATGGTTTTAGTTGCTGCTAAGGAATGTTTATACAAGGGGTTTTTGCTTTCTGATACTGCGTCTGTGTTCCCAACTTCTGCTCCACAAGAACCTGGGAGGGGAGACAGTCTGGATTTTTAGTCTTTTGGCTGATAGACCCTTTGACTCTCCAAGGACGTGGGACCCTAGGGACACCCTCTGTTCCTCACACTTGATTTGCTGTGCAGAGGACATGTGGGACAACTTAAGATTCTCCTGCCAGTGGGAACCTGCTCCTGCAGGGGCCTGGCATTGAGGACTTTGAGTTTGTGCCCCTATGGATAGCCCATGGCTCTTAATTCCCATCTCTTCAGGTTTATTTGGATGCCAGCAGAGAAGCAGCCCAGAGAGCCGTGTCCTGTCCTGAGGCATCCTAGTGCTTTGCCGTACGAATACATCTCCCAGCCTTCTCCTCACCAGTGTTTTGAACTTGCACCATGTCACAACAGGAGATGGAGCAGTGGAAGCAGCTTCAATAGGGAAACTTCTCTGATGACATTTAAGAGGCTGGTGAGTTTTACATCTCCTTGGAAAATTATTCTACTTACCACTGTCGTGTACATGAAAGTGCTGATTGTGCTCAGCAGGGACGAGGTCTTGGCTTTCAGTGCTGTTGCCTCTCTGGATAGTGTCAAGAGCTTTCTCCGGGCTGAATTCCTTGATTTTTTGTTTATTGATTTTTGCCTCCCTGTGGAGATTTCGCTTCTGCTCTGCCTGGGTTTGCAAACGAATCATCAGCACAAACAGCAGAGGAGCGAACACGTTGTAACAGCTCGACGCGGCATATCGTTAGGGGGTTGGCACTGAAAATAATTATGCAGCCAAGTAGTTTAACCATGGAAAATGGTATTTGCCAAACTGGGGACGTGACAGAACATGGCCCAGACAAACATTTTTTTGGTTCCTCCATGGGTCATAGCCAAATGAGGGCCAAGCGTTACAAAAATCAGAAGTAATTACTGATCATGGGGACCGTGGGGATGCTCTCCACCTCACCTCTGCCTAAACCACCAGGAAAGCTTCATTTGCTCATCCCAGCAATGGGCTTTAAGCCTCTTGGTCCATTGGAGAGACAATGGGGATGGGCAGACCCCCTTCTGAGAGGGGGTAGCCCCAGCCTGTCCCCAAATCCATTTTCGGTGTTACCTCTCGGCGCTTGCGGGTCAAGTCCAGCATCTGCAGCTTGTGCAAGTGCTGCCGCCTGCCAGGGAGGTGTCTCAGGCTTTGCCCCCTCTTCTCCAGAGCCTACAAGGTGTTTAAAAACATAAACAAATACACCTGTGTTTTCTGAAAGAGAAAGGAACAGCCACCAGCTCCCAGATCCACCCCCGGCCCCTCTGGCGCTGCCTGGATAAAGGCAGCGAGCGTCTCCCTGCATAGCCAACTTGCAGAAATATATCACGGATTTCTGCTGTGCTTGCAGTTTATCTCACAGCTCTGGGGCACGATGGAAAAAAAAAATCTTCATTAAAACAATGTATACATGCTTCTGCCCCCTGAGGTGGTATTGCTTTGAGTTGGCTGTCCAAGATAATCTTGTGATCCGAAGGGAGGAACCACTCTTGCACGTTTGGGGTTGCGGGGGATGTTTATGGCACACAGCACTTGCAACCCTCTCCCTGCTGACTGCAAGTGATGGGTGTTCAGGTTGCTCAGCCGTTTAAAAATGTGGTCCTCAAACCTTTAGACCCAAAAACATTTAAGGTTGTGGCTCAGCAGCTCCACCTCATCCAGGGAACTGTCATCATGAAGGTTCAAAAACTTTGATTTTATACTGTCACCCACACACCAGTGTTTCGGCTGGTTCCTGGGCTTAGCCCAGGGGTGGGAACGCAGCCAGTCTAAAACACCAACTTTTGCACTTTGGCTCTTTGAGGAGCCCAAAGCACGAGGGAAAGGAGCCTGCAGCCAGCAACGACCCATGCACGGGGCTCAACCCATGCACTTACCTTCGGTTTTGGGCTTGAAGCCACTTCTTGCTGACTCCAGGGCTTTGCAGGAGCGATTCCTTGCAGAGGGACAGCAGGTTCAAGCCTCTGCAAGTCCAATATTTATAATAATCAGCGTTCCTCATTCCACACAATCAGAAAACCTGATATAAACTACCCTGACATTTTTCCAGCTCCAATTCTGATCCAGCTGCTTGGGATATGGGAAAGAGATTGACATCTCTAGCAGATACTCAGGGAGATGAACTTTTCTTGTGGTCCTTTGGGAGTGGACAAACTGGTGGAATCTCCTGCATTGGAACCAAAGTGGCAAAACCCCAGTTTCAAATTGGTTTCTAACCTGTAGGTATTTCTCTTTGAGCCTCAATAGTGCCCAAGGCTCCAACCATGACCAGAATGAAGACAAACCCCAGCCCAGATTGCTTCATGTTGAAGCTAAACCATCATGATCCCAGTTACCTGAGACCCAGAGCACCGTTCCCTCTGTCCCACCAGGTTTTTTATGTGTGCCTGAGTAGGACTTCTCTCTGCAGGACTGTGCTTGGTTCAAAGGGCCTTTCCTGGTGGCTGATGGAAGTGGGCAGAGACTTGCTTTACAGACTGCTCTGAGCATGGATTTTTATCTTACGGAGCTAAGTTGTCTCCTTAAACTGTGCCAAGCTACTAGATGATAACAGGTCATTTCATAGCTTGATATTCCTGGTGTCCCCTTCTAGGATGGGAGCTCAGTACAGCTGCCATAAAAATTAAGGGTAGCATCATTAAGGACTTCAGCAGTGAGACCTGACTTATACTTTAGGTGGGACATCATTAACCCCTTAAATATCAACTAGAGTGTGCTCAGACTGGTGACATGACTCTGGCTGTCAGCACCGAGCTGCTGCCAGAGCCTGAGCTGTGATTTTGAAGCACCCTGAAAGTCAATGCCACAACGCAGGAGTATAAAAGCCACCAGAACCATGTAAAGGAGGCACTCCCTGTCAGCCCCGAAACACCAAGTTGACACCTTTCATCATCAAAAAATCCCACAAAACTGAATATGAAGCTTATAAAAATGGCACTAGATGGCAGCATGTGACACCACAAGCTGCGGTGCGGGCTGTGCATCGCTCCGAGATGCCACCAAGGCAGCCAGCACCGGAGCTGAAGGCAAATAAACTCCGGCAGATACCGGCTCACCTGGCTGCACCCGTTGGGGAAGCCAAGTTTCAGCCTTTCGGCTAAAGTTGTGTCATAGGCTGGAAAATCGATTCTTTTCTTTCGTCTCTGAACCTCACAGGATTTTTCTCTGGAAGTACTCTCTGACCAAAATCCTCTAAAAGTCCTTGAGAAGCCCACGTCATCCTGCTCCACTGTCTTTGAGAATACTCCCACAGGGAAAAGGGTTTTTGCTGGTGTTGTTTACACTCCCTAGCAGCCATGGCAGAAACACGGGGTAGGATTAACAGTGGTGTTGTCCTGCAATGAGTATTATCAGTGTTTTAATAATACATAAATACAGCTGTAATGGAAATAAGATCAATGGCTGAAAACTATACCCTGCGAGGAGATTTTTAAATGAGGCTCTGACTCCACGTGACAGTTCACCAGCTGTAGCTGCGTTCATTCCAGGTGCTGCTGCCTCATCACCCACCAAATCCAGGGACAGGTTATTCAACCGTTGGTGGCCACCCCTGCTCCCTGAAGCCACCAGTCCTGGCCAGAGCCACAGCCTGCTTTTCCATTGACCCTGTCTGCTGGCTCCTCTCTTCTTTACTATATTAAAAAAAAAGACCTTAATTACATTCCTGCTTCACCAAATTTTGCGAGAAGGGAGATGCCATCAGAGAGGAACAGGGGAGACTCAGAGCAGCAGAGACACCAGATATTCACCCAAGGGTTTTAATTGCAAGGGGTTATATAGGTGGCTGGGAAGGAAGATGACCAGTGGTAGCTGGTCTAAGCTGCACCCAGTGCTGGGATGACCCAGCACTTACTGAAGCACTACAGAGAAGCACATGGCCAGTTGGGGCAAACACATCACTTTCATGGATTAAACAGCTAAGATGTGTTTTCCTCTGTTTATCCCCAACCACCAACTGCTGAGGACTCCCTCCACCCTTCTAATTAGGCTGTTGTTGTGCCCTGTGCAGCTGGGCTCTCTTAGAGGGGTGTTAGCAGCAGGTACAGCATTGGTTCTTAATTGTTAATTGAAAGTCCTGCCTAAGTGAGATCACAGAGGGGAGGTGGGAAGGTGGGGATGTATTTCCAGCAGCCAAGCTCTTCCCCAAGCAGAACATCTTGCTGTACACATGTTTGGATTGGTCTGTTCAAGTCCTATTTCCCTGCTTGATTTTATCCCTCTGAGCCCTGCTTGCTCTGAGTTTTGGAGCCCCCAGACGTGGGCCAAGCAGGAGAGAAGCAGCACAGCCAAAAGCCTCAAGCTCTGAAAGAGAAAGATCCGAAGAGCAAAGTTGGGGAGCTGCAGTTCTGGGGTATCCAGGGTGGGGCTGAGCCTGGTGTCCCCAGTGTCCTTCCCTGACCTGCTGTGGGCACATAGGGAAGGAGGGAGAGCTCAGTCTCACTCACACACTGTCAGCTTTGCATCCTTGGTGGTGAGCAGGTAAGAGATGGGAAGTTGAAAGGCATGGGTGGCTGGTTTGGGAGGGTGTGGAGATGCAATGAAAACTCAGAGCAGAGAAAGCAGCGTGCTTCTCTGGGTTTGGGTTTTAAATAACCTAATTTATGGCAAGAGTTGTACAGTCCTGGTAAGGCAACTCCAGCTTAACTCTGTGAGCACTTGATGGGGCCTCTCCGAGGTCTGAGCTTCACCCAGGTTTTGTATTGTGACAAAACATCACTGCAGAAAAATATCAGCACAGAAAATGCCTGTGGAGGGCTTCTTGCCGCTTTCTTTAAAATAATGAAATAGCAACTGTAACCCTTGTGCAGCATGGTACATTAGCTGTGCTTCCTTTCCTCTTCTGCAGTAAATTATATGGATATAAAGATATTTCTGGAGCTTTAGTTATGTTGTGGTAACTCTTGTGTATGTGTAAAACCTGATTGCCAGGTCAGGTAGAATCATGAGTTTCAGGGCTTGGAGGGGAAGTGATCTGGGAGGTGCAGGAAGGGGAAATGAAAGAGGCCAGAGAGGAGTGAACAAGAGTGTTTCACATTTGTTTGGGGAGGCATTTATTTTTAATATCTAGATCTATAGGTGTGTGTGCACCTGTATATACCGTGCTATTGAGAGGAGAATGTGCAGGTACATGTTAGGCATGCAGCATGCATAGCAATTCTTGAAACCTAAAATAATTGCCCTGTACTTTCACCATCCCTTTTTGCAAAGAACATCTGTCTGCTTTACCTGCCTCTCTGCCCCTAAGCTGATGCCAGACCTTGATGGGATATTTGGCCTGAAGAGCCAAAACCAGGCCCACGTGATGTGAGTTGGATCCCTTCTGCAAAGGGCTCTGCCTTGGACACATTAGCCCCATGGGAACACTAAGGTTTGGTTGCAGGAACCCAGACACCACAAAGGAAAGCGGGTCATTACAGGAGAGATGGCCTCATGGCCAGCGCTGGGATACATGTCTTTGTTGGGTGTGTCCATGGCACACGAGGGCTGGCCAGCAAGGCATGACCTATGGAGTCAGGCAGGAGGGTAAAGGCAGGTCCTCGCTATATTGGCCCCTTTTTGCCTGTTCTTGGAAGATGAAGTTCTCAGCCTTGTGCTAATGAACCAAAACTAATCTCTCTATGGTCAGCGTACCTGCTCTGCCCCGGGTACCAAACCTGGGCGAGTGATAAAGCTCATCTAGGGGTGATCATCTAAAGGTAGGACCTCTGACTTGCGTTGCTGTGGGACACTTGTTTCCCCCACTGTGGTGCTGAGACATGTGCCCACCCCTCCAAGAAAGCCCATGTCAATGGGTCCGTCAAAGCAACTCACAGGGAGCTTTTCAAACTCGCCTTACTTGGGGTCTTCGAGGCGGGTGCTGTTTGATGATGCTGGTTTCTCCCTTTTCCGGCATGGTGTTGAAAGGAAGGGGCCCTTAAAGATTAGAGAAGAGAGGGATGAAGCTACCACTGGGCTGTGTTCAGCAATAGTTTCCTGCCCTATTTTTTGGTTGCCATGTCCTACTAACATCTCTCTTGGTGTATCCCTGTAACACGTGGTATAAATTATCCTATTGTGAGAATGTACCTGCGGTTTCTAACAACCATCTGCCGTGTACCTCTTTTACTTCCCCCTACAACCCCTCACATGTCCTGTATGTGACAATAACCATCCTCTGCGTCTTCTGTGGCCTCCCTGCATCCTCTTCTCCCAGCTGTGACCATCAGCTGGCCAAGAAACCTGTGAGCTTTGCTGCTTTCTTGATGCCTGCCCCTTTAAAGTGGGGAACAGGCAGCGGTTTGGGTCTTGCTGCTCAGACTCTGAGACTTTGTTGTTCTCTTTTGGTGGGAGTGAGAAATATCCCTGATGCTTTTACTGACTGTGGCAGAGCTGGGCTACAGCCAGCCAGTGGGTTCTGAAGTTAGTGGGTTATGGTGAGACAAACACTACGATCACAGACTCTCATTTTTGGAAATCAGCCCAAAATAATGTGCTACACACCAGCGATCACCTGTTAGTTATTATTTACTGAGGCCTGAACGTGATCTGAGCTCAGGTCTGTTCTGTGCTGGTACTCCCAGGTAGGTACCGCTGCCTTTTATTTTTCCCCCTCCCCACAAATAAACACTTGCATGTGCAGTAAGTACTTCTTTTACAAAAGAGTGTCTCCTTTCCACCTCTTCTCCCAAAAAACTGTCTTGCTGCTTTCAAATGCCATTTTATATGTGGAGTTGTGCAAAGTGGGGCTGAGCAGTCCCTGGGACCACATGGCAGGAGCCCTGAGGTGGCCACAGGGGAGGAGCATTGGGGATAAAGTGCAGGAATTACATTATAGTTGATGCCGAATTTAATAGTTATATTAAAAAGAAAATAATTTGGAGATCACCTTATGGGGGACTTCAGTGGTCCCTTTAAATAAGCCTATGGAGGACTGACAAGGCAGGGTTCTTGGAGGAGAGAGGGAGAAGGCGATGGAGGGTGTTGGGCTATGGAGGAGACGGTGACTCCATCGGATAAATGATTGCTGGGCTCCGCAGAGCACCGGCAATGATTAACCGCTGAGCAGAGCTGCGGCCGCTCCACGCACGTGGGAATGGGCGCCTGAACTGAAAATTTCCAGCACAGGAGACTCCTCTGGAGATGGACTTCAGCTGCTGGGGAACACAAGCTGAAGTAGCAGCTTGTAATAGTAAATGGGGAAGTTATTAAGTTATTGTCTCAATCTGCAGGGCAAATTAGTGCGTAAGGAACTTCTAAGGGGGAAGTAAAATGGAAGGTGGTGGCTTATAGTTCTGGGAACATGAGACACAGCACAGGGAAGGGGCTGGGGCTCGGGAGAAAGTTGTTCTGGTGAAGAGTGTGGCTTTGTGGAAGTTATTTCTCCCTTATGAGGTTTGATGGTTTGTGTTGTGTGTGTTTGGGATTTAAAGAAAAGAATTATTCCCTCTCGTTTTACCCACGCGTGTGTCTTGTAGGAGATTTGCCCTTATCCTGTACAGACACAGAACTGGGAGCCGAGCGCTCGCTGTCCCCAGACCGGCTCTGTGCTGGGGCAGGGGTGATCCCTGGCATGCTGGAATGATGCCAGCAAGGAGGGACCATCGTCCCACCGAACTGTCACCACTGAGGGACCGCAGGGCCTGAATTGAAGTCATTCTCACGACTTTCATTTTTTTACCCTTGCACTTTAGTAACAGCAGATTCTCCCCGCCGGAGGAAGCAGGATTTAACACAAGCCAAGATGAACCCTCATAAACCAAATAAAACCTATTCTCTTGAAGGCTTTGCTTATTTAGACAGTAGCTCAAGCTAATACATCACTCAAGTACTCTTGAGCATACTCTTTTTATTTCTGAAAATGAAAATTAATAGAAAATGACATTTATTGAGCGGGTTTTAAAGTCTTTTATAAAAGTACACATTTTTTACAAGCCCTTGTTAAATGCTCAGTGATGATGATTTTCCAGAACAGGAATATTTGGTTATGCTGCTGTCATGAAGTGCTTGAGACCCCATGTTGTACAGCCAGACCTGATCTGTATTTGCCCCAGGCCCTCCGGTTCTGGGAATGTCATTGCTATCATGCCAGAGGTTTATCTGCTGTCACTGTTTCCTGGTGCCTCTCGGTGGATGATCCTGAAGGAAATATCCAGCCCCTGGGGAAGCAGCGGCAGTTAACGCTGCTCAGTGTGTCAGAAATTCACTTTTGGAAATGGAAAAGAGGGGAGGAGGGTGCTAAGGCTGCAGATCCTCTTTCCTGCGTTGTCCTTTCCCAAACCATGCTGGTGTTCATGGGAGTTTCTTCCCTACGCTCACCTAATGTGGCCATGGGAAGCTGTTTGTCACCATCCAGCTCGTTGTACAGAGCTATGCATCCACTTTCGGATGGGTGCAAACCTCCTTCCTGCCCACTGGGAAGGGTTTGGGTATGGGTGGAGTTTAAACCTGGCTGTGAAAGGCTGTGGGAGAGGCTGCACAACGCCACTTGTGGAAAAACACCCAGAGCTACGCTGTTTTCCTTCCTCTGCCTCTTGGCTTATGAAAATTAGCCCTGTGCGAGATATGGCTATAATTTATTTTAATGCTGAGTTTTACCTGCTGAGCACATTACCCAAATCTAATTATAATTAAGCTAATGACAGTGTTGTGCCCAGTGGCGGCAGGTGGGCAGAACGGGGGTACAACTGGGAGTTACGGGACTGCTGTACGAGGGCCTGCTCGGATGCAGGCGGGTGTCGTTGCGTGCCAGGTCAGTGCTGGGGAGTGGGGCTGTTCCCGGGGAACAGCTGATGGGAGCAAGGAGCCTGTGATCTGGGCTATGCTGACTGAGACACTTTCCAACGCAGGATGGGGCAGGGGAGGCGGGAAATGAGTTTTCCCAAAGCTAAAATGTCCTGGAAATGGGGAAAAAGCTCCTCATGCAGAATGGTGTGTGCATGGACCTGTACCTCCCCACGCTGTAGTGAGCAAACCTGCGGCTCCAGCTGATCCCCCCATCGTCCTCCGCTTTGCCGTAGTTCGGTGATGACCCCCTTACCTGCAGAGGCTCTCCCGTACCAGGTCTCCCGGAGGGGTGGAAGCTGCCGGTGAAAGGTGGGGTTTCCCCACGCCGATGTGGTTGGCAGGTGCAGGCTGGGTTCTCCCAGCACTCCAGGCAGCTGGTGTGGGGTGATGACAGCGGGCAGGTCCTCCCCAGCACGCATCGGTGCCACCTTGGTCACCTTGGGGTGTGCCTTGGAAGAGCTCAGGCCCATTTTGCAGAGCAGCGGCTTTGAAAGAAGGACGAAAAATCCCTCATGCACCGTCCTCTCTAAACGCAGAGGGACCGTGACGGGGACTGGCTCCCACAGATGTGCCCACACGTCCTTCCCCGCTCGGTTAAACATTGACCTGGCCCCAGCCATTCCCCCGGGGGGATGAGAGGTGGCTGCTGCTGACAGACAAGTGGAAAGCAGCTCAGGGAGCCAGCACCAAGCTGTGGGGAAGTTTTGATTTTCACCTACCAGTGGCTTTCAACCAGACCACCACCTCAGCCAACCCTTGGCTGACCTGGAGGTATTTCTACAAGCAGCTCTTTTGCTAAATCTTCAATTTTTAGAATGAAATTCAATCCTAAGCACCAGGAGGGTTAAAGCATCTCCCACTGTCTGTGGGAGAAGCAGCCTGTGGATAGGGGCTGACTGAGAAGCACCCAGCCGGCTGGGGGTACTGATGGGGGGGGATGTGATGCAGCTTTAGCACAAAACTACCTGAAAACATCAGCCAAAGTGGGTCTATTTTGCAGTTTTGTAGGTGCTTCAGGATTTGGGCCAAATGCAGCAGGATAGGTGCATAAAGAAAAGATCTACAGGTCTCCATTTGTTTATTCCTTTCCACTCCCAAAGCATATGAAGGAGCTCAGAGGCCACAGGCTCCTCGGAGCTGTAGGACATCCATCATTCATTTCCAAGGTGGAGCAGTTGGAAAATATATAGGGAGGATTATGTTTGCAATAAGATTACTATTGGGGAGCAGGTTTTTTGTCAGGAATAGAGTTGCAAGAGTATCTCAGAGCATCTGTGGGCTCAGCTGTGAAACGTGGAAACCGGCAAACACCAGGAGTGTGAGGGAGAGCCCAAAATTGCATCAGAGATGGGATTCATTTTGCAACAACTCGTCCCACTGGGATTCCTGGTGCAATCCTGTATAGCTTTGGAGTGACTGGGGCCTCTTTTGGCTTTTCTCTTGGGAGATGAGTGCTGGGAGGAGGGTTGCACAGGGAAATGGCAGAGCCAAATGTCCAGTACTCGTGGCCAGTAGATCCATGGATGGGAGGTTTTGAACTGCAAAATGCCACTGGCTGGGGGTAGCACCTCCCAGAAGAAATTATTCATCCCTTGAGCCACCCAGCCAGCCCATGTTTTCAGCTACAAAGCCCCAACACCACTTGTGACTTTGCTTTACAACAGGTCACACAGGGCAAGAGGGAGCAGAGTAGCTTAGTCTGTATTTTCTTTTCCTTCCTTTTTTCAAATGAAAATCTAAAATTAACTCCCTGCTTCCCTCCTGAGATTCTCAATGGCTATTTTTACTTTTGGTTTTTTTTTCCTCCCTTCCCCCACTTCTGCAGAGAACAGGTCATTCCTGTTAGGCAGCTTGGGAAAATTGTGAATTAAATACAATGATGGATGTGTTGGAGCAGCGGAAAACCCAGGTGGATGTCAAAGCTAGTGCCCATCATGCTGTATCTGGATTTTTCACCTGGGTGTGATCCTGTGGCCTGCCCTGCTGAGGTCTTTGCAGGGTCCCACTGCCCCCCATGCCGCCAAACACCCTCTCTTGGCCAGGTTCCTTTCCAAGCCATATGGGTTTCCCCTCCTGCCGTGCAGGATGGCACTATGGCTTGTCTAACGGTGATTTAGGGAAGGGGATTGCAAAGGGACAGACCTACCTGAAGCCGATATTGCTCCAAGCACTTCATCCAGAAGAGCTGTAGCTGAAGAGATGCTCCTCTTTGCATTTAAGAGTGATGCAGTATCCTGGCTGATTCATGAGTGCCAGGTCCCACCTCCCCTGCTGCGGTACAGCTCTGTGGTACACGTGCCTAAGGATGTTAGCCTGACAGCACTTCTCGGCACCTTGATGCTGCATCAGTTAATGACCAATATCTCCCAGCAAATCCCTAAAACCTCAGCATCTGTGTACTTTGGAGCTGTGCTTTCATCTCCAGGTGCCTTTCCTTTGTAAAGCAAAGAGGGCCAAGGGCAGCAGCTTTGGGTTTGGGGAGCAGAGGGTAGGCTGCAGAAAGTTGCCCTTCCTGCGGGTTACTGGGGCAAACTGAGAGCAAGTTTGGGGTTGGGCTGGGTCCCAAAAGGGCCCAAAGGTACTGCAAGAGGCTCCCAAATACTGTCCCTTGCAACTGTTGTGTAAAATCAGCACTTTGTCTCCCTGTACCACGGCTGTGCAGGGTGTTGGGTGGAAGCTGCGGGGTTTGCTGGGTGAGCTGTGCACGTGCAGGGGTGGAGATCGTGGCTATCAGTATCGTATTGAACTGCTGAGCTCAAGAGTAAGGGGTGACAAAGTGATCCTGTGTTAACCCCCTTGCTTAAACCTGCCACTGACACCAGCCGATGGCATTCAAAGGGGGTAGGATGGGTTGAGGTGTGCCTGAACTTTGGGCTGGCTTCATTGCTGCTCTCCTGGTGACGTGAAGCTCCCCCTTTAACCGGGGTGTGTGTGTGTGTGTTATTTAATGCATCCTTTCATTGTATTTAAGGTTCAGTTTGATTCCCAAATGCTGCTGTAGAAACGTGGGGCTGGAAGGAGCTTTGGTCCCAGACATTGCTGTGGGGGACAGCACATGGTCCCTCCCAGGGGTGTTGGAAGCTCTTTCCCCCATTTCATTTACTGCCTTAAACCTTCCACCAAATTCAGCTGGAATCTATAAGGAATCTGATCTTGCCACATTTTCCAGCCAATTTACTATAGTTAAAATGAAATCATTGACCCTTAAGTGCCCTGATCCTCTCATTTTAAGGGAGATACAGAGAAAAGCCCAAGGGTAGGGCAGTGCCATGACTTGGGGTAGGACGTTTTTCCACAGAGGAACAGTTTGCTCCATGGACAGGTGAATAACAAAGGTGAACCAAGGGGAGGATTTGGCACAGGGCACCAGCCTAACTTCCAACTGCAACAGCATCTCCCTTGAAACTTCTTGAAAATGGGTTTAAAATTACAAAAAACACAGGCACAGGAGGAGATGGAAAGTGGGCGGCACTGATTTTTGTCAAAATAACGTTGGGACTTTTGCAAATCTCCAGTGAGTAAAGCAGAAGGAACCGTAGCGATGACAATAGGCTTCTTGTCATTTATTATGCTTGCAACAGCGTGACCAAATGGAGCAGCGAAGAGAGGGAAACAATCCCGCATCGTTTCACTGGCTGCGATACACACTGGTGCGACCAATCGATCCCGTTATAACACACCTGTAAAGTCAAGAAATACAGCTTGATCTTCCCTCTGCTGCTTCTCGCTTGTATTAACAGGGGATGTTCACCTTATCCCAGCTAAGGCTGAGGATACCGGTGGTGCTGAGATACTCTCCGTGGCACCTGCTCCCTGAGCCCTCCGGTGAGAGCACACGCAGGCGGCGATGCTGGAGGTGGGTTATTCGCAGCACGTTTTGTTTTCCTTCTAGAGAGCCAGGCCCTGGCGTGAAGGAGAATCTGATAAATCAGCTGCTGGATCAAAACTGTCATTTTCCTTGGGGTGCAAACGAGGTGGTGCAACCAAACTGAAACACTCGTGTTGCTGAAGAGAGTAGAAGGGGCTCAGCAGAGACGCCCACAGCCGCAGAAGTAACCACATCTGATCGGTCACTTGATGGGTGTGGATGGGTCGTCACCACCATCATGCAAAATAGGGTCCGTTTATTGCCTGATTTCTTGGGTTTAATGGGCTTTCTCCAGCTGAAAGGCTGAGCTACGCTCTAGGGAAAACAATTACCTGCCTTGCTTAATAAAGAAGATAGACTGCAGGTTGGGCAGCAAGTGAATGAGGGGGCCTTAAGGAATCACAGAGTGGGATAAGCACCTCTGGAAAGCTTTTGGGCACGATGTATCTGAGAGGTGAGGTCTCTGCTCGCCTCTGGGGATCTGGTGCACTCGTGGCTGCAGCGCTGGATGTTGCCTGGAGCTGATGGTGGGGGAAGGATGCAGGATCAAATCCCTCCAGGGATGGGGCGAGGAAAGCAGTGGCAGAGAAGGGAAAGCCTTCTGCAACCCCAGTTCAACTCTCTGTGCCATTGGCTGTACAGAGCACATGGGGGATGCTCGCTCCTAGCAGGGTGGGTTGGTTTAGGCATTGTCTGTTAACCCTGACATGAGGTGGAAGGTGGCTGCTGGGCTCAGAGATGTCTTTTCTCCCTGTAGAAATGCAAGGGTGATTGCAGGTCCCTGGGGATGGGACATGCACAGGGGCTGCTCGTAGAGAGTGACAGGCTGGCAGAGTAACACACTGTGCCCCTGGCCATGAAATGTCTCAAGCAGGGGAAAACTGACTCAAACATGAGGATTTCATGTGATTTTTCCCCTGCTGAATACTCAGTGAGGTTTCTTGAAGGAGTCCTGGGCCTGAAGATGCTGTCATGAGGCCGCTTGCCAAAATGTACTCATCAGTGTGTACTGAAAGGAAATTTCACGTGCATTCAGTTTGTCACTTTGTTTTTCACATGCGTGGAGTTTGTCAGGAGCTAAAATTTCAGTAAAACACACCTCTAGAAGTATCTATTATTATAAATGAATGTATCAATTGGGGACTTTTGACAAGGAGCAGGGAGTGACAGGACAGGGGGTAACAGGTTTAAACTGGAAGAGGGAGATTGGGATTGGACATCAGGAAGAAATTCTTCATGGAGAGGGTGGGGAGGCACTGGGACAGGTTGCCCAGAGAAGCTGTGGATGCCCCATCCCTGGAAGTGTCCAAGGCCAGGCTGGATGAGGCTTGGAGCAACCTGGTCTAGTGGAAGGTGTCCCTGCCCATGGCAGGGGGGTTGGAACTAGAGGGTCTTTAAGGTCCCTTCTGACCCAAACTATCCTATGATCAACTCCAAAATAGTCTTAGGGTGATGCCATGTGCTATTTTCTCACAGTGGTATTGTCCCATCAGTATCTTCTGGTCTATATAACGCACTTTTTCCAAATATTTTAATGTCTAGCTCCTTTCAAAAGCAGCAGATGGGGGTCAAGCCCTCTTCTCACATACTAGAAGAGACCATCTGTGTACCCAAACCTTACACCTCTGGGCTAAGTGTGAAGTGGATGGTTGGTTGGGTTGGTTTCTTACGGACCTAATTTTGTAGTCATGTGATGAGAAAGTCCAAGCTTGTTTGGTTGTTTGGGGTTTTTTTACTACACACAAGTATTTTGTTAGTGCTGCTGGTTGCAAGGAACAGTTTAGACATGAACGTTTAAAGATAAAACCCATCAAATAGAAGAGAGTTAAATAAAAATACACTTCTTTCCGTGAATTGCTTTGTTTACAGCAGTGTTAAGCCCTAATGGCCATGGGGACATTGTGGCTGCCTGCCACCCCCCAGCCCCATCACTGCCACCGCTGGTCCTGGTACCCCAGGACACTTCTCCAAACTGTGGGGCTCACACGGGATCCCCATGTGCATCAGTGCAGTAGGAGGGATTCGTTAGGACGCTCCAGCCAGGACGTGCTCGCAGAGAGGTGACCTTGCACTCAGCCCCAGAATAAATCACAGCTTTGGGCTGGGTGTGATCTTGCTGTTATTGTAATAACAAACACAGTTGTTGCTATGGTATAACTGGTGTTATTAATAACAAACACTTCCTTTCTTTAATACTTTTTGTGGCAGAAATACCATCAAAAACCTCCTACTAGCAGGTAAACAAACTCAGAGTGGGCAGGCCAGTAGAGATCAGTACCTGCCATACTTTCCAGTTGTTTCTGTTCTTAAAAAGTAGAAAAATCCACCTCTTCATATCAAAGTGATCTCGCATGGTTGATTCTAGGAATTCCGTAATGGAAAACAGCCAGCCTAAATTACACAGTGACAGGGTTAGGGAAGGCACTGGCTGAGTTGGTTGGTTTGTTTGGGCTTTTGAGAGATTTTATTTTCATGGAGGAGGTTAAGAAAAATATTTGTATGGCCCAAAGGAAAAAACTCTAGAAAATAGGCACTGACATTTGCCAGGGACACTGGCGATCCGGGGTGTTCAGTCACTCATGTGAAGCTTGTTGTTCAGCTGGGAGTGCAGCTTTTCTGGGATGAAAAGAGATAAATAAGGCTGGGTTTGGCCTTAATAAAGGCACCCAAAATGCAGTGTCACTCCTAGAAAGTTGTTGCTGGAAAGCGGCACAG
Source organism: Rhynochetos jubatus (assembly GCA_027574665.1). Taxonomy (NCBI): domain Eukaryota; kingdom Metazoa; phylum Chordata; class Aves; order Eurypygiformes; family Rhynochetidae; genus Rhynochetos; species Rhynochetos jubatus. The sequence continues at coordinate 143,362,400 of CM050648.1, read as the reverse complement.
TTCAGCATGGCTTTGGGAGGGGATGCTGGGCGAGTGTGGGAGTCGGATGCCTTACAGGGGGGCAAAGCTAGGGGCTGGTTCAGGTTTGTAGGGCGCTTGCAGCTATGTGGTCACAGGCTGGAGCAGATCACAGGTGTCGTGAGTGGGGTCAGTTCTTTAGCACATGGATGGGACAAGGTGCAAGGTCAGCTAAGGGTGCAGCAGCAGTTCTGGTGCTGAGGGTATGAGCAACATCGGCTCAATTGCTCAGCTTGGGTGACTAAGGCAGGTAGAAATCCTGCAAATCTACAATCCTAGCAACACTAATTTGAACTGTTTTAATTGGCAACAGCTCATGTAAACACGCTGTTCTCCTACGATCAGCAACAGACTTCTCTCTTCCAGCCAGATGGGGGACAAGGTGTCTCAGCAGTGCCTGCCCGTCCCCTTGCCCCCACTGATGTCCTGGGTGTTGCGCGGGCTAAGACACTGGTAGGCAGCCATGGATTTCCACTGGCTGCAGGCACAGGACGCAATGGAGAGGAGACAAGCTTGCAGCGCCGTGTCTCTGGGCTAACAGCACTGTAGCACGTCCAGGTGATGTGTGAAGTAGCTTTCGTTATGTATTTCACAAGAGGGTAAATGAATGAAAAATTAATGTTTTGCATGTCACAGAATATTTCTTCTAATAATAACTTCTAATATGAACGTGAACATCGGCTTACTTCAGAAATGAATTCTCAGAAAGGCTGGGAGAGGTTGGAAATGGCTTTCCAAAACCACAACCTCACTGAAAAGTCTCTTTATATTGAAGGTACATTGACACATTCAATTTTGAGATTTAGCTGGAAATAACCATGATTTATATCCTTGAGAATGGCTCTACTTTTGCCACCAAATTGAGATGAACGATGCAGGCTTGATCTATCTTTTAAACCCACCAGTTCAGAAGACACAAGCTTAAATGGATTTTATTACAAAAAAATTTATTGTAGTTATTTACACCCGTTCCTTGATAAGTGTATAAATGTAAACATTTATTATAGATGTACTTCTCTTATCTTACAGTTTGTCCCCAGTTGAGAGTAAATGTCATTTTTAAGCATACAAGTAGTGAGGAAATGTAAGCTATATTCACAGAATATACATCTGCGTGCAGTTAAAGTCCACCAGCCCTAAGCTAGTGGTATAGACACTGTCCCATTAGCTCTACTTCTGCTTCTCGTGTGTATGCTGGACTCTGTGATGTCGTCGGCGTGATCCTCACTTTTCTTCTCCTTCAAGCTGTTGATGAACCTCAAGGTTATTTCATCCCATTCCTCAGGGAGCAGCATCAGCAGAAACCCAATGCAAATGATGATGGTGGCTCCCAACCTTACTACGCTGAAGATCATTTTGTGCTTCAACAGATCCACAGCTGTGAAAAAGAAATAACAATATGAGCCGCATCATCAGACCAGCCTGGCACAACTCTGTAACCTGTGTGTTACACGCTGGCTGTCATGCTGGTCTCATCACTCTCAACTCCTCAGCGACCGGCTCCTTGAGTGCAGAGAATGACAGCGTAATATTGGAAGCATCTCCTCCATGCCTGACTGCCTTCATGCAGGCTCTGAGGAAGACTTGTAGGACTGGTCTAGCCTCAAGGTTTCCATTTCTGCTCCAAGAGAGAAGGTACTTTAAGGTTAACTCTTTGTCTACAGCAGGTTGTGTCAGCATCATGTTTTCTTGGGGTGCATGGACCAGTGATGGGGAGAGAGCAGCATGCAGGTCAGAAGGCTGGAGTCGGTGCCCCTAGGCCCAGCCTCCCAACTCCACAACCAGCAACAACAGCACATCTGAGCCCTTCAGCAGCCTCTTACGGGTACCGACTGTTTCGTAGTTCTGACCTGCGTTGCCCTAAAAACAGATGTTTCTTTGAAAACATGCTCAAATACCTGTAGTGGTGAGGCTAAGACAGCGGAGGAGGAGACTGGAAGAACTGAGACAGAGGCCATTCAGCAAGATAGGACTTTGGAGTAAACTTCCACCTATCCACCCTGCCCTGCTGCTGTGTGGCAAGTCACCAGCACAGCGCTGAGCCGCAGCAGCAGCGTACTGACTACGCCACGTCTCAGCAGCCACCAGGAGCTTTGGGCTGCTGGCTGGGGATCAGCCTGCCCTCTCCTCTGTGTGCTATCGATGCATCCTGTCACTCCCAAAGAAAGGAGGCAAGACCAAAAAAAAAAAAAGGTCTTTTTCACAATCTGAAACACCCACCATCACCAGGAGCATCTGTGGAAGCCGAAGGAGGTTGAACTGCTTTTGAAATATGTGACAGCAGATCTTGTCTGTTTAGACAATAAACTGCTGTCTGCATGCCAGCGTGCTGGTTTTTCCACCACCAACCATGGTACTGGTACCTGCATTTCCAGGGACGCTGAGCACTGTGCCGATAGAGATCAGAATGGGGTATGTAAGTACGACACCAACGTTAACCAGAATATTGAAAGCTAGGGAAAAACAGAGAAAATAATACATGATTATGGGAGAAAACAGTAGAGTGAAACTTTTCTCCTCCACCTTGACCCTACATGTATGACCTATGCTCAGTATGCACACCACAATGATGTAGCTGTCCCAGAGTGGTTGATTTTTATTTTTTATATACGAGTGTGAAATGAGGGGAAGCTCTGCACGGGGGAAGAGGGAGGGCTGTACATCGTTTCACAAACTGTAGTACCAAGGTTATCACACTCGTATGGCACAGATTTGTCCGAGCTTTAACCAGATACCAATAACCTGGTTTTGCTGCCATAAACCATCATTTCTCCTCCAACCAGAAGGATGGTGATCCCACCTTCCCCTCTTGGCTGAGACTGTGCTGTCCTTGTCTTAGTAGGACATTTCACTGATGAAAGACTCCGCACACCTCTAGCTGGACCACACGCGAGAGGTGGAAGCAGCAGGGACTTGTACTCTAAAGGACGCTAAATCCAATTAGCTGGTGAAGGTAACTGCAGACTAGGCAGACTGGAGGAACACAATGGTCTTGTTGCCATGTTGAAGGCAAGATGAAAGCTCACAGAAGTACAAAGGTTCAACGCCTCTGATTTATGGATTGTGGGGTTTTTTACATGCCAACGTCCCCAGCCAGCTCCAATTTCTTTGACAGATCAAAAGCAAATGGCAAAAACTTCCCTTTCATACCATTCTCCATGGTGCTCTTCTAGCTCTCACAGCCAGGGGCTGTGGCAGGACCCCAGGTATCCCCTGAACACCCACCACCCAGTCCTGTGTGTGAGTCCCCTATGAGAAAGGAGCAAGTCCATCTGCTCCCAAGGTTATTCCCTCCTGGCTGGGATTATACACTTGGATAGATCTCTGGGTGGTAAGTTATCCTTACTTTTTGTCCCTTAGGTGCTCAGAGGGTGGCTGCAATTCAGGTTTGAGCAGTTCCAAGGTGCTCACAGCACCTCGGCTGTCAGCCTGACCACATCTCGGGATGGCTGCATGGATGGGCTACGTACGGGGCAATGACATCCTCTGTGTTTCCATTTAATATACTTGTAGTGGAGACAAAAACTTCTTCAATTATGAAATAATAGACCTGACTGAAGGAAAGGATGTTATATCTGGAAATTAAAACACCCCTGGGCTGAATCCAATAGATATTTTGCCTGGGTAGAAGATAGCTCTGAAAGAGGCAGTGCCGTGGAGGAGCGGAGGGAAGGTAAAGACTGCAGGAGAAGAAACAGCTCCAACCTTTGCAGGCTAATGCAAAGCTGTGCAAGCTCTGCCCAGAGCTCTGCAGCACCCACTGAAAGTTGCCCCAGCGCTGTGGGTCCCTGTGTCAGTGCACACACACCCCATAGAGCATGCCAGGAACTGTTGGGTACACGCAGCCCTTTGAAATCGGATTTATAGCAATCAAGCTGTGCCAGACACAGGGAAATGCCAATGAAAGTAGAGCAGGAATGCAAAGATGTGAAGTGGACATTTAGTTTATTCTCTGCTGTTAGTGTTAAGGCTTCCTATGAAAAAATATGGATAATTTCTCATGCAGTACCAGTTTGCACTGGGATCAGATTTCATCTGTCCGAGATCTCTGATGCTTAAGGTGGGGGTAATTGTTTGTGCCTGAAGCTAATTTTGTATTGGGGGGGTGAGGAGAAGGGCAAAAATAAGTATATTTTTTTAACACATACCTAACCAGAGGCCGGCTACTCCGCACAGGTAACCCCACGGCACAGCAGAAAAGGGGGACCAGTACTCCACTTTCGTAAAATACAGTATGACTGGGGTAACGGAGATGAAAATTAAATTGAAGAAACCCAGAGTAGAAACAAAATGAGCTGCTTCCCCGAAGTTCGCACTTCCAAGAAACATTTTGAATAGAACCTGCAAAGGAGAGAAGAGGGTTTAGACTTTGTGCTTGTCGTGGGAAGTGAAGTCTTCCTGCAGAGACTCCTCCACTCCCTTGGGGAGAATGGGGCACGGGGACAGTCCTGACCGGGACAGTGTGCCACAACTTGGCCCTTCCCTGCAGAAGAGTTTTGCGAGGTGAGCTTTGGTCTGGTTTCCGCCCTTTCCTGGGGTTTAGCACAGAGGGGGGTACCATGTTATTAACACAAAACGCCACGAGGAGCAAGTGTAACTAAGAACCCAAGGATAACGCCACTCCTGCAATGCGAGTTACAGAATTTGGGCTGTGCTTGGCACTGCTGAGGGGACTCCAGTGACTTTCTCAGCATGAACCTGCTGTGAGAGGAAAGCCTAGGAGGGACTCGCTTCAATTCACAGGCAGCACAAGCCTCACGGGGGACTTGACCACTCACAAATCACTCAAAGTGCATGAATTTAGGATCATGCAGGTCATGACAAATTTATCAGTGAGACAAACAGCATCTAAAGCTGGGAGGCAACTTCTCATCCCACTATGACTAAGTCCTCCTTGAGCTGACAATAAATAGAGCCACCTTTAGCCCAACCTGTTTCTAACTCAGTCACATCCCTGCCCTGCATCCTTCATCTTCAAGAGCAGTTGGTACTTTCAAGCAGGGGGCAAACCCCTGCATTGTCTCTAACACATCACCTGCACGAGGGGCTCCAAGCCCAGCACGAGCACGGAATACACAAGAGAGCTGCAGTGCAGACCAGGGATGAGTCGTCCATCCCTGCTCAGGGAAAGCGGCACTATCCGCATCCAGGCTCTCCTCCCTGCTGCATATGGCAAGCCCCTTTGAAACAGCATTGATAAACTGCAAGGGCAGGAAATGATTAAAACATGATCCTAAACTCCTTGCAGCACAGTAATGGAGATTTCATTAAAGGCTCATAAAGCAAAGTCATTCTGAATATTTGGCAGCTAACAACTAATTACCCTCATAGTAGATTTTCTAACATCATGACATCGCCAATATGAATGATGCAGGAGGGATGAATAAAATAAAACACACATTTTCTAGTGATTCGCTTTGTACTCATGCATTTTTAACATCCAATGTTAAAGAATATAAGAATACGAATAAACAGTTACGACCTACCTTATACAATGCAGATGTAGAGGCTGATCCAACAGCATATGCTACCCCGATAATTGAATCGCCCTGGAAACCATCTGCATATGCCATCATTACGATTCCTGTGATTGCCATTATTGCTGCAACTATCTGCACAGACAAAGCAAAGCAATGCAAAGCTCAGTGCAATTTCATTACACGGAAGGAGATTATCACCGCGTGGGGCTTTAATGAGTGTCACTAGCTACTTTCTCTGACTTGAAGTTTTCTTGCTTTCCCTTAAATAGGGAAAATTATGTACAGTTGGGAGAGATGTAAAACATAACGAAAGTGTATGCACTGATAGTGATATGGATCTACAGCATTGCAAATTCTCCTGGGACCTATGGCAGAACATCCATCATTAAGTATTTTAGAAGCTAAACAGCCACTTTGGAGATACGACTCCAAGATAAAGAAATTTTAAGTCATTATGCTCTACTATACAACAAGAGAAATACTTAGCAACACCACCAATTTGACTTGAAATGTAAACATTTAGATGGCCAACGTTCCTGGACATCAAACCCCTGTATTGTGGAATACCAGAGTACCACTGGGAGGTCTTCCAGGCTGCTCCAGCTGTGCACGGTATTTCCTAACAGCCCTGCCAGTCTTCTTGGACAGAAATGACCGAATTTCTTTATGAAGCCTCTACCTTTTGCTTAGGTTTTTGGCCTCATTTGAAAATCCCAGACAGAGCTTCTAAGGAGCTTCAAAGAAAAAGAACAGAAATAATTAATGGCACCGTATCTGAAATCTTAAGTCTTAACTCCAAGGACCTTAAGAAAGTGGTAGGGGTCCCAACATGTTTATTCTTTGAAAAACTCCCCCTTTCTACCTAATTGCCCTCAGCAGGTAAATATGGGGACTGAATTTCAAAGACACTGAATACCGAGCTTCCACGGATTGAGAAGGAAAATGTGTTTCCTCAGACCTGTGAAAAATCACAGCCCCATTTCTGAAAGATAGGATTTTTTTATAGAGATTAAAAAAAAAAAATTTATTACATTAAACATTTTATCATTATAAAAAGGCTGTTCATGTACTAGAAGTTGTAGAGCAGAAGATGAACAAATGCAGATACCCAAAGCCAGCTGTTACAGAATCAGCAATATTTAAGGTTCAGACCTTGTTTTCTATTCCCAGATCCCCACTGAAGCACACAGCTCCCCAGCGGATTGGAAGCCAGGCTCTCCCCGTTCATACAAAGGAAGACACTAATGTGGTTCACCCAGACACTGCTAACCTCTACAAACAACTGGCTCCCAAACACAACTGTTGAGCCGGGCAGGGCTTCCTGCCTTCTTCCTCCTGCATCTCTGCTACAACTCCTGAGCCAACACCAACGTGAGATGGACGCTTGCTGCCCAGAAAGCCTCATTAAACTTTGTTTTCTCGTGCTTTACGCCACAGGCTTTAAAGGCATCTTGTTCAAATCCTGCACCCTTTTGCAGAGAAGCCTGCCAAAACTGAAATTTTGCAGAGTCCCAGAAAACTCATACCAAGCAGATGTGAGCCAGACTGAGGCAATAAGCACAAAAATCCCACAGAACAATTTCAACAGAGCCAGTCAGTAGAGCAAAACCATATTTCCAGGGACACACAGGACAGGGACACACGCCTGACTCAGGTAAAGGTGTCCACACATGGGAGACAATGGGAAACCAAGAATCAGCTCCCAGTCTCTGAGACTACAGGTAAAAACGTTAGCGCTCCTAAGTCCCATCGGTATCTAGGTCAACATGTTCACTGGGGAACTCATCTCCTGGGGCCAGCTTTAAGTACTCCCCTCTCACCATTAGCCCTATTTTACCAGTAACTGAGGCACACAGGCACCCCCCTCACATTGCAGTCGCAGTGCCGAAGACAGTCACAAACCACAGTGTGTGTCTATATCCCACCTTATTTCTATTTAAAACATTCAAGCTCCAAGGTACTGTTCAACAAAGCTGCCTAGCTGTCACCTAAACCTGAAGATAAGGTTGACACCTCCAAATTCACCATGAAATGGCACTTGAAATCCAGGTTCCCCAACTTAACAAGGACTGGAGTCACATACGTACTCACAGTCTCTCAGGTGTAATGTAATGGTTATAGCAAGAGGGGACCAGACAGCTTCCCTCTCCTTCTTCCCAGAAAAGATCATCCTGGCAGTCAGGCCCTCTCGGCAGGAGAACTTGCAGTCCCTTCATCCAGAGGAGGGACATGGATCCAAGACTGCCTCCTCTGGACCTAAGCCTCTCACTGGCAAGCTGCTGAGGAGGACAGGGGAACACATTGCATTTTCCAGTGCCTAAATGGGAATCTGGCCTTCACCCCTTAAGTGAGCTGGGGTGACGGAAGACATCACCCTCAGCTGTTCATCTGGCTGAAGAGTCAGGACACATCTGGTGCAGGACGCACATACCATCACCCAAGATGCAGCAATGCTTATTTTGAGCCCTGAGCTTCCATCTACCCAAGGACCTGGCAGGAAAAAAAGAGTTAAATTCTCTTAGAAGAATGAGTTTCAGTCCTGTTCAGCAGGAATGTCCCCACAGAGCTTCTCCCTCCTACCTTTGGTTTACGGAGTAGTTCGTTAGTAACATAATTGTGTAATACTGCTGTGCTCCTTACAGCTTATCCTAGGATACAGATACCACAAAAGTCCAGCCTCGAAGCAATGCAGAATTACACTCAGGACCTCTCACACATCACTGTGGCTCTCCCTACCAGTTTTCAGACCCCTCCCCAATGCCCTGTTGCACTGCCTGGCTGGTTTCATCTCAGGCTGCATCATACATCTTGCCTTGGACATACAGATGTAGCATTTCGGCTGTCAGCTGGAATATTTCAGCCGTAATATTTCAAGCAATGTTTCCCACCAGGCAAAACAGAAAAGTCCAATGAAGTTATCCCCTCCTTCCAAGGGAAAGGCTCAAGATTTAGTACACTCACAGCTCAGATCCAGCAAGAGAACCCTTTCCTTGTAATTAGTGAAAATGAGTAGATCCATCAACCCCAATAGGAGATTCTTCCTATTGGGAAATACACCTTCTCCTTCTGACTATGCCAAATTTAGAGATTCAGTTTCCTAATTTAATCAAATATTTAGAAAGCCAAGCACTTCTTTTTTTCCCTGAAACAACTAAAGTGATGGACACATATGGAGCACCATCTCATGAGACATTAGATAAATAAGACCTGACACTGGAAAACAGTGAGAACATTATTTAAGTTTCATGTTCAAAGCTCTTCCTGCAAATTATACACCACTGCATTAGCACAGTTGACCTCTGCCTCGCAATTGTCGTCTGTTTGCTTTAGAAACCTGAGAGCACATCCTGCAGCCTTCTGTAAGCTGACAAGAAGCAGCAAGGTCACAGTGAAGCAAAGCTGGTTGCTGCAGCTGACAACTCATTAAACAAGGCTTTTAATTAATGGAAGAGGATAGTAACACTTTTGGAGCCTCCTAGGTAAGGAATGAAATTAGCCTGCCTCTTTTTGTTCCCTCCCTTCCCTGGAAGACAGCAAGGCCAACCAACATCTTACTCAGGAACATTTTTTTCCCATGTGGAGCACAGCAGTAAATGACGTGCTGTGGTAAAGAAACCTGTCTCCAGCCTACAGCCAACCTTTGGGGGGGGGGGGAAAAATGTCCCCAAACCACTCTGCACCAACCTAATAAGCATTAATTTAACTTCACAGATGAAACATAACTAAGGGCTCAAACACAGAAACATTTAAGCACGTGGCTACATCTACGCAACTCAAACCAACGGAACTACTCAAATAAGACTTTTAAATGTTTGTGCTTGCTCTGAGCCAAAGGTGCCTGGATTTCCAGAGGTCCCAGTGTAACGTGAATACATTATCGATCTGTGAGATGTTCAGAAATGTCCAAGCAAAGATGCTTACGGTGCAGGCAAGGATTGTCCCATGTTTCCTTGCGCCAGGCAGTAGGTACTTCAAGGCAACTAAGGCCAACCTGCACTACTTTTATAAGTAAATAGCTATGTAGTCCTTGCTGTGTATGTCCTTCTCACACGCATACTCTTTCTCCAGCTGGTGTTTTTCTCTCTTGGGCTGGGTGCAAGCTCCTTCCCACGCTGCAGCATCAGCGCTGAGGGCACGTGGCTCTCACTGCACAACACATACTCCGGGTAGCTCAAACGCAGGCAGGTCAGCCGGACATCTGCATGCAGCCCCCAGCAGCACTTCTTCCGCTAGACAACGCTTCCACGGACGAGATTATGCTGTACCATAAGGTGGCCATTAAGACAGGTTTGTCTTTAGACAGTCCATCTGAAAATCTGCTTTCCGGGGGGTGCGGGAGCGACGTGCCGGCAGCCGGAGGATTGGCTTGGAGACAGTTTGGAGATTGCCTGCAGCAACACCAGGCGGGCAGGGAGCTGGAGATGCTGGAAATCTGCTGCAGAGCCGCTGAGCCTTGACGACTGCTGGTTCTCAAGCCCAGGCGGATGAAATGTGTCTGGGTACACAGGCGCCGACTGCATCCCCAACTGCGATGTGCCACAGACATGCCGATGACTCTGGAGCAATGAAAGAGCTGCTAGGAGCTGAGCTCCTTTGAAAAACTGGCTGTGCTCCTGGGTGCTGAGTGCTTTTGCAAAAACACTGGCTCTGAGTGTATGATTAAGCCCTTATTTCTTTTCATCCCCTTACTGTCCAAATAACCTAATTACACTTGCTCTCTGAGAGTCGGGGGGGTGAAAGCAGTACAGGCATTCAAAGCACAAAAGACTGAGTTGGCGCTGCTTTGTCGTATTTTAATTCTCAAACACTCTCCTGCGTGGTTATTAACACCATTAAGTGTTATTCTGGCAGGAGGGCTGCTGGAAAATGCTGCTAATTACCTTTCCAGCACTAGGAAAGTGCATCCAGAATCTATGAGTTAGTAGCAAACCCATTTTCTTTTATGTGCAGTATTTGCTGTTCACTTCTTCTGCCAGGTTTTTCTTGTGCAAACGTCACAGTGTTTACAGCATTAATACTAATGCATATTTATAGCAATGTTTTTTTAGCCAGTGAAAAATAACAAATAACTGAAAATAGCATTAGTATTTCTCATCAAGGTTTCTTTAAGAGAATAGACTAGGAAATTACTATAGCCATCTTTTACTCTTCTAGAAAGAGGTTGCTTTTAGACAAAAAATAGCTTAAAAGGATCAAGATTTCCTATTTTTTCAGCTAGGCTCAATATCATCTTACACAAGTGAGTAGTAACAGCTGGAAGCAGAGATGGTCAAGGGACAGAGGAGGGAACTTCAGCCTCAGAAATTACCATTCCTGTTGATTTCTGTAGAGAAGAACCGAGAATTTCATCCCTGCTTAGTTAGTCATCAGCAGGCTGAGGGTAGTTCACATGCACCTGGTGCTTCTATAGTTTCAATTGTATATGACACAGATATACAGGTGTCTGGCTTCAGCACTGCAAGATGAAATGTCTGCGTCCTTACCTTCAAGGGCACTATAGCTGAGGTCTGCGAAACACGGGTTCACCTCCTTGACTTTGCCTGGTCTGGACAGATCCTCCACTGCGCCAGTCCAACAAAACCCTCCTGGCAGACCCCTACCCAAGAGCTCATCTGTGTGAAGGCACACATGTCTTGAGGTGCTCAGGCCCCGTGCCATAACTAATTGCCCAGCCAGCCCTTCTCGCTGGGAATTTAGGGGAACAGCTTAACTTTAAACCATTTCCTCTTCCATTCCCAGGCCCCAAGCACAGTGCTCTCTTCAGGGTGCTGGTATCTGCTCCAAGAGTCAGATCCGATGCCTCTGAATCAGGATGCCTCTTCCTTTCACTTCTGAACCCTTCTATCGTATTATTTACTGAACAAAGCTGCAGCCCTTGTTTTTTTAAAAACAAACCCACCCAGATGAGTGTCTTGTTGCATCATGCTTTCCATGGAACTCAGATCCAAGTACTGTTGGCCCCATCTGGTCACAGGCATCACACCTGGCTGCAGTCAGTTCCTAGCGAAGTTCAAGGCTCTTGCTAGTTCAGTCATGATTGTACCCAACACAACCATTAGGCCTTGAGCCATTTCAACGGGGGAATCTGCATCAGCAGAACTGGCAGAAGGCCTAGCTACGCCTTAGCCAGGGTATAAAGTCAACAGTTTAAACTGCTGCATATGAAAAGATTTGTGTATGTGAAATTGCAGGAAACATGCTTGCTTTCCCCTGGATCCAGATGCACATAATTTTGCTCGAGTTCTGTTTTATCTTTTTGCAGGGTCTATACTACTGTCAGTGAGTCCTATAACACTGTAGTGCAAAATACACCTTCATGCAAAACAGCTGCTGTCCCTCTTAATCTGTATTTGGCATGTGCACACGAGTATGTTTATGTATAATAGGGTGGCATAACAAAATACATTACATATTGAAAGCAGCAATCTACCCAAACAAGGAATAAAATTGCTTTGGTTAGAACATAAGCATTCGTTGCTATGTTTAAAATACAGTTAATTGACTTCAGCACTATAACCCAAGACAGAATAGGTTTATATGAACTGTAAGTCCTCCTACTCTAATTCATCAAATTACACTTCACTGTAATAGCTGCTTGAAATTCCCACATCATATTACCTCTGGATTCTGAGATGTCTAAGTGATCTTCAGGCTTAGGTTTGCATCATGAAATTAAATGAGAAATGGTTTCATGGTATATACATACCATAATGCGGCGGTACTATGGCAGCACAAAAGCTTATGGATTTAAGGGCAATTATGAAACCAAAAGAGAGTTGAAAATCAGGCATGTCATTACCCTTGCTCCCATGAACCTGTCTTTCAGCACAATCCAAGAAAGCAAGAAGACAAAAGCTTTGTTACAACAGAATAGGGCAGAGACGTCTGTGGCTGTCAGCTTCTTTAAAGCCAGTAAATACAGGTAGTTAGTCAAAGTCCACAGAATAGAAAAGGGAGCAGTCCTTTTAAGAAAGAGTTTCAGCGTCAGACCGTCTTCACCAAAAATCCGACTGCATTCCCTATGAAAAGAAAAGAGTTTCAAACTCAGCTAGGATTTTCCTTAGCAGCCACTTGAGCACAACAAACATTCATTAGACTTTTATCGCATTCGGTTAAGTGCTTTGCCTAACTACTCCGCACACCCATAAGAATCTGTTTAATTCACATAGAGAAAATAACCTACAATCTTCTTAAAACAGCAATTTCGCAAATAGAAAAGAAGTAACTTACCTGGAATAATCACCCTCTACGCAGCATTAATCCCAGGGACTCACGCACAGAAATGAAGGTTATCCATATTGCACCCACAGGTCTCAGGCTCTGCCTTCGAGGCCATGAACAGAGGGATTATAACTGCATTTTTTTTCTCTGTATCATGACAATTTTATCTTGCTTTGCTCCAAAAATCTGTTTTTCTTCTTATTGAAATATATTCTAATGCATGGCCAACTAAGCCTCTAGAATCACCTAAGGACACTCAAAAATACTGCCAGACACATCACCATGGTGGGAAAGCAAGCTGTCGGCCAGTGAGACTGAGCCAGGCAAACAAGAGTGTAAGAGAAGAAAGGAAAGGGGAAGGACATTTAACAGCTGTGTATTATTATGCAGTGAAAAATTGTGTTCACTTGGAGATGCTCCTTTGCGGACTAAATTGCAAAGATAAGCTCTAGCTTCCCAAACGCTGCGCTACGCACAACTTAAGTGAGCTGTTGGCTTCTAAGGATTTCAAGAAAAGGAAGGGTCAGCTCAGAGGATGCAGCTTTTGGCAACAGCACTCCTGTGCAAAGTGGTACCTGCATGGACTAGGAGGAGACCAAGCATGTAGCTTGATTAAAGGCACCTCGCTGCACCCCTCCTGAACCGTCTCTACCTTTCCCAGTCTGGAAAGGACAGTTTTTAGCAACTCTGCTGTCTGCCTTCTTCATTAAAGGGATTCCTTGAGATATTACTGGTACGCTTCATTTCTTGCCATGGCATTAATTTCTTGACAAGTCTAATTCCAACATGAGAGCCTGCACGTGCATGCTCCATACAACCAAAACACCAATGCAGTGAACCAAGGCACCATCAGTCTGCAACACATCCTTATGAGGCCACATTAAGGGACTGATCTAAATGCCCTGAGGCCTCAGGGCCCCAAAGTATTCATAAATATGTGTTTGGAAGATTGCTAAAACGCTTATTATGTAGAAGTAATCAGTAACTTCAGAGATTGCACTGCAGAAGTCACTTGTTATTTGGGGGTGGTGGTGGCAGTCTAATAATTATCCTGATTTGGTTTTGCCTTTAAAGACAGAATCATTTCCAGGTCTCCCAAAGCAATTTCAAAAATCTAAAGTATTTCTGGGGAATTCTGCTGTTAAAAGTATCGCATTTTTTGACTACTAAGAATGGAAACCATCACTCTCATTTTGCAGAAAGTAGAATAATAACATCTATGTAATACATTAGCTGAGCTATGTCTTACTTAATAACAATTCATTCCCTGCTGCCGCTAAAATGACCTGGGGTGCAAAGCAGTCATTTCTGGCAATAATAAATTCCAAACCCTGCCTGGGTGTCCAACAAGTTAACACTCGAGCAGGCGGATCTGCTAATTATCTCCTTGACTCTGTTTGACCTAGACATTCTCAGAAGTCAGCCTCTTCCCCAAGATCAGAACAGAAATGCTACGCATAGAAAGAGAATAGCTTGTATTATTTATCTGAGATACAAAGCAAACAGTGAAGCAAATAAATTATTGCTGAAGTTTGCTTTAGTATCACCCACTTCAACAGGAGTTAAAGGCGATGAGTTTTCTTGTCTGAGAATGGACTCACTGGTAGCACAGACCTGAGTGTTTGTTGACAACAAATATAGCAGTTTATGCTTAAAAGATGTTTTTCTCCCCGTGAGACTTAGGTGGATGTAGAGGGTGATCCTGAGCTCAGGCTGTGTCTCACTTTGTGACGGGTGGCCTCTGACTTGGATGCACCGTGGGTGGCTGTGTCACCTTTATATGGCACCAGAGCCAGGATGTCCCATCTCCTGGTGAGAAGAGATCTGCATGGTGAACTACAGACCCGTACAGCCTGCTCTCTCCAACCCAGCGGGAATTCCACCATCGGTTCTGATGCACAATTGGATTGTTACACGACTGTAAATCCTACCTGTCTCAGAAGCTGTCAGGATCTGTCTTAAAGGAAACAAGCTTGTGCTGTGTTAAAACAAGAGGGAAAGGTGCTTGGGCTGCTTACAGCAGTGCAGGGCACAGATAAGTACCCCACTGTTATGCTGACAGCATACAAAGGCAACAGCAAAACCATCCAAGCACATCACTGGTGCAGTCTGCAAGGCAGCAGGAAAAGCTCTTCTACAAAGGTGCCATGGGAAATTATACCCTGGTCATCCATCATGGCCTCACAGTGCCAGGGAGATGCTGGGAATAAGCCCAGTGCTTCTGCTCCTCCATCCACAGGGAGGGTGGACAGCTTCCAAAGCCGAAAAGGAGATGGGAGGGGGGAAATGCCAGAATGGGTCAGATTTTGTTGTCCTGCAGACAGACAAAATCAGAGCAGAGTCAGGAAAATGCAGTCAAAAGTGCCCTGACTGAATCCTCAGAAGGAAGAAGGCTCAGTGATTTTACATTATCCTGGCTGGATTCTGTGGGCTGGTCAACTATTTGAGAGAGGCAGTTGTGGCAACCCTGCAAATGTCACTCTTGAGTTTACAGAAGCAGTGGGAGGGATGAGCAGAGATTCACAGCTAGGAAAAGAAATCTGGAAATGCTTCACAGGCCCCAGGCAATGGGCTGTTTAAGCAGATGGAAGAGCCTCCATCACACAGAGCAGCGTACAATGACCAGACAAAACAGGGGCCAGTGGCTCCTCACCTCTCAATTAAAAAAATACAGCAAAGACTTGTGACAGGGTTGTGCTAAGTGAGACAGAGGCTTGATGAATTCATCTCCGTGCCTAGGAGAACTCCAGGAATAATGCTCAGCAAGTAAGGAGACAGGAAGAATAACTCATTTCCCCAGTCGTGGCTACAGTAGATTGCCTCAGGCTTTGTGAGGGCTGGTTGCTCAGTGGTTAACTCAGCCTCTTTGGCATGCAACTAAAATTAAACTTGCAGGAGTCATCAGACATGGCAGCGATTAAAACCCTGGGCTCAGGAGACAGGGCTCCATGGATCCCTCCCCATACAGAAAATATCTGTAGGCTGTTGACTTAAAGGCAGAGACCTATCTAAGGGCAGTTGACCCTGAAACTATGACACAAACTATTTCCAAATGCACAAGAAGTCTATTTAAAACCTGCCCTCGAACATAAATAGCTCCTTTTATTTGCAGGTAGCCCACAGCCATCAGCTTTGGGCAGTGTGCCATGCTCTCAGGAATTACAGCACCTCAGGCAGTCATGTAGCTTTGCCTCTGGCACCCACTAAATAGCTTGCGTTGCCTCCAAGTTATTCTGACGCCAGACCCCACAGAAGAATGGGTTTATTCACCCCTGATGCACAGCAACCTCTGGAGTGTAATGCAGCAGCTGGTTTTAAAACAGCTCACAGAAAAAACACAGAGCTTACAGGCACTACCTGAGGTAACGTGAATACGGCGAATGTAATTACATCACCCGGATTAAAACTGGGCAAGGCCGCCCGTGACATGGTGCTAGCGAGAAGCACCGCAGGACCTTTTGTAAGCACAAGTTGTTACTATGCCATTTGGTCCTTCTACCTAAATGATGGCATCTGCTGCAATAAAATATCTTCCAGCTCCATTTCAGAAGACGGACACCCAACAGAGCAATAGTGGTTAAGTAACTCATGAATTGTTTTCCAGGACTGATTGAGTTCTCATTTTGCTTCTCATCTGAACATTAAGAAAGAGCCTGGCTAGCTGTATTTGTCTGCTCAAGAGCTGGAACAAAAGGAAAGGGAATTGTGTGTGAACCTCTCACACAAGCGGCGTCTGGTTCAGCGGGCAGCATCACGGGAATGTTGTCTCGTAATAGGAAAGGTCCAAAGGGAAGCCCTGGTCTTGTGCTGCTAATCTTCCTCCCTACTGTTGAGCCATTCGAGCAGCTTCAGACAACAGAGATCCTCATCTCTGCTCTGAAAAGCCCTTTGCAGTGAAGATCGAGATTTGCAGTGCTATCCCATCAGTGGCTGAGGAAGCTGGACTGAGCCACTGCTGCAACACAGATGGAGAGATTTGCAGGTGACAAACTTGCAGATAATAGATGACAGCAAATAGCAGCTACTTATGGCTCTGTTTTTACTTCAAGTGATGCTCACATCTTGTTATCCTTCCTGCTAGAAAACCAGCTCTTCCTAACATGTTCATATTTATTAAACCTGCACCTACCGACACTCTTCCTAGCCAGTGCCTCCAGGCTGCACAGTGCCTGTAGGACCAGCTTCAGCTATTGCATCGTAGGTGTATTCTGGCAGAAAGCTGTTGAACGCCGCAGTGTTGTCCTTAAGAAGCCAACGGATGGGGAAACAAAATCTATTGACATTGAAAATATCATCCACCTATTCCAAATCACACCTCTATTAGGATCCAGCGTCAAGCCTGTGGAGTGTCATCTGCAGTGGTAAATACTGGCAGGGTTAGATTTCCTGTTGCTGAGCTTACCAAGCTTAAGATCATTTTATTCACCACTAATGCAAGGAGTTCGGTCTCGCTCACATTTCAAGCTCTTTATGTGGGACATACCTGTTATCTAGAATACTGAGAGGATACCAAGAGCTGCGTCTTCTGCCTCAAGACAACTGAGGTACTTTACTGAAATGCAGCGGGGAGGTAATAACTGTGAGTTAGTTTCTAGGACCACAACATTTAATCTCTGAGGCAAAATGTGAAAGGTAGGAAATACACAATTTGAAATCTCAAAGATTATAACCCTTTCAGAAAGCCAATCTAAAGTTGAAAATTGAGACTTCTATCTTCCAAGTGGAATTTATTAAAGTAACAGTGGCTCTACCCAGCTTTGCCAGCCTGGGGCAGCACTCTGCAAGTCATTGTCATGATCACTGATCCCTGCCAAGACATCGCAGACACCGTTTGTTCTGATCCACTGGGAATATCTGCTGGACAAAAGTCGTATGTCTTTAAAGCGTTTAGTGAGTAACTACACCCTCCAGAAACACAAAGACAAATCACCTCTGAACTAGGAGGCAGGCCTGGAATCACCACAGGATGGGCTTTAATGACAAGAATTAGCTACTCCACAGAAATAAAACAAGCAAATGAAGCAACAAGAAAACTTACAAATGTAATAAAATGCCTTGTAACCAGAACAATATCAAGAACACAATCCAAGCAATTATACAAGCAACTGATCGAATTGAATGATCTCCAAAGATCCTTTCCAAACTAAACCGCTCTAAAACTCTCTGATTTAAAAACAACAAATGATGCTTTTCAATTCTTTAAGTCATCAGAAAATCAAGCACCCATTCTGAAGAGATGTCCATTCCCAAACCCAAAGTGAAAGAGTTCGGCTTGTCAAGCCATAACACGGCAGAGACCAAATCCTTGGCCACATGCTAAAGTCAGTAGTCGCCAGCAGTTACCTCTTCCCTGGGATGTGAGTTCCCAATATATCTGGGCTAGGAAATACCCTGGGAAAATGCCTTTCCATTGACCCATCAGGTCTAACATCGGTCTTTTTTTTCCACACATTCACAATCCTGATTCACACCTCTGTGTGTGCAAATTCCTCTGGGCATGTAAGCATGTGTCCTCAATTTTAAAAGCTGACCTCCTAACAGCTTGGGAAATGTATCAATAATTTAAGCATACTTTTATTATGCATTGCCACAAATGTTTTGCCCAAAATTTTCCTGTGATGGATACATAATCAACCAACTAACTGCAGAGGAGGGATCTGCAGGGATGTTTATTCTCACCTTCTTCTTTACCTGCTGTGCATTTGTTATTACTCTACCCCATAGCCACAAACCAAGCCAACATTGTTAATGTTCTCACAAAAACTCCAGCAAGAATCTGAATGAAGGCATCATTAACGAAAAAAGCACCAGGGTTTTCAGAGAAGCAGTTAATTAAGTGCAACTGTTCAATTTCAGTCACGCTGATTTGACAGAAATGATAATTTAGGGCCATATTACATCCCAGACCCTGGCAAAAGCAGACAAGGGAAGAGTTTGGCTCTGCTACACTCCACTGTGACAGTCACAAATTGAATTCCCTGTGTGCTCAGTGACAGCTGTGCTGAACCCTCTGTCAGCGGGAACAAGGTATGGCCACACGCTGGTTGACACCTTGCAGAACAGACAATTCTGCTGAAGTCCGTAAGATTGTTTTCAAAGCAAGCCTGCACTGAAGTAACAGAATTGGGTCCCGGCTCAAAGTTACCCTGTGAATATCTTCCTACCAAGGGCAGGGTGAGTTATCTCTCAGCTGTACGTAGCTTCACCCTTTAAAGCAGCTTCACTGTCAGATTGGTAGAGTAATGGAGGAGAAGAAACCGTGAAATGAATTGTCCTGGCAGGCGGTGGTACTTCCAAGCCCTGAGGACAGGTTAGATTCAGCTTTCTTAAGAAAGAGGTAGGGTGAAGCTAAGCCTGCTTGGTCCTACCGCAGTGCTGATGGTTGGACCAGATGATCTTTTCAGGTCCCGCTCCAACCTTGTATTTCTGTGATGTTACACTGGCTAGTGAAGAGGGATTTATACATTTCCAACCCTGCAGACTAATATAACAGTTAGTGCTATGGACTCCTTTGCACATGAGGTTGACAGTTCAATTACAACATGCAGCCATGTGGTGTAAGGAAAGGCTGGGATCACAGATGTTTTCCCCTGGCTTTTGCTACACAGAGGAAGAGGTATTTCTATGTGGAGCCTGAAAAAAGATGTGACAAAGCCTTCACATCATTTCCTCAGGATGACAGCCACATAACAGGTCTGTAACCTGCTTTAATTCCCACTCCATGCCAAAAAGAGTAGAGAAAGCTACTGGGATGCTCTTTCTCCATGCTGTGATTGAGGAGGAGAAGGAAAGGGCAGTTTTCATTCTACTATACTTGCTGAGCATAGAGAGCAGGCTACAGTCTTCCTCATGGAAACCATATCCTCAGCTTTCAGCCCCTTTATTCTCAACTGTGAGTTGTGTTGGTTGGACTTTACACCACTGTTCTATCATAAATGAATCAGAACAGATTAATTAATGGCCTGATCCAGGCAAGAACACAAAATATAGAGATATTAGATAATATAATAGCAAGATTATAAGCAAATTGCTGACCTTTTCAACTCAGTAGAAAAACCCTCTAGCAATCAATTATCCACTTACTCAAGCACATATCACTCATCTGCAAGATATTTATGAATGAGATTTTCTGCAGCATGACCTTTATTCTGCCTTCTGACACCATGGGTCAAACTGAGAAGAGCAGTGATCGCAGCCCACAGAAATCAGGCTGTTTAAAGTGATATTGCCACGATAAAGCCTACCTGAATTTTTTGATAGGAGACTGCTTTTCCTGCGCAGTTGCAAGGTGCCCAGAATAATAAATGGGAAAAACCATAATGTTCCAGTTTGTTGAGAACCAAGTCATGAAAAAAGGACAGTCAAAGGTCTCATACGTGATTTTGACAAACTGCGTGGTCCCGACCCAGGAGGATGAGACGGACAAAATGATCAGAAATCTCCAGATAAGTTTGAGAAACGTGGATGTGCAAGACTGGCATCGTGTCTGTCCTTCAGCTTCTTGGCTGCTGCTCTCTGTGTGCGTTTGTGTTCCTTCTTCTCCTGAAAAAAAAAAAAAAGAGAATAGTTGTACACATAATGAAGGCATTCAAAACACTTCTTGCCTTCTCCTTATAATTCCTCTATGCCCCACAAACACTGAAATCCATGCAGAAATACCTGAGTAATACTATCTCTGTCATTTCAAGGGGACAGAAACAAAACACAAATACAGAGGCCTGAGGTAACAGCATCACAGTTAAGCTGTTGCTACTGTTTGCTTTATTAGTCCTTCTTTCCTTCTGTCAGACAAACCTCTAGAATAGAGCTACATCCCTTGGAACCAGCTACATTAAAAAGTCAATTACTGTGCGCGTGTGCAACATAAAAGATATCTCAGGCTGTACATCTGAAGCCAGGAACGAGTTCTTACTGTTCAAGATTTTAACTCAAGATGCCACATTTTTTTATTAGCAAGCCAGGAAGGGAAAAAGAAACGGTTTGGTGGTTTTATATACTCAAGCGGAGAAAGGCTTTTTTCAGTATTTACATTTTAGGGAAAAAAGGAAACTGGACAAAACTGAAGCTTGGCACGCCTAGAAAGAAACCTCTACACATAAACAAGGAGGAATTGGAAAGTTGTTATTTCCCATTTTAGTACAGTACTTTTCAGACCTGATATGCAGATTTCCTATCAGAAGTGCAGACTGCATAGAGAATTTAATCTTACTGTCTGATGACTTTCTCTCCAGGCACACCTTCCACAGATGCAACCCATGAACCTTATTTTGATTTCACAGGTCTCAGCTGAAAAGAATTGCATTGGATACTGAGAAGCACTAACACTCCCCCCACAAGCTCATGTGGCTGCATTGAGCTCCAACCATTTACTCCATCATCAGTTTGATAGAAGAAACAGGAGTTCCTTCTAAAAATCTTGACCTGAAGCTATTCTTAACTATTACTGTCAATTATCAATCGCATCAACATATGACGTGATGTATATATAAGAAACAATATAATTATATAATTGTTGATGTTAAGAGGAGCTATAGATCCACTGCAGTGAGAGCTTACACTGTCCTACATCCAACTTAAATGTGAAAAAGGTACCCTTTCAGCCTCAGGTTTCCTTTTGTATTACTGTTTCTGCTACAGCCATAAAGAAATGTCAACCTGAGGTTCAAAGTTATTACATTAGACCAACATTACATCTAAAAAACGATTCATCATAGCAGGGAGCGCATTTGCAATCAAGAATTTTTCTACCCAGGACATGGAGCTTTATGTAGTTGTAATTGTATGCTGTATTTTTGTCCTAAAAATAATAAATCCGTATTCAGTGGCTCCATTGTTTAATGGTGAATCAAGAATTTAAATAAAATTGAAGGTTTACTAAAAACATGCAGAGGATAATAGGACACAGCTTTGAAAAGGCAAGCATCATTTTAGCATTCTCTTTGGCTGCTGAGAGAAAATAGATATTTTTATGGTGCTAATAATGACTGACATCTTCTATTAAAAGGTAAATTACAGTTTATTTGCAAGTTAGAATGGATTAAAAAGAATATATTATGAAACATCCACTTGCAGGTTTTCCTGCTAAGCAAAACTACCATGCAATTAGTCCTTTTTCAGATAACAGTTAAAATAATCATACAATGATAAAAGACTAAAGCACCTTTATCCATGCTTTCCATTTTCCAATTTACCGCATAACTACGTAATTGCTGTTACTATGCATGACTACTACCATTAGCATTTGACTGGGATTTTACCATTCCAGGTTTGAATGTTAATGAAAGGGACAGAAATATATACTTGTTGCAAGTCCAACCTTAGATTAAAAAAACCTATGGAAGTTTTAGCCTCATTAAATGTACAGTGGGGAGCTTTCGTAAGTGCTTAATGGGCAAGATTCATCCCATGTAATGTAGTTAGCAAACAATTGTGTATTCAGACTAAACGTGTTGTCTAGGGCCCTTTTATATTTAATGATAATGGACAGGCATGGTGAGAAGGCGGCTGATTTCATCCTCATATATCTAAGCCCACTGGAGGCACTCATCTCTCCCTAAACTAGATATTTACATTTAATTACACTGATTTAAGCAAAATTGAGATGTATCTCTGGCCAAAGTGATATAGTAGCTTGTTGCTTTCAAAGTTCATGAGAGGTGCACAGCTAAATCTTGGCCAAAGAATCAAAAGGACAAGATAAGAAAAGTCTTTTTCAATAACTGCAGGGCTTGAACTCGAAGACACATGGAGAGCAGGCACACAGTTCATACCAAATAGGTATAAGGATTTCCAAGTCATGAAGCTGGGGATGGATTGAGACAGAAAGAAGCACTTGTGTTCAGATACCAAATGATATGCTTACTAGGAAAAAAACCAAATTGGTCAGCCAAAGTGGTTGGTAGATAGCATTATACAATTAGCCAGGTGATAGAAATCCTTGGTGTCTGCATTTAGTTTGGTCTGAAACAAACCAACAGACTTAGCCTTTCAAGAGCACAGAAACAATCTGAGAACTCAGCAAAATGAAACAACAGGGCAAGAATGCAGATGACACATGGAGAGGACACTAGTCAATGGCATACTGTGTTGAAAGGCAGCTAGCAGAAATACCCCTGCATGGTCCTTTGACTGTAAGATGATTCTTGCTTGTAATGTCTCTGTCACGAGATGGTAATAGAAAAGCTTTTTGCTTTCGATTTTCAGAAGAGTGAGATGAGAAAAATCAAAACCTACAGCTTTTCTTCTGAACTCTTTTGACTATTTGGCTACTGCATCCTAGAAAATAATATTCTTATATTTGTTTAGCTACCTGTCAGGTCAGTCCTACTTAGACCTTACTGATGAGGAAGGGAAGATCAGGAAAAAAAATAGAAATGAAAAGACTGCAAAATAAATTTTTAGAAGAGTATGACTACAAGGCACTACTCTTTTCTCAAGGGGACTGAAGTCCTTTCTTAGAGGAGATGGATTCTGATTTTGGATGTAGTCTAGTGCTGACATGCACAGAGGTGTTTCAGCCTGATATCTGCAAAAATGAGAATAAATTGGTGTTCTGGTATCTTAAGTAGGAACTTTACTGCAAAATGCTGTACCATCCGCTCCTCACAGCAATAATCACCTCCAATATTTTTCTGAGGGTTTCCATCAAGAGAGTACTCCTGGAGTACAAGATCCCTCCATTTTCCCCCACAAGAAGAAAATGACTGACTCTTGCTGCCATCCGTGGTGAAGTGACAAAGGGGAAGGTTCATCTCCCACAGTTCCAGTGAGCAAGGGAGATCCAACCTGTTCTTCCTCCCCTTTTTGTTCATGCTATCTACACAGTCTTCCAAAGAACTTGGACAGTTAAATTATTTCAAACATTGAATGGCTCTCTCCTCCTCAACAGAACAATTCAGCAGACTCAAAGGCCTGTGGTTGCATACTGTAATTGGTCCCATCCCATTCCTGCTGGTGATGGAAGGACATCATGGTGAAGAAGTCTGTGTTCACCAGATCTACAGGTTCATTTGAACTAAAATTCTGCAGTAAAGAGTGTGACACATTCCTGATGGCAGCCCTGATGTGCAGCTGATTGATGATCTGAACTGTGACGGTCCATCTGTTGCTCCTTCCCTTCCTCTTCATCAGACCGTCTGTGGTCTGAGCTGAGACTGTTGTGGCCTTTGAGAAGGAACATTGCTGGCTCTTAAGGGTCCTGGTCTCTGGTCCTTCCCTCTGAAGCTGAGGGAACATAACCATTTTGTAAAAACTAACTTGTGTGCTAACGTTAACCATCCTTTCAAGATCTTCTGTTCCCACTGGCCTTGTGATTTCTCAGATATCTGACACATTACATGTTCCTACTGAGGCCCAGGCCTTTTCCTCCCATCTTTGCTTCCTTCCCACCTAACCCCAGTTTGCACACAGGTACAGGAAGGACTTTCACGTGGCTCTGCTGTTCGCAGCACCGTAAAACAACGTCAACATGCTGGGACTCTCACCATCTTTCAAAAGACAGACGAAAGAGGCCTTTCGCAGGCCTGCTGTGACGCCGGGAATGCGGCTGTTATGCCTACCTGATCTGCTCTGCCTCTCGACTCTGCTGTGCCGACAGATTCCTGAGGGACTTCGATTCTGCAGCTCAAGAATGGGAGCAGCAGAATCTTCAGCAACAGATAGAGGGGAGAGCTGCCTAGTCATGCCTCTGTGTCTGCTGGGGCAGTTGCCTCCTGGCTTGCATTGGATGACAGATGATCGTGAGGCACCTGAGAAGAAAGAGTTTGCATCAGTTTGGCTGTAAAGTCCCTGGAGGAAAGCGGGGCTTTCAAACACTGTCAGTGAAATGCATACAACCGATTCAGCGGGAGAAAGGAAGCACACTGCAAAAAATCAAGGTTTCAGCTCTGATCAGAATAAAGTAAATAAGTAAGTAAATAAATACTTAACTCTCTCCCCCCTTATAGAAAAAAAAAAAAAAAAAAGGTGCTGCATGTAAACCAGTCTTTTCCCTGAAGAAATGAGAACCCTATGCTGCAGTATATTCCTAGCCCCACGGCTCCATCCATAGGGTCTGAACAGGCAAAGGAATTTGTACTCACGTGGGCCCCTTCCTGAGCACTGACACTGAATCAGGCAAAAGGAGAGGTCACCAGTCTCCCTTAGGGTGGAACGGAGGACTGAGGAACCACTGCCTCACGGGGTCAGTGATGACAGTGTCTCCTGAGGAGAGCTTCCCCTTTCCATCCTCCAGAACGATCCTTGAGACTTGCATGGAATGAAGCCATGGCCACTGACAGGTCTTTTGGATGAAGACTTCTGCTAAATCATTGAAGATGTCAGCTGTAAGCCTTTACATGCACCAAATCAGAATCTCCACATCTTCAGATAAGTTGCTTTTTCTTCTTCTGCTAGGCGCAGGCAACACCGAGATACCGCATTTCACACAGAGGCTGTATGGATGCACAAGGCAGCGGACAAGACCCAGGTCGCAGAAATGCCAGTGGTACCAGATGAAAGGTTTGCCAGTGAGAAGGACACCACATTTTACGAGTAAGAGCTTGACGGACTGGATTAAGAACCAGCAAACAACAGAAAAGGGTGTAGTGCTGGAATGTGGCAGAGTGAGCCTGCTGATCTTGCACGTACTCCCAAATTTATTGAAGGTGTCTGTGTTAAGAGGTCGACACATCAGCAGCACAAGAGAGTCCTCTTCTCAGAAAGTCAAGATGACAGGCCGTTTTGGTAAGTATAACCGTGTATTCACGGTCAGCTGAGATCACTCACTGCTTGTTTTGCAGCTGCTGCTTCAACTGGTGACCATTTTACCCAAATGTATGGAAGATGCATATACCCAGAGCAGCCACTGACTTTGCCGTGACTAGGAAGGATTTAATTTGACAATATATTTCACATTGTAAAGAATACAAAAATAGGCACAGAACCCATGTGTAAGGTGCCAAAGGTGTAACAAATATGGCAGACGTCCCAGGGGGCAACATTCTTTGTTGACACATGAGCCATTCAAGTACACTTTGTGCAAATAACTCCATGCCAAACAACAACAGGAAAGTATACCTAAAGCAAGGACTGTATTCAGGATTCGAGACACTGCATGAATCAAGTCAACACTCTTTTGCCAGAGGAAGTTCCGAGGTTTCATATAACCTTCAATCAACCCAAAGCTATGTTCGATTCACCGTGTCTAACTTCAAAGATTACAAAGGAAGACATACAGCAATGGTATTATACAGAAAAATCCCCTCTAAGCCCACTGAGACCCTCCAAGGCCAGTTTTTACTTATCAAGTAGACAAGTAACTGAACCAGCAGCTAACCCCCTAGAGATGATTTTTCTCAGAGATGCTCTTCCCCTTCTCCTCTGCCCAGTATGAGGGAACTGACACCAGGAGGATGCCCAAGTCCAGGTCCCACCTTGATATATTTCTACAAATTCAATCAATGCAGTATACAAGCCACAGTCTATGATATCAGATGCTCAAAAGTCAACTTTGAAGGAATAAGACCTGTATGATGACTAAGCACTCTATCATCTCTCTTCATTTTTTGATGAGCATTAGTCTCTACAGAGCTTTTCAGAGCCTACCGGATATTTTTAGACCTTTATAAAGCCGTTCACATTCATCTGTTTTCTTTTTAATGGAGAAAATAATGATCTAACAGCCACACAACTCCCCCCATGACTTTGATCTATTAATTTTGTAGCTCCAAGCCTTACTCCTCCTACTTGTAACAAACAAGGACAACATTAACTACTTTGTAAAGTTTGCAAAGATCTTGCAAGTCACTCTGAGGTTGAAAAGTACATTAGAAATGGTAGCCCTGGGCCATTCACCCCACCAGAAGCAGCAGACCTCCTTTATTTGACAGCTGAAAATTAGTTCCTGCCTCCACAAAATGAACATGATCAGTATTTTTGGGGCTAAATATTCAAAAAGGCACAAATTTTCAGGTCCCCAACTTAAAGAACTTTTATTTTCAGAAAGCATTTGCTGACTGCCTCTGTCCTCAGAGAAAGAGCCACCAAGGCACCTCAACCCAAATCACTACTCACTTTGATATGCATCATTTAAAGAGATTTCATTAGGTTGAAAGACACGTGGTACATCTCAATTCGGATACAATTTAGTACAAGATCAAGATTCACATTACACTTAGCAGAAGTCTAGCAGATGACCCGCAACCAAAATTTCAAGGAAACCTATTTTTCCTCACATGCAAAAAGAGCTCAGAGTTATTTATATCTGGTACAACAAAGCAGCATCAATCTTTCCCTGTAGATTGAGAAACTTAGCAGTTGACACCAAAACTGCAATTCAAGAGATTGTGTTTAATCGAAAGTCACTGCTTGATTTACTGGATTCTTCTTCCCTTATGCTTGAAAGCAATGAGATAGCATAACAATTTCTCAGTATTTCATTGTTACAGCTAGAACCACCTAGGCCATCTAGTGCTACTGAATCTGAACGCATTTGAAGGAAATGCTTTGACAGGGAAGGTGAATAGATACATGCTGAGCTAACTTACCCAAACCTGGTATCGGCACCAAGGACAACAAATCACCCTTTACACAGCAGAGCAATGAAACCTCGCGCATGTGCAAAGTTACCCCACGTGAGAGGAAGGGAGGGCAGAACTTGTCTAACTCCAGTTCTTTGCTTCACACAGACATTATCAGCTATCAACTGATAATTAGTAGCTATCAGCTACTAAGACCCTCCAAATTTAGAAGGGTCAAGAGCAGCATTTTCCACTGAACTTCTGTATACCTTCATAAATCCCACACACTTACAGAGACATAGTCTTAGGCAATGAGACCATGTCCTCTCCAGAGAGGAAAACAGCAGGGTGCTGCCACAACTGGCCACGTGCAAACAGGGAAGCAACTATGCACTAAAAAATTACATAAAACACCTCTTCCACAGCAAAGGGTGAGAGACTGCCTGGATCAGAGTAATGTGACTAATTTTAAATGTCAAACTTAGGATGAGAAAAATAGCGCCCTGGGACTATCTGCATCTTCCTATGACTAAACAGGGAATAATAGACTCATAGCATGGTTTAGGTAGGAAGGGACCTTTAAAGGTCTCTAGCCCAACCCTCCTGCAATGAGCAGGGACATCTTCAACTAGATCAGGTTGTTCACAGCCCCGTCCAACCTGGCCTTGGACCACCATCCTGACGTTTACACTGGTTGGGGATTTTTACCTGACTACTTTACCTGACCTTCTTTTAATGTGACTACTCAATGTAAGAGATTGCAACAGATATCTGTGTACAGAAGCTTCGGTACTGTAAACTGACACACTCAATGCTGAGCATGAACACAGTTCATGGCTTTAGCAGAGATAAATCACAGGCTGAGAATGAATCTGCATTTTGGGCCTCATTTGATATTTTATAGGAATGCTACTGGAAGAGATTGGGAAAAAAGCTAACAAATCGGAAAAAACTCGTCAGACTGCCAGATCTTGCTGCTAGAAATGCTCCTTCATTATTTGGAGGTTATAATTGAGTACCAAAGCAATGCTCAGCCCATGGGATGGACACGGGAGAGAAGGGAGAACTGGAAAAGACCACACATTATTGCATCAAGCATGTCTTAATGAGTCAAATTCATCTGGATGACGTTTCATTATTGGATAAAACCAAATCACTGCTCTTTCCCATTTTTTAAGATTATTTTTAGTTTATTACTATGTTTCTACAAATCTTTTTCCTTGCCCTGAAAATGCAGATGCTTTATAGCATAAGAAGTAAAGCCATTTCTCTGCACATGGATACCAAAGGGAAACCTGGAAGGGGAAACTGTGGCTTTCCACATGCTTCTAACAAAGTCTGTCCTTGTCTTGCATTAATTACCATATACTTATTCCAGTCTACTTCAATTTAGCAAGGTAATCCTGCTTGTGACTAACCTAAATCACATGACTAATATCACTGAAGTCCGTGCCTTTTCACATTCTTGAATATTGTTCTGAATCCCGGCTGCAGGAGGAGGTGACCGCCATGCAGTACTGCTGCCTTGTCCATTCAAACCAGGAACCAGCAGCACATGCCTTGTTCTGACAACTATTATCCCCATCCATCTGTAAACTATGCACAGCTCCCCTGACTCTCTGAAAGACGTGATACATGACTTGTGGTTTTTTGTTCATACACAGATTTCCATACACAGCTCACACAGTGAGAAAATAGGTCCTCACCTCAGCCAGAAAAATCACTCTGTTATTCTGCAGGGGAGTTGGAGAGAAGGGATTATGCTTTGAGGTTCAAAACCAATTATTTTCAGATTATTTTGATGTATCTGACATATTTAGCATGTGACAGCAGTGCTTGGAATAAAAAGAAAAAACCATGCCATTTTATTGGGAACAACTCTTCTGGTCTCAAAGTTGTTACTAAAAATGGATTGAATGGGCTGCCAGTAAAAGAGTCTACACAAAATAAAAATGCAGCCCTGGAAGTAATTTTTATGGCCAGGTCATTACAGAATTAATGTTTTCTTTTTCTTTTCTTCTTTTAACCAACTGCCCTGATGGAAATTTAGAACCTCTCAAAACGGTAATTGAATTCCCTTCTGAAATCCATCCATGCATTCATGACACTGGATTACCGACACAAAGCGTTGGCTTATTTGGAGACAGCAACATCTGGCTGGCTGGTATGTGCCAAAATGCATCCTCTTTTTTTAACTACACAATTAAGTTGACGGTTAAATAGGTAATGTTGATGACCTTGACAGTTTCTTTGTAGTATGTTCCCAAAGCCCTGTAGAGTAGTGGTCATCTGTGGCTACCACTGCAGTCAGGAAAGAGATCAGCTTTTCCAAAAAGTCAGTCAAGGCATCCACAATCTGCCTCTTACTCACTCAGTATTAAAATATGCTTATTTTACCGTGTCCTCAAAATCTCAGCTCCTAATATGTCTTTGTTTTTACACTGACAAAATGATGTCTTCATACCGCTGCTGCAGAAACAATTGCTGGGTTTTGACAGATGGACGGAGGTAGAAGCCAGTCTGGTGTTATGTACGAACTACGTCACTTGAGTGTTCCTGCTAAATTAGGCACCGGTGAAAGAATTGACAACGTTTCCTTTACACTGCAACGTTACCTGTTAGAGTGAGCATCCGCGGCGATGATGGACTCGCTCACACATCACAAGCCTATTGTTTCCAGCAGCCCGCACACGTGCTCACATTGATAACAGTCAGTTCACGATCGCGAGGGCTGGAGAGTTTCGCAATGAAATTCTGGTCTCAATGTCACACACTAAGGAGAAGGTGATGTAGATTTTGTGGTCAGGGAAATATAGAATGTGCGTGACCCCACAGGAAAGAGGACTGAGTTGCACTGCTATTTGTAGAGGTGAAGAGAGTTTATTTTCTACATTTTACAGCAATAAAACCTCATTAGGTTGGATTAGCCATGGCTTCAATTGGATTGCTTGCCACTGTTAGCACACAACGGGGGGCAGGGCTATCCAACACCATCAATCCAACAGTTAGGTCCATAGCTTATTTTCAGCCAAAGGGTCTGCCTACAAAATCAAATCCTGCCCTTCCTTATGTTGGTGTAAACCCACAGCAACTCAGTACAACCAGCAAAGCTGTTCTGGGCGTACGCTGAAGTATCTGGAGATAATAGCTGACCCGGAAAGTTAAAATTCAAGGGAAAACTCTCTCCAACTTTTAATGAGTTCAGAACCAGCAGTTTGACTCAGGACATAAAGCTGTAATTACATTTACTAAAACCAAGCAAATAAACAATAGGGAGGCTGTCTTTGCAAACAGTGTGCTCCACAGGTTTGCGGAATGAGCAGCTTGTGTTCAGTAAAGAAAAATCATTCCCCCACGTCTCAGATGTCAGTGCTGTTCTCCATTTAAACACATCCTTCTCAGACACTGCCGTGGCCTCTACGTATTAGAGTTATGCACATACATCCACTCAGAGTAATGTCCTGATCATTTACTATTTGTTTGGTTTGGAAGTTTTTACATGTGAAGGGGACGAGAAGGTTACAACAATTTCTTGTGTCCTAGGGGAAAACCAGATTTTCAGATTTTAATGAAAAACAAATGAGTCAGTGATGATGTACAGCATTTCTCTTGTACTATGATTAACTACTGTCAAGAGCAGAAGGAAAAAGAGCAGATATTTTTGTTGTAGTTTAACAGTGACATCCATCAGCAATTTCTGCCTATTATCCCTTCAGTGTCTGTACACAGCCGTTCACTTCAAATCAGCAGATAGCAACTTCACTCACAATTAGAAATCTCAACAGCTTCCACGTGCCCTCCTATCCTTGTTATAAAGTGAACAAAGAAGCTACAGAGAGAGTAAATAACTTACATTTCGCAACCTACAACTAAATTAGTGTCTGATCAAGGGCTGTGTCACTCTACACCCTTGCACCTAATTACCCTTCCAGATGAGCAGTTTCAGCCTAATTGCCAGGGAGAAAATCCAGGTTAGACCATCAAAAAACTACACACACTCCCATACACATCAGTCATGTCTTGGGCTCAGGTACCAAATCACTCTCATGACTTCCCACCTCCCAACTCCTCTGACCACCTGCACTTAGGATTGGAACAGACACTGTGACAGCAGTGACACAGTCTCTCCCTGTCACACCACCCAACTCCTACGGAAAGAGCACCCTTACATCCCACATCCCACACCGGGAGAAGGAAAGCTCTGACTACAGTAATCATTAAGTGCCTGAAAGATGAACTCACAGCAGAGACAAACGACAGACACCTGTCAGGGATGGTCAAGGTGTATCTGACTGCCTTAGAGGCAGGATGACACAAATAACTTCCTGAAGTCACCTTCCAGCCCTGCAACTCCTTGGCTTCATGATGGTAACGGTGTCGGGACCTAGTCCCAAGGTGCTAACTTCTCCTGATTTAAGATCCAGACTGCTGAAAAATAAAGCTACGGACCTTGATTCCACTTAAAACTAAGAGCTGGAAAAGAAGCACAACACTCTAAACCAATATATAAACAGCAAGAAAACCTGACAATAACTGGATAGACTGAGGATGCACCTTTAAAGCAAAGAGAAACGATGCTCCCAACTCAGCTAACTGCAATACCGTGTCAGTTTTGAGATGAAGAAAGATAAAGAGCTAATGAGAAGGAGTTAAGTGGATCTGCATCTAAACCTATGAGATCTGACAAGTTAAGGCATTCAGAATTAAATTAAAACAACCGGAATCGGGCAGGACCATCTGTGCATGGCCCACATCAGTTGTGAAAACAACCTGGGATTCCACTTGCTCCTGGCACCTGCATCATGTATTTGCTCCCAGCTTCTTTGATTGCCACACGGAAGACGGTTTTGAACTGTGCTGCCCATATGGAAGCTACATCATGCTACCGTCCTAACGCCTGATATGATCTGCTAGATGAAATCTGCAGTCAGATCATCAGTGGCATCTGTTCATATAAACTTCAAGGTCTGTGAAAGGCCCCAGCAACACAAGGTGTAGCATTTGTACACGCTGGCTGTGCTCAGAATAGGAAGCTGGTGAGATTTGTACACAAAGTACACGCAAATGCATTATGTTATTGTTAGAAGTAGTAGTAATAGTACTGAGATTTAACATACATATATTGAAGAGTCAAGAGGCTTTTGTTTATGCTCAATACATTCAGGTCATGTGGGTAGATAGATATATCTCATTATTCACCTTTTGCAGATAAGGAAAGCGGAAAATACTTGCTAAGTAAGTTGCACAAAGGCATCTACTCATGCAGTGGTTGATTCAGCTGGCTGCTGACCACTTAGATTGGGGGTCCCATATTAATTGCCATATGCTTGATGCCTTGGCTTCTGCATGCAAACCTGAAAAACACACTTGCAAGTCTGTACATCCATCTTTCTGTACATCCATCAGCTACATGGAGTGTTTTTATGAAGAACCTGCTCTGATGCTCTGAGATGCATCCTTTCTGGGCAAACCAGAGAATATGATGTTTCTGGTGTGCATCCAATGCTGTGGAATTAAACTCTGGAATTAAAATTCCGGAATTAAAACCTTTGACTGGCGACTGCAGCATACAAGGAATCCAGGCTGCAACATCCGTTATGTTCAACAGCTGCAACCATTAAAAACTAAACAGAAAAAATCTTCACAGGAAGCATATAAAGGCTTTGGTGGCTGTAAGCAATCTGCAGACCTCCTTTTTGGGAGCCCTGATGCATAAGCCTAATGGCAAGTTATCCCTGAAGGACTTCTCAACTTGTTTCTTCCTGAAATAAATAACCCCTCTTTGAATGGCTCTGAATCGAGACCCTTCCTCAAAACACAGGAAGGCAATCATTAAAAACCCAAATCTTTGTTCCACTTGTTCATCCTTCTACATTTTACAGGAAATATAGTTGAAAGTATGGAAATATTTTTACTCTGGCTTTTTTCCCTCCTTACTCACTTTAAGCCATTTCCCCATTCTCCTTTCAACATAACTCAAAGAAATATCACTGCCTCTCTTTAAGCACTGACAAAGAATCCCATTAATTTGACACCAAAAACAATACAGCAGCAGTGAGTTGGGGGTGTCAGAACAAATCTTGGAAGAAGGGTTTATTGGAGAACATCTGTACTGGAACGGGCAGCTGGAGAGAGCAACGATGTACATTGAAGCAAACTGGCTACACGTATTTTAAAGTTACCGAGCACGACATATTTAGAGTTGGAAGAAATGTAGAAGTGCTGCAAACGAATAACGATTTTTATATGTTGAAATCAAAACTTCTACAACTTCTATACAAAACGATCTACATTCACCCACCAAAAAAAAAAAAAAAAAAAAAAAGATGTAAAATATCTATTTGGAGTGGAATACTTTGGACTGAATTCTGCTGTCAGAAAACGTTGCTGGCATCCCCACTGGCCTTGAAAAACAAACACTGCATCAAAATCTCATCCTTAGCTGTGACAACTCTGGAATTAGAAAACACTGACCTCCAGGAAGGGTATGAATATCTCCTTCAGCACAGAATGTTTCCCATGCAAAGAGCCCCTGTTTATTGCCCCTTCCTTACCCAGCTGGACACTATCCAGAAGGAAGCCTGGGAAAGGCAGGACTAGGCATACAAATACGCTCCCCTCCACTACCTGCGCAGCTCGCACAGAAGTCACATAAAATATTGTCAGACCCCTCCACGCCATGAGCGTCTCAGAGGGCAATTTCTGCTGAAGTGCTGCTGGAGAAAGCCAAGCCAAGCTGTCCCAGAGCTGCAGAGGAAGGAGAGGGCAGCACAGGTGCACCCACACGTATGTCTGTACTCCAGTGTCCAGGCAAGCGATGCCTGTGCTTGCAAACAACTCCAGATCACGGGGACTGCTCCAATACCTGCTGCAGTTCCTGGGAAGACCAACGGATTTTAGTGAGCTTTGGCTCAGCCTCCGTGGAGGATGAAGGGGGTACTTCCACACCAGACTACTCCGTGAGGAGGAGGGAGCTGGACCATCAGATGTTTTTATTTAGGTGAAGCCAACACATACCTATCTGAGGTAACAGTCCCCAGGGACTTACAAGCCTTTGTCCCTTTATTGCAGCTCCAGAGCAAGAGCTTCATATTAAGCTTTAGCTTACACAAACAGTCTCTATGAGGTCACCTCAATAACAACTTCTGAATGAGTCCCTTGAACACACATTAAAAGGGATAACTTTCACTAGGTGACTTTCTCTTCCCCAGATACGCTTGATCCAACATCACCTCAAGCCAATCGCAGGAGAGACCCACTTTTCACCACTTCAGCACTGACTGAGCAACAGATAAACACAAATTATTTGATTCAAAGCTACACACCATCCCAGTAAAGAAAACCTCTGTTACAATATTTGTAATAAATTATACCAGATGCACCACCAATAATTTCACAATATTTACACTTTATTTCAAAATAAAAGGATATGAATCTCTACCAAAAAATCATTTGAAAATTAATCTTGTCATTGCTAAAATTTAGTGACATTTCCAAAGAGAAACAGACATTCTGAGTTAAGGTCTAATTTTACTTTCACTGCAGTAGATCCAGAGTAGCTCCAATGAAAGTCATGAGGCTGCTTTGACACAAAGTTGTTGTGAAAGGTTAGACCCAGGGCACTCCAGAAATCACTCGTATGCACCTCATTATTCAATAATTATGATATAGCTTCTACTTTCAAGAAATATTGCAATAAATCCAAGCTGGTTCACGGGCTTCCTAAGATCCGAGCATAAAAGCAGTCAGCACACGGACACACAACTCAATATCAAATTGCTTGTGTTTATCTCCTACACAAACTATTGCCTCTCCAGTTTGATGGGTGCCTCCAGAGAGTGATTCATTCCAGCTCCCTCAGACACCAATCTTAGGCGATGAATCACCTCTCAGAGGTGTCCAGCTCTCCTGCTGACTCCAGGAAGCTCAGACAACTTTCTTAGTACTTACTGAGGGTTACATTTAAATGCATCTGGAGGAGTCCAAATCGGACTGTCTCGGGCTCAGTTCATAGCAGCGCTGCGGTACATGCATTAAGCACATGCTTCAGTTTCCTCACCTGTCTTAGAGCCTAATTAAGCACATTTGAGACAGGGTGAGTTAAAAGAACATTGTACAGGTAAGTAGGTGAGGCAAAACTGGGTATTTGTCACTGTATTGCGGCACTTTTCAACCACAGGAGATACTTAAGACACTTTCCGACTGTTTTCTCCACTGCTCTTGGCGTAGTAGCTCCCAAAGCTCTCAGCCTTTCTGTGATGCACATTTGGGATGTCTCCTCCACACAGTGTCTGTACAACCCACCTGGCTCAGGCACTCACATACATACAGTCCTCACTGCAGCTGATGCTGTGCTGGGGAGTGAGGGACGGCCACACTGAGATGAAGACACCTTCTCAAAGGTGTTTGGTGGTTGTGGGTCTTGGCTTAATGCACACCTCACATCTTCCAGAACCGTGCCAACCCATCTTGGCCACTCTCTCTGCTCTACTTCTTTCCATGTGAGCAGCATTTTCTAACCAGTGATCTGCAAACATCTGGTTCCTTTTTACTACTGAAGAAGTCTTCTTGCCTGAATTTCACTCCACTATCCAGGAGTCATCATTTTCTGGGATTCTACCACAAGTTATCTAGGAAGCTACAAACCACAGCTGCTTGAAAACAGCCACCATAGCGTGCACTGCTCCCCTGCTCTCCTCCCAGCACACAGACCCGGAGCCCAGCTTGCTGCAGCATCCCTTCCACATGCACTCCCCAGGCCTGGGAAGGAAAGAGGGGACAGGCGCAGTGCTCTTGGGAAGCTGGCTGCCCTACCCCACTAGGATTCTTTGGGAATCCCTGCTAAAATCTTTGCTGACCTGTAAAACTGACTGCACACACTCACATTTAATGTATGGGTCCTGTATTAGTTCAGCTTGGCCAGCATCATCCCTAGCAAGAATCTTTCCATTTTCAGCCTGTCAGATGTGACAAGTGCTGTCATTTAGTCACTTCCAGTCTATTGCCCTTTCTTCCTACAACGACTGGATTTTCCCTCCCTGAGGAAACAGGCAGTGCAATATTTGACAGTGCTGCTGCAGCCCGGTGTGGGGAGAAGGTTAAGACTGGACTGAACAGAGGTACCTGGCAGCAGCTGGACTGGTTAAGCTGGAGGCAACCACAGCTTGTGAGCTGTTTTAGACCCTATGGGGTAGGGACGGTCTATAATCCTCTGTGTTCACCGCCTGGCGTGACACGAGCCTGGTCTGTGCTAGGAGCACCCAGAGAATAAAATGCAGCAAATCACCCCATTAACCAGCACAGCAGGCCAGCTCACCCGGCCGTAACACTGATTCTTTCAAAGTAGGTGAGTGTACAAATTATTATTTCACACATCCTAAAATCTGGTGCTGTGCAACAGCAACGGACTGGCATAAGCAGCCAGGTCTATCAACTCCTTCAACCTTATTTAAGGCATTTTTTCCCACAAGAAAGAAACATCAGGTAACTACCAAGCCTGCAGAATACTCAATATCACACACACACTCTCAAGAAAAATGACACAAACTATTGTCTGCTCTATGAAAACCCTGCCCCATTTGTAATTTAAGCCAGGTAGATTGAAGAACTGGAAGTCACACTCTGCTGACAAGCACTGGACCGTGTCTCTTGCTTTGTTTTTATTCTGGATGAAGCACTGAATTTAAGTCACCAAAAGAAATCCTATTTTCATTGCTGGACAGTATAACACAGCTGAAACCAGAGACAGCACACACCTTGCAACGTTACGACTTGACTGTTCTTAACAGTGTACCACGTCTGGTGGGAAAAGAGTTAATTTCTGACAGAACAAGCAACTCCGGAAAGTAGCACTTAGCCCTTTAAAACATCTGACACTGAATATAATAAACTTATAACAGTGCACTTAAAGCCTGAGATTTCTATAGACATTTAAAACAAAACCTGGAACCCAAATATTAGGAGTATTTTAGAAAGCTTTCCTTTCGACCTTTGATTCCTACTGCACATATACCTGCTGTACATCTTCAGCATGCCGAGGTTTATACCTGCATCACAGCTATCGGCGCAGTCACATCTCATGCTGGACAACATCCCCACATTTCCAGGTGACACTAAAGCGTAATGTGAAGTTGGTATGCACTCTGCAAGGAATGAGGCTGTCACATCCGATCAAGAGCACACAACAGATTTCACAATTTCTGTCGTGTGGGTTTTGTCTTAAGGAATTTCTTTAGAGATGACACTTCTGAAAATAAGGGGGGAAAAGCAGTTTAAGGGAACAACTGCTATCTCAAGCAGAGGGATAACAAGCACAAAAAAAAGTTGATGTCTCTTTCTTTAAAGTGAAAAAGATAAATCTGGAGCACAGTATTAAAACACTACAGAAAAATTGACATTATTATATGGACCTAATTTCACATCATTTTAAAAGCCAGAATTGAAGTACAACTTTATCAGTTGTTCACATTTCAGCATTAGTTTCTTCAGCAGAAATCATTCACACAGCAGTTGAACACAAACAACAGAAATTTAACTGCACTTATCCCAGATGATATTAAAGCTAATTAAAGCTAAAAATGCTATCCAAGCATTACTTTAAAAAAGCACACACACACAAACACGTACACACAGAGAGATTCATGCTACTTTGCATGGAACAGAGCAGGAGGAGCATGCAAAGTACATTCCTGCCTTGGGTTAGATATAGAGGAAAAATAGCATTTACCGTCTGGCACAGGCAGGTTTAATTCAGAAACACTGTAAGACGGTAATGGTGCCACTCTTGCTGAGTGTTTCTTCATCCTTTGAAATCGCTCTCCTACTCACACGCTCACTTCGTCTTTAGTCTGCATCGCTTTTGGTCCCGAGTACTATAGTAAACACTCGGCTATGGCTGGTGGGAGATGTTGTTCTGGAGATGCTGCAGTAGGCTACGAGTACTGATTTGCTGTTTCCCTGGGAAACCATTTGCAACACATTCAAACAATGCTTGACCTCTGCTAACACTTTTCTTTCATTCAATTGTTAAGCGCAGCAGATAAAACATAAATGTATTAGCTATCGAGCTTCGTAAACTTGAAAGCGCAGCAGCCCCTTTGCGTGAGAGCGAGGGTTTCATCAAATACCTGTGCTGTGCGAGCAAAGCAGACGGCAGGTTTCTCAGACAACTTCAAGGCAATTATGCAATGCAATTTTCTGGTTCCTTACACTGTGACAATATACCAATGATTACTGTAATTATTTTAAATAAACTTTGAATAATGTAACTCCTATAGAGCCGCTAAATCAGGAATGTCTTGGGCAAGGGCCAGTAACATCCAGCTCTGTATCTGATAACGAAGCAATGGCATTGCAAGAGCCTCTTCTCTTTTAATGCCCTACAAAAACTGTCACAACCAGGAGACATATATTTGACATGGTTGGTCTACATTTCTTCCTCACTTCCCCTGAGGCAGCTAGGACATTTTTTTCCCCTCTTTGCCCAATGCCTTCTCTCTCTTTAATTCCCTTTTTATTATTATTATTTGTATTATTGGAAGTTGTTCTCTTAGAGCAATGAGGAAGTTTCACTGAGCACACCAGTGACAGCCCATACAGTTTTTGCAACTCTTAGAAAACCCCGTCCACTTGTGTCACCTGGCGCTGGGCTGGGAGCCACCTTTGCCAGGAGGTGGTTACCAACATCTCCTAAGGACCCTGGCTTCAGAGCTCTTCACCAAGAGAACTACTAACAAGCCTTACCCAAGAATTTGTATGTAGAAGGCTTTATCACTGTTATTCAAGGTACGTACTATATGAACTACGGGTGATAGAAGGGAAAAGGACAGGGAGGCAGCTTAGCTCTACCAGGGTCTGCTAGCAAAGCCATCAAATTTTTAATTGCCGTAAGTATATACCTTTCACCTTTGTGCCTTTGATAGCAACTGAGAGCAGGGATTCCTGGCTTGGCCCTCCATCCACTTCTATATCACCCAACAGCGAGAAGTTATCAGCTCTAAGGGAAGCCATAAAGTGATTTGAAAAGGATCAAGAGTGAGTGACCTAGAATGTCACGTGCTGGGATTCCCAAAGCAGCCTACAGGGATCTCGTGTTTAACACAGTAACAAGCACTGTGATGGGGTATGAGTGCAAGGACCATTCCCTTCACTCTGCTTTAATGAGCCAGGATATATGGAGGTGCAGAAGGGAGGAAGCAGAGTCCCGGCCAGATCATCCTCCAGATGCAGCCACAGAGGAGCTTGGCATATGTGGAAAACTGAGCCACGGCACCCTAATGGAAAGAGTAGGAAATGACCCTTAGATCTTAGAGGCAACCAAGCCAGCAGCACCAGACATTATCTTGAATACATGACCTTGCCCTGCACATCCTTTTAATGCTGCTCTCTTATTCCTCTTCGGGATACAGAATGGCCTGCTCTTTTTATTATGAGGGTGTGGTGACACAGTAAGGAAGAGACAGTGGATAACATTATGGAAGGGCAGGAGAAAGAAGAGAGTACCTCATCACCCCCTCTCCCAAGGCCATCCTGCCGCTGTGTCCAGTACCTGGGACACACTACAGAAAAAATACAGGGAAATAAAAGGTTACAGCTGCCTGGTTTTCCACTCAGTATGTCCCCTCCTGGAAGGCTTGGAGCTCTCCTTTAGGAACTCCACTATATCCTCTGCGATGGATAAGGCTCTCCACCATGACAGTATTTTCCAAAGCATCACACTGCAGCGCATAAAGCTAACTGGCTTTTACTGCTTATCTGCATGCAGAGGATTTCCAGCACTGTGTAAAAACCACTATTCCAAAGAAAATTATCTTCCCAATTTGCAGAAGGAATTTTATTCTCCCCACCAAAGTGCTAAGAGTCAGCAGACTCTGTGATAGAGTATTCACCAGTCAAGTAATTGCTGGCTCCACAAACTATTAATACATGTCTAGTCCTTGAGCATTTATATAATATAAACAACATAATAATATAACACAGAGATTGTTTTTAGAAAACCATTTCTGCAAACAGGAGCTTATAATGGAATCATTAACGAACCTTAACAATGGTGAGGATGAAATGCATGAGACTATGCCAAGCAATTTGAGACATTTCT
The DNA here is from genome assembly GCA_027574665.1 of Rhynochetos jubatus. Classification (NCBI taxonomy): domain Eukaryota; kingdom Metazoa; phylum Chordata; class Aves; order Eurypygiformes; family Rhynochetidae; genus Rhynochetos; species Rhynochetos jubatus. The sequence goes on along the minus strand of CM050648.1, from coordinate 143,322,087 downwards.
TTCAGACAATTTCAACATTAACAGCAGAACGTGATTGCATCTAAAAGTTGCTGCACTTTTTTTTCCCCAAAGGAAAATAAGCCATTGTTTTAACACTGTAACTCAGAAGACATATTCAAACCCACAAAGCCTTCTTTCAAGTGTCTACCCCAGCAATCTCTGCTTTGTACAACAGTTATAAGAGAAAAGAAGCAGAAACAAAACTGTTTAAAAAAAAAAAAAGTGTGATCAGTACCTATAACTCCAATCAAAGATTGCAGCTTGAAAAGCATCAGCTCCTCTGGCTTCACAAAGCAAGAGCTTTGGCCATCTGCTTCTGCTCCCACTATGAATAGCTGATTGCATTTCTGCATGAGATGCTATTCATACAGATCCTCTGATCCTTCCTATGGACTCTCTATCCCCACTCTAAGTGTGTTGAAGAAAATAATGAAATTATATGGACAGAGAGAAGCAAGCTCTGTCCCTGCCTCCTGAGGTACGTCATGCACAATCCATTCACAAGTGGAATGTGATGTCCAAATTTACCAGGATGGCATGAGTTACTCTACAGATTGCAAGCCAACACAAAATCTATAGTCCTGTGCCATCTTACTCCACGTTTATGCAAGACACCATGGTGGGAAACTAAGGGTCTTTCCCCAAAAAATTCAAGAGTAAACTAGTTTCCAGGTACCTTTAAAACAGATCTTCATACATTGTTGCTAACCTCAAGTTCCATGCTTTCAGCCTGCACCATGTTAAAGTTTCTTATTTGCAGGAAGTGGAAGCCGTGTGATACCTGGAAATCCAGCTCACGACTTCTCTGAGCACAAGCCCCAGATCACCGTCAGCCACTGCCGAGCACGCTGGCTCAGCAGTCTAGAATTAACAACACCCAATACAATCCAATGCTCTCCACAATCAATATACATATCCAATTATTTTCACTCAGGGAGTCCTTATTTGTCAAGGAAACATGCAGAATGAATTACAGCAGTATAAATTACACAGTGTGTAACTATACAGTGTAAATGATAACCCAGGCTGCAGGCTCGCAACCTCCACATCTGTTTCTAGTTAGGGCAAACACTGTTAAGACACTAACCAAAGCCCTTGAGCCAAAGTATCCACTGGTTTTATTGTAAAAGGTAATAATTGAATGAGGGACGTCTCAGGAGAGATTTCTCATCCCCAGCCAAGAGGCCCAGTGGTTGAGGCCTCTGAACCGCATCCAGATGGCTTCCTCCTGCACTCCTCGTGCAGGCTGCCTGCAGCAGTCTCTGACCCCCGGCTCAGTAAATATTAATCCAGACGAGAGCACAGGGAAGCTGCGGGTTTGCTGACTCACTAACCAGGCAGCAAACCAGCCCTGGAAGTGGAGTCAGAATTAGAGAGTGCTGAATCACACCCACTGACAAGGACTCTGTGCTCACAGTAGAAAGGGACTGATGCCGTCAAAACGTACGCCGTCCTCTTGGCTTACAACATCTCTGCTGTAGCCAGTCATATATATTTAAGGGACCTACTGCAGAAGTACAGGCTATTTACTCTTCTTTACTGAAGTTGCAACCTACAGCAAGAGCTGTAGATGAACTCTGGGTAACCACAGGTCTATCTTCAGTTTCAGCGCCACACAGCTGGATGTTTGCTTGCAACAAACTGAGCTCCAGCCACAGATGTACTTGGTTTCTGATGACTGAACTGGCAAGACAGAGCAAAATCATTCTGAGGTTTACCCTGTGGTAAGACATAAAGGATAAGGTCCCCATGAAGGACACTACACCGCCTCATGTTGCCATGGTGTCTATCATCCTCATCAATGAGTACACTGAGCTGTCAGGTTGGGTTTGGGGGGCTTTTTTTCCTATGTGAAAAAAATAATTATCAAAATTATAATTATTAATATAATTAGTATTAGTATGAGAGAGTGACGGAATATCTAATCTAGAGAAGAAGACAAGAATGCTACAGTCCCAGGAAGACAGAATCATCTCAACCAAAGGAAAACAGCTGCATGAGTACCTGAAACACTGAATTTCCACACTGAGAGTGGGATTCATCACTTGTTTTTGGACACCAAAGTCTGAACCAGCTATACCATAATCCTTTTCAGGTGAGTGGTGGGAAACTGATAACTCTAGAAGACAACTCACCTGGACTCTCTTAGATGTCTATTGTAAACTGAGATTAGTAACTCTCTAAAGGTGCCCACTCCTTCCCAGCAATGGTGGTGAGGTGACTTGCTCACACCTGGACATTTGGCTTTTAGACACCCTACTTAGGGCAGATACTGCCAACGGGAAACACTTTGTGTGAACGCCTGATAGAGACATGAAAGGACCTTCTTTGATTCTAATTGATGTTGGAACAGTTTTCAGATCTAAAATTGCAGTTTTTGTTTTGAACACCACTGACAAGATCCATACGAAATTCACTTTGCATACATCCCTGCAGCCGACAGGTCAGTTCATTCCCAATCACTAAACTATAAAACTCTCACAAACATGACTTTTATTGGCTCTTCAAGGCTGAGCAAGTGTTTCAAGATGACAAGCTAAAAGGCCATTATCCAGTTCATTTTATCCTCTTGGAATATAAATCAGATGCAAAATGCAGAAGAGACAAACAGTCAAACTGACATCAAACCAGATGTATCCTACAAAAGGGATTTTTACGTATAGCAAAGCCAAGGCTTGAGTTTGAACTTTTATCTTGCTTCTAGCAAAACCAGAAGCATATAGCAAATGTTACTCGATTCAAACCGCAACTCAATCGAAAACAACTTCCAAGGCTCACAGAAAAAAGAACCGAACATCTCACTGCTGTGCCCAATCACGCCACACGGATTTTGAAGAAGCAAATCCTGAATTCCTTAGTCTACCTTAACTCTCACTGGCTTAAATACTGTGGATAGCCCTACTTAGAAACCCAGAATATCAGCTCAGTTCTGCTAAGCTTCCCATTATCATCTACCAGACAGGTCATGGTCCTTGAGCCCCACTAGCGTGTGCTCACACACCACGTGCTGTCTGCAGGAGCGACAACTGTCTCTGCACGCATCCAGCGGCTACATGACCAAACACATGACTCCACCACTGAGATAAGGCAATTAATTGTTCCCCAAGTGTAAACTAACCACCATCCACGGGCCTGTATTCAGGTGGCGAATGCTGGACTCATACACACAAGGAGAAGCAGGATGGCGCAGTGCAGGGCAGCCCCAGGGTATTTTAAGTGCTTAGAGGGTCCCACTCACTTGCTTAAAGCAATTGTGCTCTCCAGCACCTGATGGATGGCATAAAAATCAGCAATGGCGATTCCTGCCCGTCTTCTCCAGATCCTCTGTCCAAAGAGCCTGAGCCAGGCTAGCGATCCTGCAATGGCATTTCAGCCTGGGAGCCAACACTCAGCCACCACTTGGCTGGTGGCAGACTGCCTTAACCTCAACTTCCCTAATAAACAGGTATGATTTATTTGAGAATATTCATATTGAAGGCAAGTAGAGTCTCATGTCTTTTCTTCACTGCAGCAGAAACTGAACGTTATCCAGATTTTCTGGTATTCTGCAAATACCAAGAAGCAGAGTACTCTCTGCCTGCTAAAATCTCACCTAATAACTGCAAGAAATACTACTAAATCTGAAGGGATTTGAATTCCCTTGGGGGATGGGTGTTTATACATTAATCTCCTGTTTACATTAACGTGGGTTGCTATTTTCAGTTAATCAGCCCAGGAGTTCACTCTTTAATACCCACTCTGTTTTTCCAACAGAAAAATGCAATGTGATCTATTTTTAGGCTTCCCAAGCAGGCAATTTCTAGAAATAAGATTAACGGCACCAGCTAAACATCTACTCATGATGATACAGAGATTTGCAGTGGTACTCAGTTGTCATCCAGGACAGGAAAGCTTCTCCCTGCTGCCACAAGCAAAGGCCTTTTCAGTCTGTTGTGTCCCACCAGACCTCAAGGACCTGCTGCTACATGCCAACTGCTCGACTTGCTGCCAGCTCCTACACCACCGTGAAACCACATTAAAAACACTCAGGTCACTGACAGCCAGTTGTGTCTTGGATACCAGAGATCAGATCCTGTACGCACCTGAAAAACTGACAGTTTTGACACTACCATGTGGGTAAGATGCTACATGTCACTGCAATGGTATGTCACTCACATACCAACCCAAAGTATCTGATGCTTCCTCCAGTAGCCACAGCCCTCCCTCCCAAGTACTCAACTGACCTGACGGTACTAACATCTTCTATTGCAGTGCTTTTGGAAAGCTTTTTATCTGCTACCATTTTCAAACTTTCCCTGGGAAGCACAGGGATCAAAAATTTCAGTTGAAATGAAACTCAAATTTTCCTTAATCACATGACTTTTGAAACATAAACGACCCACCCGCAATGATCATGAGATACACGCTAACGTCTCCAGAGTTAGCAATGCAGCTTCTTAGGGTTCTTTTTCTGTTGTAACATGAAAATAACATATAGTAAGAAACGTTAATCTTCTAGTTAAATTAAAGGTATAAGGAAAAAAATATGAATTGAAGGCATGGAGAGCTGTTCTTCAGTTTGAATAAAATAATTCGGCATTTCACGGGAACAGCAAACATATCAACATAGATGCATCTTCAATATTTTGACATTATAAGAAGCAAGACATGGATTTCAGGTTGACAAAAATATTAAAAGTTACCTCCCATATAAGAAATTAATTTGTCTTTACAGAAGAATCAGAAGAATAAAAAAAAGCTGCTCAACAGAAAACCAAAAGAGTTTCAAGAGAAACTTTATTTCAGCTGCACAGTGCACATGGTGTTACTGGCCTCAGAGCCTCTGCCAGCTTGTATGGATCTTGCTGTCCTAATCCTGAACTAACAAGTCAAAATAGGTTTAGTACTCCATCACAAATTTCAGCTTAGGGGCTTTGCGGACAGCCAGGCATGGTGAAGAGCAAGAACGTCATGGGGAGGACATAGAAATCGCATCTGTAGCTTGCACAGACCTCGTTTGACAAACCAGACCTCACCAGCCTCCCTTGATAAAGCCTGCCTGCTTGAGGTGGAAGGATGTGCTCATTTGAGAAGCTGTGCTGGGAAAGTGGTAAGGCTATAAGATCACACCATGAGCTTCTGAAACCCCCCCTGGGGAGCCTTCAGCTTCCCAGAGTCTGGGCATCCCCCATCAAAAGTCACCTGAATGTCAAACTCTTTCCAAGTACAACAGATTATGAGAAAGGGTCCTACTTCAGCCTGACGACTCCCAAACTCACTGGAAATGAAACACAGCACGAGCAGACAACTGACACACAGTCTGTTCAACAACACGGAATAAATCTGGTATCAATTTCAAATATCCAATACATAGTCTCCAAACAGAATAATAAAATCCAACGCCCACCATTATATTGGGCTTTTTTTCCCAAGGAAAAGAGCTTAGATATAATTGCATGTCAAATAATTATTTGCCTTCCCAATGTTTTATTAGCAAAGCTGCCACGAGTGAAATAAGCTGTCTCCACTTTCTGGCTCTGCAATTATGAAGTGCCTCTTCTTTACCACAAGAGAGCATTTGAGTTGAGAAAACTTCCATTTCGTGTTTGTCATCATGACTGTAGAGCATGTCAGTGAGAGAGTAAATCACTTCTCATACTTGCTATCGTTTGGATAGCCAGCAGTTAATTAGATGTCTTAGGACTTTTTTCAATACTGTAATTAGAATAGCAGAGCAGGCTAGAAATCCAGGGCTGGCTATTCCCAAAACGTAGCCACCAGCGTGTTCCTGTCTAGGCAAGTTCTGCAGCAGAGCAGGAGCTTGCACCACCCAACACAGCAACCCCTACCAGCCCAAGTGGCACCACAAAGTTCCTTGGATGAAGAAACATAACTGACTTTTAGGACAAATTACAGCATGAGATAATGTTTATTGTCATGTTAGTAGTGGTGCTGCTTTATATTTCACAGCCCCTCTAATTTTAAATGCTGGGGGCAGAATTCACAGAGCTTTTGAAGCAAGATCTGAAGCTTCAGAAAAGATCTGAAAAAAGGATTAGAGTGATCAGAGGTCTAAAAATAAAAAACCCCAAAACCACAGGCTGTGTGTGAAGATGGAAAGAACTGGGGTCAGACAATTTAAAGCAGACAGAAAGGAGACAGAAAGTCATCTTCATCTGTGTAAAAGGTTCCTGCACGAAAGAAAGGATTAATTATGCATGTCTCTGTTAACAGGGCCAGAAGCAAGAGACTTTAATTGCATTAGTGGAAAGTTCAGTGGGACAACAGGTCAACTGTTAAACAAGAAGAACATTAACCACTAAATGAGATGATGCCAGGTAGAAAATACCCATTGCAGGGGGGTTTTCAGATCAGGCTGTCTGGCATGGATGAAGGGGAGTTGAATGCTTCACAGCATGAGGACAGAGTAGGTCCACTTTCTACCATAAAATGATAGCGATGAATAATTTTACCTCCCAGTGATTTTCAGAAGGTGCTGAATATACTCAGAAATACCAATCCTTCATCGTGACTACATTTGGGTACTTAAGCCCTCCTGAAAGTAAAAGGCCTTGCATTTTGTTGAGCTTGTCCCATTTATTCACTCCGCCTATATTCACCAAGTGACGCTGAGCTAATAATAAAAAGGTGCTAATAATAAGACCTAGCTATTAATAGATGAGCTAATAATAAAAACTAGGGTGGAAGAAACACTGTGAGCTCAGAATGGGTGTCAGAAGTAGGATGCTCTGCAGAATTCCCAAACAAACATCCTGTCACTGCATCCAAATCATTGCAAGTGGTGTTTTCCAATCTGCATACCACAGGCAACTCATGGCCACTGTTAAGGACAGGCACAAAACGTTGGAAAGAAAAGCAAGCCTGTTGCCAGCAAGCACTTCTTATTATTCAGGTTTCTGTGCCTCCTTTGGAAGGAATTTAGATTTCTAAAAGTCAGAACAGTTTGACACCCACTAGCATCAGACACTTGATTTTAGAAGACTTGCCAAGGCAGATGTGAAGCTTCGTGAAAGACCTACAATGGAGCATCAGGGCTTCACAGGGAAGGAACATGAACAAGCCACTCTGTGTCCCAGCTTGGCTTCAGGAGCTGAGGTTGAACAGAGTGTTGTAGCTTTTGAAGGAGAACAAAGTGACCACGACCCAATTCATTGGGTGACTCTTCTTTAAGGCTCTATGGTAAGATTAATTTCCAGTAGTTCTGATAGTCATAAGTTCTACCACCCCTTGGTTTCTGCTATTTTATTTAAAAGCATTTTTATTTTCCTTTTTAAGTGTTGATCTGATGCCAGGGTAGCTTTGCTGCTGCAAAATTCCAGCTACATTTATTTACTGATGATGAAATTACAGTCCAAAATCTCAGCTGCCAGACACCAGCCTTATTCCACTGCAGACAAGCCTTGGAGTTAGCAGTTAGGTAACTGGGGTTGTAAAGGCTCAGCACAAAACGGCTTCCAGCACCCACAGAGCTCCTCTGAAATCAGTGATCTCTGCTGAGTGTCAGTCCACCTGCACTCATCAGCAGGGGTACTACGGAGGATGCTCATGTATTCCTGTTCCAGCAGAAGAGGGACAATTCCCTCTTTTTTCCCCCCAGAATTTGGGTCTACTTTAAAAACCAAACCAAAACAAGTAACATGATAAATTAACCTCAGACTAGTCTGAAAAAAAACCAGTGCTGAACTTCAAGAGAATTCTTTTGAACAGCAGCAACTTTTTGAATTTTCTAGCAGAAATTTTCAGAAATTTGCTGAAATAAAAGTAAAATCCTTGCATTATAGAAATTAAAAATGTTGGTACTAAGAAATCTCCAACCTTTTGTGAGTACTTCTTGTCTAATATTCATATAATCCTCCTTAATACCTTTCAGTGTAAATCTCTGTTAGGTGCAACATCTTATTAGCAAGACAATGAAGATAACACAAGAAAAGTCTACTGAGCAGCATTAGGGGATTAAGGAAGGATTAAATAGTCTGACACAATGAAAATGTCAAAGCTGTGTATTCACCATAATTAGTCTGGTTTCTAATACTCTCACTGGGTCAGTTACTCAAGTTCCTGGACTGTTCTGCTCAGTGTGATGGGTGGTGTCAGGACCCAGTCATTGTCTCACGACTGGGGATGGTTTTCTAATGTAAGAAGAGGGACACAGACACTATTCTCAACATATATGAAAAGTTTAATGCGTATGTACCAGAAAATAGTAAAAGTAACACAGGCTTTTCTTAGGCAGATCATCTTTGCATTTCTTTAGGGTGATGATACCCTTTCAGTTTTATGGTTACCTGCAGGGTCTCTTTCCCAGAAAGGAACTTTCAGCCCCATGCATAACAAACCTGTTTCAGGGATACTTTGACAGCTCAGCCTCCTCATACACATCCCCATCATGGGCCAGGGAAGCAGAAACACCACCACAGCAACATGTCCTGGGGCTCAGCCTAATGCAAACCTGCTTTACCGCATGGAAATGGGAGTTATTTTTATGAGTATTCTCCTCAGGTCCTCAGTCCACTTAGAAAACTGACTAGTGGTTCAAAACCACGTGGTTCAAAGTGAAATTGCTCCTGTCAAGGGTACCCCTGAGATCTCTGTCACCTTCCAGTTCCCAGGGAAGGGACATACCCCTACTTTCAGTGGCTGCCCAAGCAAGGCTTTGCAGAAGCTCAGATCTCGACCAGCGTGGGCCAGCAGCTGCCCTCAGACTTGATCTGCTCTTTACTTGACAGACTAGTGCACACTCTCCTTTACAAATCAGCCCTTAATCTGAAATAAATTCTTACTCAATACTAAAAATCATGCCTATTTACTGCAACAGAACACAGTATTGATCTGGCACTGGTTTAACTTGTCAGAGGTAAATCAGAGCCTGCAGCAGGATTCTATTAAGTTATTGGAGAGCTCATCTTCTCGTTAGGGAACGCGCTGTGCTATCAGCACTCAGTCCCTGAAACAATCTGGTACCCCAGCGTTCCCTTACATCCCCAGTTGGTTAGTGGTATCTTCGAGGCCAACATAACCCCCTGCTTACAACAACTGCGTGTCAGCACGGCTCATTAATGAGTAGGAACTGTCAGGTCTGGTCAGAGCAGGTCAAGCACACAGTCCTTGAGAGACTCAGCAGAGAGGAGCACAGCTTCCCACAGCCTGTGGGACACTGTAACCTGCTCAGAGGCTTATTTCTAGCACCTCAACATTCATGTTAAATATCTGAGGAGGGGTTTCCCCACTTTCCCAAAAATCTTTCAGTGCCTGGAATCCATGTCAATGAAAACACAGGGTATTTTTTAGACCATTTTTTCCCCCTGATGATGCTCTTGCAATGTTTTGCCCCAGTCACACAACGAATCAGAGCACAACCGCTGACTTCCCAGGCAGCCCTGAATAGGCACCACGTCCTGCCCCCTGCACCAGTGTACTGGTCTCCTCCCAGTAAGTGCTGTTCAGGGATTAGAGGGATTGCAATTAATCTTGGCTCTTAAACTTGCTGGCACTCATGGTTGGTGTGGTTGAGCACCCATGGAACATCCCACCAGCTCTCCTGGGCTCAGCCTCCAGCACTGACAGCAGTTTGGATCTCCACAAAGTGACACTATAAAACAAGTCTGGCCCAGCATGCCCATGACTAAACTGAAAACTTCAAGGGATTAAAAATGCAAAAGTCCAAAACCAGGCAGCAGCGTATCAGTGAGGAAATGGGACCTTGAAAAGAAACCACCATCCTTGGCAGGAGATCAAAAAGGCCACAAAATTGGGGTGCGCTACAGGATGCTTTGTGGCAAGCTTCCCAAGCCTCAGATTAGGGATGAACAAAACCCAGATAAGGGCAAGGAAAGAATAAAAAACCAATAATCACACTGCTAGGTGTGGTATCTCACCCCTGAGATGCAGCAGGATCAATGCTGCTGGCTTCTCCACAGGGCCTCTCTGCAGCTGGATGTTGGGACCTGTCATAAAGGGTCTTTTGGGAGCAGACCTCCAGGGATAATGGGAATGCAGTATAACAGTGCAGAGACTCTGGCAGAACACACAGACTCTTCTGCTTCTTACAGATGCATCTTGGCAGCAAAAAACCTTTGTATTAGATTTTCATGCACGTAAAATGCCTGTAGGCCTCACTCTGCAAGAGCTTAGTACAAATGCAGTTTCCTGGGAGAGTTTAGACTAAGAACCCTTTTTCCTCTCTCCACCAAAACTTCAAGAGTCTGAAGAAGAAAAAATAAAAACAACCAGGAAAAAAGAGATTTCTATGTGTCATGCCCACCCAAGCCTCTCCAGCTTGCAGGCTCAAACGACCATGGTTTACCCAAAGACTCAGAACTATGTTTACTGTGCACACAGATTGCTCTAAAGATGTAAAGCATCTAGTGAACTTACCCTGGGGAAGCACACATCCCCCTGTATTGCTCGAGCTCTGTTCCAAATACAGCTAGCCCTACTCTCTCACTCCAGGCTCTCGTTTGAACAGCAGCTTTTCCCTCAGGGATTGTCCCATAACAGGTATTTTGAACCAGTTTTACTCTGCAATATGCCATCCAGTGTGGCTTTCCCTGCTTTGAGGAACTGTATTTCAGGAGAGCTTCTCTGGCTATTATCTCCTGGGGTTTGTAATGGAAGAAAAACACAGTATTAACCTCACTAACTACTTCAAAAGGAGGATGCAGAGGGTTTCATTCCACTTGCTGTTTTATCTTTCCTTTCTCTTTCAGCTATATTCCCCTGCCCCCTGCTCTTTCCATTGCAGGATTCTGGGTGTTTAATACAATTCACTCCTGACTGCCAAAAGCGATTAAAAAAAGTGTAGAAGAAGAAAGGCACAGGACAGCCCACCCAAGACTGGGACTTTATGCACCTTAGCAAGTTAGCCCTTAAAACCGCATGGAGTAGCACTCTAGCTAATGAAGTTTTGGCCTGGTCTTTGGCCTGTGATCATGTCTGAACCACTGTGTGTCTATATAGAGAGGATATATGTATAGCCATGTACATATACATACACACATGCACACGTAGGCTCTGTGCTCTGTCATTGCAGCACTCTGAGATGGGCTGGCATGCAAGGACACCAGCCAGCAGCCCAGGCCAGCCATCCCCCTGCCATGCTGAAGCAACACAGCATCTCTCCCATGAGCTGCTGGGGCAGAGGGATGTACTGGGTCACACAGCCACTCTGCACCTGTTGTACATCAAGGAACAGGCACAGGGTTCAAGCCCAGACCATTCAGGCAGCAGCGCCAGTCAACCCTGGGGCTTGGCTTATGCTGTAGCCAACACTGAAGTGCTGTGGGCATAAGCCTGGACAGCTGAGATCTCCCTGCCTGGCTCAAGTACCCTCAGACCTGTGGAATGGTGCTGAGCTGGGCTCTGGCATGGGCATAAGGAACGTTAGTTTTAACCTGGTCCCCAAATGACCTTGTGATGGTTTTAATGGGGTGAGGAGCTGAAAAACAAGACAGGAACAAATGGCTAATCATACATGGATCAGGGACAAGGCTAGACAAGCTCTTTGGTGTCATGGCCTAAGTTTGTAAACTGATCTTGAAACTTTGTCCTTGTTTCCTACAGAGGGGCACAAACTACTAAGCTCCATGCTCAGGAGCTCCCAGTCCCCACAAGACCAGGTAAGGACCCCAGAGGATGCAGCAGGAGAGCGCTGGCAACGGAGGAAGGGGTGCAGCATGAAGGCAGCCCTGGGAAGTTGCTGGGCACATAAAGGATTAAGCGCACAGCTATGGAGATCAAGGTAAAGGGCAACATGGAGGGCAGCAGCCCAGGAGGAGAGTAAGGAGGCAATGAGGAGGAAGGACGCTGACTGTGAGCAAGCTTGAAGCCACACTGGTGCTGTGGCTTCACACAGCACTGATAGGAGACCAGCTCTCCAAGCTAAAACTTCAGGAACTCACAGAAATCAAATTCAGTTTCTGCTCCAATTCCTATAATCCCTATTTGCTTAAAATAGCTATTTAAACACTCTTCCCAAAGAGGGAAAAGCTGTGTTGGGAAAGGGCATGGAAAATGAAGACTGAAGCAGCTGCTCTTCCTCCAGCAAAGCTCCAAGCGGTGGAGTGGGATGCCAAGAACTTGTCTTGGCATACGAGCACACAGGAGTCTTCGGAGAGAGATGTTGGAGGCTCTCGAGCTAACAAAGAAAAACTCTCTTGGATGCTCTGCATGTAAACATCTTTCTGCTTGATACTCTATGTTTTGTAGAGCAGAGCCCTGGGTTACACAGCTGTAGAAACGAGAAATCCAGCAATCACATCCTCTGCAGCTTTTATCATCTTCTACCTGTGCCTTCCTAACCAGAGGCTCATTTTAATTACAAAAGCTGTGCTAAGCACAGCTGCCAAAAACACAGTCAAAAGTCCGAAACTAGCTTCCTGGTGGCGCATGAAACATCTATCTCTCTTTGCAGTGTCAACAAGCATCCATCAAACTATCCCCTCTTCTGTCATTCCTTCCCTTTGTCGCTCCAACTGCAGCTCCCCTTACTCCACTTTCATGCAATCAACACCATTGGGTTTTCTTCCTAAAGCACAAAGCAAATTAAAAGACAAATGTGATGTCTGTGCTCCAGTGACATTTGACTGTATGTCCCACTTGTGGAGCCCCTGTTTTCCAGGCCAAATCTCCCAACTTGTCCAGGAACAAGGAGACCCTGTAAGGAGACTCTTCAGAGACACAAGGACCAGGCCCCCATCTGGTGGGTCCAGCCACAGCATGGTGAGCCTCCAGCAGAACAAGCACATCATCTCCTTTGAAGATGCTCCCTTGCATGAGCTTGTGTGACATGTGTAAAGTAGCCACAGGGTTTACTTCCTCTATGGTCTTCCTACAGAGTTTATAGATCTCCATAAACTAGAAAAGATTGTTTCTCTGCCCATTTCCCACCTCTGGCCTGGGTCAGCAGCCCTTGGAAGGGTGAAAGCTAGGGCAGGCTGCAGAGCTGCTAAGCAATACTTCCTTTGGTTCTCAGTGACGTGTGCTGAGGGCATAGCGACGCTCAAAAGGGAGGCTGAAAAGCCTAGGCAGGGTCCCCAGCATCAACTCAATCTGTCTGTAACATGTGACAGCTCCTCTGGCCGTAGGGGTAGCCCTGCACAGGCTGGCTTGTTGTGCCCCCAACTAGGGCAACAGCAGTGGTTTAGTCAGTGAGTTCCTCCACCCTGGGAAAGAAAGATATAAAACTGCTCTTTTTCCTAGCTGTAGCAGCTGTATTTTGGTTGTTTTACAGCAGGGTACCAGCTCCTTGAAACAGGAAGCAATCCATATGATAATCTGCACCTCAGAAGTATTTTCCTTTGTGTTAGTGGAATACTGCCTGGAAACTGTGATCTCAATAGCTAAATCACAGGGGTAATGCCAGTGTTACACTCTCACACTAAAACACAACCTATGTTATTCAGCAAGCAGCTCCTCAGTGGAATGCATTTTCAGGAGCACAACTTGCCATCCCTGCTCTGATTTTCATCAGTTCTTTGAGTGTCGATCAGGAAATCTATCCATGGGCATTTCTAGTTGTTCTCAGTGTGGTAACTCGGTGCTACACACTCGGCTGGGTAATTTAATTTGATCTGAAGACTAACCCAAGAGCTACCATGATATGCTCACAGTTCTATTTTTCCATGTGTCTAAATTCCATATTTTATTTTCTTATCAAAAATTCTTACTCATTCTCCTGCCTGAATCCCTGACATACTCCCACGGATAGCAAGACTTCCAGTGACTCTAAGAGAGCTGACATTATGTGAGGATAATTACAAAGGGACAAAGTTCTGCAGTTAACCTCCAGCCATAACTCAGCAGCAGCATTCTGCAGCGGATCCGCAGATGAACCCCTTTCAGCAACATTCAGATCAACGTAACGGTTCCAGCTTTTGACAAATGCCTACAACCACATCTCATGAAAGCCAAAGTGAAATGACGGATGTGAATTCAAGGACTTGCAGCGTTTCACCACGGGGATGTAAGTGAGTCTGTGGTCACTCACTGAGAGTGACCAAAATCCAACTTCACTCTGCTGCTAGAGAAGGGACTGATCTGGGGCAAGCTCCCAACCTTTCCATGACTTAGTCTCTCCACCCATAACACAGTGATGGAGACTAGTCTCTTAAATCCATGTCCAGGACCCAAATATAAAAGTGACCTGATTTCCAGGAGTCCTGAGCATCACAAATTCCCATTGAAATCAAGGATAACAACAAGATTCAGCACCTCAGAAAACGAGGACATGTACACTCTGAAGTGGCTAGGCACAGATTTAGAAGCGAGTTTGAAAATCTGGCCTGCTAATTTTACTTTCCAACAAACTGCTTCGTATTTATAGCTCAGACTGTATCAAGTATAGCACGTAGTATCCACCCAGGAACTGGGGTTAAAGGCAAGAATGAGGACGAAAAATGAAAGAGGTGTTTAAAAAGCTTTAAAGGAGAGGGGGAGGGAAAGCAGCGATTTTCTTTGAGGGAAAATACACTGGATATTTGAGAAGAGGCACAGCCCAACACACAAGGCAGGGAATGGACCAACGGTCAGGGGATGCTGATGGTACTCAGAGCCACAGACCATCTGGTAACTTCAGCCGTTATCTGGAAGGTGAGGTAGAAATTGGAGATCTGCAGTCCTCCCTTGCCCTTCCATAATCAGATACCAAAAAGTCTACAAAAGTCAGCAGAATTAACTGCTTTTTTGCACAAAATCAGCACTTAAAAATGAAGGAAAATTAAATAAAGATAAGTAGATATCTTCATAATGCCCAAAGTCTTACATCTGGAGTGGTCAGCCTGGAGGAAGCCATTGAGACATTGACCCTCACATCTCGGTTAGTGCTCTAACTGCTACACTACAACGTGTGTATGTACGCTGCTTCTCAGCCCTGGCAAGGTTTTGAAGCAAAGGGTTGTGCTGTGTGTAAAGCATGCTGCTGTGAGATGAACGAGCATGTCCCTGCCCACTCTGAAGATGATGTCTGGCCCTACACAACAGACCACAGAGTACCAAGCAGTAGTGATAGCCCTGGACTTGCCCAGCAGCTGATCTGAAGCCTCCAGGAAGCTCTCCTGATAAAACCAGTGCTTACAGAACTAGGCAAGGGTTTGGAGGAATACCTGCCCAGGTCTCACATCCTAAATTCCCCCTAATCTCATTTCCAGGTCGAGGTTTGAGCGACATACCTCACACAGCCCACGGCATAGCCTCCACCCATGAACAGGGAGACAAACTTTGGACTTCTATGTCCAAAACTAGCATTTGCCCCTCGGGTCATCTTTTTCCTTTGTAAGGCAAAGGTAAGAAAAACAACTCACACAAAGCAAATTTTAAAAGTACTGACCATTTATGTGCTGGTTTTGGCTGAGATAGAGTTAATTTTCTTCACAGTAGCTAGTATAAGGCTATATAAGCATATAAACTGAAGGGAGTTGGCCCGGGGGGATCGCTGCTCGCGGATGGGCTATTGATCACCGGGCAGTGTGCAATTATTGCATTGTGCATCACTTGTTTTGTATATTCCTTTATCAGTAACATTATTATTTCCTCTCCCTTTGTTGCCCTATTAAACTGTTTTTATCTCAATCTATGAGGTTTTTTTCTGAATCTCTTCCCCATCTCACCCTGAACAGGGGTGGGGGGAGGACTGGTGTGTGCAGAGGTGAGAGGCTGACTGGGGTTAAACCACAACAATTTGTCACATGGAATTACAACCAGGTGTAATTTAAACACTGTAATGGGCTTCCTAGAGAGGAGGTCAATGCACCAAGCCTGTCAGTGTTTAAGAGACGTTTGGACAATACTTTTAACAACACACTTTAACTGTTGGTCAGCCCTGGATTAGTCAGGCAGTTGGACCTGATGATCATTGCAGGCCCTTTCCAACTGAAAGATTTTATTCTATTCTATTCAAAATAAAATAAAATAGGTGTAAACAAGTAAGGGAGCTTAACCTTTGAACTGCAACTGTAATTCTCTGCATCTCACCCACATGCCCACAATGGTACCAGATTCAGGAACATCCATCTCTTATCTTTTATCTGTATTCCCCAGGGAAGAAGTCTTCCCTTCCAACTTCCTCTCCAGATCATTTACAGTTACCTACTAGTAAAGTAACCCTAAAAGTACAAGCACAACAGATGCCTGGCTGGAGATTTCTTCTCCTGCCCATTCACACGTGCCTTTTATGCCTGGATGAACCCTGCTGTACCTCTGGAGAGTCCATAGCTCCCTCTTGTGACACTAAGGCATTGCTGGTACCCAACCTATGAACCCACCGGCCACCCTTTGCATCTGGGCACCTCGCAAGCACAAACTCACCCTTCTTCCACCATAAATTCACTGGGAACCTGCACCCCCCCTGGCTCAAGCTGCAATCTCCTATTTTTCACGTCTCCTGCTCACACACAGTGCTTTCCGGGCTGCAAGGTCACAGATCAGTATCTCAAGGCAACATCCGATAGAGTTGGGCAAGCGGACGAAATCGGCTTCCCACAGCATGCTCTGGGGTACGTGCTGTATCTGGATGTATTTGCAGGAAGACAAGAAAAGTCTGCAGTGACATACTGCTGTAATTCTGCACCTGATGAATGGCTGGGTTTGAGGTTTCAAAGTACATTTGAAACCAGCCAGGGAGAAGAGCGTTTCTTAATTTTTATGAGCCTAAACTATCCATTATTCCAAAGAAAAGAACATTTAAAAAAAAATAATTAAGAATTAGGAGCAAGTTCAAAGAGAAAGAAATCAAATACAAAAAGATTCCCCAAACGCCCTTATTTGAAGGGAAATATGTTAAGCATCCTGCTTTTTACAGTAGAGAACTGTCAGATTGCCTGGCCACAGCTACATTAAGACAGATTTTCACTGGCGCTCTCCCGATGAGGCTTTTCACACCCTGTCCCTTTGTAATATTCCTCTTCATATTCAGAGGCAGTCAAGGACCAGCTGAATCAGAGCCAAGATGCATTTGTATCCATTTTTGCCCATTACCTCTCAGTTTATATGACCAATTAAGTGTTACCATTATGTATTAAATGGAATTAGCTTGTTGTTGAAAGGTGGCAACAGAAGGAAAAGATTTATATGCTGTACTGTTCTCCACTAAGCAGCCTGACTCTGATGGATGTTACCAGATATTAGTCACCATCAAATGAACTTAATTGAATCACATGGCCACACAGGTAATGAACCCTGCAGGAAGAACTGCTTTTTAAAGTGACCCTATCACAGAACAAGTAGGGATCACCTACACCTTCTAAGCCCCAGTGCTAAGATAGGGAACTCCTGGAAAGAGGTTTGAGTCCATGGGAAATATAACCCTTGGGTGCATCTCCTGCCTTCATGCAGACATGTCTCCTTCACTCTTCTCCCTGTGCAGAGCTGAGCCAGTCTCCAACTGAAAAAAATGACTTCACGAATGAGGCCAGGCTTTCAGCTGATATTAAGTGACTTTATTTTGTCCCATCCTCTAGAAGCTCTTCTCAAACAAGGATTATTCTTGCCAACTCTTTATTACCATAAGCTGTTTGTTATAAGTCTAGAGCATTTGGAAGTTTCATCCTATTTCCAGGGGTTTATCACCTTCCAAAACTGCTCCCTTTCAAGCCAGTATTTCTCACACTGACTTTCAGCCTGGAGGTGAGTTTCTTTAGAGTCCAAGTTTAATCTATTCGGCATTTTCTTTATGATAATCAGCATACGTAGCAGTACAATCTTCTGAGGGCATATTTAATCCGAAACTGTGCTCTTTGTTTTGCTTTAAAATGAAATTTATCACAGAAAACAGATAAGGCTCTCTGTGAAAGCGTAATCAAGGCCTTGAATCATACGTCAAGAGATGGAGATGTGAAGCTGCAGCACCAACTCCATCTCTCTTCCTTCAAGTATAAGTATTTTATCCGTATACAATAGCACAACAGAGGCAAAGTCATGCACACTCAGAATACTACTACAGAATGGGAAAACACGGTTACTCCTCCAGGAAAGCTAGATACAACTCCTAGATTTTATACTAAGTATTACCTTTAAACTGCCTGTTTCTTGGAACTTTCTGGGTACCCATGCAGCATTTTGGGTCACTGCCTTTAAAATGTATAACCATGACAGTAAATGAATGTAACCAGGGAGACACAATCACAATTTGCTCTGGGAATCTTAACTGAATTCCTCAATTTTGCTGCAATTAAAATTGTAAATTAACTTAGAGGGAGGCTGGGATTTTTCTCAGTCATTTCAATGGAAGATTCTGACTTTACCAGAGTCTCAGGAGGTTAAGTAATTATTTACCTTTCCTTTTCCCTTTATGAAATTTTAAATGGTGACTTATTTTACGTTCTTTGCATACTGCCTAGTCTTAGCCAGAGAACTGCTGTAAACTGATAGCTAGTGCTAATTATTCACACACCATGCTAAAATTCCCTGGAATATTTAGCAGACACTGAAAATTAAAATTTTAGTTTAGTTTAGTTACTTGCAGATTTAGGACTTCTTCCTGGTCACTTACCCACTAAAAATCCTGCGTGGAAATCGTCTGGCTCTGAGGCTGTACGCAGACACAGTGTGCACGCAGCACAGAAACAACGCTGGATTGGCACTATAACTCACCTAGACCAGCTGTGCTGAAGACTGGGAGCCAGCCTTGGGAAATACTTAAGTGTGGTGGCTTGAGCAAATCTATATGGCAGTTAAATTTGGGCCACTGAGTTTGGACATTTGGCCATCCAAAGTAAATGAGAATAACCTCCCTCATATGAAATTTTCCAGTAGTGATCATATTACTTTGACAGACATCACAATTCATGCTTCAAACTCAGGTCTTACAAATCACCATAAAAGTGATGTGAAACGCATATTACCTTGCCTCTGTTTTCTGCTAGCTCTCTAAGATATATTTAGTGATGGCCACCACTGCTGAAAGGGTAAGGAGTTTAACAGCTCGGCAGCTGAACCACCCTTGCAGCTCTTCTCTCCTATAATCCTACTGCAACCCAGAACCAGTCCAAGCCTATAAGGAGCCTTAAGGGCAACATCTGCAGTATAAATTTCATGTAATTGCCAAAAAAAGAAGAGGTTTTCTTCGAAGCTACAGCTTTGAATTACAGGAAACAGGACTAACAAGACACCTCCAGAGGTCACCCAATCCACTTCTCCAGTGCAGCGAAGGATCCACTCAGCTAACCCACTAATTAAACCCTCCAGTAACGACTCCACAGTCTGCTTGAGAGATTCACTGCCCTGCACAGATAAACTGACTGCCTGAGTGCAGTTGAAGCCTGTTACTTGTTATCCTGTTCTCAGTGGCCACCACAACTAGTGCAAGTTGACCGCCTCAGCCTGGGAGCCTGGAAGCTTTTCAAGCTGTACTGTCTGCTCCGAGCTCTTTCCGTGCTCTGAGCTACTAAGCGTGCATCAGATCAGAGCGATGCTAATTCTCTCACGTGTGGCCATGGGCAGGCTATAGCTGTTCCCCTGGCAGCAGTAGGGAGAGATGTTCAGCTGCGCTGCCAGTAGCATCAAAACAGATGTGTGCAGCGGTCACAGTGTGGGTTTTGAGGCCAAAATCCAAGTGGGAAACTGCGGCCCTTACATAAGCAAATATGCTATTGAAGTTTGACAAATGTTTCTCAGCCCATCCCGAAAGGTGTTTCCCTGTAAATTAACTGATGAGGAAGGTACACATACTGAGCAGGATTTACGCAATTTAAAAGTGGACTTTCCTGCATAGAAGAGAGCCCTACAGGTGGTGCTTAGCCTGCTCTGGCCAGAAATAGGAAGAATCATTAGTATTTGAAGGAAGAAGGGCTGCAAGGTTTCCCAGTAATTCTCTTTGCCATCTGGCTATGCCATATGAACGTCTCTGGACTATCCCACTGAGGCTGCCCATGGAAAGTGCCGTAAAGCTGTGTCACCCCCTCCCAACACCACTGCCCAGCACAGGGCAGCTCACATCATCACCCTCTTGTCACTGGCCACAGAGGGCGACTGGTTCCTCTAGACAACTGGTTTGGGATCAGGTTTGGAAAGAAATCCTGTCCTTGCTTGGTTTTGTGCCTCTGATTAAAAGCATAAAGACTTCCCTTTTCATTAATAGACAACAGCCAGCTCCCAGAGACATCTTTCCTTGCCAGCATAATTCTCACAAGCCCTTAGACTATTCTAATGCTCACCGCCGTCCCTCCTCCTCAACCCCATGCTAATATTTGTGTGTTTAGCAAATAAATCCCAAGAGGCGACGCAACTTCCCATTTGACTTCAAGGAAAACATCAAAGTGCTTTGCTCTGCTTCACTCTGCCTTTCATCGTTCTGGCTCGAAGGGACCCCGCGCTGCTGCTCTGACACGGATACACGGTTATGGAAAGACTCCATCCCATGGCAGTCAACAGCAGAGAGCTCATTGCGCAGCAAGGATTGAGCTGCGCTCAGCTGTTCAGGGCTGCTCGTCTCTCCGCATAGGAAACCAGATCCCTGGGTGGTAAATGGTTCAAACTGCTTGTTGTCATCTTAAGCACAGACACTCCAATAGTCCCATTACCTAAATTAGGTATCTGTTGTAAGCAGCCTACGCAAGACCTCCAATCCCTGCGTGTGAACTGGAACGATTCAGCTGGCAGATGTGCATATGGTGTTTATCTGCCTCGTATGGGTAAATCAGACAACTCATTTCCGAGAACTGCTCTAAGATCCACCAACAGAGAAAAATGAGGAAAACAGTCCAGCATCATCACAGCTCAGTCTCTTGGGAAAGACCTGAACGTTGGTAGGTTTATGGAGATCAAGGTAGCAATGAAGTTATAAAGCATCATAGACATGATCTTTGAAAATACAACTACGGAATGACGTGAACCACATCCACCAATCAGCTACTGTGCGTACAGGCCCACTACTTGCCACTACTCTAAACAATCTTAATACAAGTCAGCATGGACAGTTTCTTGCTGACCCTGCTGACATTTGGGGAATCAAAGTCTGTGCTGTTTTCCTTCCATCTTTCCAGAGTAAGAAGCGCTGGTGTTTGCAAGCCCTTGGAAAGCCATCTCCTCTGACAGTCCTGACCTTCTCTGCTCCAGGGCCCTGGCTCAAAAACCTTTCAGCTTCTGGATTCATTTCACTTACCGCTATGCAAAGCATGCATCAGAAGTGTATGAAACGGTGCCAGGATAGGAAAGGGCAATGCTTTCATGCTTTCTGAACCAGCGTCACAAATAGCAGCTACCAGAAAATGGAGAATGAGACTCTGGTCCAGGATAGGTTTAGCCATTTAGGTTTTGTTCCTATGCAAAAAAAATTCATAAAACCTTGCCCCACTGAAATCAGTGGCAGTTCTAGTATTCACCTTGCTGGGTTTGGAACCTGACCCCAAATATCCTTTTCCCTGTCAGCCAATGTTCCACAGCAGGCAATACACTTCCCGACAAAACGTATCTCCATCTTTAGATTCTGTTTTTCAGGAAACTTTGGGAGTAGGAGGGAAGACAGAACTACCTCACTACAATTTACACATCAGTCAGGACAATCAAGCCATCCTGGGACTCTAAGCCAACACCAGAGAGGACACCATGAGGGTTTGGGGTCCTAAGTGCCTGTTGTCAAGACACCTCAGAAGGCGATGGAGGGGGCCCAACGCAGCACCACGAGCCTGACTGAGCCTTATGATCCCTGGCTTGCATGCCTACAGCACAAGCAGTGCCATTACAACTTGAACTCACTGTCTCTTTTCTGCTTTTCCTAGAAATCACAATGCTTGCCTTGCTTTAGGGCAATGTATGTCAAGGTCAAATCTTTGTCAACAGAAAAGAGCCATGAAACTCTGCTTCATTATTGCTTGTGTAACAGGAGCCAACCCTGACTGTAGTTGGCACTGCCAGGACACCAAAAAGACCTGGTGCCTGGCCCAAGGAGGTTGATTGCCGACAGATACAAGAGAAATACTCAAGATGGAAAAGAAAGGAGGTATAACTGTTTTCATGCACCCCCAAAGCTACTCATGCACTTTATTCTCATCAGCTGATGTACCAAGTACGGTTGCAGATTGGAGCCCACACATCCTTCTCAAGGATAAAGACAGGTCAAACCCAGCACTGAACTGAGATTCCAGATGCTGCCCAGTAACTTAATTGCTCATCCTCCTCCTGCTGTAATGGCTCAAGTTCAAGAAGAAAGAACCTAAAACCACAAAATACCCAACAAATCACACCAAAAAAACCCCCATACTAATCAGTCCCAAAAAGATATTTACAGTTTAAAGGCCAGCATGAAACTGAAAGTTGCCAGAAAAACAAGGCAACTACAATGAATCCAAGTGAACCCTGTAAAGGCCTGACCAACCTGACCCTCAGCACCGCTCTCTGGTGTGCTTCATGGCAAGGAAGAGATAAACTGACTTTCCCCTACCCACACACCCTTAGTTAGAGGGAGCACACACTCCCTAGATGACTCCAGAAACTCTAATCATGACATCCAGTTCCAAAGAAAATCTAAATAAAAACACCTTTTATTAGGAAAGATAAAATCCTTTATACATCATTGAAATAATGTGATGATGCTAATTAGGAGCACATCAGTGGGTAGCTCTGCAAGCAAGAACATTTTACAAATGTCGCAAGGGACATTTCCCAAGCCAGGCTTTGTTAGAAAAACACAGCTGATTTGGGGCCTATGTATTATGAAAGCTGAAATGGGCCTGATTTTCAGAAGATAATGGCATTTTACCTCTAAAAAAAAAAAAAAAAGTCTTTAACATGCAAGACTACAAAATCACCAAGTAGTTTGAAAACTTGCCCACATCCACATGTTCCACTCCTGTGACCATGGGGAAACTGGACCCATCTGTGCCCTAGTCCCATACACCAACTGCACTGAGCTGTTAAAGATGAACACTCATCCATCCCTTCAGAGACCTGGGGATCACAGCCAGGGCAGGGAGAAGCAGCACACACCTCTGAGAGCTGTTCCCTTGCTCCACCCCAAGCCCCAGCCTGCAAGATGCCTGCAGCCAGAACTGGATGCATTTTTAAATCGACTTGCCCAGTGCTCAGCTCCAAACCTCACGGATCAGTGCTTCAGTGAGAAAAATCCCTGCAATTTGGGGGATGTATATTCAATCCCTTTTGTTTATTCATGTCAGTGTTTAATTTGGTAGCAGTTAGTACCTTCTACGTTGATCCAACAGTCCGAGCTGTCTCCCCACGCATCGTACATACGTTGTTTTGACTCCTCATGCCAGGGAGCAGAGGCTGTGGATGCTAACAGGAAGGGAGACGTTCATTTTTTGCTATTTGCAGATGTTGCAAGTTGACATGAACAACAGCTGACAGGGAAGAGCATGAGAAATTAAGGTTTCAACTGCTTTGAGGGAGGAGGGGCAGAGAGAGAGAAGGATCACCCAGTTGGAAGCATTTGGGAAAGGAATAGAGCCAGACAGCTCAGCTCGGCAGGTCAGGGAGAGGTGATTGGCAGGAGTGGAGCCAGAGAAGTCCCACGATAGCCACGTCCAGGTCATGCTCTGCTCTGCAAAGTAAGAGCTCATTTCCCAGTCTTCCTCCTCTTTTCTCCCTCCGCTTCTGCTTCGTTTGTCAAAGTTTCTTCCCCAGCAGGATTTGATGCCAAGGTTTTCAAAATCTGCATTGCCTCGAGTTAGACACCTCAGACCATGTTCTGCCAGCGATCCAAGGGCGCCTACCAGAGCCCTTGCAGGAGGAGAATATTAGCAGACTCTGACTGCTTTGACTTCAGCACCTATTTACCAGTTCCAGGGACCCAAATAAAGTATATGTGCTCAACAAACATGGAATATTTCAAGTCCTTTTGATATTGTTTTCCCCTGCTTTTATACCTGTAGAAATACAACCAAGCATATCAAAAGCAGGCTGACATGTTGCAGCACTGGCTTCTCTGCTATGTGATCTACCGTAACATTTACTGTAGAAGGTAAAAGAGGGAAGGAGATTTTAGGCTGACTATCCTGGAAACAAGGCAGCATGCTCAGTAGCTTGTATGCCGCGGCGATCCAGCTGCAGAGATGTGTGAGTTTGTGTTTAGCAAGGCTTAGACCTGTGTTAGCTCCACTTGGGTGTCACTATGTTGTACATGCGTTAGTGTTGTGCATCTAGTGGGCAAAGACTCCAGCTTCGGTTTGAGAAAAGAGTTGCCATCTCAAGGAGACAAAGCCTCTCTGGTCCATTAAGAAAGCTGTTGGGTTTGGGTTTTTTTGGGGGCGGGGGGAAGAAGGGAGGAGGTGGGGTGTCCTTTATGGCCATGAATCCAAATTGGGCCTGTACATACCATTACAACTGATCAAAACAACCAGGTCTCTGCTTCAACACCTTCTACGTACAGTACAGTTCAACAGCATCCCGGGACAGGATTTCTCTGCAGCTCTGGATGAACTCCAATCTCCAAAGCAAGGGCAGTTTAGGCAGACTGTATGACTGCATAACACATTTATCTGTCTGACAAGGCAGCACCCCACTGTGACAGCCATGGTCAAAGAAACCTAATAGGAAACACTTTCCCCTTCTGATTCAAAGTGTTTTGCATCAAGGGAAAAAGAGTATTTCATAGCCAGGTTTCTCCAGGGTGCCTGATGAAAAGCAGGAGTTTCAGGTCATTTCTGCTGACACAGAGTGAAAATATTCAGGAAAACTGACTTTTTTGAAACACAACTGCTTGCTGTGGAAGTCACCCAGCTTAGGGCTTCTGTTCCCACGGGCAGTAAGAACAGAGACACCGAGCAGGGTGTCTGGTCAGTTGAGAGAAACAGTCCCATGAGTTTGCCTTTGGGTATTAGGTGACAGGATACAGGACTTGTTGTGGAGGTTCAAATGCACAACAGGAGGTGAAATTTTTAAGCAGAGAACTGAGAAAGGAGCCGAAAGGATGTGGCTGCTTAGAGGATGCCTCCCTTGTGCTAAGAGCAGCAGAGGTGAAAGTGAGAGGCTACTTTGTGAGAAGTTGTCTTCAACAGGCAATGAAGAGCAGCACTACAGGGCAAGGACAGCCAAGGGATCGCAGACAGGACATGGAGAGGTCATCAGAGCCCTTACAAAGGCAGGCGCATCATTTACATCTGAAGCAGTGGAGAAGAAAGGAGCTAAAAAGAACAAAGGCACAGTAACCGCACCACTCCCGGACAGTGAGCCTTACAACAGCACTTACACGGGTATAAAGAAGGCAGAGGGAAATAAGCACACTCAGGGATCCATCAAAGCTGTCCCTGGATGTAGCTCACGTCCTTTCCATCTGAGCCAGACAAGACAGAAGTGGCACAACAGCAGCTGCTGCAACTGGGTTTTCTTATTCATGGTTTCCCTATCTCTCTCTCCACTTGCAGAGCTGTAACAGTGATGGATTTCAGCTCTAGGCACTTCAGTCTTGACCAAGGTTAACCATGTTCAGTACTGTCATTTTTCAGTTCCCATGTGCTGCTGGTGTTGGCAGAACATGGTCTTTTTGTACCATAACACTATACTCCTTCGTGTCTATTCCCCAGTTTCCCGCAGCTTACTCATGATGGACAACATACTACCACATCTGGCATCTGGTGACTAGTTTCCACACATTTTTCTCTGACAAATCTGAGGCTGAACCCAGCTGAAAACAAGTCACAGGTCTGATCTGGCATGCCTTCTTGTCCATACAGGAGTTAAAGCTTGTTCTAGCCTCCATCTGCAACTCTGAAGAGATAAATAGCGACAACTCCTAAACTGCAGTGCAGAGCCCCTACGCAGACTCTGACCCCGGCTTTGGTGCATCTCCGCTGTCACAAAACAGCCACGGAGCGGCAGACGCGGTACCCTGAGAGCACATCCGAACACTCTCAGACAGCTGACAGCCTCACAGCAACGGGCTGCAGCACAAACCTCCCTGTCCTTAGCGCAAGGAGCCCTAGCAAGGAATCAGCAGTGTCCCAGCCTTGCTGTGCTCCCCAGAGCTAAACAGGGTCACCAGCAGCCCTGGGACAACGCTAGATTTTGCAAAAAGCGCCTGCTTGACTGGGCAGCCAGCCCTGTGTGATCCCTCCCTGTTGATGACTGTATTCAACCATCCTGTACGTAACTTTGTGAAGCCAACACAAAACAACTCCCCTGCAATTAAACAGCAATGAATTACCACAGGGAAGCCAGCACTGTGGGCGGCATACTCAAAACCTCCACTTTGCTGAGACCCACCGACTGTGTTCTTCAGAGAGCAAAAGACAAGGTGATCTCCAAACAAGCAGGGCTCAGCAGCTCCCCACCAAACAATGGGGTGATGTTGGGCTGGCCCTGGTCAAGTGTCTTATCTCCCCCTTGTCCCACAGCACCTCCTTCAGCACAGATCCACAGCCAGCTGCACAAAGCCACCCATTTGTATTACACTGAAGCCACACGTGGCTCAAAATCCACAGGCTGAGCATGCTAATTGCAGGATTCGTGACATAAAACCCAGAGCAGAACTGAGTCCCTTTTCCCTATTACACTAAAGGTGATTCGCACATATAAGCCTGTAACCCAAATACCCTGGCTTTCTACTTAGAGTCAGCAGAAAGAGCTGGCTTCAAATAAAACCCACATTACCTTCTGGGAAATATCTGTGCCATAATATGCATGAGACAGAAATAGACACTTCAGTAGAAGAGAAACTGCCTCCGGTACCAGCCAGCTATCGTCAACCCCCTGCTCCATCTCTACTGCAGTTCTGTGGTTACCCACTAGTGCTTCCCTCCTTGGCTGTCCCACGGTAATAGGAACAGGCTGGAATGTGTTTCTCACCCAACAAACTTGATTACTTTATATGCTTTAAATCACTGAACTGTAAATATTAGGAAGGATGCATGAAATCTTACCTAGCTCACATTTCAGCGCTTGTATCTCAACGGGGATTTAATAGATGCCGGAACTTCTCATTTCAAGTCACGTAAACAGAACAAGAGAATACAGGCTGCTCGTTTTGACACAACCACCAGAAAAACACTAGCGAAGAGCCAGATTGCAAATGTCAAAACAAGTGATTGGGTTTGAAATATGGGGAAAAGTTCATTCTAATGATCCTTGCAGCTTACATCCTTATGTAACATAAAAAAAAGAAAGCAACAAAGGCATTCTCCAACTTCCCCTCGTTTGGTGGGGTGATGGCAGACATGGTGTGCCTACAGAATGTACCCCTCTGTTCCCAGCCCGGCGAGACGGCAGCCTGTTTACAAAAGGTACCGTGGTCTGCAGTGGAAGGGAGCTCGTGAGGGTTTTGTTTAATACCTCGCTGCTACAGTCACCCTCGTGACTTTCTCCTAATACGTTCACCTCTCCACAACTTCCGTGTCCGCACGAACTGGATGCTCTTGGGGCAGGATCTGTCTGTAAAATTCATGCATATGAGCAGTGTTTCAGCACAACATGCCTCACATTTCAGAGAGAGCCTCTCAGGTGCTACCACAACAGAAAGAAGAGTAAATATTTGCTGTAATTCTTCAGTACTGTGGGATTTACGCCTGTCAAATACTGATGCAAAAGCAAGTAAAGAAAAAAAGGGAAACCTCACAGTCTGATAGGCTCCCAAATTTGATCTCCTGTCCCTGCAGGAAACCATCGATTTGGCATTTCCAAAAGGCACTCAAACCTAGAGATGACCCTGGCAACTGAAAACATCGCTGACAGCAGTGATGGGCCAAGCAGTAGACCAAAGAGGCCAGAGATGGGTTTGGTTCAGCAGCTGGCTAAGAGGTCGGTGAGCTAAACTGAGGGCTGACCAGTGCTTCCATTGGGAAGGTACTAGGCTCCTGCTGAAGGGTCACGCCATGCTGCTGCCTCAGGAGTGGTCTGGAAAATCATGCCTGAAAACCAGCCTGTGCCTGGTTGGTCACATGCCAGGAAGAAACTAACCTGAGCGCCTGAGAGAGTAGAGGAACTCAAGGATAACACAAATCCTGGGATTTGAGAAGTGACTCAGTAACCACTGACAAAGTCATTCATATACACGGGACCAACTACTTTCCAGATGGCCAAGGCCATCCCTTGCACACCTCATTTTTGAGGTCTGGGTCTTACCCAAGGTAGGTCATAAACATGAGGGCCTTCAAACCAAGGACAAGAAGATCAAGAAGCTTGTAAGCCCAAGCTGAGCAGGGGGAGATTTGAAAAATTGATGCCTTATTTACACTAGGACAGTAAAGAGGGTCCCCAGCTGCATTTCACAGAACAGCCACAAGACAGGAGGAAGGGAGCAGATCGCAGGTGAAGAACAGGACCTACTTTACTGGGTAAAATTCCAGCACGTTCTTCATTGTTTCTGGTGAGCCTAGTAACTCCTCAAATTAGGAACTGGTCTGGGCTCTTATGGCTTTGTAGAAATAATAATTAT
Organism: Rhynochetos jubatus; assembly: GCA_027574665.1. NCBI lineage: Eukaryota > Metazoa > Chordata > Aves > Eurypygiformes > Rhynochetidae > Rhynochetos > Rhynochetos jubatus. The sequence goes on along the minus strand of CM050648.1, from coordinate 143,293,775 downwards.
TTTCCAAAATTATTTAAATTGCTATGAATAGGTGGGGTTTTGTTTGTTTTTTTAACACATTTTTACCTAATTTTTTCACTTTTAATCCAAGCACTTCATTGCTTTTTAAAACAGGACTTCAGAATATATTTATTTCATTGATTAATAATGGAGTAAATCAGTCTTTACTTCCTGCTTAATGACCTAGCAAAGGCCTCAGAATTTGGCTTAATAACAATGCTACAAGATACTTCAACTGATGAATTATGGCATAATAATTAACATCCTCACAGTTGTCAGGCACAAAGCCCAGTGATGTACAAAGCCTCTGCATACACAGGCTATAAGTGATTTCAGTAGCCCTCAGTTTGATGTGCTTTTTGCTGTCTTATCATAGCTGATATCTGACATATCTATAAAATATCCTGAGCCCAACCTTTCTTTCAGTTAAAGGAACTGTAAACATATTTAAGCTCCAGAAGATCAACAACACATTTAATACAAACTGTTAGGAAACAAGCTCTCAGCTAGACATTTTTGTCTGAAGAACCCATTAAAAACACCAAGTCAAATTTTGCTACCAGAAGAATCTTCTTAGCATAAATCAGGGAGCTGTTCTCAACTCTACAGTTCTCTAATCATAGTTGATCTCAGCCAGACCTAAGCCAGAGCAATTTATAGCAGTTAAATGGCTGCTATGATTTGTCTGACCTGGCGTGGCTCTTTGGAGAGCGCTCACAGCTCAGCATACATGTCCACTCCTTGTAGGTCTTACCCAAGCAGCACACTGTGCAGTGTTCCATCTCTTCTAGCTTTTAACCAAACAGTTTATAACAGCGTGGAACACTCAATTTTCAAAAAGAAAGAATAATTCAATCTCGAAAGAGGGAAACAACATAGCACACTTGGATGAAGCCACATGAAAACACAACCTAGAATCTAATTCTCTACACTTGGCTGGAACAAACTGAAAGAAGGCACGTTGCTGACCTCCCTGAGCATTAGTAAATAGCAGGGCAGGAGATTCACTAACTCCCAGTACTCCAGCACTCAGATACTGCCTTGTGAGAAATCCACTTGGGAGCTGTGGGCAGCTGATGATGCCCAGAGCTATAACTTACCTGTCAAAGCAAAGCACTTCCCTGAGCAGCTCCTCAGTCCTAGTTGTGATGAGGATTGTAGGCAAGCCCAGTGGGACCAGAAGGTCCTCAGCTGGCACAGCAAAGGTGCACCTGCGTGTTTCTATCCTTTCGCTAAACAGCCCGAGTAAAGCCAAAGATGGCCCAGGTTCCACTTCAATTGATAAAGACCACAAGACCTATTCAGTCAATAAGGAAAACTAGCACAGCAACATCAACGCAGCCTAAGTTGTCTGGGTACAGCCATAAATATTAGAGCAGGATCTTGTCTAAAGCCCTTCGGTTTGAAACAAGCACCTTTTGCTCAGAAGCCAACATGACAGTCAAGTCTGTTTGAAAATCTGCCCTTAAACCATACATTAATGCATCCATCTCCAAAAATAAAACAGCTTATAAAAAATCATCTCGCATCATTTAGCTGTAAAACAATTGTGTATGTGCAGTTGACTGGGCTGCTTCATCAGAAGCTGTACACCCCTAAAACATCTGAAACGCTGCTCTGAGGATGGGTCAAGGGCCAAAGGGCTCTTTATAGAGTCTGTGCAAGTCGTTCAAGGTCTTCTGATCACGCTCATCTGTCTTCTCTGGGGAGTGGACAGATGAGTGAGATCACACTCCTTCTTTGAAAGTGTCTGTGGGGTGGGGGAATCTAGAGCAAATGCTGTACCAAGGAGACACTGAAATCCATCTGTTTTACCAAAAGCAGCAAAAAAATGAGGAAGGCAATAACATACTTCGTAGAAACTGGTTCTGTTACAGTGTTATGATAACAGTCAAAGCTGGAAGAAAAGACTGAAAGAAGTGAAAGCTTGAGCTGTGTCTTTTAAACATATTTTTCTGACCAGGTAGGTTTTGCAGTTTCAATCATCTGATACCCCATTGACACTGCTGTAATTCCCACCTTGACTTGATAGACGGGTACCCACTCCCATCAGTGATGGTGGAGCTAGCGACCGCCTTCACCTGCTTCCACCTTTGCCTGATGAAAGGTTTAGAAATATTGCAATTTCTGTAAAAGCAATTAAAATGGAAGCTTTGCAGCAGCTCAAGCTGCCAGGGGAATTGTCAGCCCAAGTACAAGTGACCTCTCTGACCGCCAGGCTGTGGAGCCAACATGGAGCCAACTGCTGAGCTCTTCCTTCACTTACAAATAGGACTATACTGGTAGCAGCAGGAATCACAAACTTTCAAGGTCAGAGTGTAATCTTGCTGCGCAGTCTTCACCATGTACCTGATGCCACTTTGTTTTAGCCCCAACTAAATACATTCCTACTGGATAATATGTGACTCTTTCACAGAAAGGATCAAGTTCGGCAAAATTCAGCCAATTTTGAATGCTCAAAAGGCTGAGCTTAAATAGACCCTCTGATTTCTTAAAACAAGTCTTAGGAATGGCAAGGGTGTTTCACCAGAGAAGATGATCCAGTTTTGGTAGCGCTTGCTTCACTGAGCACACTTAAGCAGAACACTTAATCAATCCATTTAACATAAAGTGACAGTTTGCCTGCACATGCAGAATTGAAAGGACTTTATTTTTAGGCTCTAGTAGAGCTTCAACCTGACAATGAAAAACATCACAGTGATTTAATGACCACATAATTTTGGCCAACCCAGCAGTTTGCTGACATTCTGTCTGTAAAAGCAAAGCAGATGCTCCTAGACTTTCTTGTGATGATCTTTAAAACCAGAGGCCTTATATGTACCACATGGCAGACTTCAGGCCTGGGACTGACTTTAAAGAAAAAACAGCTGTGGACATAGTCAGGAAATAGCTGCAAAAGCCAGCACAGAGGACACACAGTACTTGGTCAGGAAGGAACGTGGTACTGGAAGATACAAGGAGGGAAAAGCAGAGATACCAGCAAAAAAAAAAAAAAAAATTAAGAAATCACTAAAAGGGATGTGAGAAACAGTGGAAATAGGTGTGGAAGAAGAATACGGAATAAAAGAGGGAAACTGGAAAGGAGAAAAACTGTGGAGGAAAAATAGCTTGAAGAGCAAAGAGATCCAGCAGCATCAGTGCGTTTGCACAGAAGCTTTGCCTGTGAAGATCAGAGGCACAATATATTTCAAGGCCAGGCTGGATGAGGCTTGGAGCAACCTGGTCTAGTGGAGGGGGATTGGAATTGGGTGACCTTTAAGGTCCCTTCCAACCCAAACTATTCCGTGATTCTATGATTCTATATCCCTACCAGGGTGACACTGCTGGCAGGTTTTCTACACCCCAAAGATGACACTGTCAGAGAGGTCCTTCAGGAAGAGGGTTTACTACAACCATACACAGCACCGTACAGATTTCACAATGGCCCTGAAAACACCATTCCTCCAAAAATGTAAAGAAAGTCAAATTTTTAAATCTTCCTGCTCGACAAGGGCAGTAAGTTCAGAGTCCTGGGCCCTGGTGCCAGCAATCAAGAAGCTTTCCTGGAGACCGCTCTGTTCTGACCCACAGGGACAAAGCAACATGTAATCATCAACACTACTCCACGTTACAAAGCATCATACAACAGCCAGAGATCACCTCCCTCACCGGCACAAAAGGTTCTTGTGCCAGAGCTCTCCCAGTCCACGGCAGGACAGCTCAAGAAGTCTCACACCCCTCCAGATACTTGGCTGGAACATGTAAGGATGCTGTCTCCTGATGAAAGCCGCATCGTGCCTTGGGGGTCACACAGCTTCAGCTCTCACCAGAGAAAGCCCTGAAGAAGTGTAGACAAAGGAGTTTGACCTGAAACCTTGTTCCCCAAGGCTACCCTGGTTTAGGTGTCCCCAACCCGTCTCTCTGCAGCGCTGCCAGAAGCGAGAGGCAGGACAGAATGATGAATGACAGCTATCAGGGACCCTCTTGCTGCCAGGATACAGAGCCAAGCCATACATGCACAGAGGAAGATCTTTGCATCTTCTAATGAGGTCTCAGAGGAGATTAGCTGTGACTGTCTTTTGGGAAATACATGAGATTACTCTGCAGGTAGCAGACTGGCTGAAATGCCACAATTTAAAGCCCTTTGAGAGCTCCAAGATCTCAAGTGGCTTTGGACTAAGGGGCTCAGTGTCTCTGAAAGGAATTATTTTGGCAGGAAATTTTGTAAGAAGGGACAAATTGAAGAGCCAAAGGCATATCCCAAAGAAATGATTGGTGATCAGAGACCTCACAGCTCTATCAGTTACACTGCAAGAAGTCTATGGGGAATACTGTGCCCATAAAGTTCCTGTAAACCTCCTAGCAACAACTCTGGCTCAGGTGTATGTTGGGTTCAGTGTGGAAATAATCACCCAACTGTGGACACTGATAGTTAAACTCCTCAGAGAGAAAATGGGAAAACACTTTCATGCCACAGCACAACAAATGACAGAACTTCTTTTTCAGGAAAAAATTGCTACTTTGACAACAGCAGGCTTATCATGTGCAAATAAGAAAAAAAATTAATATAAGGTGGGCTGCTAACATCATCACTCGAATCCTTCCTCAGAAATATGCTGCAATATAACAGAATTTCTCAAACCCAAGATAGAAAGAGCAGACAATCTCCTTTGCATGAAGATTAGCTAAAATGATGGCTTAATCTTTCTTTTGGACTGTTTAAATCCAGGCTTGTCTTCAAGAACCCAGAAGGCAAAGTTAAATGCAGATAAGGTCACTGTCAGCATAGGCAGGACCAGTGAAAAAAAAGCCACAAACCCTTGAAAGTGCCTCTATTAATTATAAATCACCGTAAGTGCTCATCCAGTTAGGGTGGTGCAGATTATAGCTGGCGCAGAGAAACAGCAAAGACACCTTTCCTGTCTGCCAGCAGAGTTGTTTGAGTTTATATTGACAAGGTAAGGAAAGGGACAAGATGGGGCCTCTTGGCCATGACCAGCCAGAGTCACAAAGAGGTTTACAAGCCACTCTAATTTCCCACCTTAACCAGTGGCTGTAGATAGCAGCACGCTCATGTAACAGCTCCAGTCACTGAAGGATGTGACAGCATCATCAGACCAAAACTGAGAAAGATCCAAGTCTACTAGGAACAAAAGGGAACGGACATAGTTGAATTTGGTCATAAACAGAGACTACCAGCCCACAATCGCTCCCCATCTGAATTGTGAGGCACATAAAAAAGGAAGCAATCTGCCTAAACTTTACAGAAATCTCAGTATTCCCAAGGTCACATGAGAAGCTTGTGGAACAGCAGGGAACTGAAATCAAACCTGAGGCTCATTTTCAGCCTTAACCCCCAAATCTTTCTTTGTCTCCTCTGCAAAGGTTCGTCTGAGCATGGCTAAATACAGTCTAAAGAATGGAAAATAACTTTCAGCACTGACAATATTGTCCCTATTTAGCTAACAAGTATTGATTTTTTTCTCAGCCACTCAAATGCAGATGAAAGCAGCAGAGATTTGGTTCTTTTGTTTAATTCCCTGAATCCAATCAGTGTTATTGATGCTATCACCAGACTCTGAGGACTGATTACCCATGTGCTATTTAAAGTCAGAGAGGAGCTTACATCTCATTTTATTTGGGACCAGTGGGAATTGTAGGTTATGCAGGAAGTTTTAACTTTTTCCCCTTCCTTCTTTTTTTTTTGTTGACAAAGCTCTCTCATGTGAAGGGACAGATCTCTGAAAAAACAAGCTGTTCTTAGATCAAGAGAACAGATGATGCCTTGTATCCCAACAGATTTATCCCTGTTCTACATAAGTGCAGAAACTCTGCTTCCACTTCTGCCACTGTTCCATCTCCATGAAATGCTGGAAGAACTATTATCTTCCATGTATCGTCTTGTAGAGCTTTTTAACTGTCATTTCAACCTGAAGCAGTTCAAGTGGTCCCACACAAGCTACAGCTTAAGTTTTCCACCTGTGACTGAGAAAAACAGAAGGAAGCGGGGGAACAATTAGTGTACATCTCATTTATTCCTTCTCTGTAGGTAGATCTTCCCTCTCAATTCAGATGCAATAAGCACTCAGTATTTGCCAGCAGTCTCACCAGTTGTCATCTGTTACGAAGATGAGTCGTCTTGCCCGAGATGACAAATAAAGATGCTAATTTATCAACTGCCAATGTTTTTGCCAGGTTTGCATTAAGCAAGAAGCCTGAGAGTCTGCAGGCAGGAGGGTCACAAGGCATCATTCCAAGCATCACAACTGCACAGCTGAAGGCAGGAGCAAATTTTGGAGATTTTTATAATTCTCTGCCTTTAAAGCCATCCCTCTGGAAAATCCATTCTGCCTGCAAAGCAGAACCTTATTCAGGGCTTTCTGCTTTAGTTCAGCTTTGTTTTTCTGTTGCCAAATTGAAGACATCTAGTCTTGATGTCAAGATTGCAAGTGATGGTGGATTACAAACTGGGCAGGTATGTCTGTATGCCTGCAACCCACCAATCCACCTAATATCCCCCTATCCTATATAGGCTCATGCACCAGCCACATTCACTGTCTCTCTGCAAAACACTTCTCCAGAATCAGGTACAGCAGTACATGCAACTCTTGAAATGACTGATAGTCCACTTCTCACTTCCAGCCAAGGGTACAATCACAGACAGGGTCACCCTGTAAATCAGTACATTAAACACCCAGAGACAGCTAGTGCTGCTGCTGCAGCAGCACCCCTGCATTTCTATAGCATCCTTAAAAAAAGTGAATATGAACCACAGAAGCAGCAGAGAGTCATCTAAATTCTATGCCCATCACCACACTTCTTTCTCACAGTTGTAAATCTATTGTCAAACATACTCTCAGACACAATCTGGGACACGTGCCTGGCGCACACGGTATCAGGCTATAAATAGTCAGATATAGACAATCATACTAGATACACTGAAGATTATTTGATTAAGCTGGGACTCAGCCCTGCTGAACAGCCTGTGATCACTAGAGACACCTTGTAGAAGAAGCTGTCTCGGATCAGCACAACCATCTCCCGGGAGCAGAGAGATGCTCTAAGACTGCATTTATACCCTGTGCCCTTGTCGTCTTATGTTCCTTTAGCCCAGATGACAAAGGTATTTCTAACTGGAAAATTTCTATAAGCAGTAGGTGAAGAGTGTAGGGCCTACTAGAATGTCCAGTAAAGCTTATATGAATTTTCAGCAGTGTTTTTTACTGGTCCCCGCCGCTTTTATTTGGGGATTCAGGAGTAAGCAGATGCTCACTGTTTCATTCAAAAAATACTTGGCTGGCAAGCACCAGTAGGGACCATTTGAGCATTTTCAGCTGGCCTTCATAGAAGGCAGGCAGGCAGCAATAGAAGGTCAAACTACACTAAATACACATTACTTTGACCTTGTCCAATATCTTGGTATAATCCACAGACACTGGAAAATGTTTAGCATCAGGAGAGCTGCAGGGCAGCTTCAGAGCTGCCACATCTCAAACACTGGGCATGAAATTGGTGCACATTCCCACAGCAAGAAGGCAATAGGTCCTGCACTGCTGAAGTGACATACAAAGCACATCAGACCACACAAGCCCCAGCCTCATCAAGGCAGCACAAAGCAGGAGAGCAAACACTGAGCTACACATTTAAATGCAGAAAAATCTGAGCACATGCACTGAAACCACTCCTGTGTGATACACCTGCGTGCTCATCTTCTAAAAAACACTGAAAGGCAGCAGGCTGGATTCTCCAGTGCTTTGTAGTTAGCATTGTCACCCCCACCGTCACAAACCAGCCTTGCACTTTTCTTTAGACTGGATTCTCCAGAGCACTTTAACCCTACATTGTTCAGATGTGACAAGTTTTGCAAACCACCGGTAACAGTCCGACCCAAAAACTCAAGCTCGGGCTCAGGGCAGAACAGGAGCATTTGGAGCATTCAAAACCCATGTTTGAAGTCCAGAGTGCAACTCCCAGCACGGAGCCGTTCCCTGCTGCAGCTGACAGGGCAGCAAGCTCCTTGCAAACAACATAAATCATACATAAACCAAACTGCCTGCTGTGAACAGCTGAGAGCTGTTGTGACTGGTGCTGCCACAGTCATTGTTGGGCTGCTTAGCTCAGCTGAGCTCTTGGCTTGCCACAGCAGTAACCACACTGGGACACTGTCAAGATGAGCCATGGCAGCTTGTGGATCTGTTTTCCGCATCCAGCCCAGCCACGCTGCAGATATCTGACTCTCACCCTTGAGACAGTTCGACAACGTGCAACTTTTGGCAGAAAAAAAGTTTCAAGTGATTCCACCCCTTCCCTTCCTGGACATTGATTCATGCCACACTCTACCTTCTGACCGCTTCCTCCCTTCTGCTGCACCATGCTTGTGGGCCTGCTTCATTAACTGGTTCACTGAACCAACTGGGATTAAAACAGTGCCAAGCCCAAGCAGAGAGCTGTTTCTGAGAGACACAGTCAGATTGCCCCTCCAAAGGGATGGAGCAGCAGAGGCAACAGCACAAAAAGCCCAGAGAGGTTTGAGAGGGAAGTTTCCTCTGTTTGAGCTACCCAGGTTGCCAAAAAGCCATCTCTGAGGCACGAAGTGATGTTTACACCACACAAGGCGGCGAAGTGACCTGTTTTGAGCCCATGTCCAGGCTGAGCCCTCAGTCAGTCCAGTGACCCAACACTCACATTTGAATGGCTCCACAGTGCAAATTCAGGAGGCCCAGCCCTCTGCAGTCCAAGGCTGAACTGTTCTCCAGTTCACAAACAGATCTTTGAAAGCCACTGGCATCCAGCTGGCCACATGCGATCTTGAAAGTGTAAAACACAGATGAAGAGGAAAAAAGAAAAGCTTGATTTACATATGCATCTTGCCTGCTTATAAAGGAGGGGGGGAAAGCATTCCTAACTGATTAAAATACCTTCAAGACACAGAGTCCTCACAAGGCAAGATTCTTCTGCAGTCACAGGGACTCCTTATGAATGAAACACTGTAGACATGATTGGACATTACCATAATTCCAGGTAAAGCTAAGAGTACAGGGAAAAATAGAACTATCCTATGGACAGAATGAAGAAATGCCTTGCAAAGGCACTGCCCTTGTGAGCTGGGCTGTGCAGGAAGCAGTGTCCCTGCTCATTGGAAGTTTTCACAGTCTGGACCAGGATGAGCAGAAAACAATTTAACATGAAAAAACAAAACAAAGAAAGAAAAGAACAACCATTCATCACGAGGTCAGGATATCTGCTAAGACCAGCGTCCAACTCCATGTATATGGAATTTGTTAGAAAAACCAACTGAGTGGAAAGCCAAACACATTCTGTTCACACAAAATACTTCTGTTTCTAGGGATTAACCCTTCCAAAAAGAAAAAAACCCCACCACCCTCCTGTCAGGACATGTCCCATGGGATCTCCAAAGTCTAACAGATCTTCAGGGCTCAAATAAAAGGTGGAAAAGATCATATGGCCTGTGAAAGCTATCCTTACTACACTAAACTTCTTCAGCTCATTACCACTTCTGTTTATTCTGTGGTGCGGTGCATCTAGCAAAAAATAACAATTAAAACCCCAAAACCCTGTTCACAACAGGAATTAACATTGCCTTGGGCAAGTGAAAGTTATACAAGAACAATCCTACCACGCCAGACAAGGCAAGGCAAGGGCCAACAGTGATGACCAGCAGAAAGTCGATGACCAGCAGAAAGTCTAAGATCAGAGGTAAGCATAGTGGAATATTCTCCCAGTTTTGCTGTTCTGTGGCTCAGTGGGTTCCTGGTGGATTTCCAGCAACAGCTTTAAATATTAGATCCCAACCTGCATTCAGTCCTTCCTTATTGCTACAACAGAAATGTAAAACAGAACTAAAGTTGGACTTGTTACAAAACTTAGCTTCACACTAGCTACTGTGAAGAAAATTAACTCCGTCCTGAACAAAACCAGCACAATGCTGCACGAAGAATGCAGGGAAGACTGTGTGCCACATTCTTACCAAAGAAGAGAAGTGAAAGGGGACCCATACGCACCACAACATACCGGAATAACTTAAATAACTTTAGTCACCTGAAGACTTCTCTGAAATCTGTGGGACACAAAGCAGACCCCAGGTACTGCATGTGATGGTGGGATGGGGGGGAAACCACCCACCTCCTTTATGCTGAGCACAGCTCTGGGATACAGCGCTCTATTCACAAATCGAAATTTCAATTATTATTTGAACTGAACCATTGAAAAGCAGCACAGCATCCTTGTGATATGGTTCCCTTGTCTTTTCCAAACGCTGCTAAATAACTAATTCCCCAGCAGAACACCAGAGATGAGGACTGCAAACACAAGGCACAAAACAGATAGTCCTAACAGCTTCTTCCAACACCGCATTCAACTCGCTCCTGAGAGAGCAAACACACCGAGATCCCAGTTTTACCCCACGCAGAGCAGCGTGAGCCGTGCTACAGCACCGCCTTCAAAGAGGTCCCTTCCAGGCCTACACCGTGAATCCAGGGAAAGGCCACTGTGCCCAAGTGTCCTGATGAATTTTTAGCAGCCCCATCATCCCCATTAATCACACTTACCCATGAAATCCCAACTCAGGTAGTGAACCCAAAGACCAGCAACTGGCCCTTCTTCAGAGCAGGTAATTTTCAGGGCTTTCAGGACACCCGAGAAAGTCTTGAAAATAAGATGCCATTGTTCAGAAGGAAGGACACCATGCCCAAAGCTGATGCACTCATGTTAATCCCAGCTAAATATTAAAGCAAATGTCCTTACAAGAGCAAATGACAGGTTTCTCCTATAGCTGTGATTTCACTCAACATCACTCGTTATCTGCTCTCACCTTCACCCCTGCTTGAGAGAAGCGGTCACAGGCAAAGCAAGGAGATGTCCATGACAACCTGATGAGTCACTGTCATTAAGGATCATGCCACAGCCATCACCCTCGTGTGCCAACCATCTGACGATGAAAGCACCTCTCTCCTCGAGCTGATACAGCTCTGCTGACCATGTGTGCATACACAGGCAGGGTTCAAGTCAGAGACAATACCCTCACTCAAATCCAGGTTAGCTCTGTGGTGAAGAAATCACCACAGATCATTTACTCATCTGTAAAATGATTTTGAAGCACTAGCACCATTCTGGACTGGTACTGTGGGACTTGGAACAGGCCCAGATATGAGCACGCAGAGCATCAGTGTCAGGAAACTCATCCCCTCCCCCCAGGCTTACCCAGACACTCCTGCACACAAGACCTGTTCCTGCATCCACAGGGATGGTATCAACCTTTGTGCTACAATCACTCAGAAACTTCAGAATCCTTCCTCTTCTTCCTGGAGAGATGTATGACCCACCTGCTTTTCGACATTGCTATTTCCTCGCTACACATGCAACCCTCAAAAAACTTAGGCACATAAAACTAACGTGGAAATAACTGTGATAGAATAAAACAAATAATTTGGGAGAACCAGAAGTTTTCCCAACAGAAATCCTAGTTTTCTGTAGTTTTGTCTCCTGCAAGTACTTAACTTTGGTATCCAAGATGATGTGAACTCAAACTGAAGCAATTCTTGTTGTTAGAAAGCGGATAAAGACTATTTGCTTGTTGTTCCTCTGATGCCTAACAAGGGTTGAGCTCACGCTATGGACTTTCCCACAGCCGGGTACTTCCTCATGACCTGAGGAAACGAGGTTGTAAGAAGCATTATTGCAACTAGTATCTGACATATGTGAATGAACAGCCAGAAGTACACAGGACAAGATTCCAAAGAAATTCTGTATGAAAGGGTTAATAACGGCCAAGCTGGCATCTAACAACAAAATTAACTGCAAACCCTCATCAGGTAGCTGCGACCATGCCCAAACCTTGGAGGCACATGTCAGAATTGGCCTACACCTTCTTAGCAGCTGGCAGCCATGAAACAAGAGAAAGGGACAGAGATTACTGATGCAACGTTATTGGTCTTGCAGTAAAAATCTTCATTAGTCTCAGGAAAGGCAAGTAAAACAGCCTTTTCTGTCGCCTGGAGAATCCCAAAGCAGTGAGCAATATCAAACTCACTCGGCAACATTCCTCATTTGAGATAAGTCCATTTTTTAGTAAGCTGCAAATCTTGTACAAGCGAAGCTTCCTTTGAGGGAGAGGTACTGCCTTTCATTAGCCAAATTGATATATCATCATTAAATCTGACACTTGAGCACTTCCAGCCACTAAATGCCAGGGTTATTTTCAAAAAGTAGCATTAACCGGAAGTTTCTTCAGCAAACCACAAATGTCTTCAGGTAAAGTGGCTCACTGCAAAGAACAAATCCAGCTGGAGAAGTTTCTGTGTCTCAGAGTACTAGTCTTCCATAGTGATTAATTCGTTTATTAAAGGCTTAGTAAAATTTCATTTTTTAAATTGCATGCAAAGAATTTTCTGGCTTTACTGTGTCCATAATATGTTTGTACAGCTCAGCAAACGCTGTGTCCCATTCACTAAATTAATAAGTTTTATGCATTATTTCTAAGGACAACAAATTGAATTTAACAGTCTGGGGAGCTGTAATTCCCTTGAGAATGCTGACTGGGGATTTAATTTGAAATACTGACTTTTTGCAAATAGCTCTCCATGCTCTTGTTAAAAGTTGAAGAGAGAAGCTACGTTCTGGAGACAGAAATTCTGTAGACAGTCACAGGCTAATTTGAGTACAATTCTGAAAACCAAGCCTCTTGTTAAAAATGAAGAAAAAAAAAAAAGTTTGGTTGAAACAATTGGTAGTGGAGCCCCCTTCAGCAAAATTGCCTGGTCTTGGTTACGTTGGTCAGCTTAGATGATGTCTACCTCAGTTTAAAATCTCCAGGACAGATCAAGTCCTGTGAGGAGTGGCTGAGGGAGGTGGGGGGGTTCAGCCTGGAGAAGAGGGGGCTCAGGGAGACCTTATCGCTCCCTACAGCTCCCTGAAAGGAGGGTGCAGAGGTGGGGGGGGGTTGGTCTCTTCTCCAAAAGGACAGGACAAGAGGAAACAGCCTCAAGTTGAGCCGGGGAAGTTTAGATTGGATACTAGAAACAATTTTTTCCCAGAAAGGGCTGTCAGGCATTGGAACGGGCTACTCAGGGAGGTGGTGGAGTCACCATCCCAGCAGGCATTTAAAAGACGTGTGGATGCGGTGCTCAGGGACATGGTTTAGTGGTGGACTTGGAAGTGCTAGGATAACAGTTGGACTTGGTGATCTTAAAGGTCTTGTCCTACCTAAATGATTCTATGATCATAACTAGTGTAAGGTTCTGCTGGTATGAAAATTATTAATAAGGAAATATCTGCTGTAAGAATCTGGGAATACCCCCCACAGTGAAGATGACAACGTGTTGGACTGTGACAAGCACTTAGAGTATTATGAACACAGCCCTTTATTTGTACAGCACCTAGCACACAGGTCCCAGCCCACCAGCTGTTAGCTTGGTCCATCAAACTATTCACATTCTGAATGCTGCCCCCTTCCCAAGGGGTCTCTTAAGCCCAGAGGGTTTTCATTGGTGCTTCCCACTGGAGAAGAGGTGAAGATCCCTGACAACCATTGAAGGTTCCTTATAGCTGCCTCAACTGAGATGACTGAGAGCCTAAAGGACAGTTTCTTCTACCAGACACTGTGGCTCAGTGCCAGCACCTGCTCTTGAGAACTAGAAACCAAGTCAAAGGAGAAAAAACAGTGTCTGTACAAGGGAGAGGAGAAACCACAACCTTTAACTTTGCACGGTCATGGTCCTTAAACAATACCAGTGCTGTACAACCACCACAGACATTTCCTTTGCCTGTGCTCTACTAATCCAGAACTGGCCTCTTTAGCAGCTGGCAGTAAAAAGAAAGTGCCAAGTCATCTATTTCCACATTTGGGGATGATGAAAAGCACTTGAAAACACTCAGCACTTCTGCAATAATTATAACAAGCACAGTACTTGTTTTGGGAATGTATAATGTATTCTGGTGAGCAGAATCACATCAAAGAGGAAGCTTTCAGACACTTCAAGGAGCAGAATATGAAGACACATATATAGAGAGATATAATTATCACCACGGTCACAAGTCCCTCTTTGGCAAGGATCACAGGAAGGAGAAGCAGATGAGCGAAGCGCAGTGGACATATAGCTGAGGCTGTAAGTAGGCATAAGATCAGTTCTTATTACCTGAACATGGGTCAAGATGGGCTGTTACTGCAGCCAGTGCCGCTCACTTTGCATGATTTTTCTACCTGAGGATGAGCTACAGCTGTTCAAAAAACCCAGCCTTTCTCTTGGGTCAGTGCTCCTCAGCTATCTGCTTCCTCTGAAGGGCTCAAAGCTGGTCAGCAGCTCCAACACAGCTTATCACACACTTTTCAATGATCTCCCTGCAAATCCCCATTTCCTCCCCCTGACTCCCATTTTGCTATACAGTGGCTGTTTAGGTATCTGTGCATCTGAAAGGTGCCTCCACTCCACCAGCTAACAGGTATGCGTGCACGTCAGACAAAAAGTCATGTCTGCATTTTGTCTCCATTAGCCCCAGGCTGGCCCACTGCAAGGGAAAGGTGACTGAAATCAGCAGAAAAATCAAATGGATTCAGCTAACGTAGATGCTGGCTCAGCAAGGTTTGGGAAGTTTGGCCACCTTTGTTGTTTAATTTGCAACCAAGCTGAGGACTTAACTTTAAACAGTTCAGCCTTTTCATCAACAACTGCTCAGAAGTCTCATGCAAACTAATAGGCAGCATGTTCTAGTCACAGAGGCAAGGTGGAAATGCATGAAAAATTACTTTTCTTTCCGTTTTGGCAGGATCTAGGAAACAGGAGGATATGGCCTCATTTGGAGGTAGGGGAAAGAAAAATCTGGTGCACCTGGGGAAAAAACCAACACAAAGCTAAAATGGATTTGGAAACCACCCTTGATTTTTTTTTTTTTTTTTGCCTTTTGATTTCCAGTCATTGCTGGACGTACTCCAGTCCCCTTGCACGGAAATAAGCAAATCCAGAATAGCATAGCCAGCGAAGCCATACGTTAAAAGGATTTCCCACTCCACACTGGCCTTTAGCATCAGTTCTCTGACTTCCAATACTAACTAATTACTTATGGAATTTATAGGACCTTAATGCTAATCATGAATTGTTGTTCCGATAAAAATGATTTGTAAGGTAAATAAGCCTGAGATCTCTACCTCATGTGCTCCAAATGGGCCCACAGGTGCCAAACTTACTGAGTAAATACAGAGAGAACCACACCGACACACAATCTCAACTGTCTCCCAAGAAATCACGCTAAAATACAGCAAGGAAAGAAATTCTTACAACTTTTTTTATCCACCTGAAGCTGGGATTTATGGAAAACACTGTGCAGTTTCTCAGATGCATTTTCTCTTCCACATTTCGTACAGTAACCTGTTATTTTCCATGAAGAAGATGAAGAACTGAGGTCATTTGCTGAACACAGAGGCTGGCAGCTTTATCCTGTTATTTAACCACAGAAGTCCTTTGCCTGGCAGGGTGCAAGGATGCGAGTACTGAAAGTATTCAGCTGAGACTGGGCAGTGTTATCTTATTTGAATAAGAGGAAGGGGAAAGTGAGCACAGAATAGCTACATGCACATTTCCACAGACAAAAAGCTTAACCCACCCCCAGCCCCTTTCCCCAGATACTCAAGGGGTTTCTTTAAGGTTTTTAAATTTGTTTATTGCCATAAAACTTCAGCCACAGAGATGATGACAATAGCACTGTCCCAGGCGCGCTCTTCCTTCCTGCCTGAGAGTCAGCTCCTCTGTTTCCAATGGATTTATGTCAAGGCGGTGTGTGACCAGCTCCAAGATGAATCACACCTCCCACCTTCTCCTAATGGTTCTCCAAAGGGTAGGAAGGCAAATCCTGCCAGCACTCTTCATTACAATTCTGCAACTTTCCTTTTTCTGGAAGTCTGAGATGCTAGCGCAACGTGCTTGTAAGGCCACCTGCTTGACTTGTGCAGTCAGGGGTGTATTTTGCACTGTGACTACTATTTGGAAAGGTCTTACGGTACCCACTACCTGTGCCTGCTTTTCCTTCCATGGTGAACCCAGTTTCGCCTCCAGCAACCCGACCTCAGCGCTCACCTCCACAGCTCATAGTGTTTCAAACTGCTAGTCTGGAAAGATGAAAGACTTTTACAAAGTATTTGTGCTTTTTTTTTCCTCCAGCTGTGGTTGCTTTCTGCTGTTTTAGTGAGTTAAATCAGCACAGTGCTGAGTCAGATGCACCCTGAGTCTGTGCAAAGTAAAGTGGCTGCATACAGCTCAGTTTCCACAAGTTGAATTGCTGTGTTTCAGTGCTACAGGCTGGAAATGCAGCAAAAGTAATCTGATACTTGGGATTTGAAATTCCCTCCCCCTTCCCCCCTCCCTCCCCCACCCCCAAGAACCTGCTGAGGATGAGTACTGTTCCCTTAATTCTAGATTCTGTGCCTCAGGGACTCTTTAAGCACTATATGGACAGGGAGAAGTGTAGCTGCAAAGATAGACCCCCCCACATCCCTTAAAATTTGCCTCAAGACTGCACTGCCACCTCCATCCCTGTTATTCAAAAGCCCCTTGGCCCTCCAACAGCAAACACAGGCACTGCAAAGCCCGTCCTGGCTGATAACATATGGAGTATGACATCCCCCATCCTTCTCGGCCTTTCACTAGAGCAGCAGAGACCGTAGAGCAGGAACAGTGACTTGTGTTAGAATGAACATCACTGTGCACTCTGGTTCTGCCGAGCCCAACTCGGCCGTCACAGCATCCCACAGCAGGAGCAACGGTGAGAAAGGGCAGAAGAGGAGGGAGTTCAAACCTGCACACCGAAAATAAAAGAAACCTGTGTGTTTTCTGCAGTGACAATTCCTCCTTCATCTTTCTCTTCCCCATGGGAAGATCAACACCACTGGAAACAAGCCTGCTCCACAAATCTCTTCTGCTCCAAAATCCATGTGTCTCAACAAAGCCAGAAATCACAAGACCATGCTGGAAGGGACCTTAGGAGTCCTTTAGCCTTCACTCAATCTTAAGGCAGGCTCTGCTGTACTTAGGATTGCTGATAAACCTTCATCCACCCTGATCACCAAAAAGACAAGTCACCAGCAGCAGGTATTAACAGTCTCCTCAGTCAGTCCCCATTTCACATATTTTCCCTACCAAATCTTGGGAAAGTCTCTCCTGATAAAAAGCCAAATTCCCTTGCACCATCTTAAGCCAAATTACTTACACATTTCTTGCCCTACCCACAACAGTCCTGGATGACAGTTTGCCCCTGTCTTTCACATGTTTGAAAGCTCATGTGTATTCCACAGTGGTTTCTCACCCGGAGTCAAAAAACCTGCAGGTTGTTTTCACCAGCCCTCTGAGCCGATGAACCCTGTAAATCTCTTGGACAGTAGTGCCAAAAAGTGAGCCTGATGCTCCCCAAAACCTTTGCAGCACCCCTGCAGTGTAAAAGGATTTCATCGCATGGCTGATGTGTGATGTTCTGCCTGCACAGTAGAGCTTGGGACAGCTTTGCTCTATGAACCACATAGATCACTGCACATCACTGAACCCTCTGGTAAGGGTCACATCTTTCAGAGCTCACACAGGCAGACAGACCAGCCCCGTACTAATCCCCGAGTGCTGCACGTACTCAGAAAGCTCTTTACTGCACAGATATGACAGTTTAACCTAACGGGAGGTATCTGTAAGGGTGACACATGGAAAGGGAAGGTCAGTCAGCTTGACAGAGATAGGGCAGGTTGTTAACAGACAGTGTCCAAGCTCTCACCTTGGATGCTGCTGCCTTCTCCAACCTGCTACTAAACGGCTTTGCTGAATACTTACAGGAAAACCACAAAGGCCGAGGAATGGGTCTTTTTTAAACCTGCTAAAGACGATGAACAGCAGGGAGCAGCTGCTTAGAGGGTAACAGGATATAACTCAACCTTTCACCTGGAAATGTGTAGGATATCAGACAAAAGAAGGCCATAATGTCCACAGGACTGTCGTACTGACTGTTGGTTTGAAAGTGTGTTCTCTTCCTTTGTGCCCCATTGCTATTACTGCAAAGCTGCTGCTCACTGTGTCACCACCAGTCCCTAAGGAGAAATTGCAAAGATGTGACCTGCCTGGTGCAAGGATGCTGACACAGCCTGGGGTCACCAGGCTGAGACAACATCAGGAGGACTGAAGACAGAATCTGACTGAATGGCAGCACGAAGAGACCAGGACTGGAACAAACACAAGGCTGGTCCTGTGATCACCAACACACCAGGCCTGCCTGTATTTGCTCGAGGGAAAAAACACCCAAAAGTGGAAAGCAGAGAGTGGTGACCTGCAGCTATGCTGAAACTCCTTCATCAAGTAACCCAAACATAAAATTTTATATGATTACATGATAGCATAACCTCAAAGAGGGACAGAAATTACAAGAGTAATTTTTTTCTGCATGAATTCTTACATTTCAGTCATAGCAGGCTCCATCAGCAGAAGGAAGACTGGTCCAAAAAGTGTTAAGAGACAAGTTTGAATCCCTGTCCTGCCCCAGATTGCCTTGGTAACCTTGGGCAAATTACTTCATCCATCTGAGGTGCAATCCCTCATCTGTAAGGTCAGGACGGCAGAGCCCTCCATGACATGTCCTCAGAACATCCCAGCAGGATAGAGAGTCACTTAAGTGGCATTGGCCAGTTTTGATGGATGGTATCTCCACAACATCAATGATAACTACTGATATCATCACACTTCTAAGATAAACAAGGACCTAATCAGAGAAGAGAAATGACCATTTCGATAGCAAGCCAACTCTTCTAGGCGGAAAAGCAAAACAAGATTTTTCACTTCCTCACCTCAGCCATCCATCAAGAAATAAGTCTTCTAATCGGGAAGCAGCAGAAGCAACTGCGTTTGACCTGATGGCTTTCAAATCAACCAAGCAACAACATTCCCATCCAAAGTAGAAAATCTCTCAGTATTTCTCTGCCTCATACTTGTAACGGCTTAGTCATCAAAACAGACAGGCCTGGGGTAAAGCCATGTACTTCATTAGCATTACGGAACCAGCTGGATGAGGGACAGAAGGAGCTGCTCATCAGCAGCGCCACTTTCGGGCCTGTCACCAGCAGAGACACTGTCCCTCTGTGGAACCACGAGCACCGCCCCCCCCAGACGCTAGTGAGATCCAAGGAGCATATTTCTCATGAAGACACACATCTGGAACCTGTCCAAACCAGCTGGAGCATCTGCTTTGTATTTGCATCACTTCACAGGATCTTTCCACTGGCTTCTTCGCTGCAGAGATGCGAGCAATTAAAAAACCTCAAGCTCATGTCTGTGGTTCTACCTGTCTTATCATGGCTCTCTAATTATCAGTGAAATAATAACAACAAAAATAGGAACAGAGACCTATACTCTGCTCTCAGTGAAATCATCTGCAGGCTCAGAATAAACTACAGGCTTAAGAGCTTTGCTGTACTGAGCCCTAAATAATGGAGGTAGGAAGGGAACAGAGTCCACAGCTACTGCAGCACCGTGAAAAGCTACGTGAGACCTTGCTTGAACAACTCCGATAAGGCAGAGAATCCAAACATAACCACCTTGATATGTTCTTAATAAAATAATAATAAAAGAATACCCACTGCAGAGCACGAAAAGACTGCAGCGATACAGGCAAGAGCACAGGAACTGTGAGCGTGGCTCAACCCTGCCGACCTGCTTCCACCTAAACAGTGTCATAACGTCACCCTGAAAGAGACCCTCTCTCTCCTCATTAGGAAGCAAGAACAGAACAAGTGAAAGAAGCCAGACGTCTTCTAGTCTCGGGTCACAATCTTGTTGGTATGTTTATCAACCATGGAGAGGGAAAGAAAAAAAAAAAAGAGAACAAGTTGCTCATTTTAGTCTCTCTTTTTGACCGTATCCTGGATGACAAAGTCACAAGTTTTCAAAAATGAGGACAGCTAGATTCTAGCTCTTAAAGCAAGGCAGAACTGAAGCAGAAAGAAATTCTTCCTTGTGAGGGTGGTGAAGCACTGGGACAGGTTGCCCAGAGAAGCTGTGGATGCCCCATCCCTGGCAGTGTCCAAGGCCAGGCTGGGTGAGGCTTGGAGCAACCTGGTCTAGTGGAGGGTGTCTCTGCCCATGGCAGGGGGGTTGGAACTGGATGGTCTTTAAGGTCCCTTCCAACTCAAACCATTCTGTGATTCTATGATCTCTTTTCCTGCCTTCATCTTTCAAGAGATTCCAAGATCTTTTCACACCACACAAGTCTTACTTCCCAACCACCACTGACCAGCAGCTGGTCCACTCCTCCAGTGCAAAGCACATCATTCCTGAGACTCCTGAGGTACTTCAGATTTGGGGATCGCTCACCAATGGCTCACACTGAGATGAAGCAAATCAGGCATGTGGCCAAGTGACTTTAAGGTGCAAAGCTGAGGACAATTCACACAGATGTACCTACAAGAGGACCTTTGAGCAGGCAGGCTGTAACCATCTAGCAAGGAATATTATATGGGACAAGGGCTTCAGCGGTGACTTTTGCATCCATTAGGATGAAAATGAAATCACATGGAAAAGTCATGGGACAGAAGAGCAAATTCTGCTGAAGCATCAGCACCCATGAAGGACATCTCTACCAGATTCTCTGGTGGAAAAACTTTGCTCTGAGACCAGAAGTCAGGACACCTTGAAGGCTAAAGCATTTCCAAACGTGAACACTTGTGTCAGGGGTTTCAAAGTGGCACTGGGACTGAATTTCAGTAGGGGTTCAAAGCCAGCCTAGCAGGTATTTGCCAGGCTCAAATGTCAAAAGACCAGTGCAGACAGCTGGTTCCTGTCTCTGAGGACACCTTCCTGAGCCATGCCTTGACATCATTTGGTCCAGGGCTGCCGTGTACATACTACCCCAGCATGGATAAAGGCATCTCAGTGAATGGGCACATGGCTCAGTTTGTCCAGACAGATGAGAAGGAAAAATGGAAATAAGTAAAGGGGGAAGATCCTGCCCCCCCCAAAAAAACCCCAACACCCCAAAAAATTTCTTCTCAGCTAGCAAAACAGTACGTTCAAACTACTGTAACAATAGTTCCTCAATGACGCACTTGCAACAATAAATTCAAAATACACAATCCCCTGAGCAAAGAGGCTACAAGAACAGCGATCGTTAATGGCAAGCAAACACGCATTAGATGCAATTCAATTTAGACTGTCCTGTGTTTAAGTTAAAGCAGGTCATCTTTATTTCCAACTGTGTAGGTTTTTTATTATTTTTATTTTTGCTTTTTATTAGCAGTGTGGGAAAAATGAGAAACTCCTGCTTCGATATGAGCCTTGCACATTGCAGAGGACGGCCAACACAAAGGCAAGAGGCCAAGTGACTGCCATGGGGCCAAGAGCTAACGGAGATGACTTCAGCCTTCCCCCATTAGATCTGCAAGGAGGAGCTAGTTAACTGAGGATGGAGTGTGGTCCAGGACACAGAGCAGTGGCCAGGGCTTGAGCTGCCCTCAGGCTCTGCTGCTGGCTAGCAGCCTTTCACTCCTTGTGCCTCACTGCTCCTTCCCACCCGATACAGAGCCTGATGAACTCCTCTCTTTTCTACAGGAACAGTTGAAGCCATGTCCCCAGTCTCTGAAGCAGCAGAGAATTAGCTACGTAGAATAATAAAGAACAAACCTTAAAGGTAGGGAAAGCTTAGTCAGGAAAACACCTTCTTCCAGCCCCATCTCTTCAAAAGCCACAACAGTAGAGAGCAGTTATGAAGCATTTAAAAGAACAAACACCCTGGTGGGCTTGGATCAGGAACAAGAAACCTCGTCTACACCAGTGTATTTTTTTACTAAATTATGAACAGGCAGAACCGTGACTTTGAATGAAAGAGCCAACTCAGCTTCTGCTGGAGCTCCAGCACTGCTGCACCAGCATAAATTTTAATAAAATAGCAATATAAATGTAGCCTTTTTACCCCTTGAAATGTTGCTGTATATAGAACGAGACTCACAGGCCTTTAAATAACAGTCTATTCAAGCATTACAATGAGCTATTTTGCCCGCGTAAGTAGGTACTCTCTTTCCAGCAACCTGACAGTGATTCAGAGAGCTGCCTTTCCCTATTCTGAGCCATAAAGCCTCTCCACATACTGACAAACTGATTTGTTAGGTCTAGTACTACGACTAGCGGTTTGAGGGTTTTTTGCCTGTTAGTCAATACCCTCATCACCAAACAACTCACAAAGTCAAAAAGAAAATAAAGTTTGGGTTTTTTTTTTTTTTAAAGGAGTAGCCTCTTTCCTTTCTGTCACAGCACTGATTTAAATTGAGATCAGTGTTGAGAGATCAAAGAGAGTGTAAATACATGACGTTCCTTGTAGATGCTGAGGCACCATAATGCAAACCAGCCCCTAACCAGCAGGGAAGGCCGAAAGAAAACTGATTCCTTTGAGGTAGCAATTATTGTGGCATTTCTTGCATGCTGCTTAGATGATCCAGTCACAGTCACTTTCAGACACACAAGGATGGGCTGGAAGGATTGACCGATTGAGCAATTGTCATGTTCCTTCATATACAACATGTGCACACGGTGAATTCAGGTAGAGACCAGAGTGAAACAGGCTCTACAAAGAGCCTCCGTTGCCTGCCACAGCTGTAAGCAAGGCCTGTACTACACAGATGCATCTTTATAAACCTATTTAATTTTATTACCTGTAAATTATGGCACAACCACACTGATTTCACAGTTACAGTAGGAACTAACATTAACATTTGTAAGACGTGTTATTTCTCACTTGCCCCAAAAGGCTGCTTTCTTCATGAATTTTCAGTGTGTGCCTTTCTAACCTAACTAGAAATTGGCTTGCACAGTTTACCATAAATCAGGCACAGCTAAACAGAGGCAAGACTCCCTTTTGCACAAACACCGTAGCCTCTGAGTGCTGTACCTCAAAGTGGTCAGCCTAGAAAACCCAGAGCTGCCTTATTTACAATTCCTATGTAAGGGCCAGTATTTGAGAATTTAAAGTCTTGAGGGTAGAAAACAGCACAGTTTCCAAACAGAAGTATTGGCTGCTTTTGCTTACTGCTGATATATTTTATCTGTGGGATTTACATGTCAGATGACTGCAGTAAAATGGTGCTAAGTGACACGAGACAAGTCAGCATCATGCCATTGGGAATGTGCTGAAAATACAGAGGAATGGAAAGGAGAAGAGAGCATCACTGAGCAGAACATGAATAACCTCTGCCCCTCAGACCAGACATACCAGTGATCTCCGCCCAGAATGAGAAAGTGAGATACGTTACATAAAGGTGCAGGGTTTTTTATCTCCTGTCTCATTTTTCTGAGCATCTCTTGGGCTCCTTACAGTACCAGCATCAACTGGAACAGAAACAGGAAAAATGTTTCTCCTGACTTTACCCCAAAACATGGCAGGGAGGGGAAGTGATGCAAAGGCAAACAACGTTGTAGGGAAAGAAAAATTATTAGAAAGGAAAATCCTCAGACAGGAATCAAATTATTCAAACAAGGCTGCAACTGGAGTCCATCAGCAGGAAAAGGGACAGGACCTTCTAGCTACAAAGGTCACCTGGATCAACCACCGCCCGGGGCAGACAAAGAACGCGCCAGTCTTGAACATCCTTATGGCAGAAAGCAGCCCTGGCACCTTCGCTTTCTGTGAGGCAGCAAATTGATTTCAGGACAGAGCTGGCTTTTGTGCCAACATCACAAACCCACTTCAGAGACCTGAAGTGGAACAGCTTGTTCTCCCGTCCACATTTTTCACAACCGTGCAACCTCAGGAGCTATAAAGCTGTCTTGTGGCGGATGGCTTTGCGCCCAACATGGAGAGCAGCAGGAGCCATGCTGTTTTCACCTGGGCAGTTGCAAACCTGGAGAAGGGATGGCACAGAAAGAGTGGTTGTGTCCCTGCCTTCTGCCCACTTTCACCTTGTGCTTCACACAATAAAAGCAGGAGCCCTCAGACATCCGTCTCTAACTTATTTATGCCTCTGAAACAAAGAGTCCTTCAAGCAGATGAATTAGCTCCATGGAACTTAAGAAAAACTACCAAGGTGTAGTAGTAGTAGCATAGCAGTCACTACTCTCAGTGTATTCTCCTTCAGCATTCTCCTCTCCTTGACAGAAAAAGGGGTAAGGGGCTTAAATTGAAAGCAGGGAGATTGAGATTGGACATCAGGAAGAAATTCTTCCCAGAGAGGGTGGGGAGGCCCTGGGACAGGTTGCCCAGAGAAGCTGTGGGTGCCCCATCCCTGGGAGTGTCCAAGGCCAGGCTGGATGAGGCTTGGAGCAACCTGGTCTAGTGGAAGATGTCCCTGCCCATGGCAGGGAGGTTGGAACTAGATGATCTGTAAGATCCCTTCCAACCCAAACCATGCTGTGATTCTATGAACATATGTATAACAACAAAAACATTAATAGAAATGTGGTTTAGTTTATCCTCTCTTGGCCGACGACATGACCAAACATAACCAAACAAAGGTTTCTCTAAACTGGTCTGGAAAACCACCGCTCAGAAATACATCCCAGAGGCAGGATTTTGCATCTGTCAATCTTCCTGCAAATGACAAGTTTTGAACCCCAAGCTCCAGCAGCACATCCCTAGTGTCGTGCTGCTGGTTATTTCCTGTGATAAGAATTTCTTCTTTGACCTGAAAGATACTCTTCATTTGTCCATTCAGTTGAAGCATTCCCACAAGAATGCCATCCCTCCAACAAACTGCCATCTTCTGGCGTCTGTCAGCTGGAAAATTCCCAGCTGGGTGTTATGTGCTAAAGCCACTGCTCACATCCAAGGTCTGTCCTGCCTCAGTTGGCTGCTCTTCACGCTGCACTGCTTACTGCCCAGAACATATTGATAAAAATGCATGTCTGATATGGACTGGAAAAGGAGGGAAATTGGTAGCATTCAATCAACAATATGGACACCTTCCAGTGGCAAACCAATGCCTCTAAATAGTGATGGATGATAACCAAGCAGACCCAGTTCGTGATTGCCCTGGCACTGACTAAGGAAACAGTACCCATAACAAAAGCAAAACAAAAAAAGGAATCATTTGAACTTGGCTCAGGCTGTGTGGTCTTTCTTAGGTGAAAACTCAGGAAAAAAAGATCAAGTTAGTTGAGCGTGCACATCAATAAATTAGAGTTTTAAGAGAGTCAAGTTTTAACATTTCTGCCACCTAAAAATAGGATGTCATCACTATTTGCCACCTAAAATAGGTTGTGATCACTATGAACAGACAACCTAACCCACATTCCTCAGTTTCAGAGCAACATTCACTATACACTCAATTTCTTTACAGGATCGGATACAAAGCAAGCATAGGAATTTCTAAGTTAAGGTTGCAAATCCAAACCTATGATGGATATGCGGTTTTGTGCACTAGCATAACCTTAACTCTGCCCTGTCAATCATACCGAGCAAAAGCCACACGAGCAAGACAAGGATACTTCAGCGATGTGACAGCAGAATAAAGTAAATTGGGAAGTTAGGTTTAGACTGCCTTAGTTCTGACTCCTCTCCCCCAGTTTGTGCCTGACCTAGTGTGGTACAACAGGAATATACTGACTCTGCACAGCAACAACAGGAGCTGTAATTCTGTGGCTGATGTACAACATTTTCTGAATGTAGCAAGACAGCCAAAACCTGGATTCGAAGTATTTGATTCACAAGATCAGCTGAAGAATTCTGAAGTGTTTAGGTAGTTTAAGAACAAGCAGCCCAGCAAGGGTAAAACTGTTTCTCAATCCCCTTGGACTGACTCTGTTTAAGTATTTAGCTAAGCAGCACAGACAGATGCCAAGCCCCTCCCACATGCAGAACCCCGATATTTGGGCAAAACTACCACACCACATTCAGGATGGCCATAGGTGGAGGACGCACTGGCTCTGCTGGCAGAGGAGCTTTGGAAAGAAGCAGTAAGCTCTGAGGAGACAGACACTGCACTGTCCTACTCGAGCAGAGTGAACATGACCCAGCAAGTGCAAAGCTGGCGTGTAAGCTTGGTAGCTTGTCCTCTGCCTGATGCAGAGTCTTCATCTGACTGCACCCTTTTCAGTAGCCTTTAGCACTTTCACTGGACTCACTTTGGAGTAGGAAAGCCTCCACTAAAAAGACTAAACAAGCCAAACAAGAGAGGCAAGATTATTTGCACAGCAGATTTAGTTTACCAAGCCCATCTCCTCTGTAGAGCTGGCATGCAGCTTGCGCACCGCAGACAAACAAAGGAGTGGTGGAGAGCCACCCTGAGCAACACCAAGTTCCAGACAGCAGTAGACAACAGCCATGGGGGGCTAAAAAACACACAAGAGATCCAGAGGTTCTCACACTTCCACATGCAGACACGTCTGACTCCCTCAATCTGGATCTTCTCTCTGTTTGAATTACGCAAGTTGCTGTCTGGCCCTTGTGCCCCTTTCTCCACAACGCAGAGGTAGGTTAGGGCTAAAAAATTGGTGTTAGTCTCAAATTGAGATGCTCTGATTTGCTCTAGGAAAACCCCAGGGGCAGACCTGGACAGGAGTAGCCACTGCAGGAATGTGTATCAGAGACTAAGCTGGCACAGAAGAGTGTCAGATCTGCAGGACAGAAGGTACAAATGACTCAGCTATGCTCATGAGCTTGGGAAAGGTCTTACAGGCCCATGGCAGGGGTTGGAACTGGATGATCTGTAAGGTCCCTTCCAACCCAAACCATTCCATGATTCTATGAATATACTTAAAACAACCAAAATATGAATAGAAATATGGACATTTCTAAGTGCACCAGAGCCCTTCAGTCCACTGAAACCAGCACATCCCACACTCCACAGGCAGCATCACCGTGCCCTTCACCATGCAATAAAAAGGTTCCCAAGCAAAATGGCATGTGCATTTGTTTTATCATCAAAAGCAGGAAACTGCAAGTCACAGGGTGGCAGGATCAGAGCAAAGCCTGCTGAATGGATCACTGGAAAACACTGTCACCCTCTGCAAAATGATCCACGCTTCAGCAAAACATTTATCTAAGTATCCAAATTTCTAAAGTGTTCCATGAAGACCCCGAATTATTGCACTATTGTGTAGTGCCAACAAGATGGAGATATAAAGTATCAGAAAAAATACCGTCCTTGCAAGTAAAACAAGACACCTGCCCCATTACTACACCTCCAAGTAATCAAATATGCATATAAGGTTGCAGATCGTTAAAATGAAACAGTTCAGTCAAAAATGATGGCTTCTGCTCCGACCCAACGTCACTAATCCAGCAATGCACATACCAGGCAACCTACTTCATTACTGTTTTAATAAAAAATTATTTCACAGATTTTTTTCCCCCTCCCCTGAGATGCCAGCCTATTGGTGATTACTTAGGATTATAGGAGTGCTCATTCCATTAAGCAATCAATTTCACAAGGCATCTGTGATCAAGACAAGCCTTCTGCAGAACTGCATGATGCTGCTGTATATTTCCTTGGAAATAAGAGGCCTGAAGAACGTGAAGCAGTCTGGGAAGTTCCCATCAACTTGAATGCCTACACAGTCTGAGGATTGAGATCTAGGGAGCAATTCTCTGCTGGCATTAAAAGGCAAATTCTGCCAAACTCCATAGAACTGGAGACGGGGAATTTGCTTTTACCTGCACAATTGCCATCCACCAGCAGCATGTTCACATTATCCAGCTGTGAAGTCCAGCTGTTAAGTCCAGCTGTTGTGCCATGCACTACAGCAATAAGCAGCCCTGATTTGTATTATCAATGGAAGGGTGAACACTGAAGTGAAAAGACACTACTTTCTTCTTTGCCTTCACTGCAGAGCACAATCAGCCAAAATGCTCCCACCATCCTGAAATCAGTGCAGATACTCAAAACAAGCATCATCTGCTGAGTGGACATCTGGCCGCAGCTTGGTTATTGCAAGTCAGACTGAACAGTGCAACCAGTCTGAGGAAAGCAGACTCTGGAATAAATTCCAGGCCACGAGGGGGTATTTATAACCACTGTTCACTGCTGCTAGTCTTTTCCACTTCTCAAATGCTCAGTACCAAATCAAACTCACTGAGAGAGGTGTTCTTAGGATCAACGCACATTACTGCAGATCTGAGTCAACTCCTTCAGAACGTAAGCATAAGGTTTCTATTGAAGGGTCAAGCACAGCAATGCTTTTACACTGCATTTTATTTCACTTAATTGCAGGCAAGAACACCACCTCCAAATTCAGGTATTTTCTAGAAAGTGTGCCTCATTTTTACCAGTTTATCTGGGCAAATCAGAAAGGTTACAAAGGCTGTGTTGACCTTAGTATCTGTTTTACAG
The DNA here is from genome assembly GCA_027574665.1 of Rhynochetos jubatus. Classification (NCBI taxonomy): domain Eukaryota; kingdom Metazoa; phylum Chordata; class Aves; order Eurypygiformes; family Rhynochetidae; genus Rhynochetos; species Rhynochetos jubatus. Next base: position 143,265,511 of record CM050648.1, on the reverse strand, counting down.
TCTATGGGAAATTATCTGCATCCACCAGTCACAGAATCTCTCAAAAGAAAGAAAGTATCATCTTTGACAAACAAACATTTAGTTATCATTCCAGCAAAAGCACAAGAACCTCACTGAGGAAGGTGGATTGCTTATGTAAGGCATTAATTCCTGCCTCACATATTTTTTGCTCTATAATAAAGATGTTAGAGAGACAGAAATCCAGCAGCAGCAGTAATACGATGCAAGAGAAGTTACTATAACTAGCAGACAATCTGATTCCAAATTTAAATTTTCTTTCTTGTACCCTTAGAAAAGCATAATGAAACACTAGGAGGTGAAAGGGGGGGGGGGGGGGGGGGGGGGGGGGGGGGGCGGGAATCTACTCAATATATTCTATATGATTTCACACCCATATAAAGCAAAATTCAGAGAAGGTAGTTGGGAGGAGATCAAAACAGAACCTTTGCCTACATCAACCAATATTGACAGCAACACTATTAAGGAGAAAAGCATCACAGAAAACTAAACCAGTAGTTTTAATTTACTGCTGAATCTTTCAGTTCTGCCTTCTTTTGCCTTCCTTGGAAGGTGCATGTTTTATTTATGATAAGAGGAACTTATCCCTGAAGGGCATGTCTCATCAAGCTGATCTTTTAGGGGACAAAGTAAATTTAATATGAACTTTGTCTGCTTCAAATTTCCAGAATGTTAAATGAGACCATATAAACATGTCAGGTTCTCTCATCCAGTTGTTGTGTCGCAGTTATAAAGGAAGAAGCAGGCTCTGCTGCTAGAAGTAGGAATGGCTTACTTTCACTCAGTATCTCCTTTCACCATCAAAGAATTCTTACAGACAACCCCATAATAGAATACAGAAAGACAGGGAAATCTTTTCTTTTACTGATAAAGCCAGCCAAAGCTCTGCAAAAGAGCTGAGCAAAAATAGTTAAAAATGCATGTATTTGCCTTTGCCCAACGTCATCCTACATGGAGTTTCAACAGAGGTAATTGTCAAAGGTACACAACAAGTTTTTAAAATAATAACCAATCAAAGAATGACCCACACAACACCACAAACACCTCTAACCCTAAAAACACCACCTCCTGCTATGGAGGTCTCTAAGCACTCATATTTCTTTATTCAGCTGACCTAAACCCTTTGCTAGAAGTTATTCTTGGAACAACTGCTTGTCACCTTAGAACACTGGCTTTGAATGATGCACCCAGCCAAGGCATGCTCCTCTTCCACCACTGGAGATCACAACAGCCTTCTCCTCACCCCAGCCTGCACCTTACCAATATGGGCAGCAGACATGGTCTCTAGAGTAAGCTCAGACTTAAATCCAGCTCAAAGTACAGACTTAGTGGTTAGATGGAAAGCGAATTACCTTCACTGGAGGATGGAGATTTGATTTAATTAGCACAGTTTGCACCTATGGTAGTGGAAGTCTTCATCACCAAGGGCCATACCTCAACAAACGTTACAAAGTTTTAACTTCTTTTGCTCCACACCAAAGAGATGAATATGGAAGGAAGGGTGACAGTATTTTCCTCAGTACATCAGTTCATTTGTTTTCTGCCTCCAGCAGATGAAAGCAATCCAACCATTGGCTGATGACTAAGTAGTTCAAGGGGGAAAAAAAAAGCCAAGGATTAGTCCTGTGAAGCTGGCCTTTCTGGAGCTGATCAAGTCTTATTTGCTCTAATTTGATCCTTATTAGACTTTGCAAGGAAGATTTTCCCCAGGCCGTCTAAAAGAACTCCTTTTCCATTGTCATGCTGTTTTTAGGAAAAGAATACATTTACATACAAAGTGCAAACTATCTCCAGATTTTCCAGCAACCCTGAGATGCTGTTTGCACAAAAAATCCTCTAAAAGAGAGTAGGACTAATAATACCTGCTCATGCCCAAAGTACAAAATTTTGTTTAGTTCTTCCTTTGAGTGTTAGTTCATCCCATTAGAGAACTCTTACCACTTGCAAATTATATTAAGTGCCTGCCAGGACAATCATGCTGAGTCAAATGCTTCACTATACGAGGTAACTCTCTGTGTAACCCTTCAGCTCCTTGCATCAGCCTTTACCGCCAGCTTTCTCATCTTCACCACAACAGCCTTAGTTCTGATAGAGCCAAGAGAACTTAAGTTAACATTTAGGTGTGACAAAATGGTCCAGAATGACAAAATGTAAATGCCCATCAGAAGGTACAAAAAAATTGCTTATGGTTGCTTCTGAAAAGCAAAGAGAGACCAGGTTTTGCACACTGCTTCAGCCACAGCAGAGAGTGGGCACAACAGCAAGCAGGCAACTCTTCTCCCTAAGAACTACAGATGTTATAAGAAACTATAATAAGCTCCATTAGCATGGAGCTCCAAATTAATGTATCAGGGCATTTAGCAGTATTAAGGCAGCTCTCATACAAGGAAAACAAAAGCAGTTCTTCCATCATACAGGTTTTCCCACATGACACAACTCTGAGAGGCTAGATCTACGGAGCTGAAAGATGACAGCTCATCATATCTCAGGACAGGGCACAAATACTTGTGCAATAAGGAATAACACAAGTAAAGAAAATATTCCAAGTGTGAAGAAAGAAGCCATCAGTTCTCTAGATGTGAAGGACAAACAGAGGAAAAAGTGCTTTGCTCTGAATCCTACTATTCTGGATGCAAGTACGTGCTCACACAAAGTCAGGTGCAACAGCAAAGTCTACAGAATAAATTCTTGATACAGTAGCATTTCTTCTTTCCATACAGGGAATTGGGCAGCAAGTCAGAAGCAGGTGAAAATTAGAAGAAAACCCATCACAATGCAAACACTATCTCTCCACAACAGCAGTGATATAGCTGGAAAACCCACAGTGCTAGGCACTAATTAAACACTGCTCATGAATCAGTTATTTATAGAATAATAGAATCATTTAGGTAGGAAAAGACCCCTAAGATCGAGTCCAAATGTAAACTTAACACAGTCAACTCCACCACTAACCCATGTCCCTGAACATCACATACACATATCTCTTAAATCCCTCCAGGGATGGTGACTCCACCACCTCCCTTGGCAGCCCATTCCAGTGCCTGACAACCCTTTAAATGAAGAAATTGTTCCTAATATCCAATCTAAACCTCCCCTGGTACAACTTGAGGCCATTTCCTCTTATTCTCTCACTTGGGAGAAGAGACCAACCCCCACCTCTCTGCCCTCTCAGGCAGTTGTAGGGAGCGATGAAGTCTCCTCTGAGCCTCAACTTCTCCAGGCTGAACCCCCCCAGCTCCCTCAGCCACTCCTCACAGGAATTGTGCTCTAAAAAGCAGTTGTTCTGTGACACAGACACGGAAATGTTGGAGACATTCAAAGGTCCCTTCTCAACAACCTCTTGCTCAAAGCGGTACCAAGGCCAATATTAGAGCAGGTCAGCCATGGCTTTATCAAACTGAATCTTGAAAGCCAAGGATGGAGATTCTGCCATTCCCCAGGACATCTCGCTCCAGTACAGCACTACCCTCTAGTGAAAATTCCTAAAATGAACCTCCCAAGCTGCAACTTGAAGGACATTGTCCCTTATATCATTTGTATTACGCTGAGGAGCTTGCCTCTATCACCTTTGTAACACCCTTTCAAAAGGCTGCTCGGCTTCCCTGTTATGTTTACCTCCAGCTGGGCAGCAAGACGCAAGGAACAACTTCAGATATTCTCAAAGGATGAGACTGTAGCTTGTAGCTACTGCAGAGGTTAATACCAATGCAATGCCGGTCAAACAGAACAAGACAACGGAGCACTGGGTTCGTTCAGGTTCCTTAGCTTTCAATCAGTGCTGAGTGACAGAGGGCAGATTTTAAAGTTCTCAGATGCATTTTGTATTGTGATCAGGAAGGCAAGCTGTGGCTAGACTTCAACAGTCAAAATTCAAGCATCTCACTACTATTCACTTGCACATAAAGTGAATGGTGTAGCCAAATTACCTCAAACCGGGCCAAAGCAAAAGCTTAGATGGGCACACAGAGGACTCTAAAACACACTCTCTAAAATGAGAAGTCACAGTTCTGGGCAGACTCAATGCAATTCTTGTAGCTGTCTTTCACCCATCTTACCTGGGGCAAGGGAACACCCATTCAGTTAACGAAGATACAAAGCTTGGCAGCCTGGATTAAGTAAACAAGATGTGACAGCTGGTCTTATTCCCATTTTAATGACGATAATTTTGTGACTGTACCCCATCCTCCCTTTCCTAGTCTCATCCTCTAGCGCCTCAATAGGGGGGGGATGCTCTGTTGTATACAGACACTGCCACTCTGTGTGTGTGCACGTAGAAGAATGCGACCCATGAACTGGAGTCTTCAGGCACTTCTATAAAACAAACAACAATTCATTACAGCAACAACAAAACACCCCCAAGACTCCATGAAACGCACCAGGTATTTTTCCTTCAGTAAGTTATTGGTATTGCACAAAGTGCAAACTTCTTTTTTGCTCTCTCTTAAAATGAACATTTCTTAGGCTTTGAAGCATGAAATAAGTAACCCCCATAGAGGATGGTATTTTTAGCTTCCAGGATCACATGATGTGCCAATGGCTTCTGTCAGGATCATCAGTCTTGCAAATTTAAATTGATTGAAGTAATAAAAGTGCTTGGCAAATGTACCAAGTTGAAACATACAAAAGGCCAAAACTTCTAATCAGGCAGCATGAAGTAAATGCAGTCCTCTTTATAAAACCCCTAAACAATTCAGGTTAGCAGCGCCAAAATACAGCTTACTGCGTTGCAAAACTATAAAACACTTTGTCTTATTTTTTAATATTAAAGCAGTGAATTTTTGTCAGCACTCTGTCCTTCCTTGCCAAATGTTTCTAAAAACCAGTCTCGTCTGCATTAAGAACTAATTAATTCAGTATAGCACAATGATTTCTACTGCAAACAAACAGCTGGATACTTGGACTTATCGTTGCATTGTTCTTATCCTGGATGTGTAATACAGTATGCAAAATAGGAAAAAATATATGATGAAATGCTCTTACAAGCCTGGATTTATACTGATCAAAGACAGAACAGCCAGTGAAAAACTTCAGAAATTCTCCTTAGTTTTGGTGTGGGGTGGGTTTTCCTTTTCCACTGTGATCAGAAATTAGAGTAAAAACCCAATGGACAGAAATTTTCCATTCCCATGGCCAGCTGTCCATCACCATTCTGACTTTAGCTGGGAGGTCCCCACATGCTGAGCATCCACCAACACACTAACACCGCCCCCTACAAACACTAGAGAGGGTCAAGGTCAAGACAAGCTGAAGTAACAGAGGACAGAAGAACTTGTCTTGGTCAAGGTCAATGAAATTACAAGTGAAAATGTGCCAACCTGCATGGTTTTCTAGGATGTTTACATTTCTTTCTGCTTTAATGATTTCATGCTCTGGATGTGATGCATTTATTGAAACACATAGCATGTGTTTGAGGGGGAAAAAAACCAACCAAAACAACACACACAGGCCACATTTTCCTAATTGCACCAGGATAAGTCTCCAACAATTCCAATAAAATCCACAGGTTTCCACTGGGGTAAAAGAGGTGGAAAGATCTCCCCTGATTGCCACTGTTATTCTTGAATGACGCTGCTAAAGGTAACCAGAATTACCCATCAAAACTAGTCCCTTTTTATATTTAGAATACGAAAAATCAAAACTGCATTGAGAGCTACATTCTGGCAACACAAGCACATAATTATGGTCAAATCTAATCGCTAAAAGAAGGTGACTTATGGGCAAGCTCCACCAACATGAGCTTGAGCCAGGACACACAGCAAGAGTAAGGCGTTAGAACAAGCCTCTATTTTGCTCTGCATTTGTTCACATGACCAAAATGGTTGTACTCCCTTTTTTCATTGATTGGTATCTATAAATATTCACTCCGAGCCTAAAACGACTTTCCCTTAAGCAGGAGCTGACCAATTTATGGGAGGCCAAGCATGGGAGGCCAGGAGGTAGGCACAGCGTCCGAGTTCACAGCAAGCTTGGGGCATCAATCTTCATGTTCCCTTGCTAAGATCCAGAGACTCTGAGTCCAGCTACAGCCAGAGACTACATTGACTCTCCAAGGATTTCTCATAGCTTCAAGAAAAATTAACTGACTACTATGCTATGGTTTTAACAAACACACATTAAAATTTTATGACATATACCTCTCAATAAATAAATTGTTATAAATTGGTTTATATATTAAATGTTAGACCATATAATAATGTATATTTGTATATAATGTAACACAAAAATAAAGGAAGTCAGATTAGGCAACCTTAGATGTTTTTAAGGCCAGAAGGGACAGTTATCAGTCACAAGGCTTTAAGAACACATTCACAGAACCAGCTGATCCAGCTGCCAGGCAAACCCAGTCAAGGAAGACTGACCAGGCAAGCAGTGTTTCTAAAATCCTAGGATGCCACTGGTGTTAACAGACAACCAAAGCTCATCATTCACAGCAAGCAGATTGCCTCTGAAGGAAGGATGATATAAACATGGTTGTCTGTGATACTGCTGGGTGAAACCCAGCAATTTGGAGGTCCTTCTCATCCTGCATTTATGTCAGGAACTTTCCAGTCCTGGCAGGATTGCTTTTCTCTGATGGTACCATGGATACCTGCAGCAGATAAACACCAAAAGCAGTAAAAGTTGAGTAGAGTTTACACCAAGGGCATTTTAAACTTCTACTTTCATGTTTCATCTGAGCGGACCACAAAGCACACACATCAAGGACACCTCTGGAGCCCAAATACTAGAGGAGAGAATTCCTTGGGAAGTGGTTCCAGAGTACAGCTGTCCTCACGAAGATTCAAAAATATCTCAGAGGACCAGTGATATCTGGGAGGCTCTGCTACTGTTCATTTCAGGAGCTATCAAAACCTCCTCTCCCACATGCTTTCCAACCAGACACAGTTGGAAATTCAGATATGTTAGATTTGGATGGACTAGTAGGGAAAACCCAAAGAGGAGAAAACATAGAGCTTTTATTTATTTATTTTATTGTGTTTTCTTTAATGTATGGCAGATTAATGAGAGAAATAAAATCATTAATAGCCATCCACAGAGCTGGAAGAGTACAGAGTACTTTCCATTTCCCCTTACTAGCCACCCCAGGAGGTTCATCTGTAAGTCCACAAGAATTCTAAGAGCGGCTCTAACTTGTATGTCACATTTGAGTCACTCAACCTGCCCCCCAGCAAACAATTACACCTATTTGATTTTATTATGCTCTTCTTAAGCAAAGCAACAATAAAAAGTCAGACTGTGTGGACAGCAGACTCTACTTTTGTTCAAAGGCAATTTAAATTCCAAGTTATCACTCTCAAACTGATCCCTGTTTCTGTAGTCTCTGTGCATCCAAGGGCAGCACTCTGATCCTGGTTACATCAGTGTAAACCTGACATTCCCATGCTGTAAGGGACACATTCATAAGCAGTTACTTCAGACTGAACCCAAGGTCAAATAGCCACATTTCACATCTTGGGGGGGAAGGTGACAGTTTAACAAGGACTTATTAGAAAAACATTTTCAACTTGAGCAAACTCTGTGTATTCTGCATTTAAAAACTACCCCGACCGTCCGCAGGAGCTTATGTGTCAGATGCTCAAAATCTGTGCTATAAATAGACTCCAGCACTCTTCTGAAAAGCATCGAGACATAAGAATTGTCAAACACAGGCAAAGCACCTAAATATTCAGCAATCTGATTTTGATCTCACTCACACAAGGTATACACTGGTGTAATGCCGTTTTTTTTTTTTTAATGGAAAGAGGATTCATCTAGACACAAGATTACTACCCTATATTTATTTCTATTTTTAATCCTTCTGATTAATTATTAATGTTACATTGCATGTTTAAGATAAAAACATATTGCTGCTCTTGAAAAACTAGTATCGTAGGCTTTCTTGCTTTTTCAGATAAAAGAAAATAACAAAGATACAATGTCCTTTAATTTCACACAACAGTCCTGTCTTCCTGTGATCACTAAATTCACGGTGCTACTATCACTTTGAAACAGCGTATAGCTTATTAGTCAGCTGTTTGCTTTTCTACAAAAAACTCAAACAAACCTACTCCACAAAATAACAGACGAACCTGAACCTATTCCAAGCAACCTGCTCCCCCAGTTTGAATCTCCTACTCCAAGTGACCTGTTCCCCCAGTTTGAAAGTTAGTATCTGCAGAAATTATCACTGAAGAAGGCAAAAGAAACAATTACAGGCACAGTGCTGATAGATGAGTACCTGCAAATAAGTACAAGCCAACATCAAAATTAACTCGCTTTATGCACCACTAAGTAGGGTCTATTTGCAAGTAGATTCAAACAAGAAAAGATACTGCAATGGGAAAACAAGACCAAGGGCTGACTTTCACGGCCCTGACTCAAGGCAACATTCCCATTAATTTCAACAGTTTTGCCTGATTCAGGACTCCAGCTCTAGAACCCCAATTACAGCTGAATTAACCAACCCACAAACAACCTTGCCTCTCTCTACATCCTGTAACTGAGAGCAAGAATCCTCTTTTCATTAGCTGCTTCTCCATTCCCCACGACACCGCGAATGCTCTGAGCCCACCAGCTCCAGCCAACGGGAAAATCACAAAGGGTTTGTCACCAAACTCAAGCTTTGGAGCTCAAGCTAATGCAAAAACTAGATGGGTGTGGAGAAGACAGTGGGCAGCTGACCCAGGGCAGCTTCTCCACACAATGCGAAATGAGACTGGGGCACTCACTGCCAGAGATTGCCATAGAGGCCAAAAGCAAAACAGTTTGCAGTTTTGGTTCTGAAAGTGACCGACAGTCTGACTTTGGGAGGGGATGACAGAAAAGGGTCACTTTATTCATGTCCTGTTTTGTTTCCTGCAGCATCTCTTACTGGCTCTGCTACATGAAGATCCCATGCTAAACAGGCTTCTGGTCAAAGTTTGGAAGATTTTGTGACCTGCCACACTGGATTATGAGTCCAATTATTCAGAAGTATTTCTCAGACACCAGTTCCATGACCCCCACAATGACACCAAGCTCTTAGCTCTAAAAAGAGATTTGAAATCCAGCCCCTTCACCCTTCAGGCCTCTCATGGGTATATCTGCAACTCTTGGTCCAACTCAAGAGCCTTTTCACACAGTGATGAAGTGGGAGATGTTTGGCTGGTGGTCACATCTGCTATGTTAATGGATATTCTTGACTTCTCAAGGATGCAGGTCAAAAGGCAGCAGGTTAGATGGCCTAGACTGGACAATCTCAAACAATCTCCTAAACTAATACACGGTAGGAGTGTTTATCAGGACCATTAAACACATTTCTTCTGGTAGTTAAACAGGTTCAGCTTCACTATTCACTTGGCCTCCCATAATTTGTAATGTAGGTGAATTTTTCAACCTGTGCAAAGGTCAGGGTGCTGTCTACAAAGCACTTAAATCTAACTCCAAATGGTACCTGAACCCCTGCCTGCCGTATACCACATCTAATGGTGTCACCACCTGTCAACAATACACCAAGATGACTTCACTTGCAAAACGCTGGCAAAAGAGTAGAGAGAATGATCACAAAGTAAGTTACAAAGTTCATTTCAAGGTCACTGATGACATTGCCAGAAATCTTGCTTCATTATCTGCCCAGCTTTGGCCTTGATCACCTCATAAACATAGGGGAAAATTAGAATTTCATCTTAATATATAAATTTTAAGTTCTCAATAAAGTAATGAAATATCGTATCTTAAACATGCCTCAGCAGTCACTGTTCCGTGGAACAGTAAATTCTGAAGAGTAACGAGGTGGCACTGAACCAAGGTCTGTCTGGAGCTTCTGTATCTAGAGGGATGCATTTCGTATCAACAATTTGGTCTGGTCTATCCAGGGGGAAGGAAAAAAAAGGTGCTGGTCTCAGTTCTGGAACCTTAGTTTAAAAATGCTGCAGGGACCTTTTACAACTCGAAGTAAGCAAAAGAAATTCTGAAAAAGTAGAAAAGCACAAACTTGAATAGAAAAGAAATATGAGCAGCTGGATATAATATAGCAGCAGCCTGTGTCCTCTGTTCCCATAAAAATACCAGACCAAATACACCTAAGAAAGCCAGGAGAATGACAGTCAGAAGTTTGTCAAGACTAAATCCCATCAGATTAATGTTGTTTCTTTCTATGACAGAGTAACAGGTTTGTGAATAGTGAAGGACAGGAGGTATTACAGATCTTGACACAAGCACAAGCTGCTGATGCTGCCCAGTACAACACGACAGGGAAACTATTTCACTGGGTGGAAAAGTGCTCAAGAGCCAAACCTCAGGTTGCTATCAGTGGCTATCATTATATCTAAAATTATATTAAACAGGAATGCTGCAAGTACGTTGGAGGACAAACTGAAGTGATTTTAACCACCTGGAGAAATCACCTGGAAAAAGAATTACCTGCAAAAGTGAAAGGTTATTCCCAACTAAGTGGAGATTCAGCTGTACAGAGACAGTTCAGGGAATAGCCACAGTTTTCTAGAACAGGACTGGGAGTCTAGAAGAAACCCCAAGCTGAAGCTGCATCACTTGTTATATACTGCTATATATATACACACACACACATTTCAGACACAGACGTGAGATGGATAATCCATTGCACACTAAGAACGTGAGGCAATTCTCCTCTACAAGGCTGTGTTGGTAAGACCTCAACTGAAGACCTGTGTCCAGCCTGAGGTACTAGATTTTAAGAAACATTTAGGCTCCCTGGATTGAGTCCAGAAGAAAAAAAAAAAAGGCAAATTTCTAGAAAGTACAACTACACAGAATGAGCAGAAGAATTTTATTTGTTTAGTACAGATGAAGGAATACAAGATAAAAGGTCCTGAGATCTATAGGACATTGCTGCAGAGGAAGAGACCAGCAACAATGTGACTAGGACAAGAATTGCATCTGAACAGCACCAAGAAAGATTTAGCCCTGAGGAAATAACAGCAAGTGAAGCACTAGAACAGACTGCCTGGAAGGATGGATCATCTCCACCACTGTTGTGTTAAAAATGGATTAGACATGCATCCATTAAGAATGATACATGCGACCCTGCTCATTAAGACACCAGTTATTTCTCCATACCTCTGCCAGTTCTGCGATCCTCTTATTAGATGGTCACTGGTCAAGCCACAGAGCTCCCCAGCAAAATTTTTAGAAGTAGCCAAATTCCAAACACTGTAATCAGACAAAACTTCCCATGACTCTGGAATCTAGTTCAATGGAAAAAATGTCAAAGAGCATGTCAGGTTCTGTCACTCTTCTCCATGTAACTTCATTTGAGGAAGAAATCATTATTCAGCCTGGATAACATGCCACTTCAGAAAGAAGATCATAGCAGACTGACTCACAATTTGGATGCCTGTCCACAATTTTGCTGGTTTAGGACTACTTCTGTGGTTTTACACTTGCATCTGATCTCCACAATTACTTTAAAATGTTCTGCTGTAACAGAATAATCAGAGGCAATTATGGAAGGTCAGAGAAAGGGAGGCATAATATATTCTGTTAGCTCCTTCTGATAGTTCATGATGTCAAGGATTATTAACGGGTCTGGGATGCATCCCCCAGTCCACTTCAGAACTGCCAATAGTTCCTAGGGGGTGGCACTGAAGGGATTCACAGCTTTCAGATCTCTCTTCACAAAGCTAAAGATGATGGCTTTCAAAGAAGTCAAAAGGAATGAGAAACCTTTTCCCCAAAAATGAAACTGGGGTATGCATAGCTTTAAAAGTAGGTGCTGTGCTACGATTAAGACACCCTTTCACCAACCCAGAGAGGAAAAGGTCAGCCTTGGTCTGGCTTTGCACCAAAGGCTGCATTCCCAATCAATCCATCTCCCAGCAGCTCCTTGCTCACTTAGACCATTCACCGAAAAGCAGCTGGATACAATATTAGCCACTTCATAACCTTTTGTAGTGAATATTACAGGTATTGCTGTGGTTTAGTTACACTCATCCAACAGGGCATAATGTTTGAGGGAACTGTCACCATAGCCAAAACCCCCACAACTCAGAATTTTCTTCTCTGCCCATCTCACACATCAATGCCAGGCAAGTGCAAGTTCAAAATTTATGGGCTGGTTGCCCTTCTCTTGTGTTTGGAATGGATCAGAAATTTTATTTCCCCTTGCTTCTTGAACCTTTATGCTCTGATGGAGCAGACATAGACGTCTTGCCATCTCCACCACTGTAAGACCTTTCAGGGGGAAAAGAGCTAAGCTTCTGATACTGAGCCACAGATCACATTAAGGCCACATTTATAAAGAATACATAGAGTGTGACTAAGTTGCTAATTATGTCTGTAACAATCAAAATCAAAAGATCACCACAGAATTTATAAGATCAATAAAGTCATCTAGTGATGTGCTTCCAACCACTTGTTCATATTTCTGTCTTTATAATACAACTAATTGTCCTGACTGTCCTCACATTAGTTACTCTGTTTAGAAATGGAGGGAAGAAACATTTCTCCCTCAGACATGCTCTGCAAATAACTTCTCCTGTTCTCAACACCCTTCCCTGCCACACTACAACTGACAAGTTACATATGATCATAGTTAAGCTACAACTTTTTCCTTCCGGCTAGTAACAAGGACAAGTTTGCAAAATTCAATGAAGAAACTGGTAAATGCCGACACACCTCCTCCTTAACCTCTTCTTTCCATATCCTACTCTCTCAGAGCAGTAGGGAGTTGCCCAGCATCCCCATGGCTCTCAGCATGAGCAGAACCAATTCAGCTCTACCCAAAGACTGAAGGTACACAGCACGAAGCTAAAGCCAGTTGCTTTAGAGCCTTTGGCTCTGCCAACAAAGTCATTAATTGCCAGTGACCTCTCCGTCAATCACAGGACCCCTGGGACTGCACCATAAACACTGTTCAAGTATTTAATCTTGGTACAGGAAAATGTAGAAAGCTGAAGTGATTAAAAAATATCTTGGAACTTCTCTTTTTCATAGAATGGAATTATAGAATATTTTAGGTTGGAAAATACCTTTAAGATCATCAAGTCCAACTGTTAACTCAACACTGCCAAATCCACCACTGAACCATGTCCCTCAGCGCCACGTCTACAAGTCCTTAGAATCCCTCCAGGGATGGTGACTCCCCTACTGCCCTGGGCAGCCCATTCCAATGCCTGACAACACTTTGGGTGAAGAAATTTTCCCTTATATCCAATCTAAACCTTCTCTGGTGTAACTTGAGGCCATTTCCTCTTGTCCTATTACTTGCCACTTGGGAGAAGAGACCACTCCCCTACCCCTCCCTGCACCCTCCTTTCAGGGAGCTGTAGAGAGCAATAAGGTCTCCCCTGAGTTTCCTCTTCTACAGACGGAACCCCCCCAGCTCCCTCAGCTGCTCCTCACAGGAATTGTGCTCCAGACCCTTCCCCAGCTCTGTCGCCCTTCTCTGGACACACTCCAGCACCTCAAGTGTCTGTTTGAAGCGAAGGGCCCAAAACTGAAACCAGGATTTGAGGTGCAGCCTCACCAGTGCCCCATACAGGACGACAATCCCTGCACCCCGGTCCTGCTGGTCACCCTGTTCCTGATGCAGGCCAGGATGCTGTTGGCCTTCTCAAGCTACCTAGGCTTCTCTGCAGCCACTGCTAAAGCAGAGAAAGTGAGCTCTAACATGCTGTCCAGCTGCAGCTGTCGCCTCCCAGTTCCCATCAGCCCAGGATCATGAGGTAGCTCCAATCCAGCCCTCTCTTGGAAGTGTAAGGCCTGCAAGCCATGCAATGAAACAGCACTGCGAGTACTCGACCCAGCTCCATACATGTAGCCCCTGACTGCCCTTGTTACACAGTTTATGTTTAAACAGCACAGAAATGGGATAACTAAATAAGTTTCCCTTATAACTTTCAGCATCTCTCTTCTCAGAGCTCTCTTATTAGGGCTCTCAGCCTGGTTTCTCCTATCATGGTCCCAGAGGTCAAGAACCAGCACACAGTACCTGGGCTGCCGGCCCTTGTACGTTAAACCTGCTGAAATGGTCTCTGCACTCAACGAACCCCCATAAGGTGAAAACAGGACAGCACTTCATGAACAACCTCTCATAGGTTTGCAAACATTACCTCTTTATCAGCCACTTCTTATCAGTTATGCTTACGAACACAACACTGAACTTTGTGGGCTTGTAGCCCAGAAAGCCAACCAACCGTATCCTGGGCTGCATCAAAAGCAGCGTGGCCGGCAGGTCCAGGGAGTGGATTCTCCCCCTCTGCTCTGCTCTGGTGAGACACCCCCCACTGCAGTTCTGCATCCAGATCTGGGGGTCCCAACATCAGAAGGACATGGACCTGTTGAAGCAAGTCCAGAGGAGTCCACAGAGATGCTCTGAGGGCTGTAGCCCCTCTGCCATGGGGACAGGCTTGGAGAGTTGGGGTTGTTCAGCCTGGAGAAGGGAAGGCTCCAAGGAGACCTTATAGCACCTTCCAGTATCTAGAGGGGCCAACAAGAAAGCTGGAGGGAAGCTTTTTAAAGCGGTAATGGGTTTAAACAGAGAGGGTAGATTTAGATTGGATATCAGGAAAAAATTCTTCCCAGAGAGGGTGGGGAGGCACTGGCACAGGTTGCCCAGAGAAGCTGTGGATGCCCCATCCCTGGCTGTCTTCAAGGCCAGGCTGGATGAGGCTTGGAGCAACCTGGTCTAGTGGAGGGTGTCCCTGCCCATGGCAGGGGGGTTGGAACTGGATGATCTTTAAGGTCCCTTCCAACCCAAACCATTCTGTGATCCTATGATTTTCCTCCAAAGCAGAGCAAGTCCTCCAATCCAGCAGCATTACATAAATGAGTTTCACACCAGTGGGGAGAGCCTAATAGATTTTGTAGGTCAGTGCTGCTGGCACATATTCCTCTAAAGACTGTGTTTTGAGTTCAAGGGAGAAAAACTATCCTTCAACTAGCTTTTTGAAGGCACAGTCCAGTAAAAGTTAATAAGAGTGGGGAAAAAAACTAGAAGGAGGAAAGAGCTCGATTGATTTGTTGTAAGCTGATCTGAAAGTGTTTCAAAAATTCAGGGCATGCGAGGACAAAATAAAAAAAAAAATCTAGCAGAGAACAACTCAAAAATAAAAATAGAAGCAGTGGCTAGGAACAGTTCTTCAAAGGGATGTCATACTTTACAATAATTTGTGCAGCAGCAGTGACTAAAAAGGCTTCATGTTGTCACTACATGGTGATATTAAAAACTAGCATTCATTTCTTTGGGGAAAAAAATACATAACAAAACCACATACAGCAGACTAATAAAATGCAGCCATAGGAAGGTTGTTTTAAATCATATTTGTAAAACCCTGGAGCATTTTTCCTTGTGTGGTCACCACAATGTCAAATTCCAATTTTCAAGACAGGTCCAAAAAGCCATAACTGGCAATGCAGTGGCTGGCACGGGTGACAAAAATAATTTCTAGGAACTTAGCCTTTAAAATAAACTGGTAACATTTCTTTATTGCCTTTTTTTAAAGCTGAGAGTTACACTGAATATTAAAACTGCTAACACAAACTTTTATGCTTTATATGAGTCCCCTTGTGCAGCAATGTTATTTTTTCCCTGGGCTCTTCAGGAGCCAAGATGTCTGAAATGACTGCTGCAGCCTCTGTCTCACTAACCTGCAGGAGGAAGAGGGGGAAAGCTCACTTTCCCTTCTCCAGGCACCATGACATGTTTGTGAGCCTAATAACACCCTTGCAAAGTAGATAAAATATTAAGTATTATCACTATGTTACACCAGCAAAGAAATAGAGGGCCAATAGTCAGCCACTGGTTTTCTGCAAGTACAAAATTAACCTTGGATTTATTATTTCAAATAAGAAGAGATGATCATCATGAATATTTTATAACATTTTCTGTAGCCTTAATAGAACAGCTACATTCCCTCAATTTTTTAAAGCTGCAAAGGGTTCACAACCATCATTTGCGATGCTCCGCAGACCTTTAGCAATAGCTGTGGTTCTGGAAAGTAATCTTTTATTCATTGAATTTCAGACCAAAACCTGAAACTGTCCTTTAGAAGCATATTATTGTTTTTACTACATCATCTCAAAGTCCCAGACAACGGCAGGTGTACCCTGTGAGACTCCGGGCATCCCAGTACAGCCCGGAGAAGCAGCCAAACAGTATGAAGCCAACACTTCTCCTCTCAGGCTAGTGTCTTATCTGTATGCTAGAAGCAATTATGAAATAAAAGATGTGTTAATCAAAGGATACTTATTCACACTAAACAGGCCAATGCACTTTCTTTCTCCTCCTCTGACTCCACATATATCTGGTGGACATACACCTGGCTCCAAGATCTCATAGGAGTTACCCTCAGTCCTCAGATGAAGAAACATACCCAAGGAACCAGCAGCAACAGAGACAAGCAATTCCACAACAGCAAAGTGGACAAAGCCTCTTTCCTGTAGCACTGTGTCTTCCGGCCAGATTCTCTGCTGTCTAAACAGCAATTAGACAAATTCATGGAAGAAATGTGCCCACCAAAAGCTACTAAGATACACATACCCCAAGAACTTCCCAAGGCACAGATCGATGAAGAATGGAAGTGCACCAGGAACCTGTGTTACACCTTCTCTGCATATCTCCTGTTGACCACTGTCCAAAGCTGGATGTTAACTAGATGCACTTCTGATCAGACCTCAGATTTTATGCAGTACATCTTCAGGAGTGAGCTAATTCTACAGCTTTCCTGCTGTGGGAGAACCAAGAGGGTCCCCCTCCCTTTTTCTAGCTGCCCAGCTGTTCTTATAAGGTCCATTAGGGTTCCATGTCTTTCATGCTCTCTGACTCTTGGCAAATTTGTTTGGATTTGGCCAATAAATTCAAAAGTTACAGGAGGAGGGACAGAGATATGATGTTCACATAAGCCTTGTTTCCTGAAGAAACCAGGTTAAAAAAATCAACAGATGACGAGTTACAAGACGTTCTGTAATCTGCTTTTAAAACACCCAGGAATGAGGTGCAAAGTCCTAACAGGGCATGTGTTTGACAAGGAGCAAGTGCCTACATTAGGCAAAACAACATAATCTTTAAAAAATGATTCCACGATAAAAGAGAGACCCAGTAGCAACTCCAAAGAGCAGGAACCTGCTCCCTCACAGACCCACCACAAGGCTCAGGGCTATTCTTTCCTTGCTAAATCATCCTTTTTACTCTCTTCCAGACCTTAACAGACTGCTACAAAAATACCATAAATTATAGAGTATGAATGATGTCAAAGCCTGCTCTCAGAGGGAGGCAGGGAACAGCAATCATGTATTCTTCAGTTTGGGAATACACAGACACAATTTTTGTTCACAGCCTATAAAAAAAGGCTCTGCACATCAAAGACACCAAATATATTTCCTTTCGGATCTTCCTTTCAACCAGCCCATTCCAATGCCACAGACACAGGGAGAGAAGGAAGACTGATAGGATGAAAAGGGAAAGCCGGGACCAAGGAGAATGGCTTAAGCTACTGAAATACCTAGCAAAAGCATAAATGCAGCAGATGACCCAGTATCTATGTAGTGAGTTCAAACTCCACAGTGTTATTCCAGTTGACTTGCAGAGAGATCTGCTTCTGCATACAGGAACGTGACAGGAGATAATGACTGTAACGCACACATCAAGACCCATGAACTTTTCTTCACGTGCACGGAGGATATTAGAGCAGTCTGAATTGTCAAAACTACAGTACCTGTCTACAGTCCCAAGGAGGGAAACAGAAAAACTTGGGAACATGAACAAAATGGGACGACTCGTTTCATCCAGCCACACACCATGCATCACCCACAGGGAGGATGCGAAGGGCAACAGTCATTAAACCAGCACCGGATTCTCCTGCTCCGAGATGATCTTTTGTGAGGTAACGCATCATTAGGACTTGCACTGGGCTGACCCAGGCTGGGGGCCAGGCACCCCCAAGGCCCCTCTGTCCCTGACCTCCTCAGCTGGGCAGGGGAGAGGAAATACAACGAAAGGCTTGTAGGTCACGACAAGGACAGGGAGGGATCACTCAGCGATTACCATCATGGGCAGAACAGACTTGACTTGAGGAAAATAATTTAATTTATTACCAATCAAATCAGAGTAGGATAATGAGAGATAAAAACCAAATCTTAAAACCCCTTCCCCCACCCCTCCCTTCTCACCAGACTCAGCTTTGCTCCCCATTTCTCTCCCTTCTCCCTCTTAGTGGCACAGAGGGACAGGGAATGGGGGTTGTGGTCAGTCCATCACACATTGTCACTCCTTCCTCCTCAGGGGAGGGTCCTCACACTCTGCCCTTGCTCCAGCCTGGGGTCCCTCACATGGGAGAGAGTCCTCCACCAATTTCTCCCACGTGAGCCTTTCCCAAGGGATCACAGCCCCCTTCCGGCATCCCCCTGCTCCAGCATGGGGTCCTTGCTGGGCTGCAGATGGGTCTCTGCTCCCCAGTGATCCTCCATGGCTGCAGGGCAGAGCTGGCCTCACCATGGGCTGCACCACGGGCTGCCAGAAACATCTGTTCCAGTGCCTAGAGCACCTCCTGCCCCCCTTCTCCCTGACCTGGGGTCTGCAGAGCTGTTCTCTCACATATTCTCACTCCTCTCCAGTTTCAGTTGCACAGGTTCTTACCCCCTTCTCTACTATGTTATCCCAGAGGTGTTACCACCATCACTGATGGGCTTGGCCTTGGCCAGCAACAGGTCCATCTTGGAGCTGGCTGGTGTTGGGTCTATCGAACACACTGGAGGCTACCAGCAGCTTCTCACAGAAGCCACCCTTTGTAGCCCCCTGCTACCAAAACCTTGCTATGCAAACCCAATACATGTTTCACTACAGGGAGGAGAAAAAAAAAAAAAGCATAGGAAATTATCAGAATGTTGATGTTGTTCTCCAAAGCTGTGTTCATCAGAAAAACCAAAATGATAGACTTAGGTTTTGTCTACAACTAAACCAAAAACATACTCAAGTGTGAACATCCCAGATCTAGGAGCAGCTTTGGAACTAGAGTAAATCTAAACCCACTGAGGTCTGTCCCTCAGTATTATTTGTACAGTAAACCTGAGATCCCAGCTAAAATAAAAAACCAAACCAACTCCTGTTAATAATGTGCACAGTGATAGGGATGGATTTCTTCTACCCTACATAGGCTAATTCAGAGAGCTGTACATCCCATTTCATTGGCCTCCTTAAAGCAGTAAACTATAAGGAATATCTTATCTCCACAACGTGCTATGAAACTACAGTACACCGCATAAACGTTTTACACCAGAAATAATTAAAGGGGCACATTTTCAAAGAAATGCCTCTAAAAGTCACATGCGCAAAATTTGAGGGCAATGTGGCTAAATCACATGTACACACTCACCAAGAGTGGTATTTCCAGCTGTCTGCCTTAGAACCTTTGCCTCTCAGGAAAGCCACTGCTGCATTTGTGCGGTATGAATACCTAAAGTTTAAGGAAGTTCTCCAGAGTCTGCCCACATACAGACATCCTTTCTTCTAGCTGACTTCTCTAAGCCCATAGCTGAGGATGCCTGTCTTCACAAGGACGCTCAAAGCAGTTGCTCTGAATTCACTTCAAAGCAGATGTGCACAAAGACACTGCACAGACCCTAGCTAGAAACAGAGTTGCCCTAATTTGATCTCATTAACCTCCTTTCCAGCACTGAATGTGTGGAAGCAAACGGAATGCATTGGAAAACCCAGCTAAGCAGCCTCTCCACTGCTTTTGCCTGACGCAGTGCATGTACAGGTGACGTACAACCTCAGCCTTTTACGTCGACCCTCTGAACAACCAGTAAGGTCTGCATCAGAGAGCAGATGGCCTTCAGAAGGCATATTCCTGGACCGACACCTCCGTGAAGACGCTAGGTCAGACACACTTAAACCGCACACTGAAGTCAGTCTGATGGTGTCAAGCTTCGTGGCACACAACCACAGATAAATCCACGCCCATTGCCCAAGGGCCCCCAGGAAGAGTGACAGAAGGCAGGCCTCATACTGGATGAATCGCCTCAACAGGACACACATGGCTCAGCGCACCAACAACAGCCCAACTAAGTTTTTCAGCTGAAAAACACCTTTTGTTCCTTCTTCCAAAGTTCTTTTTTTAGAATGCATGTGAAAAGTGTCATTTCTTTAGGGACATTCCAGATGCCCCACCAGTCTGATATTTTTTTCCTCAGAATAGATATTCTCAAAATATTTAAAGTTTTCTTCATTCCTCATTAAATGATTAGCACTGATTGATAGAAAATTAAGAAACTTCATCAGATGTGTTCTTCTTTTCCATCTTCCCAGTAAGTGTTAAGTTCAATCATTTCCCACCTGCTCTTTGTGCGAGCAGCCTCACTGAGTAGTGACAATTGAGGGCCCTCTCACACGTAGAACTAATCCTCCTCAGGGAGTCCAACCCATCATACAGAAACGCCACGAAGAGTTCACCTTCCTACCATCCATGCTGTCAGCATTGAAGAATTTCCTCTGGTGGAGCACTGCGAAGCATCCCGCTCGCACACAAGCTGCTACAAATTCTAGCCCCTGTAACGTATCACACAACAGGTTATTTCTGGCACTGCAGAGAAAAACCCCGATCTGCACCCACACAATTCCAGGAATGCAAACTCCACACGGCAGGCTTTGTGTAAGAAAGGACTGAAAGGTCTCAGGTTTCAGACATATCAACGAAAAGGGGCTTAACAACTGTACAATCACCTGCACTGTAACAACTCTGCCATCTTACTTCAAGATGCTGAATGTAAATCGCACCGTGTGAACTAACGCAATCACTTTTCTGTCTCAGAGCGCTCCAACAGAGAACATGTGTTCCCGCCCTGTTTCACGCTTGTCCTGCTCTGTTTCGTGCTTATCTTACACAGAGACAGCAGCACGTGGTTGGAGTATTGTCCTTAAACATCCAGGTATATGATGCTCATTAGCTGGAACGGACATTCCTATGAATCACATCAACAATCAGGCCCCAGTAGGCAACTATTTTTTAGCGAGGTGCACAGCACCACCAACTACCCCATTAATAATAAAGGTATGTGTTAGTCCTCATCAAAAACGTCCCCCAGCAGACTAAGCCTCTGCGGGAAGAGGGATAGCTGTAACTGTATATTGCTTCAGCGCCATAAACAGCCACTTCCCAGTCAGAAGGCAAGCACAAAACACCCGAAACAGAATGAAATCAAACTGGAAGAGCTGCCGGGTTGGCCACAAGCTACAATTTCTTTCTCACTCTGGATGGAGAGATCGCTACCAGGTCTATGACTAGTCTAGTACAGGATTTGGTGGAAATGTTTTGGTGGAATCATATTGACCCATGAATTGCCACTCTGACTCGTCTCCCCCTTCCTCCCTTCCAAAAAGGCAATTGGAAACCTAAATGAGACTCAAAACAGACACGGGAGCTCTTCATGCATCAGACAAAATAGACTGGACAGCTTTGAGACAAGGAAATAACTCTGAGATTGCCAGAAGCAGCAGGAAATATCATCTTCCACCCTAGACCTGAATCCTGCTCCCGTGCCTTAGCTCATAAAGAAACCAGAACAGGAGCAAATCATTTTCTCCTTCCTTGCCTCTTCAAAAGGAGAGCAGAGACACCTTTCTCACTCCCTCGCCCTGCTGCTGCTGATCCAGGTCAGCCTAGCTAAATGGAGGAAAGAGCAAGTCCATTTTGTCAAGAGGGACGTCTAGGAAGAATCGATATGGTTTTAAAGTAATAACACAAAGGTCTTTGCGTGGCAGAGACACTGAGAGCCTGCAACTTGAACTCATACTGCGTGCCTTCGGATAAATTCACTGGTGCCACTCAAAGTGCCTGGGATGCTCTCATTTACAGCTCTGCCATTGCTGTGAAAGCCATACCCTGGGTATTAGCTAGGCACAACGTTACAGATCCCATCTTCATGCAGTGAAGTTTGCCGTTCTGCAGGGGACCAGCCCAAACCGTAACCACCAAGGAGTCCCACTGCACCTTACTGCATGAAAAAAGATTTTTTTCAGTCTCACTAAGTAAAGCCAGTCCACTTACCTTCGGTGAATAATTTAACCGACCAGTTAAGCACTTTTGCTCCCCCACCCTACTCACACATTTGCCACAGACTTTTTTTTGCAGGTATTTTCATTATTCACTACTGTGATCATCCAGCAGCAGGTTTGTGTGAAAAAATTCCTGCCACCAGTTGTTCAACAAACAGCAAGCGGCAAGTTCCCTTTCGGGGGTGTATTCCCATGCAGGTAGCTGAGCAAAAGCCCATCCATTTCCAAACCTGCAGAAGAACTAATTGCAAACTTTTAAAGTCACTAATTAAAAAAAAAGGAGTGCAAGCATGGGAAAGTTTTCTCAGGCCTATCTGGCACTTTGGAATATTATTTTATTATATTTAACCAAGGACAGATATGCAGCTGTCTGCCTGAGTGGATGGGGAATATCATGTACAGGCAAGAGTGCTGGAAGGACGGCCAAAATAAGGGATCTCTTTCCTGTGCACTCCAGAAGAGCACCAGGACCTCATACTCAGGTCATTTCTTAATGCGCCATTGCTTCGCTGTGCAGCAGCAACTCTCTTAGGAGAAACAAGGAGAGAAGGCGGCACACAGCTCCATGCTGCCATACTAACACCAAGCTGAGCAAGCTCAAAGCCACCTCAGGTGAATCGGTGCGAGTGAGGCAAAGTAGCAGGCTGCCAGAGAGCTGTGCCACCTGGGAGCACGAGGCATGGCCCATCCATTGCCCGGAGCGCCAGGCAGTGAGGAAGCTGTTCTGTGAGAAGGGCTGGAGCACAGGAGGCCGAAAAGGTAGAGGAACTGAAAAGCAGGCAGAGAGCACATGTAAAAAGCCACCAAATTATTGAAGGTACCTCTACCAACCTTAGCACCAGGCCAGGCTCAGCACAGTCACCAGCGGAGGAAGAGGACGCTCCGTCAAACATTACGGCTCGTTTTGCGCAATCTCTGGGAAATTAACATCCCTCCCCCCTTACTGTCTCCATTTCCCCTGCCAAATAGGAGTAATTTTTCCTCAAAATCTTGGCAAACTTCTTTATGAGGCATCTTTAAATCTTGGGAAATAATTCTTATTTAGATACATAAGACTG
This sequence comes from Rhynochetos jubatus, assembly GCA_027574665.1. NCBI lineage: Eukaryota > Metazoa > Chordata > Aves > Eurypygiformes > Rhynochetidae > Rhynochetos > Rhynochetos jubatus. The sequence continues at coordinate 143,242,447 of CM050648.1, read as the reverse complement.
GGAGAGACTTTCTGGCCATTAATTTCAGCCTTCTGCTAATTTCCAGCCTTAATTTATTCATGGCCTGTTCATACCCATTTGTCTGTGTGCCAACACGCCATTTCGGTTTAAATAACTCTCCTTTCCTACATTCCCCTGTTCATCCTCCCAAGATGTATTTGGAACAACAGCCATGTTCCCCTCTTGGCTAGCCTACACAAGCCAAGTTCTGCCAGTCCCTTCTCGCAAGGGTATGTTCCTCATCACCCCACGGTGTCCTTGCTGATGTAAATCCATCCCTCCTGCCCACAGTTGTTCAGAACTGTACCCACGTGCCATGGCATACTCAGGTACCGTAGTTTCACGGTTCAGATTCCCCAGGATTTGACCCAAAGAGACACAATCAGTCCCTGATGAAAGCCCAAGGACTAACCCAGTTTCCTCTCCTGCCAGCTGATGAGACCCCTCATCCTGCAAAACGCTTTGGGTCCCCAGGTGAGGGGGATGTCCCTCGCTCCAGCCAATGCTGCCATACTGTCCCTTCCAGCACAAACAGAAATCTGCACAAAGCCCGGCCCTACTCCATGAAAGGATACATACCCGGTCTTGCCAAAATTAGTGGGCAAAGGGGTATTTATAAAGCCTGTTTTGCTGAAAGAAATTACTTCGTAAGTTATTGCTACCGGTGCTGATATACAGTCATACATTTAAATTTTTTTTTTTTGCCTGAACAGGGAGGGCAAGCCTGCAAGGAAAAGCAACTACAACTGGACTGCATCCTACATCGTGACACCCACTTGTTCCCCAGAGCTGGTGGGGAACAAGGTTGTTTCATCTACAGTTTGCAAACCAGCCCACACTGCAGCACAACCTCCCTAAAAGAATGGCTGGGAAAAACTCTCCTGTGGAAAATCCCTGCCCAGCAAGGAAGGGCTCTGAGATAAAGCTTATGCCAGCCCAGGTCTGCATCTGAAGTCCCTGCAACCCAAATGCTCACCGGTGGCAGAGGGGCAGCTGCCACAACCGGTGCAAGCTGAAGCAGCCCTGAGACTTCTTCACGCAGAGTCCGATCCAGACACCACTGCTTCCACCCAGACCCCCTCAAACACAGCTCAGCGAAACCAGCCTCAACCACCAAAAGTTTCCAAGTGCCTCTCCCATTGCGTGTGCTCTGCATGGAGGTACCGAGGGCTCCGTGAACTGCTGGAGAAGCAGCTGGGTGCCTCCAGTAAACAGACGGAGCCTTTGTTCCTCTCCAGCAAGCAGACTGAGCCTTTGTTCCTCTTGCTGGAAGTGACAAGCCACCAGGAAGGCACAGTGTTCACTGAGCACGGAGACGATCCGGGTTTGCCATGTGATTCGCACTGCAGCAGAGCTGCTGGCACAGTGGCCAGAACAACTAGAAGAAAATTCCCTCCGATGTTTCGGAGTTTGATTTCTCCTCCACAGCCTCTTACTCTGCTCAGAGAGCTGGAGAGATGAATTGCCATACCACTGATGCTGACTCAGCGTGTCTGTAATCCCAGTCTTATTAAGCAAAGCAATTAAGCACGGACTTATCTTTAAACACATTGTCAAAGCCCAGTGGCTTAGTGCAAATTCAAGACTTAAGCAGATGCTTAAGTTCATTGCTGACTTGAGGCTTAACTTGCCAAATTAAACCACAAAACCTCGCTTGAGCTGTTCTAGAGAAGTAAGAAAGCACAAAGCTTATTCCCTATGGCAACTCTGCCAATGTTAAGGACAGGTTCAGCACTTCTTCCCCAGTGCCAAGCGCTGTTAAGGACACACTGCTGGAAGGGCTCTCCAGCTCCCTGGCAGACACATCTGACCACACAGCCGCACCAAGGGGGTGGGCACCCAGAGTCACATCATGTGCCCAGGAACACAGCTGACAGTCCCACTGGTGCATACGCACAAGACCCCACTCTCTGCTTCTAGCAGTTTACCCAACTCCAGGGATTCAAGGCAGATCTGAAGGGGAGCTCAGAGCCACATGGCAGAACGCACAAAGGGACTGGTCTAGAAGTCTAGGAAATGCCTGCTGGAGCAGCCTGCTGCGGTGGGAATCAAACCCTCCTGACCTGAATGCGTATTAAAAGAAACCCTCCAAGCATGATGAAAAAGAGAAGGTGTTGACCTGAGTGAACAGCTAGAACGAGCACAGCCACTGCATTTTCAGTACAGTTACTCTGTGCTCATCCAGAAGCCCAAGAAAATGACATTACAGAAATGGAGATATGCAATGCTGAGAGCCAGGACAAGACAGAAGACTTTGTGGATGGTGGAAAGAGCTCCATCAAAAGAGACTACACAGACAGAAACTGCTTGACTTGGAGATGGACTTGGTGAAGCTGATGGAGATTAGAGATAAGAAACTTTAGCTAGAACAGTTTTAATTCAGTGGAAGGCACAGAAAAGGTGTTAGGACAGACTTGAAGGAGAGGAACTTTGTAGTGTGAAAGTGAAGAAGCTTTCAGTACTGAGATGAAAGGCAGATGGGGTGGCAGTTGGAAACAGTGAAAAAAAGGAAAAAAAAAAAAAACCCAACCCAAACCCCATACATACTCCTAAGACTAAAATGATTGTACTACCAGCAAAAAGTCAGAGAGGAGTAAGAAGTTATGGCAACTCAGGAGGGGGAACAGGGTTTCCCACTAGTTGTGTAGATGGAAGAGCTGGATCAGACCCAATGAAAACACACAGTGAAACATGAAGCCAAGCGGACATTAACATGGGAGCACCATCAACTGCCCTAGGTCAAAGGCTGGAGCACCTGATCTACACCAGCACTGAGAACATAGTTTTTCTGGGAAACTGTGGAGTAACTTTAAATAAATTCACTGGAAGAGAGACACAGCCCCTCTTTCTTCCTATGAAAGCCAGAGACCTCATACATACTCCATACACATTTGAAATGCAGGAATTGAGGGATCAAGCCATGCATCCAAAGGTACAGGATGACTGGGACCAGGAAGAATCATTTTCATCTAAGGAACAGGTTGGGGAAGAAAAAACAAACCAGACCCAAATACATTCTTCTGATTAATCAGAGGACTTAAAGGGAAATAAAGAAGGTATTTTCCTTCTCTAACAGCTCATTTTTAAGTGTAAATAAAATTATAAAAGTGCCTGATTTAAAAATAACAAAAAATTCACCATATGCACACTCCCAAGTCTGAAGTAGGTTAGCGCACACAAACATGGAAGATGAAGCAAAAGTCTCAAGAAAATACTGCAGTTCTTTGCAATAACAGCTCTTGGACACTATTGTCTTCTGCCATAAGATTTCATGACAATTTGTGCCCAGCCTTTACCCTTACACACAGAAACCTAGGCATGATCTCCTGTTAAACCATGGAATACATGCCAATCCACTAAGCAGGGGAGGAAGATGTAAATCACCAGCAAAAATCACAGAGCCTGGGGCTTGTTTTGTCCTTTTCCAGGACCCCTCAAGAGTGAGCAGAACAGCTGCCACCCACCCCTTGCTGTCACCTTTCCTCACCAAGAGAAATCTCCCAGTCCCTAGCTGGGCACCGCAGGCTGTGATCATCCAAATAACATCCCCATCTGGTGCCTGGCCAGCTCTCTGATCAGACACGCGGTGTACCCAAGAACAGACAGCATAAAGCCATCACAGGGACAGCAGCTCACCCTCCGCTGCCCTCTTCACCAGGCACCCTTCAGATCCAGGCCGGAGCAAGGTGACAGCGTAAGCAGATGACTGCACATGCTACAGGTTTAGGCACAAGACAGGACAATGGCTCCTCTGCCACTGGGGAGGGCAAGGGGACAACTTCACTGAAAGTTTGAGCATGTTGCATGCTACCAGCATGCTGCTCTCCAGCAAAGGGCACCACCATTGTCCAGTATTTGGGCAGCACTGTACTATACTAAACTGTATTTGGGTAGCACTGACAAAATCATGCCCTCACAAAAATAAACTGAGGTATCAAGTACATTAATAATTAATTGTACAAACTTCCTACCTTAGGTGTTTACATTTTGACAGTGCCATAGCTGAACAATTAGCTAGAACTACCAACAGCACTTTGAAGCAACACCACCTGAAGGTGATACTTCAGCCTAGACACAGGAATGGAGTAAGATCTCCAAGCCAGGACCTCCGAGAGTGACTATCGCTGCCAAGAGGCTGCATGTCCAAGATGACTGAAGGATGCCTGTCTTTTCTGCAGGTAGGTGGAGAACAGCTTTGTGAAAATCTTACCACATTAAAGCACTTTATAAACCCAAAACACACAGCCACAAGGATAAGGTAGTCATTCGCCAACTTCAAGCACTCCAAAAATTATGATGATGGTTCCAAAACTGATGAGAGTGCTCTAAAAAGTGGTCACAGCTTAGAAGGGGCACGTGCTTTTCATTTACCTGTGGGCATTTGAGTGTTGGGATACCTCTGGGTTACGCACTTCCAGTTTTTTTCTTATAGCGTTATGACCACAAATATTGCTTATTTTATTCAAAGTGCAAAACCTGAGATAATAATCACTTTTTTTTCCCTCCCCCTCAGCACCCAGTCTACAACAAAGGTACAAAAGGCTAGGAGTTTTGCAATAAAAATCTCAAGAGTCAGCACTTTGCAAAGCCTTGGCCTCTCCCAGCATGCACTGTCTAATTTTAAGCAGATGCAGCCTGTAGCATCTGCAGAACCTGGTCCTGGGCTAAGAAAGCTTTTCTTTGTCTGGGCAGTCCTCTCCTGGCTCCCCTGATGCACCCATGCAGAACCACTTGCACTGCCAACACTGAATTCACGTCTGTGCCTTGAGAGAGAGTGGGAGTGTTGCTGCAGGCTGAAAAATTGCATTCTGCCACCCAAGCAAACTTGTGACAAAGTATTAAGCCAGTAGCCTTATCCTTCTCTGGTAAATCATACTGTAGAGATTCTCTGGAGCCACTGCAGAATTTGGGACACAGGTCCCACCTGGCTCAGGCTTAAACAGTCCCTGGACTGTCACGCATCCATTCCTCCAGATTGCTCTGAGGTTCTTCCCAACTCCTCTGGCTGCAGACAAACCAACTGAGCTCACCAAACGATCCCACCCCCTGCCATGCTGTTAGCATGCTACCAGTAACAGCTGAATAAACCCACTGGGCTTGACTGTGCTTTGTCAGCTGACCACTCCACAGAGGAATTAATCTTTTTTTTTTCTTTTTTTTTTTTAAAGTAGTTTTAATGCATGGATTCCTCCCTCTGTCAGAAAAAGCCCACAGGCATGTTTGTCTGATATAGCAGTTTGTTAATTATGCTTTGTGTTTTTCTGTTGTATTAGAGCTGGAGAGGACTGCACTGCCTGTTCTGTAAGCAGTTCTCACCTCCTCTGATTCCAAGGGGAGTTTAAATACACAGAAGAAAGTCGGTTACTTAGTGCTCACCTCACCAAGGTTGGGGATTTATTTGCCTTTCCTGGTTTTTCCCCCCACTTTGCGTCCTTCTGGGTCTGTTGGGTTTTTTTTTGTTGTTTTTTTTTTTTTTTTTTTAAAGCTGTGGCACGTAGCTTTAGCAAACTGCAAAGCAACTATTAGACAATAAAACCCTAATGCATCCATTTCCTCGGTGACAAAAATGAATAATTTTTTTCATTAGCTGAACTTTCCCCGTTAAATAGCTCTACGGAGCACTGGGATGGCCACAATTTCAGAGGAACCCACTAAGGTTCTCCCAGCTGCTGGAAATCTGCTGCTCCTAATTAAACACTTCAAAAGCAAAAATAGTGAATTTCTGCAAGAACCAACTGCTTCAGTTTCAGCTGTTTCTTTTAAGAAAAAAAAAAAATCAAAAAAAACCAAATGCAAACAACCAACCAACCCCAACAACCAAACACCAAACCAACACCAAACCCCTAAACCGCGAGTGCTTCGTATTAAAGGTACGAATAAAACCCCTCGGTAGCTCCCCACTTTTCTGGAATAATCTAATTAGTTTGGCGAGGAAGATGAATAATCCAGGAGCTTCTCGCTGACGCGGTCGCCCCGCGGGGGGGGGGGGACCCACCGGGACCGAAACTTTCCCGGCGCGGAGCACCCGGTGAGCAAACACGCGCACAGACTCCCACCTCCCCCCCGGCCCCGCGGGGGTGGGGGGGTGGAAATAAAAAAATAAACGTACAAATGACAGTGAGAACGGCCCCCGCATCCCTCCTGAGCGCTGGCTGCAGGATGCGGGAGCCGAAGTTGCGCGGCGAAACGCCGTCGTCCCCCTCTCCAGCCCACGCTCCGCCACCCGCCGCCCCCACCCTCACCCCCCCCCCCCCGGGCAGGCAGCCGCCCTGGGCCCCCCCGAGAGGTAGGGAGGGTATTTTGGGGGCACCCTCAGGGCTCTGCCGCCACCTCCCTCCCCATACACACCCCCCCAAAAAGGGCCGGGAGAGGCGGGAGGGCGCCTTACTCTTCTGGCTGGAGTAGCCCGGGTAATATCCATAGTAGCCCGTGATCCGCAAGATCCTGTCCTCGATGGTGGCCACGCCGTTGGGTGCTGCTTTCCCATCCATAGAGGGCGGGAGCCGCGCGCGGGGCGGCCGGGCGGGATGCCGAGCCGAGCGGAGCAGAGCCGGTCTGGCAGCAGCAGGAGGAGGAGGAGGAGGAGGAGGAGGAAGGCGGTGCGGGCACGGCCGCCGCAGCTCGCGGTGCCGCCGGGGCGCTCGCTCTGACTCCGCCGCCTGGTGCAGGACGGGCTCCGCAGCGCGGCGGCCCGCGCCCAGCCCGGCTCCCCCCCGCCCAGCGGCGGTGCGGGAGGGGGCGTGGGGGAGGAGGGGGGCGGTAGTTCGGTCCTTATTTAAAGCCAGGAGGGGATGAGGACGGCGGGCCGGTTCCTCTGCGCCGCAGCTGGGGCGAGAAGGGGGTGCGAGGGCTGGCTCCGTGCCCCCGGCACGATGTGGGGAGGGTCTTTCCTCAGCTCTCCCCCCGAGCTCAGCCAGCTTTGGTCTGGGTAAATAAACCCTGGTGTCACCCTGGTCCTGCCAAGCTCTCCGAAGCCTCCCCATCCCTGGGACACGGCTGTCTGTGGAGTTGAGGCAGCGGTTTACTCCGGTTTGCAGGTACCCCACGCGCTGGTACCTCGGGGATGGCATCAGTGAGGGAGATGTCCTGAAATGATGGTACCTGCGAATCACATGCCTGCACGTCTCAGTCCTGAGATCTGCCCACGCAGGGGCTGCCCACAGGTGTCAGAGAGTGGGCAGAGGTCAAATTTGGCCTCAGAGGGGGAAGGTTTCACCAGGACGTGCTGTCCACGTCCCACCAGCGATGCTCGTGGCTGCCCCATGCCCCAGCAAAGCTCAGAGGAGGGGAAGGGATGTCTGCCTGCTGCCACCCAGGCGGCTTGTACACCCACTCTAGCCCAGGTCTACCCAGAGGATGTCCTTCAAATCCTTGCCTGCATTTGAAAAAAGAGATGAGGAATTCACCATTTGGCTTTGTAACTCATTGCAAAGGCTAATTCTGTCTGGGAAGAGGCTTTGAATTACTTGACTTTTCCTGTTACGGGTCCTTGTTAATGCTTCTCTGTGCCAGACTGAAAAGACAATTAGTAACCAGCCTTTTTCCCTCCAAGATGTATTTCTGTCTAGTGGTCAACTCACCTTTTTCCAGCCCTTTCATTGTTATGTGGCTCGATCACACCTTATCTTCCCCAAGTCCTTTTTCACGCAGCCATTGCCATTAACTGGTGCGTGGGGAACCTGGTTAAGCCATTTCATATCCCTTGCTTCCTCCTCCTTTCACATTCATTCTTCTCCCTTCTGTGCTTGGCTAAATAAGCTGATGGCACAAAACAGACTTTTATGAGCACAAACAAATAATAGATGTATTAAAAATAGCCGTTGCGGTGGCTTTGCACGGGGAGTCATTAGCTGGTTGGTGTTTGTATGGTGCTTTGAAGATCAACGTTTTCTGGTGTATGAATGCAGATATAATAAATGCTCTTAAGATATTAAGTACTCTTTTGATCTTGATTTCTTGACTCCTGCCGCACTGCTAGGTAATGCTAAGGGCAGTTACAAATCAGTGATACATCAACCACCTATGACTCAGGAATGCAAGGCATAGCTCCTTTCACAGCTGCTTCACCCCCTTTTAGGCTAGCTATGAAGCAAGATTAGTGACTTCATTGTTTTTTTTCAATTTATAGATTTTTTTGTTTTTCATATTTGTCCAACAGAAGCATCGACTCCTGCGTGGTGAATTTACACCAACTGACAACAGACATTTTGATTTTACTTCTGATCTATGGAGTGTTCTAAGCAGCCCTCACCCCTCCAGGATTTCACAGACCGTGGGACAGAAGCGGCTGAGAGCCAGACCAGGCTTTGAGAGGTGCTGGGTCAGTAGGAGCTGGTAAGGCTCTAACCCCTTCTGCATGATTAAAATTCTCTGTCCTAGTTAGGGAAGCACAGTTGATGCAAAAATCACTTGCCTGGTGTGTGGTGTGGAATCTCTGAATAAACCACAAGTCCCCCCCCTTCCCAATTTCACCTCCAGTGGGAGTTGGTGTTATGAGAACATTACCAGCATTGATCTCAGCTTCAAAGTCAAATTTTGGGACTTAAAAGTGTTACTTTGCAGGGAAGGAAAGAAATGACTGGTTCATTTGAAGGTTAAACTAATATGCCCAGAAACAACTCTTAGCTTCACATTCTTTCCAAACACCTTAGTTCTGGCTTAATTTTTCATCTGTTCTCTTCCTTTTATCCCTAGGCTTTCAAGGACATGCTGTGCATGTTTAAACATCACTAGATGATAATATAAGCAAAGCCATTCTTGAAATTGCTCCTGACTATGGTTCCTTTCCAACATCACTCTACACAATAGATGCGCAGTGGTACCCTCTGTCTCTTTGAAAGCTTATAATGAATTGCAGCTTCATATTGTTTCTGAATTCTTACTATGCTGACGATTTTAAGAAAAATCAAGCAGATTGCTTTTTTTGGTTGGTTGGGTTTTTTTGCAATTCGTCTTTTTGCAAGCTATGGTTAAAGGAGGGCAAAGGAATCCTAGCTGACTACGATGTATGAACTACCATTTATTACCAAGAAAAAGACACATGATTAGGGGCACATGGGGACTGACTTGTTTCATCTTTTGAAGTTAACAGGCCCATCAAAGTCGCTAGTTGCATAAATATGCTAAAGCGATTTTGCAGAGAGATTTGAGTATTTACCATTCTGACTAAAATCTAAGGGTTGATCCAGAAAAGAGCTTTAAAAGCATCAGTTTAACCTGGAGCTTGCTGTTCAGGTTGAATGTCCCCCAGACTTCCCTAGAGAAAGACACACCATTAATGGCCACAGGATTTGGCCACATTTTTTAAAAAAAATGTACTTAACTTCAGGCCATATGTTTGCAAAAATAACCTCTCTAGTGAGAGAACAATGTAAATGTCTCCTGATCATCTTGCTGATTCAGACAGTCCCAGTGTCTTTTTTGCTGCTCACAGCTTTCCCAGATAGCCTCAAATAGAAAGGAACAAGAGTCTGGGTGTATTTCACAGCTGCCTTTCAAATCCCACTGGTTGGTGCTGTCATGAAACAGTGAGCACCCTCACATGAGTAGAGCCTGAAGAAGCAGACCTTTCCTTACCTGCCTGTTTTCTGACCATGCCGGCTCTGGCTCATTCTCCATGAGGCAAGAGGCATCATTTCCTCCTTTTGGGTTCCTTATTTATGCTGCAAGGTGCCCTAAAGACCCAATGGTGATAGGTCTGTAGGTCTCCATGTTAGACAAACAGGCTAAAGGTTTTATGGCAAGACACAGGGCAAGAGGGGTAGTAAAAATGCAGAAAGTTGAAGTGACGGCCTGAGATCCTAAGCAGATCACCCACAGGCTTTGAGGAATACAACCCAGTTCTCCTGTTTCCCAAGCCAGTTCCCTGTCCTCCTTCACCACCTCATCCTCCTTCACGTGCCTCCCCAGTCCACCTGAGGTGAGAAAGGGGCGATGTCTGTCCACGAACAGAGGGTACTGCCAATCCTGCTGTCTCATCTTTGCCGAGGTTCTGCCCTAAGCTGTTATCAGTAGTGAGCTATAAAAAACACAGGCAGATTTGGTCTGTCAGTACCCGTTACTTTCTGAATGCAGCTCATCTTTGAGCTTGTGAACATATTAAAAAAAAAAAAGAAAAAAACCCTGCCACAGTGAAGAACGTTTAATGCCAAGTGACTCTTTTAAGTGAAAAATTAATTACAAGTCCATAATTCCAAATTAACTGTTTTCCTTCCAATATACTGTTGGGTTTTTTTAACCAGAATGTGCCACTTTGACTTGGACTGCAACTTAGCATGAGTCTTTTAAAAGGCATGGCAAATAGGACTGCTTTCATGTCATTTGGAACAAAATATTTTGCATGTTATGGGCCCAGTTCTCCTCTCAGACAAATCATGGTGGTATAGAACTAGCATAAACATGAAGAAACGGGACCCCTAGATAGGGAAAAGCAAGCCTGTAGCATTTAAAGTTCTTCTAATTGCCCTCTTAAGTGGTAGCCATGAAAATCACTGGAGCATAGCCAGTTCCTGCTCACTCTGCCTCACACACACCAGGGATGAAAGATGGACCAGCCTCTCCATTGACATCAAGGTCAAAAAGGACTCACTGACAATATGAAACCATTTAGTGTAAAGATGCCTGAAACTGGCCGCTTGGTTTTAAGAGCTTTTCCCCTCTGTTTGAAAACTGGGGAGATTCCAGCTTGGAACAAAATTTGAAGTCCAGTTCCAAAATATTTCAGAGCATCACCAGATATTAAGAGGCTTTGATTTGGCAATGAGCAAGGCAGCTTTTTAATGCCAGTTGATTTCATTGAAGGGAGGCAGAACAAGAAACAATCAATTCTTTGCGAAACTAAGACACAAAGATGGTATTAAGGATGGAGGAGAAAGCTGCCAGAAAAATAACAAAAGGAAAGTTGAAGGCCAAGGAAGAGAAATGGGAATGAGCAGGAAAGAAAATAACAAAAAGAAACTGAAATTTTGGAAAAGGAGGAGACTGGCAAGTGAGATGTGCCCATGCAGGGAGTGAAACAGTGACAATCTGAGCTAGGAAAACATGCCTTCCTGATCCCAAGCTGGGCTGTGGTTTTCACTCCTGGAAGGGGAACACCCAGCTCTCAGAGCTCACCTGCTCCTGAGCCTGCAGCAGGACAGAGGCAAGAGGAGACACTGTTGGGGCTGAACACACCCATTTTGTGCTCTCAAACATCTCCTGGACCCATTTATTTAGCAGTAGCAGTGCCGATTTACTGATGCCTGTTTCAAAGAGAGGGGAAAGAGATAGACAAGAGACTAAGCCAAAACTGCAACAGGTTGTTGCAGGTGCTTACTCTCTAAGGGTCACCCAAGGCTCAGTCTCAATGACAAACACAGAACAACAGTTACAGAACTCCATACAAACGCAAATAGCACACGGCTACTGTGTTCTACATCACTTAAGATGGGCTGAGACGTTTTTTGCAAAGTACTGACCATGCCTTTTGCCTTCCTTTGGTGGCCAGAGTTCAGCTGCTAGACTGGTTTATGCCTACATGAAAGCTGGGGGGGGGGGACTTTTTACAAGGGCAGTTAGTGACAAGACAAGGGGTAACAGGTTTAAACTGAAAGAGGGAGATTTAGATTGGATATCAGGAAGAAATTCTTCCCAGAGAGCGTGGGGAGGCACTGGCACAGGTTGCCCAGAGAAGCTGTGGATGCCCCATCCCTGGCTGTCTTCAAGGCCAGGCTGGATGAGGCTTGGAGCAACCTGGTCTAGTGGAGGGTGTCCCTGCCCATGGCAAGGGGTTGGAACTGGATGATCTTTAAGGTCCCTTCCAACCCAAACCATTCTGTGATTCTGTGATTCCCATTGCTCTACTTTTTCAATTCCCACTTCTTCAGCAAAGTCTAAGGATGACGAATGGCCACAAGTGGGTTCCTATGCTGTTTTCAGTAGAGCTGTGGCCACGTATACCAGCAGCTCTTTCTTGGGATCAGTGAGAACCGGGATGGACCAAGTCTGGCTGGACCTTCAGATTCCAGTCTGATTGCAGTGGTAGGGATAGGGAAAGGAAATTGTAGAGTACTATTTGGAAAAACCTATGATGATATTTCCAAGGAATAACCTTCCTACTAATGCCTGCCCTTCCCATTCAAAACAGGATTTGATCTCTGAACAGTCTTCAGCATTCAGGAGGCATGGAGGAATTGAATTCTACACCTGAATTGATACAGGAGTCAGCTGTGATGAGGCCCACACTGATTTCTTCAGCATCTGGTAGGATTCTGTACATTTTTCCCCTGTCCTTGGATTTGGAGGCTGGGGTCATTCAAAAGTGAACTGACCGATGCACTGACATGGAAGTGTCTGCATGACTGGTGGTCAGGACAATACTGAGCTCATGACGACGTGTCAATCTTCTCTGCCCTGTCATCAGCTATGCCATTTTTTCAATTGCTTTTGACATCAGCAGGAAGCACAGCAGGACCCACAAGGAGCAACACTGTGTAACATACACAAGAAATGTGCGACACTGGTCAGTTTTACAAGTCAGATTTTTTGCAGATGGTAAAGTCCTCACTCTTTCAATACATCTGCACATGAAGTTTCCCAGGTTATGTTTTGAGGAGATGAGAGTCACGAAAACTGTCATGAAAACCTCAAAAATCTCTACTCCCTCCTGGTGGCAGAGATTTGTTCTTTGTATGAGCAGAAAAGGTGCTGATGGAATGAGGCTCGATCCTCTGACATCAGCGCAAAGATTCTGGTGTCTTCAGATCTGCTCTACAACCCCTCAAAACTCCCAGTGATACATTAGGTATTACCTGAGCTGCAGCTGTCCAGTCTATCCTCATCTTTTCCTGCCCACACTTCTCCCTGCCTACATCAAATCAATTCCTTCAGACTGCACTCGTCAGTTAAGCCAAAAAGAAAGATCTCCTCCTCTATCTTCTTCCTTTTGACACGTTGTGCTGCTGGAGAAAGTGATTTCCTCTCCAGACTCACTCCCAAAAGCATGGAGACTACAACAAGCAATGTGCCTTAGCCCCAGCAACAAAATCACTCCCGTCCCCTGGCCCTCACAGTTCCTTCAGATCAATATGTTATAAAGGGATGGATGTTCAGCTCCTCCTCCTTCAGTCCTAGACTGAATCCATACCTGGTGCCTAAGGAGAGGAATAGCCTTACTGATCACCTCCTGCCCAGGAAAGAGCAGCTGGATGATATGGCTGTGTGTGCCCCTAGTCTCCAGGGGCACACAGTCCCCAGTCCCAGCTCTCAGGAGAAGCTTGCAGCTACTCCCCAAGGACCCTTTGTGCCCAGTCTCCCATCACACAGGTTGCACTTTCACTCCGGAAAGCTTCTTAACATGAGTCCTCTCCACTTCTTAAGGTGTGTCAGAGCACCTGAGAAACGTGAGGAGCACTGGCAGGTATAACAGAGGATATAAGGAGATGGTACATTTCTGCACTGGAGGCCATGAAGTGTTTCATAGTACATCCTAAATAGTTCTCAAGTTTTGTGCTAATCAAGCCCCTCAGTGTCATCACTAAATAACTGTGTGACTTGACTTGGGGAAAAAAAGTCATCCTGATGCTTCTGAAGGCAGGGGTGTTTCATCCTGAGTCATGTGTACTTCCAGGAGGCAGATGAACAGGCTGTTTCATTGGCCCAAGGCTGACAGATTTGCTGGCTGCATGCTTTGAATTATCTGAATTGCACCCGGGAGGGTGTAGGGCAGCGCAACTCAACAGAGGCCAACAGCAAGCACGCAGGTTAGCTGAGTAAGTGTCTCCCTGTGTGTGCATGTCTTCCTTGAAAGCATGCTGGGCAGTCAGAAGGATAAAAGATGTAGAGAAAGCAAGGTCTCCCAGGCTTGGGACTGTACCCTTAGCTGTGCTCTGCTTTCCCTGCTAGCCTCAGGAGGCTGGGTACATCCCCCTTTGGAGGAGTACAACTGCAAGCTGAGCCTTTTTGCTTTCAGGAATGAGGTTTTTATGGTGTGAACTGTCTGTGAAGGTGATGTTGATTTTTATCCTTTTCTTTCCATCTGTTTACCGTGCTGAGCAGATTGCAATTGGACTTCGCTGCCCAGCCTCAGCACGCTGACTTTAACATATCACCAAGCAGCGTTGACATCCCTGACTCCTCGCCAGAAGGACTTCATGCATTCAGATTCCCTGGGTTGCCTCCAGTCAGGTTTGTCATGGTTTTGCACCTTTATCGTGTGACAGATCTGGCTGGAGCTCCATGCACCCTCCTGTTTGGGCTCATACCTGCCACATTTGGAGCCCAGCACTGTGAAATCTTTGCTGCTCCACAAGTGGACGCATAGGACTTGTGATCTGCTGCTGATGCTGCATATGTAGTCCCTGCAGCAGCACCGCATCACACCTAAGGAGCCTGCCACAGGAGCCCAGCCACCTTCCCCCAGCGAACACAATGAACTTGACCCAGCCTCTTTATCCAGGTCTCATCACATTTTGCAGCCCCTTTACCCAGAGTATTCAGTCCTGTTTCTGCCATATGGCCCAAATCTGGGATCTCTCACGACAGGAGGCATAATAAACCTAGAAGAGCCTGGGCAGTACATTAAAAACATTGTGAGCTTTTCCCATAATATTTGCTGCAATGCATCTTTGGAGACTTTATTTTCTGCCTTTTCAGCCACTTCATAGCCAGGGGAGAAAACTTACACCAACTCACAGTTTCTCTAAAGGATCAGTGGGTGAAGTTAGGTTTTTAACATCTGGTTTCTCTCTGGAAACCTCCTTGGATTAGATAAATATGTAGGAAAAAGAAATCTGGTGTCCCGCTCCCTCTGCTGGTACAATTTTTCAGGCATCACTTTGTCTACCAAAGGCAAAGGTGTTCAAGTGCTCTGTTTTCCAACACCTAACCTGGCTCTGCTGTTTGGATATCTACCCCTATGTGCAAGCAGAAATCTTGGGAGGAACAGCAGATCTCTTTTACAAACAGTTTTCTAACTGAAGTCAGGTTGTTCCCATATGGCACTGCATGTTTTATGGCTTGCACTGAACTTTCTGCTTGAGCTCTGCTATTTGGAGATTTATTTCTGTGTCCATAGAAATACCTGCTGCTATCCACATTTTTCTATTACTTTTTCCTGCTTTCATAAGTGTTTCAAAATTCACTTGTATCACCACATATCTTCCTTCAAGATCACTTAGCCTGCTGCTTGTTTCATTTTAGTGCTCCAGCGCTTAGAGCTAGGATCCCAGTGTACACATCTCATTCTCCCCTTCTCATTGCCACTGTATGTAAAGAGCTTTCCAGACTGCTCACAGGCACTGGGCAATCCTTTCAGTCTGATATTCTCATGTATAATAAATCTTCTTATCCCATATTTGTCAAATACCACACATCTGTTTAAAATCAGGTAGAAAATGAAGTACATTGCCTGTTACCACTAAGCACAGACAGGGATGTCTCTTCCAGAAACCTAGACCAGGTGTGCATCTCCAGATACTAGTGTGCCAGAGGATTGCTCCTGTCCTCGAGAGCCCCAGGGATCATAAAACCATTGAAAGCTGCATCTGAAACAGCATCTCAAGAGGTCATTGCAGCCAAGTCTTCCTCATGGGTTGGACAATCAGCTCTACCTGTAGCCACTCTGTATCTAAAAGGACACCCACAACAGAGAGTCCATCCAACCCAGAGCACAGGGAATCAGTCCAAGATACCGGATTGTTAAAAAAAAAATAATCATACTTCAGTTTTGTTACAAAAGATATGCTCTAATGTGACATATAGGGCCAGAAAGAAAATGGCAATATGGCTCTTCCTTTTAACAATCCCACATATTGCCCTGAAGTCACTTAAATACACTCTTTGGTGTTTACGTGACCAGAGTTTGGCTTGTGTATTGCAGCCAGGATGGTGCTGGGCTTCTGTTTGAGGTGTAACATGGAACGGACACATCTGCTAGCATAATCTCTAAAAGAAATAAATTTACTAATCCCAGGGCTGTGACTATTATACTATTGAAGTTTCAAGCAGTAATAACCATTTCCTGTCACTTGGTGTGAAGAATAAGGCCTTCTAGTCATTTTCCTTTGTTAGTAATAAATTACCTCCCTGCCAGCTATTTGATGGTGGTATAAATCAAATGTTTCCATTTCAAGGAGATGTCATGTGCAGCTGAAACCTCTGTTGCTACCTCTCAATTTATTACACTGCAAACAGAGACCACTGACGTTAAGGTTACAAAGTCAAGCACTAAGATGTTCAGAAACGCCAGACTGAAGGCTGGCTGCGCCATCGGGGCTGTGCTGGATGGGTTTTAACCACTTGCTGAAATCATATCCCATACCCAAACTGGCTGTTATGAAATGGCTCTGGCAAGCCCCCCTTCCCTGTACAACTGCCCTACTTCCAAAAGCTCTAGTATTTATGCCTAGTTCAAAGGGTGGCTCTTCCTCCTCATCCTCTTCTTACCCCTTGACCTGGACACAGAGCCATCACCATACTTCCTACCACACATCCCCTAGGATGTATTAAGTAACACAACCTCAAATCTAGCTTTTACTTATCCCCCTGAATTCAAGCCCATATTCCATGAAATGACAATGTATTATTTTTCCTGCCAGCCTCCTACCTCCTGGAGGTGCTGAGACAGTGGGGACAAGACACCAAGTTACTGTATTTCCACAGTCATTAGTCTGTGTGAGAGCTGAGCCCCTGTTTTCTGCACCGCACCAAACCTCTGCACTGAACAGAACATGAATAATTCCCTGTGGGACTTTTCTGGGACACTCATCACAGGAGAAACTGGGAGTTTTGCAAACAAAGTGCAAAAGTCACTTTTTTGACTTCATCTTCACAACAAACCGCTAACATGAAAGAGGCCTCACTGCCCTCATTTTACACGCAGGGAAGTAGGTACAGAGACAAAGGCACTGATTTTCCAGATATTTAAGTGTGGTTTAGAACTTTATGTTTTCAAAGCCCAGGACCCAGTGGCTTCAGCTGTAGCTTGAAGAGCTTAAGGCATCCACACATCAGGCTCAGTGGGTGTCTGAGGACACCTCACAAAATAAATCACTGCTAATCACTAACCACATGGGGAACATCGTGGGATAAGAAACTGGCCCACCAATCCTCCTCCTGCTTTGGTTGCCTTGCCATGGCATGCTTGGCAATGACATTCTACCAAAGGTTTTGCTTTTTTGGAGCAAGTCTCAGTCTCCTTAACAGAACCGCAGCCCGCTGCTTAGTGCTGGTACTGTCTTGCTCACCTGAGAGACCGTTCGCTCTGCAACGGCATTGCTCAGTGAGTTACGGGAGGCAAAATAATATGCTACAGACAAAGACACGTCATGACTGTGTTAAAAACAAACAGACAAACAAAACCCCACAGAAAACCCCAAAATCCACAAACATAAGCAACCACTTTGGAAAGTAGCCTCAAAATGCAACTTAAGAGATTACAAAAACATCTAAACAAACCCAGTTGAATCTGTAACGTGCAGAATTGTTACTGCAGCGAGGGAACACTCATGGCTTTCAGCACTTTTAGATCCCTTTCAGTGTAAGCAATGATTGATGCCAGTTGTGTGCTGAGGTCTGGGCTGTCTCTCCTCCTGCCACTTCACTCTGAGCCACCCCGCCTCACCCTGCTCCCTTCTAGGTCTGCTGCTTCTCTTTTTAGGACACCGACTGCTGTCCCCGTGCTTTTCCAGCACAAAGTCAGAGAAGTCAGCTTTTTGCTGACTTGATCACAAATCAGGCTCATCACCTCATACCTGAAAGAATTTATGTTCCTACAAGCCTCGTGCAAGTCAGTTCCAAGGAGAACTTGTCAGAAAGGGTGAGAATTATCATCACACCTTCCTTCAGCTGTCCAAAACCTACACATCTAGCCTACACTGAACCTTTATGTTCCTGCTGCAATCAATGGAGAAAGATAACCTGTTCCAGAGGGCGCTTCATCCCATCCTCGTCCAAATGCCTCAGCCAGATGGCATGATATTTTTCCATGTGTTTGCTAAACTGCATCTAAGAGGACTTTTCTTCCCTGGTTGTTTTGAATGTCTGTAGGTTTTTCTACAAACAATGGCTTAAACCAAGTTCCTCACATTAAAATGTGTATTGTGAAGGGAAATTTGTTACTTTAAAACCCCCCAGTTGGCCACTTGTTAGAGCCCTTTAGTCTCTTCATTATGAGAAGCAATGTTTAACTGCTCCCTTAAATTTTCTCCGTGCTACTTCTGCTTTTATAAGCCTCCATCATATTCTCTTCCTGTTAATCTCTGTTCCAAGCTAAAGAGTCTTATTTATTTCACTTTTCCTCGTACAGAAGTTGTTCCATACCTTTGGCCATCTCTCATGCCCTTCACTGTGTCGTTCTGTAGTTCCACCTGTCCTTTTTGAGATGGGGGAGCAGCACTGCACACACGTAACTGCAGACACTCCATGGATTTGCAGAAAAGCCAAGTGATAGTTTCTGTTTTCTTGTTTATTCCTGCCTAATCATCCCTCCCACGTTGTTTTCCTTTTTGACCGCTGCTGAGTCTGCAAGTGTTTTCAGAGATGTTGCCACAGTTTGAAGATCTCTTTTCTGGATGTGTTTTAGGACTTTATACGTTCCAAGTGGCTTCGGTTGTAGCTTCAGTTCAGCTAACTTAGAGCTCATCCTTGTGAATGTTTGGTACAAGGTATCCACTACCTTTGAAGGTCATCTAGCATTTTACCACCTCATCAGTATCTAAACATCCTTTATTTACCATCTGCACTTGCTCTGCATTTTTACCACCCCGAAGAGAAGGACCCTGGACAACAGCCTCAAGTAGATGCCTACCTTTTAGGGTCATACCCTAATAAGCACTTGAAGGAAGATGAAACAAAAAGCTTTCCAAACAAAAATCTCGGAAAGCCACGCAATAATTTCCATGACTTGTGACTCAGTGGAAATGTCTGGCTGCCAGTGTGACTTTAGGCCAAATTTCAACTCCTCTCACCTCAGGCTTCCTCAGCTGTAAAACAAAGATGCATTTACAGTGCACAGCAGAGGCCGGAAAGCTTCCCCCACCCGTTTCTACCATCAGGCTCGCGGGCTGCCAGAGCTTGTGCACATTCTTAGGATGGTACCCTGTCTCCCTGAGATTACTCCTGATGGGGAATACCTAACCAGCTTGTCCCAATAGACAGTTACTCCCACCGTGAAAAAATAGTGTCTTTAGATAAAGCTTGAGCTTATTGAAACTCCCTTAAAAGTTTACTCTCCTTTGTAAGTAGCAAATCCTTTTAAATGGTTGGAAGCATGACATAGTGAAGGTTAATCAGCTTTCCCTGTACGCAAATACTCCTTCCAGCCTGATCCCCAATGTGCGCTAGGTGATACAAGTACAAAGCATCACTGTTAGTTACCTGTACAAAAAACCCAAAACAACACAATATTCTACGTTTCCTCTATAAAGATGTCCAATATTTTTTATCTGGAGCCTCCTCAAGAGGTATCGCATCATTTGTGAACCTTCAGTTCATAGCTCAGTCGCACAGTGCAGGCAGATCCCTCATCCCACTGCATTCAGAAGTGGGCAGGAAATTATTTATATCCATTGTAGGTTTTCATTTCAGCTCTACAAGGAGTACGTTGCCTGCTCCAGCAGCCTGGGTAGCAAAGGGGGATGCTACATGACCAGGGGATGTGAAGGCAGGAGCAACCACTGGATCTCCAGGCCAGCTCCAGCAAGGATCCCTGTCTAGCTGACACTTTGTATTGCCCAAAGAAGTATCTCCACTGAGGCTGGTAGCAGCCAACCCACGGTGCAGCATCAACACCAGCAGCCAGAGGCTGTCAGCTCCGGTCTCTTGGCCACAGGATGCGCCCCGCGAGTGGTAGATGAACGGCAGTGTCGGTGATAAAACCGGCACCTGACGGCACAACAGCCTCAAATACCAGACACCCACTGCCCCAGAGAAGACAGTGTCGCTGCGCAAGGGGAGGAGAAGGGGCCTTTGAGCTCCATTTTAACCCTGATTTTGTCTGTGTGATCAAAGCTTCCTCGTCATTCTGCAAGCAGGAGCTGCTCTCTGTTTTGTCAGAGATAACAGGTGATACGCAGACATCAAGGCATGGATGGGAGACTGTGCTCCTTACCTGAAAGATGATGTGACAAGAAGAGAGAAGATCACAGGATCGTGCCAGGAAATGGCACCCAGAGAGCTGTGACATAACCAGACAGTTGTCTTTGCTACAACCATTCTTGCCTCTGCTCCAGCAGCTCTCTGGACTGAGTGTGGGGGCTGGTCCCCCAAAGACTCATCAGTACCTCCTTCCTAGCCACGCTACCACCACACAAAACCCTCCTTATGGTGCAGAGCTCCAAGGATCACCACACCATGCACAGGGAGAGCTGATCCTGTCAGATGGGATGCTCCGAACCAGATGTACGATGCGAGGCTGTGCAGAGACTGAACGAGCTTGCGTCTTGAAAGCAGGACAGACACATTAGTTCAGTGTTTTTCCCACCTTAATTAGGCTGACATCATATGGCTGCATCCATGATCTGAGCAAGCTGCACTTAATGCCTTTGCAGTACACTTCATATATGGAGAAATCAAAGGACCTCCACCAGGGAAAAGGGAAAGAAGGGGTTGAATTAAAGGGATTAAGCAACTGGTCTGGTCAAAGATAAACCACTATCCATGTAGGGTATTAGGACATGACCCTTCCCTGCCTGGGATTAATCTGTTGCTCCCAACAGAGAATAAACTTCGTACCAAAAGTAAGCCTATGGTTAGTTAATTGGGCTAGGACATGGAAATCATCTCCCTGATGTGGTGTGGGGACTTACACTTCCATCTCCCATGATCAAGCAGAGCATCCTGACCACCAGGACACTGATAGGACTCTTGGCCAGTCTTTTCCCTTGAAGCTCTACTGTACAAACAAGTAAATATTTACAGGACCCCGACTTCCATGTGTTTCTGATCTGAACTAAAAGACTATCGAGAAATTGTTTGTGAATAGATATAAAAATGACAACTGCTTCTTTTAAGAGGTGGGAAGAGTAATTCCATATGGAATGGTGGCCAGCACTAGTTTATTGTTCCTCTTGCTTCTCTAACAGTGGCTCTGCCAAATGAAATCCGCCACAGAGTCTGTCCATGCAGAGTTGAAGAATTTAGCATATAAACAAAAGAAAACCTCCCAGCACTGTTTGGGGAATGATGGAAAACATAAGTAATAAGAAGGGAAAGAGCTATATTACAGCAAAATGTGTGGAGGGAGTTTGCAAGTCTCTCTGCAATCAGCATCAAAATTTCTACTGGCACAAGAAAACAAACCTACACTGAAAATATTAGGCATAGCTGAATGAGGTAGTTAAGGCAACAGGCTGGACACCCCAAATGGGACCCCAAAAACCTCTTCTTACGAGCAATAGTGCACTCCTCGCCATGTCAGGAAGTGTTCTAGGTATGTCTTCCTGTCAAACTAGTCGGTCACAGCATATGTGCTGTTTGTTGTTCCTCTGTCAGGAGCTCTTGGTATAAACACTGAAGTTGTGAAAAATACGCTTAGACATTCTGAAATGTTAAAAAAAAAAAGATTACTGAAAGCTTAATAGAGGTCTAAAAACAAAAATAAAACAAATTAAAGCAGTCTCATACTTATTCCCTAGCTACACGGTGCCGTTCGACAAGGCCAACCTTCCTAAGCCTTTGTTTCAAGATTCACTTGGAGTGAGGGAGGTTGGGGACCAATTACAGTGGTTTTCACAAACTAGTAATCTATATATTTATTGTTCAAATACTGACAAAGGGCACTAAACCTTTAAGTAACTCAAAATATTGCGGTGCTTAGAATAAGGCAGACTGAAAGAGAAGCCAGAAGAATACTTATGCAGACTGTGTTATCAGAAACATTTAAGGAGACTGCATTTATAAAGAAAATTCTTACAGTCAGTTATTAGCCAATAAGTGGAGCAGTTCATTGGCAAAGACACAGTAATACACAGCAGGCTGCTGGAGCTCTTAGGGAAAATACAATTAACTTGGTAACAAAATTAAATATAGTAGATCTATAATAAGTGTGAGCAGCTTATAGTAAACCTAAAGGGAGTATTAAGAATTCAACCCATCAATCATCACAGCACGTAACCGCCCCCAGACAATGTTTCTAAAAACCTGGTTGTAATTTTATGTCTGTTCCAGTTACTCTATGAATAAAGCTGGTCTTTGACTGATTTTAACTGCTATAGCTCCTTGAATTTCAGCACAGAAATACTACTTCACTCTAGTCTATAATTTTGATATGCTTGTCCTTTGTACTGTTGCAGTGTTGTAGGTACACCACTGGACTACTTCCACCTCTGCCAAATGATCTTTGAGAAGATTTTCACCGAAAGTTGACTCAGTTTTTCCATCTATAATATATAGATAATGACATTACTTTCCACTATGAACTGAGTGGAGACCTAAGACTGCTCAACGGAAATGTGCTGGTAGTGCTGCACCCAACTGTTCTTTTACCTAACCTAAAGTAATCATGAGTAATGCCGTGATCTCAGTGAAGTTATGGTAAAATCCCAGCACAAGAGAAGACTGCATCTCCAGTCACTCTAAAGAAGGATATTATTGCTGCTTAGAGAAAACAATCCTGCGTAAAAGAATTGCTGCCTGCTCTGCCTTACTGTGATAATCAAGTTTAGGCTCCACAGCGGTGATTTGAAGTTACAACACATTCACTCAACTTGTCATTCTTCACAGCCTCCTTTTGCCATCACAGGGACAGAAAAACACACTCTGTCTTGGCCCTGCAAGGAGGACCCTGCTTCCAGCCCACCTCCAACTGTGATAGCGATGTCAAGGCAACCACAAAATACAGTTCAACTAATTTAACTGCCCTCACAGCAGGGACCAATTTGCTTCTCTCACCCTGGATGAAGCTCAGTACCGATGAGGGTGCTGGTCCGCAAATACGCTGGTACTCCTGCCAACCCAACCATTCCCAGCTCCGGCTAAACTGAATTTTTCCTTCAGTTCCCCTGGTAAATATAATCCTTTCTTCTTTCTGTTCAAGATCACATTATCCCAGGTTATCAGAATGTTCTTCAAGTGGAAATCTCAAGGTATGCTTCCAAAAGGTACTGACACGTTGGCGACTGTTCATAAGATTGTCTTGCAGCTCCAAAGCCCTCCTGGGGTGTTCTGGCTCCCTCACCCTAAAGAAACCTGGCGAAACTGCCATTTCCAGGAATTCATACCAAGGTGGGGAGACTTGTTCCAACCCAGGACCTGCAAAACTGCAGAAAGCAAGAGCATGTACTTGAACGCAGCAAAACACCGGTGTAAGATACCAGCCAGTGAAACACTTGGTGCCAGCCCTGTCTGGAAAGCTGCCAGCCTGCCTCCCCAGCAAAAGCAGAGGCTACCTCCAGCTGAAGCGAGGTCAGTGCTGGTGGATGTAGCAAGGATAGGCAAGGACTGTCCGTCACAGTTAGCTCTTTGAAACAACTCATTCTTCCCCATGAAAGGTGGACAAGCAGCGGCTCTTGTTATATTGCCGAGGCCAACACTGCCATCTCCCTGGCAGCTTCCCAGGTCCTCACTGAAAGCTGCTCTGTCACAGGGAGTAGCGATCTGTCCGACACGGAGAGAGAGGAGACTCTGAGGACAAGAATGTGGCAGCCTCTTGCTATGCCCAGGCCAGGGCTGACGGGGGCCTGGATGAGCCCCTGCCACACAGGCAGCCCAGGGAGGCAGCTGCAGTCTGAGAGAGGAGGGTTGGGTTTGTTTTCATACCTATCTCCATTCATAAATCAGGGAAAGGACTAAAGTGAAAATTCCCACAGTAGGAGCATTTTAAACTCAGGCAGTCTCCACCCAAGGCAATTACACAGAGGAGCTGTTAATCACCATAAAGGCAGGGTAACCTTTGAGAATGCTGTGATGAGAATTTGAGGAGCTGGAGTGAGTGTTTGCTTGAAACATTTTGATTCCAACACTGCATTTTCTTTGGAACTAGCAATCAAAGGTACACCTCCCCACAGTTTCCTCTGTAGGTCTATTCAGTAATCATCCAGGAAAAAAAAAATATCCAGAGCCCACCAACCATTACTATTATGAAACTGCATTTAGAGAGAAAGTCTGCATCGGTTGCTTTGCTAACGAGATGAACCAAATGCTTTTAGATTTAGATTAGATATCAGGAAGAAATTCTTCCCAGAGAGGGTGGGGAGGCCCTGGGACAGGTTGCCCAGAGAAGCTGTGGATGCCCCATCCCTGGAAGTGTCCAAGGCCAGGCTGGATGAGGCTTGGAGCAACCTGGTCTAGTGGAGGGTGTCCCTGCTCGTGGCAGGGGGTTGGAACTAGATGGTCTTTAAGGACCCTTCCAACCCAAACCATTCTGTGATCTGGAAAACACACATGCTAACTGAGCTCTCTGTGCAAAACAGGGATGTCATCTCACCCACAGAAACCAGGGGCTGCTCAGGCCCCGGAGCAGGGCACACAGTGAACAGAGCTGCTATGGGTGACCCTCCAAGAAATAGTTCCAGCACCAGGAGCGTGGCACAGACCAGTGGTGAGAGCAACAGGGGAAAGCATGAATAAGAAGTATGTTTACAATCCACAGGATGCTGCTCCAACTCAGGTAATGCAAAGCATCCTTCAGGACAGCCCAGAATAGTCCTTATTCACCTGAATAGTCCTATTGAATCACTCTAAGGGCCTGAGCAGACCCTTCACCTTTTCTCTCTCCACTAATACTGCTCAAGGCAGCACAACCTTGTTTCTCTCAGTGGAATCAAACCCTATCTTCCTTACCTCCTGCCATCACCATCAACACTCAATCAATAGGTCCAAGGCCAGGGAAAAATCTGCAAGCTCAGTTCTCTCAGGTCTGGCTGATGCCTCATTTCTTTCCCAGATAATTCCCTAATCCAAACACGCAGCAGTGGAAAGTCCATTGCCTCCATTTAAGGTGTTCCAACTTGTTAGCTGGCAGTGTTGTAGATGCTCCTCCATTCCCAGGAGAAACCAGATCCTGGGAGCTCCACAGTTGATATAAAACCTGGGCCAAAGTGGATTGAAGCATTCCCAGGCATGATAGAGCTTCCTTGATCCCAAGCTGGCCACTGCAGTGATGGGCATGGAGAAGTTCACTTGGGGTTTCATCACAACCAAGGAAGGTCTATATGAAGTTTCTATTAACTTCAGAAAACAGGGAATGAACTTTGTTTTGCTGCCACCCTAAGCAGCACTTATTCCAAGGGGCAGGCAGGGTGGGTGAGCAGGTTTGCCATGAACAGTAACGGTAAGAGGGTGGCTAATAATGCCGAGCCTACCTACACCGAGTGAAGCAAGTTTGTCACCAGGGACTGCTCCTCGGAGTGCAGCTCCAGTAAAACCTTTAAGCAGAGAAGGCTTTAATGTTTAATAGAAATAGTACTTTAATCACCGAGGAGCCGCTGGGCCTTGCACACGAGACATTCTGATTTAAACTGCATTAACTGAGCGCTGTACCCAGCTACAAAGATTTATAGATGACCTTCCTCTTACTGCCAGTCATAAACGTTAGAGCCAACTGCCGCCTGGAAGTGCTAGAAGAGATGATTCCTGGGCACGTGAGAGGGGGGCTATGCCATTTGTACTAGGCTTTGGATTATCCCCTAAATACACCTAGTTAAGCTAGGTATTTTATTAAATCACTGTGCCAGCACGTGCACGCATGGATCTTGACAGCTTAGGAGACGGATATTAATTCTCAATGCGGAGCTACAGCTTTACTGATGGAGTGCCATCCGTAATATTTAGCAGTGCTGCCGTGTCACAGCTACCCCAGTAACATATCGCCAGCTACCACCAATCACCCCTCAGATTAGGAAGCAGACTGCATGTTCAGTGAATACTCGTTTCACTGCAGAGCAGTGCCAGCAGCCCGAGGAGCACAGCCATGGGGTTTGAGTAAATACAGAAGGAGCCAAAACTAACAGCTTCTTTCCCTCTCACTCGTAATGGCTTTATTTGTTGCTCACTGCTGGCAAGTTTGCATATGCCCAGTGCAAAATTCTCAGTCCTGTACCAAAAAGAAAATTAAAAGGAAGGAGGAAAGCCTCTTATTAAAAAATTTGGTTACTACTAAGCCAGAAAGTCCTTTCACAGCCCAGCAATTGCAGCCTTCAGTATTTCTCCCATGTATCCTCTAAAGGCTGCCCAAAACTTCTCTGAAAACTATGGAAAGGTGCATGGATCATCTTTGGCACGAAGATGTTTCATAGATATATCTAAATAAAGTCATGAAACAGTGCTACTTACTGGCTTCAGAGACAGCCTGCACTGCTGCTCAGAGTGTTGTGGTGGCTCTCCGCACACTTGGCAGGCTCCTGAGAGCGGAGGCTCCTGCAACTCTGGGAACTTTGTCTGGTTTCAGTGTCTTCTCAGGGATGTCTCTCGTGTTTGCTGGAAGAGCTTGAGCTCACGACAGGAGTCAGCACAAACTCAGAATAAAATTAACAGATGATCCTCTCCTGAGTTTATTTCTTCAAGCTTGTGATTCAGGGGCTGGAGAAAGGCCTCTGCTCTTGATTTTTAAATATTTCTGGCAGACCACACAGCATTAAGGGAAGGCTTCCAAGGAGAGGTTAAAAGGATGTTACACCTTCCCCCCTTCCTTCAATTCCAGCCCTGCTCTGTAACCAAGATGGAACAGAGATGTATTTATTCTTTGCCAGGCTTGAGATAAAGAGATTGGTTTGTGAAGAGCTTACTACAGGCTTACAAAAGGAACTTATAAAAAACCCTTCTGTTTTGTCTGGAAAGTAAGAGTTGAGCTATAACTCCTCTTTGTAGAGAACAAGCACTGGCTGTGTTAGCCAGGAAGTCTTGCACTCCTTTAATTATCACTTAACCAAGCACTGCTGAGACTCTTTTCCATAGGAAGGTTTCACCGTCTACGAACCCATCAGTGGCAGAAGAGAACTGTAGCTCTATATGGACCAACCTATGCCCCTCTAACCCACCCCAGATATCCCCTTCCCACACAAATAACCCCACTGGAGCTAAAGAGGTGGCTCAGAGGGCAGTGGGCTTGCTGGCATAAACAATCTGCCCATAAGGCAACTGGGACAATAATACCCAGCTGGATCTTTGCTACTGTGAATTGGGCCAGCTCCATCACAGCTGACGAAGCTGTGCTGAACAATAAGGTGTGAAGGTACAGAGAAGCCTAAATTGTGGTGAACTTCAGATTTTTTCTAAGGGATGATCTTCTGGGATGGGTCCAAGACTGACTTTTCATGGTTAGACATGGAAACCACTTGAGGGGATGGGAAGAGGCTGCGCATTGCCATTGCTGTGAGTGCTCTCTTGGGAGGTGGGAATTGGCAGGAGAGGAGGGCCTCACAGTAAATCTGTGCATGCACCTGGCTGGGTAGCCCTCAGCATTATCCCCAGCTGAAGCTGTGATGCTCAGGGGAATCAGAGGGGATACCAGCAACAGCCCAGCACTTGGGAATTATGGAGAGCCCAGGGCTGCTGGATAAATGGCATCCGATTCATGGAGATAAACAGCTAAAGTGCAAATTATCCTTTGTCCCACCCAGACCGCAGCCAACATACAACCTTGTCTCGGGCTCAGGCCAGCACCAGCAGCCATTTCTGCCCAGCACACCATCCCTGCCATCCACATGGTGCCTCATGGGTTACACGCTTTCTGTAAGGGGTTTTGGGCAGACAACATCTTACTTCTGTCAAAACCAAGGGCAGAAATCCAAGTGCCTTCAGAGAAGGCATAACCATATTTATTTTAAAAAATTAATACGTGCATTCTTGGGGAAATGTTCAGCTGTCAGAGCAGAGTAGGTCACAGCAGCATTTGGTCTGTAGACTCTAAAGCTACTGGTGGACATCATGTTCTCTACAAGCAGTTACATGCCTCTCTTTGTATCAAGCAGACTATTGCACTTGCAGCCCTTCTTATTTTAAGGACTCTGCTTTTAAATAAGCCATTAAAATAATGATTCAGGCTCTGATCTCACCAAGAGCATCACAGATGTGCTACAACGACAGTGTGAATGGCACCTGTGGCTGCCCAGAGCCATTACAGTGTTTGGTCACATCCTGCTGCAGTGTCCTCATCCCAAATGAGAGCCTCTCCAGGAGAGCAATAGAGCATCGCTGACTGAGACAAGCTGCCACCAGCTCCTCAGCAGCTTTTTCTGATCTATATTCAGAACCAGAGTGTTTCCTGTGCCCTAAAACATGCCAGGATCCAGCACTCACGGCCTCAATAACACTGAAAGTCTCTAGACCCGCAGCTGGGACTCTCGTGTGCTATCATAGCATCATGCTGTAGAGAAGAAAAGACAATTTTGGCAGGGTTTTGAGCACAGAGAAGTGCTGACTTGGGACACGTTTATCTACCATCCAGGACCAGAGAGGAGCTGAGGCAAAAGCAGATAATGCCCTGGCACATACACAGGCAGTTGCAGGAGACAGGAGAGGTGGTGTAGGGTTGGACACAAAACATTGATCAATGTATGTAAGGAGCTACGGGAAAAGTATTTTTATCCCAGTCTCTGAATGAAGTTCTTCCCTTCAGCCTTCTTCAATGAAATTATTTGGAGGGGAAAATTGCTCAAAGAAACTGAAATACATTTTTTTTTCTCCTAGAATCATAGAATCTTTTTGGTTGGAAAAGACCTTTACTACCATCAAGTCTAATTGTTAACCTAGCACTGCTAAACCCATCACTAATCCATGTCCCTAAAGCACCTTGTCCACACACCTCAAATCCCTCCCGGGATGGTGACTCCACCACTTCCCTGGGAAGCCCATTCCAATGTCTGACAGCCCTTACAGTGAAGAACTCCTAAGGGGGGGGACATTCCCTTAGAACTGATATGCCAAATGCATTAACGCAGACCGGGTCAACCCCTTTTTTTTCTCCTGGAACCTTTCACCTCCCTTACATCCCACAGATGGTCTCTAGCATCTCTCATATGGTGCAGACACCATAACTTCTAGTTACGATCGTCACTTGAACACACCAGTGTGACTAGAGCTCTCATCCTCCTTCAGTGGAAGGCCAATAACTGCAGCAGATGCTGGCCTGAACATTTTATCCCTGGGTAGTTTTGAGCCCAAGAAAACTTTTGAAGGAAGATGCAAATCAATTGTCTGACTGCAGCTTCGATGTGCTGAGCGAAGGACCCAACTTCGGGGGTCACCTGTTGGGTTCAGGTTACCCGCAAAAGGGTCCAAAACGGGTGGCTGCTGATGGGCTGCAACCAAATGGTGGAGCTGAGCCAACTGAGAGTCAATTTATCCACTCACTGGTGGGTTTACCTACCCAGGTCTTGGTGGGTTTCCCCTGCATTCAGCCAAGATGCCTTCAGTTTCTCTTCACCCATGAGACAACTTGGAGGATGCCATGTCACCATCTAAAGCTGTTTCATGAAGGGGTCCTGTGGCCGCCACCTCCCCACTACCTCAACACTGCAGTGGATCCTCAATTGGCTGCATCCACAGCGAGGATACCCATCTGGGAGCTGCCAAAGAGCAAGGTGGAGAAGCGAGAGGCAAATCTGCTCTCCCTGCCCTGCACATGAGTCTCCGTAAGTCTGTGACTTGCACTTCCAAGGCGCAGCTGAGCAAAGAAAGGGGTCTTGCTAGCCTTGAAGCGGTGGGAGTTTGGGTTATGTACACCCTTTCTTTTTCCCTTGAAAAGCATCTGTTAATAGAGAGGAGTTGGAAGGGAGCATCAGACAAAGAAACATCACAAGCTCGATCCTCCCCATCCATGGACCTGCTGCATGCCAGGAGGGCTTCTTATGCAGCCTACGCCTGTGATGTGCTATAATATTTTATGAAAAGAAGAGAAAATGTCAAGTTTAGAACATCTTGGCTATTTCCAGAGGATTAATGCTATTACAGCTCTGAGATGTCATGCAGGGGAGACTGCTGCCTGCTCCCAAGTAGCAATTTGGGGGCCAGCTCATTGAGAAGGCATCTCAGCCAAAACAAAAACAATCCCAGACAAAGGCAAAAGCACATTTTGTCCATCAGGACTCCCTGGACCTCACCTTGAAGTGCCAGTTGTTGATTGGGGCACACCTTGGGCTGTAAGGAACAGGAGGGGATGGTGAAGGGCTCTGATCCCTTGGGATAGTTCCCACACTCTGGCATCCCAAACGCAATACGCCACAGGGCAGCCTCTTCCCTGTGACCTGAGCAGCTCCCACTGAAACCCCGGGGCGCCCTTTCAGCAAAAAGGATCCTGACAGCAGCTTCACGCAGCTGGCACAGGGCCGTTTCTTGGGTGGGTGCATTTGATCACGGAGCTGTCGTGCATGCAGCACCCTCCATGAGTGGTTGCTCCACGGCTTTACTGCAACTCAGGCCACCACCCAGGCTACCGAATTTGTCCTCCCTTATGGAACCTCTCCTTTTCCTGTCGCACCTGCAACAACACAAAGAACTGACGACTCATCTCCTGTGTCCCGGCTCGGCCCTCACCTACTGAGTCATCATCTCTCCTCTAAAGGAGTTGAAAAAGATCCATTTAACTGTTTGCTTTGTGGTCCTTTATTAGGCTCTCCAAGTTTCCACTTCAGCTTCCAATTTCTCTGAGCACTGCAACAACTCCCTTCTCATCGGGGGTATTATTTTAAAGGGCAGAATAATCGAGTGTCACACACAGGTTTTCCTTGCAGCATTTGAAAAGAAAGTTCCTTTAATCTGAGATATGACACATCCTGATCAGGTACAGGGGGTGGGAAAAACAGATCAGAGAGGTTTTGCTTTCATGCGGCTACAAGATAAATCGTCATCCAAGGCAATGGGTAGTAATTGTAACTCCCCTTTGAATTTTGCACTATATCAGAGATCTGCGAGGGCTGAGATTGCTCGATAGCTACCGTGCCTTCCAGGCTCCAATTACCCTCCTCGCTGCTTTCACTATCAAAGGTAAAAAATTGCTTTCTTCACGCTAAATGATCCGCAGAGTGGAGCCAGACGGGCAAAAGGACTCGGAGAAATTATCATGGGCTCTGCTGTGCCCAGGTCTCATCTATTTCTTTAGCTCCTTCCAGAGGAGGAAGCGCGGTACGGAAGGTGTGGGGCTGAAGGTGCTGATGCCTGCACCTCACGCTGTCTGTGATGAGTTGGTTATTAGCTTTAGGCAAAAAAAAAAAATATTAATCTGTGCTCAGTTCATTCACTGGACACTTCAGTATATCAGAGAGGAAGAACCAAACTGCAGAGAAAAACCTTCTGTCTTCTGACACTGCACTTCTGCTTCGGAAAACACCTGCCCCTGCAACAGTGACTGTTTTCGGCAGATAGCCAGGTGCATTTCAACAGAGCCATTTGTCTGCTTAAAAAAGGGGGAAAACAGGCTGATGAAATTAATTTGAAATTAATTTTTAATTTTAATCACCCAGCAACCTTATGGCATTTGAACTCCAGCCTCCAGCTTCCCACCAGGGCTCGGTCCATCACACCCTGCTGCTCTCCTAGAAGCAGAGACCTCCCACTGAAAACTGTCCACCTCACAATGGGTTTCCCTCCTCCCGTGCAGCACAAGAACTGCTAGGATGCTCAGCCATGAAGGAAATCACTGCCAGCCACTTGCATGATCAAGGATGTGTCTTCCCCATCTATTAAATCACCATACAAGGAATTTGGGCACGAGCTGGCTTGGCCCAAGCCAAGTGTTAACTCCACCACATACTTAACGTGGCTGAGCAATAATAGTCTGCCACGCTGTGCTGGGCTTCAAGCACTTCATGCTTGTAGTGCCCTTTGTAGTTACATGGTCATGCAAATGTTTCCATCTCTCCTCCAGATCGAGGGAGGGGATTCTCCCCCTCTACTCTGCTCTTGTGAGACACCACCTGGAGTGCTGTGTCCAGCTGTGGAGCCCTCAGCATAAGAAGGATATCGACCAGCTGGAACAAGTCCAGAGGAGGCCACGAAGATGCTCAGAGGGCTGGAGCACCTCTGCTATGAAGTAAGGCTGAGAGAATTGGGCTTGTTCAGCCTGGAGAAGGGAAGGCTCCAGGGAGACCTTATTGCAGCCTTCCAGTACCTGAAGGGGGCTATAAGGAAGTTGAGGGGGGGCTTTTTACAATGGCAGGGACTGACAGGACAAGGGGTAATGGGTTTAAATTGAAAGCAGAGAGATTTAGATTAGATATCAGGAAGAAATTCTTCCTGGAGAGGGTGGTGAGGCACTGGGACAGGTTGCCCAGAGAAGCTGTGGATGCCCCATCCCTGGGAGTGTCCAAGGCCAGGCTGGATGAGGCTTGGAGCAACCTGGTCTAGTGGAGGGTGTCCCTGCCCACGGCAGGGGGTTGGAAGTGGATGGTCTTTAAGGTCCCTTCCAACCCAAACCACTCTATGATTCTATGATTCTATGATCTCTGCCTAAAATGCTGCAGGTCCAGCCAGCTCCACTACAATGTTCTGGGTTTTGCTGGATGCAGACTTCAATTAATCAGCGGGATTGGCTGTATTTCCAGTGCTTAGCTTCACTTGCAAAATCTAGGCTGTCTACTGCACAATTTCCCTTCTTCACCCTACCAATTTTTGATGAATATTTATGTGCTGTTGACTAGATCCAAAATTGCATCTATTGCTTCAAGTTTGTCTGACAAATAGTGGTCATAGGTGTGTTACCTCAAGGAGCCCTTCCTGCAACCTCACTGTTCTTCAGACTAAATGTTCAGCCCATAAAATAGCACTAACCTTTTATTTCCATAGTATCAGCTGAGATCCCTCTCCTGCAGAAAATTCCCAAACTGGTTTTCCCATGCGCAGCTCTGTGAGCACCAGCGTAAGGGCTCGGGGGTTGCTGTGGCAGTGGAGGTCGTGTCATTCATGCTCCTGGTGTCTGTCAGACTGGGGTATCTAGAAGAGAGTTTCTGTGCAGACTTCCAGACTCTAACAATGCTTGGCCCACACGAATTCCCCAAACCACACATGCTCAAAGCCCTCTCTGGGCCATGGCACATCTGCAGATTTGACCCTACGCTTTAAGTGGTCTGAGCCATCGTGTGTCTGTGGATGTCACCCAGCCCTGCAAGCCCCAGCGCGGCTCTGAGCACTTTGCTTTGTAACAAGGTAAATGTTAAATAAAAGATGTTTTTTCTTGTTTCCTGACTCCTCAAAGTCTGTACTCTGCCATCCAAAAAACACGTGTGTCTTCTGGCTTAGTGCTTCCACAGCCTCATCTCCTTTCTACACCCGTGGGTGATCACTTAAAGGTTTCAAGGCAATAAGAAAGTATTTTTAAGCCCAGTAGGCTGACTACAAAACAAATATCCAATTAAATACTCATTTTTAATAGATGCTGTACAGCTCGCATGCAGCCAAGTTCCTTGATTAGCTTTTTATTTTTAATGCTATTAAACCACATTCTTCAGTTTCATTTTTAGAGGAATGTCTTTCTCTAGCATGTGCTCACCAGCTCATCCACTGCTCCTGAGCCTCTAACAATTCACCGCCCTCTCCCGTTTTGCTGCAAATAAGGATGGACTTGGGTTATTTCTGTTGCCTTTTTTTTTTTTTTACAGAAGGCAGGTTCAATTATGAATTATAAAAGTCACTTTTGACCTAGAGATAGACATGCAAAGTCACCCCTGCGCATCCCAGAGTTATGATTTTGTAAAACCATCTGGAGAAGCTAAAAGCACAGCAACCTCTGTGCTGCTAAGAAGATGTGGTCTCCACGCACGGGCCAGCCTCCATCCATGCAGCACCAGGGATACTGCCTGGTCCCCCACTCCTAGACCTCACCGATGCTTCACTGGCCAACTTTATGAAGGTTGCGGGGATGGTGGCGCTCACATGATGACACCTCCCAGGGCATCGCCATAGATGGATCCAGCTTTCTGCTCTGCCCCAGGAGCTCAGCCTAAAGGTCCTGTGCAGAGATCAGGTAGTGGGTGCATCGCCCGAGCGTTACATGGAGAGCACAGCTCATTCATCAGTGTACCGAAATGCCTGACATGAAAGCGTACGGGTGTGTCATCCTGGTAATTTTTTTCTCACGACACCCTGAAGCTGTAAAACAGCCACGTCCAGGAACTCATTTAGCACCTAACTACATTACCCCCTGTGGAGGAGATTAAATGTCATCCTCTGGATTAAGTTTGACAGCAAAAACTATTACTTTTGGCACTGCAGGTTAAAAAGTGCTTTTGTCCAGCGCTGACACACAGCTGATAAAACTGAGCAGGGGGTTGGGTGAGCGACAGGCACTGGAACCAGACGGTGGTTGCCTTGGGTGCCTTCACCTCCGCATGCTCAGAGGTGCATGGACCCAGAGATCCAGTGGGACGAGGTCCCGTGGGTACCACTTCATGTTTGCTGAGCCGGGTGTCAAAAACCAGGGCTGTATTTCGCAGCACGGGCTGCTTGGTGTGACCTGTCACACTTGACAGGACAGGTGCTTCCCAATCAGACCAGGACGCTCAGCAGCATCAGAGAAACCCATCAGCAAAGCTTCTCTTGTCTTTCAGGAAGATCTTTTTTTATGAAGGTTAAACAAGGCCAAGTGCCTGGTCCTGCAGTTGGGCCACAACAACCCCCTGCAACGCTCCAGGCTTGGGAACAAGGGGCTGGAAAGCTGCCTGTGGAAAAGGACCTGGGGGTGTTGGTAGCAGTGGCTGAATATGAGCCAGCGTGTGTCCATGTGGCCAAGAAGGCCAATGGCATCCTGGCCTGCACAAGGGACAGTGTGGCCAGCAGGACCAGGACAGGGATCGTCCCCCTGTACTGGGCACTGGTGAGGCCGCACCTTGAATCCCAGGGTCAATTTTGGGACCCTCACTCCAAGAGAGACACTGAGGGGCTGGAGCATGTCCAGAGAAGGACAACGGAGCTGGGGAAGGATCTGGAGCACAATTCCTGTGAGGAGCGGCTGAGGGAGATGGAGGGGTTCAGCCTGGAGAAGAGGAGGCTCAGGGGAGACCTTATCACTCCCTACAACTCCCTCAAAGGAAGATGCAGAGAGATGGGTGGTTGGTTTCTTCTCCCAAGGGACAAGTGATGGGACAAGAGGAAACGGCCTCAAGTTGTGCCAGGGGAGGTTTAGAATGGATATTAGGGAAAATGTCCTCACCCAAAGGGTTGTCAGGCACTGGAATGGGCTACCCAGGGAGGTGGGGGAGTTACCACCCAGGGAGGGGTTTGAGAGACGTGTGGATGTGGTGCTCAGGGACATGGCTTAGTGGTGGACTTGGCAGTGTTGGGTTAACGGTCAGACTTGATCACCTTAAAGGTCTTTTCCAACCTAAACGACACCATGATTCTATGATTCTAAGAGCAGTGTCTTCCACAAAGACGCAGCCAAACAGATGGCTACTCTAACAGCAGCAGAGGCTATACAAGATCAGGGTGAGCAGACCCAATGGCTAAGGCTGGCCCAGAGTGGTGGCCAAGCCATCAGGGAGGAGACACCACAGTCAGGACAGGTCACTGGCCAAGGGGTGTGCAGCATCCCCCTCCTCCAGCCCCATGGCACCGACCTCCTGCCTAATGGCCAGATCCTGTAAGCGATAGTGGTTTTGGAAACTCTTTCCATCACTTATAGCAAGAACAAAACACACCAACAAACGGTTTTGATGCAATCCACCTACAGGCACCGTCCAGAGGAGCCAGAGACCTGACACCCTCCTGCCCATGAATAACTGTCACGTAGCCAGCACTAATGCACAGCGCAGCTCTCATTCCAGCTCTGGTGTAATGATGCATTTTACTACCTCCCTCCATTTCATTTTAAACCCAAGACCAGAGTATTTTCTATGTAGGTCTTCTTGGCCACGGTTACACCTCAAATATAATATTGATATTCTCTCTAGTTAGCTTTTCATGCCTGACTGTGCAAAAGCGAGGGCAGCTCTGCTCTCCCGTGGGATGCAGAGACTGAGGTTCCTGGTATGTTATTCAGTCTCACAAACCACAACCCCAACAGCAAACCCCACAGCCCCTAAGCGAGGGATTGTCACTGCAAACCGGTCCTGAATGTTTGCACAGCAGCACAGCTCCCGCCTGCAGCAGCCCTGCTTCTGCTCGTGTAACAAAAACCCAATTTTGGGGTATTTCAGTTGAATCTCAGTCTGTATTCAACTGAGATTTAACCAGATCAGAGTGTAATGCAAAACTGATCAGTCAGTGGATTAGAGGGATGTTATTTGCTATTTTTTAACGTTAAAAATGCAAAATGTAAATAATCTGGAAAAAAAAAAAAATCAGAAGCCCTGAAATTGCTTGAATGAGTGTGCCTAAGTGCAGGGTAAGTTATGGGAAGAAAAAAGCACAACTCTATGCTCAGACAATCTCCAGAGACAAATTAGTGTGTTATAAAGGGCATATTGACCAGTAAGAATGAACCTTGGGAAAACGGCTAAAAATGAAAACATTGCTGGTCGATCAATTATTCAAAATAAGAATTTTCAGCTTCCTGATATACAGTATGATTAAACCCAGTGATTTCAATATTTGTACTGCAAAATCCCAGGTCAAATTACAGCCTGATGCTGGCAAATGATTTCATTATCTAGAATGTAATATGTGAATTGTGTAATAGCAGACGTTTTAATTTTACTGCAGAAATTCTTGATTTATTTCTGAATATCCTTTTATATGAATAAGGTCACAGTTTTGCAGGGATTTTATTTTCTCTTTTTTACCACATTACCAATTTGTTCTCCATTAAAGAAAAAAAAGATTAAAACTGAAGTGCAGTGAACCTCTATTAACATCAGCCGTTTTCTCGTCGCCCAGTTCCATTTCCTCTGCTTCAGATGAAATGAATTCATTAGTGAAGAGCGTCAGTGACTGCAGTTTAGCCTTTGAGTCATTTCCTATGTGAGATTTGAAAAATTCCTCTTGCTTGAGTGACCTCCTGCAGGTTCGGGTGATGCTTGCTCACACCCCACTGGCAGTAGCTCCTACACAGCCTTGCGAGGCACCACACCGGTCCCTTTCCCACCCACTGCTGGTGATATATTACGTGCCAAATCCACGGGCTTCACATCAAGGATGCTGTGAGCTGAAAACACCCGTGCAACATAGTTTGTCACACCAGGCTGGATGCAGCATCCTTTGCCAACTGTCAGGTTTGGTCCCCAAGCAGTGAATTTGGAGCGAAAGGTTTATTCCTTTCCCTCCAGTGCTCTCATTATCCATCATACTGAAATAAATACTTTGCAAGAGCCCTTGGAAACCTCTGGGAAGGGTAGGTAAGTCTCCACTCCTGAAGGCTGGTCCCAATGCAGAGATGAACATTTCCCTTCTTGCACAATGCGCAAGACCCAGGACCTTTCTGGGGCCACTTTTGGAAAGGGACACTCAAGAGCCGCTGTTCAACCCCATCCATGTCCCTCCACAAACCCGTGTTGGAGCTGCATCAGCCCCTGGGCAATGCCAGTGGTTTCTTAAGTCTCTGGAAAACTTTCAGTGTCAGAGCCCTTTCATCTGGGCATGGATCTGGCCAAACCGCACTTGCCAACACAAGGTATGGACCTGCCCATCAATATTCCTGCCTGGACATCGAGGCTCTGCTGAATGCGACCTTTCAGCCCCACAATGAAATTGTAGGTGTCAGCTGAAGGCAGCACCTGGGCCCACCAACTCCTACCGAGACGTGGAGCAGGTTTCACACCTCGTGTCTCACAGGGCTGTCGGTGGGGTGTCCTCATCTAGGACTAACCGGCCCCTGAGCCATGCCGAGCTCCCCCACCTCCCACAGCCATGCCGCTGACCCCCTCCCCTCCAGGCAGGAGCCTGGCTCGATGCTGCGGTGAAGCCTCGCAGCTCCATATGTGGAGGCAGTGAAGGATCCCATGGGCGCTGCAGGCAGGTACGGCTTAGCCATCACAGCTAATCGCCAAGAGGGTTTGTGTGCTCCTCTTAGTGCACTGACGGGAAAAGCTGAACCACCAGAACTCCAACCCAGCCTATTCCTACAAGGAGCCTGGGGAGATTTTCCCCATCAACCAGATGCTAAGAACCCTTTTGACGGACAGAAGAGAATATGGCACATTTCCATCACTTCAGGAAGAGGTTTTCAACATTTACCATCCTGCCTTTGGGTTCTGCTTCAGAGGCTTCGACCCTAGAGCCCCAGGGCGGCAGTCACAGCCCCTCCTTCCCTCCCCAGCACCTTCTCTTCTCTAATTGCAAAGTTCAGCCGGTGCCTGTTTTGGATCCCTTGTGTCTCCTTGGGCAGGTTTCTGCAGGCACTAAGCCTTACGTTAGACATGGGGTAAATCTGCAGGAAATCGGACTAAGAAAAAACAGAAGTCGAAGAGACTTTGTGTAAATAAAAACCCAAACGCTGTGTCTGGCAGGTGGAAAATCTGTGTTGCAAATGCCGTGTGGTTCTGTGTATATATAACCCACCGGTTAAAATTCTTAGCATGTAAGACCCTCAGCCCAAGCACAGACCCTGGTGAGCTCAGGCATGGCAGCAACGACCGCCCACAGGTGGGTTAACCACCACAAGCAGCAGGGAATGCCTTTTGGTTCGTCCTTCCCAAACGTATCGATGAGAACAACCCCAAGCCGGGCTCTCTGTGCTGCTCTGCATGGAATGGTGCCTCACGGTCGATGGCTTTAATTGAATTAAGTCGAGCCCTGTGCCAGACTGATCTCGTGGTTCGCTCGGCCCCAGGGCACCCCACAAGGCAGCAACCCTGACGGGTGTCTGGGACACCCAGCTTGTCCCCTCCATCGGGGCACATACAACCTTCTTTGTTTACGTGGGTTTTCTGCAGCCTCAGAATGGCTCCACACATGCTTTCTGGGGTGTTAACACGGTCTCTCTCCTCTCCCCAGTTTTCACAAAGCCATGGCTTGGCTGGCAGCATCAGGGACATTAGGAGGAGACCGGCTGATGGACAGAGGCTCACAGTGAGGCAGCGTGATCAGAGAGTCATTTCCTTAGGAAATAAATCTATGGAAAAAAACCCCATTGTCATTGTTTATCTTCTTTCAGCAGGTTTTGTTTTTTCATTGGAAAAAAGTCAGCAATGCAGCAAACAGCTTCATGAATATACAGATTGGTTTTGGCAACTACCAATTAGCAAAGAATGTGTTCAGTCAATCCCCAAACAGCTATTTCCCTGGGAATTTCTTGTTTTGAACAAGCCATTTTTCATTAGAGAAAATACATACGCTTGGACAAACAGTTCTTGCTGGCTCTCACTAGTAGGGGAGGAGTGGAGAGGGGCAGGCAGCCATCGCCACGGGCAGCTGTGTGTCCCGCTGGCTCGCGTTCCCACCCTGGGACCTCCAACCTATACACGACACGGCAAAAGGACGCGTACACAGCCCGTGCACCTGCAGTAACACAACGCG
This sequence comes from Rhynochetos jubatus, assembly GCA_027574665.1. Taxonomy (NCBI): domain Eukaryota; kingdom Metazoa; phylum Chordata; class Aves; order Eurypygiformes; family Rhynochetidae; genus Rhynochetos; species Rhynochetos jubatus. The sequence continues at coordinate 143,203,150 of CM050648.1, read as the reverse complement.
TGCAAGGGCATCTGCAAACGGGACCGGGAAGGCAATTACAAACCCAGCCCGGACACCCCTTTACCCACCCTCAAGTCTCTGATTCCACTGTTTGGATGGCAGGTCCAGCGAGGTGTGTGCGGTAATACTCACCTGCAATAAAGCTGCTCTTGTATGAAACATCTGCAGCCCCTACAACTGAGACTCAAGGCTCACCAGTGCCGTGTTACTGGGTTCTGGAAAGATCTGGGCACAGACCCTTGCCCACGGAGCCAAACAGAAAGGACAAATGTCCTGGTATGCACAAAGAGCCACCTGGCTATATGGAAAGATCAACGGTGCAAATGTCAGTGCTGGGGCTCATTACAGCTACTGGAAACCCAGTCAAGGGAATCTGCGATGTTACTCATCGCTGCTTGCGCCTGACACCTACCTCCAGGCAAATGCTACCCAAAAAGGCGCTGGCTGAGACTCCCCACTGCCTGTATTGCCCCCACAAGCCCAGCCTGAGCCCCCTTGCACCAACCCTGCAGCACGGAGAAAGAACCGCAACACTCAGATCCTACGAGCAATCACTTCAGAGCGTTACCTGAGAGACAGTGAATGCCACAACCCACAGATCAGGGAGACGAGGTGCTTATAGTCAGATATGATGGACAGCTTTTTATTTCCCAATGTCTTAATTTAACAAAGTGCTACATTCCATAGTTACAGTATGAGGAGTCGTTCTTGTCTGAAATAGAAAACCACGAAAAAGCACAAGGACTGCTAATATCACTCTATGGAAGCAGTGCAGTCCAGAGAAACCTCACCTTGGTGAACATCTGGCAGGAGAGACACCTTCAAACTCAGCAGCTGTGCAGTGCAGGTGCATCTCACCAGGGCAAGAGCTGCAGCTCAGGCAGGCTGGTTCCTCCAGCTGGAAATGGGGCTGTAGACGCCGAAGCGGTTGTGTGATGCCTACAATAAATTCTGGTTTGTGCTATCAGGAAAACCCAACACAGAGGTGAATGGCTCATCTTGTGATGAGTCAAGAGATTATTATTGCTGCAGCGAAGTCGCCGTCGCAGCTGTGCCTTTGCATGGCTGCGTTAGCAGTGTGACCACCCACCTCTTCAGGGGCTTGCGGCTCACCCAGCACGGAGGATGAGGAGGGCCCTTCTTGGCTGTTTTTCTTGTCCTGTCTCTTTCAAAAGAATCTGCTTGTTTGGCAATGCAGAGGTATAGATTAAATCAGTTGAGCGTTAAGAGACTGGAGGCATCAGCTCCCGCCTGAAACCCTCCTCCCCTCCCTGCCTGCAATCTGATCATTTCAAGCAAATGAATCAAACTCCAGGACTTGTATAGAGAATAATTTCAAGCCCCAGATCCAACGTCTACTGGTCTCGGATAAGAAGGGAAGGAGCTGAATGATGCTTGTGCTTTAAGGACCTGCAGAAATGGCACTGACATCAGGGGCACTGCAGAAAACCCTGCCTGTGCTCCAAGGGCTCCTACAAGCTTCATTGGAACTCAAGGCTGGCTTTGACTGTCCCTCTTGCCTCCAAACTGAGAACTAAGGTGAAGACATGGGGAGCCCCCAGGCTCTGGGACAGGTGCCCAGCCAAAACCAGCAAACACCTCCATTCAAACGGACATCGGCTGGGACCTCTCTGCACTGCTGAGCGGCTCAGCAAGTTGGCCAACGGTTGTCTTCTGCCAACCAGCAGCTCCCAACCAAGGTACCTGGGCTGGTGGCAGTTGGAGCCAGAGTCAGGCCTGGGTGTGAAGCTGGACCACAAGCAAAATCTTTGGGTGGCTATTCTGTCCCACAGGGTTGCCTTCTGCACAGACAGCAGAGCCAACACTGACCTGTGCATTCAGCTGGACCTCCCTTTTGGCTACAACTCTCCTGCTTGCCCAGTTTGTCCCACTATACTTTCCACTTTTCCAGTATTTGCAACTATTTCTCAGCCCCACTTGTGTCACCACTGATTTCCAGCATCCCAGCCACCCACTCCATGTCCTCAACGAGTGAAGCCAGGCTCCTGAGGACACCAGGACACCCAGCTGATGCACTCAGACACCACCTTTGTCATTCTGATGGCAGCGTTGCCTTTAATTTCTTAAGTTCATTATGTTCAGGAGGGAGAAGAGAGACAGCGAAATTGATTGCCGCTGTAGAAAGTCAGTGATTCCCAAACTGTGGATTTATTAGCACAGGGAATGGCCAGGGCACCTCCCCACCAGCCCTCCCAATCCATCAAATCAACAACCCACCCATAAAGCTGTTCCTGCATTGCTAGGGCTGCGGAACCTGCACTGAGACCTGCAGCCTCGCTCAGCCATCGCTCCTCCTCCTGACCAGCCAGGAGCTCTGCGTTTTATCACAATTGGTGCCGTTGTCACACGCTGCGCAGGCACAGCACCATCGACAGGAGAGCAAGAGGAGCCTGTCCTTCACAGGCTGCAATTGCACAAAACCCCGCTGATTCCCAGCTGTTTGGGTCATGCTGGTACATCTGCTCTGTTCTGCAGCATCACTGGCAGCTCCCCTTTTCCTGTGTTATTTCAGATCCCTCCTTCAGGCTACAGTTGTAAGCAAAGGACTCAGGCAGCCCAGCTACTGTCCTTTCTGCTCCAAGACAGACTCCCTCATGCAGACAGACCAATGCCCGTTGTCGCTGCTTATTCTCTGTACCTCCCTGGCTGGACCAGGCTAAAGCATTTCAAGAACATCCTGCAGTTGCCAATGTAGTCTTGTTCCCAGCCTGCCTGGCACTCTACCTAAAAAACAAGACTTCCTGGGGACGATCTCAAGCAAACCGTAACAGGGAAGTCATTCCACCTTGCAATGCTCATCAAACCTTCCCAGGAACAAACCATCAGAGAGCTCAAGGGACAGTATTTCCTCATTCCCAAAACTGCAAGACAGCCATCAATGCTTGACTGGACTGTTAACACCTCCCAGTCAACTCCAAGCAACTTAGGAATGAGAAAGAAATCAGGAGAGGTTAGTCCAGAAGGAAAAGTTCTTGTTTGCTTAGACTGATCACCTGTTACTGAAGAAAGAGGCTTTAATTTTGGGTAGGGTCTTCTGGACTTTACAGTGGAATGCCAGTCAGTTCCTGTTACAGACATGGGGCTGCTTTATAGCAAGGCAAAATTCTCCTGGTCAAAGTTTTGGGAATGAAAAAGGAGAGCTGCAAGCCCTGTGGAGCCCTGACTGGGAAAGCCTGTCCTAGAAGGATTAGGGTATGAAGAATGCCCAACGTGTTGATGGACCAGGTTTTACTTCCCATGCACTCAGCAGGCTGGACCACACACACCTCTTCGACTGAAAGACTTGCATTAGCAGCAGCGTTTTGAAACCAGGTTGTCTTGCCTGTCCTTCTCCAGGTGACTCAGCAGATGTGTGGGTAAGGCCTACAGGAAAGTACCTGGGCTCTGAAGAGCACTGCTTGTTCGGAGATGGACATCACATCTGATGACTTCATGTCCAGAGGAGGCCCTGACCCTCTCAAGATAGAACTCAGCTTCAGGGAGGTCTTCCGAATGTCCTCTCCACCTTGCAAACCCACTCACAGGCCCACAAGACATTTGCTCACCATCATCTACTCTTCACAATCTGACAGGCCTTTTCACCTTTACAAGGGATGACATCCTGCATGTGCCCCTCCTCAAACTCCCCTCCACATCTTTGGAGACTCAGTGGGATTTAATCTCAGGAGATGCGTGGTCTGGCCTTGTTTATCTGATCAGGTCTCCTCCAGCAACAGTTCCTGTTCCTTGTATGAAGGATTCCACACAGAACAGTGATCCCCACCTCAGAAACATCGATGTTTGGCATGAACCTCAGACTGAAGTCATTTCACAACCGTAAGCAGAGATAAGTAACACAGCCCTTTTTCTAGCTACTCTGACAGCATTTTTGTGCAAAGCAAGGTTAGTTTCCCCTGCTCAGTTCCTGTACCGCCTCAGGCACTGGCTGTCTCCCTCTGCAACCCGGTGCTAGCAGCCCAGGCAGCACAGCAGCTGGCCCTCACCCTGTGCCACCCCTGGACTTCACCTCCACAACCCTCTGCAGCCGTCCGTCCTACAGCTTCCCCTTTTCCCCCACGGCCAAGGGCTCCCAGCGTGACCATTTCACCTCCCCGTAGCAGACATCTCTCCAGCTGCGGCTGCCTCCACTTTCTGATTATTAGCCATGAAACCCTCGACACTGACAGCCACCCCCTCCGCAGCCTCTGGTGCCTTTCTGCATTTGGAGATCTGGAGACAAGACCCATCTAGATCCCCCAAAGATGCTGCTGCTCACACAGCTTTCAGGGGCTGAAACATGCAATTTCCAGTGGGTAAAGGAGACAGATTCTCTGCTTTCACTTCTCTGTGAATGCAGCCTTGTGAAGCAGATGAACCAATAACTAGCATCCTTCAAGCAGGAGGCAGAAGCTGAACCTCCAACCTGCCTCTTCTCTTACCTACTTGCACACTGAATAAAAGCTAAGAGATCCATGCAGGACTGTCCGTCAGGAGGTGAGCGCTGGTATTTATTGTGCTGTAACAGACAGTGCTGGTTGAAAATGGACTAGGATTTTTTGTTATGAATCAAGTGTCAAGGTCGTTCTTTGTCAAGGTCATTTGTGTCTCCAAGAAGTGTGGAGTAGAGCTGAAGGAAGAAAAAAGGGGTGAGAGTCGGGGAACCGAGTGCAGAAATGTGCTTCAGACTGTACCAACAACACTGTACATGGGGCACTTCTCGGGTGGCAAGGGATACAGTTCCAGTGTGTAACTCATTAATTAAGCAGAGCAGCTAATCTCAGCACTAATAAACTCTAGCTCAGGTAATGTAACATTTAAAATTAACAAACTGGAGTCATTCACAGTAAAGATTTCCATTCCTGGGTTAGGTGAGAGCTACTGTTATGAATAGATTACTGCCAGCCAGGACCAGAACAGTACACCAGGATAATAGGAAAATAATCATCCGTATGTATCAGCTCCAGCTGTAACAAGACGCGCTGTGGATCTGAATGAGGCGCCGGGTGCGAATGGGAAATCTCACTACTGTATCAAAACAAACATCACTGCGCGGTACACGTAGAGCAGAGCATGCCGTTTCGCCGCGGTGGTACCAACCACTGCTCGGTGGCTCGGGGCGGCGGAGAGCAGCGATGCAGCAGAAAGTCGCTTGTTCTTTTTCTCCCCCTCCTTCCTTTCTAAAGTCACGGGCTACCACAAGGGCACTGCAGTTCCATTCAAAATTCATCTTCAGAGCTGTCAGCTAAGAGCATGACTCGGTCCTGCATGCTGTTAAATTCCCTCTGCTAGGGGAAGAAAAGACACATGAAAGAGCACCACATGCAAAAAGGAAAGGAAGTGCATTTGGATCACCCCCAAACTCTCACCGAGAGGTCCTGGGCATTTCAACCCACACAAACCATAATCAGGCTGCGCTCGCTTTGCAGCCAAAATGGTTAGCTGGGGAGCGGGTGGGGGTGGGCTTTTCCTCTGCAGGTGCCATACCTTTCTTTTATGTCGCTTTGAGCCATTTCTCCTTCGGCGACTCATGATCTTAATGCTGTAGAGTGCTCCTAGGATAAAGAGGGCTCCAGCTATTCCAACTCCTACAGGAACCAGCATCCCCGACATGTATCCTGCCTACATGGAAGAGACAAGCAGAGCAGCACTCACAAAACTGTTCTTTCAGAGCTGTTTTCCACCACCCTAGGACTGCGATATATCCCTACGCTGCGCTCGTCTAAGGTTATTGTATCTGAGTCCCTGTCACCCGCCTGCACAGGATGAGCCTTGCTTCCAGGATTGCTTAAGCGCACCCCCAACCAGTCCCGCTCCAGGACCGAGCTGACAGCCACCTCGGCTCACTCACCATCAGCTTTTGCTACCAGACACGGCTTTGTGACAGCTGAGAGACCGCAGTGTGTGCCCGCTGTTAGGGGAGGAAACAATTCTGGTACAGGGTTGCAAGTGCTGGGGTGAAGTGTCTGTTAATAGGGGTGCACGGGTGAAGGAACACCTCGACCTCCAAGGGCCGGCAACCTCGAGCCACAGCAAAGACCTGCGAACACCCAAACAGCGTCACTATGTGCTGTGTGGAGTAAGCCGAGGGCTGCTCCAAGCTCCCCGGGTACCGCCAGCAGAAATCACGACATGGGTCTATGTCTGGCCACGTTCAGCAGAGCTCAATCCGGAGAGCTGAGCACTTCCTGGCACTAATCCGGACTAGCTGCGAGGTGCTGAGCAATGTGGTGACAACTTTCTTGGCACCCCGCTGCCCGCAGCCCTCCGCACCATCCCGCAGCCACCGGGGCGGCAGGAGCAGGCAGAGGGGAGCACGGTGCAGGCAGAAGAGCCGGTGCCTATGAGCCAGCATGCGAGATGGCAGGCACCAGCCGGGGAGTGGGCAGAGCGGGCAGGGAGCTGTTTTTGGGGAAAGGCTGTGCTGCAATGCAGGGGCGCTGACCTCCCTCAGGGGAGGTGGATGGGAAAGGGACCCAACATCCTCCTGGCCAGCTGTCTGCTGGCGTGTGTCTTTCTGTGGCCAAACTGCCCTCCAGTAAAGGGTATCACCGAGCTCTCATATTCCCAGAGACACACTGGAACTGCAAAGCAAGTGCCCTGGGGCACTAAGGCTGAATCTCTGCACTGGGACAGCAGCAGCTGGGTCTCGGAAGAAGCTGATGTGCGCAGCCAGGCTCTGCTCACACCTCGCTGGAGAAAGAATCAGTTTGCCCTTTCCCTGCCCACCCAGCCTGAGCCTCCTCGACATCCTATGCAAAATCTTTGTACAAAAAGCTTTTGCTTTGCTTGGGAAGGGGTCACTTGAATGAGCAAGACAATGACGTAGAGGGAGGGCAAGCGCACCTTCAGCTGGACTTAAGGGAAGGACATCAAATGTAAATCAGCTCTAATTCATTAGCCGTGATTCATATGTATGCACTGCCCGTTCAAAAAACAGAGATAGCATGACTAATTTATAATTACACATTTAAACATTTAAACTCCTTTGTAAAATATTCCCGAATGCTTGTTCTATTTTCTGTTTGAAATGAAAATTAACCCAAGTTTTAAAGTGCCAAATTGCTTCACCATCCTCCTCAGCATCCTCAGCTAATTCAGGCTGGGGGGTTCAATGGAGTAAGGGAGGCAGGTACAGCTTGACTCCCTCCCTCATTAGCACTGCCTTCGTTCACTCTGCAGCAACAGTGTCCTCTGCTGTGGCACTACAGTGTTACCCTTCATCATCTACACCCCCCAGTAGGTTTTGTACCTGCCAAGGGACACAGGCACAGGTCAGAGGGCTATCAGACACCTCTTAGCAAGCCTCACTTACAACCATGAATCTTCAATGCACTCCCAAACTGCAACGCAACATAACAACACATACACACACCATAATTGCTTTTCTTCCACGCTCTACGGAGGGGGAAGGAAAGCTATTCAGTGTGTGCTGCCCTGCCTTTGCACGCTTACCCGGAGAATGAAAGGACTTGCTTTCATCTAGGGCAGATACAATGCTAACAAGGGATGTTTTGATCTCTCAAACCCCTCCAGATCCTGTTTTAAATAGTAACACCTTTGTGCCTGGATCCCAAGGCTTGAAGGATCTTCAGCTGCATTGTACAGGTTCCCTGAACGCCCAGAAAATCCAGCCCTGCTCAGCACACGCGCTTGGAGGGGATCTGCGTGCCTGCACCCCTGTTCCCGAAAAAGAAGGTTAGTGAGAACACAGCTAAAAAACTGTATCTCTGTGAGGCAGTTAAGGTGCCTTAATTGGGTGACCTAATTAGTGTGTCGTGGGTTTTTCTATTTCTGGAACTCTGCTGCTGTCGTGGGTGGTGATGGGAGACTGGAAATTGCTTTTTAGCTTCTGTCCAGATGAGTTTCTGTATCAAAAATCACTAGTTTTAATACGGTGAACTCTCTAGCCTGTCAGCGAGCCTTTATCATGCCTGGTCAGCCCATACCCTTTTACAGGCTTCCCCCAACAGCTGGACCAACGGTTTCTACCCCCAAATCCTGTGATGTGAAGCAGATCCAGGACCTGTTCTCTCAGCCCTTCTGTGTCTCACAGCCCAACTCATGAGGGTTGCTGCACCCCCCTGACAGGAAACCCCTTTCCACAGGCAGCTCCAAAGCCACTTTTTTACCCCTTCCCCATGGGGAAAATGCAGCTTCTTTACAGATCCTAGGGATGCTTTTAATATACCCAATCCATGACCATGACCTTCCTGGCTCTGCAGGACTTCCAGATAACAGCAACTGAGGACTTCAGAGGAACTTCATGTCCATTATTCAGCATGCCAAATGCAACATGTGCACAGTGTTTGCAGGAGACTAGAGACAAATCTGTCACTGACCCGTGTTCCTGGTCCCATGCTCCCCACACCCTTCCCTCTCCCAGCAGGAGAGCCCTGATGGATACAGGAGGACACCGCTCAGGGATGTGGCCATCATGTGCTGGGATCTTCCTGCTGCAACAGGGAAGGACAGAGGTAGCCAAGAAGGTGCCAAGAGGGTAGAAGTGAAGGGTACGGCTTCAGTGAGAACGCCCCTGGGCTTGTGTTGTGCGGCCAGGGAAGGTCTGGCGTGAGCAGGTGACCCACACATGCTACATTCACTCCAGGCACTCAACCAGTCTTGGTGTCTGCTTTTTACCTTCATCGGGAAAACCATTCTCTGTCCTTTCAGCGTGCGCTCTGGCTCAATCCCAGGCCAATGTGATCTGCTATGAGCATAGATCGTACTAGACATGCCTCCTTCCTATTGTAGGCAGAAAACGAACTCAACAAGGGCTGGGCAGGAACCCACCATAAACCCTTCCAGTCCCCAGACCTGGAAAACAGATACCCAAACCCAGACTCTCTGTTCAGACTTGATGGTAAGATGCTGCTGAAATTTGGTGTGGATCACGTGGGAGGGCTGGGCTTATTCAGTGATGATCTGCTTAAGCTCAGAGATGTGTTTTCAGGGGCTGGAGTTTCCTATCAAGTCATTATACCTTGTGGTGGGGTTTTTTTGTCTATTAACTCTGATCCTGTTCAAGAATTTCCAAGCCCTGTTGAGTCACAAAATATTCTTGTCTTAAAACACTACTATCACCTAATTTCTAGCTTCATGGCTTTGCTGTCACCAGCACAAGATTTGGAAGGTTTCACAACCATTTCAAAATGTTAATATTTGCCCTAGGGCAGCACAGCCTAAAAAGCCATTCCTGCCTGTGGCTAGCACAATGCTTAATTCCCTGTACTGCCACTCTGTAACGTCAGGGAGAAAAGATCAGGGCTTATCTTCTCATCCTTCCGGTGTTTGCTTTTTCCTTCTAGGAATTTGCAGGTCTTCTTGCATGTGGAGGCAGCAGAGGTCTCATGCAGGACATGCAGCCTCGCACAGCGTGCTGCAGGAGGGATCCAGAACCAAGCTTAGGACTCAGAGAAAAGGGGTGGAGGTAAGTTACAGGGCAATAAAAAAGAAGTAACTCAGGTGGTCTGAAGAGAAGGTCATTTTCTCGTGCACAGAACTCTACTAAATACCCCTGTCCCTCCTTCTGCTCTTAGTTACTACTCATCAGGGATGTACTCTGGGCTTACATCACTATATACAACAGCAGCATCTGGCTCACTGCCTCCCAGAGAAAAATTTAAGCCCCTTCTCAATTGTCTTTGTAGAGATAATGAACTGCACTGACAAGACTTTATTCCTGCAAGTAAAAATGGTTTTGCTTTTAAAGTAATTGAAATGCTGAGCCTCCTACCTTATCTTTCAGTTTCTCCATCCAGCTTCTCACTGAAAAATAAGACAAAAAAAGCTGTAATCATGTTACTTATGTTATATTAATTAGTAACGAATGGTAATGATAGTATTAAAGTAGACACTAATTAACTTGACAAGCTGATAACACTTTTCATTAGACTTCCTCTTTTCTCATTCATGAAAAAGAACAAATGCAGCAAATCAACACCAAACTCTTCAAGCAAGTTGGCAGGTAAGAAGCTTGACTTTTGTCTGTGCAATTCGCACCTTCAGAGTGATTAAAAAAGGAAGATGAAAAACAGTATTTCAGGTTGTGGCTTTTTAACCAGCACTTCTCATACACACACTGGGATCTCTGACAAGGAGAAAACCTTACAGGGTGGGTATCGCCTTCCACTGGCCTCCTTCACGTAGATTTTCTTCCTTCTGTTTGGCAGAGCCTGTAACAATGCCTAAAAAAGTATTATTCCCTGTCTTTCATTCCTCTGACATCATGGAAGCAGTCACTGCCTGTTCTGGGAAGCCACCAGGTCACATGTGAGGACTGGGATCGCACTGGAGGTGCTAAATTTCTAAACCAAGTGAATTTATACCGCTGCCACAGAGACTTTCATTTCCCAAAAGTTAATGTAAGTCCCATAAAATACGATACCCAAGAATTAAGAGTCTTTTGTGGCATGTACTTTGGGTTGAAATACTCAGCTAATCTCAAAGAACTGCAAGCGCTCAGCAGCGGGTGCGCGACTCATTAACTCCCCAGGCGGCTGGATTCATCCGCACTGCCCCGGAGACAAAATGCTCAGCCTTTGCGGTATCTGCTAATACTTTAACAAATTCCTGCTCACAGGCACGAGGCAAGAAAACAGTTAAAAGCTGGTTTTTTTCTGAGTTCAGCAACTATGCTGTGTTTTAAGCCCTGACCACAGATCCCTGTTTCTCCAGGAGGACAATGCCACAGGCACAAGGAGACTGTTGGATGCACCAACATCCTTGAGGCATATTTCTCCCAGGATTCATTAAATCCCAAATGCAGCACACCGTTCATGGAGTGAGGCCCTATTTCCAAGCCTGTTTTCTTACAGACGCTCCCTTCACAGCTTGCATTAGCACGATTAGAGTCTGCACATGCACATACACCGCTCAGGTAACCATCCTTTTGAAATGACTCACTGTGAATGATGAGGGTGCAGCAGTAGGGCCACCAGTAAACAGCCTTTTTACATCTCAGATACCACAGAAGCACAGCAGCTAGGAAGTAGTAAGACTCATCCCAAACATTATCATCACTGAATTAAACTGCATCATTTTAACAGGTTCAAAAAGATTTGAATATTCTCTTTTGTAGATATTAGTAACATGACACTTTCCAAACAGAAGGATCCCAACTTACCTGGAGGTGGAAAACCAGTGTGAAATAGGCACAAGAGCAAACTCACCTATCTCTGATGGGTAGCTAAGGAATAAAATGAGGGATCCAGGAGACAGACACCCACAGCACTGGCAGAGGACAAGAGCTCTACTGTTATCAACTCTTCCCACCATTAGTCTTGACCTGCATGGACTAAGCCGTAGTAAACTCAATTTATGAAGGTGCCATCACCATCATTCTCTTACAGCCCAAGCCTGCATGCCTCAAATTTCACTCCCAGGGGAATACCAAAGCTGAAGGAAATGCACGGTGCCCCTGGTCTAGGTTTCTCACCTGGGTTTCTAGATGTAATACTAAGCCAAATACTAGGTGAATATTAGAATTTCAAGGAGACCCCCTATGCCGCTGCCTTACTGATGAGCATGGGAGAGACCAAACGTCGTGAAAATTCTGCTCAAAACCACAAATATTGCAAAACAGAGGAATTCATTCCAAAATTCTTGCCAAAGAGCCTTCTCGTGACTCTCACATTTAACGATGCTATCGTATTTTATTCCAGGCTGCCAGGAGGAGCAGTGATGGTGACACACAGTCACACAGTAACAGCCACAGCTTCGAAACCACAGCGCACATTTTGAAGGTATGGACTGATGTCCTCCACGCACATCCAGACAGCTACACACGTACACACGGTGCGTGCACACAGCCACTTAAAGCTGCTGTGATGCTCGGTTCGCCCCAATTCCAGCTGAACACGAAGCCTATATTTACATATCTCTCACAACACTTAGATGGGGTGGGTGATCTCATCAGTAGTCAACCCACTTTCTTGCAGCTTAACAACAACAGTGCCTCTAGAGCAGCAATTAACTCCAGAGTATTTCTGACCAGTCATAGGCAGATGCTAATCTAATGCTATTTTACTGCCTACTTCCAGTACACACAAATTCTGGCTTCATTCCCCTCTGCTCCACAAAACGACAGCAGCACATCCGCTGGGACTCACAGACACTACAGTACAAATCTTTATTTGCTATTTATACAATTGCTTATTATTAAAACCGACCTTGTTTTCAGCCATGTAGAGCACATGTTGGATGCCTTCATGAATCAGCCTAAGCCACAGGAAAAACAACACAACGTGATTTCTTCCCAGACTGGACGCCTCTCCGAGAGATGCTCTAACGTAGCCACAAGCTGGCTGGCTGTGTGAAAGCCTCTGACCTGTGCTAGAGGAAAATAATAGTCCCAAATTCGGGAGGTTAAGGCAGCAGGAGGTCAAAAACCTGGCTGGCCCTTCAATGTCCTGACAGGACTGCACTGGTGTGTGGCAGCAGCAGGTCAGGAGTGGAGAGCATGGAGCAGCCGCAGCCATGGTCCCAGACCCCTGGCTCTGCATCCGGTCAGGCTGGGGCCATGACAAGTCAAGGAGCACTGGATTACTGTGAATTATAAACACTTTTCATGTCGTTAATGCACAAAACTGTTCTAACACCTTTGAGGAAATGACGAGCCCCTGTGTCATTAAAAATGAGTGCTTACTGCTCCAATTATTTACCCATATGCAGGCACTACGGGGTGTGGGTAGGAGATAAAGCACTTTTTCAAGTTAGAATTGATATCTATGCTAAATGGCAATTAATTCTGGATTTCAGGCACTAATTATGCATCATTATCTACAATTAATATTCTGAACTTGGTCTTGGAAGACAAAAACATTGTGGGTGGCACCTTCTCATAAAAATGCAACGCTCTCCAACAGCACTAGGTGACCCACCAGTGAGGCCAAGCAAATAATTAGTAACAAATACTCAAATGCATTTATTTTTCATCACCTCCTTTTTTTTCTTTCCCTGATCATTGAACGTCCTGAACAAATTACAACAGTCTCTGGGTGTGAAATTATTAACAAGTGTCTGCAGTGCTGGCTCATCTTCCATGTCATTTTAAGGATGGTGACTAGTCCAAACTCTCTGCCTTGGCTTAATTTTGATCCCTTGGTTTCATGGGGAGCTGAGTTAGATGAGTGTGGAGCACTTCTGAAAATTACATACGTAATCTGACCTTTCCTCAGTGATTTATATAACGTCTACATCTCTGCAAATTAATTTAAAATAACATATAGTTTAAGATTAAGCAGGTCAGAGGCATGGAGGAGGGGCATGGTTGTCTGGCATTGGCATCAGAGCAGTCCAGGATGAATTCAGACAGCTACAGATGCTTCATGCTATTTGTAGCTGTTTTTACCCACCTTTCTGCTTGAAAATGTACAGCCAGCTATTCAGAAGCCACGGTGCCAGCTAAAGAAGTTAGGCTGATTCGCAGAGGTAAGCAGCAGGCTGCAGTGCCTGTCTGGCCCCTGCCTGGATTAACCTGGTCCAAAGGCACAGCCAAAAAGCCCCATGAGCAAAACCTTTCTGAAAGTCCAGGTTTTGCCAGATGCTGGCTGAAGGTCCAGGAAGAGGCAAAGGTGACATTTGAGGGTCTCCAGTACATGGCACTGGATGGCCCAGCCTCTCCTTTCACCACCAAACTCTTCAATGCTATAAATCCAAACAACCCCTGGTGGGAGAGGGCTCTTGTGTTCCCATCTCTCTCCTTTCCACTGTGCCCTACAGCTCCGCACCCCCTACAAGAACAGTCAGCCACAGTCATTCAGTTTTTTGTGAAGCTCCTCTTTATATAGCAGGTGATCAGATATAATTTACAATGGAGAATTGAAGCGGAACAGGTTTGGAAGCTGCCTCCAGGTTCAGCTGGAAAGATCCTTTGACAATGAAGTATTTGCATGATTTACATCAGGGAGAACTCCAGTATTTGTCACTTCTGACCAAAGAAAATGAAATTAATGGCAAGACAATGGCAAGACAGGCCATATGCACTGCAAGTCTAAACCACACACTGACACTTTCCTCCTAGGCAAGAGTCCGACCTCTCTCTGCTCAGGGATCTTGCAGCACTCTCAGCTTATGGGCCTGAAAAGTCTTGCTACCAACAACTCACCTGAAAGGAGAGAGGATGTTAGCTGAGGGCAAAGGTCTGGAAAATGCACACAAAACATTTACTGCACAGGAACTCCCATGGCTACTGTGCATCCCCATCACGGAAAAAAGTGGGTGCACACGTACCATTATTGGCTGTGCTCTCCTTCCCTGACCCTTATCGGGCACCTTCACTCATGATCTCACTTTTCGTTGCTGTTCAGAAAACTATCCACCTTCAAGTTCTTTATTGGTCAGGTCTACTGAACCCCCTTTTGTCTGGGAAGCTGCAGGGTGTCCAACCCAGGCTCTGCCTTTAAGCCTTACCATATTACACCACCAAATCTCTTGTCAAAGGTTTTTCCCTGCTTCTCTCACCACCCACCTCTAAAATCAGGAGCACAAGTCCTCTGGGCTTCATGCTTTGCCAACTTTCAGTAACCCTAATTGCCTAATTATCCACTCCAATGCAGTGATAAAGCTGCTTAATAATTCTGTTCACTTCTCATTCATTCTCTCCCTTCCCAGATAAGAAAACGCAAAGACTTTACCTTCTGGTGGAGATTTTGATCAATAATTCATGCTGCCATCATTTCTATCTCCCCCTTTCCCTCTTGGATACCCTGCTGCTTTATCTTGTCACTTTAGTTTCATCTTATCAGCTTGTTTTAATTATATTCCTGTTTTTAATCATGAACTAAAGCAATTCTATTTTTCCATAGCTAAACCAGCGTATTATCCTTCTGCCCTGTGCATCTCTCTACTTTCAAATCCAGCATACATCTTCATTCCAGAACTTCATCTTGATACTGACACATCCAGCACCTTCTCTTTTAAAAATTCTCCACCATTAACATCATACCTGTGGTGAAAATGTGGCACCCAAGCTTCTATACACTCTCCAAAAGGCAGAGGAAAGGACTGAAGGATGGTTTTATAGTTAAGCTGGAGTTCAGGTAACCTGACCTGACCATTACATCTCTAATTCCTTAAACGCAATAAGCTAAGAGAGCTGCACCAAGATTCATTCTGAGAAATCAGAAAATACCAGTCACCCCAATATGCTCAGGGCATGAAAAGATTTTGATCTAACAGCTACTGTTAACTGCCTTCACATCTGTCTGAAATCAGAGACAACCCTATCTCAGGAACCAGAGAAGCTGTTGAAGGACAAGGTCCCCGCTGCAGCAGAGGACAGTCCCCACCACAAGCAATCTGTGTGTAGGACAAGATGCAGGAGGTAAAGATGGACAGAGACAGAGCAGCTCTTTTCGTGCCTCAGCAATACTTGTTGGGGATGCTGGGTTTTGCTCTGCATTCCTTCCTTCATGGTCTTCATCCCACCCATGGCTACGGTTGTTGTAAGGCAGGAAAAAGTCAGCTTGGAATATCTGCAAGAGTATGGAAATTGTAAATACGTAGTGAGGAGGCTTTGTGTAGGTGACAGTACAGTGAAACGTAACCGCATCTCACAGCCGGTGCAGCTCAGCACAGTTCTGTCGCCGCCTTTTTTCCAAGAACGTATTTATTCACCTCTTTCATGCCTGGCTGCATTCCTGTCCTCTGCCATGAAGCGGCTGGGGTTTGGCATTGCTTCTGGTTAGGGGTAACAACAGATAGTATTCAGGAGTAGTAAACTTCATCCTTGAAGCTTAGACTTCGCCAGAGACCCCGCTGCTAGAGCAGCTACCTGTGTGAGCCTCTGCAGTGAGAAAAGAGGACATCGCTGTCCGTCCTCCAAAGTGCTTGTTCAATCTCCGTTACATACATTACAGCAAGAGGTTTGCTATAGTTAGTGTTCCTCTTCCCTCACTCAGACACGCATTTCCAAGCTGTACTCCTCACTCCAGCAAAGGAGAGCTAGTTAAAGTGTAAAAACTAAAGAAAAGATCAATTACTTTAAACCAATCTATCTACACCCAGCAATCCACCCTATTACATTACAGATTTCATCCCTTTCTCTTCAGGTGAGAATTTCTTTTAAACGAGGCTAGTGAGAATAATTTCACAGAAATGCTCCGTGCTTCATCTGCTCAGTTCTGACAAGTTAATGGCACAAGGCTACATCAGCTCCTTTTCCTTAAAAACCACAATTGCCAATTCATTTACTAGCACAAATAAGTAACACAGAAAATGGCATTTGGCTGGAAGGCACCATATTTTTAATTCCAGAAGGAAAACCGTATCTACTTGATGGGGATTTTGATGAAAGCCTTTCTCCCCAGGCCCAATTCAAGAAGACCTGAACGGCCAGATAACCAAACGGCAAACTGACAATTACCATTTAGTTTTCAGAAAAAAACATTTTGGTTGAGCGAACTTTGAATTAACAAACTGAATTTTAATAGTTACCATGCAACTGTCTGGTTTAGTACCCGTACAGACTACAACCTCTTCCCCATCTGCCCAGCTGGGTTGCCTGGCTGCACACTACTGCCTGACACAACCTACTCAAACCTTTTCAGACAGACAGGGAGATGGGGAGGACAACGCAGAAATGGGCTTCCTAACTCCTTCCTGACCTTATCAATCCTTTTGACACTGATTTCCCTATGGCATTAAGTCAGATTTCTCCTTTTCCCTTGCAATTTTTAAGCTGTTTTCCTCTTTGATGTGCCCATTCCAAGTAGTCAACTTGCAGAGCTTCTGCCTCTGCATTGCTCTGTAAACTCAGTTTTTCTGCAGTGCCTTGAAAACACCTGTTGGAGTAGACAAGCTATTTGTTTCCCCCTATGTGATCCCAGACAGGCACAAGATGTTAAAACAAAGCCAAAGTAGAAAACCTCTCAGCATCCTAAGAGTAAAAGGCATCAGCAGGATGTGGCTGTGAACTGACTGTCACTGTTGTACGATTAAACATTTACTGGATCACACCGTGTCCAAAAGCTGCGTGCACTCTGGGAGAGGAGATGCAAACCTTGCTTATGGAAATGGCAATGCCTCCGCTGCAGCACATGCTGGACCAGTTTCTCCACTGCTCTGCCCTGGCACAGCTCCTAGAGCAACACACAGACTTACCAGCAGCGAGAATCCACTCTGTTTTAGCTAATGGGTTTTTTTGTGTGCTGAACATGTTCATATTCACCAGCTTTCATTCATGATATAGTCACAGTGTCCATACTGGCAACATAAAGCATTCTTAAAAATTGAATGAGGATGCCTTAGCTGCCAGCTGGCTCAGCCACTTGTAGCTAGCCCTCCTCCTCTGTAAAATGCATGTCATCATCTGAAAAAGTGTTTGCAAGACTTAAGGTACATCCTACCAAACTTCAAGCCCTTATCTGAGATGCCCAAATTAAAAGTCTATCTACCTTCAATGACCAGAGTCACCGAGAGAGAGACCATCACCTGCACAATGTCACCCACCCCACTCCAGCTGTGATTTTTCCTCTGAAGAAGCCCCTCTCTTCTGCTGGCTACAGACAACCGAGCAGCTCTGATGCCAAACTGCCTGGATGTTTCCAAACAGAAAGTCTCACCCGGGAGAAGTGCACATCATGAGACAAGATGGGTGACGGAGAAGGAGGAAGCAGGGAGGTGGTGAAGCCAGAGGACCTGGAATGGAGCACACACAATACTGCTATTGACACGTGTTGCGAGTTATTGCACACAGAAGCTGCCTGATTCCTTCGCTGACAGTGGTATCTTCTGTCCCTCCCTCTGCAATCCAACCTCTGCACCATCAGTCTTATCGAACCAGGGCGAGAAAGAAGTACCTTAAAATCTCCTATAAAGACGCAACATGCAATGGCTGCTCTACAACATAAATGTGCCAGGATTGCAAGATCTAATATCCTGAGGCTAAAAGCAAACACAGCATGGTCTCATGGGCAATCTCCATTGAAAACTCCAACCTCCAGGTCCGCTTGGCTGAGTCACAACAGACAGCAAACCCTGATGTGGGGGCTAAAAGGGCTCCCAAGGGCTGCTAGAAGGGGCTCTCAAGGGCTCCCAAGCCTGCCAGCAGGTGTGTTTCCTCTTCAGCTCCTCCCCAAGTGAAGCAGCATGCACAAAGCAGTGTATTGCTTTCACGGGCGTTTTGGGTTCCTCTTATTGCTCTTTGGAGATTTTTAACCCATTCTCTGGGTCACGGGTGTCTGGGTTGATACAACCCACCTGGTCACTGCAGCGAGCAATGAGGGTCTATGCACAAGTCCAGCCCAGCATGACTTGGGCTGGAGAGGGGGGAGCCACAGAGGGACTTCAGCTGGGTGGCAGGGTGAAGCATCTGCATGGCAAATTTGTACAAGAATTCAGAGTGCAGGGATCAGCAAAAGCTCGGCAACAGATACATCAGTGCTTTGAAAAAAGCACTGGAAAGCCCATGAAGGCTTTCTTTCTTGAAACACACAGCTCTTCAATTGCTGCTTTTATGCAGTAAGATAGTGGTACGCAATACTAATTATGTAGTAAGATAGTGGTACGTAAATAAACGACACAGAAGAGCTATCTTAAAAAGGGTACTAAAGCTGTAAAGTCCAGACTCGTGAGTAAAGAAACACTCCATTTTGTATATTCAGCAAGATACCATTTCTAGTTGCCCATTAGTTTTTTCTCAGGGGTCTCCAGTAAAAAAATTATTGATGGTTTATTTTCTCCTCTCTTCATACACTGGAGCAGGTAAACTCCTGCTAAAATGATCTTTAGAAGTCTGGGTCAAACACCATGGAAAAATTTGAGCCCAAACAGTTAAGATTTGGTAAAGTTATTAACAGCTAGAATATAACAGAATATAAATCCAACAAATTTAATGATTGGCATGGCTGTTATTGCCAGGTAAGCCACACGTGTGTGGAGATTTACAGAGCCATGCCTTATGGGGGAAGCATTACCCTTCCACAGTAAGCACATCTCAACCTGAACAACAGCGTTTTTAAAGTGCTTTAAGGTATGTTTCCTGGTTTATAGCAGCTGGGGATGCAGCCCTAGAACATAAATTCTTCCTACCATCTCGGGGCTCTGTGTTGTGTTTGCAACCTGCCCAAGTCTTCTTGGGGATCAGAGAAAACAAAGCGCGGTCAATAACAGTGCGGAACCGCTCTGCGGCGGTTGAGAAGCTGTGCCATCTGATGCCACCGACGCTGAGAGCCAAGTTGCAGAAATGGTTCGGGGATCTCTGTGCTTACATTAAGCTTTTACCTCTTTCTGGCACCAAGTCTCCCTGAAAGCACTGGTGGTTTTGCCTGAGCTACGACTGTAGGATTTGACCCCGTATACTTGGAGAAAGAGAACTTGAAATGGAAATTGGTCACATGCTACCTTTTAATGCCTATTTTTCAACAAGCTTATTTTCCACTCCATAACCCAGCACCCTTTCCCATAATCTGGGAAAGACAGATACATTTTTTGCAAATTAAAACTAAATGTCAAGTCGCTGTGATGGGGGGAGCTGAAGAAGCTGCAGATTGAGAGCGTCTCATGCATCCCTCTGATAAACAGCATCTCGTTTCTGCTGCAGGACGGCAGCAAAACAACAGTTGCTGTTATCTGACTAAATACTTTCTGAATCTCCAGCTGAAGCCACGTGATTTTCCCGTCTACAGAGAGGAGAGGGCATTTCTCCGTGCGGCCACTCAACCCACCCATTCAGCCCTCTCTAAATTCTAGCCACATAGACCTTCGTGTCCTCCTGACAGAGCCCACATCCTTACTGACTTCAGAGGATCAGCAGCTAAACTGCAAAATTTCTTTTTGCACTTCAGTTTATGTCTGACATTAATCGGGCTCCAAAAAGAATCTTGGCTTGCTTTTTAGCTTCCATAAAGAGCAAATGTAATTTTCAGAATAATTTTTCCTAGGGACACTGTATGAAGGATTTGCCTGCAGCAAGCAAGGCTGAAATAGGGTATTTTCCCTTTATTTGTATTTAAGAAAAAAGAATTTGTTTTTCTTATTTCAAGATTTGGCCTTTATTTCAGCTGGCAAGATGCAGCACTCATCATGAACTGACATAAAGATCAATAAAGTACTAAATGGTTGGAAATGAAAATGATGGAGTTGACCTTTAAAGGAAAAAATAGATATTGAACTGTGTTTTCAGCAAACAATTATTCTAGTAATTAAACCACAAAGCTCTGAGCATCGATTACGTACTAGAAATAAAATCTGATTCTCTCAGAGACTCATTTTTATGCAAATACTTGAGAACATGAGCAGATTAAGCACTGTCCAGGGTTAACCACAAAAGAAAAAACGCACTTGCTTCTGTTTGCTAACAAATAAAGTCTGATCCCGCATTCCTCTTGCATCAAGAACTGAACATCGATTCCCACTATGATTCGATGCTTTTGTGATGAAACGCCAAATGGGGACTTAAGGTTCCTGATGCTGGTTCGACAGCCTTGCAATTGACTTCTTGTATAACCACAGGCAAGTAAATTAACCTCTGTTATTCCATTTCCCATCCTTACCATGGGAATATTAAGGGTATAATACATAATATTTAGTCTGTCTTGTCTGTCTTTTCCGTCTCTCTTGTGAGTTGCTCCTGTCAGAGCCTCTTCCTACATATTTTTATAGCCCCTACAGTAATATTTCCATCTGGATGTGATGTTATAGAAGCTAATAAAAATACATATATTAAATCACAGTAAAATGTTCTTATTCAGAAACAAATGCTCTTTAGGAAGCCATTATTATAAGTACCAAAGGATCTAGGGTGCTAAGGAAAAACAAATATATTCTCCTTTCCCTACCCTCATCAGCATCCACTCAGATTGTATTACCTGTTGTTGAAGACAGGACATGCAGAGAAGTTTTCACTGAAGTTTGCAGGGAGAAGCAAATTGTCAAATAAATGTAACACCAAAGAGGGAAGGACTCTGCTGCTCAGAAAGCTGCTCCGAGCATGCATTTGTGACAGACATTGAACCTGATCTTACCCCAGGAAGGAACATGAAACATGGGGACAACAGACCAAACTCAGCCTTACCCTACGTGGTGAAACTCCTAGAGAGTTGCACCATTTCCACCAGAGTATGTGCCCTGGCCAGGCATCCTGTCCCATTATATGCCTGTAGTGCCCACTGATACCTTCACAGAATCACACAACGGTTTGGGTTGGAAGGGACCTTAAAGACCATCTAGTCATACCCCTTGTCGTGGGCAGGGACACCCTCCACTAGACGAAGTTGCTCAAAGCCCCACCCAGCCTGGCCTTGAACAACATAAGGAAAATAGTGCATGCCACCAGGAGAAGCCTGACTCCAGGGAGGAGATGATACCCAACAGCTACTTATCAACCTGGGCCTGCCTTGACTTCATATTTGGTGCTAATGAAGGGTCCATAAAAAGATGCTGCTTCGTGTAATTCACATAGTCCCTTACCTGCTAAAGACAACATGAACCTGATGATACTCATATACACTACATATTAAGCCCAAAATGGTCAATACTCATCTCCACTTATGGTAAAAGTCACAACCGTGAAGGCTGAAAATCTGTGGAGCAAAGCAACCTTATCCAGTCGGGGAAGAAGAGAACTGGAACAGTTTCATTAGGCAGGTGAAGAAAGTGAATGGGTTTTCCCAAAACCTCTCCGAAGTCCCTGTAATGTTCACAGCACACCTATGGAAATTGGAAATCACAAAGAGGGGAAAGGGAATGAGCAAAGGGCAAAGCAAATCAGTGGGGAGACAACATGGAAATGGTAGGACTTTACTAGTTGTACAGCTATTTTCCAGTGTGCTTACACTTCCTGGTGATTTATTCCTGCTGTCTACAAATGGCTTCTGTCACTGGCAGATTTTATCCCCTACAAACCAGAAAACTCCAGAAATTACAGCACTCTTCAGAGGGCAGGTCACTGAGAAGGATGTGGAAGAGCCAGGTACCAGGAGACTGCTGATTAGACTCCGAGCTCCAAGAAAGTGATGGCACAAAAATACTTCGTGCCTGGAAGTGAGGCAGACTGGGAGGTAATGACCCACAGCATCACGCCAAGGCAGCATGAATGATGCCTTCTATTTGCCAAGTTGCCAATAAATGTCATGTTTGAACAAATGCTGCGCCTGTGAGTGTCCGTGCATCCCTTTGTCGGGGACCGCGGGCATAGGCTGCTGACTCCTCAGCTGCCGCAGAGTCCGGGCGCATTTTGCGGAAGAGCTGACGTGGCGGCTCTGGTTTCACTGGTTCTGTAATTAAGGCTCCCCTACCTGTGCGTGCTCCTGCACTGGGGCAATCGGAATCATTTGTCACCCTCCACAGCTGTGCACGTTGCCCATGTGCCAAAGGGCGCCTGAAGCATCTTCCTTGGGAACCATACGTAAACCGAGCCCTGGGAGCCCAACAGCACTGTGCTTGGGCGACCCCATCAAGGTGGATATCACGGTGTCGGAGTGGGGAGCCCTTTGCACAGGGGACAAGTGGCACAACTGCTGAACAGGGCTCTGGCTGTTCTGGTCCCCAAACAAGCACAAGACCCATTCACCACAGCCTATCATGACCTGCAAGCTCAGGTTCCCACCACCTGAATGGGGGAGACTTAACACGTGCAGCAAGGTTAAAGGGAGCTTTAGAGATGTTCCAATGCCCGTTCCAATGCCTGACAGCCCTTTCCATGAAGACATTTTCCCTAATATCCAATCTAAACCTCCCCTGGCACAACTTGAGGCCGTTTCCTCTTGTCCCGTCACTTGTCCCTTGGGAGAAGAGACCAACCCCCCTCACTGCACCCTCCTGTCAGGGAGCTGTAGAGAGCAATAAGGTCTCCCCTGAGCCTTCTCTTCTTCAGGCTGAACCCCACCAGCTCCCTCAGCCGCTCCTCACAGGACTTGTGCTACAGACCCTTCCACAGCTCCATTGCCCTTTGAATCTATCTATACAACGGAAAGATTCTTCCCAAAGGAAAGATGCTTTGAGTCTATCAATGCAATGGAAATCCAGTGTCATGGGGGACAGGAGAACTCACAAACATTACACTGTTTTGTTCCAAAACAGCAATCGTGGGCTTCCTATCATAACAGGACTTTCCAGGCCTCAGGTGAGATACTCTTAGAAACCCATGAAACTCTCTCATCACCACCAATGGGAGCCAAACTCGACCTTGATCAAGCAAAATCCCTGCAATATGCCAGTGAACAGGGCCTAAGGATCATCTCCCTGACCGTTGATAACTAGGACAAACCAGGAAACTTAGTGCTAACCAAAATCCTGGCTCTGGCCATCTTCTGCATTGTGAGAGTGATGAAGAGACGACACCATCCAGAAGGGATTCAGGCACCAGGAGCACTGCCGAGCGCCCTGGGGAAGTGACTTCTTGTCTCTGAGTCACAGCTCCCCAAATGCGGAAGAGGGTTAATGAGATCAACCAACTCTGAGAAGCACCTTGCACAAGACCTGTTCTGCAGAGGGAGCTGGACACTATTACTTGTAGAGCCCTCCCCGAAACTGCACGACACGGATAATTACTCAGCTCTTCTATTTCTAAAGAAGCCAGTGCTTCACAAGCATTGGAAAATGATAAGGTGGTGTTTGTCATAAACGCAGTAATTATACCTAAAACTCTTCATTAACATGCAAATGACAAGTAACAAATTGGAATCAAGCATCTACAATTAGGCTAAAAAGCCATGGCAATTCGTTATTCTTTGTGAGAAATCATTTTTCACATGATTTATTGTGAATGAGGTCTCATTATGTAATGATATTTAGCTCTTCCACTGCTTTGCAGCTTTATTAATTGCACTCACAACAGTTCTCTGACAGAAGCAAGCAGTGTTATCTTCATCTACGGACTGGGAATCCAAACCTGAAAGCAGCGATGGGATGCATTTACAGCCAGAGGCAGGCAGACCCAAAGCCAGTGAAGAAAGCGGGAGCAAAATCTGCAATTACCTTCAGCACAGACAGAATTCTGTTCCAGCTGAGAAGAGGAATTTATATTTCATCACGAAGAGGTTCAGACCAGCATGGAGTTCTTCTGCCAACCTCACCCAAGGTCCTATTTTACTGTCATAACAAAAATTATCTCGGTGACACTTCCCATTCAGTTAATAGCAAAGCTTCTTAACGAAAGTTGGCCCATGAGGCAATGACCACTCAAAGCCAGTGGGAGTTTCCCAGTAATGACTCAGACACCTAATGGCAATCGAACCAAAATGGTTTGACTGAGTCTACACTGACTGAGGCTAAAGCAAGTCTGACAGACAAAAACTCTCCTAGGAGGCAGAATGTGACAGTCTGATGCTGGGCTATCCCAAAAGAAGGACCACAAATATATTTGGTAGGCAAAAGATGGAAAAGGCAGCCCGCTTTGTAGCTTGAAAAGGGTGAAACGGCAGATCTCAAACACTTTAGCAGTGTCTCTGAAGGGGAATGCTTTGAAGGAGAGGAGGAATTTTGGTTACCCGATAGATTGGCAACTTCAGGTTATGCGCTGTGGTAGGACCTGGCATTTTTGGTTCTGCACGAGGCCAAATACAACCCCCCGACAAGCAGACCCGGTTCCATGAGGCTGATGGTGTAAAACCATACCGATGGGACTCAGGACAGCAAACTAGCATAGTGCCTGGCCATCACCTGGACCCTGCAACTCCTGGTTCCTCCTCAGATTTCATCTATGTCCTGGAGAGGTGCCCTGGCTTGAGAGAGCAAACTCCAAACCAAGCAGCAGCCCTACCTCCACATCCCTCTAGCCTTGTCCCCCTTCATCATAAGTCCTCGCATATTAATTGTTCTGGAGTGGCTATTGCAGGGGCTGCAGAGAAGCAAACCCTCCCTGTGCTCTGCAGCATCTATTAACAGCTGTGGGTGAGACTTTGCAGACAAATGAATATCCCAAAATCTTGTTGAAGTGTGCTGCCACCCACTGAACCTTGTAAAATCATCACTACCTCCCAGACTGCTCTGCAGGGTGCTGCAAGTGGAAGGGTTAATTTATCCCCCAACCGTCTGTTATCTGCATTTCCCATTTATTTCACCTATGGCACAGTTCCTGCTCAGCGGAGAAGGCTCGATTAACATCTGCGTGACTTCAGCCTCCGTGGGGTTTGCTGCCAGCCGCACTCACACCCAGTGCTGTGGCGTTCTCCATCCCAATCCTTCCGCTCAGAAATGAATGGACGGATCTGGTGTTTCTCCAAGCAGATTAAGATAATCTGTTACAATTTACTTACACTGAAAGGGCATTATCCTGATTGGAACTGGCCAGAGACCACTCTCTGATTAGGATAGTGATATGAGGTAGCTTTAAGATGACATTTTGGAATATGAATCTCTGAATGAAGTCCTGATTTTGTTGCCATCATCTATTCAAATAACGAAGAAATGATTTGACGTGCGAGAACCTTCACAAAATGATCTGGATAAAGCTTTAGAGCTTAATCCGCTTTCAAAGTAGCAGCAAATGTTTGTTATCTAAATGCTGATGGCCAGTCTGTACTGCTCAGCTTCCAAAGCCCACAGAATGGGCCAGAAAGTTTTCTGTTGACTTGACAAGTGTTGTATCATGTCCTCTAGGAAGACAAACTCTGCAGAGACAGGCATATAAGCAAGGAACTGACAAGCCCCAAGGAAAGAGTAAGCAAAGGACTCTTTTAAAACTCATTATCATAGTGGCTTGATTGCACTGTGGTGTTAATGGATGGTAGATACACTGAAGAACTGAATTCACATGTACAGGCTTTCCAACCATATGCAACCTGACTTCTTCTTGATGACCACCTCCCTAGCTTGACTCGACCCTTACATGTCAGCAGAGCAATGCTCCAGGCTCCCTTCTCCTCCATGGCCCCAAGCACCAAGCAGGAATCACCATGCACCGACCAGCTGCTTCATGCTCACCGGGTGAAACATGCAACAGGGTCAGAGCTCAAAGGAAGCCTTCCCCAAGGCCCGTGTCCAGCTGTGGGGCAGCTGTTCCTCCTGAGATCTCCAGGTTCTTGTCCTGTGTCAGGCTATGTGCTCCATCACTCAGAGATTCAAATGCCCCCCAAGCAAATGTGGAGGTAAGAGATCTTAGTCTGAACTCACCACAGGCGACTCTCACCTGCAGCCTGGAAGGTCTGTCGGACATGGAATCACCCACAAGATAAGAAGATGCAACAAAGGTCAAAAAAGACAAAAAGAAGCAGCAGGAGAAGGCACTATGAAATATTCAGAGACCTTTGCCAGGGTTTTATATTTCCCAGAGCGCAGATAAATCTCCACGTTAGTGCTAACAGTAATCAGCCTGGAGAAGAACACAGGCGTTTCGTCAGACTTCAAGCAGGGGGCTGGTCTCTTATCTTCCAACAGATCTTGCAAAATCCTGCAAACAAGCCAGTGAGCAAGCTCTAATCACAAAGGCAACATCAACAGCTTTCCCTGAGAAGGAAATTGTTATCCAATAGCATATTTCAGAAATATGCAAAGCCAAGAAAAGGCTGGGAACCAGAAGCTTCTTTTGGCTGTTTTGGAAGTATCACACACAGTCCGTCGGTCAGAGAGTGCTGTGCCTGAGTAAACTGCGTTTATTCAGTTTATAGCTGCGAAGATTCTGCACAGGGAATCCCCTGGGGAAAGGCTGCCTTTTCCACAGCACTTACAAAACCTCTACAGGCCACCAAAAATCTGCAATTCTTTCTAGGTACAGAAAGCAGTGAAACTGCAGAGTACTTCCAAATTTTAGTCCCAAGCATGAAAGATAAATTATTTGCTTTATCCTATAATGCTGTGAATCTGTTTACAGATGTAGGCAATTACTGATCAAGCCTCGTTAGGAGTTTGATCGATGGACCAGACAAACAGTTGACTCAAACCCGTTCATCACAACATTCTGATTTATAAATCTGTCCCTTGACTGAGAAATGCTATCTGTCCCCATTTACTTTAACTCAGAGGGATACAGGAGCCTATGTTTCATCTTCGAAGTCTATTTTTAAGAGATAACAAACATCTTCCAAAGCCAAAGGAGCAACAAAACACGCATTCTATATAAACTGTTGGACCCATAATCCAGGCGGCTTTGGGAATCCACAGGCAGCTCACACATACAAGAAAATTTCCATTCTCCTACCCGTGGACAGCGAACAAGACCCTGCAAAACAGCGCAAAGCAGATCTATCTGGTACCCTGCTGAAAATGCCATTAATTTCTATGCTATTGCGCCAGCCCTTCTGTACTGAAAATCTGTGATAGGATCCCTTCTGTGCTGCAAGAGGGAAATTAACTCAGCCCAACAGCAACAACTGCAGGGCAGGCCAGCCGCAAAAGAGAACACACAGAGTCCTCAGCGAGGAAAGGGGAGGATGTAAACTCAGGCTGATGTCTGTACTCACCTGCACGTCTTTGGTCCCTGAGTTAAATTACCAAAAAGGTCACATCTCTGATTTCAGTATAAAAATGTTTTATGGGGAGCCTGTTGAATCTGAAAGCACCTTGGAAGGTACCTTTCCTTACTGAGCTACATCGCCTTGCCAGTGCACAAAACCCAACAGTTTCTGGGGTTTCTGTCCCTGCCACATATTTAAGGGCTGTGGGGGGAAGCATGTGCTGAAGGAAGAGATTGTAAGAATGGCTGTACTGGGTCAGATTAGCCCCACATCCCATCTCCGAAGGCAGCCGCTCACAGAAAAGCTTAACTGTAGGGCAGACACAGAGTTGATACTTCCCCTGCCTCCCTCTCCAGTCTGCGGCAATTTACTCCTCATCCAGGGGTCACAGCTTGCCTCTTCAGCAGGTTTCAATGCATGTTTTTGTCTCAGCAACTGTCAACATTTTGTTTATGAGCAAAATATAATAAAGGGAGAAAGAGAAGGAATTTCTTGTTACTTATTTCTATTCTGGTGACAGCTGAAAGGCCATTAGAGATGCCACATTCACATGATAAATGCTCTACAAACATGAGAAAGACAACATCTAGCTGAAAGAACCTAAATGAATAAACCACCGCAGAATCATCAGTATTGTCCCGTCTATGAACACCAGGACTCAGGCACAGGATGTGTGATTCGCTCAAGGACACATTAAAAAAAAGTGGCACTGCCAGTAATTAGAGATGAGGAGACCAGGCTCTGCTTACAGCCAGTCCAGGTCAGACCAAAGGTGTGGCTGACTTAGTAAGGCTGACAGTGGCCAACAGCATCCATCTAGGAAAAGCTTATGACCGGGGTGATCACAGTGACGCTCACCTTGCACACCCTCCAGGCACCCGTGCTTTGCAGCTCAGAGACCTGTGCAAGTGTCTGCATTGGAAAGATTGGGATGGCGTTTTCCTCTGCAAAGTTGCCTACCCAAACGGAAAAGCAAACGTGCCCAACTGCGGGCATCCTCAGCTTCCTGTGGATAGGTGTTCTCTCACAGTCAGCGACGCACTGAGCTAAGTCTCACGTGATTTCTTATGAACCTGCCTCCATCCTGTCTGATGTGATCCTCCCCAGGTCTGGTATCAGGGGACAGTCACTCACTGTTGCCCTGCTCAACACCCCTTCTGATTTCACCTGCCTCAGCCAAGGCCTGGGTAGTTGTTCCTTGCACAGAATCCCATTTATCCTCTGGTTATTCTTTTTATTTTATCCTTTTGGTTTTTCTTTTGTTACTCTTCTTCTTCTTTCATGCACCTTTTCCAGCTCTGCTGTATCCTTTTCCAGATCAGCAGAGGGGCAGAGTATTTAGGGTCGAAACAAAAATGATAGCTGTTATTTTTCTCTCTGTTCCTTTGCTCCTCCACATCCCACCAGACCACTGTTCCTAATGTATCATCCTCCCCTTCCTCTCATAAGGATTTGGAGCAAAGGATTTGCTTTAATTTCTCCTCTTTGCCAACCAACTCCCCAGATCACCATCCAAATTCACTCTTTAATGGTGACAGGACTAACAATAAAAATAACTCTCAGCCTAAATTTCCCTCTGGAACCTGACTGTTCCTAGGATTTTCTCCAGGACCTACTTCAGAAATATTATCTATGATTTCCTACTTGCCCAGGCATAAATAAGTCCTATTTTCTTCCATGACTCAGCAGGGATATTTACTCTGAGCATTAACACCCACCCACCACAAGCTTAGAGTGACTGTGGAGAAAACCTCTGCATCATTACCCGGGTCCTGGGACAGGGTAGGACAGGTCCAGTACTCCTCACCTGGGAACCCTATTAGTAAAGTCTGGGTTTAAGCCATGCAGAGGGAAGCAACTGAGCTGGCAGGTCACAAGGAGGGACTCCAGCACCCTCAGCAGCACATCGGGTAGCTGCAGACCTCTCCTGGCTTGTCCCTGTGGAGGGTGAGGACAAGGGGACTCTCCTGCCTGCCCACACTGTGTAAGATATTCAGCACCACTGCTGGCAGGAACACAGGGCTCCTCCAGCACTGCCCTTTGGGCTGTCTGAGGGATGAGGACAGCTCGAGGGTGCACTGTTATCCTGCGAGAAACTGAGGCAGAAAGATGTGAGTAGCTCAAGCCCGGCCCCTCAGTGAGCACAGCAGGAATGGCCCTAACTCCTACTACTGCAGCGACAGCCACATTTCAGCGTGGTGCAAACAGCAAATCGGTTTCCAGCTAGGCTCTGGAGTACTCATGCTCAGTTCATAAATCTTTATATTGTCTTCAAGCAGAACAAGGTGGCACCACAGGAGTACTGAATCCACAGCACAATCCTTCTCTGAGCAGTTGTTGTTATCTTCAGGAAAGGATACAAGAGTGGACACTAAAACGGATGCCTTGACCAGACACAGAATATATTAAAAGTCCCACTGTTTTTTAAACTCTCATATTCATCTTCAGAGCCCACACAGTAGTGACTAATCAAACCTTAATAACTAATCATTGTTGCTGTCAATTAGTACTGTTGAAGAGTGTCTTCCCTGCAGCAGATTACTCCAATTAGGGATGCCAGTGCTGGTTCGCAGGGATGGTGTCGCAGCGCCTGTGCTGGTCCATGTCCTGGGAGCTCCCAGTGGCTGCAGTGACGGCTCCGGGAGACATCCCTGGGAACAGGATCCCTTGCAGTGCCCTATCAAGGAACCTTCAGCTGCATCCCAAGCCCTGTGCTGTCCCTGAAGGCATTTATGCGTGCTCGGTGCTGTCAGTGCCTGCCTGCAGCCAGGCCAGTACCTCCCCTCGGACAGAGGTGATCTACCATGGTTTGGGACATTAAGCCTGGGCCAAACGTAACCACTGTGGCTTTTGCTCTGAGCTTGTCAGGATGTCAAGTGTGAAGTCAAACACAAAGGGCCAGTGACGCAGCTCTGCTAAGCATGAAGCAAAATGGTACACGGTCCCAAAGAAGGGTGTTTATAGACATCGTAGCAGCTCCAAGGCTGTCGGACAGGAGCCTGCACCAGAGCAGTCATCAGAACGATGCTCAGTTTTGCTAGCTGGGATTCTGACTATATCTGCTCCATTAAGATATGCACCTTAGCAATAAAATGCTCCTGGCTTGCCTGTGTCTAGCAGCGCTTAAACTAATTCTCTGCCTCTCCTAATCCATACTGCGATTGTACTGCAGCATGGAAGAACGTGGGGCTGAACAGGGTTGACTTACCATGGAGTGAAGAGGTCATCACAAAATACCTGAGCCACACAGACCAGCCACAGGCACGTTTCCAACCGACGGGAAACACAAAGTACTCTGACCTAGCTCAGCTCGTCTCGCTGTGGCCAGGCGACGGTAAGTCATCCTGAGGTCACTGCAGACTAAGCCCACAATGCAGAAGCACCTATGATGCTCCAGTTGATGCTCCGTAGCTTGACATAAACCTGAGGCACAAGATCACACGAGTCTACCAGGAAGGTTGCAATCAAAAACGCATTTGCTGGCTACAAATAAAGAGCGTGAGGGCTACAAAAGTGTGCAGCTGCATTTTGTGCGGCAAAGAAACCCACCTCTAGCCTAGATATTACGCAGCTGTACACACTCACAGGCATAGATTTTTATTGGAGGACTAAATCTTTCCCACTAAACCCCAAAATATCTAAATCAATAGCATATTATTTGCACTTAACAAAATCTAGCCTTCATAAACAGCACTCACAGGAACATGTTCTGGCTACAGGAGAACACATATAACCAGAAAGTGTTGCTTTATCGAGGCTATTAATTTGGTCTAATGGCATACCACAACCCCCTACTCAACAGCCCCTACAACTGAAAACTAGAAAGAGACTGTATTTAACCAGTTCTTACAGAAAATTACAAAACCCAAGAAGAGGATATTTTCCTGACAGGATATTTGTACTGAATCCTACTTTATCATTTTTCACAACTTGCTTATGGACAGTTTCAAGGACTGAACAGGGCAAAGCAACTGCCCTCCAAGGCTTCCTCACAGAAGAAACGGCTTCTGCCTGGACTGGAAGGGCAGACGACAAGATCTCTCCACAGTCCTAAACCAAAGCAGACACTCAAGTCTGGGTTTTGGGAGAGCTGTGTTGAACGGGAACAAAATCAGGATGATTCGGGGGCACCTATCCCATACCAGGTCAACGGGGTGGTATGGGGAAGTCATCGCGAGGGCTTCTGAAATCCTCCACTGGCATCAGACCTGTCCTCAAGCACACAAAGAGAAACACCAGCATAGCTCACACACAGAGCAAAAGAGTAGAAGGGCCATCACGATGTGTGAGTGCCAGGGCTGGGGTCCTGACCGGGGCCTTGGAGCAGCATCTCGATCACCTTGGCATGGGCATCCATAAGCTGGCATGATGGATGCGACAGCATGTCCAGCTCACAGGGACAGCGACAAGAGCGCAGAACACGACACTGCTGAACAAAACGGGGCATCCCCCGGGGATACACACTGTGGCTGCAGAATGGGTGACCAGAAGGAGAGCCCAGCCCCAGTGATTGCATCAAGTCCCTTGCTAAAAAAACACCCACAAGCCTGAGCATCCCCTACTGTAAAAACGGATTGTGCAAAAACCTGAGTGAGAAAATCAGCTTGAGCGGACAGAGGAACAGGGGGATGTGGGGAAAGCAACCTAGAAAAGGAATAAAACTGGAGAAAGTCCTGGCCTCGCTTCACATTAATAAAGCTTCAAGTGCAGATGGCACTGCTGGTATATTAAAATAAATGATAGGCTAGCAGGGAACAGCCTTGCTGAAACCCTTTATTACATCCCAGGTTTGGATGAGGCTGTGATTAGAATTATTCAGAAAGGAGGCCAATAAAAAAAAAAAGCCAAAAGCCTCTAGTAATTCTCACCGTATCGACCCTTCTCTGTGATTAATGCTGATACCCAGCATTTTTGCAAAACAACAATTGCTGGAGGTTTGAGGTAATTATTTTATTGTCAGTCAAAACCTAAGCAATTTACTTATTTCCAATACATGTTCCTAACTCACTCTCAGGCAGAGCAGGATTTATGTGTATCAAGAGAGCATCCTTTCAGGAAGGAACCTGAATCTCCTTTGATCCTCAAGTGGTCTTAATCTGAGCAAACCCCAGAGGAGAGGTAGGTTTAGCACCAGTCATTTGTGGTTTGCACTGTCCAAGCAGAGAGAAAGCATATCTACATTCTCATTAGAAAGGAATATTTTAAAGCTGTCTTCTCAATAAATTACCCTCTCTCTCACTGCTACTCGTCACAATAAGCTCTTCTCCTCTATTTTTCTCTTACTGGCTCTGCAACGGAGCCAACATTTTAGCCCAAAAGATCAGCCTCTGACGCAAATCCCCAGAAGGACAGAGGCAATTCAAGGCCGATAAACCTTCACATTCCCTCTCTCCATTTATTTGTTTGAGGGTTGAAATGCCATGAAAACAGACAGATCTTTTGCACCATAGTATAGATCACTGTTAGAAAATAAATGTGATTTCTCCAACATAAGGACAAGTCTCTTTTTACATGGCAAAGGCCACCCAGACTAGTACATAAAGGAAAAATTAATAACACTCACCCAGGGAAAGCTAGTGCCCTGGCTGTGTTCTTCCGTCAAGCTAAGTGATTACTAAAATCCAAAGGGAGAGAGGGCTGAAAACGATCTCCTCTGTCTAAGTGGAGCCAAGTTTTCTGACAGGTATATAAACTGAAGCAATAGAAAAGGAGGCAAAGCACACTGCAGTGTGATACATGTATACACTGAAATTGCAAACTTAAGAGAAAAAAAAGGATTACTGCAGATTAAAAAGTGAGTGAAGGCACTGTGATTTACATTACGGTAGGGCTGACAGACAAGGGGACAGACAGACAGTGCCAAGGCAGCTGACAGTCTAGAAGGATGCCTGCCTCGCTGCGCTGTGCTGAAACCCAGATGGTGCTTGGTTAGCAGATGCAGTCCAGCCTTCGCAGCACGGAGCTCTGCACAGGCTAATGGACCCTATCCTTTAATCCAGGCGAATAAACAAGATAAATTACTCAGAGCAGCAAATGCCAAGCCATGCTCCGAGGCAGACACATCCTAACTCTAAAGGCTGTGGCTAACGGATGGATCGAGCCAGACAGCTGAAGAAAGTCAAAAACGCTCAGCCACGTGCTTGAGTTTTCCAACTTAGCTCTCTTGGGACAATAAGAGCAACTGGAGGAGCCGACAGAAAACCTGTTAGAAGGGGTCCTCCTGTGCTGGGAAAGCCTGGAATCTTGGGTACTGCTGCAGGCTGCCTCTCCATGCTCCCTAGCAAGCTGACAAGGGTGGATTTGCTCAGCTATGGTCTGTCAGGCAAGCTGTAGGTGACGGGTGGCCCAGACTTCAGTTTCCTTCAGCAAAGCTTACCCTAACACTCTCCGCACACAAACATCACCCAGGGTGCTCTGCCCCAAGCTGGGTAGACAGCTGTTTCTACCACAGAAGCCGTCACTCCCTCCTTGTGGGTATTTCAGGAGATGCTTGGAGAGCAGGGTAGGAAGGACTAGTGAATGCAGGATTGAGAGCAGTCCTCAGGCTTGGGTTCATCCATGCCTCCCAGCATCCATTAGAAATGGGACTCAGTCAGCCAGACCTCAGCCAGGACCTCTCATACCAACCACATCAGCCATAGCGACCAATGTCCCCGCTCTCCTCGCACAAACCGGTGGATGATTTCCCCGTGGCTTCGCAACACCTCACTCCAAAATGAGAAAAAGAGGCAGAAATGCTGTGGAGGGACAGGACCTCTTCATTCCCACCAGAAACAGCCTGTAACCCCAGCTTTAACATCTTGTCTGAGTGGATCCCATCTTCTTCGCAGGCAGGGAGAGGGAAGGCAGAGCTAAATCCAAGCAAACACCTCCACATCTGCTCCCAACTCCTGGAGGCAGCACTTTAGGGTTGGTAACAAATGGACTTAGCCAGTCTTCCTCTGACACAAGTTTAACTAGATGCATAAACCTCATGGAGGGGCTGCTATTTCAAAGTCATGCATCTGAGGATGTTATAGCGCCGCTGTTTCTCGACATGCTCCACCAAAAACGTCAGGCTAAAATACCAGCCCAAGTTTCCTGCTGGAGGTTTCCATGTAGAAAGGTCCCTGTTATCTTCCTTATGATAAATAGCAAGAACACACGTTTTTTATCATGAGCAATGGCTTTATTTCACCTACTTCTGAGAGCTGCTTGTTTTCAGAGCTGGCTATCACCAAAACACCCTCCAATCTTCTGTTTGACTCATTGCTATTGTCTTCCCTTGGTTTTGATTTCTGCCTGGAGGACAAGAGTTGAGGTACTTCCAAGAGGAAGGGCAAGGCTCCAACCCGTCAGTGGCTCATGCTCCATGGCTGGAAACTCCTCACCCCAGTTCACAGCAGAACAGACACACTGTCAGCTTTTCTCTTTTAAAACATACAGGCCTCACTTAGGAGGGCACGGCACTCTTGTGCTGGATGGAAAAAGAGAAGAGCAGGGTGGTAGAATGGAAAAAGAGAAGAGCAGGGTGGTAGGTCCAGACCATGGGCCCAGACTTGGCCAAGTTTCGCATCTCTTGGGAGGTCACAGAGCGTGTGGAGGACTGGTTTGCAAGGCTTGTTATCTCATATAGCTTCAGAGCAGAAGTAGGAGGATGTCTGGTCGAAGAAAGAAGCAATACTGAAGAGGGGGGAGACACAGTCCTCCAAACACCTTGGTATAAAATCTGACGGAAGGAAAAAGCCATCTCCGATGTGAATTGTCCCCTCCTGGGAGCTGCTCTATCGTTACAATAGCACGTCACACTGAGCTGCCAGAGAGGATGGTTATTGTTTACAGGTATTTGTATGAAAAATTCCCTTTGACAAGGCAAACCTGGTTAAATATGAGTCTGCTCCAGGATTGAGACACAGTCATGAACAATCTCTTAAAACAGTTAAAAAAGAAGTCATTCCAGAGTACACATCCCTCATGAGGAACAGAAACTTGATTTAGGCACAGATTGATGACAGGAACCTTATTACTGCTTGAGAGAGGGAAGGGGAACATATGGAACTGTACAAATTATCTGGAGCACCCAGGAAGACAGGAAAAATAATCATCTATACTTTTGAGGCTGCTCATTTCAGTCTGCAGCTGACTGGATCTCAGACCTTGCATGGCCAGCAAAACTCCCATGAACACGTACAGGGCAAAGCTACAGAGGGCAGGCTGGCTGCAGGCAGCTGCACTTCCAACACACTGGGAAATAAAATTTGCTGGCTCTGCTCCTGATCCTGGCTCCTGCCAGCCTCTCTCACCTGGGATTTCTACAGACACAGTCCTTTCTGTTAGGATGGTGACCCCACCTCATCAGTGCTTTTAGTGCGATCTTTTGCTCCCTTCCCAGGAAGAAATGCAGACGCACATCATTTTTCCTCCAGCAAGAGAAAAGAAATGCTCAAGCAGTAATTTAATTCACCTTGTTCAAATCCCTACTCTGCTAAATGCTCCCTCATGAAACCAGTGGGGTCACTTGGCCTCTCTGTGTTTTCACTTGCCATCTGTAAAACAAGCATACCTTTTCCAGGATAACTAAGAAGATAAATGCATTAAAGTTTAAAGATGCTCTGATGTTCCAGTAACGCGAGCTCTAAGAGTACTTAAAACAGAACCATTCAGGGCAGCAATTAAAAGAACATACTACTAACTTCCGAGTCTCAGCTTCTGTCTTCCGAATGCTGGTTACTTTTGTCCATAAAAGCATCAATCTCAGCTTCCTGTAAAAATTACATTTCAAGTACTCATCATCTTCCACTACTCTGCCTTTGCTACTCTGCCTTACCATCATTAACCAGTGGCCTATGTTATGTGGCCTATGCAGTATAATTTTGACCACAGACCTGCAATACAGCTAGAGTTATTTTCTCTATACATAACTACTTGGAACTTCAAATATTTTTTATCCATTAAAAGTAAATCACAGACCAAAAGTGCATTTATCATGTAAGTGCCTTCTCACTACCTAAGTGAGAGGGTTATATGACCTTCCATTATTGTAAGTGAGATCCTACACCCAAAAATACATGAAACGCAGACATGGTATATATTTTGGAGATTGCATGTTGAGAATTACATAGCCACACTTCATAACTTCTTTCTAAACTGCCTTTTTTAATCTTTAATTCTCATCTACAGAGATGGTCCAAACTCCACTGTGTACAGTATCTCCATGGGTAGATGGAAACCAGTAATGGGTGCTGGGGAACCAGCAACTCAGATGACTTCTCACAAGCTACTTCATAATCACGTAGCTCTGTAATAGGGTATTGCCATTCCCACAAAGAGGTGGATGAAACAACACACCAGTGGTCAGTTAAAGAAATGTAGACCTGGACAAAAATGGATTTAGGGCAAACAAGAGAACAAAAAATAGTATCTAAGATACTTAAAAGACACCATATATAGTAAATTCAGACGTAATATGGAACTGCAGGTCAGTGAAGAAAGAGCAAGATGCAATAGCGTGCTAGCAAACACACAAAGGTGACTTCAAGTGGACCTTAAAGCGAGGATGAAGAAACCATCAATGTGAACATCGTACTCCTTCTGGCAAAGGACTCCCGATGTTGATGACCCATCACAAACCCCGAGATGAAACCATCAACCTTAGGACACACAGAAGCAAGGACAAGCATAACACCAGGATAAAGCACAGAAACTATGGAGTGTTTGTGTAACAATCCTACCTGCATTATTATTTCTTTATTAGATTATTAGATCTGGACTAACAACGACTAGATTCTTATGCTTTCAATTACATTAGCAATAAATTCTTGGGTTTATATTTATACGAGGTGTGCCTCCTCTATGCCCAGAAAACAAGACTTGGAGCAAACAATGGAGTTTCCTCTGTTAAGGTTTACGTTTCAGATCAGTCCCTCTGATCTGTCTATCTAGATCTATCTACTCTAACAGTCATGAAGAATAACTAAAGGATCCAGAAACTGTTCACTATGTTTGAAACCATCTAATCCAACTGCAGTTCTCTTCGTAACACATAAACACTTAATCACAAAAGAGGTAGCAGGGAAAAATTCTATATTTTTATTCATGCCCAGAAAGCCCAGATGCAGAGAGGTCCCAGAAGTACTGCCGTGTCCTTCCTTGGCCACCTCTGAAGACAAAGCATTTGAACAGGACATCAAAAGAGATCCCAAAGCATATTCAGATCTTCCTTTTCCAGAGCTACAGGCCATCAGAACCACTTCTGGAGGATCAAATTCTATTTTTGTAAAGGCACAGATGACATCATCTTCTGCTCTATCTTTTGTCTAAATATCGCTGGTTCGAGAGCCAGCCGATGGACTGTAAAACTGACAGCCTTATCACCGGCGCATATAAATTGCTTTTGCTCAGCTGGAGTTAACGCAGGACCATCTGACTTCCCAGAATTGACATTTTTAATGATGCTGTTTCTCCGGCACTTTCTCACTGACCACTACAAAAACCCAAACTGTCTCTTCCTCTGCCAAGCTGTTTGTGGATCAAGTTACTTGTTCTCTAGGGATCTGCAGTGTGTCAGCCATCAGACCAAGCAAACTCAATAATAACTGACCTGAGAATAGCTATTCCAGTACTTCTGGGCTCCACAGTGCTATAGATTTTAGCATTAAATGTCAAAATTCTGAAGGCCAGAGGACAGACGCATCCCCAGGAGAAGAACCTGTGTGCAAAGTATCTGAAAGATGGAAAATGCCAAGTATAAAATTTGGTGCTTAGATGGAGTATCCTCACCTTGTACTGCGTCAGGTACTGTTATCTTTCTTTGGCTCATCCTTGCCTATACCGCAGCTCAGGTCAAGCAGAACAACCTCCCCCTCTAAACCCTATTTCACTCGCACAAGATGGAAAATTCTTCACATCCCAGCACTATTTGGCAAAGGAAGGGAAGTGCTGAGCTCTTCCCCGGGATGCGCAGACGCACGCCGTAGGCTGAGGCAGGCAGGAGCACAGTGCCCCTGACCCAGCTGCATTCAGAAGAACTGCAGCTCCCCTCTCCAGGGGCTGCGTCTGGCAACATGCAGTAGTTACGAAGCTGTCTTAAAATTAAAGTCAAGTTAATTTTAGCTTTAGAAGAAAAACACTTAGAGGAAACGGATTTCAAAGAGGTAGCTTTGGATGAAAAGCACTTAGAGAAAAAGGGTTTCAAAGAGAAATTGTCCATGCACATGTCCAGCAGATGGAAAGTTTTACGAGTCCTTCACGGTGAGCCTGGTCTCTCCAGGTGCTCCAGCAGAACAATGTGGGCAGCTCTTCTGGCCTCCTGCCAGGGTCGGGGGATTTGTTCTGTTCTAAACAATCCACCCCTTGCTGACAGGAGCTATACATTTTTTCCACCCTTCCTGTTTTTCCTAACACACCCCATACAGAAAAACGTAGCTAGGACCAGGTATAGACACAGATATGGACACAGCAGTAGCCCAGTGTGTGCCCATGCATCCAGGGCCAGGGCACCAGGTCAGAAACTCCCGCTTGGTACAAACTGGGAAGAGGGGAACGTCTGCACTACTGCCACAGCATCTCAGGGAAAAGGAGCCCAGCACTGCCATGGAGACGCAAGAGCATCTCCCATTCCCCACGCACTCCTAGCGAATGAGCCCGCTGAACACCTGGGTTCAGCTCCTTGCTTGGCCTCAGATTTTCAGTGTGAGCTCACGCAAGACCCGTTGTGGATGGGGAAGGAAGCAATATCAAAGAACCATTAAGGTTGTCTAGACAGAAAAAGAA
This sequence comes from Rhynochetos jubatus, assembly GCA_027574665.1. NCBI lineage: Eukaryota > Metazoa > Chordata > Aves > Eurypygiformes > Rhynochetidae > Rhynochetos > Rhynochetos jubatus. The sequence goes on along the minus strand of CM050648.1, from coordinate 143,164,067 downwards.
CAAATGTCTCTTTACAAAAGAGTTTACCTGGTGGAAGAAGAAGGTTGAGTCACAAGCAGAGGGACTGATCCCACCGCATTCCCTCTTTTCTCGCCTACAACACCACTGCACAGAACTCCCATCTAACACCTAAAGATGAACTCAGCTCAGTCACAGCCTCATCCTCTCCCTCAGGGCTGCTTGCACAGACTGCAACAGCTTCAAAATAAAAGTGCATCCTCCAGCATAGCTCTGCCTGGGACAAGGACCCCTCATAACAGATATTATGCCCAGGTTGTTCAAGGTACATATTGTTTCAGGCTTGCTTAATTTTTGGGCACAATTACTACACCTCTCCAGCCAGACATGTTTACTCCACACCAGGGACAGCTTCAGCCTCTGGTTACTGCTTTCTCACCTGCCTCCTTTACCAACGCACCTGATAAGCATCTCCTACTCTGAGCCTCTTCCTCCAGCAGCGAAGACAGCAGGGCTGGAAACGCCACTGTGGCTCCAGTTCAGACCTGCATCAGCGATGAACAGAGATGTACCTGATGCTTGACATACAACCACCTCCTCTGCAGCCCCAAAGTTCATGACAACAGACTATTTCCTACAGAACAGCATCTTCGTCTGGCTCTAGGCACCCTTCCAGACACTAACCACTACCCCAAGTGCCTGGCCCTGCACCCCACTCTGGGAACAGGGCTCCTGTCAGAGCCTTCTGGGGACCCAAGCCAGATGACGCTGCATCAGCCACCCTAACTGGGATGGTTAAATGTACCAAGAAGAGATACCAGTGCCATCTTCCTCCACGCTGCACAATGTAATGCCTGGTGTGTGGGAACACACCTCGGAGTTTGCCAAACACTGTCTCTCTCCAACACGTTACAAAGCACGGGCACCCTTAGCCAGGACTGACTGATCCACAGGCTCGGCCAGGCCATCCACCCTGGTACTTATGGTCCTGAATTAGCCAAATAGCTTTAGATGATTAACAGCTTAATACTACCTTCTCATGATTGCTGGCAGTCATACACAGCTCACCAAGCCCACTGCACCCTGAGTGCAGAAAATGTGCTGCTCCTCTCTCATTCTCACGAGGGACCCCAAAGATCCTGTGCCAAGAAAATGAGCAAGATGAGAACACAAAGCTGCTGATGCAACCCTGTGTTTCTTACGCTCTTCCTCCAAGCATTGCCATGCACCCCTTTAATCCGGCTTACCAAAGCCAACCAGAAAGCCTTAAAGACTTAGAATTATTCCCCTCACACAGCTCCTGTCCGCTCTGATGGGGTAGCAGGACATGTGAAATGGATGTGACATGGAAACCATCCAATACTATGTTTTTCAAGCAAGAGTTAGTGGGACACGGAGATATTAGACCTGATGCAAACTCCATCTGCCCTCAAAGAGCAACCCTCCCACGGAGCTCTTGAAATACACTCTGATTTGATTCAAAGGAAGCTAATAACACTAAAGCAGTCTGGAAACAGCATTACAGGGAAGAACCACCAGGTTACCTCGGAATGAAACATCCAGGGGAAGCAACAGTTCTTGTAACACGACATATAGAAGAGGTTTGGGGGTTCTTTATTTAATAAGCCTCTCAAAGCAGCTAGTTCTCTAACAGTCAGACACAGAGACCTTCTCTATAGATGTGGTTCAGCTCCCATCAGTTCAACTGCAAGGTTCCCTCTGCTTTTGATGGGGCTTGGCTTGGAAATTAAGTAAGCTGGAAAACGATCCCAAAGCCCTTAGCCAAGCTGAGCAGGTTTCTTTCTAAACTCTAACTTGTCCCACACCAGCTTTGACTTGCATCAGATGGACATCATACATATAAACATGGATAAACTATTCCTAGGTGGAATAAATTAGTCCAGTCACAAAACACAGGACCTACACGTACAGCGGGAATAAACTATATAAATCTTGATAGAGGTGTTGCAGTTTTTTCTTGCTTAACACTGCTACCATAGCTGCCTGGGACCCATCCCAGCTCAACCAGCTTGGGGATGGGGTTTCCTCAGAAATGAACCTGCTCTGTGTTTAGCTAGAGAGCCAACCCATGAGACTCCCCAGCATGAGGGGCTGCTCCATGCAATATGAAGAGCAGGAGACATGTCCTCTGTAAGTGTAAAGGAAGAAGGGTTTTTTTCTCTTACCCAGACCCTGGTTTTGCTGCTCCCACTCAATGGTGTCAGGAACTTGGTAGGATACCCTGGCCAGCTGGGGTACAGGGTTTTCCAGGCCAGCCATGGGTTCTTGAGAGGTCTCGCCTGGAAGCGTGAAACCTGGCAGCTCAGTGTCACCCTCCATGCTTTCATCCATTGAATCTATGTCTTTGTCCTCCTCATCTTCCTCTTCCTCCTCTTCCTCTTCCTCTTCTTCCTCCTCTTCCTCTTCCTCACCCTCTGGCCAGGGAGACATAAAAGCAACATCAGGAAAGATCCCACGAGACAGAAGATTCATACATCTCTATAGGTGAGCACCAAGACAGCCATCTGATACCACTTCTCCAAAGGCAGACCAGACGAATGAACTTCTGCCCGTTTTCTAACAGGAAAGACACCCCAAGGGGTTAATTTGGAAGAGCCCACCACCATCTGAAGTTGCTAAGTAACAATGAGATGCTGTCTTAGTTGCATTAGTGGGAAATACTGTTATTTTGCTTCCTAATAGTGGAGTACAAACAAGCATGTGTACAAATACATCAGTATACATAACTATAGTGCTCTTTGCTCAACTAATTTCAGCTCAAGTGAGAACTATTTCCCTGATTTCCAATCTTGGAGGCAGCAATAATTTGATTCTATTTTTAGCCTTTATTAAGCTCTGGAAAGGATGCTGCTTTCCAGCACAATTAGACTGATCTGGCCCCTCTTCCAGAAAAAGCAGCTCCCTGACACACGCTTGCAGATTGGCTCTTGAGTGCAGGACAGCAGCAGTGATGGTAGCGATCCTCAGTAGGATCCTCAGCAGGTTTATACCGGCACTCCTGTCCCTACGGATTTGCACCAGACAAAGGTAGGACCAAGGAAGACTTAACAAAGTATTGGAAAGAAGGCAGCACGACCAACACTTCACATGAGAGCAGACAAATGTGATGCTGAGGAAATCCCTGTAGATTCTCCACTAGAGCAGATACCTGCCTTATTCCAAAGCTGACTGTACTGTTAACATATGGAAAGAGAAATATTTAAGCTGTATTTCATTGCTAGAATCTAAAATGGCAACACCATACTGGATCAAACCAAAGGTCCTTCCTTCCAACATCCTATTTTTGACCACAACTAGCCCAGATGATGAAGAAAAATTAGAGCAGGGCGCACACAAAGCCAGTCTTCCATCAGTCTCTCTTCCCAGCTTTTAGTTATCAAAGACTCAAGAACTTCCTGAGCCAGAATTTGTATCTGCGCTATTTAATAGCTACTAATGGAGCTGCCCACTATAAAAAGATACTATCTGGAATAATCACATGTTGTGAATTTCTCGTGGGTAGTTCTTTAAAGCTGAAAACTAAAACATACTATTTATGCACTTTATCTAATTTGCACAAAGCTCTGCTCAGCCCTGTAGAAAAACTCCCTCCTGATGTACTCGGACTGGGAGAGCCCATCAACCTGCACCCAAGCAGCTGGTTTAGCCGGGGGTCTAAGACCATGTTAAAAACTAACGATCCAGCCAAATCAGCATTTGTCATCCAGCTATCCCTTTATTTCTGTTGGAGTTGTACTTCACACAGGTTACAGACACTGCAAGGAGACAGAACGGCTGAGGTGGGACACCCGGGGGGCTGCATGTATCATACCTGCTGTAAGTAAAGCAAGCTGCACCTTAGCAATTGCGTGACGCTTCACTCTTCTCCCTTCTGCTGTGGGATGCAATGGCATACCAGCACATCTGCTCCACAAAACACCCAAGAAACAAACTGGGGAATGCTGGGGAAGCTATTTAGTTGGTGCCTATCCAACTTGGATTAAATGGGGGAAGCTGGCCTCTTTCCTTTGCCCTCTACTTCACAGACTGAAATACTTAGAGAAATCAGGCACATTATAAAACCACAGCATTCACTGTGCTCTTACATAGCATCTCCTTTCCTTCCCATTCAAGGATTTGCTTTAAAACTCTGCCTGTTTTATTCCAGCTCACCAGACAAGACAATCCTGGTGCCACCTTTCAGTTCTATCCATTTCATACAAACGAGCTGCTGTTTGAATTTAGCTGCATCATCCTGCTATAGCATGGCTTTCAGTACCCAGAAAGGAACGATCGTTCCTGCAAACAATTATACCACGCAGAGCATCTAATGGACCTTACAGGGATGTAGTTAGTCCCTTAAATTCCCATTATGTTTTATAGGCAGTTTCTGTCTTATAATGTGCCCGTCATTTCAATGAGTTCAATTTCAAGAATTTGTTCTATCAAACCGCATGTTTTCATACAAAACATACAGCTTATGCCAACGTGAGAATGGCACCTGGAGAGTTCTTGCAGGAAACCTACAAAGACAAGTTAATGTGGGTCTTTCGCCTCTGCTGAGATTCACACAGCTACAAACATCTCCAGCTTTAATAGCAAAGACACTAAACAGCTAGTGCACAGGAGAGGAGGAACAGGAACAGAGGTTTTCCGTAGAGGGACTGGGTGAAAAAGCAGTCAAGAGAAAACAGTGATCAGGCTTTTATCTCTGAAAAAAAACAGTTTGGGACAAGGTTTTTAGAAGCTTCTTGAGATTTTAGCAAGCCAAATCAGAGACACCTGCCAGGATCTAGCTTTGAAGCAGCCGATAGCCACCTCTGTACCTCCAAAATCTAGCAGTCAGCCAAGCTGAACACCCAAATCGAAAGTGCCAAGAGTACTTATCACATCTGATCACCACCAAGCTACATCAACCATCATGCAGCCACAGGATACAGACGTGAATGGTGTAGTCCTTGTAGCACAACCGCTGCGAGAGGAAAAGGCCCTTAACTTGTTTCCTCCTCCTCTCTAGCTCATTCCTACTTCTGAAAACAGCTCTCTAACCCCCATCCCAAAACGCCGACAGCCTGCCTTGCTGCAAGGTGCAGTGCAGAGCACCACTTGGTGGTCAGAAGCAGGAAGCTGCACGTCTAAAAAATTCACAGAACTTCACAAACGTTGGATTTCGGAATCCGAGGAGCGACAGGAGCCTGGCAGGTGTGGGCAAGCTCTGCATAACACTTGGTAGTCTCATAAGATGGAAAATGAAAGCGAGCATCAAGCAGCTGAGCTTCAAGCTGGAGGTTTGTGCTTCACACGAGAGCCTTTTGCAAAAATCATGTCTTCCCTCCTAAACTGGCAATTTTGGCCTTTCAGAGGCCTCAGTGGCAGCTTGAAAGAAAAGAAACAGAAGAGACTGGAAGTACCAAGGGCTGAAAGTGCAGAGCTCAGCAGATTCAGAAGGCATTCGGATTTTCATGTGCATTTGCAGCCCACTGCAAACTATTCTGTGTATCACAGAATCATTTAGGGTAGAAAAGACCTTTAAGATCATCGAGTCCAACCGTTAACCCAGCACTTCCAAGTCTACCACTAACCCATGTCCCTGAGCACCACATCCACATGCCTCAAGTACTTCCAGGGATGGACTCCCCCACCTCCCTGGGCAGCCCGTTCCAGTGCCTGACAGCCCTTTCCATAAAGACATTTTCCCTAATATCCCATCTAAACCTCCCCTGGCACGACTTGAGGACATGTCGTCTTGTCCTGTCAGTTGTCACTTGGGAGAAGAGACCAACTTCCCCCTCCTGCACCCTCCTCTCAGGGAGTGATAAGGTCTCCCCTTCCTTAGGAACACGTGGGCCTTCCAAGGAGGGATGGTATCCTGTCTCCTCTCCCGGTGACATCAGGGGACTTCGGCACTAAAACACTTATACTCCAAGCAGACGTTTGTATTTTCTACTGCAGTTAGGGTAATGCAAGAGGGCAGTTAAGGTCTCATCTCCAAGAGTGAAGAAGTCCAAAATCTGCCACTCCGACAGACTACATATGCACTGTATTCTGGAAAGTGGGCTCTGCTCTGCCTTCACTGAAACAGGAAAGCAAAAAATCCAAGAAATCTAACACCTCCCTGCTGTGATGATGACGCAACCTAAGAAAGATGCAAGCAGCAGGAATCCCCAGGAAAATGAGATTTCCCTGTTCACATGTCACAGATTTTCATTTTGAAGGACTTGACAACCTCGCAATGGGCATTCAAATTTTCAGGTTGGGAGAAGCTACAGGAGAGCACCAAGAAAACAAGTCTGAGACAAAACAATGATTTTTTTAGCAGGGTTTTTGGGGGTTACCAGTTTTATTAATAGTCACCAAAAACAACAATGGTTGGGTTTCCTCATAGGACTCCGTACTGACCCATCAGAAACATCGCTGACAGCCATAGGATGGGATTTGCTATTTCAGGGTGGTAAAAGCTTCCTATGCTTGCTTCATAAAAACCAGTTTTTTCACTACTCCTTCACTACTTTTTTTTTTTTACTTCCATGATAGTGGCCATCCACTGGTAGCAGTCAACATATCCAGAAGGAGATCAGTGACAAGTGGTGTCCCTCAGGGATCCGTACTAGGACCAGTACTGTTCAGTATCTTCATCAGTGACACAGACTGTGGGATGGAGTGCACCCTCAGCAAGTTTGCAGACCAGCTGTGTGGTGTGGCTGGCAAACCTGAGGGACAGGACACCATCCAGACCTGTCAAGCTGGAGAAGTGAGCCCATATGAACCTCACGAGGTTCAACAAGGCCAAGCGCAGGGTCCTGCACTTAAGTCAGGGCAACATCAAGTATCAGTAGTGGCTAGGGGATGAAGGGATTGATAACAGAAGGACTTGGGGGTACTGGTGGATGAAAAGCTGGACACGAGCCGGCAGTGTGCGCTGGCAGCTCAGAAAGCCAACCGTATCCTGGGCTGTATCCGGAGAAGCACGGCCAGCAGGTTGAAGGATGGGATCTCCTCCTCTACTCTGCTCTCATGAGATGCCCACCTGCAGTTCTGTGTCCAGCTCCAGGTCCCCAACATCAGAAGGATATCGACCAGTTGGAGCGAGTCCAGAGGAGGCCACAAAGATGCTACAAAGGCTGGAGCCCCTCTGCCATGGGGACAGGCTGGGAGAGTTGGGCTTGTTCAGCCTGGAGAAGACTCTGGGGAGACCTTAATGCACCTTCCAGTGCCTGAAGTGGGCTGACCAGAAAGATGGGAACAAACTTTTTAGCAGGGCCTGTTGTGATAGGACAAGGGGTAGTGGTTTTAAACTAAAAGAGGGCATATTCAGACAAGATATAAGGAATACTTTTTTTTTTTTTACAAGTGTGATGAAACCCTGGCACAGGCTGCCCAGAGAGGTGGTCAATGTCCCAGCCCTGGAAACATTTAAGGCCAGGTTGGATGGGCCTTTGAGAAACCTGATCTGGTTGAAGATCACTGCAGGGGGGTTGGACTAGAGACCTTTAAAGGTCCCTTCCAACCCAAACTATTCTATGCGTCTATGATTCTATGACAACTTCTGTGGCTCAGCCGAGAGAAATGAGACCACCTCACACGCACTTCGTGAGGCATTTCTCTCACCCAGCAAGAATCCACAACCAGCAGTGTCTGAAGCAGGACAACAGCCAGCATCCCACAAGAAAAGCCTCAGCCCACGATGGCAGCAGGGCCCTTGCAAACCAACTGCAAAGCGGGACCTTGGCCCCTCCAGGCCATGTTCTGCTGCAGAGAAGAGTACCACAGGGCCAGCTCTTCCTCCTGACAACTTCAAGTACCAACACAGATTCCTCATAAATCGCTGCAGTTGGGCCTCACACTTCTCTACAGGCTTCACACAGCTGCAGAAAGCCACGCTCCCCCCGAGCAGGAGGACCGCAAATTACTTGCGTCACTGCTATTAACACAGAACAGCAGCTGTAAGCCCACACCATGGGGGAGTAGCACCAGCGAGACAGTCAGTGCAGAGCTTGGTGCAAACCCCACCGTCAGGAATGGGCTACAAATGGGCTGCAACAGCAATAAGGAAAGGGGGTTTGGTATAATGGCACGTAACGTGTTGGAGCTGAAGCCATTGTTGTCGTAACCTTGCTGAAGGCAACGGAGTTAGACTGCGGCCTCTGTTTTCAGTTGAAGAAACCTTCACTGAAGAGGGATGTTTCTATCTTTAGATACTTTCCATTAATGTTTGCAAATGCTTTTACTCCTCAGAAGATTCAAGAAACCATCACTTGTCAGGTTTGGTGCAGAAGAGAAATAGGTTGGTGTGCCCTGAGCTGCAAGCGTCTCTCATTAGAAGGTGATGGATTCACTCACAGTCAGACTGAAAAAAAAAAAAACCCACACCTAAAAATGAGGTTGCAGGATAAAACCAGGAGTTCTCATTTTCTCTGTCCTTTCCCTTTTCAGCCTCCCTCACACCAAACCCAGAAGACAATGCTGTCTAGACTGTAACACGGAGCACCGTGCTGCTTCTAAGCTGTCATTTCATATGGTACCCAGCACTGTAGGGCCTGAATGCCTAGGAGCACCTGATGAGTGCCAGGTCAGTTGTGATTAACCAGCAGCCAGTATTAACTGGTTTCCAGTGGTGAGCCCACTCCTCTTATGGCTTCAGGGAGGTAGAGATGCCAAGACCGCTCCTGTACAAGCACTGAGCCATGGCTGCAGAGAGTGCAGATCTAGCACCTACATGACCGTGAAGGAAAGGAGAAAGCTATGTGGCACGATAACTCCCACCTCTGCCGTGACACACTGGGGACACACACCGCTGAGCAAAATTCTCTTTTTCAAGAGGTTCCTTGTCCTTCTGTGAGTACTGGAGCCACTCACAGGGGAACAGGACAGCAGGGGCAGACTGAAGCGTCTTGTCCACCACGCACCCAACAGCATATTTTCCGCTTCCATCCACTTCACATCCATGCAGCAGCACTGGGCCTTGGTCACCCATGTGCCCATACAGCATAGGAAGCAGAGGAGTGTAAATAGCAACCGGATTAGGGATGGGGGTCTACAACTACCTTCTTTTGCCAGAACTGCAGGAAGAGTGTACTGGATTTGTGTGGCAGGGTTTTGGTAGCGGAGGTGTGGGTGTGTGCTACGGGGGTGGCTCCAGTGAGAAGCTACTAGAAGCTTTCCTGGCTCCAAGTTAGACCTGCCTCTGGTCACAGCCAAGCCAATTAGCACATCTGTGATTAACATATGTAATAGGGGAAAAACAAAAAGACCAGAATCAGAGAGAGGGGTGGGATGTGAGAGAGACAACAAGGCAGACACCAAGGTCAGTGCAGAAAGGTGGGAAGGAGATGTGCCAGAGCAGAGGTTCCCCTGGAGCCTGCGGAGAGAGGGCAGGCTCTGCCCCTGCAGCCATGGGACAGGGTAACAGTAGAGCAGAGACCCACCTGCAGCCTGGGGAGGAACCCACATTGGAACAGGGGGATGCCTGAAGGAGGCTGTCACTCCGAGGGAAACCTGTGCTGGAGCAGGCTGCTCCTGAAGGATGGCACCTAACACAAGGGACCCACAATAGAGCAGTTAAGAAAACTGCAGCTCATGGGAAGGACTCACACTGGAGAAGTTGGTGGAGCACTGTCTCCCGTGGGAGTGACCCCACGCTGAAGCAGGGGCAGAGTGAGAGAATCCTCCCCTGAGGAGGAAGGAGCAGCAGAAACAGCATGTGATGGACTGACCCCAACACCCATTCCCCTGTGCCTCTTGGGTGGGAAGAGGGAGAGAAATGGGGAGTGAAGCTGTACCTGGGAAGAAGGGAGGGGTGTGGGGAGGGATTTTAAGATTTGCTTTGTCTCTCATTGCCCTACTCTGATTTGACTGGTAACAAATTAATTTGCTTCCCCAAACTGAGTCTGTTATGCCCATGATGGGTGAACAATCCCTCCCTGTCCTTGTCTTGACTCACCAGCCTTTTCTCATATTTCTCCTCCCCATCCCACTGTAGGAAGAGTGAGCAAGTGGCTGTGTGGTGCTGGGCCTAAACCATGACAAAGAGGCATTAAAAATCTCTGCCAAATGCTTTCTTCCAGTGAGTTTCGTTTTCTGCATTGCTTTTACAATCTGTCAAGGCAGGCAGTCCTTTCTAGGACAACTCTTTTATTATTAATCTGTTGCTTCCACGTAATCAGTAACAGTGTCACCATCCGACATCTCCAAAAATGCTGCCAAGAACAATCGCTTGTGACAGTTTGGAAGGAGACGGCTGGTAGGAACGTAAACAGGCTCTCATCACGTGCATCCAGTTTTCTGGGCAGGGTACTGTACAGTGCTGGGTAGAGACAGCCAAGCAAACAGTGGGTACAGAAGCTATGCAACATCATCAGGGTAAAACCCCGTGCTGCCGAGTTCAGCTAAACCCAGCCACGTTCACTGCTAAGCTACCTGGGGTATCTGCAGGCCTTGTTGCATGAACATTGACTTAAATACTCTGGAAGGGGAGCCAATACCAGCATGGACTCTCACAGGAGGTACCAGCATCTGGCCTATTGCGCAGAGCCGAGGAAAGGGAAGACACATCCATTGGATCCTACCACACAAAGCAAGATAACCTAACCCACATAAGTTTCAAGAGAAGATAAATTACATGTCCAAAGTTCTTCTGTAACAGAGGAGAATCCTTGCCACATCTAGGAGAAAGAACACAGCCCTGGCAGCAGAGCTGAGCTGATGCTTCTTTAGGAGCCTCTGCTTACCAAAGCCCAAGCACTACAGCAGCTGCTTCCCAGAAGACAGCTCTTTGACACTGCAAAGACAGTACAAGGAGCGATTTGGATTCCGATACTAACCTACTCCCCACCCCAGCCCAAATCTGAGGGGATTCATACTTGCTTTTTCATTCCTGGCTCATTGCTTGTCACAGGGGATCCAAGGCACTAAAGAGATTTCGGGAGGGGAGCAAGCGATATTCCAGCAGGGACCAAGGGTCTGCTTCCGTATGAAGATCAGAAACAATCATTCCCAAGAGCTGCATTTCCAGCAGCATTCACCACAAAATTGCTTTCACACTGAGCCAGGCCAGAGAGTCAGTTTAGCAACACAAGGTTATTTTAAAGGGGAAAAAAAAAACCCCACAGAATACGGTATGGACTAGAACAAGTTTGCTCCCTGCTTTGCTGCAGAACAGCTCTTCTAACCCGAGATATGGAGCTGTTGAACTAACCAGTATAAAAATCAAGACAAGAAAGAGGGGATTTATCAAGCGAAGGCATTCGCATCAGCCCAGATTTAATGACTGTAACATGTAAGTGGACAAGGCAGAACAAGACAGGTGAAGGCAGATACAGAGTTCACTTCTCAACAAAATGCTTTCACATGGGAAAGGGCTGTGGGCACTGTACTTTTTTTTCCCAACCACAAAAAAGTAAGGCCCAGAAGAGATGTTAATACCATTTTCTCTTGCCAAAAGCTGTTTGATAGTGTGTCTTCAGAAGTATCCAGTTCAACCACACTGCCTGGAAAAGGAACAACCAACAGCCCAAGAGTTAAGAAAAATGTTTGATTTAAGCTTCATTTTCTAGACAAACCCAGCATGGATCCATCACGGGTGACACAGATTATGGGGTGGATCTGTTATTATGGGCAACAGTCTCCAGGTTACTGAGGTTTTAGCTCAGAGCTTGTCAGGTGCCAAAAGGGAAGGTGACAGCAAGCCCACTCAGTTCAATTCTAGGCAGAGCTTGTGCTTCTTTCCAAGTCCTTGATCCCCCTTCTGCAGCCTTTGCTGTCCTTTGTCAAGGGCAGTGCTTCTCCCCTGGGTATTTTCATGAAGAAGTTCAGAATGACACTGCTGGCCTGTCCTTGCACCCACATGGCCTGAAGTGTTGATGTCAGCCAGGAGGAAAGACACCATGGGATCTCCCCCTGGTTTAAAAACAGCTTTTTGTTAAAAAAAGAACCTATGACTCTTCCCAGAAGACAAGGCAAGAAACCAGTGGTCTAGTCATCACATCCTGTGTCAGATGGACAAGAGGGACAGCATCCCACCTGCACAGGGCAGGAAGCAGAAGTGAAAGAGCTAAACCAATTTGCAGAGTGGTTTGCCCTTCTCTGGTGAGCTTTGGTAATCGGGATAAGCCCCATAACTGACACCATGCCCCACATGCTGAGGGATCCCCGCCATCAGCAGAGGAAAATGTTCCTTGCAGAGCCTTCAGAAGAAACTGCCACAGACCTGCTTATCTGAATCCACCCCCCTGGAGCTGTGATGGTGAACTGTGCAATCCCCAGATTAAAATGAAAACTTGTTAAAAACTCTCACCCACACAGTCCAATTACCTTTCAGTAGCAACTCTTAAGTTTTTTCTGGTTTTGTTTAAGCTTGAAGATAAGCATGTGACAGCTACAACATTAAAGTGATATTTAAGTGAACTCTACTTTTTGGACCAATGAGAAGTCAGATACAGTTACAAGTTCCAGCACAGCCTGGCCAGAACAGGAACCAAGAAATGTCACCTAGCCTGCTGGAGGCAGAACAGTGCCAGAATATCACACTGAACAAGGTTACCAAGAGAAGTTTCCTTCCCCTCCCAAAAACCAAGAGAAGACAGCTATGCAGCTCACCTCCACCCAGTGAGCAGCTGACCAGCTGGGCAGGTACATGCCACTTCCCAGACATCTGGGAAAGGTGATGCAATGATGCTGTAAAGCGTTCCCAGAGATCATTGCAGGAGTTGCTGTTGGAGACCATAAAGCACAGCAGATGTGGTATTTGAGAGATAAAGCCCTAGAGTGCATCATACAATCTTTAAGATGGAAAAGACCCTTAAGATCACCAAGTCTAACCGTTAACCCAACACTGCCAAGTCCACCAGTAAACCATGTCCCAGAGCACCACCACATCCACACGTCTCAAATACCCCCAGGCACGGTGACTCCCCCACCTCCCTGGGCAGCCCGTTCCAATGCCTGACAACCCTTTACATGAAGAAATTGTTCCTAATATCCAATCTAAACCTCCATGGTGCAACTTGAGGCTGTTTCCTCTTGTCCTGTCACCTGAGAGAAGAGACCAAACATGCTCCCCACCCCTTTCAGGCAGTTGTAGGGAGCAATAAGGTCTCCCCTGTGTCTCCTCTTCTCCTCCAGGCTGAACACCCCCAGCCACTCCTCACAGGACTTGTGCTCCAGACCCTTTCCCAGCTCCATTCCCTTCTCCGGATGTGCTCCAGCACCTCACTGTCTTTTTTGCAGTGAGAGACCCAAAACAACACAGGATTCGAGATGCAGACTCACCAGCATCCAGTACAGGGGGATGATCCCTGCCCTGGTCCTGCTGGCCACACTGTTCCTGATGCCGGCAAGGATGGCCACACACCAGCTCCCATTTAACCAGCAGTCTGATGCTCCTATTCAGGATCATTTTGCCTAGTCAGACACTTCAGAGATCCCATGGTCAGAGCTGGTGCATCCACAGCAGAGCAGGGTGGTCCAGGCCCTGTTCTCCTCCTCTTTGCAGGGAAGCACTGACAAGGCTGAGCTCAGCACTCTGGCTGCACACAGCAGGAACTTCCTTGCTCCCTCCCACAACAACACCTTAATTGGCCTAACACCCTCATAGCTGTTCACCCACAAATTCCCAGCTCATTAAGGGCTGGATCACCCTCCACAACTCAGATGAATTTCATGAAGCAAGTCACCACCTGATTTAGCAGCAGAGATATTGCCTTTGGTCAACCACCTTCAGAAAAAGAAAGAAGAAAGAGTGGTGCTGATGCAAAATTGTTTTCTTTTTTTTTTTTTAAAAAACGGTTTTCTACTACAAAGGAGGAGAATTAGTGTTGAAATACCATCCAAGAACAACATGGAGGTCAACCTGCACCAGAGAAACAGCAGTTCCAATTTCAGTCATAGCAATAAATGACAAGCAAGACAAAAGTGTGTTCCAAGAACATTTAATAATTAATTCATTTTGCATGTGCTTTGTTTTAAATCTTCTGTTCCCTGCCAATTTAGCTGATATTCAAAGAGCGGGTGAGGAATTATAGTAGCAGGCTAGTTAACCATGCTGGGCTAAGTGCCTGTCTTATTCATACCCCTGCAACTTCATTTAAATTTTTAATGGGGTTGCAGAGATTTAATGAAGCAAGTCTTAATCCATAGAATCAAGGTCCAAATAGCAATCCCAGTCAGACCCTTGATTTCCAACAAAAATACTTTTCACATCCAAAAAAAGAAGGCTCCTTGTACTGTGACACAGCTCAGAAGAAAAAAATGTAAGGAGAATTTGAAGGGTCTTTTATAGTTATGTAAATGGCTACACATTCTGAAGTATTTTCTGAAGGGACACAACCACTGCCTTCACTTCTGAAGTATGACACACAGCTTAAGTGACTGTGTGCAAGAAGAACAAGGACACAGGGGAGACAGGCAGAGAAGGGAGAACTAGGAGAGCTCTTCTTACTGAAATTAGTTAAGCTACAGCTTCCTTGGAAGGGTAAACTTGAGTATGCAGGTCAGCAAAGAGCTATAGGAACTGTTTAAACCCACAGACAAGTGCATATTGTTAAAATATTATGAATACATTAAGGTCAAAGTCTAAGGTTTCATACTAGCACTGTTCTGGAAGAGCCTTTAACGCTGCAAGTGAAGCAGACAGGGAAGTCCGCAGCCAAGGTTCAGAGAGACAGTGCCCCATGCCTGCAGGACACTGGATTTGCTGGTCCCAAGGACAGTGCCAGCTGTATTCCAGCATCACTGAGCAGCTCCTCCACAGCCAAATGCTGCATTAGGTGGGGATACACCAGCTAACAAGGCACAATACTGGAAACGGCACTGTGCTGTCCTATGCAACCCCTGGGTTGCTCCTCCACCCTAGTGACCAGGATTCTGACAGTTGCATGTTGAGAGACAGCCTGATTAACTAGGAACACACCACATTCTAGAGCTACATGGTTAAAACCTCCTCCCTCTAGAGCAGCTGAGTTTAAGTTGCCCATTTTCACACAGATAGATATTGACCATTCCTGACACCATACAACAGGTAGAGCATCAGCTTTTGTAAAGCTCTAAGCATCCTCCACATCCAGCAGCCTACATGAAAGCTGAACTGTGTAAGCAGTTCACTCTCAACAACAATAGCTTGAAGCAAGCCTCGATGAAAGAACAAGAACCAGCCTTAGGGCTTACACACTGTTGCAGAGTAGGTTTGGATTGTGGGGGATAAGGGGTACACAAAAAAATAGGATAAGCATACCAGAAACACCAATATGTAACAGTTTTAGGTGTTCTGAGGAGACCTAAAGAGAGATGAGCAAAAGAAAGATTTTTTTTTTATCTTCCCTCCATCTCAAAGTCACTCTGAGTGAACAGTCTAAATCCCAAGTTAATGTTGAAGTGGGCCACACTGGAGCTTAGTGAGCTGCAGGGAGTGGGTAGCACTAAGCTTAAACCATTTTCCTGATGAGCCTGGATGCAGCAAGAGCAGTATGTGGCGAGGGGGGTGTCTAACAGCTGAAGGGCTTCTACAGACTTGTAGGTTGAGAGACAGGCATATCAACAAGCAGCTGTTACTTTCTAGGGCTGCCCAGATGCAGCAGTAACATACTGACATCTGCCCTACAGGTTAATCTTAGCATGGACATCTTCCCATTCTCTATGCCATGTGCCTTGCTCCACAGCCACCACCTCCAGCCAAGTTTTTGCTACCCAGGCAGGGTGGAGGCACACAGGAAAGCCAAACCCGAGTCCGCACTGACAGAGAGACCCACCCTCACCACCAGCCACAGGTAACAGTGCTGTAAGCTCTGACCCAGGCTGTGATGGGTGAGGCATCACTCCTGGCAGCAAGCTAATTGTCTGCTAAGTGCTGGTTTAGTATTAGTACTTGAGGATAACATGACCTCCAAGGTCCTCATAGAAAGTGCGCTAAGCAACTTTGTTTAGCCTTACTGCATCCCTGGATCATATCCCAGATGGAAGTGACAGGAGCTGCTTAAGGAAGAGCCAAGAGGAGCCAGCTGCTGTTGCGCTCTGCCCACCAGGTTTCAGCCAAATACTGCAAGGACCTTGCAGAAGAGGGAAGGTGGCAGGCTGTTTGCCACTTGGCAAGTTACACCCACCAAATGCTGCCACACTTAAGGAGTGCAGGCATCTCCGCCCTTACTGACCACAGCAGATGTTACAGCAAACACATCTAGTCCAAAAGCAACATGATTTCTTAAAAGAACCACTTTTCAAAGTATGTTGGGAGGCTTACACAGAGGTTCTGAATAGGCAAGCTGAACTAGATTCTCTCTTTGGATGCCAAAAGCCATACAGTGAAAGCTGTAGTTTTTAGCTTGCTAGATACACCCAAATTCTGGGAACAGGAATAAATTATCTTTTTAAGTCTCTTAGACAAGTAAGCCTCATCCTCTGCTGTGTCCCATCCCCATATCCTATAATCCCCTTATAGGATTTCTCTGGCTAGGAAGGGCAAGTAGAACCAGTCTCAGAGTCAAGGTAGGAGGATATTTGTTACCCAGCTAATCTCTCCAGAGTCCACCAGAGAAGAGGATAAGCTCATCTAGAGACATACTCAAAGCACCTCATGTT
This sequence comes from Rhynochetos jubatus, assembly GCA_027574665.1. NCBI lineage: Eukaryota > Metazoa > Chordata > Aves > Eurypygiformes > Rhynochetidae > Rhynochetos > Rhynochetos jubatus. Next base: position 143,147,543 of record CM050648.1, on the reverse strand, counting down.
TGTCTGTGCAATTAAATACTTTTGCATCCAAGCCAGGTAGGTGAATACACTGATGCAATTAACAGCAGGCAGTTTGGCACAGATGGTCCCCAAGAAACAGAGCTGCTGAACAGCAGGGGGTTATGTTTAATGATGAGCCAGGTCCTCAGTGAGGCAAGTCAGCAAGACCCCACTGAAGGCAGTGGGGACCAGCCAATCTCACTGGGCTCTCTGCACTTCTTCCACTGGTGAGCAAGGCACAGCTTCCCCACAGAGGGCCAAGATCCCTCATTAGGGACTGCCTGCAACAGCAGTGATCTGACCTTGTACCCCCAAGAGCTTCAGCTCCACATAGCTTCATTGGAAAGCACTCCCAAACATCTTTTTTCTGGCAAGATCTAGGTATTCTGAGAGTAATTACTAGGAACTGTAATTTTGGAGGAACAGAAGCCAAGCTTCCATATGCCACTCCACCATGAGGATGTGCTACCCCCTAACTGCCATTAGGCAGAGAAAAGTGTATTAGAAAGCAAAGTTACAGCTCAAAAGTTTTCGTTGTGCTTAATTGGGGCAGTAGTATCCCCAGGCAGACAGCCTATGCCCAAGAGGTGTTTGTCCCATTTTACAAAACGTCGAATGGTGATCCCTAACACCAGGGAAAATTCTGGCTCACTGCACTAAGGTCTAGGTTGATCACAAGAGATTTAGACCATAAAAACTGCACCAGTTGTCAGAACCACACAGCACACCAGAGAGCACCATGTCCCCTGGATGACAGGCACCTGCAGAGCCATGCCCCAGAGCCAAGAAACCCACGGCTTTCTAGTTGAGTCATCATCATTTAGGCAAGCTGGTTCTAGCTACAGCCCACATCTGCCCTTGGAGGAGCTGAAAGCATATTCAAGAGCAGAGAAAACATGCCCATGGTGGCACAAAAGCTCAGCAGGAACCCAAGAAAGTTGCAGCAGTCCTACATGAGAGTAGGAAGATTTTTAATGCCTATGCAGAAAACTGTTAAATAGGGAGACACCAGTTGAAACAGAAATCCCTCTTACCTTCCTGTGCAGAAAACCAGGCTTCTAAGGGAGATCCCAGAGGGCTTAGAAACAGTTTAGCATCCTGAGTCATACTGCTCTTGCTAAGCAGAGACCATATTTCCCAGCCTGAAAGATCGGGTTTTCCCCCCAGACATGCCCTTCTTCCCCTGCTGCCACCCTCCCATGAGCAGCACATCCCAGCATTGCCAGGTACACGCAAGATTCATGATGGCAAGGCTGAGTGCTGCAGCTCAAGGCAGAGACCTCATGGCAGGCTTCAGAGCAGGCTGCAAGCCTGACAAAGGGCAGGAGCTGCAGCACCTCACATGTGCAGTGGGGAGGGCTCCCAGATTCTGCTGCCCTCTAAACTTAACAGGAGTGAGAGTTATTGCTTCATGCAGAGAAAAGATGCTGATTAGCTGTTGTCTATGGCACCCCACCTCTAATCAGAAGAAAAATACCATCTGGCATGCCACCCCTGGAGGGCTGCCAACCTTTGCAGTAAAATAGGAAGGCAAGAGAAGGTCAAGATAAAGGAAGGGGAGCAAAACAGGCAGAAAGATTAATCCCTGCCAGGTGGTGTCAGTCCAGACGCTGGAGTACAAAACTAGATGGATGAGCAACCAGAGATGAGTTTAAGTAGGAGAAAGAGCAAGAAGTGAAACAATTTTCAGCTTATCCATGATTTTTTCCTGCAGATGAGGTAGCACATCTGAGCTGCAGACCACCTCCAGCATCAGATCTTCACCTAAACCTCTCAGGATGGATATTTGTCCAGGCAGAATTTGCATCACTGCATTTCAATGGCCTGAAGACAGTCAGGTAGCCAAGACTCCAAGACTGGCAGTAGGCAAAAGCAGTTCAAGAGAAGGGAGCCCAGGGGGTGAGGCAAGACTGGAGTAGCCAGTGATGGGAGAGCAGCTTAGCAGGTAGCTTTGAGTTGGAAGATCATCTCAGATGGGATGCATCCTTCACCTCTCCCAGCAGTATCACACAGTGGGGGGAAACAAAGCATCACTCATCCTGGCAAGGTTTCAGCTAGCTGGGTGCTAGGGTATCTCATGCCAAATATCCCCCTGCATTTCTTGTGGTGAGGACCTCAGCAGTAGGGTGGCAAGAGCTATCCAGCCCTCTGAACATGTTCCTATGAGCATTACCTGATAGGGAGGCTCTACAATGGATGCACACATCAGCAGTTACAGGTGCACAGAGCCAGGCTCTACTGCAACAGCAATACCATCGCTGCTCCCTCTCCAAGGAAAACCCCATCCCTCCCACCACACCCCCTTGAATTTCAGGCATGCTCCATGACACCATTCATTGCTTGCTTCCTGTACCTCCCAGGAGGTGACAGGTTATTCAACAACTTTATTAGCAGCAATAACATCTGCACAAAGCTCATGCCAAACAGACAAATTGGGAAGCTGACTGTCAAGGCAAGTGTGCCACTCTGCATGAAACTGCCTGTCTTTTAGCCTTGGGATCAGTGGTACCTTCTGACTCCAGGCGGTCCAGGCCATAGGTCACAGCTGTACTGATCTTCCTCTCAGACGGAAGAGCTGTCCTCCTGACAGAAGATGCCGTTGATGCTGGAGTTACCAGGACCACAGTCCTGCTGGAGGGCTCCTCTCTCTGTCCAGACTGGGAAGCAGAAAACCCACCAGGAGCTGGAACAGCCTTCTCACTGGTGACCAGGACCACATCTGTGAGATCTACACAAGACAGGAAGGAGCAGCAGTTTGGCACCCTGCCATTTAAGAAAGCTCCTTAATGATAAACTTAATTCAAAAGTAGAAGTTAACTCCTGCCTCATTCAAGATGTGTGACTGCTGTAAGGAAAGCTTCTCCTCCAGGACAGCCAGCTCAGGAGGTTTCCCTTAACGAGAACTCAGCTAGGCTGCACTCCCATTGCTTTGAGGGCTGCTAGTCACCACCCCACAGCAAGATCAGAGCCCCGAGACACTAGAGGAGATCTGAACCAAGTGACAGATCTAATTGTTCATTGCAAAGATAAAAATTAGTTGAATTTAATTAAATCCCAAAAGCAAGTTAGTGGGAACTGCCAGCAGAGCCTTCTCTCCCCTACAAAGGGACCTTAAGAGATACAATGCAAATAGGTTTTTTCTTTTGATGCCCTGAAATATGAGGATTACCAGAAAAGCTGCCCAGCAGCAGTTTCATTCCAGTGGTACCAAGTACTGCAGAAACGCACCCAACCTCAAGGTCAGCTTTGTGCTGAGGGAACCCTCACTACACTCCTGTTAGCGACAGGCCTACCTTCTGCATCTGCAGTGTTCACCGTGGAGGAAGTGCCACTTTCCACCAGCATCTGGGCAGCACTAGGAGCAGTTGGCATCTGGGTGTCCTCCCCACTGTTTTCCTGCGGAAGGCTTGCAGCTCCTGTTCCCTGGGTAGCATCAGGCACCAGCATCCCAACCGACAGATCAGCATCAGCCTCCTGGGCAGCTGTTGTCACCTCCTGAGTAACACCTACAGCAAGAACACATGTCAGTACCAACTCACAGGACAGCTGACAGCAACAGAGTAGAGGTTTGAAGGACTGTAACTCCATGCATCAGCATTTCTAGAGCCACAACACAGGCAGCAGGTCCAGCCAAGTACCATCAGGGCTGTGCAGCCCTGAAGGCAGCTATAAGAACATGCATAACAGGAATGAAAGGAGCAGAATCAGGCCTTATTATCTTAATTGCCCCTTTAGGGACACACAGATCCACTGTGGAGGAACAGGAGGAACACGGCACTGCAGGCCCATGGTGTGAAGTGGCATTCGAAGCAAGCGAGGCTGCCAGAGCAGCGCTTTCAGTGACCAGCTCTCATGGCTACGAGTCGTTAGCCTTGTAGAAGGGTTTTCTGTTGCACAAGTCTTAGTGTTGTTTCCCCAACACCTGGGAAACAGCAGAGAGGGAACCTGCTGACAAGTCAAGTGCTTATAAATTAATCCAGACATTAATCAGTCAGGTTTTGCTCCAGCATGCAATTAGCTTTTACAGCAAAAGCCAGATCTTCTGGGCACAGCAATAGGAAGTTGTCCTTTTGCCTCTGGAGCCTAAGAAGGAAGATTACATAGGCCCAGCAACTAAACCAGAGTCATAAACCCCAGCCCATGTTCCTCAGCCTAGGCACATGTCACTGCCACACCTGACCAGGCTTCTTTAGCGTTCCCCCTGTATTTTAAACACCCGGCAGAAACAGTGTCATTAGGCTGAAGGTGCCATCCCCACAGGCGAGTGCAGCACAGGGTGACACCATCAGCCTGTGGCAGGCTGTGTAGGAGGAAGGTTTCTGCCTGCTAGTAACAGGCTTGGCACAAACACTGGACAGTCAGAGCCTGGCCACAGCTTCACTCTAAGGTGTGGAGACAACACCAGGAGCTTTTGTTACACAGGACAGCAGAGCTCTGGATAGATCTTTTGATCTGGGCATCCTTGTAAAGTCATGGAAAAGGTCAGTCATCACAGGCTACCAGCACAGCTTGCCTTTTCCTGGATTTAGGAGGGATAATGGATGGCTGGAAATGCTTCCTTCTCCTGCACTAAGCACGTGTCCATGGCCAGGAGCTGGGAGCCAGGTGTTCCCAGACACTAATTTAACTCTCCAGAAATTATTCCCCCCTCTATTTTGCAGGACTTCAGAGTGAGCTAACGCAAGGACCACCTCTGGGTGTTCGCATTTGCCACAAAGAGACACCTGGGGGACTGTTATCCTCCTTGGGACCAAGCACTTAAGCAGTTGGCCAGAGGCTGTGCTCCCTAGGCACTGGGGAGTCATTCCAGAGGACTGTTCAAAGCACACTGACATCTCTGGTCAAGATGAGGTGTCTACAGCCACACTACAGCTGTCCCCCTAACTGCTGTGTGAACACCAAGATTGACACCATACATGCAGAGCTTCACTGAGTTAGTGAAGAAAGATTTAACCAGCACCCAACTCCCTGCTGACAAGACCCCAGTTCTCTGCAGAGACCACCATACTCAAGTACACCCTTCATCCCTAGGCTCTGCTGCCACAGCCATTTCAGCCTCAGCTCCTGTTTGCTACTAGAGCCACTCCCTCAGCTTGAGGAGCAGAAGGGGCAGCTCAATACAGTTGCCTCACATAACACCCAGCAGGCTGGGCCTACCTGTGCACAGGGACAGAGTGCATAGGAACAGACAGGGCAAAGCACTACTTTTGAGGATCTGCATTACCCCCGCACAAAGGTCCACAGCCTTTCTGGGGTGGAAGGGGTGTCCTACCCCTGACGCAGGTATAAAGATCACACCTTTCTCCCTGAAAGGAAGCACAGGTTCCCAAAAACAGCTCCCCTAAACGTACACTTAGGGGCAAGTGTTTATAACAGGCAAGTTTTACCTTTCCATGAGCTTTCCAGAGTAGAATAGAGGTCAGGCTGAGTATCTGTGACCACAGCAGCCTCTGGCTGTGATGGCACAGTGCTTTTCCCCTCTTCTGTTGTGACTGCATTTATGTTCTCCAGCGAACTGAGACCAGCTGTGTCTGTGCCCATCAGGTTCACTGTGCGGAGAGCATCACTGCTGCCTGTGGAAGCTGCTGGCATCTCCTCCCCTTGCACTGTGCAGTTGGTCACCTCAGCAAGCCCAGGAGTTGGCAGAGGGGACACCAGGGATGGCAGCACTCTTGTTGCATCCTCTTCCTCCCACACACCTTCCTCCAGGGTCTGGGATGGGTCTGTTGCCCCCAGGTTCTCTGTCACCTCCTCATGAGATGTGATTCCCCCTTGACTCATGTGCCCCAGTTTTGTGTCATCCCAGTCAGACGGCACAATGTCCAGAGGGTGGATGGGGACAGTGCCATCTGTGACAGGCAGCTTTCCCTGCCCAGCACCCGTCCCTGTTTCTGAGTGGAGGGAGGCCTCAGTCACTGTGAGGGGATGTTTCGCAGCCACAGATGCTCGCACAACCAGGGCCTTGAGAGGGCTCCCTGGGCGGGCTCCCGGCATTCCCAGCTCAGAGGTCACACCACGAGCCTGGGCAGTGGAGATGACAGGGTGGTCACCTGCACTCTCCCAGCTGGGAGAGCTGGGGTACAGTGTGGGTTGGGGTGCAGCTGAGGGGTGTGAGCTGCTCTCTGCCTCCTCTGCCACAGCTGTCCCAGAAAGAGGGCTTGCTGAGAGGCTGGCAGAGCTGTGCTCTACCTCAACACCACCCTCTGTGGTAGCCTCATTAACGGGGCCACCAACAGACTCCTCCTGGATGGCAGGGTTCAGCGTGGTCACAGCTGTGGTCAGCATGGCCTTGAACACATCCTCCTCATCCAGCTCCAATGTCGTGGGACCAAGCTCCTCCTCATCCACAGTAGCCACTACCACAGAAGTGGTGTGAGCACCCAGGCCCTGGCTCTCTGGGATGACACGGCTCGGGCCTACAGGCAGCGTTTCCCCTTCTGCAGTGAAAGCTTCATTTACGGGTGTCCCAGATGGCTTTGCTGACACTCCACAGGGCTCTACCGAGACAGCCTCCTCAGAAGGGCCCAGGTTATTTTTCAAGTTCAGCATGCTTGTCCTTTCATCTTCTACCCCATTCCCAGCCCAGGGGCCAGGCTGAACCTTTGTCATGTCCCTCTCCTCCAGTGGCTGAGATGCAAGGCATGGTGGACTGCAGGACAAGAGCAGGATGCTGCAGGTGACCACACAGATGTTAAATCCTACTGATCTGGTCATAGCTGAGAGGAGATGTGCCCAGAAGCCTGCAAGGCTGACAAGTCCAGAATGCAAGACCTAGAAAGAGAAAGAGGAACAAAGGTTACACATACACATAACCATCCATTCACACAGGGCCTTAACTAACCACGTAGCAACTTCCCAGCATGCTCAGCTGGCCATTTCAGAGTAGACCCCTGCTACACATCCCAAGCAATTGATCCCTCCTCCTATTTTACTGTTCCTAGCCTACCCAGTCTGAAGTCTCATGCCAGACAAAACCAAATGTTGGTCTGAAGCCCAGGATGGACCTTGCCAAGCTCTCACCCCAGTGGTAGAGATCACGCTCTACCCAGCAGGCATCAGACTTGCAAGGATGTGATGAGGATCAACCCATTTGTCCTTCACCACATCCAGGACTGATGGTCCCTGACAAAGTCCCAGGCCTGTTATAGCAGGCCCTGTTCTGTGCACTGACACAGAAGGAAACCAAGGACCTTGTACAGAGAACAAGGTGGGTCTTTAGGGTGCAATACAGAACCAGAGCCAAAACAGGAGGCTTTCGGGCTGCATTAGTGTCATGTGCTGTATGAGCTCCTTGGCCCCAGGGAGAAAGGCAGCAGCACTGCTGCGTTAGCACGGTTTGCGCTGCACTGCACCATGGAGGCACTTCCAGAAAGTTTCATGTGTATAGTCACCGTGTGCTTTGAGAGTTTCCAAGAGAGCACTGAACCAGTAGCCCAGCAGTGATCCAGCCAGCTGACAGCTCTCAGCAGGCTGTTGTCTCCAGAATCACAGCTCGGTCTGCCAGACAGATGGACCCCACAGCAGCAGCTGCCTGCTCCCAGCCACCTCCCTCTGGGCAGGTGCTCTTAGTCCTGGGTTTGCACCACCCCTTGATGGCAGGAGATCACCCCATCCAAGGCCCCGCTCATCACACACCGGCAACCTGTCACACAAGTCTTGTGCACACTGCAAACAGCCTTCCATCACACAGATCTGGGCAGGGTCTCCTCCCAGTTCCAGGAGGCAGCTTGGCAGTGGCACAGTCAAGCCCTACTGCAATAAGCCTCCAACCCTCAGCAGCTTCATTTGCTGTGGTGGGTGTGTTCTCAGTTTCACAGGTGAACTGCTCTTACCTTCCAGCCCCAGGACTAATCACTATTAGTAAGGAAAGAGGCTGGGGTTGTTAGAGCCACCCCTCAAGTCTTCCAAAGAAGAGAAGAGATCACCCTCTGCAGTCTTGCTCACAGGGACCACGACAAGGCCCCCAGCTTGCCGACTCCTTATTTCCCCACCCAACCAGCACATAGATAAATATTACTTGCCTTTGTACACACACAGGGCAGCAGCAAGCCACCCAGCACTGCCTTGTTACACAGGGGTGGGTCACTCCGCCACATCTTCTCATGTACCCATGGGATGCTGTGCAAGAGGTACCCGCTGTTGTGGGGAAAGGGATCTCAGCAACACATCTGCACTAGCCCATCTCACTCAAAGGCCCCCTGTGTCCTGCTGCTTCTTATGTTTGTCTGCTTTTGGAAAGCATTATTGTATGTGTCCAGTCAGCTAAACACAACCAAGACATGAGAAAGCTTTGTCGGGTCTGGTCACACAGAGCAATGTGTATCTCCATTATGAAACAGGCCTCTCACTCCACACAGGAGAGGACGACTTCTCTAGCCCTTAGGATCTGCTGGAATAATTCCCTGTCACAGGCCACACACACGCACCAGGTGCTCAGGGACAAACAGAAGCCACCAAGAAGCTGTTCACCAGCAACAGCATAGATACCTTCCACTATTTTTAGCACTGCCTTTCTCTGGAGGATGGATGGCCACCCATCCATCTCCTCTACCCACCCTGCCAAAAAAATAGGTGAAAACTGACAGTATTCAGCTATTCTTCCAGGCCAAGTCTTTATGCACCTTTGCAATTAAAAAACACTAAGAGTATATTATGCAAGTTGAGTGCCCAAGGACACGCACCTGCCTTGCCACACTGATGAACAGATTATGTTCACTTCACACGCCTTTAGCAAAGGCCAGTTAACATCAGACATAGCGAAACATCAAGAAGGTGGGTGGGTTTTTTTAAGTAATAACAATTTGGATCTAAATACAACTTCCCTAGAAGCCAGGAGTCTTTTTAGACTATGCAAGTAGTTTTAGCAGTGGTTAAACCTAACCAGAACTCCAGCTGCACTTGAAGGACAGCCACAGCATTTCTCCTGCAGGCATACACGTTACGCATACACGTTTGTAGGTTTCTAGCTCAAAGTTCTCACATTGTCCAAGACATTCAGGAGGTGGTTAGCACAGGCACTGAACATTAATCTCTCCTCAACAAGCTTACTCCATCTTTACTAGGATCAGGAGTGTCCATGAGTAAGAGGGAAAGCTGGCTTTCAGAGGCTGGCTTTCAGACATCCAGTACAACAAAAGTATAATTAAGTACTAAGGGCCTTTCTGCCTTCTGGCTAGTAGAATGCAGGCAGGCAGTACAAGCCTGGTAAGAGTTCCCGGGATACTTTGGGCAGCCTCATACTGTTTCACCAGGCCTGAAAGCACTCGTGGCCATAGTCCTACTTCCATAGAGGGTGAAAATAATGTTGCAGAGCTCCTTGCTCAGGAAATCCACAACAACTGGACCCAAGCTAACCTAGACCTCTGCATTCAGTGGCAGCTGGAGATAGTGGCATGGAGCTTGCTGCAGGATAATGGCACCAGTTCACGCTTCAGGGAAGATTAGCCAGAGCTTAAGATCTGCTTAGCTTTAGGAAGAGGCGGGATTAGATGCTGTAGCAACAGCAGTGACCTGGCTACCTTCTTAAGCAGAGTCTGACACCTTGCTGCAGCACTTCCACTTAAAGCAAAAGTGATCCAGGTTTTAGCAGGTAGCTGGCTGCAGAGCAGTTTTTGCTCATGCTGCACTGGGTTATACGTTCATCCTCCCATCTGGCTATTTTTATAGTCAGTCTGCTCTACAGCCTTAGCCAAGCGATAAAGGCAAGCTAGAGCATGCTGCTCTGACCAAGCACCTCCTCCATAGTAAGCTTAAGCTTCTCCTTGCTAGCTTGAAGCTATAGAACAGCTCAGCATTTCATGACAGAAGAACTCATGTCCCCAGGTTTCACCTGGCATTCTCCAAGCCAAAGCCCTGGAGGACAGCTGCCAGGCACCAGCCAAGCTCTCGGTGGAAAACCAGTCCTTGCTTCAAACACAAAGTGCGCACAGAGGGCAAAAGACAACACAACCACTCCCCTTGCACTTGACAACAACAAATCCCAAGAGATGCAGCTCCCCTAGCCACAAAGGCAGCCAACTGCTGACAGCCAAGGAGCTGTAGCATGGAAAAAAGTTTCCTTTTAACACCTGGTAGGCTGGAAAAAGGCACAAAGGACTTCCAGGCAAACAACAGGTACCAGACCCAGGCATCCCCAGAAGCTGCCCATCAGAATAAGGACCCTCTGCTAGCATGGACAAAGTCACTAAGCCAAGGGACAATAAAGAGAAAGTGGTCACCAGCTGAAACAGTCATGCTCAGTTGGCTCTTTTGGAACCAGGCTGCTCCCTTGCTCCATACAATTAGCACTAGCAACTGTTACTAAACCATTAACCCCCTCTGAATTTCAGACACCCCTTTGAAGGGTCAGCTCTTGGGAGGTCTGACAAAAGCCAGCTCAGAAGGAACACCAGCTGTTATGGCCACCCCAACAGGGCAGGCCTGGAGGGGACAAGCACAGAGCAGACTCATCTCTCCCATTCCATAGCTGTTCCTTGCATAGGCCAGCAGTCTGTGACACATGCTGCAGAGGAAACCCCCCTCTGCCCTAGTTGTACACTGCTACTCCCTACGATGGCTTTGTAGAGTTTCACCCAGACTATTTACTTGGACAGCACCCCCAAAAAATCCTTTGCTGTTATTTTCTGCCTTCAGCAAGTTCTGGCTGTGTTTTTCCTCAGATTGTTGAAACAGGAGAAAATCCAGCTTTGAACTCCCTTGAATTAATAACCCTGTTCTAACAGCTCCTGCCCCACGGAGGGGACACTAGTACTCTGAAGCTGAAGTGGCCACATGCATCATAGAGCAGAGAGCACAGGAGACTAACAGGTCAGCTTCAGACAAACCACTGTCTGGCCTTTGCAGAACACACCTTTTCACACCTCCAAGGACAAGCTTGATTATGCCAGCTCTGACTGGCTGAACAGTCCTGGAGGTGCTCGGCTCCACAGTTCATCTGCTGTTTGATAAAGGAAATGGACAAAACCACTGCAAATCTTTTAATGGGAAGATTTAGCCAAAACATACAAGTCAAGTAAGTGCCAGCAATCAACTGCTATGTAACCAGAGTGCTAATGCCACCCAAGTCCTATTACTGGTGCTGAATACAAAAGCCAGCAGATAATACACTGCAGAGCTCCAACTCCTACTTGTGCACACAAGCAGAGAAAAATGCCTTCATTTCATCCTACATTATGTCCTTGCCCAGTTCAACCAAGTGAATTGTAGAGCTGATGCTCTTAAGGCACATACTTCAGACAAACAGACCTCAGCCAGTTAAGCCATCTCCAACAGCGACACAACTCCACACCAGCCACCAACACAGCCCAAGTCAGACGAGCAAAACTACGCAGACACAGCCATGCAGAGGGGCACATCTTCCTCTACCTTTGAGGACAGATCCCTACAGGCAAACAAAGGGGATGATAATACTCTGCTAAGGCCAGCGTCCTAGTGAGGGACCCCAATAGAGCACACATCACCTCCACTTCCAGCACTGGTGTTCCAGCAGTGGTTCTTCGAGAAGAGGCACTGCAGGCTTTAGGCATTATTCCCCAACGCTAAGATCGCTCGCTTTGCTCAGAACAGCACAGACCTATGGAAATCCCTACTCAGATCTGCAAGTAAAAGACACACAGTTCTCTGGCTTCTGCCCCATGCCAGGTCCCCAGCACCTCAGGAGCCAGAGGTCTACCAAATTCCTCAAGGATTAAAAGGAGGGGGGGAGGGGTAGAATCCAGCCAAAGGGTGCAGCAGTTTTTAGACAAACACCCGAAGGATGAAGTGCTGCTCTCCAAACTGACTGGGAGCAGGGAGGCAGCATTCAAATTCCAACCAGCAAGAAACACTCAGATTCCAGCGCCTCTCCCAAGGCAGCCAGCGGCACCGCACAGCGGATCTCCTGGGGGCGTCTCTGTAGGTGAAGCCCAGATTAAGACACCTCCTCAGGCCCTCTTCGCTCGGGTGGAGCCCGGCCCATGGCAAGGCGATGGGAACAGGGACGGCTCAGGGCTCGGTTACAGCCAGCACACCTGCTCGCAGGGCTCCGATCCATCCCCGTCCTCAGCCCGGTTTACCGGGAGCTCAAATCCCACCAGCGCACCCTGCCCCTACGGATCCGGTGCTCACAGCCACCCAGGCGTTTCCCCAGCCCAGGCCGGCAGCAGGACGGAGCGGCAGCAGCGGTCACCGCCCCGGGAGAGGAAAACCCGCTGAGGATGCTCTGCGGGGCCTCCCCCCGCCGCCATCCCCCGGGACTGCAGGGACCAGCCCGCTCGCCGGGAACAAAGAGCCGTTACCGGGGGAGGGGGAGTTAAATGACAGTGAATAAATACGAGGTAAATTCAGCTTGGGGGTGAGGGTTTGGTCGCGTGTTCCCCCCTCCCCGCGGGGTCGCAGCGGAGGAGCCCACCCCGGCCTCACCTGCTTCCCGCCGCCGCCGCCCGGTACCGCCGCGCCGCGCTCGCCCCCAGCGCCCCGCGGGCGGAGCGGCCCGTCGGGGCGGTGTCGGGGGCCGGCCCGCTCCGCCCGCGGGGCGGCTCCCGCCTCCCCACGGTGGGCTTTGCGCTCAGCGCCACCCCGCACCAGCCGGGGGAGGTTTCCCCTTGATTCCCGCACAGGGAAGTTCCAGGATCCCAGGCAGCCCGCGCGCCCAGCTCTTCCCCGCAAGCCGGGAGCGGAGTGTCAGCCGACACTCTCCCTCTCCTGGCTCACCGAAAGATGCCGAAGCAAGGCCCGCAGCACTGTCAGTAGTTTTCCATCAGTTACAGATTCCCCCCTGGTGATTCCAGCTGCAGGGGTCACCTTCCCCTCCTACTCGCTCCGGAAAGGACTCCTGACATAGGATCCCACACGTACCGAAACGCCTTGCTGCCGTTTCTTTTCTGATCACCGTGTGTTAAACCCCTCTGGCCAGGGAGAACGAAGAGTAAACAATTTTCCTCCTGTTTCCCCCTCCCACCTGTTTTTCCCACCAGCTGGTTTAACAACAGAAACAGAAAGGCTTTACACCACCAGCACCTGGCATACATACCACCTCGATTTATCAGAGTCCATCCGTACCTTGCCACCAAAACCCACAGAAGGCATCAGCTTATCTCCCTCCTGCTTCCCACTCCAGCCCAGGGTCAGGAGCACTATAGGGTCTCAGCTACCCACAGAGGATTTTATACCCCGTCGGGGGCAAGGACTCATTCAGAGCGGTGCTGCAGCAGGTGCAACGCGTTTGTGGTGGGCAGGGACAGGTGAGTTGCGACCCAGAATGATGCTGGTTCTAAGGAGGAAATGGTTGGGAGATGCGAGGAGGGAGTAGAAGAATGATATGGGAAAGGGAGAGGAGAGTCAACATCTTGACTTTGCTATGGATGTGAAGCACGATGCACACCAGTGAATCTCTCTGTACTTCCAGTTACAATAATCGTGGAGTGAGGCTCACTTTCTTTTTTCCACATAGGAGAGCAAGATTTAACCTGCTCAAACGCTGGGCTGTCTAAATAAACAACACCCATTTGACAGGACAAGGGGTAGTAGTTTTAAACGGAAAGAGGGCAGATTCAGACAAGATATAAAGAAGGCATTTTTCTACAGTGAGGGTGGCGAAACCCTGGCACAGGCTGCCCAGGGAGGTGGTCAATGCCCCATCCCTGGAAACATTCAAGGTCAGGCTGGACCGGGCTCTGAGCAACCTGATCTAGTTGAAGGTGTCCCTGCTTGCTGCAGGAGGGCTGTGCTAGAGACACTTAAAGGTCCCTTCCAACCCAAACTATTCTGTGAGTCTATGAACGTAAAATAACTAATTGAGGAAAACTGAGATATTCCTCATCAAGAAATTTGTTGGTTTTGTTTTTTTCTTCCTGTTTGTTGTGCTACTGGAAATAACATTATTTTTAGTGCTGTGTTCTCTCTGCCAGACACTCACCGGTGTTCTACCTAACTGATTTTAGAGAAATTAGTAAAACCAAAATGGAACCAACCCAATTCATTTTGGTAGCATTCTGTATCCAATACTAAAAACTTTAAAAAGACAGATTTGTTGCAGGTCAGGGCAATTTTTTTCAAGGTAATATTGCTAACCTCTGTGTAAGTTGAAAATAAAGTGTGAAAATGCCTGTATCAGCAACAAAGACAGTCATTGGCAAAAGGCATTGGAAAGGACTTCAGAGTTCGGCTTGGCAGAGCAAACGGTTGGACAAAACGGTGGGAATAGTCCCTGCTGGCTCTGCATCTCTGAATTGTAAAATCTGGGAAATTATCCATGAATCCGTATTTCTAGAGCTGCAGGAAAAAAAAAATACAAATCTAAATCTAGAAACTCTAAATACAAATCTAAATCTAAAAAAAAATACAAATCTTCTAAAAGAAAGGATGTTTACTCTCTCCTGTAAGGGAAACATAGCCGGGGAAAGGAGGAGAGCTGCATTTTTTTGTGGCTGTTTTAAGCCGCATCACCTCCCAGATTAGGGACGCACAGCGGCCCACAGGTTCATCTTCTGTTCGGCCCGTTTCGCGTTGGCCCAGGGCTCTGACTGAGAAGAGGGGTTGGCTCAGCCGCGGAGGAGGTGCCACCTCTGAAGCTCTTGGTGTAGCCAGATTTTACAGCAAACCGAGGTCGATGAGGATGAGGGCTGGCTTATTTTCCAGTGCAGTGCTGCACGTTGTGGCAGTCAGGGATTGATTCCCAAGCCACTCAGTCATCCATGTGCAGGGAGAGGGGCAGGAAAATTCAGGCACACCCCCCCCCCACACACACACCCCCCGCCAGAAATTGGAGTCATTGGCAATGAGTCCACCGGGCTCCAGCCAGAGGCTTGGCTTCAGTACATATAAAATTCACCCCTAAGAGCTGACCTGGGATTCAGAACGAGGGATGTTGTTTTCAACGTTCTTTCTATTTAACCTTTAAAATTACCAGGAAAGTTGTTTTGAGTGTAAAGCGTGTGTAACTGATGCTCTGCTGTTCTCTAAGGCGCGCAGAGCACTTAGTGGATTTGAGAGGTTTTTACTTTCCCCTCGTCACTGGCCGACTTTGAACCCAGATTGGCTCTGTGTACTCTCAAGGTTAAATATTTCACTGATAATCATGGTAACCAAAATAGCTGGTTCTCTCTGGGCTTTTTTTGCTGCCTGAAACTGCAGATTCCCCATACACTGCAAATTTCTCTACCCTGCGTAACCTGCCAAAATCACAGGCTTCTGTGTTATCAACCAAAAAAATCTGCAGACTGAAAGAGGGAGTCATGATGAAAGAGCCAGAAATCAAAAAGTCTGGTACCAGAGAGCACTGTTTTGTTACTCATTTCTATGGTTTATTAACTGGAAATATTAATTTCTAACTCAGTTCAGCATGCTGCAGAGCATGTACGTAACCAAGCAAACAGACCACGCTTCCACAGCAAGTTGGGACGGGAAAGTCCCTTTCCCTTCTTACCAGTGCTGTGGTTCAAGACATTTCATAGAATCATAGAATCGTGGAATGGTTTGGGTTGGAAGGGACCTTAAAGATCACGCAGTTCCAACCCCCTGCCATGGGCTGGGACACCTTCCACTAGACCAGGTTGCTCCAAGCCTCATCCAGCCTGGCCTTGAGTGCAAAGAGATTCAGTGCAATCTGCTATGGGTCTCATCCTTCAAAGGATTCCCACCCCCTCAGGTGAAATTCAGAGATTAAATTCAGATGTAAGCTGCTTTATTCTTCCATGCGGGTAGCGTAGCTGATAAAAAGAGCATGGGAGTTGGGTCTCATTCCTGGCTCTGGCTTGTTAGATGACTTTCAAAACCAAACTTCACCACGCTCTGCCTTAATTTCCCCTTCTGTAAAGTGGAAATAACGATACCTAATTTTTGTCAGAGTCCCTTAGAAGATTATAACAGCAAATTTTGCTGTATAGAGTAATAATACAATACAGTGGGTTTCTTTAAAAGGTGATATTCCTGTTGCAGCCATATTGCACAAACCTGAAAGTACAAATAACATGTCCTAATTAAGAGACTGAGTCACTTAAACGTTTACATGAAGACACAAATTTGTATGTATAAAATGGACTAAAAAAAATCATTGTGCTGACATCAGAACACTGCATTCAACAAGGCTACTCCTGGCATCAGTGATGACATGGTATCAGCTACTCTAAGTATGTCAGGACATGCCACAGAAGGTAAAGACAAATTTAAAATAGTTACCATTAATTTCACTGCTGAATGACTTTTCCAAATTGGATATTGGGGACATCTAGCACATAAATCAGTGCACATCTCCATCACACAATTCACCTTTAGCTGGGAGCATCTGTTTTAAGGGGACCTGCTCTTCCCGTTAAACAGCAGTCATTGGAGTGGAGTAGCAATGAGTCTGAGTCAGGGAAAGTGAGAACAGCATCCCCTGTTAGGGTGGGAATATGGGTCAAACGAGTCCACTTTGAAAAAGGTATGAGGAAGTTTATGGCCAATCAATTATTTCAAATGTAATCATCTTACAGAAGAATGGGTTTCTTTTTCCTCCAACTGCAAACCCGATAAATGCCATCTGCAGTCACAACACAATCAAAAGAATCAACTTGGATTCCTTTCTTCCATGTTGCTCACCACTAGCCCTAACAGAAAAGCTGTGCAAGGCCAAGTGATGCCAGTGCAGTCCCACTGCTGGCTGAAATCTATAGTAATTAGTCCTACAAGAAGGCACAGGATCCCGCTTCTGCTTTCCCAGCCCTCGTAGTTCTGTAGTGCTCACAGAGCAGGAAAGCCATAAAAACTTATTTTTGTCATCTAAGTCAGCAAATGTGACGTGGAGAGCACACAGCGACCAGATCTGCTGAGTAGGAAAGTGCCGTTTTTACACAGTCACTTTTCAGAGTAGAACCAGGCTTTTGCTGACTGGTCCAAGGTCATGGGAAACGGTTGCAGTTGCTCTGGGAATACAGCCCAGGAGGACCAATGCTCACCTCCACAACTGAATCACGGTACAGCCCTCGCTCTTCTTCATATCCTCTAACAAAATCAATGCAGTTAATATCAATGTACACCACACATTACAATTTTTCCAGAAATAAAGTGCTGAGGAAGCCATCCCCATGCATATTGGAGTCTCAGCTAAAACGTGAACCATCTGTCAATTCCCTGTAGCACTTGGATATTTTTTTCCCCCGTCCTACATACTCCATTACAAAATTAGGCTGGCAATAAAAAAAAGCACTTGACACGCCACCCCAAAGCAAGCTAACCCTCAGCACTGTTCTGACATGAAACCCTCAGCTTCACCATCATCTTAAATATAATTGTTCAGGTAATACCCAGAGGAATTTTGAAAGCTTCAGCTTCTTTTTCTTCTCAAAATTTGAGATTAAACCAAACTCCTGCATCCACAGGTTTTAAAGAAGTGCAGTTTTGGTACTGCCACTCCACCGCTCACAGGATACCATTTTACTACGAATGCAGACAGGCTGAAAACCCACAACCAAAGGGATGAACAGAGTCTTTGCCATGGGTAACACGGAGTGTCAGGAAACCTGGGTGAGAGGCGGGACGTGTCTTGATGTGAAACCGTGATGCTCTCCATTCAGACACCACCAGTGTTTTCATTATTCCCCTGCAGGGGGGATTTTTAGGGCAGTACAGACAACTTTCTGGATGGTTATGAGCAGAGAAATACCCATTTTTGTGTTGGAAATGCTCAAATCAATTAAGCTGAAATCCTACAGCAGGAACCAGGTCCAGCTGTTAACAGAACCCCAAGCAGCAGAAAGGCTATGGACTTTCTTCTTCTTTCTCCTTTTGGAGAGCTGATAAATGGATTTCCTTGAATCCGTGTGCTGGAAAACGATGAGGACACACTCTGTGAGCTCCACAAGCTACGAGAAATCTCTGAGCAACCGCTCTTTTATTCTGTCTAAAGCTGGTCCTAAGTACACTACTATCTGATTCTGCGAGAAAAAGGGGGTACGCGCCTCAGCCTGTATATAGGGATTAAGGAGGCTTAAAGGTGAGTACACAGACAAAGCCATCTGAGGTAGGGACACAGAGGACTGACTGTTTTATGACCAAGAAAAAATAATAACGCTTTGCTGTTGAAATATGCATAGGGTTCAGCTGAAATCCAAGTCTCTGCAGGGGTCCAGATAGGCATTTCAGCATTAAAGGGAAGAGAATATTAGCTGGGGATGGTGCCTCCTTGCCGTACCCATTCGGGCCTGCAGTGTTTATGCTGCAGGACACATTCTTTTGTGTTTGCAATTGCACTGCGGGGATTAATTCAACCGAGAGCTGCTGTATTTCAGGACTTGTACAGAAACGTCATTTTCTTTATGAAAACTGTTCCCCTTTCAACCTTCTGGGATAGTTCTGTAGCTGCCACCTCGAGGCAGCAGCATCGCTTTCAGCATCGCTCCTTGCAGAGGAGTGCACGGTGCTGCTCGCTGACAATAACACGTCCGCATGAGATTCGGAAAGGTTTTTTCCTGCCAGTGGCTTGAACACCAACAGGGTCTTGAAAGAAAAACAGAGCAAAAGAAAAGGACTGCGTAAGCCAAAAGGAACTGCCCTACAAATTTGATATAAATCGGAGAGTTTTCACTGATTTCAATGGGCTACTGTTAACGTCTTGTATTTTTATATACTTATGCGACCTCTTCCTTGCTTGTCAGAGGATACCGGCGCTCCTGAGAGTTGCAGCAACTGGCTGCACTCAGGGAATAATTTTTTACTGTGCTACGGAGATCCTGCTTTTTCCTCCCCCTGACCTTCTGCTTACTAGCTGGCTTAATTGTCCTACCATCTCCTTAGACTGTGAACAATTCTCTTCATTTATATTGTCATCTTGAATGTATTTATAGTCTGATTCTTAGGGGTTAGCATCACCATCTGTTTCTTCAACAGCTACATACTGGGGAGAGCGCGAGCACTTTTCACATTATGCAAGCAGCTTCCTTGATTAAACCAGCACGGTGTGGATGGATTTTGTTATGAAACCCTAGCACATTTCTAAGCCTCTGGCTTCTGTTATCAATAACTGCTAGGCTCTGGAAAGACCATCCATTAAATTAAGCTACTTTTAAGCCGCAGCTGCATTTCAGAACTCATGATAACTGTGATTGATTAACGTAATTTAGGAAAAGATTTCCAACGGACTATAAAGACGGTGATGTGATTAGCAGGAAACTCTGATCTTTCCTAACTCAGCGATAACACATTTAGGAGGAAGCGATGGGCTATGTATTTCAAGTAGGGACCGTGATCTTTGTAAAACATATCTAAGTAATTACTTTTACCTAAAACATTGAATTTAAAACATAGTGGTGTAAACATGTAATTATGGCATGGTAAGATATCATAAACAGCTGAGATTTTGGGATGAAACTGGTGACAAAAACATCATGATTAGACTTTAAATTAATCCCTTATTATCTGAACTTTTACTCCTATTTTTATACTTCAAGTATTTCAAGAGCAACAACATTGAGTATATCATATTACGCCTTTATAAGACCCCTATCACAGAGATATTCAGGAGCATTTTACAGAATTGAAAAGAATGAAAATTCACCTGTCAGCAAGAGCATATTCTCATCAGGCACAGTAACCACGCGGCTTTCCTCCCGCCGTCCTTGAAAGAACCAGCGAAGGCAGACAGCACTCCAGGCAGTAACTTGGGGAATTCTGGGATCCCACGGAAAGCCCAAACAGAGAGAAGCATCTTGACTATAACTCCCAGCTCAGTCAGGTGTAATTCTAACTGAGCATGTACTCTTGGTACACCGGGGTATCGCTCAAACGTGGCAGAGTTAAGGCTCTGTTGTGAGAATGACATTTAAACACGTTTTTGGGCATCGTTGTTTTCACATGCTTTAAAGTTCAGCTGCATTTCCATATTCTGGGAGGGCATAAAATACTAACCATAAAACTACTAAAAACGTAAAACCACACAAAAATCATAAGGCAATTTGTACTCTGTGTCATTTAACTGCTACAGGCTTTTGTATGTTTATTTTTCCATGTGTCCACATCCTCCGCTGCTGCCTTGGCAATGATTCCTCCTCCTCCAGAACTCACTGGTGGTGTGCTGGTCCCGTCACTGTTCCTGTGTCTCACATCACCCCTATAGCTGCCTTCTTGCTCCTCAGTTTTCCTCTCCAAGGAGAGGCAGCCGACAGGATGGGTCATATGAAGAGTGTGCAGGCTCATACTGAGTTGTGGGATAGCATCTGAAGGACAGATAAGGGCTTTAAGAGGGGTATAAGGGGAGTCTCCCCCGAGTTTGTCACTGCAGAGTTCCCTGTCTTCACACCTTTCTTGCATTCCCTTCTCACTGCCTGGATTCCTCGCATTTCCCCCAGATATACAGAGCCCTTCCAAGATGCCTCATCAGCTTCAGCTCCTCCAGTCGCTGCGCACACACAGACCCTTCTCTTCTCAGCTCTACACTGTGGACCCTGCTTTGTGACCCACGTGGGTTTAGGGAGAACAGAAGTGGGTAAGGTGACAAGGCTGTGACAGGAGCAAAGAGAAAGGGGTTACATAGACCTGCTAGTCCCAACTAGTGCAGAGGTTTGCTTCGGTGACAGAGCAGATGGTGGCAGCGACAGCTTTTGGTGTCTCACATCACTCCCACTCACCATCCAATTCTCCCACAGCCCTCCACCTCCACAGATCTTGGATAGAAAGTGTGGATGTGGGACAAGCAGCACCATCGCAGACTACATGAAAAGCAGAGCATCCACAAACTGGTGCAGTGGTTCACAGCTCAGGGAGTTTGGGTTCAGTGGCAGCTGAACACATCAGCGTGACTACAGCCCACTTTGAACTCCTCTTGCTTCTTCAGAGCCCTTCAGGCCCTTGCCCCCCTCACATATGCACTTCAGGCTCTTTGGCTTGCCTGTCTGGCAACAAGCAAATGACCCACCTCGCCAGTTAATTGCTTTTTCATTACTTACCTTGCTTCCCTGAAGAAGAAATGGGTCCTGCGCTCGTAGCTGATATAAATACCCTGTGACAGATCTTTTGGGGATGTGATCAGGGCATGCATAAAAAATGCCTTAAGAGCAGCTTATTTCACAGGTGTGGTTATTGTGGGGAAAGGAGATTGGTAGGGGCAAGGAGGTGGGGTTTGGGAGTGGGATAGCATTACATTAGAAATCTTTTTTCTCAAGTGATGCCAAAGTTTCATTACACTACCCAACATGGGCAAGGACGCCCTCCACTAGACCAGGTTGCTCATCCAACCACCATTCTCTTGGAGCCATGAGGAGATTGAGCTTTTTTCATAGAATCATAGAATCACAGAATGGTGTGGGTTGGAAGGGACCTTAAAGATCATCTAGTTCCAACCCCCCTGCCATGGGCAGGGACACCCTCCACTAGCCCAGGTTGCTCCAAGCCTCATCCAGTCTGGCCTTGAACACTTCCAGGGATGGGGCATCCACAGCTTCTCTGGGCAACCTGTCCCAGGGCCTCCCCACCCTTTCCATGAAGAATTTCTTCCTGATATCTAACCTAAATCTCCCTCTTTCAGTTTAAACCCGTTACCCCTTGTCCTGTCACTACAGGCCCTTGCAAAAAGCACAACCCCCCCACCCACCCCCACCCCCCCAGTTTCCTTGTCGGCCCCTTCAGGCACTGGAAGGCTGCAATAAGGTCTCCCCGGAGCCTTCCCTTCTCCAGGCTGAACACCCCCAACTCCCCCAGCCTGTCCCCATGGCAGAGGGGCTCCAGCCCTCGGAGCATCTCCGTGGCCTCCTCTGGACTCGCTCCAACTGGTCGATATCCTTCTGATGTTGGGGGCCCCAGAGCTGGATGCAGAACTCCAGGTGGGGTCTCACAATAGCAGAATAGAGGGCGAGAATCCCCTCCCTTGCCCTGCTGGCCACACTTCTCCTGATACAGCCCAGGATCCGGTTGGCTTTCTGGGCTGCCAGCGCACACGGCCGGCTCATGTTCAGCTTCTCATCTCCCAGCACTCCCAAGTCCTTCTCCTCAGGGCTGCTCTGGATCCATTCTCCACCCAGCCTGTACTTGTGCTTGAGATTGGTCCCCGAGAGATTTTATTTCTGTTTGAGAGGAAGGATACTCTACCCTGAGGGTATCTGTGGGCTCAGCCTTGCATTAAATGGCTCTCGCATTGAATGTCATGCAGCCAGAGCGGGCACCGCAGGGCCTGTAGCGGGTTTAAGGTTTCGCAAGAGTTTGGGGGGGGGCCACAAGAGATGGTTGGAAGGCACCTGGCCTCTCAGCAGTGAGCCGTGCGGTAAAAATTCATGCATCCTTACGGCACAGCCCCCTCAGCGCAGCTTTATGCTTCAACGGCTTTAGGCGCCAAGTCACGGCCGCCATTTTGCTCCTGACAGGAGCACGGCAACACACGCACCCAGCCCACGCCCCGCCATCCCGAACAGCCGGTTCGCGCCTCAGGGGCCTCATCCAGCGGGACAACCGCCCCGTTCCCGTCGTCGGGACGGAGCTGAGGGACGGCCGCTGCGAGGCGGGTGTACAGCCAGGCGCCGCGGCCAGCCCTCCGCGCCGGGAGTCAGGAAGGCCCCATCGCGCCGCGCAGGAGAGGAGGAAGGTCCCGTCGCGCCGCTGGTTGGGGCGAAGGGAGGTGGCGATGCCGCTCTACGAGGGCCTGGGCAGCGGCGGGGAGAAGACCGCCGTGGTGATCGACCTGGGCGAGGCCTTCACCAAGTGAGTAGCGCCGCGCTCCCTACTCCGCCTCCCCTCTTTCTGTCGCGACAGGCTTCGCTGTGGAGCCGGTGTGGCGGCTGCGGGGCGGGCCTGCCGTCGGGATAAAAAGAAAAGGAAAAAAAAAGGGAGCGTGGTTTTTTCCTCCCCCCCCCCCCTCAGCTCATTTGTCTGGTGTTATGCGTTGTCCGAAGGCGACAATAACAGCCTGATCTCTTAGTCCCGTCGCTGAGGTAAACAAAACGGCCTAACTCCAAACGGGAGGACAAGTGCTCGGTGCTCGGTATTTATGTTGCGGGCCAGAAATGTAGCCGTGCGTCTGCCCGCCCCGCGTCGGAATACCCCGTTGTGTTAGAAACCCCAACCCCAATCCCTGTGGTCGTGTCCCAAGTACACGTAGCTGTCACAGAAAAGGGGCTGTCTCTCCGGAGCCTTCTCTTCTCCAGGCTGAACAATCTCAACTCTCCCAGCCTGTCCCCATGGCAGAGGGGCTCCAGCCCTCTGAGCATCTCTCTGGCCTCCTGTGGACTCACTCCTACTGGTCAATATCCTTCTGACGTTGGGGGCCCCAGAGCTGGATGCAGAACTGCAGGGAGGGTCTCACAAGAGCGGAGCAGAGAGGGAGAATCCCCTCCCTCGCCCTGTTGGCCACGCTGCTCTGGATAAAGCTCAGGATCCGGTTGGTTTTCTGGGCTGCCAGCACACACTGCCAGCTCATATTCAGCTTCTCACCCACCAGTACCCCCAGTCCTCCTCCTCTGGGCTGCTCTCGATCCATTCTCCGCCCAGCCTGTCCTTGTGTTTGGGATTGCCCCGACCCACGTGCAGGACCTTGCACCTGGCCTTGTTGAACTCCATGAGGTTGGCAGTGTCCCACCTCTCCAGCCTGTCCAGGTCCCTCTGGATGGCATCCCTTCCCTCCAGTGTGTCGACTGCACCACACAGCTTGGTGTCATCAGCAAACTAGCTGAGGGTGCGCTCAATCTCACTGTCTAAGCTAGGCCCCCATCTGCGGCTGTGTGTGGGTGGATACATTTACCTGCTCGAAACCCTGAGGATGTCTTTGCAGTGTGGTTGTGGAGAGGATTTAACGAAGCCTTTGGGACGGAAACAAGTGATTCCACGAGTGGCTTCTTGTGGATTCGTGTCGTGTCACCAATCGCAGGCCTTTCCAAATGTGGGTCGCTTGAGAGGTTTTATCCCATGGGCGTGAATTGTCTAATAAAATCCTCTTATGCCAAAGCATTTTCTCTGAATCGTGTTGGTTTAGGGTCTGTTTGCAGCCTTCAGTCATGTAGGAGAAATAGCAGCCTTGTTGTATGGGAGACATCTGCCTTTTTCCAAATAAGGCTGAAATTAACCAAACATTAATTGCCAGTTAACATTGTCAGTTGCCAAATACCAAAATAAAGTATTACTTGACCTTTTGCATTACAAGTACTTGAAGTCTGGCAGCTTTACAGTTTTCTGTTAGTGTTTTCTACCATCATTTTTTTCTGATAGTTGTGCCTAATGAGAGTGGCAGTGGTGAAACAAATGTCAAGCACTGCGCTTCTTTAAATCAAATCTTGAATTTCTTTTGTTTTTAATTTTCCTGCTTGAGCCCATGGTTCTTGTGTCTTAAGCTGCAGTCGCTTTATGAAAACCAGATGGGTTTCTGAAAAGTTTGTTTCGGGGTTTATGTTTGTTACGTTGCATCTCAGTTGGATGTAGCACCCTCATGTTTTGGCAGGAGGCCTGGCATAGTAACCAGTAACCTTGAGACAGTAATACCTTAAATCACCCAGGATGCTTGTAATGGGAATGCATTTCAAAGCTGGAAATAGGAAAGAAGTGTCAGTGGAATGTTGCTGGCCAGCAGTGAAATAGACTACCGGATCTGTGTGATCGGGAGCATCACGTCTTTGTCTTTTCTTCCAAATAAACGTCACCAACAACGAGGATTGGAAGAAGGCGTGATAACGAAATGTTGCCTGTGTTTACTGAGAGCTTCAGTGAAAACTGTGGGCCTGTGTGGAGGATACAGGAAGGTATTTCTTTGGAAATGCAGTGGGCGATAAGGAAGGTTGCCAGTGGATGATTATAAACAAAACTGCTCAGTGGAAAGTAGGAGGCACATCAGAATTAAGCCTTACAGTCCTTACGGGAGTGAAGAAAACTTGTTTTGTTTAATGCAGCGCAGAGTGAGTCAATAAAAAGGTATGAAAACTTTCTCATTCAGAAGGGCTAGATAGAAAAGCTGTGTGCAAAACACCTCTTTGCAGTCACAGAAATATCCCAATTTAATTGCTTTCTGGTGATTCCTAGACCCAGTGTGTTGAACAGTGGCTTCAAATGATAAGGTCTTCAACATTTTCTTTTAGGTGTGGTTTTGCAGGAGAAACAGGACCAAGATGCATTATTCCTAGTGAAATAAAGAAACCCGATGTTGCAAAGGTAAACTATATTGCTTGAACTGTTTTACCTTTATAAGGTTTGGTAGGTTATGGTATAGAAAGAACCTGCAGCTACTTTTTCTGTCCACCGTAAGCTATTTTTCAGTACAACTGCTGCTATAAAAGATTGTAGTTAGATACAAGTAAGTGTGATACCAATGCTGATGGTAATTGGTACTCATCAGCCATGCAGCTTATGTTTGGGGCATTGATTGAGAACTTTTTTTGCCTAGCTATGTTGATTTTTTTTTTCTCCTTTTAGTGGAGGAAGGCAGCTTTGGAAACTAATGTTGAGATAAGTTACCAGTACAAAAAATTGGCATGAATAAACTCTGGAGTTTGTTATAGGGTGAGGTTATGAGTTACATTGTTAAGGGCATGGAGCAAATCAGGCAAGAGTATTTCTTTATATGTGTCATAGTGTATATGTTCAGATATAATATACTATCATATATGTATATATATATAATGTATGTATTTCTTCCGGTATAATCACTGCCTAGTATTTAAGCTGACTGTGGATCTTTTTACTTTACAGCCTGTCAAAGTTGTTCAGTATAATATTAATACAGAAGAGCTATATTCATATCTGAAGGAATTTATCCATATGCTGTATTTCAGGTAAGAGGTACTTGGATGTCACTGCAGCCTTCTGCGGCTCTTTTCTGAGTACATGGAGAGGTGTTAGAAGTGTGCCTGAAGACTGCCATCTAGTTGAGTAAGACAGCAGAAACAAGAGTTTGCAGGTGGCTGCCCATCTGTGTCCTTGCAGGAGAAATTCAGTGGTGCTGAGATTCAGGTTATGTTACAAAGAGTTAGTGTCCTGCAGCTTCAGTTTCTCTCTAGCAATAAAAAGTGTTTGGTAAGTCGCCTTTTAACTGTGGCACATCTAAAGGAGCCTAACCCAAGAAGTTAGGCTGATTTCAGTAGGGCTGAAGCTCATCTTACATTGGTGCAGAGCTTTCTCCCCATGACAGTGGTTTGGAAGGAGGAATCTTAACCTGTGGAGTATTTTTACCTTGGTAATGCATCTCTTTTATTGTATTTTTAGTACTATTAGTGAACAATGAAATTGGACTTAGTCTTTTTATTTCCATTCCTTATTTTTACACAGTGAAAATCATCACTTGACACAGGGAAACCAGTACTTGATTTCTGTGCCTCAGATCTTCTGGTGTGGGTGGTTGGATTTTTTCCTGTCTTCCGTCATCGCTTTGCAATGGAAACCAGGAGAATTCCATCCTCTTCCACTGAAATCAGGACATCTGTATTGTCATTCTTCCTCTTTTACGGACACACTGTGTGACACTGGAGAAGCAATTGGCAGCTGTTCTGCGTGCCTGTTTTTACAGTTCTTTATACAGATTTAGGAAAGTGGAACAGATATTCAGAACTGCGGCCTGCTGGCAGAAAGCTCTGTAGCTTGTTTTCTGTAACTTACTTTCCTCACTTTTTTTTAGGAAAGTGTTGGTGTTTTTTTGTTTGGTTTTTTTTTTTTTTATTTGGGAAAAAGACTGAGAGCTGCTGTAGAAAATGCCGGCTGAATGCAAATTTTTAGGATTTTTGAGGAGAATGGAATATGAAAATAAGGTACCTCTCATAATACGTGCTCAAACTTACCGGTTTTGTTTTACGCATCTTGCCTCTTTTAGGCATCTGCTGGTGAATCCCAGAGACCGCCGTGTTGTGATCATAGAATCTGTCTTGTGCCCTTCACACTTCAGAGACACGCTCACGAGGGTCCTTTTCAAGCATTTTGAGGTACGTGTTTTGCATAACCACTGTCTATGCTCAGTATAGCACTTGCCGCTAGAAATTGTACTTAGAATCACTACTGGATATTGACAAAGAAATGAAAATAATGCCAAACTAATGAGAGTCATAAAGAAGATGAGGAAAGGCTGATGGTTTTCTGGGGAAGTAGGGATTGGAGATTGGACCAAAGGCTGTTTTTGTCCCATTGTGACTGTCCAGAACGCCACAAAACAGGAGCTATGAACAGGAATCTGAAAGGTTTCTCTGGCTTCTGCGAAAATACAGCTCACATTGCTCTGTTCCAGACAGACCCAATAATCCCCACTGAGCTCTGCCTGGAGCCCAAATTTATATTTAAACACTTTTTAGTGCTCTGTCAGCAAATCTCAGGACTCCTACCAGAGTCGATGTCTTGTCTAGCACGTGATGTAACGTCTGGCTGTACTCATTGAGATAAGAGCTTAGTTGAAATTTATTATCTCCTCTGCTTAGTCAGTCTTTTTGGAGGAAAGTCTGAACCTAATTCTTGCCTTATTCTAACGGAAAATGGTTTGGAAGGTGAATTCCATACTTCTTCAATCTGTAAGAATGGTGAAACTAGTTTGTCTGCAGTACTTCTTCACGCTGCTTCCACAGCACAGTTTGCCAACTCAACTTCTGCATAACCCTCTCCTACTATTGATAAAGTTTTCTGACAACTTGAAATTGCTGAAAGATTTGAGTGATTTGGGTTTTTTTTTCCCCTAATCCCTTTACAGGAAAAAAATATTTCTCAGATAAAGCACTCCCCTGCAAAACTGGGTGTTGAAAATGACTCATGACTTTCCGTATTCTGATGGAGAGACTTTCTAACTTGTTAAGAATCCAACTAATCCTGATGGGGAGTTAATTCTCTCTGGCCTGTATTTCCATTTGGTGCAAAGAGTAAGAGTGGCGTGTTAATACAGGGCCAGTGTTGTAACTTGTGGTTGGGGCTAAGGATCAGGTGTGTTGCCCTTAAACACATGATTTGTTGAAATTGCTCATTTAATTCACACTTCAAGGTGTTGCATTAAAGGCGCTGTTGCTATCTAGGAAACTTAATTTATGGAATTCTGAGAAAAGGAAGTAATTTTTGTGTACTTTTGACTTGAGTTTTCATATTACTTTGGGGAGACTGTGTTTAACAGCCTCTGCTGTGAAGCTGTGTGCAGGCGTGTTGTCACAGGCACACTGTCACGGGTTTTGTGGCATCTTTCTTCACATCTTCAAGACTATACTGATTTCAAGTAGCTGTGGTTTTGTTTCCTTTAATTCCTTTTCAGGGACAATAAAAAACCTGATCTGTGACTTCAGATGAGTTCTATAATGAACGCTTGCTTTTCTTGCAAGCCCATTCCAAGACTCATTATTACTGAAGTCACTGGTATGTACCACAAATAAGGTGAACGTAGAATTTAGATTCCTGCTGTATCTTGTTCATTACTACACTACCTTAAAAACTAAATTACAAATAGGTACCTCAAGATACAGTTGTTTGGGTTTTGCTTTTAATAGGACATTCAGGGAAAGCATCAGTGCTTCGGGTCCTTGGATGGTTTGTTTCACCCCCCCACTGCCCTTCTGTCAATTGTCCTTTTCGTTTGCATGTAGGTACCTTCTGTTTTGTTTGCTCCGAGTCATCTAATGTCTCTGCTGACACTTGGGATCAATTCTGCTATGGTGCTAGACTGTGGATATGCAGAAAGCTTGGTGCTGCCTGTATCCTTTAACAAAACACAACGAAAACTCTCAGCCATGGGGCTGTCATGACAAGGTGGTATTTTTATAGACTTCAGGTGTGCTAAAAAGTAATAGGGACAGATCGGCCTGGGTGTTGGCTACAAGATAGTATGTCTTGGGGAGTTCTTCACAGCTGACCTGCGAAATCTGTGTGCCCGCAAAACATGGGAAGGGTGGTTCTTCGCTTCAGCCCTTCCGTACTAGAAATTAGTTTTGGAGAAGAGCAGTTAGAAAGTGAGTCCAATAGCTGATGCAAGAGAAAGTTGAGGGGAAAAAGCGTTTAGTTCCAAGAGACTGAAACCTCGAAACAAAACTGGAGCATTTCCTGATCTTCGTGTAGATATACGAGGGAATTCCGATTCTGAGCTGCTGGGGTTCTCTTCCTTTGGGAGGAAAGGCTATCCACAAGTAAGTTCACAGTTACACATTCCAAGTTACTGATGAGTTAGTTGTGAAAGTTCATCTTTGACTAATGACCAAAGATTCCTATTGAACGTGACTTAAATCCTAACAGTTGCTGTGACAGCATCTGATTTTTGATGTTACCACTGTTTGGCTTTTGTTGATGCAGTTAAAGCTGTGGAAATCAGATCTGCTTCAGTGTGTATTTAGAAGAATGTAACTGAAGGGAAGAAAAACTGTCCCTTAAGCATAATACAGAGAATCAGCCTGAGTTAATAGCTGTCTTTAACTAACTTAACATGTAATATTTTAGGGAGCTGGAATACCAGTTGCTGGAGCAGTGCACAGTTGATACAGGATTAGCCAAAGGACAAAGCCTTCCATCTGTGATAGGTAAGGTCTGTTTGATGTAGCATATGTGCTGTGAACATGCGCTGGGAAAAGTGGACTAATATAACAGTGAATAAAATGAGTTTAGTATTCACTGCAGCTTATGTGGCCTACTTGCATGATTTCTTTCTCAGTATTAAGCAAGTATGTTATTTTTTATGATTATGAAGCCACTCATAACAGTAGGTTTGAATGAAGGCCGAGATAAAATTTCTGTAGCAATTTTTCAGTCTGTTTGAAAGAAGAAAAACCTTTTTTTTTTTGTCCTGATATTTGTTCTTCCTTAGAAATCCTTAAAAGCTGCTGTCAGAGTGAAACTTTGGATTACATTTAGTGCATTAGACTGTGTCATTAAATTCTGTCTCTAATTAAAAAGCTTTTGTTCTAAGTTATTTTTTTTTATTTCAGGCTCAGTTCCAGAAGACATAGTAGAGGATATAAAAGGTGATATTTTCTGCTTCCTGAAACTCTCTGTTTATTGAATTGTGCAGCAGAGTACGATAATAACAAGTGTGCAATACTTTGCGTTTAAGAATTTATTTTATTTTCTCTGTTTATCATATTTCTTCATATATTATATTTATTTCTTAGATGTAAGGAAGAAATTCTTCCCGTAGAGGGTGGGGAGGCACTGGCACAGGTTGCCCAGAGAAGCTGTGGATGCCCCATCCCTGGAAGTGTCCAAGGCCAGGCTGGATGAGGCTTGGAGCAACCTGGGCTAGTGGAAGGTGTCCCTGCCCGTGGCAGGGGGGTTGGAACTGGATGGTCTTTAAGGTCCCTTCCAACTCAAACCATTCTATGATTCTATGATTCTATGATTTTTATAATTGTAGAAAGTAGCCACTAGGATATATCTCTTGGGTCAGATTAGAAAAAAAACCATCAGTCAAATGAAAAAGAACTTCAGTGCAGCTGGTGCATTGTCAGGTGGAAGTTGCTTTTCTAATTCCTGGACTTGAACACAATTTTCTGGTCAGGTTTTTGTGCAGTCTTTTGGAACCAGCTATATGCTAGGGTTGAAATTATTTCTTTGTGAGAGCCATTTAGGAAAAGGATACTTGTTTGTATCTGGCACAAATTAGTAAGTCTGTAACAACACTGACCGCTGGGATATGAATGAAACTGTGCCCTGCCAGTGTTGCCTGGAGGAAAAAAATACCTTGGAATTCTTAGGGAGCTGAAGAGTTGCACTAGGAAAAATACTGCGTGATTGCAGCTTGTTTAGAGAACGAGCGATGTCCGTTTGGAGCCGCAGTGCAAGACTCGCAGTGGTGTGTTTGAAGACGCCTGGCAGCTCTGGTCACCGAAGGCACAATTAGCAACGTCCCTCTCTCTTTAAATCTCACGTGGCTCGCCTGAGAACTCTCGCCTGTCGCCTGTCGGAGCATAGTTTCGGTGTCAGCTCCATTTAAACTCATGGTCTAGACAGTCTGAGCTCTGCTGAAGTGCAGAGACCATTGTTCTTGGCATTGGTTTGATAATGCCTTGGACCAAGGGCCTAAAGTGTTTGTTCCTCTCTAAACTGAGCGAAATTGCTGTCCTTGTGGGTGATGAACGGCTCCAACGTCTCTCTTTGCCCCTTTCTTTTCTTTTATCAAGTCCGCACTTGTTTTGTGAGCGATCTCCAACGTGGGCTGAAAATCCAAGCAGCCAAGTTCAACATCGACGGCAGCGCTGAGGTGGGTGGAGGGTGCAGCTTGTCCTGGTCTTTTGAAGTGGATGCAGCCCTTTTTGGCCTCTAAACTAACGCACGTACGTTTTTATTTCTAGCGGCCTTCACCGCCCCCAGACGTGGACTACCCTTTAGACGGGGAAAAGATCCTCCATGTCGTTGGCCCCATCAGGTGAGAAACACCGCAGCAGAATGTTTATCTTCAGGAGGGTATCCTTTCAGCTCGGAAAGCACGTACGTTTTCATGAAGTGGAACGTTAATGAAATGCACGTGCTTTGGATGTCTCCTGAATCAGAGCGCTGTGCCGGGCACGGTGCAACCCCTGCTGAGGGGGGTCGGCTTCTCCGGAGAGCTCACGCTGGAGACGCGCGCAAACGGATTGGAGGGGCGGGGGAACAGAAATGGGGCGTTAATACACGATGATGAGACAGGTTTGGTGGAGTGAGCGGGTCAGGGCCGCCTCCCCGTTGGCAGCGCCTGTGCAGGGGCTGTATGACAGAAGAAGTAGCGAGGATGTGTTGTCAGCTGGAGGGCTGTAGTCATTTCCAGCTCTGCTGTTCCTGTAGTGTTGCTGCTCATGAACACTCACTTCCTGGCTTTTCAACAGAGACTCTGTTGTGGAAATACTGTTTGAACAGGATAATGAAGAGACATCTGTTGCCACTTTGATCTTGGATTCACTCATTCAGGTATGTTTATATTAGAAACAATGTTTGGAAGGCCTCCAGCCTTAGAGAACCTGCTGCTACAGGTGACACAAGTGACTCCATCTGGAGTCCCTTCTGACTGCAGGTCGCAACTGGTTGAAAAAGTTGAGCGCGGCATGACTCCTGGGGTTCTGCCACGCGCTGAAATTTTGCGAGGTAGTAAGCCACCGTGTGGCATGGCCCCGTGATCGTTTCCTTACTCGTTGGTGTACTGCCGCGTGTCTAGGAGGGTTTTCTCAGAAACACAGCGCTCACCCCGCAGCAAAGGTAACAAACTAGCTGCTGCTTGCTTGGGGGTGAGGCTCTGCATGTGCAGTGACAAAGGAGTACCTAATACTTGGTGGTGCAGGGACTGCGCTGCTTACGCTGAAATGACACAGGTATTCTGTCCCTTCTGTTTTCAAGGTGTTTTGCTCGGAGTTAGACTTTGAGTCATGCAGGTTACCGATTTACCTAAAATAGAATAAAATTAATTTGGATGTCTCTATTCCAGGCAGTATATTAGATTTATTGCAGAAGAATTTCTTGGCATAAGCAAACAATTTCTTAAAAAAAATGCATGAGAAACCCACTATAAACGGAAATTTTCATTCTCTGGTGGCATATGTATGTTAATTAAGGTTGACTTCCTGCAGTTATTCCTGCCATTTAAATTAGTTTGCTGAGACATGACTTACTGGAGAGCCGTAGGCTTGGGTGACACGAGAAACATTTCCATTACAACTCCTTATGGAAACAAACTGTCCAGCAAGATCTCGGCCTGCACCCATCCCCTCTGTACCTGTAGGCATCGCTCTTTGGTCAGAGAAAAGACAAATGTTAAATTCACAAGCATGAAATAGTGTCCAGGTACTTCCTCTGGACAAGAGGACCACAGCAACTACAGTGTGTAGAAGGACTGAATTTCTAACAGACCTTTGAATGCTCGTTCATGCAACTTTAACTGAAGTGGTGTGGGGTTTTTATTATTCTTGTTTGCATTAGTGTCCCATAGACACCAGGAAGCAGTTGGCAGAGAACTTGGTAGTTATCGGTGGCACTGCCATGTTGCCAGGATTCCTTCACAGGCTCATGGCTGAAATCAGATACCTGGTAGAGAAACCGAAATACAGAGAAGCTCTCGCCACTAAAACCTTCAGAATTCACACTCCACCTGCCAAACCCAACTGCGTGGCGTGGCTGGGAGGTAAGAATGAAAACAGCTGTTAAGCAAAGCTACAGAGTAGGAAAACGAACTTTCCAAGTGGGATTTTTAATGAAGAAATAGGAGTAAAACTTAGGCAAACTATTGGAATTAAGCTTCATTGGAGTTCTGTGGAATTGTTATGTCCTCCTGGAAGAAATCCTGTGGAGCAAAGCTCCCCCGGGGACATATGGAGGGCAGAATGGCGCTGCAGGGTGCAGAAGCTTTAAACGGGTGGCATTTGAATCCACGATGTGGAAGATGGGGCGTTGACTCAAGTGCAGTACAGGGCTAACGCCTTAGGGTGGCACCAGCAATGGCAGTAATGTGGGGGAGTTGGCTGGGCTGCCGAGAAGAAAAGCAGCTAAATCCTTTCATTCCTTTAATTTTTGGGATAGAGCTGGGAAAAAAAAAATGTTGAGGTTCTTGATGGGAAGAGGTAGAAAAATAAATTCAGTACAACGAGTTAATGCAACTTTTTCCCCACCAATCGTGTAGGAGCCATTTTTGGAGCACTTCAGGACATACTTGGGAGCCGGTCTGTGTCCAAAGAATATTACAGCCAGACAGGCCGCATACCTGACTGGTGCTGTCTTAATAATCCTCCACTGGAAATGATGTTTGATGTTGGAAAAGCACCCCCACCGTTGATGAAGAGGGCTTTCTCTACTGAGAAATAAGCACCTAAATGCTACAGAAGGATTCTCCTCATCGCTTTCAAGTAGATATATGTGCACTGGCTTTTTTTTTTTTAATTAAGCAATTTGTGTGTAGCACTGTTAAATATGAACAGTGTGGATGTTTTCCGGGAGTATGGCTGTAGGTACTAACGTTACCTAAACCCAAGTCCAGTTATAGTTTAAAAACTTAACGCTGGCAACTACTATGGTATTTGGCCCTGTTTGGAAGAAATTCTGTACCATCACGAGTTGTAGCCTACTGAGTTGTTTGTTATTTATCTGTACATTAAATGACATTGCTGAGAGAATTTGTTTTAAGATATCTTGCTTTTAAATACGGTTAGAATGAAGGACAGTGTGCTGTGGGAAACATCTGTGGAAGTGTTTCTGCCAAATTCTGTTAGAATATTTCACCCTTGAATCATGTGTGAGGAGATGGTTTGGGGCTGTTGGGTGAAGGTTGCAGAACAATATTTCCCCTGGACACGGTCTTGTTTTGAGGGTTTCAGCAGAGAACTCTTCTGCCTGTAGTTCTCACCTAGTGCTGAGCTAACAACTCTGCCAGTATCTCTCCTCCACGAAAGATTTCAACCGTGCAAGAATCACAGACAGGGGTGCAAGGAAATCTTGAGTCTCTTACAGAAATGTGAATTTCACAAGTCACTTGCCCTCCTTCCCCTCATCAGAAATATTAAACTTCCTTGTCCTGCAGCAATATGTATTGAATGAAAATGCAATAGAAAGTTTCATCGGCTGGTTGGAGTGAAGCCAGAGTAGGCCATGGAGATGCTCTATGGGCTGGAGCCCCTCTGCCATGGGGGCAGGGTGGGAGAGTTGGGGTGTTCAGCCTGGAGAGGAGAAGGCTCCGGGGAGACCTTATAGCACCTTCCAGTGCCTGGGGGGGCTACAAGGAAGCCGGGGGGCACTTTTTTCCTCTTCTCTCGGGCCAATGGCTAAAGTGTATGAGTATTTTGGAAAGTTTTCTTAGTCTTGGAGTGCCCTATGGCCAGGGAGCAGCATGCTTAGGAATGTTCTACCTGATCTGGTTCAAAGTTAAAGAATCGTTTGGAAATGCTGCCCCATTGGCTATGGGTGCTTGGCGCAAAGGCAGGATCTGTGCAGCCATCTGAACAGGACAGTGACCTGAACCCCCACAACGAGAAATGCAGTCACCCAAACCCCTGCAGGGGGCCAGGCAATGACCTGAACCTGTGCAGCGGCCATACAGACCCCTGCAGGAGGCACTGCAGCAACCCCAACTGTGCAGTGGCCACTCAGACCCCCACAGCACCTCCAACCCCTGCGATGGGCACTTTAGCCACACAAATCCACACACTGCAACAAGCATTGTGGCTGCTGTACCCACCACAGCTAGTCCATCTCCTGTTGCTACTCCATACCCCACGGCGATTCCAACCGCTGCATGGGACACTGCACCCCCTGCAACGAGCGATGGGCCATACAAAACCCTGTGTGCCAGTGCTGGTGTCAACCAGTGCTGGTGTGGGTTGCTCCAGAACAGAAAAAGAAATGGACACATGTGGAGGAGTTTCTGGCTGCAGGAGGGCATGATTTGTATCTGTCCATGACTGTGAACAACCCAGGCTCCCAGGCTGGCGTACGTGACTGAGCCAGTTTAGCTCAGTCTAGGGCGTCCTTGGGAAGAGGGAAGTAAAAACAGCTGCTATCAGCATCAAGGCTGTTGAGCAGGAGGTTGAAAACAGCAAGCAAGGCGGAGACTTGCCAGAAGCTTTTCACATGACCACCAATCAGTATCCGCTTGGGTGCGCGTGGACAGTTATGATTATCCAATCATCGCATGTATGCTTTAGACGCAGGGACAGCTTAAAAAAAGTGTAAGTATCGAGTTTTGTGTGTATTAGGGAAGAACAGAGAGAGACCAGTGGGGGGAACAGAGATTAAATGAGGAACGACTTTTAACGGTATCGGTGTTGCGTCGTTACTCGGGACTTGCCTTCGTCGGGGACCCTGCAACAAGTGGTGCCTGAACATGCGGAATCCGGTCCCTTAAATGCGGAACCCGGTCGCTTAAATGCGGAATCCTGTCACTTAAATGCGGAACCCAGACGCTTGAATGCAGAAAAAATTCCAAACCATCGCAAACCGGTGATGGCGGGAGTGCGGAGGCCAGTCAACAGAGGTGGGCACAGGCCGAAGCAAAGCGTTGGAGCCTGGAAGCGCTGCACGGCCGAACAGCCCCTCTGTGAGTGAGACCGCGGTGGAACTTGACGCGGCAATCAAACTCCTCGCTGGTATACTCTCTAGGAGAGGGGAAGCAGGAGAGCCGAAGGACTTAAAAGCCCTTATTAAGTGGGCACGCGACAGAAATCGCTGCCTCGTCACATCCTCATTATTTAGTCCAGAGGAGTGGCGAGAAGGCGGGGACTTGTTGTGGGCTGCCACTATCGAAGGAGGGAAGGACGGTAAAGCGGCTCGAGATTTAGGACCCCTGTGGCGGTCGGTAATTAACACATTGAGAGAAATGAAAGTGGAGAGACAGGTTGCCGCTGCGGCAATAAGTGCCTTGCAAACGGAGTCAACAGCTCCTCTGGTACCGGCGGAAGAGAAGCCGGGCCGTTTAGCCTCATTTTTCGGGGCGGGACAAATGCGCCCTATGAGGGGAATGACAGGCACCCCCTCCTCCTCGCTTCGGGAGATGTTGCGGCGAGTAGCAGAAGAGGAAGTATCCGCCTCAGAGACACAGTGTTCTGAGACAAATGCGGAAGTAGCGACACCGGGTGATTCGGCGGACGGGCAGATGTCAGTGACGCGCGAAGGTGCGGAAGAACAAGGCGGAGCCGCGCGTCCGCCAGCCGAGCCCCCACCCCCAGCACCTTTGGGAAGAGACTGATAGCAGAGGGGATTCGGCGAATACCGCCATGCCTGCAGATGGTGCTGTTGAGCAATTTATGCAGGAGGTGTTGAGCAAGTTGAAAGACCTTGCAATTCAACATGCAGAATGTACGCTGCAGAATCGGAACAGTTCGAGGCGCGACGAAAATCAAGAGCCTGGGACAACGGTTCCGCGATTGCCTGAGCATTCCCTGGCCATCAGAGATGTACAGAGGCCACCACCCTATGCCGGCGGTAGTGCACCCCCGCTCGGTGATCCCATCCGGTGCAGATGGACTGGAGTGATAAAAGATGCTCTCTTAGAAGGGGACTGGCAGTCTGTTGGGGCGTTGGCCTATCCCGTTGTTGTGCAGAACGGCCAGGCAACATGGGAACCGCACGACTGGAAAATATTACAGCAGGCCAAACAAACTGTGAACACTTACGGAATCAGATCTGAGGCGGCGCGAAACATTATCAAGTACATTTTTTATTGTGATGTAATGTGCCCTGGTGACTGCCAAAATTTGGCGTCCTTGTTGTTGTCACCATCGCATTATCTGTTATGGGAGAGAGAATGGAGGCGGTTGGCCACGACTGAAGCGAACCAACCCAGACAGCCTAACGATCCACATTATGGAGTTACCGTTGACATGCTTACAGGAACAGGGGCCTATGCCACTATGGCAGTACAACTGCAGTTTCCTACTTGGATGCATCAAATGAGTGCCACGCTTGCCCACCAGGCCCTGCTTAATCTCCCCAATTCAACCAGGAAGAGTCCGCCGTTTGCATCAAGCCATCAAGGGGTGACTGAGCCCTATCACCAATTTATTGATCGGTTATCAGTAGCGATTGGTGAGCATTCTGGAATGACTAAGGAAATGCAGGACTCGTTTTTGAGAATGTTAGCCTTTGAGAACGCCAATCCCCGAACTAGAACCTTATTGGCAGGACTGCCTCAAGGAAGTCCCGTCGACGAAATGTTGTTGAGAGCCGCCCGAGCTGAACAGCACGCTCAAGCTGCAGTGGTCGCTGCGGCCGTGAAGGGAGCTATTAGTGAACAAAATAAGATAATTGCAGCTGCACTGCATGATGCTGGACCAAAAAGAGGAAACAGACCACTGTGGGTACCAAGCAGGTTCATGCGTGCAGCGCTCAGTGACTGTGGTAGCGGGACTGCTCCTGTGAATACCTGAACTTAGCACAGAAGCATCAGAGACAACAATATCAACTGACCTGCGGACTGACTAGCTGGTTGCGGAGGCTCGGCCCCAGAACTGAACAAATTATATCAGTCCTTCCTGACCAAACGGAATTTCGTGCTAGATTGGTATCCAGTCGACAGTTGTCGGATCAACAAATGGAGCAACTGACCAACGCCTGTACTGAACACAAGGGACAGTGCCGACCCTGGACTAAAAATTTGGTGTAATACGTGTAAAAAGGTGTGGTGGCGTGTAGTGCGCTGGAACGACGGGGATAAGCATTGGCTTTGCCCAGAGTGTTTTGGTAGTATTGTTAGTTTTTCACATTATGAGTGGATACAAAACTTTATAAATTGTCCTTTAGAGACGTTGCCAGGTGCGCTGTCTGAAGGACCACTAGTAGTTAGAAAGCATCACAATTTGCTTAATGCGGTGCAATTAATTGAGGACCTTGGAATTAGGGTCATTACTTTGCTTGTATTGGATATATTAAAAGTAGCTGCTAGAAAGGAAAATATTATAAAAAATAAGATTATAGGTAGAAAGTGTGGCTTAAAGAATAAAATACCTAGAAGTTGGCCTGCGACATCAGGCGAGTGGGGGCAGCGAAAGCGGCAATGGGTACAACAGCAGCATCCCTGGTGACGCTAATATGGGTAGCATGTGGGTTACCTGGGGCAGGGGTTATGCTTGTGTCTCCACAGAAAATGGGCCATGCTGGTATCCTGCCCGTTGTGTTTGGCCTGTGCTGGATCATCGCGGGACAGCCCAGAGTCCCGCCGAAGTGGCACACAACCAACGTTTGGGTGACGTTGATGGAGCAGCTGAATTAAACTAGTTTTTGTGCCTCTTTGGCGCAACCTTATTCACCTTTTCACACAGGCCTGGCTCAGGTACTTTGGATGATTAAGTCTATTCACCAACAGATTCAAAAACTGCAAACTTTGATGCCACACATTCAAGAGAATACCGGACTCCTCGACTCATGGCTCTCATCATGGGGACTTGGGGGTTGGATACGCGGGATGTTAAAAACTGGGATTTTTGTGTCAGGTATAGTAATCATTGTATTGTTAAAGGTGCATTGCTTAGTATCCCTGCTGCAAAGGGCCCTTGCAGCAGATGATACAGGCAGTTTTTGTTGCACAAATACAAAAAGGGGAAATTGTTGGTGCACACAGCTGGTCTGTTGGCCTGACAGAGCAGGTTGACCTTGACAATATACCCGTGTATCCTAGGAGATGTGATAAATCCCTGGTATGAGAGAAGTAAACAACTTTGTGAAAGTGAGAGACCGCGGGGCATCTGGAGGAAGGGGGGTAGTAATCATCCAATAGTTAAAAAAGAATCACCATATACGGCCCAATAGGGAATGTACACGCACGGTTGAGAACGCTATAAAAAGAATGTTGTAAAAGGATAAAGTTTAGCTATCTGCCTGCGCAGCCTGTCATATCTGTGTCAACAGCGACAGGGGCCTGAGCCCGAAGCCTTAGAGATTCTAGCAACAGCCGATGCCTGAGCTTGTTTTTATGTCAATTCAAGCTTGTGCAACGAGGCGGATGGCCAATGGTGTAACATCACTCAGACGACAAGCGTCCAACCAGTAAATTCACATTGGCGCAATGCCTCTAACTGGTGTCAATATGTGACGCGTAATGAAACGAAACCCGCCCCAGGTACCACCATCCCACGAAAATTACCGCCAGGAATATTTTTTATATTTGGAGATATGGCATGGTAAGGTATTCCCCAGAGACCAATAGGTGGTCCATGTACTTTTGGTCGACTGTCCATTACGTTGCCCACTAGTGGAGAGATGAAACGGTTCATGTTAAATCAGACATACATACGTGAACACTGTCAAAAACGGTCTACCTTGCCATTGTCTGAACGTTGTAGTGACAGGGTACAGCTTTTTAGCAGAGCGGAACAAATAGCATCATCTATCTTTTTGCCAGGATTAGCTGCGGCCAAAGCCATATATAACATAGAGACCCTTACGTGCTGGGTAGCAAAAGCCGCCAACACCACCTCGGAAGTATTGTCCTTGATGGCTAGTGACCTAGCACAAGTTAAACATGCCACGCTCCAAAATCGAGCTGCCATTGACTTTTTGCTATTAGCACATGGCCACGGTTGTGAGGACTTCGATGGGATGTGTTGTATGGATCTGAACTACAATTCTCAGTCAATCCACCAGAAGATCAAGGAGCTACAAGAGCAAACTAGCAACCTGCAACAGGACGTAGGATTTTTTGGTTTAAATACTCTATTTGGTTCTTGGAACATTAGTGGGTGGCTAAAGGGATTGTTACAGACCATTATGTTAGTGGGAATTGTAGGTAGTTAGGATCTGGCAGCCGGAAGATATCGTGCTGTATGGAAAGATAGGGCTCCTCCCCTGATAGCCAATAGCGTTCAGTTTGTGATGTAAGCAGACGGAAGTGACGTGATAAACCCAAGATATATAATGCTGTGTTACACACCAATAAACGCCATTTGCCGTCCACCACATTGGTGTCTGTGAGCTGATGGCCTGAGCGGCCCGGGGTTGGTCACCGTGTCGTTCCTGAACCAGGTCGCCACGCCTTGCAAAGGCAACAAGTGGTGCCGAAACCCGGGAGAACTCGCCTGGATTCGGGTGAACGGCGGCTGGAGCGGCAGGACCAGCCCGGCGGGGAGGATGCTCCCGGACCAACAAGGAAGATGGAAGCCCTTGTGAAGGTCGTATCACAATTACATAAGCAGTGGGGTATCGATTGTAAACCCAAAGATTTTACTCTCGCAGTTGCGAGGCTTTTGCAAATTGGGGTCATTGATCAGCCGGTGGATATTCTCCACCCTGAAGTGTGCGATAAATGTACTAAAGCGTTAGCCGAGGAGACGATGTCCTCGGGTTGTGGGAAAAACCTTAAGTCGTGGGGAAAAGTCGTACAGGCCCTGCAGAAGGCCTTACAAGAACAGGAGACCTGGAGGGCGGCAAAGGACTGTTTGTTGGCCACCTCGAAAACGGCAGTTGGGGCAGCCACACAGACTTTGCACCCCTCAGCTGATGACGATTCTGCTGAGCCTAAAGATTTGCGAGAGGGCGACATGTCCCCTCAATTCCCGAACCCTGACCCGCTTACGGAGGGACAGAACCGAGCTAAATCCTTCTGGGGTGGGTTAATCGAGGAGGCCAGGGGCGCCGCGGAGAGACCAGAGTCTGAGGAAGCCTGGGCTAGACCACCGCCCTACACGCCCCAAAATGGCGTCGAGCAGAAAGGGGAAAGGCGGGCCGAAGATGCCCGTGGCGGGAACAGGGAGGAAGCGCTAACATTAACAAGCGCGCACGAACGGGAAGGGGAGGAGAACGAAAAGAAGAAAGATGGTGGGGGCGGCCGGGAAGAGGAGGGGAGCACGAGTGAAAGGCGGAAAGCCAATCAGAGCGACCATCTGAAAAAATGCCCTTATAGGGCAAACACCCCGCCAAGCAGAGGGCGGGGCGAACCAGGAAGGAGGGGCGAGTCAAGAGGGAGGGAATGGCCCGCCCGCAGGAGAAGCGGGCGGGGCCGGGGCCCGACAAAAAGGTATCAGAAACCGGAAGTAACCAGTCAGTCGAGTTCCGATACTAGCTGGGACGAGTGGCTCGTAGCTGATCCAGGCTCAGAGGAGGAGGAAATGGGAATAGATACAGTCAAAAGCCAAAACATTCCCATCCAATATAAAAAGGGACCGCGAAAGGAAAAAATCCCTCTCACTGATTGGAGGAAAATAAAGATCGCGTGTGCTGACTGGGTCTCATCGGCCACGCTAGCGTTCCCGATCCGAGTGACGGACGGGGGGCAGAGGGTCCACTCCCCAATAAACCCTAAAGACATACAAGCGATCGTATCAATTGCAGATAAAGGGCTTAATTCTGCCATGGTCTCCACCCTCATAGATGGTGTCTTTGGGGGAGACGATATGCTCCTGTTCGATATAAAACAAACGTGTAGATTGATCTTTGATGGGGCAGGAATGATCGTTTTTAAACAAGAATGGGAGGACAACTGTGCGAGACAACTAGCCCAAGTAACCGGGGCGGATCACCCGCTACATGGTTCCAGCCTGCAGCGGCTGATGGGTACAGACCCAACAATGATTACCCCCCAGGCGCAGGCCCAGGGCCTGCGGGCCTATGAAGTTATGACAACTACTTGCGCGGCTAGAGAAGCTATTTGCACCGCTTCTAGAGTTATTGTCAAGCCATCGCCATGGTCCACAATTAAGCAAAATGAAAGCGAAAGCTTTATGCAGTTTGTGGATCGCCTTCAGGCAGCGGTCGACTCCTCGACCCTGCCCGCGGAAGCGAAAGGCCCGGTTGTTGCAGACTGCTTACGTCAGCAGTGTAATTCGGCAACCAAAGAAATCCTACGATCACTGCCAGTGGGGTCAAGTATCGCAGACATGATCAAGCATGTCGCAAAGGAAGAGCATTTAGCCCCAATTCAGGTAGCTGTTCGCATCGCAATAGCTAATGTGATGGCATGTTTTAAATGTGGTCAGGTGGGCCACGTGGTGGCAAACTGCCCTCAGTTGGGGGACCCGCCCACAGCACTCCCCCCGCGTCAAAATCGACCAAGAGGACCGTGTTGGGCCTGTGGGAAGAAAGGACATTTCGCTAAAGAATGCAAATTTAAAAACCAGGGAAACGGAAAGGGGTGAGGGCACCCGGGCCGCGCACAGCCCTCTCCCACTTGGGATATAAGGCGGCCCAGTTATGCCAACCCCGGATGGGGCGAAGCACTCCCAAACCCGCTGCCCCCTCGAGAAGCGACCAACTTTATGATTCAACCGACAATCCATCCGAACCAGTCCCTACCTCGAGGGCAGCAACAGCCATCTCCTGGGGGCGAGACCCTAGGGTGGCCCTGGCAGTAAAATGCGATAGCCCGCCAGTGGTATGGGGGATTTGTTCCCTCTATAATACCTTAAATGACACTACTATTAGTGTCCCCTTTTTGATTGATACCGGACCAGATGTTACAGTTATTCCTGAGACAAACTGGCCCCCGCATTGGAAATTGGAAGACGCCCCCATGGTGGGTGGAGTCGGGGGATTAACCCGGGCTCAGAAAAGTGCTTAATTAGTAGCAATCACGCTTCACACTGAAAAAGGGCCGGAGAAAACCATTACCCTCTTCCCATATGTCATGTCAGGGGTCCCACCCCTGTTGGGAAGGGATGCTCTGGCCCTTTTGAAAGCCAGGGTGACAAATTTATCGTGAGGGCCACTGCCGCACACCCACTTCCACCTATTAGACTGACGTGAAAATCGTCCGACCCAGTGTGGGTCGAGCAGTGGCCCCTGTCGAAGCCTCGAATGGACGCTCTTCTTAAGCTAGTTGACCGCGAATTACAATGAGGCCATATAGAGCCTTCCACTAGCCCATGGAACACCCCAGTTTTTGTAGTACCCAAATGAATCAGCGAAGGGTTTCGTCTCCTCCATGACCTGCGCGAAGTAAATAAGAAAATTCAACCAATGGGTCCCGTCCAAACGCTGCTGCCCATGAACTCCATGATACCAGAAGGGCAACCGTGTGCCGTCCTTGATATTAAAGACTGTTTCTTTTCAATACCATTGCATGAGGAGGACAAGGAGCGATTTGCTTTTTCTGTAGTGTTCCCAAACAGCCAATGCCCCAACCTGCGCTTCCAGTGGAAAGTGCTGCCTCAAGGAATGATTAACTCGCCTACCATCTGTCAGATTACAGTGGATCGGGCGTTGGTGCCGGTTCGGAGCGATGATCCGACTGCGACTATCATTCAATACATGGATGATATTCTAATCGCCGCGCCGTCAGAAAATCAGGTGAACCAGCTAGTATCAGCAATTTCGGAAACTTTAAAAACAAACGGGTTCGAAATCGCGGGCGCAAAAATTAAAAGAGGGCCATGTGTAACTTTTCTGGGAGTGGGGATCACAAGTTCTTACGTAACACCCCCCAAATAAAAATCCGTCGAAACATCAAAACACTCCATGATATGCAACAATTAGTGGGCTCCTTGCAATGGCTCCGTAACATTGTCCTGATCCCTCCCAAAATCATGGCCCCCCTATATGATCTTCTGAAAGGAAAAAACCCCTGGAAACAAAAAACTCTGACGACGGACGCAATGAACTCTCTTGACTTTATCGAGCAACAGGTATCGTCGAGTATGCTCGCCAGGTGGAACCCAGGTGTACTGCTTGATCTGTATGTACATTTCACGGAAGGAGGGGGAGTAGGGGCACTAGCCCAGGGACCCCCTGAAAAAGCTCAACCAATACAATGGATAGTCCTGGGAAAACCGTCACGTGCATTCTCTCCAGGAGTTGAGTGCCTTGGTAATCCTATCATGAAAGGCAGAAAACTTGCCCTAAGACACCTAGGCATCGAACCCGCCAGGTTATACCTACCCTTCTGCAAACAGCTCCCAAAGCAATCAGTGACGATGTCAGAGTATCTGGCTATAGCTCTTGTTGGGTTTGGCGGAGAAGTCCGGTATGCTACAAAGCCCCCCTGGACTCAAATGCTGGCCATTGTCGACATCGACCTCCCACGGAAGATCATGGACCGGCCCCAACAGGGACCAACAGTCTTTACAGATGCATCCTCAATGACCTCAACCGCGGCGGCGGTATGGCAATCTAGAGAAAAATGGCATTGCATCAAAATGACCGATTGTGCGCTTTCAGTCCAGCAGCTAGAAGCGATGGCCGTAGTACTGGCGTGTGGACTGTTCCCAAGGGAACACCTCAACATAGTGACCGATTCGATGTTCGTGGCCAAGCTTTGCTTAGCCATGGCGGGGCCCGGCGTGTCAACATCCACAACAGCCCAGATGCTAGAAGAAGCACTTTTTTCTCGAAAGGGCACCATATCGGTCATCCACGTTAACAGCCACAACCCAATCAAAGGGTTTTTCCAAACCGGTAATGACAAAGCAGACGCCGCAGCGAAAAGGTTGTGGACGCTAAGGGATGCCCGTCAGTTACACAAGTCTCTCCACATTGGAGCTAAAGCGCTAGCGAAGAAATGCGGGATCTCGGTTACTGACGCAAAACACATAGTAGCCACGTGTCCCCACTGTCAGAAAACACCGCTGTGGTCCAGTGGAGTCAACCCCAGAGGTCTTAAAGCCTCTGAAGTATGGCAAACAGATTTTATGCTCTGTCAGTTGCTGAAACCCCGAGCATGGCTAGCGGTAACTGTAGATACATATAGTGGGGTGATC
The DNA here is from genome assembly GCA_027574665.1 of Rhynochetos jubatus. Classification (NCBI taxonomy): domain Eukaryota; kingdom Metazoa; phylum Chordata; class Aves; order Eurypygiformes; family Rhynochetidae; genus Rhynochetos; species Rhynochetos jubatus. The sequence continues at coordinate 143,102,613 of CM050648.1, read as the reverse complement.
GTAGCCACACAACACCTTAGAACCAACTCCAAAGCAACCATCCAACATTGGATAACGGTTATGGCGTGGCTTGGCGTCCCTAATCAGATCAAAACAGACAATGGTCCAAATTTTGTCTCCAAATCAGTCCAGGCATTTGCTTGGAAATGGGGTATTACCCTAACACACGGTATTCCGTATAATAGTACAGGACAAGCCATAGTCGAACGAGCGAATCAAACTCTGAAATCTAAATTAGAAGTGCTGGCAAAAACGGAAGGTTTCACCAGTGCCATTCCCCCGGGAGACCAAGCACGCCTACTAGCAACCGCTCTTTTAGCACTAAATCAATTTCCCGGGGGGAAGAGATAAATAGCCCCACCCAAAAACATTGGGCCAGTCGAGTGCTAGAAGAAGGCCCGTTGGTCATAATTAGAAATGAGCTAGGAGAATGGGAACAAGGGTGGAGGCTAGTTCTTACAGGATGAGGGCATGCCGGGGTCAAAAAAGATGGAAAAGTTAAGTGGTGTCTGCTTAAGTCCATCAAACCAGATCTCCAGAATGAAACTAATAAAAACTGTGAGTTTTTATCCACAGAACCAGATTATCGGACGCCCTCATAACCCGTACGCCCCGGTAGCGAGAGAAAACAGCAAGTCAACAAGCATCCTGCCCACACCTGAGAGTACTGCACCGGCAGAATCCAGACAACAGCGACATAACCCCCATAGACAGGGGCTACGATGTCTTTGTGTGATCTTGATTTTAGGGCTCGTCACTACAGGACAAGCAGTACCAGAACACCATCCCCATCGGCCATTCCGGTGGGTCCTACGAGACCCTACAGGTGATAAAGTGATAAAACACAACAGTAGGTGCCCTGACTTTTACGATAACGATTGGTGACTTATTTCCCATTGTGGGAGGACCCAAATCTAAATCATTATGGGGAACATATTGGTGCCCCAGCTCAAACCCAGGAAAGAATTATTGTAACTATCCAGGATACTATTATTGTGGGTATTGGGGATGTGAGACCATTGTAACAAGTGATAGATGGAAACCACAAAAGAACGACGATTTTTTGCGGGTGACATGGGGACCAAATGGGTGTAAACATCCAAAATTTGCTTCCGATGGAATGATAAGTTATAAGGGTACTTGTGCCCATTTGAATTTAGAAATCTTACAACCGGCTCATACGGGTTGGGCTGTGGGAAAACTGTGGTCAGTATTTATTCACAAAGCTTTTGCAAACATAGGAATACTAATACAAATTATCAAGCTTTTGCCACAAGCACCCCAAGCAATCGGGCCTAACCAGGCTATTAACCCAAAAATACCCGACCCAACAACATCTGCACCATCACCACATAATATTGTAAATACTACCGAAGTTATCGCGCCTAGAGCAAAACACACCACCAAAATTACCGATGGCAATTCTCTTTGGAAAATGTTGCAAGCTAGCTATCAACTACTGAACAAAACTAACCCAAATCTTACGGAGCATTGTTGGCTGTGCTACGGACTGAAACCACCCTTTTACGAGGCTGTAGCGGTAGATGACATGCCCATGCAGGTAAATGATGCAAATCCGACCCAGTGCAAATGGGACATAGATAACCAAGGGATTACATTAGAAGAAGTTGTAGGAAGTGGCATGTGCGTGGGTAAAGTCCCAAACCATAAAAAACAACTGTGTGCTAATAAGACACAAAATGCAACTCGTGCAGGGTGGTTAATACCGGCCAACAATACCAAGTGGGTTTGTTCTGGTATGGGAGTTACACCTTGTTTGTCGTTGGACAAATTTAACGAATCCTCAGAATATTGTGTCCAGGTGACTATAGTCCCTAAAATCTTTTACCATTCCGAAGACTTTGTCTATGATTTACAAATTACCCCAGAACACCATTTGTCAAAACGAGAACTCTTTACAGCAGTAACAGTAGCTACTCTAATGCTCATAGGAGGTGCGGGAGTAGGTACAGGAGTAGCATCCTTGGTGCAACAAAATAAAGAATTTAGTGCCTTGAGAACGGCAGTAGATGAGGACCTAGCTAGAATTGAACTATCCATAAATGCATTAACAGATTCAATTAGATCACTCTCTGAAGTAGTGCTACAAAATCGAAGAGGATTGGACCTAGTGTTCTTACAACAGGGAGGAGTGTGCGCTGCACTGAGGGAAGATTGTTGTGTATACGTCGACCACACTGGAATAGTGAGGGACACCATGGCCAAATTGCGAGAAGGATTGGAAAAACGAAAAAAAGAACGAGAGGCGCAACAAAGTTGGTTTGCATCATGGTTTAACCATTCACCATGGCTGACCACCCTGATATCTACCCTGATAGGGCCAATTGCAACAATCATAATAGCATTGATTTTTGGACCCTGTATATTGAATAGGCTCGTGTCGTTTGTTAAAAGCCGACTAGAAACAGTTAACATCATGTTGATAGAACGCCAACAATTGCTTTAAGAATGTTCTTGCTCAGGATTTTTTAGCTATCTACAGTTATACCCTGTTATTCCCAGTTATACCCCAATTACCTCTAGCTTAGCGTGCCTTATGTTTTCTATTCAAGTTTATGATGTATGTTTTAAAAATGTTATAAAGCATAGATTAAGAACAGGATACATTTAGCATGTTCTTTATCCAAAATTACAATATATGTATTTTTAAGATTGCTGCATTTTAGCCAATTTAATTACGCATAGGGAGGGGGGAAATGTAGGTAGTTAGGATCTGGCGGCCGGAAGATATCGTGCTGTACGGAAAGATAGGGCCCCTCCCCTGATAGCCAATAGCGTTCAGTTTGTGATGTAAGCAGACAGAAGTGACGTGATAAACCCAAGATATATAATGCTGTGTTACACACCAATAAACGCCATTTGCCGTCCGCCACATTGGTGTCTGTGAGCTGATGGCCTGAGCGGCCCGGGGTTGGTCGCCGTGTCGTTCCTTAAGCAGGTCGCCACGCCTTGCAAAGGCAACAGGGAATATTGTTATTGTTTATAATTTTGTTTGTTCCTTGTATAATGCGTTGCTTGCAGCGACTGCTTGAGAAAACCATCAACCACGCCTGGTTTGTCCAAAAAGAAAAAGGGGGATGTGTGGAGGAGTTTCTGGCTGCAGGAGGGCATGATTTGTATCTGTCCATGACTGTGAACAACCCAGGCTCCCAGGCTGGCGTACGTGACTGAGCCAGTTTAGCTCAGTCTAGGGCGTCCTTGGGAAGAGGGAAGTAAAAACAGCTGCTATCAGCATCAAGGCTGTTGAGCAGGAGGTTGAAAACAGCAAGCAAGGCGGAGACTTGCCAGAAGCTTTTCACATGACCACCAATCAGTATCCGCTTGGGTGCGCGTGGACAGTTACGATTATCCAATCATCGCATGTATGCTTTAGACGCGGGGACAGCTTAAAAAAAGTGTAAGTATCGAGTTTTGTGTGTATTAGGGAAGAACAGAGAGAGACCAGTGGGGGGAACAGAGATTAAATGAGGAACGACTTTTAACGGTATCGGTGTTGCGTCGTTACTCGGGACTTGCCTTCGTCGGGGACCCTGCAACAGACACAGAATCAGCCGCTCTGGTAAAGAAGGAGGCAGCAGCGCCATCACAACAGAGGAATAGGCAGAAGAAAAAGTAATCGTTCCATCTTTATCCCTGAAAGAGCTACAGGATATCTGGAGACTTTGGCCACCCTCCGGGTGAACACATTATCACCTGTCTGCTCCAGTGCTGGGTTAAGGGGGCCAGTAGTGTGGAATTAGAATGGGCCACACTGATCACACAGAAACTCACTCAACCCGCCCTTCCAACAGTGGAGGAGAAGAATCAGAGGACAAGAGAAGGAAACTCATTGGTTGAAGTAAGGATAATTTCATAACTGAAAATAAATGAATAAAATTGTGATACTAATAATACCAACAATAGTAGTAATAATATTTAAAGATAACATTACTACCACTACTACTCATAATGTGTTATGAAAATAATGGAAAATAAAACAAATTATACAACAGCTCACCACCTGCCAACTGCTGCCCAGCCAGGTCCCAAGCAGTGAGAGTCAGAGCCTGACAGAAATCGCACCAAAGCCGTGACACCCCCAAGGTACGGACCCACCCGGCAGGACAGGGCTGCCAGGGCCTGTCTTTTCAGAACAGACAGAAGCCCCACCCAACCCTTTCCAAACGCCAGATTGGGTGACATGTCCCGTGGGTGCTTTCCTCTTTGACATCCCGTCCTGTGAGATGGGATCAGCTCCCTTGGTGCTGACCTCTGAGCTCGCGTTTGTGCTCTTGGTGCCTTCATGGCTGCGCCGGGTGGGTGACGGTGTATATCCTGGTGGCAGGATGGGCCCTCTGCATGGCAGGATCTCTGTCCCTGCTGTGCTAGTGCCGGAGGACGTTGCTTCCAAAGAGACGTTTCCCAGGGGTGATGACGGGGTGCGGGGGGAGTTGTCCCAGTGGGCAGCTCCCACTGCCGACAGAGCACTGTCTTCTCCGTGTCCAGCATGTCCCGTCGTGCAGCAGTAACTCCCTGGGGAGCGTCTGGGAGCGGCAGGTTCTCCACCGGGGCCCTGCTGAGCACAGGCAGGCACATCCGCAGTGCCTCTCGCTTGGTCCCGGCCCAGCCGGAGCGGCCAGGGAGCTTCTCGGCCCCTCTGAGTTCACCACCACTGTCGTGGCAGTGGGAAGAGAAAGCAGCGTGAAAATCTCCTTTGTGGCCGCCATAGTCTCCACTCTCTTTCCCTGTGGTGTGAAGTTGTCGTCTGCCGTCAGCCGTGAGCCTCACAAACACAGCTCTGTGCCTGAAGACCTTTCAGCGTCCGCAGATCAGCAGACTGCTGAGCGACCTCACAGCTGTACAATGTCGTGCAGTGCCTCGGCGTGGGCGGCGGGATCCGGTGCCACGTGCTGGAAGAGGTTGAGTGGTTTGGCCGTGTGGAAGTCCACGGGCCAGATTACGCTTTAGTTTGACCAGCCATGCTGGTGTTGCCCTTTTAACCCCAGCCAGCAAGCAAACACCACGCAGCCACTCACTCACCTTCCCCGTCGCCTGGTGGAGAAGAACGGGAGGAAAAGACAAGGAAACTCAGGGGTCGAGATAAGAACAATCGTATAATTGAACCTAAACGGGTGAAGCAGTGATATTAATAAAAATAACAATGTCATTAAACTAATGCTACCACTGCTACTCAGAGCATGTAATGAAAGCGGCGGAAAACAAAACACACGATACAGCTGCTCACCACCCGCAGACCGATGCCCAGCCAGGTCCCGAGTAGTCAGAGCCAGAGAGCGAGAGCCTGAGACGGATCGTACCAGAGTCCGAGCGAGCCCCACGAGCGAGAGCACGAACAAGAAAACCAACCAACCACCATGGCTCCCTGGCCCACCCCCAGCGTATGTACTGAGCGTGACGTTTTTATGGAACGAAGTACCCCTTTGGCCACTTTGGGTCAGCTGTCCGCACTGTGCCCCCTCCCAGCTCCTTGTAGCGAGAAAGCTGGGAACACAGGCCCAGCATCAGAAACTGGAAGAGGCCTTGCATCGGTACAAACACTCCTACTGGTAGGAGCCGGCGCTGTGCTCTCGCGCTGGGGCTCGGTTTGCGTATGGTTCCCAAGGAAGATGCTTCAGGCGCCCTTCGGCACACGGGCAACGTGCACAGCTGTGGAGGGTGACAAATGATTCCGACTGCCCCAACGCAGGAGCACGCACGGGCGGGGGAGCCTTAGTTACAGAACCAGTGAAACCAGAGCCGCCACGTCAGCTCTTCCGCAAAATGCGCCCGGACTCTGCGGCAGCTGAGGAGTCAGCGGCCTATGCCCGCGGTCCCCGACAAAGGGATGCACGGACACTCACAGGCGCAGCATTTGTTCAAACACAACATTTATGGTCGACTTTGCCTGGAGTAGAACTCCCGGCGGAATGGAAGGGGAGCGGGAGGTGGCTGTCCAGGTGGTAACAGGTTTCTCTGTCACGAGCCTCCTCGCAACAGACTCTTCAGCTGCATCGTGTCCCACTCCCCACAGGGTGCGTTTGCTGTGGAGGAAAGGTGTGGCAGCAATTCCCGCTGCTGCGTGAGCAGTGTCTTCTCTGTATCCTGCGTGCTCGGTTCTGCGGCGCCAGCTCTGGGCGTGAAGACCCCTTTCAGCGTCCATAGAACAGCAGGCTCGTGAGCCGGTTTTGCAGCTCATCGAACTCCGTCATCGCCCTGGCGTGGGCAGCCGGATCCTGCGCCAGGTGCTGGAAGAGGTTGGGCGGTTCGGCCGTTGGGAAGGCCGGGGGCAAGATTATCTCCTCGGGCACATGCTCATTGCCAAAGAAGAAGTGGTTGAGGCGTTTCTCCTTCAGGCAGTCGTCCAGGTACCGCATGATATCCTCCAGCCGCAGCATGAAATGCCTCCGGCGCCAGTCTGACAGGGGTGTGGTGGTCAGGAGGTGCATCACAGCCGTCTTGAAGGTGTAGGTGGAAAAGGCTGTGCCCTCCAGGATGCGGGCGCAGATCTGCAGGCATTTGAGGTGGAAGCTGTCACGTGGGGCCTGCCTGGCCATCACCCTGAAGAACTTTGCCTCTGCCACGACACAGCTCTGCGGCCACCTTGTGCTTGGGATCAAGCCGGGCTCTGCAGGCTGGCTGCTGAGGAAGATGTCCGAGACGCCTAGCTGTACCCCGAATATTATCTCAGCGAAGAGGCTTCTGCCGGAGGTGCTTATCAGCTGCATCTTGCAGGAGCGGCTGGAGGGCAGCAGGTTCATTTTGTAGAGACGCGACAGAGGCACCACCCCCCAGGCTGACCTCACAGTGTCCTGGAACCAGCGGGCAGTTTTCTGCGCATCCAGGTAGGAGCCAGTGCAGAGGGTGTGTAGGAGGCTGGGAGCCTGATTTTCCCTCAGCTCTTCCTCGGGGTGGTGGAGGAAGCACAGCGTGTCATCCACCAGCTCCGGCCTCCTGCAGATGCACTCCAGCGCCACACGGACACGGGAGTCCTTTGCGGGCATCTCCCCCGCAGTGCCCAGCTCCAGGCGGAAGGCGTGCCCGCGGGGGGGCTGCAGGGGCAGGAGCAGGCGGTAGCGAGCATCCTCCTCACGGGGACTCCAGCCTTCGAAGGTGCTGCCCACCCTGATGACAGGCTGCAGCACCGGGAAGAAACTGCCAGAGAAATACATGTGGAAGACACGGAGGAGGTCGCCTGCCAGCTCCTCCATCACCCGGCTCCTGTAGGCCAGGTTCTGCACTGGCCACGGGATGCGCTTTGCAAAACTCCTGCCCAGAGCATCCTCAGAATCTACTTCATGTACTTCAACCTCCTCTTGTGTGTTGCTGCTGCAGCTTTGCTCTGCCCTCCTTCTGTCTGGCTCATAGCTTCTTCTCCTGAGCCACCAGCAGAGCCCGAAGAGCAGGAGCAGGACTCCAGCAACCGTCCAGAACTGCCAGTGCTGCAAGGGAGCAAAGAGCAGGGCACGCCAGGCAAAGCCGCTCTGCTCCAGCTCGTGCAGCAGCCGAGTCATCTCCTGGCCCAGCTGCTCCGCATGCTGCTGCATGCACTTGTGCGTGGCCTCATCCAGCTCCTCCCCAACCATCTGCACATTTTGTAGGATGGTTTGCAGCATGGTGAGGATTTTTGGGGCAGCCATAGCCTGCAGGAGGAGGGAGAGAAGGGGTTCAGTGGGGATGGAAGGGAGGGAGCTGGCAGCGGGGGGAGTGGGAATGGAGCCGCAGGGAGCTGGGGGCAGGTAGGAGAGGGGGTGAGGCAGCTGGGAGGCAGCAAGCCCTGCTCCCAGGCCCATCAGCAGCAGCACCGTGCCCTGCCTGAGCCGCTGCCACGAGCGGCTGGGCCCTGGATGCAGGGAGAGAACCCAGCCCCGGGACCCCGCATTTCTGCCCCGGCCCTATCCAGCCCAGCCTCCCTCCGCGTGCGCACTCACCGCTGGCCTAGGCCGTACTGGGGCAGCACTGCCCGCTGCTGCCCTTTATACCTCCCCCCATTGTGACTCGTCTCAGTGATGTCACAGGCGCCAGAGCGCATCACAGGCACGCCCGCCAACCAGCCCCGGCCTTCGGCCCCACACAGGCCCAGCGACCCACAGCTGGTCCAGGCAGCCAAAGCCCTGACACCCCCAAGGTACGGACCCACCCGGCAGGACAGGGCTGCCAGGGCCTGTCTTTTCAGAACAGACAGAAGCCCCACCCAACCCTTTCCAAACGCCAGATTGGGTGACATGTCCCGTGGGTGCTTTCCTCTTTGACATCCCGTCCTGTGAGATGGGATCAGCTCCCTTGGTGCTGACCTCTGAGCTCGCGTTTGTGCTCTTGGTGCCTTCATGGCTGCGCCGGGTGGGTGACGGTGTATATCCTGGTGGCAGGATGGGCCCTCTGCATGGCAGGATCTCTGTCCCTGCTGTGCTAGTGCCGGAGGACGTTGCTTCCAAAGAGACGTTTCCCAGGGGTGATGACGGGGTGCGGGGGGAGTTGTCCCAGTGGGCAGCTCCCACTGCCGACAGAGCACTGTCTTCTCCGTGTCCAGCATGTCCCGTCGTGCAGCAGTAACTCCCTGGGGAGCGTCTGGGAGCGGCAGGTTCTCCACCGGGGCCCCGCTGAGCACAGGCAGGCACATCCGCAGTGTCTCTCGCTTGGTCCCGGCCCAGCCGGAGCGGCCAGGGAGCTTCTCGGCCCCTCTGAGTTCACCACCACCGTCGTGGCAGTGGGAAGAGAAAGCAGCGTGAAAATCTCCTTTGTGGCCGCCATAGTCTCCACTCTCTTTCCCTGTGGTGTGAAGTTGTCGTCTGCCGTCAGCCGTGAGCCTCACAAACACAGCTCTGTGCCTGAAGACCTTTCAGCGTCCGCAGATCAGCAGACTGCTGAGCGACCTCACAGCTGTACAATGTCGTGCAGTGCCTCGGCGTGGGCGGCGGGATCCGGTGCCACGTGCTGGAAGAGGTTGAGTGGTTTGGCCATGTGGAAGTCCACGGGCCAGATTACGCTTTAGTTTGACCAGCCATGCTGGTGTTGCCCTTTTAACCCCAGCCAGCAAGCAAACACCACGCAGCCACTCACTCACCTTCCCCGTCGCCTGGTGGAGAAGAACGGGAGGAAAAGACAAGGAAACTCAGGGGTCGAGATAAGAACAATCGTATAATTGAACCTAAACGGGTGAAGCAGTGATATTAATAAAAATAACAATGTCATTAAACTAATGCTACCACTGCTACTCAGAGCATGTAATGAAAGCGGCGGAAAACAAAACACACGATACAGCTGCTCACCACCCGCAGACCGATGCCCAGCCAGGTCCCGAGTAGTCAGAGCCAGAGAGCGAGAGCCTGAGGCAGATCGTACCAGAGTCCGAGCGAACCCCACGAGCGAGAGCACGAACAAGAAAACCAACCAACCACCATGGCTCCCTGGCCCACCCCCAGCGTATATCCTGAGCGTGACGTTTTTATGGAACGAAGTACCCCTTTGGCCACTTTGGGTCAGCTGTCCGCACTGTGCCCCCTCCCAGCTCCTTGTAGCGAGAAAGCTGGGAACACAGGCCCAGCATCAGAAACTGGAAGAGGCCTTGCATCGGTACAAACACTCCTACTGGTAGGAGCCGGCGCTGTGCTCTCGCGCTGGGGCTCAGTTTGCGTATGGTTCCCAAGGAAGATGCTTCAGGCGCCCTTCGGCACACGGGCAACGTGCACAGCTGTGGAGGGTGACAAATGATTCCGACTGCCCCAACGCAGGAGCACGCACGGGCGGGGGAGCCTTAGTTACAGAACCAGTGAAACCAGAGCCGCCACGTCAGCTCTTCCGCAAAATGCGCCCGGACTCTGCGGCAGCTGAGGAGTCAGCGGCCTATGCCCGCGGTCCCCGACAAAGGGATGCACGGACACTCACAGGCGCAGCATTTGTTCAAACACAACATTTATGGTCGACTTTGCCTGGAGTAGAACTCCCGGCGGAATGGAAGGGGAGCGGGAGGTGGCTGTCCAGGTGGTAACAGGTTTCTCTGTCACGAGCCTCCTCGCAACAGACTCTTCAGCTGCATCGTGTCCCACTCCCCACAGGGTGCGTTTGCTGTGGAGGAAAGGTGTGGCAGCAATTCCCGCTGCTGCGTGAGCAGTGTCTTCTCTGTATCCTGCGTGCTCGGTTCTGCGGCGCCAGCTCTGGGCGTGAAGACCCCTTTCAGCGTCCATAGAACAGCAGGCTCGTGAGCCGGTTTTGCAGCTCATCGAACTCCGTCATCGCCCTGGCGTGGGCAGCCGGATCCTGCGCCAGGTGCTGGAAGAGGTTGGGCGGTTCGGCCGTTGGGAAGGCCGGGGGCAAGATTATCTCCTCGGGCACATGCTCATTGCCAAAGAAGAAGTGGTTGAGGCGTTTCTCCTTCAGGCAGTCGTCCAGGTACCGCATGATATCCTCCAGCCGCAGCATGAAATGCCTCCGGCGCCAGTCTGACAGGGGTGTGGTGGTCAGGAGGTGCATCACAGCCGTCTTGAAGGTGTAGGTGGAAAAGGCTGTGCCCTCCAGGATGCGGGCGCAGATCTGCAGGCATTTGAGGTGGAAGCTGTCACGTGGGGCCTGCCTGGCCATCACCCTGAAGAACTTTGCCTCTGCCACGACACAGCTCTGCGGCCACCTTGTGCTTGGGATCAAGCCGGGCTCTGCAGGCTGGCTGCTGAGGAAGATGTCCGAGACGCCTAGCTGTACCCCGAATATTATCTCAGCGAAGAGGCTTCTGCCGGAGGTGCTTATCAGCTGCATCTTGCAGGAGCGGCTGGAGGGCAGCAGGTTCATTTTGTAGAGACGCGACAGAGGCACCACCCCCCAGGCTGACCTCACAGTGTCCTGGAACCAGCGGGCAGTTTTCTGCGCATCCAGGTAGGAGCCAGTGCAGAGGGTGTGTAGGAGGCTGGGAGCCTGATTTTCCCTCAGCTCTTCCTCGGGGTGGTGGAGGAAGCACAGCGTGTCATCCACCAGCTCCGGCCTCCTGCAGATGCACTCCAGCGCCACACGGACACGGGAGTCCTTTGCGGGCATCTCCCCCGCAGTGCCCAGCTCCAGGCGGAAGGCGTGCCCGCGGGGGGGCTGCAGGGGCAGGAGCAGGCGGTAGCGAGCATCCTCCTCACGGGGACTCCAGCCTTCGAAGGTGCTGCCCACCCTGATGACAGGCTGCAGCACCGGGAAGAAACTGCCAGAGAAATACATGTGGAAGACACGGAGGAGGTCGCCTGCCAGCTCCTCCATCACCCGGCTCCTGTAGGCCAGGTTCTGCACTGGCCACGGGATGCGCTTTGCAAAACTCCTGCCCAGAGCATCCTCAGAATCTACTTCATGTACTTCAACCTCCTCTTGTGTGTTGCTGCTGCAGCTTTGCTCTGCCCTCCTTCTGTCTGGCTCATAGCTTCTTCTCCTGAGCCACCAGCAGAGCCCGAAGAGCAGGAGCAGGACTCCAGCAACCGTCCAGAACTGCCAGTGCTGCAAGGGAGCAAAGAGCAGGGCACGCCAGGCAAAGCCGCTCTGCTCCAGCTCGTGCAGCAGCCGAGTCATCTCCTGGCCCAGCTGCTCCGCATGCTGCTGCATGCACTTGTGCGTGGCCTCATCCAGCTCCTCCCCAACCATCTGCACATTTTGTAGGATGGTTTGCAGCATGGTGAGGATTTTTGGGGCAGCCATAGCCTGCAGGAGGAGGGAGAGAAGGGGTTCAGTGGGGATGGGAGGGAGCTGGCAGCGGGGGGAGTGGGAATGGAGCCGCAGGGAGCTGGGGGCAGGTAGGAGAGGGGGTGAGGCAGCTGGGAGGCAGCAAGCCCTGCTCCCAGGCCCATCAGCAGCAGCACCGTGCCCTGCCTGAGCCGCTGCCACGAGCGGCTGGGCCCTGGATGCAGGGAGAGAACCCAGCCCCGGGACCCCGCATTTCTGCCCCGGCCCTATCCAGCCCAGCCTCCCTCCGCGTGCGCACTCACCGCTGGCCTAGGCCGTACTGGGGCAGCACTGCCCGCTGCTGCCCTTTATACCTCCCCCCATTGTGACTCGTCTCAGTGATGTCACAGGCGCCAGAGCGCATCACAGGCACGCCCGCCAACCAGCCCCGGCCTTCGGCCCCACACAGGCCCAGCGACCCACAGCTGGTCCAGGCAGCCAAAGCCCTGACACCCCCAAGGTACGGACCCACCCGGCAGGACAGGGCTGCCAGGGCCTGTCTTTTCAGAACAGACAGAAGCCCCACCCAACCCTTTCCAAACGCCAGATTGGGTGACATGTCCCGTGGGTGCTTTCCTCTTTGACATCCCGTCCTGTGAGATGGGATCAGCTCCCTTGGTGCTGACCTCTGAGCTCGCGTTTGTGCTCTTGGTGCCTTCATGGCTGCGCCGGGTGGGTGACGGTGTATATCCTGGTGGCAGGATGGGCCCTCTGCATGGCAGGATCTCTGTCCCTGCTGTGCTAGTGCCGGAGGACGTTGCTTCCAAAGAGACGTTTCCCAGGGGTGATGACGGGGTGCGGGGGGAGTTGTCCCAGTGGGCAGCTCCCACTGCCGACAGAGCACTGTCTTCTCCGTGTCCAGCATGTCCCGTCGTGCAGCAGTAACTCCCTGGGGAGCGTCTGGGAGCGGCAGGTTCTCCACCGGGGCCCTGCTGAGCACAGGCAGGCACATCCGCAGTGCCTCTCGCTTGGTCCCGGCCCAGCCGGAGCGGCCAGGGAGCTTCTCGGCCCCTCTGAGTTCACCACCACCGTCGTGGCAGTGGGAAGAGAAAGCAGCGTGAAAATCTCCTTTGTGGCCGCCATAGTCTCCACTCTCTTTCCCTGTGGTGTGAAGTTGTCGTCTGCCGTCAGCCGTGAGCCTCACAAACACAGCTCTGTGCCTGAAGACCTTTCAGCATCCGCAGATCAGCAGACTGCTGAGCGACCTCACAGCTGTACAATGTCGTGCAGTGCCTCGGCGTGGGCGGCGGGATCCGGTGCCACGTGCTGGAAGAGGTTGAGTGGTTTGGCCGTGTGGAAGTCCACGGGCCAGATTACGCTTTAGTTTGACCAGCCATGCTGGTGTTGCCCTTTTAACCCCAGCCAGCAAGCAAACACCACGCAGCCACTCACTCACCTTCCCCGTCGCCTGGTGGAGAAGAACGGGAGGAAAAGACAAGGAAACTCAGGGGTCGAGATAAGAACAATCGTATAATTGAACCTAAACGGGTGAAGCAGTGATATTAATAAAAATAACAATGTCATTAAACTAATGCTACCACTGCTACTCAGAGCATGTAATGAAAGCGGCGGAAAACAAAACACATGATACAGCTGCTCACCACCCGCAGACCGATGCCCAGCCAGGTCCCGAGTAGTCAGAGCCAGAGAGCGAGAGCCTGAGGCAGATCGTACCAGAGTCCGAGCGAACCCCACGAGCGAGAGCACGAACAAGAAAACCAACCAACCACCATGGCTCCCTGGCCCACCCCCAGCGTATATCCTGAGCGTGACGTTTTTATGGAACGAAGTACCCCTTTGGCCACTTTGGGTCAGCTGTCCGCACTGTGCCCCCTCCCAGCTCCTTGTAGCGAGAAAGCTGGGAACACAGGCCCAGCGTCAGAAACTGGAAGAGGCCTTGCATCGGTACAAACACTCCTACTGGTAGGAGCCGGCGCTGTGCTCTCGCGCTGGGGCTCGGTTTGCGTATGGTTCCCAAGGAAGATGCTTCAGGCGCCCTTCGGCACACGGGCAACGTGCACAGCTGTGGAGGGTGACAAATGATTCCGACTGCCCCAACGCAGGAGCACGCACGGGCGGGGGAGCCTTAGTTACAGAACCAGTGAAACCAGAGCCGCCACGTCAGCTCTTCCGCAAAATGCGCCCGGACTCTGCGGCAGCTGAGGAGTCAGCGGCCTATGCCCGCGGTCCCCGACAAAGGGATGCACGGACACTCACAGGCGCAGCATTTGTTCAAACACAACATTTATGGTCGACTTTGCCTGGAGTAGAACTCCCGGCGGAATGGAAGGGGAGCGGGAGGTGGCTGTCCAGGTGGTAACAGGTTTCTCTGTCACGAGCCTCCTCGCAACAGACTCTTCAGCTGCATCGTGTCCCACTCCCCACAGGGTGCGTTTGCTGTGGAGGAAAGGTGTGGCAGCAATTCCCGCTGCTGCGTGAGCAGTGTCTTCTCTGTATCCTGCGTGCTCGGTTCTGCGGCGCCAGCTCTGGGCGTGAAGACCCCTTTCAGCGTCCATAGAACAGCAGGCTCGTGAGCCGGTTTTGCAGCTCATCGAACTCCGTCATCGCCCTGGCGTGGGCAGCCGGATCCTGCGCCAGGTGCTGGAAGAGGTTGGGCGGTTCGGCCGTTGGGAAGGCCGGGGGCAAGATTATCTCCTCGGGCACATGCTCATTGCCAAAGAAGAAGTGGTTGAGGCGTTTCTCCTTCAGGCAGTCGTCCAGGTACCGCATGATATCCTCCAGCCGCAGCATGAAATGCCTCCGGCGCCAGTCTGACAGGGGTGTGGTGGTCAGGAGGTGCATCACAGCCGTCTTGAAGGTGTAGGTGGAAAAGGCTGTGCCCTCCAGGATGCGGGCGCAGATCTGCAGGCATTTGAGGTGGAAGCTGTCACGTGGGGCCTGCCTGGCCATCACCCTGAAGAACTTTGCCTCTGCCACGACACAGCTCTGCGGCCACCTTGTGCTTGGGATCAAGCCGGGCTCTGCAGGCTGGCTGCTGAGGAAGATGTCCGAGACGCCTAGCTGTACCCCGAATATTATCTCAGCGAAGAGGCTTCTGCCGGAGGTGCTTATCAGCTGCATCTTGCAGGAGCGGCTGGAGGGCAGCAGGTTCATTTTGTAGAGACGCGACAGAGGCACCACCCCCCAGGCTGACCTCACAGTGTCCTGGAACCAGCGGGCAGTTTTCTGCGCATCCAGGTAGGAGCCAGTGCAGAGGGTGTGTAGGAGGCTGGGAGCCTGATTTTCCCTCAGCTCTTCCTCGGGGTGGTGGAGGAAGCACAGCGTGTCATCCACCAGCTCCGGCCTCCTGCAGATGCACTCCAGCGCCACACGGACACGGCAGTCCTTTGCGGGCATCTCCCCCGCAGTGCCCAGCTCCAGGCGGAAGGCGTGCCCGCGGGGGGGCTGCAGGGGCAGGAGCAGGCGGTAGCGAGCATCCTCCTCACGGGGACTCCAGCCTTCGAAGGTGCTGCCCACCCTGATGACAGGCTGCAGCACCGGGAAGAAACTGCCAGAGAAATACATGTGGAAGACACGGAGGAGGTCGCCTGCCAGCTCCTCCATCACCCGGCTCCTGTAGGCCAGGTTCTGCACTGGCCACGGGATGCGCTTTGCAAAACTCCTGCCCAGAGCATCCTCAGAATCTACTTCATGTACTTCAACCTCCTCTTGTGTGTTGCTGCTGCAGCTTTGCTCTGCCCTCCTTCTGTCTGGCTCATAGCTTCTTCTCCTGAGCCACCAGCAGAGCCCGAAGAGCAGGAGCAGGACTCCAGCAACCGTCCAGAACTGCCAGTGCTGCAAGGGAGCAAAGAGCAGGGCACGCCAGGCAAAGCCGCTCTGCTCCAGCTCGTGCAGCAGCCGAGTCATCTCCTGGCCCAGCTGCTCCGCATGCTGCTGCATGCACTTGTGCGTGGCCTCATCCAGCTCCTCCCCAACCATCTGCACATTTTGTAGGATGGTTTGCAGCATGGTGAGGATTTTTGGGGCAGCCATAGCCTGCAGGAGGAGGGAGAGAAGGGGTTCAGTGGGGATGGAAGGGAGGGAGCTGGCAGCGGGGGGAGTGGGAATGGAGCCGCAGGGAGCTGGGGGCAGGTAGGAGAGGGGGTGAGGCAGCTGGGAGGCAGCAAGCCCTGCTCCCAGGCCCATCAGCAGCAGCACCGTGCCCTGCCTGAGCCGCTGCCACGAGCGGCTGGGCCCTGGATGCAGGGAGAGAACCCAGCCCCGGGACCCCGCATTTCTGCCCCGGCCCTATCCAGCCCAGCCTCCCTCCGCATGCGCACTCACCGCTGGCCTAGGCCGTACTGGGGCAGCACTGCCCGCTGCTGCCCTTTATACCTCCCCCCATTGTGACTCGTCTCAGTGATGTCACAGGCGCCAGAGCGCATCACAGGCACGCCCGCCAACCAGCCCCGGCCTTCGGCCCCACACAGGCCCAGCGACCCACAGCTGGTCCAGGCAGCCAAAGCCCTGACACCCCCAAGGTACGGACCCACCCGGCAGGACAGGGCTGCCAGGGCCTGTCTTTTCAGAACAGACAGAAGCCCCACCCAACCCTTTCCAAACGCCAGATTGGGTGACATGTCCCGTGGGTGCTTTCCTCTTTGACATCCCGTCCTGTGAGATGGGATCAGCTCCCTTGGTGCTGACCTCTGAGCTCGCGTTTGTGCTCTTGGTGCCTTCATGGCTGCGCCGGGTGGGTGACGGTGTATATCCTGGTGGCAGGATGGGCCCTCTGCATGGCAGGATCTCTGTCCCTGCTGTGCTAGTGCCGGAGGACGTTGCTTCCAAAGAGACGTTTCCCAGGGGTGATGACGGGGTGCGGGGGGAGTTGTCCCAGTGGGCAGCTCCCACTGCCGACAGAGCACTGTCTTCTCCGTGTCCAGCATGTCCCGTCGTGCAGCAGTAACTCCCTGGGGAGCGTCTGGGAGCGGCAGGTTCTCCACCGGGGCCCTGCTGAGCACAGGCAGGCACATCCGCAGTGCCTCTCGCTTGGTCCCGGCCCAGCCGGAGCGGCCAGGGAGCTTCTCGGCCCCTCTGAGTTCACCACCACCGTCGTGGCAGTGGGAAGAGAAAGCAGCGTGAAAATCTCCTTTGTGGCCGCCATAGTCTCCACTCTCTTTCCCTGTGGTGTGAAGTTGTCGTCTGCCGTCAGCCGTGAGCCTCACAAACACAGCTCTGTGCCTGAAGACCTTTCAGCGTCCGCAGATCAGCAGACTGCTGAGCGACCTCACAGCTGTACAATGTCGTGCAGTGCCTCGGCGTGGGCGGCGGGATCCGGTGCCACGTGCTGGAAGAGGTTGAGTGGTTTGGCCGTGTGGAAGTCCACGGGCCAGATTACGCTTTAGTTTGACCAGCCATGCTGGTGTTGCCCTTTTAACCCCAGCCAGCAAGCAAACACCACGCAGCCACTCACTCACCTTCCCCGTCGCCTGGTGGAGAAGAACGGGAGGAAAAGACAAGGAAACTCAGGGGTCGAGATAAGAACAATCGTATAATTGAACCTAAACGGGTGAAGCAGTGATATTAATAAAAATAACAATGTCATTAAACTAATGCTACCACTGCTACTCAGAGCATGTAATGAAAGCGGCGGAAAACAAAACACATGATACAGCTGCTCACCACCCGCAGACCGATGCCCAGCCAGGTCCCGAGTAGTCAGAGCCAGAGAGCGAGAGCCTGAGGCAGATCGTACCAGAGTCCGAGCGAACCCCACGAGCGAGAGCACGAACAAGAAAACCAACCAACCACCATGGCTCCCTGGCCCACCCCCAGCGTATATCCTGAGCGTGACGTTTTTATGGAACGAAGTACCCCTTTGGCCACTTTGGGTCAGCTGTCCGCACTGTGCCCCCTCCCAGCTCCTTGTAGCGAGAAAGCTGGGAACACAGGCCCAGCATCAGAAACTGGAAGAGGCCTTGCATCGGTACAAACACTCCTACTGGTAGGAGCCGGCGCTGTGCTCTCGCGCTGGGGCTCGGTTTGCGTATGGTTCCCAAGGAAGATGCTTCAGGCGCCCTTCGGCACACGGGCAACGTGCACAGCTGTGGAGGGTGACAAATGATTCCGACTGCCCCAACGCAGGAGCACGCACGGGCGGGGGAGCCTTAGTTACAGAACCAGTGAAACCAGAGCCGCCACGTCAGCTCTTCCGCAAAATGCGCCCGGACTCTGCGGCAGCTGAGGAGTCAGCGGCCTATGCCCGCGGTCCCCGACAAAGGGATGCACGGACACTCACAGGCGCAGCATTTGTTCAAACACAACATTTATGGTCGACTTTGCCTGGAGTAGAACTCCCGGCGGAATGGAAGGGGAGCGGGAGGTGGCTGTCCAGGTGGTAACAGGTTTCTCTGTCACGAGCCTCCTCGCAACAGACTCTTCAGCTGCATCGTGTCCCACTCCCCACAGGGTGCGTTTGCTGTGGAGGAAAGGTGTGGCAGCAATTCCCGCTGCTGCGTGAGCAGTGTCTTCTCTGTATCCTGCGTGCTCGGTTCTGCGGCGCCAGCTCTGGGCGTGAAGACCCCTTTCAGCGTCCATAGAACAGCAGGCTCGTGAGCCGGTTTTGCAGCTCATCGAACTCCGTCATCGCCCTGGCGTGGGCAGCCGGATCCTGCGCCAGGTGCTGGAAGAGGTTGGGCGGTTCGGCCGTTGGGAAGGCCGGGGGCAAGATTATCTCCTCGGGCACATGCTCATTGCCAAAGAAGAAGTGGTTGAGGCGTTTCTCCTTCAGGCAGTCGTCCAGGTACCGCATGATATCCTCCAGCCGCAGCATGAAATGCCTCCGGCGCCAGTCTGACAGGGGTGTGGTGGTCAGGAGGTGCATCACAGCCGTCTTGAAGGTGTAGGTGGAAAAGGCTGTGCCCTCCAGGATGCGGGCGCAGATCTGCAGGCATTTGAGGTGGAAGCTGTCACGTGGGGCCTGCCTGGCCATCACCCTGAAGAACTTTGCCTCTGCCACGACACAGCTCTGCGGCCACCTTGTGCTTGGGATCAAGCCGGGCTCTGCAGGCTGGCTGCTGAGGAAGATGTCCGAGACGCCTAGCTGTACCCCGAATATTATCTCAGCGAAGAGGCTTCTGCCGGAGGTGCTTATCAGCTGCATCTTGCAGGAGCGGCTGGAGGGCAGCAGGTTCATTTTGTAGAGACGCGACAGAGGCACCACCCCCCAGGCTGACCTCACAGTGTCCTGGAACCAGCGGGCAGTTTTCTGCGCATCCAGGTAGGAGCCAGTGCAGAGGGTGTGTAGGAGGCTGGGAGCCTGATTTTCCCTCAGCTCTTCCTCGGGGTGGTGGAGGAAGCACAGCGTGTCATCCACCAGCTCCGGCCTCCTGCAGATGCACTCCAGCGCCACACGGACACGGGAGTCCTTTGCGGGCATCTCCCCCGCAGTGCCCAGCTCCAGGCGGAAGGCGTGCCCGCGGGGGGGCTGCAGGGGCAGGAGCAGGCGGTAGCGAGCATCCTCCTCACGGGGACTCCAGCCTTCGAAGGTGCTGCCCACCCTGATGACAGGCTGCAGCACCGGGAAGAAACTGCCAGAGAAATACATGTGGAAGACACGGAGGAGGTCGCCTGCCAGCTCCTCCATCACCCGGCTCCTGTAGGCCAGGTTCTGCACTGGCCACGGGATGCGCTTTGCAAAACTCCTGCCCAGAGCATCCTCAGAATCTACTTCATGTACTTCAACCTCCTCTTGTGTGTTGCTGCTGCAGCTTTGCTCTGCCCTCCTTCTGTCTGGCTCATAGCTTCTTCTCCTGAGCCACCAGCAGAGCCCGAAGAGCAGGAGCAGGACTCCAGCAACCGTCCAGAACTGCCAGTGCTGCAAGGGAGCAAAGAGCAGGGCACGCCAGGCAAAGCCGCTCTGCTCCAGCTCGTGCAGCAGCCGAGTCATCTCCTGGCCCAGCTGCTCCGCATGCTGCTGCATGCACTTGTGCGTGGCCTCATCCAGCTCCTCCCCAACCATCTGCACATTTTGTAGGATGGTTTGCAGCATGGTGAGGATTTTTGGGGCAGCCATAGCCTGCAGGAGGAGGGAGAGAAGGGGTTCAGTGGGGATGGAAGGGAGGGAGCTGGCAGCGGGGGGAGTGGGAATGGAGCCGCAGGGAGCTGGGGGCAGGTAGGAGAGGGGGTGAGGCAGCTGGGAGGCAGCAAGCCCTGCTCCCAGGCCCATCAGCAGCAGCACCGTGCCCTGCCTGAGCCGCTGCCACGAGCGGCTGGGCCCTGGATGCAGGGAGAGAACCCAGCCCCGGGACCCCGCATTTCTGCCCCGGCCCTATCCAGCCCAGCCTCCCTCCACGTGCGCACTCACCGCTGGCCTAGGCCGTACTGGGGCAGCACTGCCCGCTGCTGCCCTTTATACCTCCCCCCATTGTGACTCGTCTCAGTGATGTCACAGGCGCCAGAGCGCATCACAGGCACGCCCGCCAACCAGCCCCGGCCTTCGGCCCCACACAGGCCCAGCGACCCACAGCTGGTCCAGGCAGCCAAAGCCCTGACACCCCCAAGGTACGGACCCACCTGGCAGGACAGGGCTGCCAGGGCCTGTCTTTTCAGAACAGACAGAAGCCCCACCCAACCCTTTCCAAACGCCAGATTGGGTGACATGTCCCGTGGGTGCTTTCCTCTTTGACATCCCGTCCTGTGAGATGGGATCAGCTCCCTTGGTGCTGACCTCTGAGCTCGCGTTTGTGCTCTTGCTGCCTTCATGGCTGCACCGGGTGGGTGACGGTGTATATCCTGGTGGCAGGATGGGCCCTCTGCATGGCAGGATCTCTGTCCCTGCTGTGCTAGTGCCGGAGGACGTTGCTTCCAAAGAGACGTTTCCCAGGGGTGATGACGGGGTGCGGGGGGAGTTGTCCCAGTGGGCAGCTCCCACTGCCGACAGAGCACTGTCTTCTCCGTGTCCAGCATGTCCCGTCGTGCAGCAGTAACTCCCTGGGGAGCGTCTGGGAGCGGCAGGTTCTCCACCGGGGCCCCGCTGAGCACAGGCAGGCACATCCGCAGTGCCTCTCGCTTGGTCCCGGCCCAGCCGGAGCGGCCAGGGAGCTTCTCGGCCCCTCTGAGTTCACCACCACCATCGTGGCAGTGGGAAGAGAAAGCAGCGTGAAAATCTCCTTTGTGGCCGCCATAGTCTCCACTCTCTTTCCCTGTGGTGTGAAGTTGTCGTCTGCCGTCAGCCGTGAGCCTCACAAACACAGCTCTGTGCCTGAAGACCTTTCAGCGTCCGCAGATCAGCAGACTGCTGAGCGACCTCACAGCTGTACAATGTCGTGCAGTGCCTCGGCGTGGGCGGCGGGATCCGGTGCCACGTGCTGGAAGAGGTTGAGTGGTTTGGCCGTGTGGAAGTCCACGGGCCAGATTACGCTTTAGTTTGACCAGCCATGCTGGTGTTGCCCTTTTAACCCCAGCCAGCAAGCAAACACCACGCAGCCACTCACTCACCTTCCCCGTTGCCTGGTGGAGAAGAACGGGAGGAAAAGGCAAGGAAACTCAGGGGTCGAGATAAGAACAATCGTATAATTGAACCTAAACGGGTGAAGCAGTGATATTAATAAAAATAACAATGTCATTAAACTAATGCTACCACTGCTACTCAGAGCATGTAATGAAAGCGGCGGAAAACAAAACACACGATACAGCTGCTCACCACCCGCAGACCGATGCCCAGCCAGGTCCTGAGTAGTCAGAGCCAGAGAGCGAGAGCCTGAGACGGATCGTACCAGAGTCCGAGCGAGCCCCACGAGCGAGAGCACGAACAAGAAAACCAACCAACCACCATGGCTCCCTGGCCCACCCCCAGCGTATGTACTGAGCGTGACGTTTTTATGGAACGAAGTACCCCTTTGGCCACTTTGGGTCAGCTGTCCGCACTGTGCCCCCTCCCAGCTCCTTGTAGCGAGAAAGCTGGGAACACAGGCCCAGCATCAGAAACTGGAAGAGGCCTTGCATCGGTACAAACACTCCTACTGGTAGGAGCCGGCGCTGTGCTCTCGCGCTGGGGCTCGGTTTGCGTATGGTTCCCAAGGAAGATGCTTCAGGCGCCCTTCGGCACACGGGCAACGTGCACAGCTGTGGAGGGTGACAAATGATTCCGACTGCCCCAACGCAGGAGCACGCACGGGCGGGGGAGCCTTAGTTACAGAACCAGTGAAACCAGAGCCGCCACGTCAGCTCTTCCGCAAAATGCGCCCGGACTCTGCGGCAGCTGAGGAGTCAGCGGCCTATGCCCGCGGTCCCCGACAAAGGGATGCACGGACACTCACAGGCGCAGCATTTGTTCAAACACAACATTTATGGTCGACTTTGCCTGGAGTAGAACTCCCGGCGGAATGGAAGGGGAGCGGGAGGTGGCTGTCCAGGTGGTAACAGGTTTCTCTGTCACGAGCCTCCTCGCAACAGACTCTTCAGCTGCATCGTGTCCCACTCCCCACAGGGTGCGTTTGCTGTGGAGGAAAGGTGTGGCAGCAATTCCCGCTGCTGCGTGAGCAGTGTCTTCTCTGTATCCTGCGTGCTCGGTTCTGCGGCGCCAGCTCTGGGTGTGAAGACCCCTTTCAGCGTCCATAGAACAGCAGGCTCGTGAGCCGGTTTTGCAGCTCATCGAACTCCGTCATCGCCCTGGCGTGGGCAGCCGGATCCTGCGCCAGGTGCTGGAAGAGGTTGGGCGGTTCGGCCGTTGGGAAGGCCGGGGGCAAGATTATCTCCTCGGGCACATGCTCATTGCCAAAGAAGAAGTGGTTGAGGCGTTTCTCCTTCAGGCAGTCGTCCAGGTACCGCATGATATCCTCCAGCCGCAGCATGAAATGCCTCCGGCGCCAGTCTGACAGGGGTGTGGTGGTCAGGAGGTGCATCACAGCCGTCTTGAAGGTGTAGGTGGAAAAGGCTGTGCCCTCCAGGATGCGGGCGCAGATCTGCAGGCATTTGAGGTGGAAGCTGTCACGTGGGGCCTGCCTGGCCATCACCCTGAAGAACTTTGCCTCTGCCACGACACAGCTCTGCGGCCACCTTGTGCTTGGGATCAAGCCGGGCTCTGCAGGCTGGCTGCTGAGGAAGATGTCCGAGACGCCTAGCTGTACCCCGAATATTATCTCAGCGAAGAGGCTTCTGCCGGAGGTGCTTATCAGCTGCATCTTGCAGGAGCGGCTGGAGGGCAGCAGGTTCATTTTGTAGAGACGCGACAGAGGCACCACCCCCCAGGCTGACCTCACAGTGTCCTGGAACCAGCGGGCAGTTTTCTGCGCATCCAGGTAGGAGCCAGTGCAGAGGGTGTGTAGGAGGCTGGGAGCCTGATTTTCCCTCAGCTCTTCCTCGGGGTGGTGGAGGAAGCACAGCGTGTCATCCACCAGCTCCGGCCTCCTGCAGATGCACTCCAGCGCCACACGGACACGGGAGTCCTTTGCGGGCATCTCCCCCGCAGTGCCCAGCTCCAGGCGGAAGGCGTGCCCGCGGGGGGGCTGCAGGGGCAGGAGCAGGCGGTAGCGAGCATCCTCCTCACGGGGACTCCAGCCTTCGAAGGTGCTGCCCACCCTGATGACAGGCTGCAGCACCGGGAAGAAACTGCCAGAGAAATACATGTGGAAGACACGGAGGAGGTCGCCTGCCAGCTCCTCCATCACCCGGCTCCTGTAGGCCAGGTTCTGCACTGGCCACGGGATGCGCTTTGCAAAACTCCTGCCCAGAGCATCCTCAGAATCTACTTCATGTACTTCAACCTCCTCTTGTGTGTTGCTGCTGCAGCTTTGCTCTGCCCTCCTTCTGTCTGGCTCATAGCTTCTTCTCCTGAGCCACCAGCAGAGCCCGAAGAGCAGGAGCAGGACTCCAGCAACCGTCCAGAACTGCCAGTGCTGCAAGGGAGCAAAGAGCAGGGCACGCCAGGCAAAGCCGCTCTGCTCCAGCTCGTGCAGCAGCCGAGTCATCTCCTGGCCCAGCTGCTCCGCATGCTGCTGCATGCACTTGTGCGTGGCCTCATCCAGCTCCTCCCCAACCATCTGCACATTTTGTAGGATGGTTTGCAGCATGGTGAGGATTTTTGGGGCAGCCATAGCCTGCAGGAGGAGGGAGAGAAGGGGTTCAGTGGGGATGGAAGGGAGGGAGCTGGCAGCGGGGGGAGTGGGAATGGAGCCACAGGGAGCTGGGGGCAGGTAGGAGAGGGGGTGAGGCAGCTGGGAGGCAGCAAGCCCTGCTCCCAGGCCCATCAGCAGCAGCACCGTGCCCTGCCTGAGCCGCTGCCACGAGCGGCTGGGCCCTGGATGCAGGGAGAGAACCCAGCCCCGGGACCCCGCATTTCTGCCCCGGCCCTATCCAGCCCAGCCTCCCTCCACGTGCGCACTCACCGCTGGCCTAGGCCGTACTGGGGCAGCACTGCCCGCTGCTGCCCTTTATACCTACCCCCATTGTGACTCGTCTCAGTGATGTCACAGGCGCCAGAGCGCATCACAGGCACGCCCGCCAACCAGCCCCGGCCTTCGGCCCCACACAGGCCCAGCGACCCACAGCTGGTCCAGGCAGCCAAAGCCCTGACACCCCCAAGGTACGGACCCACCCGGCAGGACAGGGCTGCCAGGGCCTGTCTTTTCAGAACAGACAGAAGCCCCACCCAACCCTTTCCAAACGCCAGATTGGGTGACATGTCCCGTGGGTGCTTTCCTCTTTGACATCCCGTCCTGTGAGATGGGATCAGCTCCCTTGGTGCTGACCTCTGAGCTCGCGTTTGTGCTCTTGGTGCCTTCATGGCTGCGCCGGGTGGGTGACGGTGTATATCCTGGTGGCAGGATGGGCCCTCTGCATGGCAGGATCTCTGTCCCTGCTGTGCTAGTGCCGGAGGACGTTGCTTCCAAAGAGACGTTTCCCAGGGGTGATGACGGGGTGCGGGGGGAGTTGTCCCAGTGGGCAGCTCCCACTGCCGACAGAGCACTGTCTTCTCCGTGTCCAGCATGTCCCGTCGTGCAGCAGTAACTCCCTGGGGAGCGTCTGGGAGCGGCAGGTTCTCCACCGGGGCCCCGCTGAGCACAGGCAGGCACATCCGCAGTGCCTCTCGCTTGGTCCCGGCCCAGCCGGAGCGGCCAGGGAGCTTCTCGGCCCCTCTGAGTTCACCACCACCGTCGTGGCAGTGGGAAGAGAAAGCAGCGTGAAAATCTCCTTTGTGGCCGCCATAGTCTCCACTCTCTTTCCCTGTGGTGTGAAGTTGTCGTCTGCCGTCAGCCGTGAGCCTCACAAACACAGCTCTGTGCCTGAAGACCTTTCAGCGTCCGCAGATCAGCAGACTGCTGAGCGACCTCACAGCTGTACAATGTCGTGCAGTGCCTCGGCGTGGGCGGCGGGATCCGGTGCCACGTGCTGGAAGAGGTTGAGTGGTTTGGCCGTGTGGAAGTCCACGGGCCAGATTACGCTTTAGTTTGACCAGCCATGCTGGTGTTGCCCTTTTAACCCCAGCCAGCAAGCAAACACCACGCAGCCACTCACTCACCTTCCCCGTCGCCTGGTGGAGAAGAACGGGAGGAAAAGACAAGGAAACTCAGGGGTCGAGATAAGAACAATCGTATAATTGAACCTAAACGGGTGAAGCAGTGATATTAATAAAAATAACAATGTCATTAAACTAATGCTACCACTGCTACTCAGAGCATGTAATGAAAGCGGCGGAAAACAAAACACACGATACAGCTGCTCACCACCCGCAGACCGATGCCCAGCCAGGTCCTGAGTAGTCAGAGCCAGAGAGCGAGAGCCTGAGACGGATCGTACCAGAGTCCGAGCGAGCCCCACGAGCGAGAGCACGAACAAGAAAACCAACCAACCACCATGGCTCCCTGGCCCACCCCCAGCGTATGTACTGAGCGTGACGTTTTTATGGAACGAAGTACCCCTTTGGCCACTTTGGGTCAGCTGTCCGCACTGTGCCCCCTCCCAGCTCCTTGTAGCGAGAAAGCTGGGAACACAGGCCCAGCATCAGAAACTGGAAGAGGCCTTGCATCGGTACAAACACTCCTACTGGTAGGAGCCGGCGCTGTGCTCTCGCGCTGGGGCTCGGTTTGCGTATGGTTCCCAAGGAAGATGCTTCAGGCGCCCTTCGGCACACGGGCAACGTGCACAGCTGTGGAGGGTGACAAATGATTCCGACTGCCCCAACGCAGGAGCACGCACGGGCGGGGGAGCCTTAGTTACAGAACCAGTGAAACCAGAGCCGCCACGTCAGCTCTTCCGCAAAATGCGCCCGGACTCTGCGGCAGCTGAGGAGTCAGCGGCCTATGCCCGCGGTCCCCGACAAAGGGATGCACGGACACTCACAGGCGCAGCATTTGTTCAAACACAACATTTATGGTCGACTTTGCCTGGAGTAGAACTCCCGGCGGAATGGAAGGGGAGCGGGAGGTGGCTGTCCAGGTGGTAACAGGTTTCTCTGTCACGAGCCTCCTCGCAACAGACTCTTCAGCTGCATCGTGTCCCACTCCCCACAGGGTGCGTTTGCTGTGGAGGAAAGGTGTGGCAGCAATTCCCGCTGCTGCGTGAGCAGTGTCTTCTCTGTATCCTGCGTGCTCGGTTCTGCGGCGCCAGCTCTGGGTGTGAAGACCCCTTTCAGCGTCCATAGAACAGCAGGCTCGTGAGCCGGTTTTGCAGCTCATCGAACTCCGTCATCGCCCTGGCGTGGGCAGCCGGATCCTGCGCCAGGTGCTGGAAGAGGTTGGGCGGTTCGGCCGTTGGGAAGGCCGGGGGCAAGATTATCTCCTCGGGCACATGCTCATTGCCAAAGAAGAAGTGGTTGAGGCGTTTCTCCTTCAGGCAGTCGTCCAGGTACCGCATGATATCCTCCAGCCGCAGCATGAAATGCCTCCGGCGCCAGTCTGACAGGGGTGTGGTGGTCAGGAGGTGCATCACAGCCGTCTTGAAGGTGTAGGTGGAAAAGGCTGTGCCCTCCAGGATGCGGGCGCAGATCTGCAGGCATTTGAGGTGGAAGCTGTCACGTGGGGCCTGCCTGGCCATCACCCTGAAGAACTTTGCCTCTGCCACGACACAGCTCTGCGGCCACCTTGTGCTTGGGATCAAGCCGGGCTCTGCAGGCTGGCTGCTGAGGAAGATGTCCGAGACGCCTAGCTGTACCCCGAATATTATCTCAGCGAAGAGGCTTCTGCCGGAGGTGCTTATCAGCTGCATCTTGCAGGAGCGGCTGGAGGGCAGCAGGTTCATTTTGTAGAGACGCGACAGAGGCACCACCCCCCAGGCTGACCTCACAGTGTCCTGGAACCAGCGGGCAGTTTTCTGCGCATCCAGGTAGGAGCCAGTGCAGAGGGTGTGTAGGAGGCTGGGAGCCTGATTTTCCCTCAGCTCTTCCTCGGGGTGGTGGAGGAAGCACAGCGTGTCATCCACCAGCTCCGGCCTCCTGCAGATGCACTCCAGCGCCACACGGACACGGGAGTCCTTTGCGGGCATCTCCCCCGCAGTGCCCAGCTCCAGGCGGAAGGCGTGCCCGCGGGGGGGCTGCAGGGGCAGGAGCAGGCGGTAGCGAGCATCCTCCTCACGGGGACTCCAGCCTTCGAAGGTGCTGCCCACCCTGATGACAGGCTGCAGCACCGGGAAGAAACTGCCAGAGAAATACATGTGGAAGACACGGAGGAGGTCGCCTGCCAGCTCCTCCATCACCCGGCTCCTGTAGGCCAGGTTCTGCACTGGCCACGGGATGCGCTTTGCAAAACTCCTGCCCAGAGCATCCTCAGAATCTACTTCATGTACTTCAACCTCCTCTTGTGTGTTGCTGCTGCAGCTTTGCTCTGCCCTCCTTCTGTCTGGCTCATAGCTTCTTCTCCTGAGCCACCAGCAGAGCCCGAAGAGCAGGAGCAGGACTCCAGCAACCGTCCAGAACTGCCAGTGCTGCAAGGGAGCAAAGAGCAGGGCACGCCAGGCAAAGCCGCTCTGCTCCAGCTCGTGCAGCAGCCGAGTCATCTCCTGGCCCAGCTGCTCCGCATGCTGCTGCATGCACTTGTGCGTGGCCTCATCCAGCTCCTCCCCAACCATCTGCACATTTTGTAGGATGGTTTGCAGCATGGTGAGGATTTTTGGGGCAGCCATAGCCTGCAGGAGGAGGGAGAGAAGGGGTTCAGTGGGGATGGAAGGGAGGGAGCTGGCAGCGGGGGGAGTGGGAATGGAGCCGCAGGGAGCTGGGGGCAGGTAGGAGAGGGGGTGAGGCAGCTGGGAGGCAGCAAGCCCTGCTCCCAGGCCCATCAGCAGCAGCACCGTGCCCTGCCTGAGCCGCTGCCACGAGCGGCTGGGCCCTGGATGCAGGGAGAGAACCCAGCCCCGGGACCCCGCATTTCTGCCCCGGCCCTATCCAGCCCAGCCTCCCTCCACGTGCGCACTCACCGCTGGCCTAGGCCGTACTGGGGCAGCACTGCCCGCTGCTGCCCTTTATACCTACCCCCATTGTGACTCGTCTCAGTGATGTCACAGGCGCCAGAGCGCATCACAGGCACGCCCGCCAACCAGCCCCGGCCTTCGGCCCCACACAGGCCCAGCGACCCACAGCTGGTCCAGGCAGCCAAAGCCCTGACACCCCCAAGGTACGGACCCACCTGGCAGGACAGGGCTGCCAGGGCCTGTCTTTTCAGAACAGACAGAAGCCCCACCCAACCCTTTCCAAACGCCAGATTGGGTGACATGTCCCGTGGGTGCTTTCCTCTTTGACATCCCGTCCTGTGAGATGGGATCAGCTCCCTTGGTGCTGACCTCTGAGCTCGCGTTTGTGCTCTTGCTGCCTTCATGGCTGCACCGGGTGGGTGACGGTGTATATCCTGGTGGCAGGATGGGCCCTCTGCATGGCAGGATCTCTGTCCCTGCTGTGCTAGTGCCGGAGGACGTTGCTTCCAAAGAGACGTTTCCCAGGGGTGATGACGGGGTGCGGGGGGAGTTGTCCCAGTGGGCAGCTCCCACTGCCGACAGAGCACTGTCTTCTCCGTGTCCAGCATGTCCCGTCGTGCAGCAGTAACTCCCTGGGGAGCGTCTGGGAGCGGCAGGTTCTCCACCGGGGCCCCGCTGAGCACAGGCAGGCACATCCGCAGTGCCTCTCGCTTGGTCCCGGCCCAGCCGGAGCGGCCAGGGAGCTTCTCGGCCCCTCTGAGTTCACCACCACCATCGTGGCAGTGGGAAGAGAAAGCAGCGTGAAAATCTCCTTTGTGGCCGCCATAGTCTCCACTCTCTTTCCCTGTGGTGTGAAGTTGTCGTCTGCCGTCAGCCGTGAGCCTCACAAACACAGCTCTGTGCCTGAAGACCTTTCAGCGTCCGCAGATCAGCAGACTGCTGAGCGACCTCACAGCTGTACAATGTCGTGCAGTGCCTCGGCGTGGGCGGCGGGATCCGGTGCCACGTGCTGGAAGAGGTTGAGTGGTTTGGCCGTGTGGAAGTCCACGGGCCAGATTACGCTTTAGTTTGACCAGCCATGCTGGTGTTGCCCTTTTAACCCCAGCCAGCAAGCAAACACCACGCAGCCACTCACTCACCTTCCCCGTTGCCTGGTGGAGAAGAACGGGAGGAAAAGGCAAGGAAACTCAGGGGTCGAGATAAGAACAATCGTATAATTGAACCTAAACGGGTGAAGCAGTGATATTAATAAAAATAACAATGTCATTAAACTAATGCTACCACTGCTACTCAGAGCATGTAATGAAAGCGGCGGAAAACAAAACACACGATACAGCTGCTCACCACCCGCAGACCGATGCCCAGCCAGGTCCCGAGTAGTCAGAGCCAGAGAGCGAGAGCCTGAGACAGATCGCACCAGAGTCCGAGCGAGCCCCACGAGCGAGAGCACGAACAAGAAAACCAACCAACCACCACGGCTCCCTGGCCCACCCCCAGCGTATATCCTGAGCGTGACGTTTTTATGGAACGAAGTACCCCTTTGGCCACTTTGGGTCAGCTGTCCGCACTGTGCCCCCTCCCAGCTCCTTGTAGCGAGAAAGCTGGGAACACAGGCCCAGCATCAGAAACTGGAAGAGGCCTTGCATCGGTACAAACACTCCTACTGGTAGGAGCCGGCGCTGTGCTCTCGCGCTGGGGCTCGGTTTGCGTATGGTTCCCAAGGAAGATGCTTCAGGCGCCCTTCGGCACACGGGCAACGTGCACAGCTGTGGAGGGTGACAAATGATTCTGACTGCCCCAACGCAGGAGCACGCACGGGCGGGGGAGCCTTAGTTACAGAACCAGTGAAACCAGAGCCGCCACGTCAGCTCTTCCGCAAAATGCGCCCGGACTCTGCGGCAGCTGAGGAGTCAGCGGCCTATGCCCGCGGTCCCCGACAAAGGGATGCACGGACACTCACAGGCGCAGCATTTGTTCAAACACAACATTTATGGTCGACTTTGCCTGGAGTAGAACTCCCGGCGGAATGGAAGGGGAGCGGGAGGTGGCTGTCCAGGTGGTAACAGGTTTCTCTGTCACGAGCCTCCTCGCAACAGACTCTTCAGCTGCATCGTGTCCCACTCCCCACAGGGTGCGTTTGCTGTGGAGGAAAGGTGTGGCAGCAATTCCCGCTGCTGCGTGAGCAGTGTCTTCTCTGTATCCTGCGTGCTCGGTTCTGCGGCGCCAGCTCTGGGCGTGAAGACCCCTTTCAGCGTCCATAGAACAGCAGGCTCGTGAGCCGGTTTTGCAGCTCATCGAACTCCGTCATCGCCCTGGCGTGGGCAGCCGGATCCTGCGCCAGGTGCTGGAAGAGGTTGGGCGGTTCGGCCGTTGGGAAGGCCGGGGGCAAGATTATCTCCTCGGGCACATGCTCATTGCCAAAGAAGAAGTGGTTGAGGCGTTTCTCCTTCAGGCAGTCGTCCAGGTACCGCATGATATCCTCCAGCCGCAGCATGAAATGCCTCCGGCGCCAGTCTGACAGGGGTGTGGTGGTCAGGAGGTGCATCACAGCCGTCTTGAAGGTGTAGGTGGAAAAGGCTGTGCCCTCCAGGATGCGGGCGCAGATCTGCAGGCATTTGAGGTGGAAGCTGTCACGTGGGGCCTGCCTGGCCATCACCCTGAAGAACTTTGCCTCTGCCACGACACAGCTCTGCGGCCACCTTGTGCTTGGGATCAAGCCGGGCTCTGCAGGCTGGCTGCTGAGGAAGATGTCCGAGACGCCTAGCTGTACCCCGAATATTATCTCAGCGAAGAGGCTTCTGCCGGAGGTGCTTATCAGCTGCATCTTGCAGGAGCGGCTGGAGGGCAGCAGGTTCATTTTGTAGAGACGCGACAGAGGCACCACCCCCCAGGCTGACCTCACAGTGTCCTGGAACCAGCGGGCAGTTTTCTGCGCATCCAGGTAGGAGCCAGTGCAGAGGGTGTGTAGGAGGCTGGGAGCCTGATTTTCCCTCAGCTCTTCCTCGGGGTGGTGGAGGAAGCACAGCGTGTCATCCACCAGCTCCGGCCTCCTGCAGATGCACTCCAGCGCCACACGGACACGGGAGTCCTTTGCGGGCATCTCCCCCGCAGTGCCCAGCTCCAGGCGGAAGGCGTGCCCGCGGGGGGGCTGCAGGGGCAGGAGCAGGCGGTAGCGAGCATCCTCCTCACGGGGACTCCAGCCTTCGAAGGTGCTGCCCACCCTGATGACAGGCTGCAGCACCGGGAAGAAACTGCCAGAGAAATACATGTGGAAGACACGGAGGAGGTCGCCTGCCAGCTCCTCCATCACCCGGCTCCTGTAGGCCAGGTTCTGCACTGGCCACGGGATGCGCTTTGCAAAACTCCTGCCCAGAGCATCCTCAGAATCTACTTCATGTACTTCAACCTCCTCTTGTGTGTTGCTGCTGCAGCTTTGCTCTGCCCTCCTTCTGTCTGGCTCATAGCTTCTTCTCCTGAGCCACCAGCAGAGCCCGAAGAGCAGGAGCAGGACTCCAGCAACCGTCCAGAACTGCCAGTGCTGCAAGGGAGCAAAGAGCAGGGCACGCCAGGCAAAGCCGCTCTGCTCCAGCTCGTGCAGCAGCCGAGTCATCTCCTGGCCCAGCTGCTCCGCATGCTGCTGCATGCACTTGTGCGTGGCCTCATCCAGCTCCTCCCCAACCATCTGCACATTTTGTAGGATGGTTTGCAGCATGGTGAGGATTTTTGGGGCAGCCATAGCCTGCAGGAGGAGGGAGAGAAGGGGTTCAGTGGGGATGGAAGGGAGGGAGCTGGCAGCGGGGGGAGTGGGAATGGAGCCACAGGGAGCTGGGGGCAGGTAGGAGAGGGGGTGAGGCAGCTGGGAGGCAGCAAGCCCTGCTCCCAGGCCCATCAGCAGCAGCACCGTGCCCTGCCTGAGCCGCTGCCACGAGCGGCTGGGCCCTGGATGCAGGGAGAGAACCCAGCCCCGGGACCCCGCATTTCTGCCCCGGCCCTATCCAGCCCAGCCTCCCTCCACGTGCGCACTCACCGCTGGCCTAGGCCGTACTGGGGCAGCACTGCCCGCTGCTGCCCTTTATACCTACCCCCATTGTGACTCGTCTCAGTGATGTCACAGGCGCCAGAGCGCATCACAGGCACGCCCGCCAACCAGCCCCGGCCTTCGGCCCCACACAGGCCCAGCGACCCACAGCTGGTCCAGGCAGCCAAAGCCCTGACACCCCCAAGGTACGGACCCACCCGGCAGGACAGGGCTGCCAGGGCCTGTCTTTTCAGAACAGACAGAAGCCCCACCCAACCCTTTCCAAACGCCAGATTGGGTGACATGTCCCGTGGGTGCTTTCCTCTTTGACATCCCGTCCTGTGAGATGGGATCAGCTCCCTTGGTGCTGACCTCTGAGCTCGCGTTTGTGCTCTTGGTGCCTTCATGGCTGCGCCGGGTGGGTGACGGTGTATATCCTGGTGGCAGGATGGGCCCTCTGCATGGCAGGATCTCTGTCCCTGCTGTGCTAGTGCCGGAGGACGTTGCTTCCAAAGAGACGTTTCCCAGGGGTGATGACGGGGTGCGGGGGGAGTTGTCCCAGTGGGCAGCTCCCACTGCCGACAGAGCACTGTCTTCTCCGTGTCCAGCATGTCCCGTCGTGCAGCAGTAACTCCCTGGGGAGCGTCTGGGAGCGGCAGGTTCTCCACCGGGGCCCCGCTGAGCACAGGCAGGCACATCCGCAGTGCCTCTCGCTTGGTCCCGGCCCAGCCGGAGCGGCCAGGGAGCTTCTCGGCCCCTCTGAGTTCACCACCACCGTCGTGGCAGTGGGAAGAGAAAGCAGCGTGAAAATCTCCTTTGTGGCCGCCATAGTCTCCACTCTCTTTCCCTGTGGTGTGAAGTTGTCGTCTGCCGTCAGCCGTGAGCCTCACAAACACAGCTCTGTGCCTGAAGACCTTTCAGCGTCCGCAGATCAGCAGACTGCTGAGCGACCTCACAGCTGTACAATGTCGTGCAGTGCCTCGGCGTGGGCGGCGGGATCCGGTGCCACGTGCTGGAAGAGGTTGAGTGGTTTGGCCGTGTGGAAGTCCACGGGCCAGATTACGCTTTAGTTTGACCAGCCATGCTGGTGTTGCCCTTTTAACCCCAGCCAGCAAGCAAACACCACGCAGCCACTCACTCACCTTCCCCGTCGCCTGGTGGAGAAGAACGGGAGGAAAAGACAAGGAAACTCAGGGGTCGAGATAAGAACAATCGTATAATTGAACCTAAACGGGTGAAGCAGTGATATTAATAAAAATAACAATGTCATTAAACTAATGCTACCACTGCTACTCAGAGCATGTAATGAAAGCGGCGGAAAACAAAACACACGATACAGCTGCTCACCACCCGCAGACCGATGCCCAGCCAGGTCCTGAGTAGTCAGAGCCAGAGAGCGAGAGCCTGAGACGGATCGTACCAGAGTCCGAGCGAGCCCCACGAGCGAGAGCACGAACAAGAAAACCAACCAACCACCATGGCTCCCTGGCCCACCCCCAGCGTATGTACTGAGCGTGACGTTTTTATGGAACGAAGTACCCCTTTGGCCACTTTGGGTCAGCTGTCCGCACTGTGCCCCCTCCCAGCTCCTTGTAGCGAGAAAGCTGGGAACACAGGCCCAGCATCAGAAACTGGAAGAGGCCTTGCATCGGTACAAACACTCCTACTGGTAGGAGCCGGCGCTGTGCTCTCGCGCTGGGGCTCGGTTTGCGTATGGTTCCCAAGGAAGATGCTTCAGGCGCCCTTCGGCACACGGGCAACGTGCACAGCTGTGGAGGGTGACAAATGATTCCGACTGCCCCAACGCAGGAGCACGCACGGGCGGGGGAGCCTTAGTTACAGAACCAGTGAAACCAGAGCCGCCACGTCAGCTCTTCCGCAAAATGCGCCCGGACTCTGCGGCAGCTGAGGAGTCAGCGGCCTATGCCCGCGGTCCCCGACAAAGGGATGCACGGACACTCACAGGCGCAGCATTTGTTCAAACACAACATTTATGGTCGACTTTGCCTGGAGTAGAACTCCCGGCGGAATGGAAGGGGAGCGGGAGGTGGCTGTCCAGGTGGTAACAGGTTTCTCTGTCACGAGCCTCCTCGCAACAGACTCTTCAGCTGCATCGTGTCCCACTCCCCACAGGGTGCGTTTGCTGTGGAGGAAAGGTGTGGCAGCAATTCCCGCTGCTGCGTGAGCAGTGTCTTCTCTGTATCCTGCGTGCTCGGTTCTGCGGCGCCAGCTCTGGGTGTGAAGACCCCTTTCAGCGTCCATAGAACAGCAGGCTCGTGAGCCGGTTTTGCAGCTCATCGAACTCCGTCATCGCCCTGGCGTGGGCAGCCGGATCCTGCGCCAGGTGCTGGAAGAGGTTGGGCGGTTCGGCCGTTGGGAAGGCCGGGGGCAAGATTATCTCCTCGGGCACATGCTCATTGCCAAAGAAGAAGTGGTTGAGGCGTTTCTCCTTCAGGCAGTCGTCCAGGTACCGCATGATATCCTCCAGCCGCAGCATGAAATGCCTCCGGCGCCAGTCTGACAGGGGTGTGGTGGTCAGGAGGTGCATCACAGCCGTCTTGAAGGTGTAGGTGGAAAAGGCTGTGCCCTCCAGGATGCGGGCGCAGATCTGCAGGCATTTGAGGTGGAAGCTGTCACGTGGGGCCTGCCTGGCCATCACCCTGAAGAACTTTGCCTCTGCCACGACACAGCTCTGCGGCCACCTTGTGCTTGGGATCAAGCCGGGCTCTGCAGGCTGGCTGCTGAGGAAGATGTCCGAGACGCCTAGCTGTACCCCGAATATTATCTCAGCGAAGAGGCTTCTGCCGGAGGTGCTTATCAGCTGCATCTTGCAGGAGCGGCTGGAGGGCAGCAGGTTCATTTTGTAGAGACGCGACAGAGGCACCACCCCCCAGGCTGACCTCACAGTGTCCTGGAACCAGCGGGCAGTTTTCTGCGCATCCAGGTAGGAGCCAGTGCAGAGGGTGTGTAGGAGGCTGGGAGCCTGATTTTCCCTCAGCTCTTCCTCGGGGTGGTGGAGGAAGCACAGCGTGTCATCCACCAGCTCCGGCCTCCTGCAGATGCACTCCAGCGCCACACGGACACGGGAGTCCTTTGCGGGCATCTCCCCCGCAGTGCCCAGCTCCAGGCGGAAGGCGTGCCCGCGGGGGGGCTGCAGGGGCAGGAGCAGGCGGTAGCGAGCATCCTCCTCACGGGGACTCCAGCCTTCGAAGGTGCTGCCCACCCTGATGACAGGCTGCAGCACCGGGAAGAAACTGCCAGAGAAATACATGTGGAAGACACGGAGGAGGTCGCCTGCCAGCTCCTCCATCACCCGGCTCCTGTAGGCCAGGTTCTGCACTGGCCACGGGATGCGCTTTGCAAAACTCCTGCCCAGAGCATCCTCAGAATCTACTTCATGTACTTCAACCTCCTCTTGTGTGTTGCTGCTGCAGCTTTGCTCTGCCCTCCTTCTGTCTGGCTCATAGCTTCTTCTCCTGAGCCACCAGCAGAGCCCGAAGAGCAGGAGCAGGACTCCAGCAACCGTCCAGAACTGCCAGTGCTGCAAGGGAGCAAAGAGCAGGGCACGCCAGGCAAAGCCGCTCTGCTCCAGCTCGTGCAGCAGCCGAGTCATCTCCTGGCCCAGCTGCTCCGCATGCTGCTGCATGCACTTGTGCGTGGCCTCATCCAGCTCCTCCCCAACCATCTGCACATTTTGTAGGATGGTTTGCAGCATGGTGAGGATTTTTGGGGCAGCCATAGCCTGCAGGAGGAGGGAGAGAAGGGGTTCAGTGGGGATGGAAGGGAGGGAGCTGGCAGCGGGGGGAGTGGGAATGGAGCCGCAGGGAGCTGGGGGCAGGTAGGAGAGGGGGTGAGGCAGCTGGGAGGCAGCAAGCCCTGCTCCCAGGCCCATCAGCAGCAGCACCGTGCCCTGCCTGAGCCGCTGCCACGAGCGGCTGGGCCCTGGATGCAGGGAGAGAACCCAGCCCCGGGACCCCGCATTTCTGCCCCGGCCCTATCCAGCCCAGCCTCCCTCCGCGTGCGCACTCACCGCTGGCCTAGGCCGTACTGGGGCAGCACTGCCCGCTGCTGCCCTTTATACCTCCCCCCATTGTGACTCGTCTCAGTGATGTCACAGGCGCCAGAGCGCATCACAGGCACGCCCGCCAACCAGCCCCGGCCTTCGGCCCCACACAGGCCCAGCGACCCACAGCTGGTCCAGGCAGCCAAAGCCCTGACACCCCCAAGGTACGGACCCACCCGGCAGGACAGGGCTGCCAGGGCCTGTCTTTTCAGAACAGACAGAAGCCCCACCCAACCCTTTCCAAACGCCAGATTGGGTGACATGTCCCGTGGGTGCTTTCCTCTTTGACATCCCGTCCTGTGAGATGGGATCAGCTCCCTTGGTGCTGACCTCTGAGCTCGCGTTTGTGCTCTTGGTGCCTTCATGGCTGCGCCGGGTGGGTGACGGTGTATATCCTGGTGGCAGGATGGGCCCTCTGCATGGCAGGATCTCTGTCCCTGCTGTGCTAGTGCCGGAGGACGTTGCTTCCAAAGAGACGTTTCCCAGGGGTGATGACGGGGTGCGGGGGGAGTTGTCCCAGTGGGCAGCTCCCACTGCCGACAGAGCACTGTCTTCTCCGTGTCCAGCATGTCCCGTCGTGCAGCAGTAACTCCCTGGGGAGCGTCTGGGAGCGGCAGGTTCTCCACCGGGGCCCCGCTGAGCACAGGCAGGCACATCCGCAGTGCCTCTCGCTTGGTCCCGGCCCAGCCGGAGCGGCCAGGGAGCTTCTCGGCCCCTCTGAGTTCACCACCACCGTCGTGGCAGTGGGAAGAGAAAGCAGCGTGAAAATCTCCTTTGTGGCCGCCATAGTCTCCACTCTCTTTCCCTGTGGTGTGAAGTTGTCGTCTGCCGTCAGCCGTGAGCCTCACAAACACAGCTCTGTGCCTGAAGACCTTTCAGCGTCCGCAGATCAGCAGACTGCTGAGCGACCTCACAGCTGTACAATGTCGTGCAGTGCCTCGGCGTGGGCGGCGGGATCCGGTGCCACGTGCTGGAAGAGGTTGAGTGGTTTGGCCGTGTGGAAGTCCACGGGCCAGATTACGCTTTAGTTTGACCAGCCATGCTGGTGTTGCCGTTTTAACCCCAGCCAGCAAGCAAACACCACGCAGCCACTCACTCACCTTCCCCGTCGCCTGGTGGAGAAGAACGGGAGGAAAAGGCAAGGAAACTCAGGGGTCGAGATAAGAACAATCGTATAATTGAACCTAAACGGGTGAAGCAGTGATATTAATAAAAATAACAATGTCATTAAACTAATGCTACCACTGCTACTCAGAGCATGTAATGAAAGCGGCGGAAAACAAAACACATGATACAGCTGCTCACCACCCGCAGACCGATGCCCAGCCAGGTCCTGAGTAGTCAGAGCCAGAGAGCGAGAGCCTGAGGCAGATCGTACCAGAGTCCGAGCGAGCCCCACGAGCGAGAGCACGAACAAGAAAACCAACCAACCACCACGGCTCCCTGGCCCACCCCCAGCGTATATCCTGAGCGTGACGTTTTTATGGAACGAAGTACCCCTTTGGCCACTTTGGGTCAGCTGTCCGCACTGTGCCCCCTCCCAGCTCCTTGTAGCGAGAAAGCTGGGAACACAGGCCCAGCATCAGAAACTGGAAGAGGCCTTGCATCGGTACAAACACTCCTACTGGTAGGAGCCGGCGCTGTGCTCTCGCGCTGGGGCTCGGTTTGCGTATGGTTCCCAAGGAAGATGCTTCAGGCGCCCTTCGGCACACGGGCAACGTGCACAGCTGTGGAGGGTGACAAATGATTCCGACTGCCCCAACGCAGGAGCACGCACGGGCGGGGGAGCCTTAGTTACAGAACCAGTGAAACCAGAGCCGCCACGTCAGCTCTTCCGCAAAATGCGCCCGGACTCTGCGGCAGCTGAGGAGTCAGCGGCCTATGCCCGCGGTCCCCGACAAAGGGATGCACGGACACTCACAGGCGCAGCATTTGTTCAAACACAACATTTATGGTCGACTTTGCCTGGAGTAGAACTCCCGGCGGAATGGAAGGGGAGCGGGAGGTGGCTGTCCAGGTGGTAACAGGTTTCTCTGTCACGAGCCTCCTCGCAACAGACTCTTCAGCTGCATCGTGTCCCACTCCCCACAGGGTGCGTTTGCTGTGGAGGAAAGGTGTGGCAGCAATTCCCGCTGCTGCGTGAGCAGTGTCTTCTCTGTATCCTGCGTGCTCGGTTCTGCGGCGCCAGCTCTGGGCGTGAAGACCCCTTTCAGCGTCCATAGAACAGCAGGCTCGTGAGCCGGTTTTGCAGCTCATCGAACTCCGTCATCGCCCTGGCGTGGGCAGCCGGATCCTGCGCCAGGTGCTGGAAGAGGTTGGGCGGTTCGGCCGTTGGGAAGGCCGGGGGCAAGATTATCTCCTCGGGCACATGCTCATTGCCAAAGAAGAAGTGGTTGAGGCGTTTCTCCTTCAGGCAGTCGTCCAGGTACCGCATGATATCCTCCAGCCGCAGCATGAAATGCCTCCGGCGCCAGTCTGACAGGGGTGTGGTGGTCAGGAGGTGCATCACAGCCGTCTTGAAGGTGTAGGTGGAAAAGGCTGTGCCCTCCAGGATGCGGGCGCAGATCTGCAGGCATTTGAGGTGGAAGCTGTCACGTGGGGCCTGCCTGGCCATCACCCTGAAGAACTTTGCCTCTGCCACGACACAGCTCTGCGGCCACCTTGTGCTTGGGATCAAGCCGGGCTCTGCAGGCTGGCTGCTGAGGAAGATGTCCGAGACGCCTAGCTGTACCCCGAATATTATCTCAGCGAAGAGGCTTCTGCCGGAGGTGCTTATCAGCTGCATCTTGCAGGAGCGGCTGGAGGGCAGCAGGTTCATTTTGTAGAGACGCGACAGAGGCACCACCCCCCAGGCTGACCTCACAGTGTCCTGGAACCAGCGGGCAGTTTTCTGCGCATCCAGGTAGGAGCCAGTGCAGAGGGTGTGTAGGAGGCTGGGAGCCTGATTTTCCCTCAGCTCTTCCTCGGGGTGGTGGAGGAAGCACAGCGTGTCATCCACCAGCTCCGGCCTCCTGCAGATGCACTCCAGCGCCACACGGACACGGGAGTCCTTTGCGGGCATCTCCCCCGCAGTGCCCAGCTCCAGGCGGAAGGCGTGCCCGCGGGGGGGCTGCAGGGGCAGGAGCAGGCGGTAGCGAGCATCCTCCTCACGGGGACTCCAGCCTTCGAAGGTGCTGCCCACCCTGATGACAGGCTGCAGCACCGGGAAGAAACTGCCAGAGAAATACATGTGGAAGACACGGAGGAGGTCGCCTGCCAGCTCCTCCATCACCCGGCTCCTGTAGGCCAGGTTCTGCACTGGCCACGGGATGCGCTTTGCAAAACTCCTGCCCAGAGCATCCTCAGAATCTACTTCATGTACTTCAACCTCCTCTTGTGTGTTGCTGCTGCAGCTTTGCTCTGCCCTCCTTCTGTCTGGCTCATAGCTTCTTCTCCTGAGCCACCAGCAGAGCCCGAAGAGCAGGAGCAGGACTCCAGCAACCGTCCAGAACTGCCAGTGCTGCAAGGGAGCAAAGAGCAGGGCACGCCAGGCAAAGCCGCTCTGCTCCAGCTCGTGCAGCAGCCGAGTCATCTCCTGGCCCAGCTGCTCCGCATGCTGCTGCATGCACTTGTGCGTGGCCTCATCCAGCTCCTCCCCAACCATCTGCACATTTTGTAGGATGGTTTGCAGCATGGTGAGGATTTTTGGGGCAGCCATAGCCTGCAGGAGGAGGGAGAGAAGGGGTTCAGTGGGGATGGAAGGGAGGGAGCTGGCAGCGGGGGGAGTGGGAATGGAGCCGCAGGGAGCTGGGGGCAGGTAGGAGAGGGGGTGAGGCAGCTGGGAGGCAGCAAGCCCTGCTCCCAGGCCCATCAGCAGCAGCACCGTGCCCTGCCTGAGCCGCTGCCACGAGCGGCTGGGCCCTGGATGCAGGGAGAGAACCCAGCCCCGGGACCCCGCATTTCTGCCCCGGCCCTATCCAGCCCAGCCTCCCTCCACGTGCGCACTCACCGCTGGCCTAGGCCGTACTGGGGCAGCACTGCCCGCTGCTGCCCTTTATACCTCCCCCCATTGTGACTCGTCTCAGTGATGTCACAGGCGCCAGAGCGCATCACAGGCACGCCCGCCAACCAGCCCCGGCCTTCGGCCCCACACAGGCCCAGCGACCCACAGCTGGTCCAGGCAGCCAAAGCCCTGACACCCCCAAGGTACGGACCCACCTGGCAGGACAGGGCTGCCAGGGCCTGTCTTTTCAGAACAGACAGAAGCCCCACCCAACCCTTTCCAAACGCCAGATTGGGTGACATGTCCCGTGGGTGCTTTCCTCTTTGACATCCCGTCCTGTGAGATGGGATCAGCTCCCTTGGTGCTGACCTCTGAGCTCGCGTTTGTGCTCTTGCTGCCTTCATGGCTGCACCGGGTGGGTGACGGTGTATATCCTGGTGGCAGGATGGGCCCTCTGCATGGCAGGATCTCTGTCCCTGCTGTGCTAGTGCCGGAGGACGTTGCTTCCAAAGAGACGTTTCCCAGGGGTGATGACGGGGTGCGGGGGGAGTTGTCCCAGTGGGCAGCTCCCACTGCCGACAGAGCACTGTCTTCTCCGTGTCCAGCATGTCCCGTCGTGCAGCAGTAACTCCCTGGGGAGCGTCTGGGAGCGGCAGGTTCTCCACCGGGGCCCCGCTGAGCACAGGCAGGCACATCCGCAGTGCCTCTCGCTTGGTCCCGGCCCAGCCGGAGCGGCCAGGGAGCTTCTCGGCCCCTCTGAGTTCACCACCACCGTCGTGGCAGTGGGAAGAGAAAGCAGCGTGAAAATCTCCTTTGTGGCCGCCATAGTCTCCACTCTCTTTCCCTGTGGTGTGAAGTTGTCGTCTGCCGTCAGCCGTGAGCCTCACAAACACAGCTCTGTGCCTGAAGACCTTTCAGCGTCCGCAGATCAGCAGACTGCTGAGCGACCTCACAGCTGTACAATGTCGTGCAGTGCCTCGGCGTGGGCGGCGGGATCCGGTGCCACGTGCTGGAAGAGGTTGAGTGGTTTGGCCGTGTGGAAGTCCACGGGCCAGATTACGCTTTAGTTTGACCAGCCATGCTGGTGTTGCCCTTTTAACCCCAGCCAGCAAGCAAACACCACGCAGCCACTCACTCACCTTCCCCGTCGCCTGGTGGAGAAGAACGGGAGGAAAAGGCAAGGAAACTCAGGGGTCGAGATAAGAACAATCGTA
The DNA here is from genome assembly GCA_027574665.1 of Rhynochetos jubatus. Taxonomy (NCBI): domain Eukaryota; kingdom Metazoa; phylum Chordata; class Aves; order Eurypygiformes; family Rhynochetidae; genus Rhynochetos; species Rhynochetos jubatus. Next base: position 143,061,313 of record CM050648.1, on the reverse strand, counting down.
TAATTGAACCTAAACGGGTGAAGCAGTGATATTAATAAAAATAACAATGTCATTAAACTAATGCTACCACTGCTACTCAGAGCATGTAATGAAAGCGGCGGAAAACAAAACACACGATACAGCTGCTCACCACCCGCAGACCGATGCCCAGCCAGGTCCCGAGTAGTCAGAGCCAGAGAGCGAGAGCCTGAGACAGATCGCACCAGAGTCCGAGCGAGCCCCACGAGCGAGAGCACGAACAAGAAAACCAACCAACCACCACGGCTCCCTGGCCCACCCCCAGCGTATATCCTGAGCGTGACGTTTTTATGGAACGAAGTACCCCTTTGGCCACTTTGGGTCAGCTGTCCGCACTGTGCCCCCTCCCAGCTCCTTGTAGCGAGAAAGCTGGGAACACAGGCCCAGCATCAGAAACTGGAAGAGGCCTTGCATCGGTACAAACACTCCTACTGGTAGGAGCCGGCGCTGTGCTCTCGCGCTGGGGCTCGGTTTGCGTATGGTTCCCAAGGAAGATGCTTCAGGCGCCCTTCGGCACACGGGCAACGTGCACAGCTGTGGAGGGTGACAAATGATTCCGACTGCCCCAACGCAGGAGCACGCACGGGCGGGGGAGCCTTAGTTACAGAACCAGTGAAACCAGAGCCGCCACGTCAGCTCTTCCGCAAAATGCGCCCGGACTCTGCGGCAGCTGAGGAGTCAGCGGCCTATGCCCGCGGTCCCCGACAAAGGGATGCACGGACACTCACAGGCGCAGCATTTGTTCAAACACAACATTTATGGTCGACTTTGCCTGGAGTAGAACTCCCGGCGGAATGGAAGGGGAGCGGGAGGTGGCTGTCCAGGTGGTAACAGGTTTCTCTGTCACGAGCCTCCTCGCAACAGACTCTTCAGCTGCATCGTGTCCCACTCCCCACAGGGTGCGTTTGCTGTGGAGGAAAGGTGTGGCAGCAATTCCCGCTGCTGCGTGAGCAGTGTCTTCTCTGTATCCTGCGTGCTCGGTTCTGCGGCGCCAGCTCTGGGCGTGAAGACCCCTTTCAGCGTCCATAGAACAGCAGGCTCGTGAGCCGGTTTTGCAGCTCATCGAACTCCGTCATCGCCCTGGCGTGGGCAGCCGGATCCTGCGCCAGGTGCTGGAAGAGGTTGGGCGGTTCGGCCGTTGGGAAGGCCGGGGGCAAGATTATCTCCTCGGGCACATGCTCATTGCCAAAGAAGAAGTGGTTGAGGCGTTTCTCCTTCAGGCAGTCGTCCAGGTACCGCATGATATCCTCCAGCCGCAGCATGAAATGCCTCCGGCGCCAGTCTGACAGGGGTGTGGTGGTCAGGAGGTGCATCACAGCCGTCTTGAAGGTGTAGGTGGAAAAGGCTGTGCCCTCCAGGATGCGGGCGCAGATCTGCAGGCATTTGAGGTGGAAGCTGTCACGTGGGGCCTGCCTGGCCATCACCCTGAAGAACTTTGCCTCTGCCACGACACAGCTCTGCGGCCACCTTGTGCTTGGGATCAAGCCGGGCTCTGCAGGCTGGCTGCTGAGGAAGATGTCCGAGACGCCTAGCTGTACCCCGAATATTATCTCAGCGAAGAGGCTTCTGCCGGAGGTGCTTATCAGCTGCATCTTGCAGGAGCGGCTGGAGGGCAGCAGGTTCATTTTGTAGAGACGCGACAGAGGCACCACCCCCCAGGCTGACCTCACAGTGTCCTGGAACCAGCGGGCAGTTTTCTGCGCATCCAGGTAGGAGCCAGTGCAGAGGGTGTGTAGGAGGCTGGGAGCCTGATTTTCCCTCAGCTCTTCCTCGGGGTGGTGGAGGAAGCACAGCGTGTCATCCACCAGCTCCGGCCTCCTGCAGATGCACTCCAGCGCCACACGGACACGGGAGTCCTTTGCGGGCATCTCCCCCGCAGTGCCCAGCTCCAGGCGGAAGGCGTGCCCGCGGGGGGGCTGCAGGGGCAGGAGCAGGTGGTAGCGAGCATCCTCCTCACGGGGACTCCAGCCTTCGAAGGTGCTGCCCACCCTGATGACAGGCTGCAGCACCGGGAAGAAACTGCCAGAGAAATACATGTGGAAGACACGGAGGAGGTCGCCTGCCAGCTCCTCCATCACCCGGCTCCTGTAGGCCAGGTTCTGCACTGGCCACGGGATGCGCTTTGCAAAACTCCTGCCCAGAGCATCCTCAGAATCTACTTCATGTACTTCAACCTCCTCTTGTGTGTTGCTGCTGCAGCTTTGCTCTGCCCTCCTTCTGTCTGGCTCATAGCTTCTTCTCCTGAGCCACCAGCAGAGCCCGAAGAGCAGGAGCAGGACTCCAGCAACCGTCCAGAACTGCCAGTGCTGCAAGGGAGCAAAGAGCAGGGCACGCCAGGCAAAGCCGCTCTGCTCCAGCTCGTGCAGCAGCCGAGTCATCTCCTGGCCCAGCTGCTCCGCATGCTGCTGCATGCACTTGTGCGTGGCCTCATCCAGCTCCTCCCCAACCATCTGCACATTTTGTAGGATGGTTTGCAGCATGGTGAGGATTTTTGGGGCAGCCATAGCCTGCAGGAGGAGGGAGAGAAGGGGTTCAGTGGGGATGGAAGGGAGGGAGCTGGCAGCGGGGGGAGTGGGAATGGAGCCGCAGGGAGCTGGGGGCAGGTAGGAGAGGGGGTGAGGCAGCTGGGAGGCAGCAAGCCCTGCTCCCAGGCCCATCAGCAGCAGCACCGTGCCCTGCCTGAGCCGCTGCCACGAGCGGCTGGGCCCTGGATGCAGGGAGAGAACCCAGCCCCGGGACCCCGCATTTCTGCCCCGGCCCTATCCAGCCCAGCCTCCCTCCGCGTGCGCACTCACCGCTGGCCTAGGCCGTACTGGGGCAGCACTGCCCGCTGCTGCCCTTTATACCTCCCCCCATTGTGACTCGTCTCAGTGATGTCACAGGCGCCAGAGCGCATCACAGGCACGCCCGCCAACCAGCCCCGGCCTTCGGCCCCACACAGGCCCAGCGACCCACAGCTGGTCCAGGCAGCCAAAGCCCTGACACCCCCAAGGTACGGACCCACCCGGCAGGACAGGGCTGCCAGGGCCTGTCTTTTCAGAACAGACAGAAGCCCCACCCAACCCTTTCCAAACGCCAGATTGGGTGACATGTCCCGTGGGTGCTTTCCTCTTTGACATCCCGTCCTGTGAGATGGGATCAGCTCCCTTGGTGCTGACCTCTGAGCTCGCGTTTGTGCTCTTGCTGCCTTCATGGCTGCGCCGGGTGGGTGACGGTGTATATCCTGGTGGCAGGATGGGCCCTCTGCATGGCAGGATCTCTGTCCCTGCTGTGCTAGTGCCGGAGGACATTGCTTCCAAAGAGACGTTTCCCAGGGGTGATGACGGGGTGCGGGGGGAGTTGTCCCAGTGGGCAGCTCCCACTGCCGACAGAGCACTGTCTTCTCCGTGTCCAGCATGTCCCGTCGTGCAGCAGTAACTCCCTGGGGAGCGTCTGGGAGCGGCAGGTTCTCCACCGGGGCCCCGCTGAGCACAGGCAGGCACATCCGCAGTGCCTCTCGCTTGGTCCCGGCCCAGCCGGAGCGGCCAGGGAGCTTCTCGGCCCCTCTGAGTTCACCACCACCGTCGTGGCAGTGGGAAGAGAAAGCAGCGTGAAAATCTCCTTTGTGGCCGCCATAGTCTCCACTCTCTTTCCCTGTGGTGTGAAGTTGTCGTCTGCCGTCAGCCGTGAGCCTCACAAACACAGCTCTGTGCCTGAAGACCTTTCAGCGTCCGCAGATCAGCAGACTGCTGAGCGACCTCACAGCTGTACAATGTCGTGCAGTGCCTCGGCGTGGGCGGCGGGATCCGGTGCCACGTGCTGGAAGAGGTTGAGTGGTTTGGCCGTGTGGAAGTCCACGGGCCAGATTACGCTTTAGTTTGACCAGCCATGCTGGTGTTGCCCTTTTAACCCCAGCCAGCAAGCAAACACCACGCAGCCACTCACTCACCTTCCCCGTCGCCTGGTGGAGAAGAACGGGAGGAAAAGGCAAGGAAACTCAGGGGTCGAGATAAGAACAATCGTATAATTGAACCTAAACGGGTGAAGCAGTGATATTAATAAAAATAACAATGTCATTAAACTAATGCTACCACTGCTACTCAGAGCATGTAATGAAAGCGGCGGAAAACAAAACACACGATACAGCTGCTCACCACCCGCAGACCGATGCCCAGCCAGGTCCCGAGTAGTCAGAGCCAGAGAGCGAGAGCCTGAGACGGATCGTACCAGAGTCCGAGCGAGCCCCACGAGCGAGAGCACGAACAAGAAAACCAACCAACCACCACGGCTCCCTGGCCCACCCCCAGCGTATATCCTGAGCGTGACGTTTTTATGGAACGAAGTACCCCTTTGGCCACTTTGGGTCAGCTGTCCGCACTGTGCCCCCTCCCAGCTCCTTGTAGCGAGAAAGCTGGGAACACAGGCCCAGCATCAGAAACTGGAAGAGGCCTTGCATCGGTACAAACACTCCTACTGGTAGGAGCCGGCGCTGTGCTCTCGCGCTGGGGCTCGGTTTGCGTATGGTTCCCAAGGAAGATGCTTCAGGCGCCCTTCGGCACACGGGCAACGTGCACAGCTGTGGAGGGTGACAAATGATTCCGACTGCCCCAACGCAGGAGCACGCACGGGCGGGGGAGCCTTAGTTACAGAACCAGTGAAACCAGAGCCGCCACGTCAGCTCTTCCGCAAAATGCGCCCGGACTCTGCGGCAGCTGAGGAGTCAGCGGCCTATGCCCGCGGTCCCCGACAAAGGGATGCACGGACACTCACAGGCGCAGCATTTGTTCAAACACAACATTTATGGTCGACTTTGCCTGGAGTAGAACTCCCGGCGGAATGGAAGGGGAGCGGGAGGTGGCTGTCCAGGTGGTAACAGGTTTCTCTGTCACGAGCCTCCTCGCAACAGACTCTTCAGCTGCATCGTGTCCCACTCCCCACAGGGTGCGTTTGCTGTGGAGGAAAGGTGTGGCAGCAATTCCCGCTGCTGCGTGAGCAGTGTCTTCTCTGTATCCTGCGTGCTCGGTTCTGCGGCGCCAGCTCTGGGCGTGAAGACCCCTTTCAGCGTCCATAGAACAGCAGGCTCGTGAGCCGGTTTTGCAGCTCATCGAACTCCGTCATCGCCCTGGCGTGGGCAGCCGGATCCTGCGCCAGGTGCTGGAAGAGGTTGGGCGGTTCGGCCGTTGGGAAGGCCGGGGGCAAGATTATCTCCTCGGGCACATGCTCATTGCCAAAGAAGAAGTGGTTGAGGCGTTTCTCCTTCAGGCAGTCGTCCAGGTACCGCATGATATCCTCCAGCCGCAGCATGAAATGCCTCCGGCGCCAGTCTGACAGGGGTGTGGTGGTCAGGAGGTGCATCACAGCCGTCTTGAAGGTGTAGGTGGAAAAGGCTGTGCCCTCCAGGATGCGGGCGCAGATCTGCAGGCATTTGAGGTGGAAGCTGTCACGTGGGGCCTGCCTGGCCATCACCCTGAAGAACTTTGCCTCTGCCACGACACAGCTCTGCGGCCACCTTGTGCTTGGGATCAAGCCGGGCTCTGCAGGCTGGCTGCTGAGGAAGATGTCCGAGACGCCTAGCTGTACCCCGAATATTATCTCAGCGAAGAGGCTTCTGCCGGAGGTGCTTATCAGCTGCATCTTGCAGGAGCGGCTGGAGGGCAGCAGGTTCATTTTGTAGAGACGCGACAGAGGCACCACCCCCCAGGCTGACCTCACAGTGTCCTGGAACCAGCGGGCAGTTTTCTGCGCATCCAGGTAGGAGCCAGTGCAGAGGGTGTGTAGGAGGCTGGGAGCCTGATTTTCCCTCAGCTCTTCCTCGGGGTGGTGGAGGAAGCACAGCGTGTCATCCACCAGCTCCGGCCTCCTGCAGATGCACTCCAGCGCCACACGGACACGGGAGTCCTTTGCGGGCATCTCCCCCGCAGTGCCCAGCTCCAGGCGGAAGGCGTGCCCGCGGGGGGGCTGCAGGGGCAGGAGCAGGCGGTAGCGAGCATCCTCCTCACGGGGACTCCAGCCTTCGAAGGTGCTGCCCACCCTGATGACAGGCTGCAGCACCGGGAAGAAACTGCCAGAGAAATACATGTGGAAGACACGGAGGAGGTCGCCTGCCAGCTCCTCCATCACCCGGCTCCTGTAGGCCAGGTTCTGCACTGGCCACGGGATGCGCTTTGCAAAACTCCTGCCCAGAGCATCCTCAGAATCTACTTCATGTACTTCAACCTCCTCTTGTGTGTTGCTGCTGCAGCTTTGCTCTGCCCTCCTTCTGTCTGGCTCATAGCTTCTTCTCCTGAGCCACCAGCAGAGCCCGAAGAGCAGGAGCAGGACTCCAGCAACCGTCCAGAACTGCCAGTGCTGCAAGGGAGCAAAGAGCAGGGCACGCCAGGCAAAGCCGCTCTGCTCCAGCTCGTGCAGCAGCCGAGTCATCTCCTGGCCCAGCTGCTCCGCATGCTGCTGCATGCACTTGTGCGTGGCCTCATCCAGCTCCTCCCCAACCATCTGCACATTTTGTAGGATGGTTTGCAGCATGGTGAGGATTTTTGGGGCAGCCATAGCCTGCAGGAGGAGGGAGAGAAGGGGTTCAGTGGGGATGGAAGGGAGGGAGCTGGCAGCGGGGGGAGTGGGAATGGAGCCGCAGGGAGCTGGGGGCAGGTAGGAGAGGGGGTGAGGCAGCTGGGAGGCAGCAAGCCCTGCTCCCAGGCCCATCAGCAGCAGCACCGTGCCCTGCCTGAGCCGCTGCCACGAGCGGCTGGGCCCTGGATGCAGGGAGAGAACCCAGCCCCGGGACCCCGCATTTCTGCCCCGGCCCTATCCAGCCCAGCCTCCCTCCGCGTGCGCACTCACCGCTGGCCTAGGCCGTACTGGGGCAGCACTGCCCGCTGCTGCCCTTTATACCTCCCCCCATTGTGACTCGTCTCAGTGATGTCACAGGCGCCAGAGCGCATCACAGGCACGCCCGCCAACCAGCCCCGGCCTTCGGCCCCACACAGGCCCAGCGACCCACAGCTGGTCCAGGCAGCCAAAGCCCTGACACCCCCAAGGTACGGACCCACCCGGCAGGACAGGGCTGCCAGGGCCTGTCTTTTCAGAACAGACAGAAGCCCCACCCAACCCTTTCCAAACGCCAGATTGGGTGACATGTCCCGTGGGTGCTTTCCTCTTTGACATCCCGTCCTGTGAGATGGGATCAGCTCCCTTGGTGCTGACCTCTGAGCTCGCGTTGGTGCTCTTGGTGCCTTCATGGCTGCGCCGGGTGGGTGACGGTGTATATCCTGGTGGCAGGATGGGCCCTCTGCATGGCAGGATCTCTGTCCCTGCTGTGCTAGTGCCGGAGGACGTTGCTTCCAAAGAGACGTTTCCCAGGGGTGATGACGGGGTGCGGGGGGAGTTGTCCCAGTGGGCAGCTCCCACTGCCGACAGAGCACTGTCTTCTCCGTGTCCAGCATGTCCCGTCGTGCAGCAGTAACTCCCTGGGGAGCGTCTGGGAGCGGCAGGTTCTCCACCGGGGCCCCGCTGAGCACAGGCAGGCACATCCGCAGTGCCTCTCGCTTGGTCCCGGCCCAGCCGGAGCGGCCAGGGAGCTTCTCGGCCCCTCTGAGTTCACCACCACCGTCGTGGCAGTGGGAAGAGAAAGCAGCGTGAAAATCTCCTTTGTGGCCGCCATAGTCTCCACTCTCTTTCCCTGTGGTGTGAAGTTGTCGTCTGCCGTCAGCCGTGAGCCTCACAAACACAGCTCTGTGCCTGAAGACCTTTCAGCGTCCGCAGATCAGCAGACTGCTGAGCGACCTCACAGCTGTACAATGTCGTGCAGTGCCTCGGCGTGGGCGGCGGGATCCGGTGCCACGTGCTGGAAGAGGTTGAGTGGTTTGGCCGTGTGGAAGTCCACGGGCCAGATTACGCTTTAGTTTGACCAGCCATGCTGGTGTTGCCCTTTTAACCCCAGCCAGCAAGCAAACACCACGCAGCCACTCACTCACCTTCCCCGTCGCCTGGTGGAGAAGAACGGGAGGAAAAGGCAAGGAAACTCAGGGGTCGAGATAAGAACAATCGTATAATTGAACCTAAACGGGTGAAGCAGTGATATTAATAAAAATAACAATGTCATTAAACTAATGCTACCACTGCTACTCAGAGCATGTAATGAAAGCGGCGGAAAACAAAACACACGATACAGCTGCTCACCACCCGCAGACCGATGCCCAGCCAGGTCCCGAGTAGTCAGAGCCAGAGAGCGAGAGCCTGAGACGGATCGTACCAGAGTCCGAGCGAGCCCCACGAGCGAGAGCACGAACAAGAAAACCAACCAACCACCACGGCTCCCTGGCCCACCCCCAGCGTATGTACTGAGCGTGACGTTTTTATGGAACGAAGTACCCCTTTGGCCACTTTGGGTCAGCTGTCCGCACTGTGCCCCCTCCCAGCTCCTTGTAGCGAGAAAGCTGGGAACACAGGCCCAGCATCAGAAACTGGAAGAGGCCTTGCATCGGTACAAACACTCCTACTGGTAGGAGCCGGCGCTGTGCTCTCGCGCTGGGGCTCGGTTTGCGTATGGTTCCCAAGGAAGATGCTTCAGGCGCCCTTCGGCACACGGGCAACGTGCACAGCTGTGGAGGGTGACAAATGATTCCGACTGCCCCAACGCAGGAGCACGCACGGGCGGGGGAGCCTTAGTTACAGAACCAGTGAAACCAGAGCCGCCACGTCAGCTCTTCCGCAAAATGCGCCCGGACTCTGCGGCAGCTGAGGAGTCAGCGGCCTATGCCCGCGGTCCCCGACAAAGGGATGCACGGACACTCACAGGCGCAGCATTTGTTCAAACACAACATTTATGGTCGACTTTGCCTGGAGTAGAACTCCCGGCGGAATGGAAGGGGAGCGGGAGGTGGCTGTCCAGGTGGTAACAGGTTTCTCTGTCACGAGCCTCCTCGCAACAGACTCTTCAGCTGCATCGTGTCCCACTCCCCACAGGGTGCGTTTGCTGTGGAGGAAAGGTGTGGCAGCAATTCCCGCTGCTGCGTGAGCAGTGTCTTCTCTGTATCCTGCGTGCTCGGTTCTGCGGCGCCAGCTCTGGGCGTGAAGACCCCTTTCAGCGTCCATAGAACAGCAGGCTCGTGAGCCGGTTTTGCAGCTCATCGAACTCCGTCATCGCCCTGGCGTGGGCAGCCGGATCCTGCGCCAGGTGCTGGAAGAGGTTGGGCGGTTCGGCCGTTGGGAAGGCCGGGGGCAAGATTATCTCCTCGGGCACATGCTCATTGCCAAAGAAGAAGTGGTTGAGGCGTTTCTCCTTCAGGCAGTCGTCCAGGTACCGCATGATATCCTCCAGCCGCAGCATGAAATGCCTCCGGCGCCAGTCTGACAGGGGTGTGGTGGTCAGGAGGTGCATCACAGCCGTCTTGAAGGTGTAGGTGGAAAAGGCTGTGCCCTCCAGGATGCGGGCGCAGATCTGCAGGCATTTGAGGTGGAAGCTGTCACGTGGGGCCTGCCTGGCCATCACCCTGAAGAACTTTGCCTCTGCCACGACACAGCTCTGCGGCCACCTTGTGCTTGGGATCAAGCCGGGCTCTGCAGGCTGGCTGCTGAGGAAGATGTCCGAGACGCCTAGCTGTACCCCGAATATTATCTCAGCGAAGAGGCTTCTGCCGGAGGTGCTTATCAGCTGCATCTTGCAGGAGCGGCTGGAGGGCAGCAGGTTCATTTTGTAGAGACGCGACAGAGGCACCACCCCCCAGGCTGACCTCACAGTGTCCTGGAACCAGCGGGCAGTTTTCTGCGCATCCAGGTAGGAGCCAGTGCAGAGGGTGTGTAGGAGGCTGGGAGCCTGATTTTCCCTCAGCTCTTCCTCGGGGTGGTGGAGGAAGCACAGCGTGTCATCCACCAGCTCCGGCCTCCTGCAGATGCACTCCAGCGCCACACGGACACGGGAGTCCTTTGCGGGCATCTCCCCCGCAGTGCCCAGCTCCAGGCGGAAGGCGTGCCCGCGGGGGGGCTGCAGGGGCAGGAGCAGGCGGTAGCGAGCATCCTCCTCACGGGGACTCCAGCCTTCGAAGGTGCTGCCCACCCTGATGACAGGCTGCAGCACCGGGAAGAAACTGCCAGAGAAATACATGTGGAAGACACGGAGGAGGTCGCCTGCCAGCTCCTCCATCACCCGGCTCCTGTAGGCCAGGTTCTGCACTGGCCACGGGATGCGCTTTGCAAAACTCCTGCCCAGAGCATCCTCAGAATCTACTTCATGTACTTCAACCTCCTCTTGTGTGTTGCTGCTGCAGCTTTGCTCTGCCCTCCTTCTGTCTGGCTCATAGCTTCTTCTCCTGAGCCACCAGCAGAGCCCGAAGAGCAGGAGCAGGACTCCAGCAACCGTCCAGAACTGCCAGTGCTGCAAGGGAGCAAAGAGCAGGGCACGCCAGGCAAAGCCGCTCTGCTCCAGCTCGTGCAGCAGCCGAGTCATCTCCTGGCCCAGCTGCTCCGCATGCTGCTGCATGCACTTGTGCGTGGCCTCATCCAGCTCCTCCCCAACCATCTGCACATTTTGTAGGATGGTTTGCAGCATGGTGAGGATTTTTGGGGCAGCCATAGCCTGCAGGAGGAGGGAGAGAAGGGGTTCAGTGGGGATGGAAGGGAGGGAGCTGGCAGCGGGGGGAGTGGGAATGGAGCCGCAGGGAGCTGGGGGCAGGTAGGAGAGGGGGTGAGGCAGCTGGGAGGCAGCAAGCCCTGCTCCCAGGCCCATCAGCAGCAGCACCGTGCCCTGCCTGAGCCGCTGCCACGAGCGGCTGGGCCCTGGATGCAGGGAGAGAACCCAGCCCCGGGACCCCGCATTTCTGCCCCGGCCCTATCCAGCCCAGCCTCCCTCCGCGTGCGCACTCACCGCTGGCCTAGGCCGTACTGGGGCAGCACTGCCCGCTGCTGCCCTTTATACCTCCCCCCATTGTGACTCGTCTCAGTGATGTCACAGGCGCCAGAGCGCATCACAGGCACGCCCGCCAACCAGCCCCGGCCTTCGGCCCCACACAGGCCCAGCGACCCACAGCTGGTCCAGGCAGCCAAAGCCCTGACACCCCCAAGGTACGGACCCACCCGGCAGGACAGGGCTGCCAGGGCCTGTCTTTTCAGAACAGACAGAAGCCCCACCCAACCCTTTCCAAACGCCAGATTGGGTGACATGTCCCGTGGGTGCTTTCCTCTTTGACATCCCGTCCTGTGAGATGGGATCAGCTCCCTTGGTGCTGACCTCTGAGCTCGCGTTTGTGCTCTTGGTGCCTTCATGGCTGCGCCGGGTGGGTGACGGTGTATATCCTGGTGGCAGGATGGGCCCTCTGCATGGCAGGATCTCTGTCCCTGCTGTGCTAGTGCCGGAGGACGTTGCTTCCAAAGAGACGTTTCCCAGGGGTGATGACGGGGTGCGGGGGGAGTTGTCCCAGTGGGCAGCTCCCACTGCCGACAGAGCACTGTCTTCTCCGTGTCCAGCATGTCCCGTCGTGCAGCAGTAACTCCCTGGGGAGCGTCTGGGAGCGGCAGGTTCTCCACCGGGGCCCCGCTGAGCACAGGCAGGCACATCCGCAGTGCCTCTCGCTTGGTCCCGGCCCAGCCGGAGCGGCCAGGGAGCTTCTCGGCCCCTCTGAGTTCACCACCACCGTCGTGGCAGTGGGAAGAGAAAGCAGCGTGAAAATCTCCTTTGTGGCCGCCATAGTCTCCACTCTCTTTCCCTGTGGTGTGAAGTTGTCGTCTGCCGTCAGCCGTGAGCCTCACAAACACAGCTCTGTGCCTGAAGACCTTTCAGCGTCCGCAGATCAGCAGACTGCTGAGCGACCTCACAGCTGTACAATGTCGTGCAGTGCCTCGGCGTGGGCGGCGGGATCCGGTGCCACGTGCTGGAAGAGGTTGAGTGGTTTGGCCGTGTGGAAGTCCACGGGCCAGATTACGCTTTAGTTTGACCAGCCATGCTGGTGTTGCCCTTTTAACCCCAGCCAGCAAGCAAACACCACGCAGCCACTCACTCACCTTCCCCGTCGCCTGGTGGAGAAGAACGGGAGGAAAAGACAAGGAAACTCAGGGGTCGAGATAAGAACAATCGTATAATTGAACCTAAACGGGTGAAGCAGTGATATTAATAAAAATAACAATGTCATTAAACTAATGCTACCACTGCTACTCAGAGCATGTAATGAAAGCGGCGGAAAACAAAACACACGATACAGCTGCTCACCACCCGCAGACCGATGCCCAGCCAGGTCCCGAGTAGTCAGAGCCAGAGAGCGAGAGCCTGAGACGGATCGTACCAGAGTCCGAGCGAGCCCCACGAGCGAGAGCACGAACAAGAAAACCAACCAACCACCATGGCTCCCTGGCCCACCCCCAGCGTATGTACTGAGCGTGACGTTTTTATGGAACGAAGTACCCCTTTGGCCACTTTGGGTCAGCTGTCCGCACTGTGCCCCCTCCCAGCTCCTTGTAGCGAGAAAGCTGGGAACACAGGCCCAGCATCAGAAACTGGAAGAGGCCTTGCATCGGTACAAACACTCCTACTGGTAGGAGCCGGCGCTGTGCTCTCGCGCTGGGGCTCGGTTTGCGTATGGTTCCCAAGGAAGATGCTTCAGGCGCCCTTCGGCACACGGGCAACGTGCACAGCTGTGGAGGGTGACAAATGATTCCGACTGCCCCAACGCAGGAGCACGCACGGGCGGGGGAGCCTTAGTTACAGAACCAGTGAAACCAGAGCCGCCACGTCAGCTCTTCCGCAAAATGCGCCCGGACTCTGCGGCAGCTGAGGAGTCAGCGGCCTATGCCCGCGGTCCCCGACAAAGGGATGCACGGACACTCACAGGCGCAGCATTTGTTCAAACACAACATTTATGGTCGACTTTGCCTGGAGTAGAACTCCCGGCGGAATGGAAGGGGAGCGGGAGGTGGCTGTCCAGGTGGTAACAGGTTTCTCTGTCACGAGCCTCCTCGCAACAGACTCTTCAGCTGCATCGTGTCCCACTCCCCACAGGGTGCGTTTGCTGTGGAGGAAAGGTGTGGCAGCAATTCCCGCTGCTGCGTGAGCAGTGTCTTCTCTGTATCCTGCGTGCTCGGTTCTGCGGCGCCAGCTCTGGGCGTGAAGACCCCTTTCAGCGTCCATAGAACAGCAGGCTCGTGAGCCGGTTTTGCAGCTCATCGAACTCCGTCATCGCCCTGGCGTGGGCAGCCGGATCCTGCGCCAGGTGCTGGAAGAGGTTGGGCGGTTCGGCCGTTGGGAAGGCCGGGGGCAAGATTATCTCCTCGGGCACATGCTCATTGCCAAAGAAGAAGTGGTTGAGGCGTTTCTCCTTCAGGCAGTCGTCCAGGTACCGCATGATATCCTCCAGCCGCAGCATGAAATGCCTCCGGCGCCAGTCTGACAGGGGTGTGGTGGTCAGGAGGTGCATCACAGCCGTCTTGAAGGTGTAGGTGGAAAAGGCTGTGCCCTCCAGGATGCGGGCGCAGATCTGCAGGCATTTGAGGTGGAAGCTGTCACGTGGGGCCTGCCTGGCCATCACCCTGAAGAACTTTGCCTCTGCCACGACACAGCTCTGCGGCCACCTTGTGCTTGGGATCAAGCCGGGCTCTGCAGGCTGGCTGCTGAGGAAGATGTCCGAGACGCCTAGCTGTACCCCGAATATTATCTCAGCGAAGAGGCTTCTGCCGGAGGTGCTTATCAGCTGCATCTTGCAGGAGCGGCTGGAGGGCAGCAGGTTCATTTTGTAGAGACGCGACAGAGGCACCACCCCCCAGGCTGACCTCACAGTGTCCTGGAACCAGCGGGCAGTTTTCTGCGCATCCAGGTAGGAGCCAGTGCAGAGGGTGTGTAGGAGGCTGGGAGCCTGATTTTCCCTCAGCTCTTCCTCGGGGTGGTGGAGGAAGCACAGCGTGTCATCCACCAGCTCCGGCCTCCTGCAGATGCACTCCAGCGCCACACGGACACGGGAGTCCTTTGCGGGCATCTCCCCCGCAGTGCCCAGCTCCAGGCGGAAGGCGTGCCCGCGGGGGGGCTGCAGGGGCAGGAGCAGGCGGTAGCGAGCATCCTCCTCACGGGGACTCCAGCCTTCGAAGGTGCTGCCCACCCTGATGACAGGCTGCAGCACCGGGAAGAAACTGCCAGAGAAATACATGTGGAAGACACGGAGGAGGTCGCCTGCCAGCTCCTCCATCACCCGGCTCCTGTAGGCCAGGTTCTGCACTGGCCACGGGATGCGCTTTGCAAAACTCCTGCCCAGAGCATCCTCAGAATCTACTTCATGTACTTCAACCTCCTCTTGTGTGTTGCTGCTGCAGCTTTGCTCTGCCCTCCTTCTGTCTGGCTCATAGCTTCTTCTCCTGAGCCACCAGCAGAGCCCGAAGAGCAGGAGCAGGACTCCAGCAACCGTCCAGAACTGCCAGTGCTGCAAGGGAGCAAAGAGCAGGGCACGCCAGGCAAAGCCGCTCTGCTCCAGCTCGTGCAGCAGCCGAGTCATCTCCTGGCCCAGCTGCTCCGCATGCTGCTGCATGCACTTGTGCGTGGCCTCATCCAGCTCCTCCCCAACCATCTGCACATTTTGTAGGATGGTTTGCAGCATGGTGAGGATTTTTGGGGCAGCCATAGCCTGCAGGAGGAGGGAGAGAAGGGGTTCAGTGGGGATGGAAGGGAGGGAGCTGGCAGCGGGGGGAGTGGGAATGGAGCCGCAGGGAGCTGGGGGCAGGTAGGAGAGGGGGTGAGGCAGCTGGGAGGCAGCAAGCCCTGCTCCCAGGCCCATCAGCAGCAGCACCGTGCCCTGCCTGAGCCGCTGCCACGAGCGGCTGGGCCCTGGATGCAGGGAGAGAACCCAGCCCCGGGACCCCGCATTTCTGCCCCGGCCCTATCCAGCCCAGCCTCCCTCCGCGTGCGCACTCACCGCTGGCCTAGGCCGTACTGGGGCAGCACTGCCCGCTGCTGCCCTTTATACCTCCCCCCATTGTGACTCGTCTCAGTGATGTCACAGGCGCCAGAGCGCATCACAGGCACGCCCGCCAACCAGCCCCGGCCTTCGGCCCCACACAGGCCCAGCGACCCACAGCTGGTCCAGGCAGCCAAAGCCCTGACACCCCCAAGGTACGGACCCACCCGGCAGGACAGGGCTGCCAGGGCCTGTCTTTTCAGAACAGACAGAAGCCCCACCCAACCCTTTCCAAACGCCAGATTGGGTGACATGTCCCGTGGGTGCTTTCCTCTTTGAGATCCCGTCCTGTGAGATGGGATCAGCTCCCTTGGTGCTGACCTCTGAGCTCGCGTTTGTGCTCTTGGTGCCTTCATGGCTGCGCCGGGTGGGTGACGGTGTATATCCTGGTGGCAGGATGGGCCCTCTGCATGGCAGGATCTCTGTCCCTGCTGTGCTAGTGCCGGAGGACGTTGCTTCCAAAGAGACGTTTCCCAGGGGTGATGACGGGGTGCGGGGGGAGTTGTCCCAGTGGGCAGCTCCCACTGCCGACAGAGCACTGTCTTCTCCGTGTCCAGCATGTCCCGTCGTGCAGCAGTAACTCCCTGGGGAGCGTCTGGGAGCGGCAGGTTCTCCACCGGGGCCCCGCTGAGCACAGGCAGGCACATCCGCAGTGCCTCTCGCTTGGTCCCGGCCCAGCCGGAGCGGCCAGGGAGCTTCTCGGCCCCTCTGAGTTCACCACCACCGTCGTGGCAGTGGGAAGAGAAAGCAGCGTGAAAATCTCCTTTGTGGCCGCCATAGTCTCCACTCTCTTTCCCTGTGGTGTGAAGTTGTCGTCTGCCGTCAGCCGTGAGCCTCACAAACACAGCTCTGTGCCTGAAGACCTTTCAGCGTCCGCAGATCAGCAGACTGCTGAGCGACCTCACAGCTGTACAACGTCGTGCAGTGCCTCGGCGTGGGCGGCGGGATCCGGTGCCACGTGCTGGAAGAGGTTGAGTGGTTTGGCCGTGTGGAAGTCCACGGGCCAGATTACGCTTTAGTTTGACCAGCCATGCTGGTGTTGCCGTTTTAACCCCAGCCAGCAAGCAAACACCACGCAGCCACTCACTCACCTTCCCCGTCGCCTGGTGGAGAAGAACGGGAGGAAAAGGCAAGGAAACTCAGGGGTCGAGATAAGAACAATCGTATAATTGAACCTAAATGGGTGAAGCAGTGATATTAATAAAAATAACAATGTCATTAAACTAATGCTACCACTGCTACTCAGAGCATGTAATGAAAGCGGCGGAAAACAAAACACACGATACAGCTGCTCACCACCCGCAGACCGATGCCCAGCCAGGTCCCGAGTAGTCAGAGCCAGAGAGCGAGAGCCTGAGGCAGATCGTACCAGAGTCCGAGCGAGCCCCACGAGCGAGAGCACGAACAAGAAAACCAACCAACCACCACGGCTCCCTGGCCCACCCCCAGCGTATATCCTGAGCGTGACGTTTTTATGGAACGAAGTACCCCTTTGGCCACTTTGGGTCAGCTGTCCGCACTGTGCCCCCTCCCAGCTCCTTGTAGCGAGAAAGCTGGGAACACAGGCCCAGCATCAGAAACTGGAAGAGGCCTTGCATCGGTACAAACACTCCTACTGGTAGGAGCCGGCGCTGTGCTCTCGCGCTGGGGCTCGGTTTGCGTATGGTTCCCAAGGAAGATGCTTCAGGCGCCCTTCGGCACACGGGCAACGTGCACAGCTGTGGAGGGTGACAAATGATTCCGACTGCCCCAACGCAGGAGCACGCACGGGCGGGGGAGCCTTAGTTACAGAACCAGTGAAACCAGAGCCGCCACGTCAGCTCTTCCGCAAAATGCGCCCGGACTCTGCGGCAGCTGAGGAGTCAGCGGCCTATGCCCGCGGTCCCCGACAAAGGGATGCACGGACACTCACAGGCGCAGCATTTGTTCAAACACAACATTTATGGTCGACTTTGCCTGGAGTAGAACTCCCGGCGGAATGGAAGGGGAGCGGGAGGTGGCTGTCCAGGTGGTAACAGGTTTCTCTGTCATGAGCCTCCTCGCAACAGACTCTTCAGCTGCATCGTGTCCCACTCCCCACAGGGTGCGTTTGCTGTGGAGGAAAGGTGTGGCAGCAATTCCCGCTGCTGCGTGAGCAGTGTCTTCTCTGTATCCTGCGTGCTCGGTTCTGCGGCGCCAGCTCTGGGCGTGAAGACCCCTTTCAGCGTCCATAGAACAGCAGGCTCGTGAGCCGGTTTTGCAGCTCATCGAACTCCGTCATCGCCCTGGCGTGGGCAGCCGGATCCTGCGCCAGGTGCTGGAAGAGGTTGGGCGGTTCGGCCGTTGGGAAGGCCGGGGGCAAGATTATCTCCTCGGGCACATGCTCATTGCCAAAGAAGAAGTGGTTGAGGCGTTTCTCCTTCAGGCAGTCGTCCAGGTACCGCATGATATCCTCCAGCCGCAGCATGAAATGCCTCCGGCGCCAGTCTGACAGGGGTGTGGTGGTCAGGAGGTGCATCACAGCCGTCTTGAAGGTGTAGGTGGAAAAGGCTGTGCCCTCCAGGATGCGGGCGCAGATCTGCAGGCATTTGAGGTGGAAGCTGTCACGTGGGGCCTGCCTGGCCATCACCCTGAAGAACTTTGCCTCTGCCACGACACAGCTCTGCGGCCACCTTGTGCTTGGGATCAAGCCGGGCTCTGCAGGCTGGCTGCTGAGGAAGATGTCCGAGACGCCTAGCTGTACCCCGAATATTATCTCAGCGAAGAGGCTTCTGCCGGAGGTGCTTATCAGCTGCATCTTGCAGGAGCGGCTGGAGGGCAGCAGGTTCATTTTGTAGAGACGCGACAGAGGCACCACCCCCCAGGCTGACCTCACAGTGTCCTGGAACCAGCGGGCAGTTTTCTGCGCATCCAGGTAGGAGCCAGTGCAGAGGGTGTGTAGGAGGCTGGGAGCCTGATTTTCCCTCAGCTCTTCCTCGGGGTGGTGGAGGAAGCACAGCGTGTCATCCACCAGCTCCGGCCTCCTGCAGATGCACTCCAGCGCCACACGGACACGGGAGTCCTTTGCGGGCATCTCCCCCGCAGTGCCCAGCTCCAGGCGGAAGGCGTGCCCGCGGGGGGGCTGCAGGGGCAGGAGCAGGCGGTAGCGAGCATCCTCCTCACGGGGACTCCAGCCTTCGAAGGTGCTGCCCACCCTGATGACAGGCTGCAGCACCGGGAAGAAACTGCCAGAGAAATACATGTGGAAGACACGGAGGAGGTCGCCTGCCAGCTCCTCCATCACCCGGCTCCTGTAGGCCAGGTTCTGCACTGGCCACGGGATGCGCTTTGCAAAACTCCTGCCCAGAGCATCCTCAGAATCTACTTCATGTACTTCAACCTCCTCTTGTGTGTTGCTGCTGCAGCTTTGCTCTGCCCTCCTTCTGTCTGGCTCATAGCTTCTTCTCCTGAGCCACCAGCAGAGCCCGAAGAGCAGGAGCAGGACTCCAGCAACCGTCCAGAACTGCCAGTGCTGCAAGGGAGCAAAGAGCAGGGCACGCCAGGCAAAGCCGCTCTGCTCCAGCTCGTGCAGCAGCCGAGTCATCTCCTGGCCCAGCTGCTCCGCATGCTGCTGCATGCACTTGTGCGTGGCCTCATCCAGCTCCTCCCCAACCATCTGCACATTTTGTAGGATGGTTTGCAGCATGGTGAGGATTTTTGGGGCAGCCATAGCCTGCAGGAGGAGGGAGAGAAGGGGTTCAGTGGGGATGGAAGGGAGGGAGCTGGCAGCGGGGGGAGTGGGAATGGAGCCGCAGGGAGCTGGGGGCAGGTAGGAGAGGGGGTGAGGCAGCTGGGAGGCAGCAAGCCCTGCTCCCAGGCCCATCAGCAGCAGCACCGTGCCCTGCCTGAGCCGCTGCCACGAGCGGCTGGGCCCTGGATGCAGGGAGAGAACCCAGCCCCGGGACCCCGCATTTCTGCCCCGGCCCTATCCAGCCCAGCCTCCCTCCGCGTGCGCACTCACCGCTGGCCTAGGCCGTACTGGGGCAGCACTGCCCGCTGCTGCCCTTTATACCTCCCCCCATTGTGACTCGTCTCAGTGATGTCACAGGCGCCAGAGCGCATCACAGGCACGCCCGCCAACCAGCCCCGGCCTTCGGCCCCACACAGGCCCAGCGACCCACAGCTGGTCCAGGCAGCCAAAGCCCTGACACCCCCAAGGTACGGACCCACCCGGCAGGACAGGGCTGCCAGGGCCTGTCTTTTCAGAACAGACAGAAGCCCCACCCAACCCTTTCCAAACGCCAGATTGGGTGACATGTCCCGTGGGTGCTTTCCTCTTTGAGATCCCGTCCTGTGAGATGGGATCAGCTCCCTTGGTGCTGACCTCTGAGCTCGCGTTTGTGCTCTTGGTGCCTTCATGGCTGCGCCGGGTGGGTGACGGTGTATATCCTGGTGGCAGGATGGGCCCTCTGCATGGCAGGATCTCTGTCCCTGCTGTGCTAGTGCCGGAGGACGTTGCTTCCAAAGAGACGTTTCCCAGGGGTGATGACGGGGTGCGGGGGGAGTTGTCCCAGTGGGCAGCTCCCACTGCCGACAGAGCACTGTCTTCTCCGTGTCCAGCATGTCCCGTCGTGCAGCAGTAACTCCCTGGGGAGCGTCTGGGAGCGGCAGGTTCTCCACCGGGGCCCCGCTGAGCACAGGCAGGCACATCCGCAGTGCCTCTCGCTTGGTCCCGGCCCAGCCGGAGCGGCCAGGGAGCTTCTCGGCCCCTCTGAGTTCACCACCACCGTCGTGGCAGTGGGAAGAGAAAGCAGCGTGAAAATCTCCTTTGTGGCCGCCATAGTCTCCACTCTCTTTCCCTGTGGTGTGAAGTTGTCGTCTGCCGTCAGCCGTGAGCCTCACAAACACAGCTCTGTGCCTGAAGACCTTTCAGCGTCCGCAGATCAGCAGACTGCTGAGCGACCTCACAGCTGTACAACGTCGTGCAGTGCCTCGGCGTGGGCGGCGGGATCCGGTGCCACGTGCTGGAAGAGGTTGAGTGGTTTGGCCGTGTGGAAGTCCACGGGCCAGATTACGCTTTAGTTTGACCAGCCATGCTGGTGTTGCCCTTTTAACCCCAGCCAGCAAGCAAACACCACGCAGCCACTCACTCACCTTCCCCGTCGCCTGGTGGAGAAGAACGGGAGGAAAAGACAAGGAAACTCAGGGGTCGAGATAAGAACAATCGTATAATTGAACCTAAACGGGTGAAGCAGTGATATTAATAAAAATAACAATGTCATTAAACTAATGCTACCACTGCTACTCAGAGCATGTAATGAAAGCGGCGGAAAACAAAACACACGATACAGCTGCTCACCACCCGCAGACCGATGCCCAGCCAGGTCCCGAGTAGTCAGAGCCAGAGAGCGAGAGCCTGAGACGGATCGTACCAGAGTCCGAGCGAGCCCCACGAGCGAGAGCACGAACAAGAAAACCAACCAACCACCATGGCTCCCTGGCCCACCCCCAGCGTATGTACTGAGCGTGACGTTTTTATGGAACGAAGTACCCCTTTGGCCACTTTGGGTCAGCTGTCCGCACTGTGCCCCCTCCCAGCTCCTTGTAGCGAGAAAGCTGGGAACACAGGCCCAGCATCAGAAACTGGAAGAGGCCTTGCATCGGTACAAACACTCCTACTGGTAGGAGCCGGCGCTGTGCTCTCGCGCTGGGGCTCGGTTTGCGTATGGTTCCCAAGGAAGATGCTTCAGGCGCCCTTCGGCACACGGGCAACGTGCACAGCTGTGGAGGGTGACAAATGATTCCGACTGCCCCAACGCAGGAGCACGCACGGGCGGGGGAGCCTTAGTTACAGAACCAGTGAAACCAGAGCCGCCACGTCAGCTCTTCCGCAAAATGCGCCCGGACTCTGCGGCAGCTGAGGAGTCAGCGGCCTATGCCCGCGGTCCCCGACAAAGGGATGCACGGACACTCACAGGCGCAGCATTTGTTCAAACAC
The DNA here is from genome assembly GCA_027574665.1 of Rhynochetos jubatus. Taxonomy (NCBI): domain Eukaryota; kingdom Metazoa; phylum Chordata; class Aves; order Eurypygiformes; family Rhynochetidae; genus Rhynochetos; species Rhynochetos jubatus. Next base: position 143,040,439 of record CM050648.1, on the reverse strand, counting down.
AACATTTATGGTCGACTTTGCCTGGAGTAGAACTCCCGGCGGAATGGAAGGGGAGCGGGAGGTGGCTGTCCAGGTGGTAACAGGTTTCTCTGTCACGAGCCTCCTCGCAACAGACTCTTCAGCTGCATCGTGTCCCACTCCCCACAGGGTGCGTTTGCTGTGGAGGAAAGGTGTGGCAGCAATTCCCGCTGCTGCGTGAGCAGTGTCTTCTCTGTATCCTGCGTGCTCGGTTCTGCGGCGCCAGCTCTGGGCGTGAAGACCCCTTTCAGCGTCCATAGAACAGCAGGCTCGTGAGCCGGTTTTGCAGCTCATCGAACTCCGTCATCGCCCTGGCGTGGGCAGCCGGATCCTGCGCCAGGTGCTGGAAGAGGTTGGGCGGTTCGGCCGTTGGGAAGGCCGGGGGCAAGATTATCTCCTCGGGCACATGCTCATTGCCAAAGAAGAAGTGGTTGAGGCGTTTCTCCTTCAGGCAGTCGTCCAGGTACCGCATGATATCCTCCAGCCGCAGCATGAAATGCCTCCGGCGCCAGTCTGACAGGGGTGTGGTGGTCAGGAGGTGCATCACAGCCGTCTTGAAGGTGTAGGTGGAAAAGGCTGTGCCCTCCAGGATGCGGGCGCAGATCTGCAGGCATTTGAGGTGGAAGCTGTCACGTGGGGCCTGCCTGGCCATCACCCTGAAGAACTTTGCCTCTGCCACGACACAGCTCTGCGGCCACCTTGTGCTTGGGATCAAGCCGGGCTCTGCAGGCTGGCTGCTGAGGAAGATGTCCGAGACGCCTAGCTGTACCCCGAATATTATCTCAGCGAAGAGGCTTCTGCCGGAGGTGCTTATCAGCTGCATCTTGCAGGAGCGGCTGGAGGGCAGCAGGTTCATTTTGTAGAGACGCGACAGAGGCACCACCCCCCAGGCTGACCTCACAGTGTCCTGGAACCAGCGGGCAGTTTTCTGCGCATCCAGGTAGGAGCCAGTGCAGAGGGTGTGTAGGAGGCTGGGAGCCTGATTTTCCCTCAGCTCTTCCTCGGGGTGGTGGAGGAAGCACAGCGTGTCATCCACCAGCTCCGGCCTCCTGCAGATGCACTCCAGCGCCACACGGACACGGGAGTCCTTTGCGGGCATCTCCCCCGCAGTGCCCAGCTCCAGGCGGAAGGCGTGCCCGCGGGGGGGCTGCAGGGGCAGGAGCAGGCGGTAGCGAGCATCCTCCTCACGGGGACTCCAGCCTTCGAAGGTGCTGCCCACCCTGATGACAGGCTGCAGCACCGGGAAGAAACTGCCAGAGAAATACATGTGGAAGACACGGAGGAGGTCGCCTGCCAGCTCCTCCATCACCCGGCTCCTGTAGGCCAGGTTCTGCACTGGCCACGGGATGCGCTTTGCAAAACTCCTGCCCAGAGCATCCTCAGAATCTACTTCATGTACTTCAACCTCCTCTTGTGTGTTGCTGCTGCAGCTTTGCTCTGCCCTCCTTCTGTCTGGCTCATAGCTTCTTCTCCTGAGCCACCAGCAGAGCCCGAAGAGCAGGAGCAGGACTCCAGCAACCGTCCAGAACTGCCAGTGCTGCAAGGGAGCAAAGAGCAGGGCACGCCAGGCAAAGCCGCTCTGCTCCAGCTCGTGCAGCAGCCGAGTCATCTCCTGGCCCAGCTGCTCCGCATGCTGCTGCATGCACTTGTGCGTGGCCTCATCCAGCTCCTCCCCAACCATCTGCACATTTTGTAGGATGGTTTGCAGCATGGTGAGGATTTTTGGGGCAGCCATAGCCTGCAGGAGGAGGGAGAGAAGGGGTTCAGTGGGGATGGAAGGGAGGGAGCTGGCAGCGGGGGGAGTGGGAATGGAGCCGCAGGGAGCTGGGGGCAGGTAGGAGAGGGGGTGAGGCAGCTGGGAGGCAGCAAGCCCTGCTCCCAGGCCCATCAGCAGCAGCACCGTGCCCTGCCTGAGCCGCTGCCACGAGCGGCTGGGCCCTGGATGCAGGGAGAGAACCCAGCCCCGGGACCCCGCATTTCTGCCCCGGCCCTATCCAGCCCAGCCTCCCTCCGCGTGCGCACTCACCGCTGGCCTAGGCCGTACTGGGGCAGCACTGCCCGCTGCTGCCCTTTATAGCTCCCCCCATTGTGACTCGTCTCAGTGATGTCACAGGCGCCAGAGCGCATCACAGGCACGCCCGCCAACCAGCCCCGGCCTTCGGCCCCACACAGGCCCAGCGACCCACAGCTGGTCCAGGCAGCCAAAGCCCTGACACCCCCAAGGTACGGACCCACCCGGCAGGACAGGGCTGCCAGGGCCTGTCTTTTCAGAACAGACAGAAGCCCCACCCAACCCTTTCCAAACGCCAGATTGGGTGACATGTCCCGTGGGTGCTTTCCTCTTTGACATCCCGTCCTGTGAGATGGGATCAGCTCCCTTGGTGCTGACCTCTGAGCTCGCGTTTGTGCTCTTGGTGCCTTCATGGCTGCGCCGGGTGGGTGACGGTGTATATCCTGGTGGCAGGATGGGCCCTCTGCATGGCAGGATCTCTGTCCCTGCTGTGCTAGTGCCGGAGGACGTTGCTTCCAAAGAGACGTTTCCCAGGGGTGATGACGGGGTGCGGGGGGAGTTGTCCCAGTGGGCAGCTCCCACTGCCGACAGAGCACTGTCTTCTCCGTGTCCAGCATGTCCCGTCGTGCAGCAGTAACTCCCTGGGGAGCGTCTGGGAGCGGCAGGTTCTCCACCGGGGCCCCGCTGAGCACAGGCAGGCACATCCGCAGTGCCTCTCGCTTGGTCCCGGCCCAGCCGGAGCGGCCAGGGAGCTTCTCGGCCCCTCTGAGTTCACCACCACCGTCGTGGCAGTGGGAAGAGAAAGCAGCGTGAAAATCTCCTTTGTGGCCGCCATAGTCTCCACTCTCTTTCCCTGTGGTGTGAAGTTGTCGTCTGCCGTCAGCCGTGAGCCTCACAAACACAGCTCTGTGCCTGAAGACCTTTCAGCGTCCGCAGATCAGCAGACTGCTGAGCGACCTCACAGCTGTACAATGTCGTGCAGTGCCTCGGCGTGGGCGGCGGGATCCGGTGCCACGTGCTGGAAGAGGTTGAGTGGTTTGGCCGTGTGGAAGTCCACGGGCCAGATTACGCTTTAGTTTGACCAGCCATGCTGGTGTTGCCCTTTTAACCCCAGCCAGCAAGCAAACACCACGCAGCCACTCACTCACCTTCCCCGTCGCCTGGTGGAGAAGAACGGGAGGAAAAGACAAGGAAACTCAGGGGTCGAGATAAGAACAATCGTATAATTGAACCTAAACGGGTGAAGCAGTGATATTAATAAAAATAACAATGTCATTAAACTAATGCTACCACTGCTACTCAGAGCATGTAATGAAAGCGGCGGAAAACAAAACACACGATACAGCTGCTCACCACCCGCAGACCGATGCCCAGCCAGGTCCCGAGTAGTCAGAGCCAGAGAGCGAGAGCCTGAGACGGATCGTACCAGAGTCCGAGCGAGCCCCACGAGCGAGAGCACGAACAAGAAAACCAACCAACCACCATGGCTCCCTGGCCCACCCCCAGCGTATGTACTGAGCGTGACGTTTTTATGGAACGAAGTACCCCTTTGGCCACTTTGGGTCAGCTGTCCGCACTGTGCCCCCTCCCAGCTCCTTGTAGCGAGAAAGCTGGGAACACAGGCCCAGCATCAGAAACTGGAAGAGGCCTTGCATCGGTACAAACACTCCTACTGGTAGGAGCCGGCGCTGTGCTCTCGCGCTGGGGCTCGGTTTGCGTATGGTTCCCAAGGAAGATGCTTCAGGCGCCCTTCGGCACACGGGCAACGTGCACAGCTGTGGAGGGTGACAAATGATTCTGACTGCCCCAACGCAGGAGCACGCACGGGCGGGGGAGCCTTAGTTACAGAACCAGTGAAACCAGAGCCGCCACGTCAGCTCTTCCGCAAAATGCGCCCGGACTCTGCGGCAGCTGAGGAGTCAGCGGCCTATGCCCGCGGTCCCCGACAAAGGGATGCACGGACACTCACAGGCGCAGCATTTGTTCAAACACAACATTTATGGTCGACTTTGCCTGGAGTAGAACTCCCGGCGGAATGGAAGGGGAGCGGGAGGTGGCTGTCCAGGTGGTAACAGGTTTCTCTGTCACGAGCCTCCTCGCAACAGACTCTTCAGCTGCATCGTGTCCCACTCCCCACAGGGTGCGTTTGCTGTGGAGGAAAGGTGTGGCAGCAATTCCCGCTGCTGCGTGAGCAGTGTCTTCTCTGTATCCTGCGTGCTCGGTTCTGCGGCGCCAGCTCTGGGCGTGAAGACCCCTTTCAGCGTCCATAGAACAGCAGGCTCGTGAGCCGGTTTTGCAGCTCATCGAACTCCGTCATCGCCCTGGCGTGGGCAGCCGGATCCTGCGCCAGGTGCTGGAAGAGGTTGGGCGGTTCGGCCGTTGGGAAGGCCGGGGGCAAGATTATCTCCTCGGGCACATGCTCATTGCCAAAGAAGAAGTGGTTGAGGCGTTTCTCCTTCAGGCAGTCGTCCAGGTACCGCATGATATCCTCCAGCCGCAGCATGAAATGCCTCCGGCGCCAGTCTGACAGGGGTGTGGTGGTCAGGAGGTGCATCACAGCCGTCTTGAAGGTGTAGGTGGAAAAGGCTGTGCCCTCCAGGATGCGGGCGCAGATCTGCAGGCATTTGAGGTGGAAGCTGTCACGTGGGGCCTGCCTGGCCACCACCCTGAAGAACTTTGCCTCTGCCACGACACAGCTCTGCGGCCACCTTGTGCTTGGGATCAAGCCGGGCTCTGCAGGCTGGCTGCTGAGGAAGATGTCCGAGACGCCTAGCTGTACCCCGAATATTATCTCAGCGAAGAGGCTTCTGCCGGAGGTGCTTATCAGCTGCATCTTGCAGGAGCGGCTGGAGGGCAGCAGGTTCATTTTGTAGAGACGCGACAGAGGCACCACCCCCCAGGCTGACCTCACAGTGTCCTGGAACCAGCGGGCAGTTTTCTGCGCATCCAGGTAGGAGCCAGTGCAGAGGGTGTGTAGGAGGCTGGGAGCCTGATTTTCCCTCAGCTCTTCCTCGGGGTGGTGGAGGAAGCACAGCGTGTCATCCACCAGCTCCGGCCTCCTGCAGATGCACTCCAGCGCCACACGGACACGGGAGTCCTTTGCGGGCATCTCCCCCGCAGTGCCCAGCTCCAGGCGGAAGGCGTGCCCGCGGGGGGGCTGCAGGGGCAGGAGCAGGCGGTAGCGAGCATCCTCCTCACGGGGACTCCAGCCTTCGAAGGTGCTGCCCACCCTGATGACAGGCTGCAGCACCGGGAAGAAACTGCCAGAGAAATACATGTGGAAGACACGGAGGAGGTCGCCTGCCAGCTCCTCCATCACCCGGCTCCTGTAGGCCAGGTTCTGCACTGGCCACGGGATGCGCTTTGCAAAACTCCTGCCCAGAGCATCCTCAGAATCTACTTCATGTACTTCAACCTCCTCTTGTGTGTTGCTGCTGCAGCTTTGCTCTGCCCTCCTTCTGTCTGGCTCATAGCTTCTTCTCCTGAGCCACCAGCAGAGCCCGAAGAGCAGGAGCAGGACTCCAGCAACCGTCCAGAACTGCCAGTGCTGCAAGGGAGCAAAGAGCAGGGCACGCCAGGCAAAGCCGCTCTGCTCCAGCTCGTGCAGCAGCCGAGTCATCTCCTGGCCCAGCTGCTCCGCATGCTGCTGCATGCACTTGTGCGTGGCCTCATCCAGCTCCTCCCCAACCATCTGCACATTTTGTAGGATGGTTTGCAGCATGGTGAGGATTTTTGGGGCAGCCATAGCCTGCAGGAGGAGGGAGAGAAGGGGTTCAGTGGGGATGGAAGGGAGGGAGCTGGCAGCGGGGGGAGTGGGAATGGAGCCGCAGGGAGCTGGGGGCAGGTAGGAGAGGGGGTGAGGCAGCTGGGAGGCAGCAAGCCCTGCTCCCAGGCCCATCAGCAGCAGCACCGTGCCCTGCCTGAGCCGCTGCCACGAGCGGCTGGGCCCTGGATGCAGGGAGAGAACCCAGCCCTGGGACCCCGCATTTCTGCCCCGGCCCTATCCAGCCCAGCCTCCCTCCGCGTGCGCACTCACCGCTGGCCTAGGCCGTACTGGGGCAGCACTGCCCGCTGCTGCCCTTTATACCTCCCCCCATTGTGACTCGTCTCAGTGATGTCACAGGCGCCAGAGCGCATCACAGGCACGCCCGCCAACCAGCCCCGGCCTTCGGCCCCACACAGGCCCAGCGACCCACAGCTGGTCCAGGCAGCCAAAGCCCTGACACCCCCAAGGTACGGACCCACCCGGCAGGACAGGGCTGCCAGGGCCTGTCTTTTCAGAACAGACAGAAGCCCCACCCAACCCTTTCCAAACGCCAGATTGGGTGACATGTCCCGTGGGTGCTTTCCTCTTTGACATCCCGTCCTGTGAGATGGGATCAGCTCCCTTGGTGCTGACCTCTGAGCTCGCGTTTGTGCTCTTGGTGCCTTCATGGCTGCGCCGGGTGGGTGACGGTGTATATCCTGGTGGCAGGATGGGCCCTCTGCATGGCAGGATCTCTGTCCCTGCTGTGCTAGTGCCGGAGGACGTTGCTTCCAAAGAGACGTTTCCCAGGGGTGATGACGGGGTGCGGGGGGAGTTGTCCCAGTGGGCAGCTCCCACTGCCGACAGAGCACTGTCTTCTCCGTGTCCAGCATGTCCCGTCGTGCAGCAGTAACTCCCTGGGGAGCGTCTGGGAGCGGCAGGTTCTCCACCGGGGCCCCGCTGAGCACAGGCAGGCACATCCGCAGTGCCTCTCGCTTGGTCCCGGCCCAGCCGGAGCGGCCAGGGAGCTTCTCGGCCCCTCTGAGTTCACCACCACCGTCGTGGCAGTGGGAAGAGAAAGCAGCGTGAAAATCTCCTTTGTGGCCGCCATAGTCTCCACTCTCTTTCCCTGTGGTGTGAAGTTGTCGTCTGCCGTCAGCCGTGAGCCTCACAAACACAGCTCTGTGCCTGAAGACCTTTCAGCGTCCGCAGATCAGCAGACTGCTGAGCGACCTCACAGCTGTACAATGTCGTGCAGTGCCTCGGCGTGGGCGGCGGGATCCGGTGCCACGTGCTGGAAGAGGTTGAGTGGTTTGGCCGTGTGGAAGTCCACGGGCCAGATTACGCTTTAGTTTGACCAGCCATGCTGGTGTTGCCCTTTTAACCCCAGCCAGCAAGCAAACACCACGCAGCCACTCACTCACCTTCCCCGTCGCCTGGTGGAGAAGAACGGGAGGAAAAGACAAGGAAACTCAGGGGTCGAGATAAGAACAATCGTATAATTGAACCTAAACGGGTGAAGCAGTGATATTAATAAAAATAACAATGTCATTAAACTAATGCTACCACTGCTACTCAGAGCATGTAATGAAAGCGGCGGAAAACAAAACACACGATACAGCTGCTCACCACCCGCAGACCGATGCCCAGCCAGGTCCCGAGTAGTCAGAGCCAGAGAGCGAGAGCCTGAGACAGATCGTACCAGAGTCCGAGCGAGCCCCACGAGCGAGAGCACGAACAAGAAAACCAACCAACCACCACAGCTCCCTGGCCCACCCCCAGCGTATATCCTGAGCGTGACGTTTTTATGGAACGAAGTACCCCTTTGGCCACTTTGGGTCAGCTGTCCGCACTGTGCCCCCTCCCAGCTCCTTGTAGCGAGAAAGCTGGGAACACAGGCCCAGCATCAGAAACTGGAAGAGGCCTTGCATCGGTACAAACACTCCTACTGGTAGGAGCCGGCGCTGTGCTCTCGCGCTGGGGCTCGGTTTGCGTATGGTTCCCAAGGAAGATGCTTCAGGCGCCCTTCGGCACACGGGCAACGTGCACAGCTGTGGAGGGTGACAAATGATTCCGACTGCCCCAACGCAGGAGCACGCACGGGCGGGGGAGCCTTAGTTACAGAACCAGTGAAACCAGAGCCGCCACGTCAGCTCTTCCGCAAAATGCGCCCGGACTCTGCGGCAGCTGAGGAGTCAGCGGCCTATGCCCGCGGTCCCCGACAAAGGGATGCACGGACACTCACAGGCGCAGCATTTGTTCAAACACAACATTTATGGTCGACTTTGCCTGGAGTAGAACTCCCGGCGGAATGGAAGGGGAGCGGGAGGTGGCTGTCCAGGTGGTAACAGGTTTCTCTGTCACGAGCCTCCTCGCAACAGACTCTTCAGCTGCATCGTGTCCCACTCCCCACAGGGTGCGTTTGCTGTGGAGGAAAGGTGTGGCAGCAATTCCCGCTGCTGCGTGAGCAGTGTCTTCTCTGTATCCTGCGTGCTCGGTTCTGCGGCGCCAGCTCTGGGCGTGAAGACCCCTTTCAGCGTCCATAGAACAGCAGGCTCGTGAGCCGGTTTTGCAGCTCATCGAACTCCGTCATCGCCCTGGCGTGGGCAGCCGGATCCTGCGCCAGGTGCTGGAAGAGGTTGGGCGGTTCGGCCGTTGGGAAGGCCGGGGGCAAGATTATCTCCTCGGGCACATGCTCATTGCCAAAGAAGAAGTGGTTGAGGCGTTTCTCCTTCAGGCAGTCGTCCAGGTACCGCATGATATCCTCCAGCCGCAGCATGAAATGCCTCCGGCGCCAGTCTGACAGGGGTGTGGTGGTCAGGAGGTGCATCACAGCCGTCTTGAAGGTGTAGGTGGAAAAGGCTGTGCCCTCCAGGATGCGGGCGCAGATCTGCAGGCATTTGAGGTGGAAGCTGTCACGTGGGGCCTGCCTGGCCATCACCCTGAAGAACTTTGCCACGACACAGCTCTGCGGCCACCTTGTGCTTGGGATCAAGCCGGGCTCTGCAGGCTGGCTGCTGAGGAAGATGTCCGAGACGCCTAGCTGTACCCCGAATATTATCTCAGCGAAGAGGCTTCTGCCGGAGGTGCTTATCAGCTGCATCTTGCAGGAGCGGCTGGAGGGCAGCAGGTTCATTTTGTAGAGACGCGACAGAGGCACCACCCCCCAGGCTGACCTCACAGTGTCCTGGAACCAGCGGGCAGTTTTCTGCGCATCCAGGTAGGAGCCAGTGCAGAGGGTGTGTAGGAGGCTGGGAGCCTGATTTTCCCTCAGCTCTTCCTCGGGGTGGTGGAGGAAGCACAGCGTGTCATCCACCAGCTCCGGCCTCCTGCAGATGCACTCCAGCGCCACACGGACACGGGAGTCCTTTGCGGGCATCTCCCCCGCAGTGCCCAGCTCCAGGCGGAAGGCGTGCCCGCGGGGGGGCTGCAGGGGCAGGAGCAGGCGGTAGCGAGCATCCTCCTCACGGGGACTCCAGCCTTCGAAGGTGCTGCCCACCCTGATGACAGGCTGCAGCACCGGGAAGAAACTGCCAGAGAAATACATGTGGAAGACACGGAGGAGGTCGCCTGCCAGCTCCTCCATCACCCGGCTCCTGTAGGCCAGGTTCTGCACTGGCCACGGGATGCGCTTTGCAAAACTCCTGCCCAGAGCATCCTCAGAATCTACTTCATGTACTTCAACCTCCTCTTGTGTGTTGCTGCTGCAGCTTTGCTCTGCCCTCCTTCTGTCTGGCTCATAGCTTCTTCTCCTGAGCCACCAGCAGAGCCCGAAGAGCAGGAGCAGGACTCCAGCAACCGTCCAGAACTGCCAGTGCTGCAAGGGAGCAAAGAGCAGGGCACGCCAGGCAAAGCCGCTCTGCTCCAGCTCGTGCAGCAGCCGAGTCATCTCCTGGCCCAGCTGCTCCGCATGCTGCTGCATGCACTTGTGCGTGGCCTCATCCAGCTCCTCCCCAACCATCTGCACATTTTGTAGGATGGTTTGCAGCATGGTGAGGATTTTTGGGGCAGCCATAGCCTGCAGGAGGAGGGAGAGAAGGGGTTCAGTGGGGATGGAAGGGAGGGAGCTGGCAGCGGGGGGAGTGGGAATGGAGCCGCAGGGAGCTGGGGGCAGGTAGGAGAGGGGGTGAGGCAGCTGGGAGGCAGCAAGCCCTGCTCCCAGGCCCATCAGCAGCAGCACCGTGCCCTGCCTGAGCCGCTGCCACGAGCGGCTGGGCCCTGGATGCAGGGAGAGAACCCAGCCCCGGGACCCCGCATTTCTGCCCCGGCCCTATCCAGCCCAGCCTCCCTCCGCGTGCGCACTCACCGCTGGCCTAGGCCGTACTGGGGCAGCACTGCCCGCTGCTGCCCTTTATACCTCCCCCCATTGTGACTCGTCTCAGTGATGTCACAGGCGCCAGAGCGCATCACAGGCACGCCCGCCAACCAGCCCCGGCCTTCGGCCCCACACAGGCCCAGCGACCCACAGCTGGTCCAGGCAGCCAAAGCCCTGACACCCCCAAGGTACGGACCCACCCGGCAGGACAGGGCTGCCAGGGCCTGTCTTTTCAGAACAGACAGAAGCCCCACCCAACCCTTTCCAAACGCCAGATTGGGTGACATGTCCCGTGGGTGCTTTCCTCTTTGAGATCCCGTCCTGTGAGATGGGATCAGCTCCCTTGGTGCTGACCTCTGAGCTCGCGTTTGTGCTCTTGGTGCCTTCATGGCTGCGCCGGGTGGGTGACGGTGTATATCCTGGTGGCAGGATGGGCCCTCTGCATGGCAGGATCTCTGTCCCTGCTGTGCTAGTGCCGGAGGACGTTGCTTCCAAAGAGACGTTTCCCAGGGGTGATGACGGGGTGCGGGGGGAGTTGTCCCAGTGGGCAGCTCCCACTGCCGACAGAGCACTGTCTTCTCCGTGTCCAGCATGTCCCGTCGTGCAGCAGTAACTCCCTGGGGAGCGTCTGGGAGCGGCAGGTTCTCCACCGGGGCCCCGCTGAGCACAGGCAGGCACATCCGCAGTGCCTCTCGCTTGGTCCCGGCCCAGCCGGAGCGGCCAGGGAGCTTCTCGGCCCCTCTGAGTTCACCACCACCGTCGTGGCAGTGGGAAGAGAAAGCAGCGTGAAAATCTCCTTTGTGGCCGCCATAGTCTCCACTCTCTTTCCCTGTGGTGTGAAGTTGTCGTCTGCCGTCAGCCGTGAGCCTCACAAACACAGCTCTGTGCCTGAAGACCTTTCAGCGTCCGCAGATCAGCAGACTGCTGAGCGACCTCACAGCTGTACAATGTCGTGCAGTGCCTCGGCGTGGGCGGCGGGATCCGGTGCCACGTGCTGGAAGAGGTTGAGTGGTTTGGCCGTGTGGAAGTCCACGGGCCAGATTACGCTTTAGTTTGACCAGCCATGCTGGTGTTGCCCTTTTAACCCCAGCCAGCAAGCAAACACCACGCAGCCACTCACTCACCTTCCCCGTCGCCTGGTGGAGAAGAACGGGAGGAAAAGACAAGGAAACTCAGGGGTCGAGATAAGAACAATCGTATAATTGAACCTAAACGGGTGAAGCAGTGATATTAATAAAAATAACAATGTCATTAAACTAATGCTACCACTGCTACTCAGAGCATGTAATGAAAGCGGCGGAAAACAAAACACACGATACAGCTGCTCACCACCCGCAGACCGATGCCCAGCCAGGTCCCGAGTAGTCAGAGCCAGAGAGCGAGAGACTGAGACGGATCGTACCAGAGTCCGAGCGAGCCCCACGAGCGAGAGCACAAACAAGAAAACCAACCAACCACCATGGCTCCCTGGCCCACCCCCAGCGTATATCCTGAGCGTGACGTTTTTATGGAACGAAGTACCCCTTTGGCCACTTTGGGTCAGCTGTCCGCACTGTGCCCCCTCCCAGCTCCTTGTAGCGAGAAAGCTGGGAACACAGGCCCAGCATCAGAAACTGGAAGAGGCCTTGCATCGGTACAAACACTCCTACTGGTAGGAGCCGGCGCTGTGCTCTCGCGCTGGGGCTCGGTTTGCGTATGGTTCCCAAGGAAGATGCTTCAGGCGCCCTTCGGCACACGGGCAACGTGCACAGCTGTGGAGGGTGACAAATGATTCCGACTGCCCCAACGCAGGAGCACGCACGGGCGGGGGAGCCTTAGTTACAGAACCAGTGAAACCAGAGCCGCCACGTCAGCTCTTCCGCAAAATGCGCCCGGACTCTGCGGCAGCTGAGGAGTCAGCGGCCTATGCCCGCGGTCCCCGACAAAGGGATGCACGGACACTCACAGGCGCAGCATTTGTTCAAACACAACATTTATGGTCGACTTTGCCTGGAGTAGAACTCCCGGCGGAATGGAAGGGGAGCGGGAGGTGGCTGTCCAGGTGGTAACAGGTTTCTCTGTCACGAGCCTCCTCGCAACAGACTCTTCAGCTGCATCGTGTCCCACTCCCCACAGGGTGCGTTTGCTGTGGAGGAAAGGTGTGGCAGCAATTCCCGCTGCTGCGTGAGCAGTGTCTTCTCTGTATCCTGCGTGCTCGGTTCTGCGGCGCCAGCTCTGGGCGTGAAGACCCCTTTCAGCGTCCATAGAACAGCAGGCTCGTGAGCCGGTTTTGCAGCTCATCGAACTCCGTCATCGCCCTGGCGTGGGCAGCCGGATCCTGCGCCAGGTGCTGGAAGAGGTTGGGCGGTTCGGCCGTTGGGAAGGCCGGGGGCAAGATTATCTCCTCGGGCACATGCTCATTGCCAAAGAAGAAGTGGTTGAGGCGTTTCTCCTTCAGGCAGTCGTCCAGGTACCGCATGATATCCTCCAGCCGCAGCATGAAATGCCTCCGGCGCCAGTCTGACAGGGGTGTGGTGGTCAGGAGGTGCATCACAGCCGTCTTGAAGGTGTAGGTGGAAAAGGCTGTGCCCTCCAGGATGCGGGCGCAGATCTGCAGGCATTTGAGGTGGAAGCTGTCACGTGGGGCCTGCCTGGCCACCACCCTGAAGAACTTTGCCTCTGCCACGACACAGCTCTGCGGCCACCTTGTGCTTGGGATCAAGCCGGGCTCTGCAGGCTGGCTGCTGAGGAAGATGTCCGAGACGCCTAGCTGTACCCCGAATATTATCTCAGCGAAGAGGCTTCTGCCGGAGGTGCTTATCAGCTGCATCTTGCAGGAGCGGCTGGAGGGCAGCAGGTTCATTTTGTAGAGACGCGACAGAGGCACCACCCCCCAGGCTGACCTCACAGTGTCCTGGAACCAGCGGGCAGTTTTCTGCGCATCCAGGTAGGAGCCAGTGCAGAGGGTGTGTAGGAGGCTGGGAGCCTGATTTTCCCTCAGCTCTTCCTCGGGGTGGTGGAGGAAGCACAGCGTGTCATCCACCAGCTCCGGCCTCCTGCAGATGCACTCCAGCGCCACACGGACACGGGAGTCCTTTGCGGGCATCTCCCCCGCAGTGCCCAGCTCCAGGCGGAAGGCGTGCCCGCGGGGGGGCTGCAGGGGCAGGAGCAGGCGGTAGCGAGCATCCTCCTCACGGGGACTCCAGCCTTCGAAGGTGCTGCCCACCCTGATGACAGGCTGCAGCACCGGGAAGAAACTGCCAGAGAAATACATGTGGAAGACACGGAGGAGGTCGCCTGCCAGCTCCTCCATCACCCGGCTCCTGTAGGCCAGGTTCTGCACTGGCCACGGGATGCGCTTTGCAAAACTCCTGCCCAGAGCATCCTCAGAATCTACTTCATGTACTTCAACCTCCTCTTGTGTGTTGCTGCTGCAGCTTTGCTCTGCCCTCCTTCTGTCTGGCTCATAGCTTCTTCTCCTGAGCCACCAGCAGAGCCCGAAGAGCAGGAGCAGGACTCCAGCAACCGTCCAGAACTGCCAGTGCTGCAAGGGAGCAAAGAGCAGGGCACGCCAGGCAAAGCCGCTCTGCTCCAGCTCGTGCAGCAGCCGAGTCATCTCCTGGCCCAGCTGCTCCGCATGCTGCTGCATGCACTTGTGCGTGGCCTCATCCAGCTCCTCCCCAACCATCTGCACATTTTGTAGGATGGTTTGCAGCATGGTGAGGATTTTTGGGGCAGCCATAGCCTGCAGGAGGAGGGAGAGAAGGGGTTCAGTGGGGATGGAAGGGAGGGAGCTGGCAGCGGGGGGAGTGGGAATGGAGCCGCAGGGAGCTGGGGGCAGGTAGGAGAGGGGGTGAGGCAGCTGGGAGGCAGCAAGCCCTGCTCCCAGGCCCATCAGCAGCAGCACCGTGCCCTGCCTGAGCCGCTGCCACGAGCGGCTGGGCCCTGGATGCAGGGAGAGAACCCAGCCCCGGGACCCCGCATTTCTGCCCCGGCCCTATCCAGCCCAGCCTCCCTCCGCGTGCGCACTCACCGCTGGCCTAGGCCGTACTGGGGCAGCACTGCCCGCTGCTGCCCTTTATACCTCCCCCCATTGTGACTCGTCTCAGTGATGTCACAGGCGCCAGAGCGCATCACAGGCACGCCCGCCAACCAGCCCCGGCCTTCGGCCCCACACAGGCTCAGCGACCCACAGCTGGTCCAGGCAGCCAAAGCCCTGACACCCCCAAGGTACGGACCCACCCGGCAGGACAGGGCTGCCAGGGCCTGTCTTTTCAGAACAGACAGAAGCCCCACCCAACCCTTTCCAAACGCCAGATTGGGTGACATGTCCCGTGGGTGCTTTCCTCTTTGACATCCCGTCCTGTGAGATGGGATCAGCTCCCTTGGTGCTGACCTCTGAGCTCGCGTTTGTGCTCTTGCTGCCTTCATGGCTGCGCCGGGTGGGTGACGGTGTATATCCTGGTGGCAGGATGGGCCCTCTGCATGGCAGGATCTCTGTCCCTGCTGTGCTAGTGCCGGAGGACGTTGCTTCCAAAGAGACGTTTCCCAGGGGTGATGACGGGGTGCGGGGGGAGTTGTCCCAGTGGGCAGCTCCCACTGCCGACAGAGCACTGTCTTCTCCGTGTCCAGCATGTCCCGTCGTGCAGCAGTAACTCCCTGGGGAGCGTCTGGGAGCGGCAGGTTCTCCACCGGGGCCCCGCTGAGCACAGGCAGGCACATCCGCAGTGCCTCTCGCTTGGTCCCGGCCCAGCCGGAGCGGCCAGGGAGCTTCTCGGCCCCTCTGAGTTCACCACCACCGTCGTGGCAGTGGGAAGAGAAAGCAGCGTGAAAATCTCCTTTGTGGCCGCCATAGTCTCCACTCTCTTTCCCTGTGGTGTGAAGTTGTCGTCTGCCGTCAGCCGTGAGCCTCACAAACACAGCTCTGTGCCTGAAGACCTTTCAGCGTCCGCAGATCAGCAGACTGCTGAGCGACCTCACAGCTGTACAATGTCGTGCAGTGCCTCGGCGTGGGCGGCGGGATCCGGTGCCACGTGCTGGAAGAGGTTGAGTGGTTTGGCCGTGTGGAAGTCCACGGGCCAGATTACGCTTTAGTTTGACCAGCCATGCTGGTGTTGCCCTTTTAACCCCAGCCAGCAAGCAAACACCACGCAGCCACTCACTCACCTTCCCCGTCGCCTGGTGGAGAAGAACGGGAGGAAAAGACAAGGAAACTCAGGGGTCGAGATAAGAACAATCGTATAATTGAACCTAAACGGGTGAAGCAGTGATATTAATAAAAATAACAATGTCATTAAACTAATGCTACCACTGCTACTCAGAGCATGTAATGAAAGCGGCGGAAAACAAAACACATGATACAGCTGCTCACCACCCGCAGACCGATGCCCAGCCAGGTCCTGAGTAGTCAGAGCCAGAGAGCGAGAGCCTGAGGCAGATCGTACCAGAGTCCGAGCGAGCCCCACGAGCGAGAGCACGAACAAGAAAACCAACCAACCACCACGGCTCCCTGGCCCACCCCCAGCGTATATCCTGAGCGTGATGTTTTTATGGAACGAAGTACCCCTTTGGCCACTTTGGGTCAGCTGTCCGCACTGTGCCCCCTCCCAGCTCCTTGTAGCGAGAAAGCTGGGAACACAGGCCCAGCATCAGAAACTGGAAGAGGCCTTGCATCGGTACAAACACTCCTACTGGTAGGAGCCGGCGCTGTGCTCTCGCGCTGGGGCTCGGTTTGCGTATGGTTCCCAAGGAAGATGCTTCAGGCGCCCTTCGGCACACGGGCAACGTGCACAGCTGTGGAGGGTGACAAATGATTCCGACTGCCCCAACGCAGGAGCACGCACGGGCGGGGGAGCCTTAGTTACAGAACCAGTGAAACCAGAGCCGCCACGTCAGCTCTTCCGCAAAATGCGCCCGGACTCTGCGGCAGCTGAGGAGTCAGCGGCCTATGCCCGCGGTCCCCGACAAAGGGATGCACGGACACTCACAGGCGCAGCATTTGTTCAAACACAACATTTATGGTCGACTTTGCCTGGAGTAGAACTCCCGGCGGAATGGAAGGGGAGCGGGAGGTGGCTGTCCAGGTGGTAACAGGTTTCTCTGTCACGAGCCTCCTCGCAACAGACTCTTCAGCTGCATCGTGTCCCACTCCCCACAGGGTGCGTTTGCTGTGGAGGAAAGGTGTGGCAGCAATTCCCGCTGCTGCGTGAGCAGTGTCTTCTCTGTATCCTGCGTGCTCGGTTCTGCGGCGCCAGCTCTGGGCGTGAAGACCCCTTTCAGCGTCCATAGAACAGCAGGCTCGTGAGCCGGTTTTGCAGCTCATCGAACTCCGTCATCGCCCTGGCGTGGGCAGCCGGATCCTGCGCCAGGTGCTGGAAGAGGTTGGGCGGTTCGGCCGTTGGGAAGGCCGGGGGCAAGATTATCTCCTCGGGCACATGCTCATTGCCAAAGAAGAAGTGGTTGAGGCGTTTCTCCTTCAGGCAGTCGTCCAGGTACCGCATGATATCCTCCAGCCGCAGCATGAAATGCCTCCGGCGCCAGTCTGACAGGGGTGTGGTGGTCAGGAGGTGCATCACAGCCGTCTTGAAGGTGTAGGTGGAAAAGGCTGTGCCCTCCAGGATGCGGGCGCAGATCTGCAGGCATTTGAGGTGGAAGCTGTCACGTGGGGCCTGCCTGGCCATCACCCTGAAGAACTTTGCCTCTGCCACGACACAGCTCTGCGGCCACCTTGTGCTTGGGATCAAGCCGGGCTCTGCAGGCTGGCTGCTGAGGAAGATGTCCGAGACGCCTAGCTGTACCCCGAATATTATCTCAGCGAAGAGGCTTCTGCCGGAGGTGCTTATCAGCTGCATCTTGCAGGAGCGGCTGGAGGGCAGCAGGTTCATTTTGTAGAGACGCGACAGAGGCACCACCCCCCAGGCTGACCTCACAGTGTCCTGGAACCAGCGGGCAGTTTTCTGCGCATCCAGGTAGGAGCCAGTGCAGAGGGTGTGTAGGAGGCTGGGAGCCTGATTTTCCCTCAGCTCTTCCTCGGGGTGGTGGAGGAAGCACAGCGTGTCATCCACCAGCTCCGGCCTCCTGCAGATGCACTCCAGCGCCACACGGACACGGGAGTCCTTTGCGGGCATCTCCCCCGCAGTGCCCAGCTCCAGGCGGAAGGCGTGCCCGCGGGGGGGCTGCAGGGGCAGGAGCAGGCGGTAGCGAGCATCCTCCTCACGGGGACTCCAGCCTTCGAAGGTGCTGCCCACCCTGATGACAGGCT
Source organism: Rhynochetos jubatus (assembly GCA_027574665.1). Classification (NCBI taxonomy): domain Eukaryota; kingdom Metazoa; phylum Chordata; class Aves; order Eurypygiformes; family Rhynochetidae; genus Rhynochetos; species Rhynochetos jubatus. The sequence continues at coordinate 143,023,110 of CM050648.1, read as the reverse complement.
GCAGCACCGGGAAGAAACTGCCAGAGAAATACATGTGGAAGACACGGAGGAGGTCGCCTGCCAGCTCCTCCATCACCCGGCTCCTGTAGGCCAGGTTCTGCACTGGCCACGGGATGCGCTTTGCAAAACTCCTGCCCAGAGCATCCTCAGAATCTACTTCATGTACTTCAACCTCCTCTTGTGTGTTGCTGCTGCAGCTTTGCTCTGCCCTCCTTCTGTCTGGCTCATAGCTTCTTCTCCTGAGCCACCAGCAGAGCCCGAAGAGCAGGAGCAGGACTCCAGCAACCGTCCAGAACTGCCAGTGCTGCAAGGGAGCAAAGAGCAGGGCACGCCAGGCAAAGCCGCTCTGCTCCAGCTCGTGCAGCAGCCGAGTCATCTCCTGGCCCAGCTGCTCCGCATGCTGCTGCATGCACTTGTGCGTGGCCTCATCCAGCTCCTCCCCAACCATCTGCACATTTTGTAGGATGGTTTGCAGCATGGTGAGGATTTTTGGGGCAGCCATAGCCTGCAGGAGGAGGGAGAGAAGGGGTTCAGTGGGGATGGAAGGGAGGGAGCTGGCAGCGGGGGGAGTGGGAATGGAGCCGCAGGGAGCTGGGGGCAGGTAGGAGAGGGGGTGAGGCAGCTGGGAGGCAGCAAGCCCTGCTCCCAGGCCCATCAGCAGCAGCACCGTGCCCTGCCTGAGCCGCTGCCACGAGCGGCTGGGCCCTGGATGCAGGGAGAGAACCCAGCCCCGGGACCCCGCATTTCTGCCCCGGCCCTATCCAGCCCAGCCTCCCTCCGCGTGCGCACTCACCGCTGGCCTAGGCCGTACTGGGGCAGCACTGCCCGCTGCTGCCCTTTATACCTCCCCCCATTGTGACTCGTCTCAGTGATGTCACAGGCGCCAGAGCGCATCACAGGCACGCCCGCCAACCAGCCCCGGCCTTCGGCCCCACACAGGCCCAGCGACCCACAGCTGGTCCAGGCAGCCAAAGCCCTGACACCCCCAAGGTACGGACCCACCCGGCAGGACAGGGCTGCCAGGGCCTGTCTTTTCAGAACAGACAGAAGCCCCACCCAACCCTTTCCAAACGCCAGATTGGGTGACATGTCCCGTGGGTGCTTTCCTCTTTGACATCCCGTCCTGTGAGATGGGATCAGCTCCCTTGGTGCTGACCTCTGAGCTCGCGTTTGTGCTCTTGCTGCCTTCATGGCTGCGCCGGGTGGGTGACGGTGTATATCCTGGTGGCAGGATGGGCCCTCTGCATGGCAGGATCTCTGTCCCTGCTGTGCTAGTGCCGGAGGACGTTGCTTCCAAAGAGACGTTTCCCAGGGGTGATGACGGGGTGCGGGGGGAGTTGTCCCAGTGGGCAGCTCCCACTGCCGACAGAGCACTGTCTTCTCCGTGTCCAGCATGTCCCGTCGTGCAGCAGTAACTCCCTGGGGAGCGTCTGGGAGCGGCAGGTTCTCCACCGGGGCCCCGCTGAGCACAGGCAGGCACATCCGCAGTGCCTCTCGCTTGGTCCCGGCCCAGCCGGAGCGGCCAGGGAGCTTCTCGGCCCCTCTGAGTTCACCACCACCGTCGTGGCAGTGGGAAGAGAAAGCAGCGTGAAAATCTCCTTTGTGGCCGCCATAGTCTCCACTCTCTTTCCCTGTGGTGTGAAGTTGTCGTCTGCCGTCAGCCGTGAGCCTCACAAACACAGCTCTGTGCCTGAAGACCTTTCAGCGTTCGCAGATCAGCAGACTGCTGAGCGACCTCACAGCTGTACAATGTCGTGCAGTGCCTCGGCGTGGGCGGCGGGATCCGGTGCCACGTGCTGGAAGAGGTTGAGTGGTTTGGCCGTGTGGAAGTCCACGGGCCAGATTACGCTTTAGTTTGACCAGCCATGCTGGTGTTGCCCTTTTAACCCCAGCCAGCAAGCAAACACCACGCAGCCACTCACTCACCTTCCCCGTCGCCTGGTGGAGAAGAACGGGAGGAAAAGGCAAGGAAACTCAGGGGTCGAGATAAGAACAATCGTATAATTGAACCTAAACGGGTGAAGCAGTGATATTAATAAAAATAACAATGTCATTAAACTAATGCTACCACTGCTACTCAGAGCATGTAATGAAAGCGGCGGAAAACAAAACACACGATACAGCTGCTCACCACCCGCAGACCGATGCCCAGCCAGGTCCCGAGTAGTCAGAGCCAGAGAGCGAGAGCCTGAGACGGATCGTACCAGAGTCCGAGCGAGCCCCACGAGCGAGAGCACGAACAAGAAAACCAACCAACGACCACGGCTCCCTGGCCCACCCCCAGCGTATGTACTGAGCGTGACGTTTTTATGGAACGAAGTACCCCTTTGGCCACTTTGGGTCAGCTGTCCGCACTGTGCCCCCTCCCAGCTCCTTGTAGCGAGAAAGCTGGGAACACAGGCCCAGCATCAGAAACTGGAAGAGGCCTTGCATCGGTACAAACACTCCTACTGGTAGGAGCCGGCGCTGTGCTCTCACGCTGGGGCTCGGTTTGCGTATGGTTCCCAAGGAAGATGCTTCAGGCGCCCTTCGGCACACGGGCAACGTGCACAGCTGTGGAGGGTGACAAATGATTCCGACTGCCCCAACGCAGGAGCACGCACGGGCGGGGGAGCCTTAGTTACAGAACCAGTGAAACCAGAGCCGCCACGTCAGCTCTTCCGCAAAATGCGCCCGGACTCTGCGGCAGCTGAGGAGTCAGCGGCCTATGCCCGCGGTCCCCGACAAAGGGATGCACGGACACTCACAGGCGCAGCATTTGTTCAAACACAACATTTATGGTCGACTTTGCCTGGAGTAGAACTCCCGGCGGAATGGAAGGGGAGCGGGAGGTGGCTGTCCAGGTGGTAACAGGTTTCTCTGTCACGAGCCTCCTCGCAACAGACTCTTCAGCTGCATCGTGTCCCACTCCCCACAGGGTGCGTTTGCTGTGGAGGAAAGGTGTGGCAGCAATTCCCGCTGCTGCGTGAGCAGTGTCTTCTCTGTATCCTGCGTGCTCGGTTCTGCGGCGCCAGCTCTGGGCGTGAAGACCCCTTTCAGCGTCCATAGAACAGCAGGCTCGTGAGCCGGTTTTGCAGCTCATCGAACTCTGTCATCGCCCTGGCGTGGGCAGCCGGATCCTGCGCCAGGTGCTGGAAGAGGTTGGGCGGTTCGGCCGTTGGGAAGGCCGGGGGCAAGATTATCTCCTCGGGCACATGCTCATTGCCAAAGAAGAAGTGGTTGAGGCGTTTCTCCTTCAGGCAGTCGTCCAGGTACCGCATGATATCCTCCAGCCGCAGCATGAAATGCCTCCGGCGCCAGTCTGACAGGGGTGTGGTGGTCAGGAGGTGCATCACAGCCGTCTTGAAGGTGTAGGTGGAAAAGGCTGTGCCCTCCAGGATGCGGGCGCAGATCTGCAGGCATTTGAGGTGGAAGCTGTCACGTGGGGCCTGCCTGGCCATCACCCTGAAGAACTTTGCCTCTGCCACGACACAGCTCTGCGGCCACCTTGTGCTTGGGATCAAGCCGGGCTCTGCAGGCTGGCTGCTGAGGAAGATGTCCGAGACGCCTAGCTGTACCCCGAATATTATCTCAGCGAAGAGGCTTCTGCCGGAGGTGCTTATCAGCTGCATCTTGCAGGAGCGGCTGGAGGGCAGCAGGTTCATTTTGTAGAGACGCGACAGAGGCACCACCCCCCAGGCTGACCTCACAGTGTCCTGGAACCAGCGGGCAGTTTTCTGCGCATCCAGGTAGGAGCCAGTGCAGAGGGTGTGTAGGAGGCTGGGAGCCTGATTTTCCCTCAGCTCTTCCTCGGGGTGGTGGAGGAAGCACAGCGTGTCATCCACCAGCTCCGGCCTCCTGCAGATGCACTCCAGCGCCACACGGACACGGGAGTCCTTTGCGGGCATCTCCCCCGCAGTGCCCAGCTCCAGGCGGAAGGCGTGCCCGCGGGGGGGCTGCAGGGGCAGGAGCAGGCGGTAGCGAGCATCCTCCTCACGGGGACTCCAGCCTTCGAAGGTGCTGCCCACCCTGATGACAGGCTGCAGCACCGGGAAGAAACTGCCAGAGAAATACATGTGGAAGACACGGAGGAGGTCGCCTGCCAGCTCCTCCATCACCCGGCTCCTGTAGGCCAGGTTCTGCACTGGCCACGGGATGCGCTTTGCAAAACTCCTGCCCAGAGCATCCTCAGAATCTACTTCATGTACTTCAACCTCCTCTTGTGTGTTGCTGCTGCAGCTTTGCTCTGCCCTCCTTCTGTCTGGCTCATAGCTTCTTCTCCTGAGCCACCAGCAGAGCCCGAAGAGCAGGAGCAGGACTCCAGCAACCGTCCAGAACTGCCAGTGCTGCAAGGGAGCAAAGAGCAGGGCACGCCAGGCAAAGCCGCTCTGCTCCAGCTCGTGCAGCAGCCGAGTCATCTCCTGGCCCAGCTGCTCCGCATGCTGCTGCATGCACTTGTGCGTGGCCTCATCCAGCTCCTCCCCAACCATCTGCACATTTTGTAGGATGGTTTGCAGCATGGTGAGGATTTTTGGGGCAGCCATAGCCTGCAGGAGGAGGGAGAGAAGGGGTTCAGTGGGGATGGAAGGGAGGGAGCTGGCAGCGGGGGGAGTGGGAATGGAGCCGCAGGGAGCTGGGGGCAGGTAGGAGAGGGGGTGAGGCAGCTGGGAGGCAGCAAGCCCTGCTCCCAGGCCCATCAGCAGCAGCACCGTGCCCTGCCTGAGCCGCTGCCACGAGCGGCTGGGCCCTGGATGCAGGGAGAGAACCCAGCCCCGGGACCCCGCATTTCTGCCCCGGCCCTATCCAGCCCAGCCTCCCTCCGCGTGCGCACTCACCGCTGGCCTAGGCCGTACTGGGGCAGCACTGCCCGCTGCTGCCCTTTATACCTCCCCCCATTGTGACTCGTCTCAGTGATGTCACAGGCGCCAGAGCGCATCACAGGCACGCCCGCCAACCAGCCCCGGCCTTCGGCCCCACACAGGCCCAGCGACCCACAGCTGGTCCAGGCAGCCAAAGCCCTGACACCCCCAAGGTACGGACCCACCCGGCAGGACAGGGCTGCCAGGGCCTGTCTTTTCAGAACAGACAGAAGCCCCACCCAACCCTTTCCAAACGCCAGATTGGGTGACATGTCCCGTGGGTGCTTTCCTCTTTGACATCCCGTCCTGTGAGATGGGATCAGCTCCCTTGGTGCTGACCTCTGAGCTCGCGTTTGTGCTCTTGCTGCCTTCATGGCTGCGCCGGGTGGGTGACGGTGTATATCCTGGTGGCAGGATGGGCCCTCTGCATGGCAGGATCTCTGTCCCTGCTGTGCTAGTGCCGGAGGACGTTGCTTCCAAAGAGACGTTTCCCAGGGGTGATGACGGGGTGCGGGGGGAGTTGTCCCAGTGGGCAGCTCCCACTGCCGACAGAGCACTGTCTTCTCCGTGTCCAGCATGTCCCGTCGTGCAGCAGTAACTCCCTGGGGAGCGTCTGGGAGCGGCAGGTTCTCCACCGGGGCCCCGCTGAGCACAGGCAGGCACATCCGCAGTGCCTCTTGCTTGGTCCCGGCCCAGCCGGAGCGGCCAGGGAGCTTCTCGGCCCCTCTGAGTTCACCACCACCGTCGTGGCAGTGGGAAGAGAAAGCAGCGTGAAAATCTCCTTTGTGGCCGCCATAGTCTCCACTCTCTTTCCCTGTGGTGTGAAGTTGTCGTCTGCCGTCAGCCGTGAGCCTCACAAACACAGCTCTGTGCCTGAAGACCTTTCAGCGTCCGCAGATCAGCAGACTGCTGAGCGACCTCACAGCTGTACAATGTCGTGCAGTGCCTCGGCGTGGGCGGCGGGATCCGGTGCCACGTGCTGGAAGAGGTTGAGTGGTTTGGCCGTGTGGAAGTCCACGGGCCAGATTACGCTTTAGTTTGACCAGCCATGCTGGTGTTGCCCTTTTAACCCCAGCCAGCAAGCAAACACCACGCAGCCACTCACTCACCTTCCCCGTCGCCTGGTGGAGAAGAACGGGAGGAAAAGACAAGGAAACTCAGGGGTCGAGATAAGAACAATCGTATAATTGAACCTAAACGGGTGAAGCAGTGATATTAATAAAAATAACAATGTCATTAAACTAATGCTACCACTGCTACTCAGAGCATGTAATGAAAGCGGCGGAAAACAAAACACACGATACAGCTGCTCACCACCCGCAGACCGATGCCCAGCCAGGTCCCGAGTAGTCAGAGCCAGAGAGCGAGAGCCTGAGACAGATCGTACCAGAGTCCGAGCGAGCCCCACGAGCGAGAGCACGAACAAGAAAACCAACCAACCACCACGGCTCCCTGGCCCACCCCCAGCGTATATCCTGAGCGTGACGTTTTTATGGAACGAAGTACCCCTTTGGCCACTTTGGGTCAGCTGTCCGCACTGTGCCCCCTCCCAGCTCCTTGTAGCGAGAAAGCTGGGAACACAGGCCCAGCATCAGAAACTGGAAGAGGCCTTGCATCGGTACAAACACTCCTACTGGTAGGAGCCGGCGCTGTGCTCTCACGCTGGGGCTCGGTTTGCGTATGGTTCCCAAGGAAGATGCTTCAGGCGCCCTTCGGCACACGGGCAACGTGCACAGCTGTGGAGGGTGACAAATGATTCCGACTGCCCCAACGCAGGAGCACGCACGGGCGGGGGAGCCTTAGTTACAGAACCAGTGAAACCAGAGCCGCCACGTCAGCTCTTCCGCAAAATGCGCCCGGACTCTGCGGCAGCTGAGGAGTCAGCGGCCTATGCCCGCGGTCCCCGACAAAGGGATGCACGGACACTCACAGGCGCAGCATTTGTTCAAACACAACATTTATGGTCGACTTTGCCTGGAGTAGAACTCCCGGCGGAATGGAAGGGGAGCGGGAGGTGGCTGTCCAGGTGGTAACAGGTTTCTCTGTCACGAGCCTCCTCGCAACAGACTCTTCAGCTGCATCGTGTCCCACTCCCCACAGGGTGCGTTTGCTGTGGAGGAAAGGTGTGGCAGCAATTCCCGCTGCTGCGTGAGCAGTGTCTTCTCTGTATCCTGCGTGCTCGGTTCTGCGGCGCCAGCTCTGGGCGTGAAGACCCCTTTCAGCGTCCATAGAACAGCAGGCTCGTGAGCCGGTTTTGCAGCTCATCGAACTCCGTCATCGCCCTGGCGTGGGCAGCCGGATCCTGCGCCAGGTGCTGGAAGAGGTTGGGCGGTTCGGCCGTTGGGAAGGCCGGGGGCAAGATTATCTCCTCGGGCACATGCTCATTGCCAAAGAAGAAGTGGTTGAGGCGTTTCTCCTTCAGGCAGTCGTCCAGGTACCGCATGATATCCTCCAGCCGCAGCATGAAATGCCTCCGGCGCCAGTCTGACAGGGGTGTGGTGGTCAGGAGGTGCATCACAGCCGTCTTGAAGGTGTAGGTGGAAAAGGCTGTGCCCTCCAGGATGCGGGCGCAGATCTGCAGGCATTTGAGGTGGAAGCTGTCACGTGGGGCCTGCCTGGCCACCACCCTGAAGAACTTTGCCTCTGCCACGACACAGCTCTGCGGCCACCTTGTGCTTGGGATCAAGCCGGGCTCTGCAGGCTGGCTGCTGAGGAAGATGTCCGAGACGCCTAGCTGTACCCCGAATATTATCTCAGCGAAGAGGCTTCTGCCGGAGGTGCTTATCAGCTGCATCTTGCAGGAGCGGCTGGAGGGCAGCAGGTTCATTTTGTAGAGACGCGACAGAGGCACCACCCCCCAGGCTGACCTCACAGTGTCCTGGAACCAGCGGGCAGTTTTCTGCGCATCCAGGTAGGAGCCAGTGCAGAGGGTGTGTAGGAGGCTGGGAGCCTGATTTTCCCTCAGCTCTTCCTCGGGGTGGTGGAGGAAGCACAGCGTGTCATCCACCAGCTCCGGCCTCCTGCAGATGCACTCCAGCGCCACACGGACACGGGAGTCCTTTGCGGGCATCTCCCCCGCAGTGCCCAGCTCCAGGCGGAAGGCGTGCCCGCGGGGGGGCTGCAGGGGCAGGAGCAGGCGGTAGCGAGCATCCTCCTCACGGGGACTCCAGCCTTCGAAGGTGCTGCCCACCCTGATGACAGGCTGCAGCACCGGGAAGAAACTGCCAGAGAAATACATGTGGAAGACACGGAGGAGGTCGCCTGCCAGCTCCTCCATCACCCGGCTCCTGTAGGCCAGGTTCTGCACTGGCCACGGGATGCGCTTTGCAAAACTCCTGCCCAGAGCATCCTCAGAATCTACTTCATGTACTTCAACCTCCTCTTGTGTGTTGCTGCTGCAGCTTTGCTCTGCCCTCCTTCTGTCTGGCTCATAGCTTCTTCTCCTGAGCCACCAGCAGAGCCCGAAGAGCAGGAGCAGGACTCCAGCAACCGTCCAGAACTGCCAGTGCTGCAAGGGAGCAAAGAGCAGGGCACGCCAGGCAAAGCCGCTCTGCTCCAGCTCGTGCAGCAGCCGAGTCATCTCCTGGCCCAGCTGCTCCGCATGCTGCTGCATGCACTTGTGCGTGGCCTCATCCAGCTCCTCCCCAACCATCTGCACATTTTGTAGGATGGTTTGCAGCATGGTGAGGATTTTTGGGGCAGCCATAGCCTGCAGGAGGAGGGAGAGAAGGGGTTCAGTGGGGATGGAAGGGAGGGAGCTGGCAGCGGGGGGAGTGGGAATGGAGCCGCAGGGAGCTGGGGGCAGGTAGGAGAGGGGGTGAGGCAGCTGGGAGGCAGCAAGCCCTGCTCCCAGGCCCATCAGCAGCAGCACCGTGCCCTGCCTGAGCCGCTGCCACGAGCGGCTGGGCCCTGGATGCAGGGAGAGAACCCAGCCCCGGGACCCCGCATTTCTGCCCCGGCCCTATCCAGCCCAGCCTCCCTCCGCGTGCGCACTCACCGCTGGCCTAGGCCGTACTGGGGCAGCACTGCCCGCTGCTGCCCTTTATACCTCCCCCCATTGTGACTCGTCTCAGTGATGTCACAGGCGCCAGAGCGCATCACAGGCACGCCCGCCAACCAGCCCCGGCCTTCGGCCCCACACAGGCCCAGCGACCCACAGCTGGTCCAGGCAGCCAAAGCCCTGACACCCCCAAGGTACGGACCCACCCGGCAGGACAGGGCTGCCAGGGCCTGTCTTTTCAGAACAGACAGAAGCCCCACCCAACCCTTTCCAAACGCCAGATTGGGTGACATGTCCCGTGGGTGCTTTCCTCTTTGACATCCCGTCCTGTGAGATGGGATCAGCTCCCTTGGTGCTGACCTCTGAGCTCGCGTTTGTGCTCTTGGTGCCTTCATGGCTGCGCCGGGTGGGTGACGGTGTATATCCTGGTGGCAGGATGGGCCCTCTGCATGGCAGGATCTCTGTCCCTGCTGTGCTAGTGCCGGAGGACGTTGCTTCCAAAGAGACGTTTCCCAGGGGTGATGACGGGGTGCGGGGGGAGTTGTCCCAGTGGGCAGCTCCCACTGCCGACAGAGCACTGTCTTCTCCGTGTCCAGCATGTCCCGTCGTGCAGCAGTAACTCCCTGGGGAGCGTCTGGGAGCGGCAGGTTCTCCACCGGGGCCCCGCTGAGCACAGGCAGGCACATCCGCAGTGCCTCTCGCTTGGTCCCGGCCCAGCCGGAGCGGCCAGGGAGCTTCTCGGCCCCTCTGAGTTCACCACCACCGTCGTGGCAGTGGGAAGAGAAAGCAGCGTGAAAATCTCCTTTGTGGCCGCCATAGTCTCCACTCTCTTTCCCTGTGGTGTGAAGTTGTCGTCTGCCGTCAGCCGTGAGCCTCACAAACACAGCTCTGTGCCTGAAGACCTTTCAGCGTCCGCAGATCAGCAGACTGCTGAGCGACCTCACAGCTGTACAATGTCGTGCAGTGCCTCGGCGTGGGCGGCGGGATCCGGTGCCACGTGCTGGAAGAGGTTGAGTGGTTTGGCCGTGTGGAAGTCCACGGGCCAGATTACGCTTTAGTTTGACCAGCCATGCTGGTGTTGCCCTTTTAACCCCAGCCAGCAAGCAAACACCACGCAGCCACTCACTCACCTTCCCCGTCGCCTGGTGGAGAAGAACGGGAGGAAAAGACAAGGAAACTCAGGGGTCGAGATAAGAACAATCGTATAATTGAACCTAAACGGGTGAAGCAGTGATATTAATAAAAATAACAATGTCATTAAACTAATGCTACCACTGCTACTCAGAGCATGTAATGAAAGCGGCGGAAAACAAAACACACGATACAGCTGCTCACCACCCGCAGACCGATGCCCAGCCAGGTCCCGAGTAGTCAGAGCCAGAGAGCGAGAGCCTGAGACAGATCGTACCAGAGTCCGAGCGAGCCCCACGAGCGAGAGCACGAACAAGAAAACCAACCAACCACCATGGCTCCCTGGCCCACCCCCAGCGTATATCCTGAGCGTGACGTTTTTATGGAACGAAGTACCCCTTTGGCCACTTTGGGTCAGCTGTCCGCACTGTGCCCCCTCCCAGCTCCTTGTAGCGAGAAAGCTGGGAACACAGGCCCAGCATCAGAAACTGGAAGAGGCCTTGCATCGGTACAAACACTCCTACTGGTAGGAGCCGGCGCTGTGCTCTCGCGCTGGGGCTCGGTTTGCGTATGGTTCCCAAGGAAGATGCTTCAGGCGCCCTTCGGCACACGGGCAACGTGCACAGCTGTGGAGGGTGACAAATGATTCCGACTGCCCCAACGCAGGAGCACGCACGGGCGGGGGAGCCTTAGTTACAGAACCAGTGAAACCAGAGCCGCCACGTCAGCTCTTCCGCAAAATGCGCCCGGACTCTGCGGCAGCTGAGGAGTCAGCGGCCTATGCCCGCGGTCCCCGACAAAGGGATGCACGGACACTCACAGGCGCAGCATTTGTTCAAACACAACATTTATGGTCGACTTTGCCTGGAGTAGAACTCCCAGCGGAATGGAAGGGGAGCGGGAGGTGGCTGTCCAGGTGGTAACAGGTTTCTCTGTCACGAGCCTCCTCGCAACAGACTCTTCAGCTGCATCGTGTCCCACTCCCCACAGGGTGCGTTTGCTGTGGAGGAAAGGTGTGGCAGCAATTCCCGCTGCTGCGTGAGCAGTGTCTTCTCTGTATCCTGCGTGCTCGGTTCTGCGGCGCCAGCTCTGGGCGTGAAGACCCCTTTCAGCGTCCATAGAACAGCAGGCTCGTGAGCCGGTTTTGCAGCTCATCGAACTCCGTCATCGCCCTGGCGTGGGCAGCCGGATCCTGCGCCAGGTGCTGGAAGAGGTTGGGCGGTTCGGCCGTTGGGAAGGCCGGGGGCAAGATTATCTCCTCGGGCACATGCTCATTGCCAAAGAAGAAGTGGTTGAGGCGTTTCTCCTTCAGGCAGTCGTCCAGGTACCGCATGATATCCTCCAGCCGCAGCATGAAATGCCTCCGGCGCCAGTCTGACAGGGGTGTGGTGGTCAGGAGGTGCATCACAGCCGTCTTGAAGGTGTAGGTGGAAAAGGCTGTGCCCTCCAGGATGCGGGCGCAGATCTGCAGGCATTTGAGGTGGAAGCTGTCACGTGGGGCCTGCCTGGCCACCACCCTGAAGAACTTTGCCTCTGCCACGACACAGCTCTGCGGCCACCTTGTGCTTGGGATCAAGCCGGGCTCTGCAGGCTGGCTGCTGAGGAAGATGTCCGAGACGCCTAGCTGTACCCCGAATATTATCTCAGCGAAGAGGCTTCTGCCGGAGGTGCTTATCAGCTGCATCTTGCAGGAGCGGCTGGAGGGCAGCAGGTTCATTTTGTAGAGACGCGACAGAGGCACCACCCCCCAGGCTGACCTCACAGTGTCCTGGAACCAGCGGGCAGTTTTCTGCGCATCCAGGTAGGAGCCAGTGCAGAGGGTGTGTAGGAGGCTGGGAGCCTGATTTTCCCTCAGCTCTTCCTCGGGGTGGTGGAGGAAGCACAGCGTGTCATCCACCAGCTCCGGCCTCCTGCAGATGCACTCCAGCGCCACACGGACACGGGAGTCCTTTGCGGGCATCTCCCCCGCAGTGCCCAGCTCCAGGCGGAAGGCGTGCCCGCGGGGGGGCTGCAGGGGCAGGAGCAGGCGGTAGCGAGCATCCTCCTCACGGGGACTCCAGCCTTCGAAGGTGCTGCCCACCCTGATGACAGGCTGCAGCACCGGGAAGAAACTGCCAGAGAAATACATGTGGAAGACACGGAGGAGGTCGCCTGCCAGCTCCTCCATCACCCGGCTCCTGTAGGCCAGGTTCTGCACTGGCCACGGGATGCGCTTTGCAAAACTCCTGCCCAGAGCATCCTCAGAATCTACTTCATGTACTTCAACCTCCTCTTGTGTGTTGCTGCTGCAGCTTTGCTCTGCCCTCCTTCTGTCTGGCTCATAGCTTCTTCTCCTGAGCCACCAGCAGAGCCCGAAGAGCAGGAGCAGGACTCCAGCAACCGTCCAGAACTGCCAGTGCTGCAAGGGAGCAAAGAGCAGGGCACGCCAGGCAAAGCCGCTCTGCTCCAGCTCGTGCAGCAGCCGAGTCATCTCCTGGCCCAGCTGCTCCGCATGCTGCTGCATGCACTTGTGCGTGGCCTCATCCAGCTCCTCCCCAACCATCTGCACATTTTGTAGGATGGTTTGCAGCATGGTGAGGATTTTTGGGGCAGCCATAGCCTGCAGGAGGAGGGAGAGAAGGGGTTCAGTGGGGATGGAAGGGAGGGAGCTGGCAGCGGGGGGAGTGGGAATGGAGCCGCAGGGAGCTGGGGGCAGGTAGGAGAGGGGGTGAGGCAGCTGGGAGGCAGCAAGCCCTGCTCCCAGGCCCATCAGCAGCAGCACCGTGCCCTGCCTGAGCCGCTGCCACGAGCGGCTGGGCCCTGGATGCAGGGAGAGAACCCAGCCCTGGGACCCCGCATTTCTGCCCCGGCCCTATCCAGCCCAGCCTCCCTCCGCGTGCGCACTCACCGCTGGCCTAGGCCGTACTGGGGCAGCACTGCCCGCTGCTGCCCTTTATAGCTCCCCCCATTGTGACTCGTCTCAGTGATGTCACAGGCGCCAGAGCGCATCACAGGCACGCCCGCCAACCAGCCCCGGCCTTCGGCCCCACACAGGCCCAGCGACCCACAGCTGGTCCAGGCAGCCAAAGCCCTGACACCCCCAAGGTACGGACCCACCCGGCAGGACAGGGCTGCCAGGGCCTGTCTTTTCAGAACAGACAGAAGCCCCACCCAACCCTTTCCAAACGCCAGATTGGGTGACATGTCCCGTGGGTGCTTTCCTCTTTGACATCCCGTCCTGTGAGATGGGATCAGCTCCCTTGGTGCTGACCTCTGAGCTCGCGTTTGTGCTCTTGCTGCCTTCATGGCTGCGCCGGGTGGGTGACGGTGTATATCCTGGTGGCAGGATGGGCCCTCTGCATGGCAGGATCTCTGTCCCTGCTGTGCTAGTGCCGGAGGACGTTGCTTCCAAAGAGACGTTTCCCAGGGGTGATGACGGGGTGCGGGGGGAGTTGTCCCAGTGGGCAGCTCCCACTGCCGACAGAGCACTGTCTTCTCCGTGTCCAGCATGTCCCGTCGTGCAGCAGTAACTCCCTGGGGAGCGTCTGGGAGCGGCAGGTTCTCCACCGGGGCCCCGCTGAGCACAGGCAGGCACATCCGCAGTGCCTCTCGCTTGGTCCCGGCCCAGCCGGAGCGGCCAGGGAGCTTCTCGGCCCCTCTGAGTTCACCACCACCGTCGTGGCAGTGGGAAGAGAAAGCAGCGTGAAAATCTCCTTTGTGGCCGCCATAGTCTCCACTCTCTTTCCCTGTGGTGTGAAGTTGTCGTCTGCCGTCAGCCGTGAGCCTCACAAACACAGCTCTGTGCCTGAAGACCTTTCAGCGTCCGCAGATCAGCAGACTGCTGAGCGACCTCACAGCTGTACAATGTCGTGCAGTGCCTCGGCGTGGGCGGCGGGATCCGGTGCCACGTGCTGGAAGAGGTTGAGTGGTTTGGCCGTGTGGAAGTCCACGGGCCAGATTACGCTTTAGTTTGACCAGCCATGCTGGTGTTGCCCTTTTAACCCCAGCCAGCAAGCAAACACCACGCAGCCACTCACTCACCTTCCCCGTCGCCTGGTGGAGAAGAACGGGAGGAAAAGACAAGGAAACTCAGGGGTCGAGATAAGAACAATCGTATAATTGAACCTAAACGGGTGAAGCAGTGATATTAATAAAAATAACAATGTCATTAAACTAATGCTACCACTGCTACTCAGAGCATGTAATGAAAGCGGCGGAAAACAAAACACACGATACAGCTGCTCACCACCCGCAGACCGATGCCCAGCCAGGTCCCGAGTAGTCAGAGCCAGAGAGCGAGAGCCTGAGACAGATCGTACCAGAGTCCGAGCGAGCCCCACGAGCGAGAGCACGAACAAGAAAACCAACCAACCACCATGGCTCCCTGGCCCACCCCCAGCGTATATCCTGAGCGTGACGTTTTTATGGAACGAAGTACCCCTTTGGCCACTTTGGGTCAGCTGTCCGCACTGTGCCCCCTCCCAGCTCCTTGTAGCGAGAAAGCTGGGAACACAGGCCCAGCATCAGAAACTGGAAGAGGCCTTGCATCGGTACAAACACTCCTACTGGTAGGAGCCGGCGCTGTGCTCTCGCGCTGGGGCTCGGTTTGCGTATGGTTCCCAAGGAAGATGCTTCAGGCGCCCTTCGGCACACGGGCAACGTGCACAGCTGTGGAGGGTGACAAATGATTCCGACTGCCCCAACGCAGGAGCACGCACGGGCGGGGGAGCCTTAGTTACAGAACCAGTGAAACCAGAGCCGCCACGTCAGCTCTTCCGCAAAATGCGCCCGGACTCTGCGGCAGCTGAGGAGTCAGCGGCCTATGCCCGCGGTCCCCGACAAAGGGATGCACGGACACTCACAGGCGCAGCATTTGTTCAAACACAACATTTATGGTCGACTTTGCCTGGAGTAGAACTCCCGGCGGAATGGAAGGGGAGCGGGAGGTGGCTGTCCAGGTGGTAACAGGTTTCTCTGTCACGAGCCTCCTCGCAACAGACTCTTCAGCTGCATCGTGTCCCACTCCCCACAGGGTGCGTTTGCTGTGGAGGAAAGGTGTGGCAGCAATTCCCGCTGCTGCGTGAGCAGTGTCTTCTCTGTATCCTGCGTGCTCGGTTCTGCGGCGCCAGCTCTGGGCGTGAAGACCCCTTTCAGCGTCCATAGAACAGCAGGCTCGTGAGCCGGTTTTGCAGCTCATCGAACTCCGTCATCGCCCTGGCGTGGGCAGCCGGATCCTGCGCCAGGTGCTGGAAGAGGTTGGGCGGTTCGGCCGTTGGGAAGGCCGGGGGCAAGATTATCTCCTCGGGCACATGCTCATTGCCAAAGAAGAAGTGGTTGAGGCGTTTCTCCTTCAGGCAGTCGTCCAGGTACCGCATGATATCCTCCAGCCGCAGCATGAAATGCCTCCGGCGCCAGTCTGACAGGGGTGTGGTGGTCAGGAGGTGCATCACAGCCGTCTTGAAGGTGTAGGTGGAAAAGGCTGTGCCCTCCAGGATGCGGGCGCAGATCTGCAGGCATTTGAGGTGGAAGCTGTCACGTGGGGCCTGCCTGGCCACCACCCTGAAGAACTTTGCCTCTGCCACGACACAGCTCTGCGGCCACCTTGTGCTTGGGATCAAGCCGGGCTCTGCAGGCTGGCTGCTGAGGAAGATGTCCGAGACGCCTAGCTGTACCCCGAATATTATCTCAGCGAAGAGGCTTCTGCCGGAGGTGCTTATCAGCTGCATCTTGCAGGAGCGGCTGGAGGGCAGCAGGTTCATTTTGTAGAGACGCGACAGAGGCACCACCCCCCAGGCTGACCTCACAGTGTCCTGGAACCAGCGGGCAGTTTTCTGCGCATCCAGGTAGGAGCCAGTGCAGAGGGTGTGTAGGAGGCTGGGAGCCTGATTTTCCCTCAGCTCTTCCTCGGGGTGGTGGAGGAAGCACAGCGTGTCATCCACCAGCTCCGGCCTCCTGCAGATGCACTCCAGCTCCACACGGACACGGGAGTCCTTTGCGGGCATCTCCCCCGCAGTGCCCAGCTCCAGGCGGAAGGCGTGCCCGCGGGGGGGCTGCAGGGGCAGGAGCAGGCGGTAGCGAGCATCCTCCTCACGGGGACTCCAGCCTTCGAAGGTGCTGCCCACCCTGATGACAGGCTGCAGCACCGGGAAGAAACTGCCAGAGAAATACATGTGGAAGACACGGAGGAGGTCGCCTGCCAGCTCCTCCATCACCCGGCTCCTGTAGGCCAGGTTCTGCACTGGCCACGGGATGCGCTTTGCAAAACTCCTGCCCAGAGCATCCTCAGAATCTACTTCATGTACTTCAACCTCCTCTTGTGTGTTGCTGCTGCAGCTTTGCTCTGCCCTCCTTCTGTCTGGCTCATAGCTTCTTCTCCTGAGCCACCAGCAGAGCCCGAAGAGCAGGAGCAGGACTCCAGCAACCGTCCAGAACTGCCAGTGCTGCAAGGGAGCAAAGAGCAGGGCACGCCAGGCAAAGCCGCTCTGCTCCAGCTCGTGCAGCAGCCGAGTCATCTCCTGGCCCAGCTGCTCCGCATGCTGCTGCATGCACTTGTGCGTGGCCTCATCCAGCTCCTCCCCAACCATCTGCACATTTTGTAGGATGGTTTGCAGCATGGTGAGGATTTTTGGGGCAGCCATAGCCTGCAGGAGGAGGGAGAGAAGGGGTTCAGTGGGGATGGAAGGGAGGGAGCTGGCAGCGGGGGGAGTGGGAATGGAGCCGCAGGGAGCTGGGGGCAGGTAGGAGAGGGGGTGAGGCAGCTGGGAGGCAGCAAGCCCTGCTCCCAGGCCCATCAGCAGCAGCACCGTGCCCTGCCTGAGCCGCTGCCACGAGCGGCTGGGCCCTGGATGCAGGGAGAGAACCCAGCCCTGGGACCCCGCATTTCTGCCCCGGCCCTATCCAGCCCAGCCTCCCTCCGCGTGCGCACTCACCGCTGGCCTAGGCCGTACTGGGGCAGCACTGCCCGCTGCTGCCCTTTATACCTCCCCCCATTGTGACTCGTCTCAGTGATGTCACAGGCGCCAGAGCGCATCACAGGCACGCCCGCCAACCAGCCCCAGCCTTCGGCCCCACACAGGCCCAGCGACCCACAGCTGGTCCAGGCAGCCAAAGCCCTGACACCCCCAAGGTACGGACCCACCCGGCAGGACAGGGCTGCCAGGGCCTGTCTTTTCAGAACAGACAGAAGCCCCACCCAACCCTTTCCAAACGCCAGATTGGGTGACATGTCCCGTGGGTGCTTTCCTCTTTGACATCCCGTCCTGTGAGATGGGATCAGCTCCCTTGGTGCTGACCTCTGAGCTCGCGTTTGTGCTCTTGGTGCCTTCATGGCTGCGCCGGGTGGGTGACGGTGTATATCCTGGTGGCAGGATGGGCCCTCTGCATGGCAGGATCTCTGTCCCTGCTGTGCTAGTGCCGGAGGACGTTGCTTCCAAAGAGACGTTTCCCAGGGGTGATGACGGGGTGCGGGGGGAGTTGTCCCAGTGGGCAGCTCCCACTGCCGACAGAGCACTGTCTTCTCCGTGTCCAGCATGTCCCGTCGTGCAGCAGTAACTCCCTGGGGAGCGTCTGGGAGCGGCAGGTTCTCCACCGGGGCCCCGCTGAGCACAGGCAGGCACATCCGCAGTGCCTCTCGCTTGGTCCCGGCCCAGCCGGAGCGGCCAGGGAGCTTCTCGGCCCCTCTGAGTTCACCACCACCGTCGTGGCAGTGGGAAGAGAAAGCAGCGTGAAAATCTCCTTTGTGGCCGCCATAGTCTCCACTCTCTTTCCCTGTGGTGTGAAGTTGTCGTCTGCCGTCAGCCGTGAGCCTCACAAACACAGCTCTGTGCCTGAAGACCTTTCAGCGTCCGCAGATCAGCAGACTGCTGAGCGACCTCACAGCTGTACAATGTCGTGCAGTGCCTCGGCGTGGGCGGCGGGATCCGGTGCCACGTGCTGGAAGAGGTTGAGTGGTTTGGCCGTGTGGAAGTCCACGGGCCAGATTACGCTTTAGTTTGACCAGCCATGCTGGTGTTGCCCTTTTAACCCCAGCCAGCAAGCAAACACCACGCAGCCACTCACTCACCTTCCCCGTCGCCTGGTGGAGAAGAACGGGAGGAAAAGACAAGGAAACTCAGGGGTCGAGATAAGAACAATCGTATAATTGAACCTAAACGGGTGAAGCAGTGATATTAATAAAAATAACAATGTCATTAAACTAATGCTACCACTGCTACTCAGAGCATGTAATGAAAGCGGCGGAAAACAAAACACACGATACAGCTGCTCACCACCCGCAGACCGATGCCCAGCCAGGTCCCGAGTAGTCAGAGCCAGAGAGCGAGAGCCTGAGACAGATCGTACCAGAGTCCGAGCGAGCCCCACGAGCGAGAGCACGAACAAGAAAACCAACCAACCACCACGGCTCCCTGGCCCACCCCCAGCGTATATCCTGAGCGTGACGTTTTTATGGAACGAAGTACCCCTTTGGCCACTTTGGGTCAGCTGTCCGCACTGTGCCCCCTCCCAGCTCCTTGTAGCGAGAAAGCTGGGAACACAGGCCCAGCATCAGAAACTGGAAGAGGCCTTGCATCGGTACAAACACTCCTACTGGTAGGAGCCGGCGCTGTGCTCTCGCGCTGGGGCTCGGTTTGCGTATGGTTCCCAAGGAAGATGCTTCAGGCGCCCTTCGGCACACGGGCAACGTGCACAGCTGTGGAGGGTGACAAATGATTCCGACTGCCCCAACGCAGGAGCACGCACGGGCGGGGGAGCCTTAGTTACAGAACCAGTGAAACCAGAGCCGCCACGTCAGCTCTTCCGCAAAATGCGCCCGGACTCTGCGGCAGCTGAGGAGTCAGCGGCCTATGCCCGCGGTCCCCGACAAAGGGATGCACGGACACTCACAGGCGCAGCATTTGTTCAAACACAACATTTATGGTCGACTTTGCCTGGAGTAGAACTCCTGGCGGAATGGAAGGGGAGCGGGAGGTGGCTGTCCAGGTGGTAACAGGTTTCTCTGTCACGAGCCTCCTCGCAACAGACTCTTCAGCTGCATCGTGTCCCACTCCCCACAGGGTGCGTTTGCTGTGGAGGAAAGGTGTGGCAGCAATTCCCGCTGCTGCGTGAGCAGTGTCTTCTCTGTATCCTGCGTGCTCGGTTCTGCGGCGCCAGCTCTGGGCGTGAAGACCCCTTTCAGCGTCCATAGAACAGCAGGCTCGTGAGCCGGTTTTGCAGCTCATCGAACTCCGTCATCGCCCTGGCGTGGGCAGCCGGATCCTGCGCCAGGTGCTGGAAGAGGTTGGGCGGTTCGGCCGTTGGGAAGGCCGGGGGCAAGATTATCTCCTCGGGCACATGCTCATTGCCAAAGAAGAAGTGGTTGAGGCGTTTCTCCTTCAGGCAGTCGTCCAGGTACCGCATGATATCCTCCAGCCGCAGCATGAAATGCCTCCGGCGCCAGTCTGACAGGGGTGTGGTGGTCAGGAGGTGCATCACAGCCGTCTTGAAGGTGTAGGTGGAAAAGGCTGTGCCCTCCAGGATGCGGGCGCAGATCTGCAGGCATTTGAGGTGGAAGCTGTCACGTGGGGCCTGCCTGGCCACCACCCTGAAGAACTTTGCCTCTGCCACGACACAGCTCTGCGGCCACCTTGTGCTTGGGATCAAGCCGGGCTCTGCAGGCTGGCTGCTGAGGAAGATGTCCGAGACGCCTAGCTGTACCCCGAATATTATCTTAGCGAAGAGGCTTCTGCCGGAGGTGCTTATCAGCTGCATCTTGCAGGAGCGGCTGGAGGGCAGCAGGTTCATTTTGTAGAGACGCGACAGAGGCACCACCCCCCAGGCTGACCTCACAGTGTCCTGGAACCAGCGGGCAGTTTTCTGCGCATCCAGGTAGGAGCCAGTGCAGAGGGTGTGTAGGAGGCTGGGAGCCTGATTTTCCCTCAGCTCTTCCTCGGGGTGGTGGAGGAAGCACAGCGTGTCATCCACCAGCTCCGGCCTCCTGCAGATGCACTCCAGCGCCACACGGACACGGGAGTCCTTTGCGGGCATCTCCCCCGCAGTGCCCAGCTCCAGGCGGAAGGCGTGCCCGCGGGGGGGCTGCAGGGGCAGGAGCAGGCGGTAGCGAGCATCCTCCTCACGGGGACTCCAGCCTTCGAAGGTGCTGCCCACCCTGATGACAGGCTGCAGCACCGGGAAGAAACTGCCAGAGAAATACAGGTGGAAGACACGGAGGAGGTCGCCTGCCAGCTCCTCCATCACCCGGCTCCTGTAGGCCAGGTTCTGCACTGGCCACGGGATGCGCTTTGCAAAACTCCTGCCCAGAGCATCCTCAGAATCTACTTCATGTACTTCAACCTCCTCTTGTGTGTTGCTGCTGCAGCTTTGCTCTGCCCTCCTTCTGTCTGGCTCATAGCTTCTTCTCCTGAGCCACCAGCAGAGCCCGAAGAGCAGGAGCAGGACTCCAGCAACCGTCCAGAACTGCCAGTGCTGCAAGGGAGCAAAGAGCAGGGCACGCCAGGCAAAGCCGCTCTGCTCCAGCTCGTGCAGCAGCCGAGTCATCTCCTGGCCCAGCTGCTCCGCATGCTGCTGCATGCACTTGTGCGTGGCCTCATCCAGCTCCTCCCCAACCATCTGCACATTTTGTAGGATGGTTTGCAGCATGGTGAGGATTTTTGGGGCAGCCATAGCCTGCAGGAGGAGGGAGAGAAGGGGTTCAGTGGGGATGGAAGGGAGGGAGCTGGCAGCGGGGGGAGTGGGAATGGAGCCGCAGGGAGCTGGGGGCAGGTAGGAGAGGGGGTGAGGCAGCTGGGAGGCAGCAAGCCCTGCTCCCAGGCCCATCAGCAGCAGCACCGTGCCCTGCCTGAGCCGCTGCCACGAGCGGCTGGGCCCTGGATGCAGGGAGAGAACCCAGCCCCGGGACCCCGCATTTCTGCCCCGGCCCTATCCAGCCCAGCCTCCCTCCGCGTGCGCACTCACCGCTGGCCTAGGCCGTACTGGGGCAGCACTGCCCGCTGCTGCCCTTTATACCTCCCCCCATTGTGACTCGTCTCAGTGATGTCACAGGCGCCAGAGCGCATCACAGGCACGCCCGCCAACCAGCCCCGGCCTTCGGCCCCACACAGGCCCAGCGACCCACAGCTGGTCCAGGCAGCCAAAGCCCTGACACCCCCAAGGTACGGACCCACCCGGCAGGACAGGGCTGCCAGGGCCTGTCTTTTCAGAACAGACAGAAGCCCCACCCAACCCTTTCCAAACGCCAGATTGGGTGACATGTCCCGTGGGTGCTTTCCTCTTTGACATCCCGTCCTGTGAGATGGGATCAGCTCCCTTGGTGCTGACCTCTGAGCTCGCGTTTGTGCTCTTGCTGCCTTCATGGCTGCGCCGGGTGGGTGACGGTGTATATCCTGGTGGCAGGATGGGCCCTCTGCATGGCAGGATCTCTGTCCCTGCTGTGCTAGTGCCGGAGGACGTTGCTTCCAAAGAGACGTTTCCCAGGGGTGATGACGGGGTGCGGGGGGAGTTGTCCCAGTGGGCAGCTCCCACTGCCGACAGAGCACTGTCTTCTCCGTGTCCAGCATGTCCCGTCGTGCAGCAGTAACTCCCTGGGGAGCGTCTGGGAGCGGCAGGTTCTCCACCGGGGCCCCGCTGAGCACAGGCAGGCACATCCGCAGTGCCTCTCGCTTGGTCCCGGCCCAGCCGGAGCGGCCAGGGAGCTTCTCGGCCCCTCTGAGTTCACCACCACCGTCGTGGCAGTGGGAAGAGAAAGCAGCGTGAAAATCTCCTTTGTGGCCGCCATAGTCTCCACTCTCTTTCCCTGTGGTGTGAAGTTGTCGTCTGCCGTCAGCCGTGAGCCTCACAAACACAGCTCTGTGCCTGAAGACCTTTCAGCGTCCGCAGATCAGCAGACTGCTGAGCGACCTCACAGCTGTACAATGTCGTGCAGTGCCTCGGCGTGGGCGGCGGGATCCGGTGCCACGTGCTGGAAGAGGTTGAGTGGTTTGGCCGTGTGGAAGTCCACGGGCCAGATTACGCTTTAGTTTGACCAGCCATGCTGGTGTTGCCCTTTTAACCCCAGCCAGCAAGCAAACACCACGCAGCCACTCACTCACCTTCCCCGTCGCCTGGTGGAGAAGAACGGGAGGAAAAGGCAAGGAAACTCAGGGGTCGAGATAAGAACAATCGTATAATTGAACCTAAACGGGTGAAGCAGTGATATTAATAAAAATAACAATGTCATTAAACTAATGCTACCACTGCTACTCAGAGCATGTAATGAAAGCGGCGGAAAACAAAACACACGATACAGCTGCTCACCACCCGCAGACCGATGCCCAGCCAGGTCCCGAGTAGTCAGAGCCAGAGAGCGAGAGCCTGAGACAGATCGTACCAGAGTCCGAGCGAGCCCCACGAGCGAGAGCACAAACAAGAAAACCAACCAACCACCACGGCTCCCTGGCCCACCCCCAGCGTATATCCTGAGCGTGACGTTTTTATGGAACGAAGTACCCCTTTGGCCACTTTGGGTCAGCTGTCCGCACTGTGCCCCCTCCCAGCTCCTTGTAGCGAGAAAGCTGGGAACACAGGCCCAGCATCAGAAACTGGAAGAGGCCTTGCATCGGTACAAACACTCCTACTGGTAGGAGCCGGCGCTGTGCTCTCGCGCTGGGGCTCGGTTTGCGTATGGTTCCCAAGGAAGATGCTTCAGGCGCCCTTCGGCACACGGGCAACGTGCACAGCTGTGGAGGGTGACAAATGATTCCGACTGCCCCAACGCAGGAGCACGCACGGGCGGGGGAGCCTTAGTTACAGAACCAGTGAAACCAGAGCCGCCACGTCAGCTCTTCCGCAAAATGCGCCCGGACTCTGCGGCAGCTGAGGAGTCAGCGGCCTATGCCCGCGGTCCCCGACAAAGGGATGCACGGACACTCACAGGCGCAGCATTTGTTCAAACACAACATTTATGGTCGACTTTGCCTGGAGTAGAACTCCCGGCGGAATGGAAGGGGAGCGGGAGGTGGCTGTCCAGGTGGTAACAGGTTTCTCTGTCACGAGCCTCCTCGCAACAGACTCTTCAGCTGCATCGTGTCCCACTCCCCACAGGGTGCGTTTGCTGTGGAGGAAAGGTGTGGCAGCAATTCCCGCTGCTGCGTGAGCAGTGTCTTCTCTGTATCCTGCGTGCTCGGTTCTGCGGCGCCAGCTCTGGGCGTGAAGACCCCTTTCAGCGTCCATAGAACAGCAGGCTCGTGAGCCGGTTTTGCAGCTCATCGAACTCCGTCATCGCCCTGGCGTGGGCAGCCGGATCCTGCGCCAGGTGCTGGAAGAGGTTGGGCGGTTCGGCCGTTGGGAAGGCCGGGGGCAAGATTATCTCCTCGGGCACATGCTCATTGCCAAAGAAGAAGTGGTTGAGGCGTTTCTCCTTCAGGCAGTCGTCCAGGTACCGCATGATATCCTCCAGCCGCAGCATGAAATGCCTCCGGCGCCAGTCTGACAGGGGTGTGGTGGTCAGGAGGTGCATCACAGCCGTCTTGAAGGTGTAGGTGGAAAAGGCTGTGCCCTCCAGGATGCGGGCGCAGATCTGCAGGCATTTGAGGTGGAAGCTGTCACGTGGGGCCTGCCTGGCCATCACCCTGAAGAACTTTGCCTCTGCCACGACACAGCTCTGCGGCCACCTTGTGCTTGGGATCAAGCCGGGCTCTGCAGGCTGGCTGCTGAGGAAGATGTCCGAGACGCCTAGCTGTACCCCGAATATTATCTCAGCGAAGAGGCTTCTGCCGGAGGTGCTTATCAGCTGCATCTTGCAGGAGCGGCTGGAGGGCAGCAGGTTCATTTTGTAGAGACGCGACAGAGGCACCACCCCCCAGGCTGACCTCACAGTGTCCTGGAACCAGCGGGCAGTTTTCTGCGCATCCAGGTAGGAGCCAGTGCAGAGGGTGTGTAGGAGGCTGGGAGCCTGATTTTCCCTCAGCTCTTCCTCGGGGTGGTGGAGGAAGCACAGCGTGTCATCCACCAGCTCCGGCCTCCTGCAGATGCACTCCAGCGCCACACGGACACGGGAGTCCTTTGCGGGCATCTCCCCCGCAGTGCCCAGCTCCAGGCGGAAGGCGTGCCCGCGGGGGGGCTGCAGGGGCAGGAGCAGGCGGTAGCGAGCATCCTCCTCACGGGGACTCCAGCCTTCGAAGGTGCTGCCCACCCTGATGACAGGCTGCAGCACCGGGAAGAAACTGCCAGAGAAATACATGTGGAAGACACGGAGGAGGTCGCCTGCCAGCTCCTCCATCACCCGGCTCCTGTAGGCCAGGTTCTGCACTGGCCACGGGATGCGCTTTGCAAAACTCCTGCCCAGAGCATCCTCAGAATCTACTTCATGTACTTCAACCTCCTCTTGTGTGTTGCTGCTGCAGCTTTGCTCTGCCCTCCTTCTGTCTGGCTCATAGCTTCTTCTCCTGAGCCACCAGCAGAGCCCGAAGAGCAGGAGCAGGACTCCAGCAACCGTCCAGAACTGCCAGTGCTGCAAGGGAGCAAAGAGCAGGGCACGCCAGGCAAAGCCGCTCTGCTCCAGCTCGTGCAGCAGCCGAGTCATCTCCTGGCCCAGCTGCTCCGCATGCTGCTGCATGCACTTGTGCGTGGCCTCATCCAGCTCCTCCCCAACCATCTGCACATTTTGTAGGATGGTTTGCAGCATGGTGAGGATTTTTGGGGCAGCCATAGCCTGCAGGAGGAGGGAGAGAAGGGGTTCAGTGGGGATGGAAGGGAGGGAGCTGGCAGCGGGGGGAGTGGGAATGGAGCCGCAGGGAGCTGGGGGCAGGTAGGAGAGGGGGTGAGGCAGCTGGGAGGCAGCAAGCCCTGCTCCCAGGCCCATCAGCAGCAGCACCGTGCCCTGCCTGAGCCGCTGCCACGAGCGGCTGGGCCCTGGATGCAGGGAGAGAACCCAGCCCCGGGACCCCGCATTTCTGCCCCGGCCCTATCCAGCCCAGCCTCCCTCCGCGTGCGCACTCACCGCTGGCCTAGGCCGTACTGGGGCAGCACTGCCCGCTGCTGCCCTTTATACCTCCCCCCATTGTGACTCGTCTCAGTGATGTCACAGGCGCCAGAGCGCATCACAGGCACGCCCGCCAACCAGCCCCGGCCTTCGGCCCCACACAGGCCCAGCGACCCACAGCTGGTCCAGGCAGCCAAAACCCTGACACCCCCAAGGTACGGACCCACCCGGCAGGACAGGGCTGCCAGGGCCTGTCTTTTCAGAACAGACAGAAGCCCCACCCAACCCTTTCCAAACGCCAGATTGGGTGACATGTCCCGTGGGTGCTTTCCTCTTTGAGATCCCGTCCTGTGAGATGGGATCAGCTCCCTTGGTGCTGACCTCTGAGCTCGCGTTTGTGCTCTTGGTGCCTTCATGGCTGCGCCGGGTGGGTGACGGTGTATATCCTGGTGGCAGGATGGGCCCTCTGCATGGCAGGATCTCTGTCCCTGCTGTGCTAGTGCCGGAGGACGTTGCTTCCAAAGAGACGTTTCCCAGGGGTGATGACGGGGTGCGGGGGGAGTTGTCCCAGTGGGCAGCTCCCACTGCCGACAGAGCACTGTCTTCTCCGTGTCCAGCATGTCCCGTCGTGCAGCAGTAACTCCCTGGGGAGCGTCTGGGAGCGGCAGGTTCTCCACCGGGGCCCCGCTGAGCACAGGCAGGCACATCCGCAGTGCCTCTCGCTTGGTCCCGGCCCAGCCGGAGCGGCCAGGGAGCTTCTCGGCCCCTCTGAGTTCACCACCACCGTCGTGGCAGTGGGAAGAGAAAGCAGCGTGAAAATCTCCTTTGTGGCCGCCATAGTCTCCACTCTCTTTCCCTGTGGTGTGAAGTTGTCGTCTGCCGTCAGCCGTGAGCCTCACAAACACAGCTCTGTGCCTGAAGACCTTTCAGCGTCCGCAGATCAGCAGACTGCTGAGCGACCTCACAGCTGTACAATGTCGTGCAGTGCCTCGGCGTGGGCGGCGGGATCCGGTGCCACGTGCTGGAAGAGGTTGAGTGGTTTGGCCGTGTGGAAGTCCACGGGCCAGATTACGCTTTAGTTTGACCAGCCATGCTGGTGTTGCCCTTTTAACCCCAGCCAGCAAGCAAACACCACGCAGCCACTCACTCACCTTCCCCGTCGCCTGGTGGAGAAGAACGGGAGGAAAAGACAAGGAAACTCAGGGGTCGAGATAAGAACAATCGTATAATTGAACCTAAACGGGTGAAGCAGTGATATTAATAAAAATAACAATGTCATTAAACTAATGCTACCACTGCTACTCAGAGCATGTAATGAAAGCGGCGGAAAACAAAACACATGATACAGCTGCTCATCACCCGCAGACCGATGCCCAGCCAGGTCCCGAGTAGTCAGAGCCAGAGAGCGAGAGCCTGAGACAGATCGTACCAGAGTCCGAGCGAGCCCCACGAGCGAGAGCACAAACAAGAAAACCAACCAACCACCATGGCTCCCTGGCCCACCCCCAGCGTATATCCTGAGCGTGACGTTTTTATGGAACGAAGTACCCCTTTGGCCACTTTGGGTCAGCTGTCCGCACTGTGCCCCCTCCCAGCTCCTTGTAGCGAGAAAGCTGGGAACACAGGCCCAGCATCAGAAACTGGAAGAGGCCTTGCATCGGTACAAACACTCCTACTGGTAGGAGCCGGCGCTGTGCTCTCGCGCTGGGGCTCGGTTTGCGTATGGTTCCCAAGGAAGATGCTTCAGGCGCCCTTCGGCACACGGGCAACGTGCACAGCTGTGGAGGGTGACAAATGATTCCGACTGCCCCAACGCAGGAGCACGCACGGGCGGGGGAGCCTTAGTTACAGAACCAGTGAAACCAGAGCCGCCACGTCAGCTCTTCCGCAAAATGCGCCCGGACTCTGCGGCAGCTGAGGAGTCAGCGGCCTATGCCCGCGGTCCCCGACAAAGGGATGCACGGACACTCACAGGCGCAGCATTTGTTCAAACACAACATTTATGGTCGACTTTGCCTGGAGTAGAACTCCCGGCGGAATGGAAGGGGAGCGGGAGGTGGCTGTCCAGGTGGTAACAGGTTTCTCTGTCACGAGCCTCCTCGCAACAGACTCTTCAGCTGCATCGTGTCCCACTCCCCACAGGGTGCGTTTGCTGTGGAGGAAAGGTGTGGCAGCAATTCCCGCTGCTGCGTGAGCAGTGTCTTCTCTGTATCCTGCGTGCTCGGTTCTGCGGCGCCAGCTCTGGGCGTGAAGACCCCTTTCAGCGTCCATAGAACAGCAGGCTCGTGAGCCGGTTTTGCAGCTCATCGAACTCCGTCATCGCCCTGGCGTGGGCAGCCGGATCCTGCGCCAGGTGCTGGAAGAGGTTGGGCGGTTCGGCCGTTGGGAAGGCCGGGGGCAAGATTATCTCCTCGGGCACATGCTCATTGCCAAAGAAGAAGTGGTTGAGGCGTTTCTCCTTCAGGCAGTCGTCCAGGTACCGCATGATATCCTCCAGCCGCAGCATGAAATGCCTCCGGCGCCAGTCTGACAGGGGTGTGGTGGTCAGGAGGTGCATCACAGCCGTCTTGAAGGTGTAGGTGGAAAAGGCTGTGCCCTCCAGGATGCGGGCGCAGATCTGCAGGCATTTGAGGTGGAAGCTGTCACGTGGGGCCTGCCTGGCCACCACCCTGAAGAACTTTGCCTCTGCCACGACACAGCTCTGCGGCCACCTTGTGCTTGGGATCAAGCCGGGCTCTGCAGGCTGGCTGCTGAGGAAGATGTCCGAGACGCCTAGCTGTACCCCGAATATTATCTCAGCGAAGAGGCTTCTGCCGGAGGTGCTTATCAGCTGCATCTTGCAGGAGCGGCTGGAGGGCAGCAGGTTCATTTTGTAGAGACGCGACAGAGGCACCACCCCCCAGGCTGACCTCACAGTGTCCTGGAACCAGCGGGCAGTTTTCTGCGCATCCAGGTAGGAGCCAGTGCAGAGGGTGTGTAGGAGGCTGGGAGCCTGATTTTCCCTCAGCTCTTCCTCGGGGTGGTGGAGGAAGCACAGCGTGTCATCCACCAGCTCCGGCCTCCTGCAGATGCACTCCAGCGCCACACGGACACGGGAGTCCTTTGCGGGCATCTCCCCCGCAGTGCCCAGCTCCAGGCGGAAGGCGTGCCCGCGGGGGGGCTGCAGGGGCAGGAGCAGGCGGTAGCGAGCATCCTCCTCACGGGGACTCCAGCCTTCGAAGGTGCTGCCCACCCTGATGACAGGCTGCAGCACCGGGAAGAAACTGCCAGAGAAATACATGTGGAAGACACGGAGGAGGTCGCCTGCCAGCTCCTCCATCACCCGGCTCCTGTAGGCCAGGTTCTGCACTGGCCACGGGATGCGCTTTGCAAAACTCCTGCCCAGAGCATCCTCAGAATCTACTTCATGTACTTCAACCTCCTCTTGTGTGTTGCTGCTGCAGCTTTGCTCTGCCCTCCTTCTGTCTGGCTCATAGCTTCTTCTCCTGAGCCACCAGCAGAGCCCGAAGAGCAGGAGCAGGACTCCAGCAACCGTCCAGAACTGCCAGTGCTGCAAGGGAGCAAAGAGCAGGGCACGCCAGGCAAAGCCGCTCTGCTCCAGCTCGTGCAGCAGCCGAGTCATCTCCTGGCCCAGCTGCTCCGCATGCTGCTGCATGCACTTGTGCGTGGCCTCATCCAGCTCCTCCCCAACCATCTGCACATTTTGTAGGATGGTTTGCAGCATGGTGAGGATTTTTGGGGCAGCCATAGCCTGCAGGAGGAGGGAGAGAAGGGGTTCAGTGGGGATGGAAGGGAGGGAGCTGGCAGCGGGGGGAGTGGGAATGGAGCCGCAGGGAGCTGGGGGCAGGTAGGAGAGGGGGTGAGGCAGCTGGGAGGCAGCAAGCCCTGCTCCCAGGCCCATCAGCAGCAGCACCGTGCCCTGCCTGAGCCGCTGCCACGAGCGGCTGGGCCCTGGATGCAGGGAGAGAACCCAGCCCCGGGACCCCGCATTTCTGCCCCGGCCCTATCCAGCCCAGCCTCCCTCCGCGTGCGCACTCACCGCTGGCCTAGGCCGTACTGGGGCAGCACTGCCCGCTGCTGCCCTTTATACCTCCCCCCATTGTGACTCGTCTCAGTGATGTCACAGGCGCCAGAGCGCATCACAGGCACGCCCGCCAACCAGCCCCGGCCTTCGGCCCCACACAGGCTCAGCGACCCACAGCTGGTCCAGGCAGCCAAAGCCCTGACACCCCCAAGGTACGGACCCACCCGGCAGGACAGGGCTGCCAGGGCCTGTCTTTTCAGAACAGACAGAAGCCCCACCCAACCCTTTCCAAACGCCAGATTGGGTGACATGTCCCGTGGGTGCTTTCCTCTTTGACATCCCGTCCTGTGAGATGGGATCAGCTCCCTTGGTGCTGACCTCTGAGCTCGCGTTGGTGCTCTTGGTGCCTTCATGGCTGCGCCGGGTGGGTGACGGTGTATATCCTGGTGGCAGGATGGGCCCTCTGCATGGCAGGATCTCTGTCCCTGCTGTGCTAGTGCCGGAGGACGTTGCTTCCAAAGAGACGTTTCCCAGGGGTGATGACGGGGTGCGGGGGGAGTTGTCCCAGTGGGCAGCTCCCACTGCCGACAGAGCACTGTCTTCTCCGTGTCCAGCATGTCCCGTCGTGCAGCAGTAACTCCCTGGGGAGCGTCTGGGAGCGGCAGGTTCTCCACCGGGGCCCCGCTGAGCACAGGCAGGCACATCCGCAGTGCCTCTCGCTTGGTCCCGGCCCAGCCGGAGCGGCCAGGGAGCTTCTCGGCCCCTCTGAGTTCACCACCACCGTCGTGGCAGTGGGAAGAGAAAGCAGCGTGAAAATCTCCTTTGTGGCCGCCATAGTCTCCACTCTCTTTCCCTGTGGTGTGAAGTTGTCGTCTGCCGTCAGCCGTGAGCCTCACAAACACAGCTCTGTGCCTGAAGACCTTTCAGCGTCCGCAGATCAGCAGACTGCTGAGCGACCTCACAGCTGTACAATGTCGTGCAGTGCCTCGGCGTGGGCGGCGGGATCCGGTGCCACGTGCTGGAAGAGGTTGAGTGGTTTGGCCGTGTGGAAGTCCACGGGCCAGATTACGCTTTAGTTTGACCAGCCATGCTGGTGTTGCCGTTTTAACCCCAGCCAGCAAGCAAACACCACGCAGCCACTCACTCACCTTCCCCGTCGCCTGGTGGAGAAGAACGGGAGGAAAAGACAAGGAAACTCATGGGTCGAGATAAGAACAATCGTATAATTGAACCTAAACGGGTGAAGCAGTGATATTAATAAAAATAACAATGTCATTAAACTAATGCTACCACTGCTACTCAGAGCATGTAATGAAAGCGGCGGAAAACAAAACACATGATACAGCTGCTCACCACCCGCAGACCGATGCCCAGCCAGGTCCCGAGTAGTCAGAGCCAGAGAGCGAGAGCCTGAGACAGATCGTACCAGAGTCCGAGCGAGCCCCACGAGCGAGAGCACAAACAAGAAAACCAACCAACCACCATGGCTCCCTGGCCCACCCCCAGCGTATATCCTGAGCGTGACGTTTTTATGGAACGAAGTACCCCTTTGGCCACTTTGGGTCAGCTGTCCGCACTGTGCCCCCTCCCAGCTCCTTGTAGCGAGAAAGCTGGGAACACAGGCCCAGCATCAGAAACTGGAAGAGGCCTTGCATCGGTACAAACACTCCTACTGGTAGGAGCCGGCGCTGTGCTCTCGCGCTGGGGCTCGGTTTGCGTATGGTTCCCAAGGAAGATGCTTCAGGCGCCCTTCGGCACACGGGCAACGTGCACAGCTGTGGAGGGTGACAAATGATTCCGACTGCCCCAACGCAGGAGCACGCACGGGCGGGGGAGCCTTAGTTACAGAACCAGTGAAACCAGAGCCGCCACGTCAGCTCTTCCGCAAAATGCACCCGGACTCTGCGGCAGCTGAGGAGTCAGCGGCCTATGCCCGCGGTCCCCGACAAAGGGATGCACGGACACTCACAGGCGCAGCATTTGTTCAAACACAACATTTATGGTCGACTTTGCCTGGAGTAGAACTCCCGGCGGAATGGAAGGGGAGCGGGAGGTGGCTGTCCAGGTGGTAACAGGTTTCTCTGTCACGAGCCTCCTCGCAACAGACTCTTCAGCTGCATCATGTCCCACTCCCCACAGGGTGCGTTTGCTGTGGAGGAAAGGTGTGGCAGCAATTCCCGCTGCTGCGTGAGCAGTGTCTTCTCTGTATCCTGCGTGCTCGGTTCTGCGGCGCCAGCTCTGGGCGTGAAGACCCCTTTCAGCGTCCATAGAACAGCAGGCTCGTGAGCCGGTTTTGCAGCTCATCGAACTCCGTCATCGCCCTGGCGTGGGCAGCCGGATCCTGCGCCAGGTGCTGGAAGAGGTTGGGCGGTTCGGCCGTTGGGAAGGCCGGGGGCAAGATTATCTCCTCGGGCACATGCTCATTGCCAAAGAAGAAGTGGTTGAGGCGTTTCTCCTTCAGGCAGTCGTCCAGGTACCGCATGATATCCTCCAGCCGCAGCATGAAATGCCTCCGGCGCCAGTCTGACAGGGGTGTGGTGGTCAGGAGGTGCATCACAGCCGTCTTGAAGGTGTAGGTGGAAAAGGCTGTGCCCTCCAGGATGCGGGCGCAGATCTGCAGGCATTTGAGGTGGAAGCTGTCACGTGGGGCCTGCCTGGCCACCACCCTGAAGAACTTTGCCTCTGCCACGACACAGCTCTGCGGCCACCTTGTGCTTGGGATCAAGCCGGGCTCTGCAGGCTGGCTGCTGAGGAAGATGTCCGAGACGCCTAGCTGTACCCCGAATATTATCTCAGCGAAGAGGCTTCTGCCGGAGGTGCTTATCAGCTGCATCTTGCAGGAGCGGCTGGAGGGCAGCAGGTTCATTTTGTAGAGACGCGACAGAGGCACCACCCCCCAGGCTGACCTCACAGTGTCCTGGAACCAGCGGGCAGTTTTCTGCGCATCCAGGTAGGAGCCAGTGCAGAGGGTGTGTAGGAGGCTGGGAGCCTGATTTTCCCTCAGCTCTTCCTCGGGGTGGTGGAGGAAGCACAGCGTGTCATCCACCAGCTCCGGCCTCCTGCAGATGCACTCCAGCGCCACACGGACACGGGAGTCCTTTGCGGGCATCTCCCCCGCAGTGCCCAGCTCCAGGCGGAAGGCGTGCCCGCGGGGGGGCTGCAGGGGCAGGAGCAGGCGGTAGCGAGCATCCTCCTCACGGGGACTCCAGCCTTCGAAGGTGCTGCCCACCCTGATGACAGGCTGCAGCACCGGGAAGAAACTGCCAGAGAAATACATGTGGAAGACACGGAGGAGGTCGCCTGCCAGCTCCTCCATCACCCGGCTCCTGTAGGCCAGGTTCTGCACTGGCCACGGGATGCGCTTTGCAAAACTCCTGCCCAGAGCATCCTCAGAATCTACTTCATGTACTTCAACCTCCTCTTGTGTGTTGCTGCTGCAGCTTTGCTCTGCCCTCCTTCTGTCTGGCTCATAGCTTCTTCTCCTGAGCCACCAGCAGAGCCCGAAGAGCAGGAGCAGGACTCCAGCAACCGTCCAGAACTGCCAGTGCTGCAAGGGAGCAAAGAGCAGGGCACGCCAGGCAAAGCCGCTCTGCTCCAGCTCGTGCAGCAGCCGAGTCATCTCCTGGCCCAGCTGCTC
The DNA here is from genome assembly GCA_027574665.1 of Rhynochetos jubatus. Lineage (NCBI taxonomy): Eukaryota > Metazoa > Chordata > Aves > Eurypygiformes > Rhynochetidae > Rhynochetos > Rhynochetos jubatus. The sequence continues at coordinate 142,990,548 of CM050648.1, read as the reverse complement.
CGCATGCTGCTGCATGCACTTGTGCGTGGCCTCATCCAGCTCCTCCCCAACCATCTGCACATTTTGTAGGATGGTTTGCAGCATGGTGAGGATTTTTGGGGCAGCCATAGCCTGCAGGAGGAGGGAGAGAAGGGGTTCAGTGGGGATGGAAGGGAGGGAGCTGGCAGCGGGGGGAGTGGGAATGGAGCCGCAGGGAGCTGGGGGCAGGTAGGAGAGGGGGTGAGGCAGCTGGGAGGCAGCAAGCCCTGCTCCCAGGCCCATCAGCAGCAGCACCGTGCCCTGCCTGAGCCGCTGCCACGAGCGGCTGGGCCCTGGATGCAGGGAGAGAACCCAGCCCCGGGACCCCGCATTTCTGCCCCGGCCCTATCCAGCCCAGCCTCCCTCCGCGTGCGCACTCACCGCTGGCCTAGGCCGTACTGGGGCAGCACTGCCCGCTGCTGCCCTTTATACCTCCCCCCATTGTGACTCGTCTCAGTGATGTCACAGGCGCCAGAGCGCATCACAGGCACGCCCGCCAACCAGCCCCGGCCTTCGGCCCCACACAGGCTCAGCGACCCACAGCTGGTCCAGGCAGCCAAAGCCCTGACACCCCCAAGGTACGGACCCACCCGGCAGGACAGGGCTGCCAGGGCCTGTCTTTTCAGAACAGACAGAAGCCCCACCCAACCCTTTCCAAACGCCAGATTGGGTGACATGTCCCGTGGGTGCTTTCCTCTTTGAGATCCCGTCCTGTGAGATGGGATCAGCTCCCTTGGTGCTGACCTCTGAGCTCGCGTTGGTGCTCTTGGTGCCTTCATGGCTGCGCCGGGTGGGTGACGGTGTATATCCTGGTGGCAGGATGGGCCCTCTGCATGGCAGGATCTCTGTCCCTGCTGTGCTAGTGCCGGAGGACGTTGCTTCCAAAGAGACGTTTCCCAGGGGTGATGACGGGGTGCGGGGGGAGTTGTCCCAGTGGGCAGCTCCCACTGCCGACAGAGCACTGTCTTCTCCGTGTCCAGCATGTCCCGTCGTGCAGCAGTAACTCCCTGGGGAGCGTCTGGGAGCGGCAGGTTCTCCACCGGGGCCCCGCTGAGCACAGGCAGGCACATCCGCAGTGCCTCTCGCTTGGTCCCGGCCCAGCCGGAGCGGCCAGGGAGCTTCTCGGCCCCTCTGAGTTCACCACCACCGTCGTGGCAGTGGGAAGAGAAAGCAGCGTGAAAATCTCCTTTGTGGCCGCCATAGTCTCCACTCTCTTTCCCTGTGGTGTGAAGTTGTCGTCTGCCGTCAGCCGTGAGCCTCACAAACACAGCTCTGTGCCTGAAGACCTTTCAGCGTCCGCAGATCAGCAGACTGCTGAGCGACCTCACAGCTGTACAATGTCGTGCAGTGCCTCGGCGTGGGCGGCGGGATCCGGTGCCACGTGCTGGAAGAGGTTGAGTGGTTTGGCCGTGTGGAAGTCCACGGGCCAGATTACGCTTTAGTTTGACCAGCCATGCTGGTGTTGCCGTTTTAACCCCAGCCAGCAAGCAAACACCACGCAGCCACTCACTCACCTTCCCCGTCGCCTGGTGGAGAAGAACGGGAGGAAAAGACAAGGAAACTCAGGGGTCGAGATAAGAACAATCGTATAATTGAACCTAAACGGGTGAAGCAGTGATATTAATAAAAATAACAATGTCATTAAACTAATGCTACCACTGCTACTCAGAGCATGTAATGAAAGCGGCGGAAAACAAAACACATGATACAGCTGCTCACCACCCGCAGACCGATGCCCAGCCAGGTCCCGAGTAGTCAGAGCCAGAGAGCGAGAGCCTGAGGCAGATCGTACCAGAGTCCGAGCGAGCCCCACGAGCGAGAGCACGAACAAGAAAACCAACCAACCACCACGGCTCCCTGGCCCACCCCCAGCGTATATCCTGAGCGTGATGTTTTTATGGAACGAAGTACCCCTTTGGCCACTTTGGGTCAGCTGTCCGCACTGTGCCCCCTCCCAGCTCCTTGTAGCGAGAAAGCTGGGAACACAGGCCCAGCATCAGAAACTGGAAGAGGCCTTGCATCGGTACAAACACTCCTACTGGTAGGAGCCGGCGCTGTGCTCTCGCGCTGGGGCTCGGTTTGCGTATGGTTCCCAAGGAAGATGCTTCAGGCGCCCTTCGGCACACGGGCAACGTGCACAGCTGTGGAGGGTGACAAATGATTCCGACTGCCCCAACGCAGGAGCACGCACGGGCGGGGGAGCCTTAGTTACAGAACCAGTGAAACCAGAGCCGCCACGTCAGCTCTTCCGCAAAATGCGCCCGGACTCTGCGGCAGCTGAGGAGTCAGCGGCCTATGCCCGCGGTCCCCGACAAAGGGATGCACGGACACTCACAGGCGCAGCATTTGTTCAAACACAACATTTATGGTCGACTTTGCCTGGAGTAGAACTCCCGGCGGAATGGAAGGGGAGCGGGAGGTGGCTGTCCAGGTGGTAACAGGTTTCTCTGTCACGAGCCTCCTCGCAACAGACTCTTCAGCTGCATCGTGTCCCACTCCCCACAGGGTGCGTTTGCTGTGGAGGAAAGGTGTGGCAGCAATTCCCGCTGCTGCGTGAGCAGTGTCTTCTCTGTATCCTGCGTGCTCGGTTCTGCGGCGCCAGCTCTGGGCGTGAAGACCCCTTTCAGCGTCCATAGAACAGCAGGCTCGTGAGCCGGTTTTGCAGCTCATCGAACTCCGTCATCGCCCTGGCGTGGGCAGCCGGATCCTGCGCCAGGTGCTGGAAGAGGTTGGGCGGTTCGGCCGTTGGGAAGGCCGGGGGCAAGATTATCTCCTCGGGCACATGCTCATTGCCAAAGAAGAAGTGGTTGAGGCGTTTCTCCTTCAGGCAGTCGTCCAGGTACCGCATGATATCCTCCAGCCGCAGCATGAAATGCCTCCGGCGCCAGTCTGACAGGGGTGTGGTGGTCAGGAGGTGCATCACAGCCGTCTTGAAGGTGTAGGTGGAAAAGGCTGTGCCCTCCAGGATGCGGGCGCAGATCTGCAGGCATTTGAGGTGGAAGCTGTCACGTGGGGCCTGCCTGGCCATCACCCTGAAGAACTTTGCCTCTGCCACGACACAGCTCTGCGGCCACCTTGTGCTTGGGATCAAGCCGGGCTCTGCAGGCTGGCTGCTGAGGAAGATGTCCGAGACGCCTAGCTGTACCCCGAATATTATCTCAGCGAAGAGGCTTCTGCCGGAGGTGCTTATCAGCTGCATCTTGCAGGAGCGGCTGGAGGGCAGCAGGTTCATTTTGTAGAGACGCGACAGAGGCACCACCCCCCAGGCTGACCTCACAGTGTCCTCGAACCAGCGGGCAGTTTTCTGCGCATCCAGGTAGGAGCCAGTGCAGAGGGTGTGTAGGAGGCTGGGAGCCTGATTTTCCCTCAGCTCTTCCTCGGGGTGGTGGAGGAAGCACAGCGTGTCATCCACCAGCTCCGGCCTCCTGCAGATGCACTCCAGCGCCACACGGACACGGCAGTCCTTTGCGGGCATCTCCCCCGCAGTGCCCAGCTCCAGGCGGAAGGCGTGCCCGCGGGGGGGCTGCAGGGGCAGGAGCAGGCGGTAGCGAGCATCCTCCTCACGGGGACTCCAGCCTTCGAAGGTGCTGCCCACCCCGATGACAGGCTGCAGCACCGGGAAGAAACTGCCAGAGAAATACATGTGGAAGACACGGAGGAGGTCGCCTGCCAGCTCCTCCATCACCCGGCTCCTGTAGGCCAGGTTCTGCACTGGCCACGGGATGCGCTTTGCAAAACTCCTGCCCAGAGCATCCTCAGAATCTACTTCATGTACTTCAACCTCCTCTTGTGTGTTGCTGCTGCAGCTTTGCTCTGCCCTCCTTCTGTCTGGCTCATAGCTTCTTCTCCTGAGCCACCAGCAGAGCCCGAAGAGCAGGAGCAGGACTCCAGCAACCGTCCAGAACTGCCAGTGCTGCAAGGGAGCAAAGAGCAGGGCACGCCAGGCAAAGCCGCTCTGCTCCAGCTCGTGCAGCAGCCGAGTCATCTCCTGGCCCAGCTGCTCCGCATGCTGCTGCATGCACTTGTGCGTGGCCTCATCCAGCTCCTCCCCAACCATCTGCACATTTTGTAGGATGGTTTGCAGCATGGTGAGGATTTTTGGGGCAGCCATAGCCTGCAGGAGGAGGGAGAGAAGGGGTTCAGTGGGGATGGAAGGGAGGGAGCTGGCAGCGGGGGGAGTGGGAATGGAGCCGCAGGGAGCTGGGGGCAGGTAGGAGAGGGGGTGAGGCAGCTGGGAGGCAGCAAGCCCTGCTCCCAGGCCCATCAGCAGCAGCACCGTGCCCTGCCTGAGCCGCTGCCACGAGCGGCTGGGCCCTGGATGCAGGGAGAGAACCCAGCCCCGGGACCCCGCATTTCTGCCCCGGCCCTATCCAGCCCAGCCTCCCTCCGCGTGCGCACTCACCGCTGGCCTAGGCCGTACTGGGGCAGCACTGCCCGCTGCTGCCCTTTATACCTCCCCCCATTGTGACTCGTCTCAGTGATGTCACAGGCGCCAGAGCGCATCACAGGCACGCCCGCCAACCAGCCCCGGCCTTCGGCCCCACACAGGCCCAGCGACCCACAGCTGGTCCAGGCAGCCAAAGCCCTGACACCCCCAAGGTACGGACCCACCCGGCAGGACAGGGCTGCCAGGGCCTGTCTTTTCAGAACAGACAGAAGCCCCACCCAACCCTTTCCAAACGCCAGATTGGGTGACATGTCCCGTGGGTGCTTTCCTCTTTGAGATCCCGTCCTGTGAGATGGGATCAGCTCCCTTGGTGCTGACCTCTGAGCTCGCGTTTGTGCTCTTGGTGCCTTCATGGCTGCGCCGGGTGGGTGACGGTGTATATCCTGGTGGCAGGATGGGCCCTCTGCATGGCAGGATCTCTGTCCCTGCTGTGCTAGTGCCGGAGGACGTTGCTTCCAAAGAGACGTTTCCCAGGGGTGATGACGGGGTGCGGGGGGAGTTGTCCCAGTGGGCAGCTCCCACTGCCGACAGAGCACTGTCTTCTCCGTGTCCAGCATGTCCCGTCGTGCAGCAGTAACTCCCTGGGGAGCGTCTGGGAGCGGCAGGTTCTCCACCGGGGCCCCGCTGAGCACAGGCAGGCACATCCGCAGTGCCTCTCGCTTGGTCCCGGCCCAGCCGGAGCGGCCAGGGAGCTTCTCGGCCCCTCTGAGTTCACCACCACCGTCGTGGCAGTGGGAAGAGAAAGCAGCGTGAAAATCTCCTTTGTGGCCGCCATAGTCTCCACTCTCTTTCCCTGTGGTGTGAAGTTGTCGTCTGCCGTCAGCCGTGAGCCTCACAAACACAGCTCTGTGCCTGAAGACCTTTCAGCGTCCGCAGATCAGCAGACTGCGGAGCGACCTCACAGCTGTACAATGTCGTGCAGTGCCTCGGCGTGGGCGGCGGGATCCGGTGCCACGTGCTGAAAGAGGTTGAGTGGTTTGGCCGTGTGGAAGTCCACGGGCCAGATTACGCTTTAGTTTGACCAGCCATGCTGGTGTTGCCCTTTTAACCCCAGCCAGCAAGCAAACACCACGCAGCCACTCACTCACCTTCCCCGTCGCCTGGTGGAGAAGAACGGGAGGAAAAGGCAAGGAAACTCAGGGGTCGAGATAAGAACAATCGTATAATTGAACCTAAACGGGTGAAGCAGTGATATTAATAAAAATAACAATGTCATTAAACTAATGCTACCACTGCTACTCAGAGCATGTAATGAAAGCGGCGGAAAACAAAACACACGATACAGCTGCTCACCACCCGCAGACCGATGCCCAGCCAGGTCCCGAGTAGTCAGAGCCAGAGAGCGAGAGCCTGAGACGGATCGTACCAGAGTCCGAGCGAGCCCCACGAGCGAGAGCACGAACAAGAAAACCAACCAACCACCATGGCTCCCTGGCCCACCCCCAGCGTATGTACTGAGCGTGACGTTTTTATGGAACGAAGTACCCCTTTGGCCACTTTGGGTCAGCTGTCCGCACTGTGCCCCCTCCCAGCTCCTTGTAGCGAGAAAGCTGGGAACACAGGCCCAGCATCAGAAACTGGAAGAGGCCTTGCATCGGTACAAACACTCCTACTGGTAGGAGCCGGCGCTGTGCTCTCGCGCTGGGGCTCGGTTTGCGTATGGTTCCCAAGGAAGATGCTTCAGGCGCCCTTCGGCACACGGGCAACGTGCACAGCTGTGGAGGGTGACAAATGATTCCGACTGCCCCAACGCAGGAGCACGCACGGGCGGGGGAGCCTTAGTTACAGAACCAGTGAAACCAGAGCCGCCACGTCAGCTCTTCCGCAAAATGCGCCCGGACTCTGCGGCAGCTGAGGAGTCAGCGGCCTATGCCCGCGGTCCCCGACAAAGGGATGCACGGACACTCACAGGCGCAGCATTTGTTCAAACACAACATTTATGGTCGACTTTGCCTGGAGTAGAACTCCCGGCGGAATGGAAGGGGAGCGGGAGGTGGCTGTCCAGGTGGTAACAGGTTTCTCTGTCACGAGCCTCCTCGCAACAGACTCTTCAGCTGCATCGTGTCCCACTCCCCACAGGGTGCGTTTGCTGTGGAGGAAAGGTGTGGCAGCAATTCCCGCTGCTGCGTGAGCAGTGTCTTCTCTGTATCCTGCGTGCTCGGTTCTGCGGCGCCAGCTCTGGGCGTGAAGACCCCTTTCAGCGTCCATAGAACAGCAGGCTCGTGAGCCGGTTTTGCAGCTCATCGAACTCCGTCATCGCCCTGGCGTGGGCAGCCGGATCCTGCGCCAGGTGCTGGAAGAGGTTGGGCGGTTCGGCCGTTGGGAAGGCCGGGGGCAAGATTATCTCCTCGGGCACATGCTCATTGCCAAAGAAGAAGTGGTTGAGGCGTTTCTCCTTCAGGCAGTCGTCCAGGTACCGCATGATATCCTCCAGCCGCAGCATGAAATGCCTCCGGCGCCAGTCTGACAGGGGTGTGGTGGTCAGGAGGTGCATCACAGCCGTCTTGAAGGTGTAGGTGGAAAAGGCTGTGCCCTCCAGGATGCGGGCGCAGATCTGCAGGCATTTGAGGTGGAAGCTGTCACGTGGGGCCTGCCTGGCCACCACCCTGAAGAACTTTGCCTCTGCCACGACACAGCTCTGCGGCCACCTTGTGCTTGGGATCAAGCCGGGCTCTGCAGGCTGGCTGCTGAGGAAGATGTCCGAGACGCCTAGCTGTACCCCGAATATTATCTCAGCGAAGAGGCTTCTGCCGGAGGTGCTTATCAGCTGCATCTTGCAGGAGCGGCTGGAGGGCAGCAGGTTCATTTTGTAGAGACGCGACAGAGGCACCACCCCCCAGGCTGACCTCACAGTGTCCTGGAACCAGCGGGCAGTTTTCTGCGCATCCAGGTAGGAGCCAGTGCAGAGGGTGTGTAGGAGGCTGGGAGCCTGATTTTCCCTCAGCTCTTCCTCGGGGTGGTGGAGGAAGCACAGCGTGTCATCCACCAGCTCCGGCCTCCTGCAGATGCACTCCAGCGCCACACGGACACGGGAGTCCTTTGCGGGCATCTCCCCCGCAGTGCCCAGCTCCAGGCGGAAGGCGTGCCCGCGGGGGGGCTGCAGGGGCAGGAGCAGGCGGTAGCGAGCATCCTCCTCACGGGGACTCCAGCCTTCGAAGGTGCTGCCCACCCTGATGACAGGCTGCAGCACCGGGAAGAAACTGCCAGAGAAATACATGTGGAAGACACGGAGGAGGTCGCCTGCCAGCTCCTCCATCACCCGGCTCCTGTAGGCCAGGTTCTGCACTGGCCACGGGATGCGCTTTGCAAAACTCCTGCCCAGAGCATCCTCAGAATCTACTTCATGTACTTCAACCTCCTCTTGTGTGTTGCTGCTGCAGCTTTGCTCTGCCCTCCTTCTGTCTGGCTCATAGCTTCTTCTCCTGAGCCACCAGCAGAGCCCGAAGAGCAGGAGCAGGACTCCAGCAACCGTCCAGAACTGCCAGTGCTGCAAGGGAGCAAAGAGCAGGGCACGCCAGGCAAAGCCGCTCTGCTCCAGCTCGTGCAGCAGCCGAGTCATCTCCTGGCCCAGCTGCTCCGCATGCTGCTGCATGCACTTGTGCGTGGCCTCATCCAGCTCCTCCCCAACCATCTGCACATTTTGTAGGATGGTTTGCAGCATGGTGAGGATTTTTGGGGCAGCCATAGCCTGCAGGAGGAGGGAGAGAAGGGGTTCAGTGGGGATGGAAGGGAGGGAGCTGGCAGCGGGGGGAGTGGGAATGGAGCCGCAGGGAGCTGGGGGCAGGTAGGAGAGGGGGTGAGGCAGCTGGGAGGCAGCAAGCCCTGCTCCCAGGCCCATCAGCAGCAGCACCGTGCCCTGCCTGAGCCGCTGCCACGAGCGGCTGGGCCCTGGATGCAGGGAGAGAACCCAGCCCCGGGACCCCGCATTTCTGCCCCGGCCCTATCCAGCCCAGCCTCCCTCCGCGTGCGCACTCACCGCTGGCCTAGGCCGTACTGGGGCAGCACTGCCCGCTGCTGCCCTTTACACCTCCCCCCATTGTGACTCGTCTCAGTGATGTCACAGGCGCCAGAGCGCATCACAGGCACGCCCGCCAACCAGCCCCGGCCTTCGGCCCCACACAGGCCCAGCGACCCACAGCTGGTCCAGGCAGCCAAAGCCCTGACACCCCCAAGGTACGGACCCACCCGGCAGGACAGGGCTGCCAGGGCCTGTCTTTTCAGAACAGACAGAAGCCCCACCCAACCCTTTCCAAACGCCAGATTGGGTGACATGTCCCGTGGGTGCTTTCCTCTTTGACATCCCGTCCTGTGAGATGGGATCAGCTCCCTTGGTGCTGACCTCTGAGCTCGCGTTGGTGCTCTTGGTGCCTTCATGGCTGCGCCGGGTGGGTGACGGTGTATATCCTGGTGGCAGGATGGGCCCTCTGCATGGCAGGATCTCTGTCCCTGCTGTGCTAGTGCCGGAGGACGTTGCTTCCAAAGAGACGTTTCCCAGGGGTGATGACGGGGTGCGGGGGGAGTTGTCCCAGTGGGCAGCTCCCACTGCCGACAGAGCACTGTCTTCTCCGTGTCCAGCATGTCCCGTCGTGCAGCAGTAACTCCCTGGGGAGCGTCTGGGAGCGGCAGGTTCTCCACCGGGGCCCCGCTGAGCACAGGCAGGCACATCCGCAGTGCCTCTCGCTTGGTCCCGGCCCAGCCGGAGCGGCCAGGGAGCTTCTCGGCCCCTCTGAGTTCACCACCACCGTCGTGGCAGTGGGAAGAGAAAGCAGCGTGAAAATCTCCTTTGTGGCCGCCATAGTCTCCACTCTCTTTCCCTGTGGTGTGAAGTTGTCGTCTGCCGTCAGCCGTGAGCCTCACAAACACAGCTCTGTGCCTGAAGACCTTTCAGCGTCCGCAGATCAGCAGACTGCTGAGCGACCTCACAGCTGTACAATGTCGTGCAGTGCCTCGGCGTGGGCGGCGGGATCCGGTGCCACGTGCTGAAAGAGGTTGAGTGGTTTGGCCGTGTGGAAGTCCACGGGCCAGATTACGCTTTAGTTTGACCAGCCATGCTGGTGTTGCCCTTTTAACCCCAGCCAGCAAGCAAACACCACGCAGCCACTCACTCACCTTCCCCGTCGCCTGGTGGAGAAGAACGGGAGGAAAAGGCAAGGAAACTCAGGGGTCGAGATAAGAACAATCGTATAATTGAACCTAAACGGGTGAAGCAGTGATATTAATAAAAATAACAATGTCATTAAACTAATGCTACCACTGCTACTCAGAGCATGTAATGAAAGCGGCGGAAAACAAAACACACGATACAGCTGCTCACCACCCGCAGACCGATGCCCAGCCAGGTCCCGAGTAGTCAGAGCCAGAGAGCGAGAGCCTGAGACGGATCGTACCAGAGTCCGAGCGAGCCCCACGAGCGAGAGCACGAACAAGAAAACCAACCAACCACCATGGCTCCCTGGCCCACCCCCAGCGTATGTACTGAGCGTGACGTTTTTATGGAACGAAGTACCCCTTTGGCCACTTTGGGTCAGCTGTCCGCACTGTGCCCCCTCCCAGCTCCTTGTAGCGAGAAAGCTGGGAACACAGGCCCAGCATCAGAAACTGGAAGAGGCCTTGCATCGGTACAAACACTCCTACTGGTAGGAGCCGGCGCTGTGCTCTCGCGCTGGGGCTCGGTTTGCGTATGGTTCCCAAGGAAGATGCTTCAGGCGCCCTTCGGCACACGGGCAACGTGCACAGCTGTGGAGGGTGACAAATGATTCCGACTGCCCCAACGCAGGAGCACGCACGGGCGGGGGAGCCTTAGTTACAGAACCAGTGAAACCAGAGCCGCCACGTCAGCTCTTCCGCAAAATGCGCCCGGACTCTGCGGCAGCTGAGGAGTCAGCGGCCTATGCCCGCGGTCCCCGACAAAGGGATGCACGGACACTCACAGGCGCAGCATTTGTTCAAACACAACATTTATGGTCGACTTTGCCTGGAGTAGAACTCCCGGCGGAATGGAAGGGGAGCGGGAGGTGGCTGTCCAGGTGGTAACAGGTTTCTCTGTCACGAGCCTCCTCACAACAGACTCTTCAGCTGCATCGTGTCCCACTCCCCACAGGGTGCGTTTGCTGTGGAGGAAAGGTGTGGCAGCAATTCCCGCTGCTGCGTGAGCAGTGTCTTCTCTGTATCCTGCGTGCTCGGTTCTGCGGCGCCAGCTCTGGGCGTGAAGACCCCTTTCAGCGTCCATAGAACAGCAGGCTCGTGAGCCGGTTTTGCAGCTCATCGAACTCCGTCATCGCCCTGGCGTGGGCAGCCGGATCCTGCGCCAGGTGCTGGAAGAGGTTGGGCGGTTCGGCCGTTGGGAAGGCCGGGGGCAAGATTATCTCCTCGGGCACATGCTCATTGCCAAAGAAGAAGTGGTTGAGGCGTTTCTCCTTCAGGCAGTCGTCCAGGTACCGCATGATATCCTCCAGCCGCAGCATGAAATGCCTCCGGCGCCAGTCTGACAGGGGTGTGGTGGTCAGGAGGTGCATCACAGCCGTCTTGAAGGTGTAGGTGGAAAAGGCTGTGCCCTCCAGGATGCGGGCGCAGATCTGCAGGCATTTGAGGTGGAAGCTGTCACGTGGGGCCTGCCTGGCCATCACCCTGAAGAACTTTGCCTCTGCCACGACACAGCTCTGCGGCCACCTTGTGCTTGGGATCAAGCCGGGCTCTGCAGGCTGGCTGCTGAGGAAGATGTCCGAGACGCCTAGCTGTACCCCGAATATTATCTCAGCGAAGAGGCTTCTGCCGGAGGTGCTTATCAGCTGCATCTTGCAGGAGCGGCTGGAGGGCAGCAGGTTCATTTTGTAGAGACGCGACAGAGGCACCACCCCCCAGGCTGACCTCACAGTGTCCTGGAACCAGCGGGCAGTTTTCTGCGCATCCAGGTAGGAGCCAGTGCAGAGGGTGTGTAGGAGGCTGGGAGCCTGATTTTCCCTCAGCTCTTCCTCGGGGTGGTGGAGGAAGCACAGCGTGTCATCCACCAGCTCCGGCCTCCTGCAGATGCACTCCAGCGCCACACGGACACGGGAGTCCTTTGCGGGCATCTCCCCCGCAGTGCCCAGCTCCAGGCGGAAGGCGTGCCCGCGGGGGGGCTGCAGGGGCAGGAGCAGGCGGTAGCGAGCATCCTCCTCACGGGGACTCCAGCCTTCGAAGGTGCTGCCCACCCTGATGACAGGCTGCAGCACCGGGAAGAAACTGCCAGAGAAATACATGTGGAAGACACGGAGGAGGTCGCCTGCCAGCTCCTCCATCACCCGGCTCCTGTAGGCCAGGTTCTGCACTGGCCACGGGATGCGCTTTGCAAAACTCCTGCCCAGAGCATCCTCAGAATCTACTTCATGTACTTCAACCTCCTCTTGTGTGTTGCTGCTGCAGCTTTGCTCTGCCCTCCTTCTGTCTGGCTCATAGCTTCTTCTCCTGAGCCACCAGCAGAGCCCGAAGAGCAGGAGCAGGACTCCAGCAACCGTCCAGAACTGCCAGTGCTGCAAGGGAGCAAAGAGCAGGGCACGCCAGGCAAAGCCGCTCTGCTCCAGCTCGTGCAGCAGCCGAGTCATCTCCTGGCCCAGCTGCTCCGCATGCTGCTGCATGCACTTGTGCGTGGCCTCATCCAGCTCCTCCCCAACCATCTGCACATTTTGTAGGATGGTTTGCAGCATGGTGAGGATTTTTGGGGCAGCCATAGCCTGCAGGAGGAGGGAGAGAAGGGGTTCAGTGGGGATGGAAGGGAGGGAGCTGGCAGCGGGGGGAGTGGGAATGGAGCCGCAGGGAGCTGGGGGCAGGTAGGAGAGGGGGTGAGGCAGCTGGGAGGCAGCAAGCCCTGCTCCCAGGCCCATCAGCAGCAGCACCGTGCCCTGCCTGAGCCGCTGCCACGAGCGGCTGGGCCCTGGATGCAGGGAGAGAACCCAGCCCCGGGACCCCGCATTTCTGCCCCGGCCCTATCCAGCCCAGCCTCCCTCCGCGTGCGCACTCACCGCTGGCCTAGGCCGTACTGGGGCAGCACTGCCCGCTGCTGCCCTTTACACCTCCCCCCATTGTGACTCGTCTCAGTGATGTCACAGGCGCCAGAGCGCATCACAGGCACGCCCGCCAACCAGCCCCGGCCTTCGGCCCCACACAGGCCCAGCGACCCACAGCTGGTCCAGGCAGCCAAAGCCCTGACACCCCCAAGGTACGGACCCACCCGGCAGGACAGGGCTGCCAGGGCCTGTCTTTTCAGAACAGACAGAAGCCCCACCCAACCCTTTCCAAACGCCAGATTGGGTGACATGTCCCGTGGGTGCTTTCCTCTTTGACATCCCGTCCTGTGAGATGGGATCAGCTCCCTTGGTGCTGACCTCTGAGCTCGCGTTGGTGCTCTTGGTGCCTTCATGGCTGCGCCGGGTGGGTGACGGTGTATATCCTGGTGGCAGGATGGGCCCTCTGCATGGCAGGATCTCTGTCCCTGCTGTGCTAGTGCCGGAGGACGTTGCTTCCAAAGAGACGTTTCCCAGGGGTGATGACGGGGTGCGGGGGGAGTTGTCCCAGTGGGCAGCTCCCACTGCCGACAGAGCACTGTCTTCTCCGTGTCCAGCATGTCCCGTCGTGCAGCAGTAACTCCCTGGGGAGCGTCTGGGAGCGGCAGGTTCTCCACCGGGGCCCCGCTGAGCACAGGCAGGCACATCCGCAGTGCCTCTCGCTTGGTCCCGGCCCAGCCGGAGCGGCCAGGGAGCTTCTCGGCCCCTCTGAGTTCACCACCACCGTCGTGGCAGTGGGAAGAGAAAGCAGCGTGAAAATCTCCTTTGTGGCCGCCATAGTCTCCACTCTCTTTCCCTGTGGTGTGAAGTTGTCGTCTGCCGTCAGCCGTGAGCCTCACAAACACAGCTCTGTGCCTGAAGACCTTTCAGCGTCCGCAGATCAGCAGACTGCTGAGCGACCTCACAGCTGTACAATGTCGTGCAGTGCCTCGGCGTGGGCGGCGGGATCCGGTGCCACGTGCTGGAAGAGGTTGAGTGGTTTGGCCGTGTGGAAGTCCACGGGCCAGATTACGCTTTAGTTTGACCAGCCATGCTGGTGTTGCCCTTTTAACCCCAGCCAGCAAGCAAACACCACGCAGCCACTCACTCACCTTCCCCGTCGCCTGGTGGAGAAGAACGGGAGGAAAAGACAAGGAAACTCAGGGGTCGAGATAAGAACAATCGTATAATTGAACCTAAACGGGTGAAGCAGTGATATTAATAAAAATAACAATGTCATTAAACTAATGCTACCACTGCTACTCAGAGCATGTAATGAAAGCGGCGGAAAACAAAACACACGATACAGCTGCTCACCACCCGCAGACCGATGCCCAGCCAGGTCCCGAGTAGTCAGAGCCAGAGAGCGAGAGCCTGAGACAGATCGTACCAGAGTCCGAGCGAGCCCCACAAGCGAGAGCACGAACAAGAAAACCAACCAACCACCACGGCTCCCTGGCCCACCCCCAGCGTATATCCTGAGCGTGACGTTTTTATGGAACGAAGTACCCCTTTGGCCACTTTGGGTCAGCTGTCCGCACTGTGCCCCCTCCCAGCTCCTTGTAGCGAGAAAGCTGGGAACACAGGCCCAGCATCAGAAACTGGAAGAGGCCTTGCATCGGTACAAACACTCCTACTGGTAGGAGCCGGCGCTGTGCTCTCGCGCTGGGGCTCGGTTTGCGTATGGTTCCCAAGGAAGATGCTTCAGGCGCCCTTCGGCACACGGGCAATGTGCACAGCTGTGGAGGGTGACAAATGATTCCGACTGCCCCAACGCAGGAGCACGCACGGGCGGGGGAGCCTTAGTTACAGAACCAGTGAAACCAGAGCCGCCACGTCAGCTCTTCCGCAAAATGCGCCCGGACTCTGCGGCAGCTGAGGAGTCAGCGGCCTATGCCCGCGGTCCCCGACAAAGGGATGCACGGACACTCACAGGCGCAGCATTTGTTCAAACACAACATTTATGGTCGACTTTGCCTGGAGTAGAACTCCCGGCGGAATGGAAGGGGAGCGGGAGGTGGCTGTCCAGGTGGTAACAGGTTTCTCTGTCACGAGCCTCCTCGCAACAGACTCTTCAGCTGCATCGTGTCCCACTCCCCACAGGGTGCGTTTGCTGTGGAGGAAAGGTGTGGCAGCAATTCCCGCTGCTGCGTGAGCAGTGTCTTCTCTGTATCCTGCGTGCTCGGTTCTGCGGCGCCAGCTCTGGGCGTGAAGACCCCTTTCAGCGTCCATAGAACAGCAGGCTCGTGAGCCGGTTTTGCAGCTCATCGAACTCCGTCATCGCCCTGGCGTGGGCAGCCGGATCCTGCGCCAGGTGCTGGAAGAGGTTGGGCGGTTCGGCCGTTGGGAAGGCCGAGGGCAAGATTATCTCCTCGGGCACATGCTCATTGCCAAAGAAGAAGTGGTTGAGGCGTTTCTCCTTCAGGCAGTCGTCCAGGTACCGCATGATATCCTCCAGCCGCAGCATGAAATGCCTCCGGCGCCAGTCTGACAGGGGTGTGGTGGTCAGGAGGTGCATCACAGCCGTCTTGAAGGTGTAGGTGGAAAAGGCTGTGCCCTCCAGGATGCGGGCGCAGATCTGCAGGCATTTGAGGTGGAAGCTGTCACGTGGGGCCTGCCTGGCCATCACCCTGAAGAACTTTGCCTCTGCCACGACACAGCTCTGCGGCCACCTTGTGCTTGGGATCAAGCCGGGCTCTGCAGGCTGGCTGCTGAGGAAGATGTCCGAGACGCCTAGCTGTACCCCGAATATTATCTCAGCGAAGAGGCTTCTGCCGGAGGTGCTTATCAGCT
This sequence comes from Rhynochetos jubatus, assembly GCA_027574665.1. NCBI lineage: Eukaryota > Metazoa > Chordata > Aves > Eurypygiformes > Rhynochetidae > Rhynochetos > Rhynochetos jubatus. Next base: position 142,975,272 of record CM050648.1, on the reverse strand, counting down.
GCATCTTGCAGGAGCGGCTGGAGGGCAGCAGGTTCATTTTGTAGAGACGCGACAGAGGCACCACCCCCCAGGCTGACCTCACAGTGTCCTGGAACCAGCGGGCAGTTTTCTGCGCATCCAGGTAGGAGCCAGTGCAGAGGGTGTGTAGGAGGCTGGGAGCCTGATTTTCCCTCAGCTCTTCCTCGGGGTGGTGGAGGAAGCACAGCGTGTCATCCACCAGCTCCGGCCTCCTGCAGATGCACTCCAGCGCCACACGGACACGGGAGTCCTTTGCGGGCATCTCCCCCGCAGTGCCCAGCTCCAGGCGGAAGGCGTGCCCGCGGGGGGGCTGCAGGGGCAGGAGCAGGCGGTAGCGAGCATCCTCCTCACGGGGACTCCAGCCTTCGAAGGTGCTGCCCACCCTGATGACAGGCTGCAGCACCGGGAAGAAACTGCCAGAGAAATACATGTGGAAGACACGGAGGAGGTCGCCTGCCAGCTCCTCCATCACCCGGCTCCTGTAGGCCAGGTTCTGCACTGGCCACGGGATGCGCTTTGCAAAACTCCTGCCCAGAGCATCCTCAGAATCTACTTCATGTACTTCAACCTCCTCTTGTGTGTTGCTGCTGCAGCTTTGCTCTGCCCTCCTTCTGTCTGGCTCATAGCTTCTTCTCCTGAGCCACCAGCAGAGCCCGAAGAGCAGGAGCAGGACTCCAGCAACCGTCCAGAACTGCCAGTGCTGCAAGGGAGCAAAGAGCAGGGCACGCCAGGCAAAGCCGCTCTGCTCCAGCTCGTGCAGCAGCCGAGTCATCTCCTGGCCCAGCTGCTCCGCATGCTGCTGCATGCACTTGTGCGTGGCCTCATCCAGCTCCTCCCCAACCATCTGCACATTTTGTAGGATGGTTTGCAGCATGGTGAGGATTTTTGGGGCAGCCATAGCCTGCAGGAGGAGGGAGAGAAGGGGTTCAGTGGGGATGGAAGGGAGGGAGCTGGCAGCGGGGGGAGTGGGAATGGAGCCGCAGGGAGCTGGGGGCAGGTAGGAGAGGGGGTGAGGCAGCTGGGAGGCAGCAAGCCCTGCTCCCAGGCCCATCAGCAGCAGCACCGTGCCCTGCCTGAGCCGCTGCCACGAGCGGCTGGGCCCTGGATGCAGGGAGAGAACCCAGCCCCGGGACCCCGCATTTCTGCCCCGGCCCTATCCAGCCCAGCCTCCCTCCGCGTGCGCACTCACCGCTGGCCTAGGCCGTACTGGGGCAGCACTGCCCGCTGCTGCCCTTTATACCTCCCCCCATTGTGACTCGTCTCAGTGATGTCACAGGCGCCAGAGCGCATCACAGGCACGCCCGCCAACCAGCCCCGGCCTTCGGCCCCACACAGGCCCAGCGACCCACAGCTGGTCCAGGCAGCCAAAGCCCTGACACCCCCAAGGTACGGACCCACCCGGCAGGACAGGGCTGCCAGGGCCTGTCTTTTCAGAACAGACAGAAGCCCCACCCAACCCTTTCCAAACGCCAGATTGGGTGACATGTCCCGTGGGTGCTTTCCTCTTTGAGATCCCGTCCTGTGAGATGGGATCAGCTCCCTTGGTGCTGACCTCTGAGCTCGCGTTTGTGCTCTTGGTGCCTTCATGGCTGCGCCGGGTGGGTGACGGTGTATATCCTGGTGGCAGGATGGGCCCTCTGCATGGCAGGATCTCTGTCCCTGCTGTGCTAGTGCCGGAGGATGTTGCTTCCAAATAGAGGTTTCCCAGGGGTGATGACGGGGTGCGGGGGGAGTTGTCCCAGTGGGCAGCTCCCACTGCCGACAGAGCACTGTCTTCTCCGTGTCAAGCATGTCCCGTCGTGCAGCAGTAACTCCCTGGGGAGCATCTGGGAGCGGCAGGTTCTCCACCGGGGCCCCGCTGAGCACAGGCAGGCACATCCGCAGTGCCTCTCGCTTGGTCCCGGCCCAGCCGGAGCGGCCAGGGAGCTTCTCGGCCCCTCTGAGTTCACCACCACCGTCGTGGCAGTGGGAAGAGAAAGCAGCGTGAAAATCTCCTTTGTGGCCGCCATAGTCTCCACTCTCTTTCCCTGTGGTGTGAAGTTGTCGTCTGCCGTCAGCCGTGAGCCTCACAAACACAGCTCTGTGCCTGAAGACCTTTCAGCGTCCGCAGATCAGCAGACTGCTGAGCGACCTCACAGCTGTACAATGTCGTGCAGTGCCTCGGCGTGGGCGGCGGGATCCGGTGCCACGTGCTGGAAGAGGTTGAGTGGTTTGGCCGTGTGGAAGTCCACGGGCCAGATTACGCTTTAGTTTGACCAGCCATGCTGGTGTTGCCCTTTTAACCCCAGCCAGCAAGCAAACACCACGCAGCCACTCACTCACCTTCCCCGTCGCCTGGTGGAGAAGAACGGGAGGAAAAGACAAGGAAACTCAGGGGTCGAGATAAGAACAATCGTATAATTGAACCTAAACGGGTGAAGCAGTGATATTAATAAAAATAACAATGTCATTAAACTAATGCTACCACTGCTACTCAGAGCATGTAATGAAAGCGGCGGAAAACAAAACACATGATACAGCTGCTCACCACCCGCAGACCGATGCCCAGCCAGGTCCTGAGTAGTCAGAGCCAGAGAGCGAGAGCCTGAGACAGATCGCACCAGAGTCCGAGCGAGCCCCACGAGCGAGAGCACGAACAAGAAAACCAACCAACCACCACGGCTCCCTGGCCCAACCCCAGCGTATATCCTGAGCGTGACGTTTTTATGGAACGAAGTACCCCTTTGGCCACTTTGGGTCAGCTGTCCGCACTGTGCCCCCTCCCAGCTCCTTGTAGCGAGAAAGCTGGGAACACAGGCCCAGCATCAGAAACTGGAAGAGGCCTTGCATCGGTACAAACACTCCTACTGGTAGGAGCCGGCGCTGTGCTCTCGCGCTGGGGCTCGGTTTGCGTATGGTTCCCAAGGAAGATGCTTCAGGCGCCCTTCGGCACACGGGCAACGTGCACAGCTGTGGAGGGTGACAAATGATTCCGACTGCCCCAACGCAGGAGCACGCACGGGCGGGGGAGCCTTAGTTACAGAACCAGTGAAACCAGAGCCGCCACGTCAGCTCTTCCGCAAAATGCGCCCGGACTCTGCGGCAGCTGAGGAGTCAGCGGCCTATGCCCGCGGTCCCCGACAAAGGGATGCACGGACACTCACAGGCGCAGCATTTGTTCAAACACAACATTTATGGTCGACTTTGCCTGGAGTAGAACTCCCGGCGGAATGGAAGGGGAGCGGGAGGTGGCTGTCCAGGTGGTAACAGGTTTCTCTGTCACGAGCCTCCTCGCAACAGACTCTTCAGCTGCATCGTGTCCCACTCCCCACAGGGTGCGTTTGCTGTGGAGGAAAGGTGTGGCAGCAATTCCCGCTGCTGCGTGAGCAGTGTCTTCTCTGTATCCTGCGTGCTCGGTTCTGCGGCGCCAGCTCTGGGCGTGAAGACCCCTTTCAGCGTCCATAGAACAGCAGGCTCGTGAGCCGGTTTTGCAGCTCATCGAACTCCGTCATCGCCCTGGCGTGGGCAGCCGGATCCTGCGCCAGGTGCTGGAAGAGGTTGGGCGGTTCGGCCGTTGGGAAGGCCGGGGGCAAGATTATCTCCTCGGGCACATGCTCATTGCCAAAGAAGAAGTGGTTGAGGCGTTTCTCCTTCAGGCAGTCGTCCAGGTACCGCATGATATCCTCCAGCCGCAGCATGAAATGCCTCCGGCGCCAGTCTGACAGGGGTGTGGTGGTCAGGAGGTGCATCACAGCCGTCTTGAAGGTGTAGGTGGAAAAGGCTGTGCCCTCCAGGATGCGGGCGCAGATCTGCAGGCATTTGAGGTGGAAGCTGTCACGTGGGGCCTGCCTGGCCACCACCCTGAAGAACTTTGCCTCTGCCACGACACAGCTCTGCGGCCACCTTGTGCTTGGGATCAAGCCGGGCTCTGCAGGCTGGCTGCTGAGGAAGATGTCCGAGACGCCTAGCTGTACCCCGAATATTATCTCAGCGAAGAGGCTTCTGCCGGAGGTGCTTATCAGCTGCATCTTGCAGGAGCGGCTGGAGGGCAGCAGGTTCATTTTGTAGAGACGCGACAGAGGCACCACCCCCCAGGCTGACCTCACAGTGTCCTGGAACCAGCGGGCAGTTTTCTGCGCATCCAGGTAGGAGCCAGTGCAGAGGGTGTGTAGGAGGCTGGGAGCCTGATTTTCCCTCAGCTCTTCCTCGGGGTGGTGGAGGAAGCACAGCGTGTCATCCACCAGCTCCGGCCTCCTGCAGATGCACTCCAGCGCCACACGGACACGGGAGTCCTTTGCGGGCATCTCCCCCGCAGTGCCCAGCTCCAGGCGGAAGGCGTGCCCGCGGGGGGGCTGCAGGGGCAGGAGCAGGCGGTAGCGAGCATCCTCCTCACGGGGACTCCAGCCTTCGAAGGTGCTGCCCACCCTGATGACAGGCTGCAGCACCGGGAAGAAACTGCCAGAGAAATACATGTGGAAGACACGGAGGAGGTCGCCTGCCAGCTCCTCCATCACCCGGCTCCTGTAGGCCAGGTTCTGCACTGGCCACGGGATGCGCTTTGCAAAACTCCTGCCCAGAGCATCCTCAGAATCTACTTCATGTACTTCAACCTCCTCTTGTGTGTTGCTGCTGCAGCTTTGCTCTGCCCTCCTTCTGTCTGGCTCATAGCTTCTTCTCCTGAGCCACCAGCAGAGCCCGAAGAGCAGGAGCAGGACTCCAGCAACCGTCCAGAACTGCCAGTGCTGCAAGGGAGCAAAGAGCAGGGCACGCCAGGCAAAGCCGCTCTGCTCCAGCTCGTGCAGCAGCCGAGTCATCTCCTGGCCCAGCTGCTCCGCATGCTGCTGCATGCACTTGTGCGTGGCCTCATCCAGCTCCTCCCCAACCATCTGCACATTTTGTAGGATGGTTTGCAGCATGGTGAGGATTTTTGGGGCAGCCATAGCCTGCAGGAGGAGGGAGAGAAGGGGTTCAGTGGGGATGGAAGGGAGGGAGCTGGCAGCGGGGGGAGTGGGAATGGAGCCGCAGGGAGCTGGGGGCAGGTAGGAGAGGGGGTGAGGCAGCTGGGAGGCAGCAAGCCCTGCTCCCAGGCCCATCAGCAGCAGCACCGTGCCCTGCCTGAGCCGCTGCCACGAGCGGCTGGGCCCTGGATGCAGGGAGAGAACCCAGCCCCGGGACCCCGCATTTCTGCCCCGGCCCTATCCAGCCCAGCCTCCCTCCGCGTGCGCACTCACCGCTGGCCTAGGCCGTACTGGGGCAGCACTGCCCGCTGCTGCCCTTTATACCTCCCCCCATTGTGACTCGTCTCAGTGATGTCACAGGCGCCAGAGCGCATCACAGGCACGCCCGCCAACCAGCCCCGGCCTTCGGCCCCACACAGGCCCAGCGACCCACAGCTGGTCCAGGCAGCCAAAGCCCTGACACCCCCAAGGTACGGACCCACCCGGCAGGACAGGGCTGCCAGGGCCTGTCTTTTCAGAACAGACAGAAGCCCCACCCAACCCTTTCCAAACGCCAGATTGGGTGACATGTCCCGTGGGTGCTTTCCTCTTTGACATCCCGTCCTGTGAGATGGGATCAGCTCCCTTGGTGCTGACCTCTGAGCTCGCGTTTGTGCTCTTGGTGCCTTCATGGCTGCGCCGGGTGGGTGACGGTGTATATCCTGGTGGCAGGATGGGCCCTCTGCATGGCAGGATCTCTGTCCCTGCTGTGCTAGTGCCGGAGGACGTTGCTTCCAAAGAGACGTTTCCCAGGGGTGATGACGGGGTGCGGGGGGAGTTGTCCCAGTGGGCAGCTCCCACTGCCGACAGAGCACTGTCTTCTCCGTGTCCAGCATGTCCCGTCGTGCAGCAGTAACTCCCTGGGGAGCGTCTGGGAGCGGCAGGTTCTCCACCGGGGCCCCGCTGAGCACAGGCAGGCACATCCGCAGTGCCTCTCGCTTGGTCCCGGCCCAGCCGGAGCGGCCAGGGAGCTTCTCGGCCCCTCTGAGTTCACCACCACCGTCGTGGCAGTGGGAAGAGAAAGCAGCGTGAAAATCTCCTTTGTGGCCGCCATAGTCTCCACTCTCTTTCCCTGTGGTGTGAAGTTGTCGTCTGCCGTCAGCCGTGAGCCTCACAAACACAGCTCTGTGCCTGAAGACCTTTCAGCGTCCGCAGATCAGCAGACTGCTGAGCGACCTCACAGCTGTACAATGTCGTGCAGTGCCTCGGCGTGGGCGGCGGGATCCGGTGCCACGTGCTGGAAGAGGTTGAGTGGTTTGGCCGTGTGGAAGTCCACGGGCCAGATTACGCTTTAGTTTGACCAGCCATGCTGGTGTTGCCCTTTTAACCCCAGCCAGCAAGCAAACACCACGCAGCCACTCACTCACCTTCCCCGTCGCCTGGTGGAGAAGAACGGGAGGAAAAGGCAAGGAAACTCAGGGGTCGAGATAAGAACAATCGTATAATTGAACCTAAACGGGTGAAGCAGTGATATTAATAAAAATAACAATGTCATTAAACTAATGCTACCACTGCTACTCAGAGCATGTAATGAAAGCGGCGGAAAACAAAACACACGATACAGCTGCTCACCACCCGCAGACCGATGCCCAGCCAGGTCCCGAGTAGTCAGAGCCAGAGAGCGAGAGCCTGAGACGGATCGTACCAGAGTCCGAGCGAGCCCCACGAGCGAGAGCACGAACAAGAAAACCAACCAACCACCATGGCTCCCTGGCCCACCCCCAGCGTATGTACTGAGCGTGACGTTTTTATGGAACGAAGTACCCCTTTGGCCACTTTGGGTCAGCTGTCCGCACTGTGCCCCCTCCCAGCTCCTTGTAGCGAGAAAGCTGGGAACACAGGCCCAGCATCAGAAACTGGAAGAGGCCTTGCATCGGTACAAACACTCCTACTGGTAGGAGCTGGCGCTGTGCTCTCGCGCTGGGGCTCGGTTTGCGTATGGTTCCCAAGGAAGATGCTTCAGGCGCCCTTCGGCACACGGGCAACGTGCACAGCTGTGGAGGGTGACAAATGATTCCGACTGCCCCAACGCAGGAGCACGCACGGGCGGGGGAGCCTTAGTTACAGAACCAGTGAAACCAGAGCCGCCACGTCAGCTCTTCCGCAAAATGCGCCCGGACTCTGCGGCAGCTGAGGAGTCAGCGGCCTATGCCCGCGGTCCCCGACAAAGGGATGCACGGACACTCACAGGCGCAGCATTTGTTCAAACACAACATTTATGGTCGACTTTGCCTGGAGTAGAACTCCCGGCGGAATGGAAGGGGAGCGGGAGGTGGCTGTCCAGGTGGTAACAGGTTTCTCTGTCACGAGCCTCCTCGCAACAGACTCTTCAGCTGCATCGTGTCCCACTCCCCACAGGGTGCGTTTGCTGTGGAGGAAAGGTGTGGCAGCAATTCCCGCTGCTGCGTGAGCAGTGTCTTCTCTGTATCCTGCGTGCTCGGTTCTGCGGCGCCAGCTCTGGGCGTGAAGACCCCTTTCAGCGTCCATAGAACAGCAGGCTCGTGAGCCGGTTTTGCAGCTCATCGAACTCCGTCATCGCCCTGGCGTGGGCAGCCGGATCCTGCGCCAGGTGCTGGAAGAGGTTGGGCGGTTCGGCCGTTGGGAAGGCCGGGGGCAAGATTATCTCCTCGGGCACATGCTCATTGCCAAAGAAGAAGTGGTTGAGGCGTTTCTCCTTCAGGCAGTCGTCCAGGTACCGCATGATATCCTCCAGCCGCAGCATGAAATGCCTCCGGCGCCAGTCTGACAGGGGTGTGGTGGTCAGGAGGTGCATCACAGCCGTCTTGAAGGTGTAGGTGGAAAAGGCTGTGCCCTCCAGGATGCGGGCGCAGATCTGCAGGCATTTGAGGTGGAAGCTGTCACGTGGGGCCTGCCTGGCCACCACCCTGAAGAACTTTGCCTCTGCCACGACACAGCTCTGCGGCCACCTTGTGCTTGGGATCAAGCCGGGCTCTGCAGGCTGGCTGCTGAGGAAGATGTCCGAGACGCCTAGCTGTACCCCGAATATTATCTCAGCGAAGAGGCTTCTGCCGGAGGTGCTTATCAGCTGCATCTTGCAGGAGCGGCTGGAGGGCAGCAGGTTCATTTTGTAGAGACGCGACAGAGGCACCACCCCCCAGGCTGACCTCACAGTGTCCTGGAACCAGCGGGCAGTTTTCTGCGCATCCAGGTAGGAGCCAGTGCAGAGGGTGTGTAGGAGGCTGGGAGCCTGATTTTCCCTCAGCTCTTCCTCGGGGTGGTGGAGGAAGCACAGCGTGTCATCCACCAGCTCCGGCCTCCTGCAGATGCACTCCAGCGCCACACGGACACGGGAGTCCTTTGCGGGCATCTCCCCCGCAGTGCCCAGCTCCAGGCGGAAGGCGTGCCCGCGGGGGGGCTGCAGGGGCAGGAGCAGGCGGTAGCGAGCATCCTCCTCACGGGGACTCCAGCCTTCGAAGGTGCTGCCCACCCTGATGACAGGCTGCAGCACCGGGAAGAAACTGCCAGAGAAATACATGTGGAAGACACGGAGGAGGTCGCCTGCCAGCTCCTCCATCACCCGGCTCCTGTAGGCCAGGTTCTGCACTGGCCACGGGATGCGCTTTGCAAAACTCCTGCCCAGAGCATCCTCAGAATCTACTTCATGTACTTCAACCTCCTCTTGTGTGTTGCTGCTGCAGCTTTGCTCTGCCCTCCTTCTGTCTGGCTCATAGCTTCTTCTCCTGAGCCACCAGCAGAGCCCGAAGAGCAGGAGCAGGACTCCAGCAACCGTCCAGAACTGCCAGTGCTGCAAGGGAGCAAAGAGCAGGGCACGCCAGGCAAAGCCGCTCTGCTCCAGCTCGTGCAGCAGCCGAGTCATCTCCTGGCCCAGCTGCTCCGCATGCTGCTGCATGCACTTGTGCGTGGCCTCATCCAGCTCCTCCCCAACCATCTGCACATTTTGTAGGATGGTTTGCAGCATGGTGAGGATTTTTGGGGCAGCCATAGCCTGCAGGAGGAGGGAGAGAAGGGGTTCAGTGGGGATGGAAGGGAGGGAGCTGGCAGCGGGGGGAGTGGGAATGGAGCCGCAGGGAGCTGGGGGCAGGTAGGAGAGGGGGTGAGGCAGCTGGGAGGCAGCAAGCCCTGCTCCCAGGCCCATCAGCAGCAGCACCGTGCCCTGCCTGAGCCGCTGCCACGAGCGGCTGGGCCCTGGATGCAGGGAGAGAACCCAGCCCCGGGACCCCGCATTTCTGCCCCGGCCCTATCCAGCCCAGCCTCCCTCCGCGTGCGCACTCACCGCTGGCCTAGGCCGTACTGGGGCAGCACTGCCCGCTGCTGCCCTTTATACCTCCCCCCATTGTGACTCGTCTCAGTGATGTCACAGGCGCCAGAGCGCATCACAGGCACGCCCGCCAACCAGCCCCGGCCTTCGGCCCCACACAGGCCCAGCGACCCACAGCTGGTCCAGGCAGCCAAAGCCCTGACACCCCCAAGGTACGGACCCACCCGGCAGGACAGGGCTGCCAGGGCCTGTCTTTTCAGAACAGACAGAAGCCCCACCCAACCCTTTCCAAACGCCAGATTGGGTGACATGTCCCGTGGGTGCTTTCCTCTTTGAGATCCCGTCCTGTGAGATGGGATCAGCTCCCTTGGTGCTGACCTCTGAGCTCGCGTTTGTGCTCTTGGTGCCTTCATGGCTGCGCCGGGTGGGTGACGGTGTATATCCTGGTGGCAGGATGGGCCCTCTGCATGGCAGGATCTCTGTCCCTGCTGTGCTAGTGCCGGAGGACGTTGCTTCCAAAGAGACGTTTCCCAGGGGTGATGACGGGGTGCGGGGGGAGTTGTCCCAGTGGGCAGCTCCCACTGCCGACAGAGCACTGTCTTCTCCGTGTCCAGCATGTCCCGTCGTGCAGCAGTAACTCCCTGGGGAGCGTCTGGGAGCGGCAGGTTCTCCACCGGGGCCCCGCTGAGCACAGGCAGGCACATCCGCAGTGCCTCTCGCTTGGTCCCGGCCCAGCCGGAGCGGCCAGGGAGCTTCTCGGCCCCTCTGAGTTCACCACCACCGTCGTGGCAGTGGGAAGAGAAAGCAGCGTGAAAATCTCCTTTGTGGCCGCCATAGTCTCCACTCTCTTTCCCTGTGGTGTGAAGTTGTCGTCTGCCGTCAGCCGTGAGCCTCACAAACACAGCTCTGTGCCTGAAGACCTTTCAGCGTCCGCAGATCAGCAGACTGCTGAGCGACCTCACAGCTGTACAATGTCGTGCAGTGCCTCGGCGTGGGCGGCGGGATCCGGTGCCACGTGCTGGAAGAGGTTGAGTGGTTTGGCCGTGTGGAAGTCCACGGGCCAGATTACGCTTTAGTTTGACCAGCCATGCTGGTGTTGCCCTTTTAACCCCAGCCAGCAAGCAAACACCACGCAGCCACTCACTCACCTTCCCCGTCGCCTGGTGGAGAAGAACGGGAGGAAAAGGCAAGGAAACTCAGGGGTCGAGATAAGAACAATCGTATAATTGAACCTAAACGGGTGAAGCAGTGATATTAATAAAAATAACAATGTCATTAAACTAATGCTACCACTGCTACTCAGAGCATGTAATGAAAGCGGCGGAAAACAAAACACACGATACAGCTGCTCACCACCCGCAGACCGATGCCCAGCCAGGTCCCGAGTAGTCAGAGCCAGAGAGCGAGAGCCTGAGACGGATTGTACCAGAGTCCGAGCGAGCCCCACGAGCGAGAGCACGAACAAGAAAACCAACCAACCACCATGGCTCCCTGGCCCACCCCCAGCGTATGTACTGAGCGTGACGTTTTTATGGAACGAAGTACCCCTTTGGCCACTTTGGGTCAGCTGTCCGCACTGTGCCCCCTCCCAGCTCCTTGTAGCGAGAAAGCTGGGAACACAGGCCCAGCATCAGAAACTGGAAGAGGCCTTGCATCGGTACAAACACTCCTACTGGTAGGAGCTGGCGCTGTGCTCTCGCGCTGGGGCTCGGTTTGCGTATGGTTCCCAAGGAAGATGCTTCAGGCGCCCTTCGGCACACGGGCAACGTGCACAGCTGTGGAGGGTGACAAATGATTCCGACTGCCCCAACGCAGGAGCACGCACGGGCGGGGGAGCCTTAGTTACAGAACCAGTGAAACCAGAGCCGCCACGTCAGCTCTTCCGCAAAATGCGCCCGGACTCTGCGGCAGCTGAGGAGTCAGCGGCCTATGCCTGCGGTCCCCGACAAAGGGATGCACGGACACTCACAGGCGCAGCATTTGTTCAAACACAACATTTATGGTCGACTTTGCCTGGAGTAGAACTCCCGGCGGAATGGAAGGGGAGCGGGAGGTGGCTGTCCAGGTGGTAACAGGTTTCTCTGTCACGAGCCTCCTCGCAACAGACTCTTCAGCTGCATCGTGTCCCACTCCCCACAGGGTGCGTTTGCTGTGGAGGAAAGGTGTGGCAGCAATTCCCGCTGCTGCGTGAGCAGTGTCTTCTCTGTATCCTGCGTGCTCGGTTCTGCGGCGCCAGCTCTGGGCGTGAAGACCCCTTTCAGCGTCCATAGAACAGCAGGCTCGTGAGCCGGTTTTGCAGCTCATCGAACTCCGTCATCGCCCTGGCGTGGGCAGCCGGATCCTGCGCCAGGTGCTGGAAGAGGTTGGGCGGTTCGGCCGTTGGGAAGGCCGGGGGCAAGATTATCTCCTCGGGCACATGCTCATTGCCAAAGAAGAAGTGGTTGAGGCGTTTCTCCTTCAGGCAGTCGTCCAGGTACCGCATGATATCCTCCAGCCGCAGCATGAAATGCCTCCGGCGCCAGTCTGACAGGGGTGTGGTGGTCAGGAGGTGCATCACAGCCGTCTTGAAGGTGTAGGTGGAAAAGGCTGTGCCCTCCAGGATGCGGGCGCAGATCTGCAGGCATTTGAGGTGGAAGCTGTCACGTGGGGCCTGCCTGGCCATCACCCTGAAGAACTTTGCCTCTGCCACGACACAGCTCTGCGGCCACCTTGTGCTTGGGATCAAGCCGGGCTCTGCAGGCTGGCTGCTGAGGAAGATGTCCGAGACGCCTAGCTGTACCCCGAATATTATCTCAGCGAAGAGGCTTCTGCCGGAGGTGCTTATCAGCTGCATCTTGCAGGAGCGGCTGGAGGGCAGCAGGTTCATTTTGTAGAGACGCGACAGAGGCACCACCCCCCAGGCTGACCTCACAGTGTCCTGGAACCAGCGGGCAGTTTTCTGCGCATCCAGGTAGGAGCCAGTGCAGAGGGTGTGTAGGAGGCTGGGAGCCTGATTTTCCCTCAGCTCTTCCTCGGGGTGGTGGAGGAAGCACAGCGTGTCATCCACCAGCTCCGGCCTCCTGCAGATGCACTCCAGCGCCACACGGACACGGGAGTCCTTTGCGGGCATCTCCCCCGCAGTGCCCAGCTCCAGGCGGAAGGCGTGCCCGCGGGGGGGCTGCAGGGGCAGGAGCAGGCGGTAGCGAGCATCCTCCTCACGGGGACTCCAGCCTTCGAAGGTGCTGCCCACCCTGATGACAGGCTGCAGCACCGGGAAGAAACTGCCAGAGAAATACATGTGGAAGACACGGAGGAGGTCGCCTGCCAGCTCCTCCATCACCCGGCTCCTGTAGGCCAGGTTCTGCACTGGCCACGGGATGCGCTTTGCAAAACTCCTGCCCAGAGCATCCTCAGAATCTACTTCATGTACTTCAACCTCCTCTTGTGTGTTGCTGCTGCAGCTTTGCTCTGCCCTCCTTCTGTCTGGCTCATAGCTTCTTCTCCTGAGCCACCAGCAGAGCCCGAAGAGCAGGAGCAGGACTCCAGCAACCGTCCAGAACTGCCAGTGCTGCAAGGGAGCAAAGAGCAGGGCACGCCAGGCAAAGCCGCTCTGCTCCAGCTCGTGCAGCAGCCGAGTCATCTCCTGGCCCAGCTGCTCCGCATGCTGCTGCATGCACTTGTGCGTGGCCTCATCCAGCTCCTCCCCAACCATCTGCACATTTTGTAGGATGGTTTGCAGCATGGTGAGGATTTTTGGGGCAGCCATAGCCTGCAGGAGGAGGGAGAGAAGGGGTTCAGTGGGGATGGAAGGGAGGGAGCTGGCAGCGGGGGGAGTGGGAATGGAGCCGCAGGGAGCTGGGGGCAGGTAGGAGAGGGGGTGAGGCAGCTGGGAGGCAGCAAGCCCTGCTCCCAGGCCCATCAGCAGCAGCACCGTGCCCTGCCTGAGCCGCTGCCACGAGCGGCTGGGCCCTGGATGCAGGGAGAGAACCCAGCCCCGGGACCCCGCATTTCTGCCCCGGCCCTATCCAGCCCAGCCTCCCTCCGCGTGCGCACTCACCGCTGGCCTAGGCCGTACTGGGGCAGCACTGCCCGCTGCTGCCCTTTATACCTCCCCCCATTGTGACTCGTCTCAGTGATGTCACAGGCGCCAGAGCGCATCACAGGCACGCCCGCCAACCAGCCCCGGCCTTCGGCCCCACACAGGCCCAGCGACCCACAGCTGGTCCAGGCAGCCAAAGCCCTGACACCCCCAAGGTACGGACCCACCCGGCAGGACAGGGCTGCCAGGGCCTGTCTTTTCAGAACAGACAGAAGCCCCACCCAACCCTTTCCAAACGCCAGATTGGGTGACATGTCCCGTGGGTGCTTTCCTCTTTGACATCCCGTCCTGTGAGATGGGATCAGCTCCCTTGGTGCTGACCTCTGAGCTCGCGTTGGTGCTCTTGGTGCCTTCATGGCTGCGCCGGGTGGGTGACGGTGTATATCCTGGTGGCAGGATGGGCCCTCTGCATGGCAGGATCTCTGTCCCTGCTGTGCTAGTGCCGGAGGACGTTGCTTCCAAAGAGACGTTTCCCAGGGGTGATGACGGGGTGCGGGGGGAGTTGTCCCAGTGGGCAGCTCCCACTGCCGACAGAGCACTGTCTTCTCCGTGTCCAGCATGTCCCGTCGTGCAGCAGTAACTCCCTGGGGAGCGTCTGGGAGCGGCAGGTTCTCCACCGGGGCCCCGCTGAGCACAGGCAGGCACATCCGCAGTGCCTCTCGCTTGGTCCCGGCCCAGCCGGAGCGGCCAGGGAGCTTCTCGGCCCCTCTGAGTTCACCACCACCGTCGTGGCAGTGGGAAGAGAAAGCAGCGTGAAAATCTCCTTTGTGGCCGCCATAGTCTCCACTCTCTTTCCCTGTGGTGTGAAGTTGTCGTCTGCCGTCAGCCGTGAGCCTCACAAACACAGCTCTGTGCCTGAAGACCTTTCAGCGTCCGCAGATCAGCAGACTGCTGAGCGACCTCACAGCTGTACAATGTCGTGCAGTGCCTCAGCGTGGGCGGCGGGATCCGGTGCCACGTGCTGGAAGAGGTTGAGTGGTTTGGCCGTGTGGAAGTCCACGGGCCAGATTACGCTTTAGTTTGACCAGCCATGCTGGTGTTGCCCTTTTAACCCCAGCCAGCAAGCAAACACCACGCAGCCACTCACTCACCTTCCCCGTCGCCTGGTGGAGAAGAACGGGAGGAAAAGACAAGGAAACTCAGGGGTCGAGATAAGAACAATCGTATAATTGAACCTAAACGGGTGAAGCAGTGATATTAATAAAAATAACAATGTCATTAAACTAATGCTACCACTGCTACTCAGAGCATGTAATGAAAGCGGCGGAAAACAAAACACACGATACAGCTGCTCACCACCCGCAGACCGATGCCCAGCCAGGTCCCGAGTAGTCAGAGCCAGAGAGCGAGAGCCTGAGACAGATCGTACCAGAGTCCGAGCGAGCCCCACAAGCGAGAGCACGAACAAGAAAACCAACCAACCACCACGGCTCCCTGGCCCACCCCCAGCGTATATCCTGAGCGTGACGTTTTTATGGAACGAAGTACCCCTTTGGCCACTTTGGGTCAGCTGTCCGCACTGTGCCCCCTCCCAGCTCCTTGTAGCGAGAAAGCTGGGAACACAGGCCCAGCATCAGAAACTGGAAGAGGCCTTGCATCGGTACAAACACTCCTACTGGTAGGAGCCGGCGCTGTGCTCTCGCGCTGGGGCTCGGTTTGCGTATGGTTCCCAAGGAAGATGCTTCAGGCGCCCTTCGGCACACGGGCAACGTGCACAGCTGTGGAGGGTGACAAATGATTCCGACTGCCCCAACGCAGGAGCACGCACGGGCGGGGGAGCCTTAGTTACAGAACCAGTGAAACCAGAGCCGCCACGTCAGCTCTTCCGCAAAATGCGCCCGGACTCTGCGGCAGCTGAGGAGTCAGCGGCCTATGCCCGCGGTCCCCGACAAAGGGATGCACGGACACTCACAGGCGCAGCATTTGTTCAAACACAACATTTATGGTCGACTTTGCCTGGAGTAGAACTCCCGGCGGAATGGAAGGGGAGCGGGAGGTGGCTGTCCAGGTGGTAACAGGTTTCTCTGTCACGAGCCTCCTCGCAACAGACTCTTCAGCTGCATCGTGTCCCACTCCCCACAGGGTGCGTTTGCTGTGGAGGAAAGGTGTGGCAGCAATTCCCGCTGCTGCGTGAGCAGTGTCTTCTCTGTATCCTGCGTGCTCGGTTCTGCGGCGCCAGCTCTGGGCGTGAAGACCCCTTTCAGCGTCCATAGAACAGCAGGCTCGTGAGCCGGTTTTGCAGCTCATCGAACTCCGTCATCGCCCTGGCGTGGGCAGCCGGATCCTGCGCCAGGTGCTGGAAGAGGTTGGGCGGTTCGGCCGTTGGGAAGGCCGAGGGCAAGATTATCTCCTCGGGCACATGCTCATTGCCAAAGAAGAAGTGGTTGAGGCGTTTCTCCTTCAGGCAGTCGTCCAGGTACCGCATGATATCCTCCAGCCGCAGCATGAAATGCCTCCGGCGCCAGTCTGACAGGGGTGTGGTGGTCAGGAGGTGCATCACAGCCGTCTTGAAGGTGTAGGTGGAAAAGGCTGTGCCCTCCAGGATGCGGGCGCAGATCTGCAGGCATTTGAGGTGGAAGCTGTCACGTGGGGCCTGCCTGGCCATCACCCTGAAGAACTTTGCCTCTGCCACGACACAGCTCTGCGGCCACCTTGTGCTTGGGATCAAGCCGGGCTCTGCAGGCTGGCTGCTGAGGAAGATGTCCGAGACGCCTAGCTGTACCCCGAATATTATCTTAGCGAAGAGGCTTCTGCCGGAGGTGCTTATCAGCTGCATCTTGCAGGAGCGGCTGGAGGGCAGCAGGTTCATTTTGTAGAGACGCGACAGAGGCACCACCCCCCAGGCTGACCTCACAGTGTCCTGGAACCAGCGGGCAGTTTTCTGCGCATCCAGGTAGGAGCCAGTGCAGAGGGTGTGTAGGAGGCTGGGAGCCTGATTTTCCCTCAGCTCTTCCTCGGGGTGGTGGAGGAAGCACAGCGTGTCATCCACCAGCTCCGGCCTCCTGCAGATGCACTCCAGCGCCACACGGACACGGGAGTCCTTTGCGGGCATCTCCCCCGCAGTGCCCAGCTCCAGGCGGAAGGCGTGCCCGCGGGGGGGCTGCAGGGGCAGGAGCAGGCGGTAGCGAGCATCCTCCTCACGGGGACTCCAGCCTTCGAAGGTGCTGCCCACCCTGATGACAGGCTGCAGCACCGGGAAGAAACTGCCAGAGAAATACATGTGGAAGACACGGAGGAGGTCGCCTGCCAGCTCCTCCATCACCCGGCTCCTGTAGGCCAGGTTCTGCACTGGCCACGGGATGCGCTTTGCAAAACTCCTGCCCAGAGCATCCTCAGAATCTACTTCATGTACTTCAACCTCCTCTTGTGTGTTGCTGCTGCAGCTTTGCTCTGCCCTCCTTCTGTCTGGCTCATAGCTTCTTCTCCTGAGCCACCAGCAGAGCCCGAAGAGCAGGAGCAGGACTCCAGCAACCGTCCAGAACTGCCAGTGCTGCAAGGGAGCAAAGAGCAGGGCACGCCAGGCAAAGCCGCTCTGCTCCAGCTCGTGCAGCAGCCGAGTCATCTCCTGGCCCAGCTGCTCCGCATGCTGCTGCATGCACTTGTGCGTGGCCTCATCCAGCTCCTCCCCAACCATCTGCACATTTTGTAGGATGGTTTGCAGCATGGTGAGGATTTTTGGGGCAGCCATAGCCTGCAGGAGGAGGGAGAGAAGGGGTTCAGTGGGGATGGAAGGGAGGGAGCTGGCAGCGGGGGGAGTGGGAATGGAGCCGCAGGGAGCTGGGGGCAGGTAGGAGAGGGGGTGAGGCAGCTGGGAGGCAGCAAGCCCTGCTCCCAGGCCCATCAGCAGCAGCACCGTGCCCTGCCTGAGCCGCTGCCACGAGCGGCTGGGCCCTGGATGCAGGGAGAGAACCCAGCCCCGGGACCCCGCATTTCTGCCCCGGCCCTATCCAGCCCAGCCTCCCTCCGCGTGCGCACTCACCGCTGGCCTAGGCCGTACTGGGGCAGCACTGCCCGCTGCTGCCCTTTATACCTCCCCCCATTGTGACTCGTCTCAGTGATGTCACAGGCGCCAGAGCGCATCACAGGCACGCCCGCCAACCAGCCCCGGCCTTCGGCCCCACACAGGCCCAGCGACCCACAGCTGGTCCAGGCAGCCAAAGCCCTGACACCCCCAAGGTACGGACCCACCCGGCAGGACAGGGCTGCCAGGGCCTGTCTTTTCAGAACAGACAGAAGCCCCACCCAACCCTTTCCAAACGCCAGATTGGGTGACATGTCCCGTGGGTGCTTTCCTCTTTGACATCCCGTCCTGTGAGATGGGATCAGCTCCCTTGGTGCTGACCTCTGAGCTCGCGTTTGTGCTCTTGCTGCCTTCATGGCTGCGCCGGGTGGGTGACGGTGTATATCCTGGTGGCAGGATGGGCCCTCTGCATGGCAGGATCTCTGTCCCTGCTGTGCTAGTGCCGGAGGACGTTGCTTCCAAAGAGACGTTTCCCAGGGGTGATGACGGGGTGCGGGGGGAGTTGTCCCAGTGGGCAGCTCCCACTGCCGACAGAGCACTGTCTTCTCCGTGTCCAGCATGTCCCGTCGTGCAGCAGTAACTCCCTGGGGAGCGTCTGGGAGCGGCAGGTTCTCCACCGGGGCCCCGCTGAGCACAGGCAGGCACATCCGCAGTGCCTCTCGCTTGGTCCCGGCCCAGCCGGAGCGGCCAGGGAGCTTCTCGGCCCCTCTGAGTTCACCACCACCGTCGTGGCAGTGGGAAGAGAAAGCAGCGTGAAAATCTCCTTTGTGGCCGCCATAGTCTCCACTCTCTTTCCCTGTGGTGTGAAGTTGTCGTCTGCCGTCAGCCGTGAGCCTCACAAACACAGCTCTGTGCCTGAAGACCTTTCAGCGTCCGCAGATCAGCAGACTGCTGAGCGACCTCACAGCTGTACAATGTCGTGCAGTGCCTCGGCGTGGGCGGCGGGATCCGGTGCCACGTGCTGGAAGAGGTTGAGTGGTTTGGCCGTGTGGAAGTCCACGGGCCAGATTACGCTTTAGTTTGACCAGCCATGCTGGTGTTGCCCTTTTAACCCCAGCCAGCAAGCAAACACCACGCAGCCACTCACTCACCTTCCCCGTCGCCTGGTGGAGAAGAACGGGAGGAAAAGACAAGGAAACTCAGGGGTCGAGATAAGAACAATCGTATAATTGAACCTAAACGGGTGAAGCAGTGATATTAATAAAAATAACAATGTCATTAAACTAATGCTACCACTGCTACTCAGAGCATGTAATGAAAGCGGCGGAAAACAAAACACACGATACAGCTGCTCACCACCCGCAGACCGATGCCCAGCCAGGTCCCGAGTAGTCAGAGCCAGAGAGCGAGAGCCTGAGACGGATCGTACCAGAGTCCGAGCGAGCCCCACGAGCGAGAGCACGAACAAGAAAACCAACCAACCACCACGGCTCCCTGGCCCACCCCCAGCGTATGTACTGAGCGTGACGTTTTTATGGAACGAAGTACCCCTTTGGCCACTTTGGGTCAGCTGTCCGCACTGTGCCCCCTCCCAGCTCCTTGTAGCGAGAAAGCTGGGAACACAGGCCCAGCATCAGAAACTGGAAGAGGCCTTGCATCGGTACAAACACTCCTACTGGTAGGAGCCGGCGCTGTGCTCTCGCGCTGGGGCTCGGTTTGCGTATGGTTCCCAAGGAAGATGCTTCAGGCGCCCTTCGGCACACGGGCAACGTGCACAGCTGTGGAGGGTGACAAATGATTCCGACTGCCCCAACGCAGGAGCACGCACGGGCGGGGGAGCCTTAGTTACAGAACCAGTGAAACCAGAGCCGCCACGTCAGCTCTTCCGCAAAATGCGCCCGGACTCTGCGGCAGCTGAGGAGTCAGCGGCCTATGCCCGCGGTCCCCGACAAAGGGATGCACGGACACTCACAGGCGCAGCATTTGTTCAAACACAACATTTATGGTCGACTTTGCCTGGAGTAGAACTCCCGGCGGAATGGAAGGGGAGCGGGAGGTGGCTGTCCAGGTGGTAACAGGTTTCTCTGTCACGAGCCTCCTCGCAACAGACTCTTCAGCTGCATCGTGTCCCACTCCCCACAGGGTGCGTTTGCTGTGGAGGAAAGGTGTGGCAGCAATTCCCGCTGCTGCGTGAGCAGTGTCTTCTCTGTATCCTGCGTGCTCGGTTCTGCGGCGCCAGCTCTGGGCGTGAAGACCCCTTTCAGCGTCCATAGAACAGCAGGCTCGTGAGCCGGTTTTGCAGCTCATCGAACTCCGTCATCGCCCTGGCGTGGGCAGCCGGATCCTGCGCCAGGTGCTGGAAGAGGTTGGGCGGTTCGGCCGTTGGGAAGGCCGGGGGCAAGATTATCTCCTCGGGCACATGCTCATTGCCAAAGAAGAAGTGGTTGAGGCGTTTCTCCTTCAGGCAGTCGTCCAGGTACCGCATGATATCCTCCAGCCGCAGCATGAAATGCCTCCGGCGCCAGTCTGACAGGGGTGTGGTGGTCAGTAGGTGCATCACAGCCGTCTTGAAGGTGTAGGTGGAAAAGGCTGTGCCCTCCAGGATGCGGGCGCAGATCTGCAGGCATTTGAGGTGGAAGCTGTCACGTGGGGCCTGCCTGGCCATCACCCTGAAGAACTTTGCCTCTGCCACGACACAGCTCTGCGGCCACCTTGTGCTTGGGATCAAGCCGGGCTCTGCAGGCTGGCTGCTGAGGAAGATGTCCGAGACGCCTAGCTGTACCCCGAATATTATCTCAGCGAAGAGGCTTCTGCCGGAGGTGCTTATCAGCTGCATCTTGCAGGAGCGGCTGGAGGGCAGCAGGTTCATTTTGTAGAGACGCGACAGAGGCACCACCCCCCAGGCTGACCTCACAGTGTCCTGGAACCAGCGGGCAGTTTTCTGCGCATCCAGGTAGGAGCCAGTGCAGAGGGTGTGTAGGAGGCTGGGAGCCTGATTTTCCCTCAGCTCTTCCTCGGGGTGGTGGAGGAAGCACAGCGTGTCATCCACCAGCTCCGGCCTCCTGCAGATGCACTCCAGCGCCACACGGACACGGGAGTCCTTTGCGGGCATCTCCCCCGCAGTGCCCAGCTCCAGGCGGAAGGCGTGCCCGCGGGGGGGCTGCAGGGGCAGGAGCAGGCGGTAGCGAGCATCCTCCTCACGGGGACTCCAGCCTTCGAAGGTGCTGCCCACCCTGATGACAGGCTGCAGCACCGGGAAGAAACTGCCAGAGAAATACAGGTGGAAGACACGGAGGAGGTCGCCTGCCAGCTCCTCCATCACCCGGCTCCT
Source organism: Rhynochetos jubatus (assembly GCA_027574665.1). Taxonomy (NCBI): domain Eukaryota; kingdom Metazoa; phylum Chordata; class Aves; order Eurypygiformes; family Rhynochetidae; genus Rhynochetos; species Rhynochetos jubatus. The sequence goes on along the minus strand of CM050648.1, from coordinate 142,954,668 downwards.
GTAGGCCAGGTTCTGCACTGGCCACGGGATGCGCTTTGCAAAACTCCTGCCCAGAGCATCCTCAGAATCTACTTCATGTACTTCAACCTCCTCTTGTGTGTTGCTGCTGCAGCTTTGCTCTGCCCTCCTTCTGTCTGGCTCATAGCTTCTTCTCCTGAGCCACCAGCAGAGCCCGAAGAGCAGGAGCAGGACTCCAGCAACCGTCCAGAACTGCCAGTGCTGCAAGGGAGCAAAGAGCAGGGCACGCCAGGCAAAGCCGCTCTGCTCCAGCTCGTGCAGCAGCCGAGTCATCTCCTGGCCCAGCTGCTCCGCATGCTGCTGCATGCACTTGTGCGTGGCCTCATCCAGCTCCTCCCCAACCATCTGCACATTTTGTAGGATGGTTTGCAGCATGGTGAGGATTTTTGGGGCAGCCATAGCCTGCAGGAGGAGGGAGAGAAGGGGTTCAGTGGGGATGGAAGGGAGGGAGCTGGCAGCGGGGGGAGTGGGAATGGAGCCGCAGGGAGCTGGGGGCAGGTAGGAGAGGGGGTGAGGCAGCTGGGAGGCAGCAAGCCCTGCTCCCAGGCCCATCAGCAGCAGCACCGTGCCCTGCCTGAGCCGCTGCCACGAGCGGCTGGGCCCTGGATGCAGGGAGAGAACCCAGCCCCGGGACCCCGCATTTCTGCCCCGGCCCTATCCAGCCCAGCCTCCCTCCGCGTGCGCACTCACCGCTGGCCTAGGCCGTACTGGGGCAGCACTGCCCGCTGCTGCCCTTTATACCTCCCCCCATTGTGACTCGTCTCAGTGATGTCACAGGCGCCAGAGCGCATCACAGGCACGCCCGCCAACCAGCCCCGGCCTTCGGCCCCACACAGGCCCAGCGACCCACAGCTGGTCCAGGCAGCCAAAGCCCTGACACCCCCAAGGTACGGACCCACCCGGCAGGACAGGGCTGCCAGGGCCTGTCTTTTCAGAACAGACAGAAGCCCCACCCAACCCTTTCCAAACGCCAGATTGGGTGACATGTCCCGTGGGTGCTTTCCTCTTTGACATCCCGTCCTGTGAGATGGGATCAGCTCCCTTGGTGCTGACCTCTGAGCTCGCGTTTGTGCTCTTGCTGCCTTCATGGCTGCGCCGGGTGGGTGACGGTGTATATCCTGGTGGCAGGATGGGCCCTCTGCATGGCAGGATCTCTGTCCCTGCTGTGCTAGTGCCGGAGGACGTTGCTTCCAAAGAGACGTTTCCCAGGGGTGATGACGGGGTGCGGGGGGAGTTGTCCCAGTGGGCAGCTCCCACTGCCGACAGAGCACTGTCTTCTCCGTGTCCAGCATGTCCCGTCGTGCAGCAGTAACTCCCTGGGGAGCGTCTGGGAGCGGCAGGTTCTCCACCGGGGCCCCGCTGAGCACAGGCAGGCACATCCGCAGTGCCTCTCGCTTGGTCCCGGCCCAGCCGGAGCGGCCAGGGAGCTTCTCGGCCCCTCTGAGTTCACCACCACCGTCGTGGCAGTGGGAAGAGAAAGCAGCGTGAAAATCTCCTTTGTGGCCGCCATAGTCTCCACTCTCTTTCCCTGTGGTGTGAAGTTGTCGTCTGCCGTCAGCCGTGAGCCTCACAAACACAGCTCTGTGCCTGAAGACCTTTCAGCGTCCGCAGATCAGCAGACTGCTGAGCGACCTCACAGCTGTACAATGTCGTGCAGTGCCTCGGCGTGGGCGGCGGGATCCGGTGCCACGTGCTGGAAGAGGTTGAGTGGTTTGGCCGTGTGGAAGTCCACGGGCCAGATTACGCTTTAGTTTGACCAGCCATGCTGGTGTTGCCCTTTTAACCCCAGCCAGCAAGCAAACACCACGCAGCCACTCACTCACCTTCCCCGTCGCCTGGTGGAGAAGAACGGGAGGAAAAGACAAGGAAACTCAGGGGTCGAGATAAGAACAATCGTATAATTGAACCTAAACGGGTGAAGCAGTGATATTAATAAAAATAACAATGTCATTAAACTAATGCTACCACTGCTACTCAGAGCATGTAATGAAAGCGGCGGAAAACAAAACACACGATACAGCTGCTCACCACCCGCAGACCGATGCCCAGCCAGGTCCCGAGCAGTCAGAGCCAGAGAGCGAGAGCCTGAGACAGATCGTACCAGAGTCCGAGCGAGCCCCACGAGCGAGAGCACAAACAAGAAAACCAACCAACCACCACGGCTCCCTGGCCCACCCCCAGCGTATATCCTGAGCGTGACGTTTTTATGGAACGAAGTACCCCTTTGGCCACTTTGGGTCAGCTGTCCGCACTGTGCCCCCTCCCAGCTCCTTGTAGCGAGAAAGCTGGGAACACAGGCCCAGCATCAGAAACTGGAAGAGGCCTTGCATCGGTACAAACACTCCTACTGGTAGGAGCTGGCGCTGTGCTCTCGCGCTGGGGCTCGGTTTGCGTATGGTTCCCAAGGAAGATGCTTCAGGCACCCTTCGGCACACGGGCAACGTGCACAGCTGTGGAGGGTGACAAATGATTCCGACTGCCCCAACGCAGGAGCACGCACGGGCGGGGGAGCCTTAGTTACAGAACCAGTGAAACCAGAGCCGCCACGTCAGCTCTTCCGCAAAATGCGCCCGGACTCTGCGGCAGCTGAGGAGTCAGCGGCCTATGCCCGCGGTCCCCGACAAAGGGATGCACGGACACTCACAGGCGCAGCATTTGTTCAAACACAACATTTATGGTCGACTTTGCCTGGAGTAGAACTCCCGGCGGAATGGAAGGGGAGCGGGAGGTGGCTGTCCAGGTGGTAACAGGTTTCTCTGTCACGAGCCTCCTCGCAACAGACTCTTCAGCTGCATCGTTTCCCACTCCCCACAGGGTGCGTTTGCTGTGGAGGAAAGGTGTGGCAGCAATTCCCGCTGCTGCGTGAGCAGTGTCTTCTCTGTATCCTGTGTGCTCGGTTCTGCGGCGCCAGCTCTGGGCGTGAAGACCCCTTTCAGCGTCCATAGAACAGCAGGCTCGTGAGCCGGTTTTGCAGCTCATCGAACTCCGTCATCGCCCTGGCGTGGGCAGCCGGATCCTGCGCCAGGTGCTGGAAGAGGTTGGGCGGTTCGGCCGTTGGGAAGGCCGGGGGCAAGATTATCTCCTCGGGCACATGCTCATTGCCAAAGAAGAAGTGGTTGAGGCGTTTCTCCTTCAGGCAGTCGTCCAGGTACCGCATGATATCCTCCAGCCGCAGCATGAAATGCCTCCGGCGCCAGTCTGACAGGGGTGTGGTGGTCAGGAGGTGCATCACAGCCGTCTTGAAGGTGTAGGTGGAAAAGGCTGTGCCCTCCAGGATGCGGGCGCAGATCTGCAGGCATTTGAGGTGGAAGCTGTCACGTGGGGCCTGCCTGGCCACCACCCTGAAGAACTTTGCCTCTGCCACGACACAGCTCTGCGGCCACCTTGTGCTTGGGATCAAGCCGGGCTCTGCAGGCTGGCTGCTGAGGAAGATGTCCGAGACGCCTAGCTGTACCCCGAATATTATCTCAGCGAAGAGGCTTCTGCCGGAGGTGCTTATCAGCTGCATCTTGCAGGAGCGGCTGGAGGGCAGCAGGTTCATTTTGTAGAGACGCGACAGAGGCACCACCCCCCAGGCTGACCTCACAGTGTCCTGGAACCAGCGGGCAGTTTTCTGCGCATCCAGGTAGGAGCCAGTGCAGAGGGTGTGTAGGAGGCTGGGAGCCTGATTTTCCCTCAGCTCTTCCTCAGGGTGGTGGAGGAAGCACAGCGTGTCATCCACCAGCTCCGGCCTCCTGCAGATGCACTCCAGCGCCACACGGACACGGGAGACCTTTGCGGGCATCTCCCCCGCAGTGCCCAGCTCCAGGCGGAAGGCGTGCCCGCGGGGGGGCTGCAGGGGCAGGAGCAGGCGGTAGCGAGCATCCTCCTCACGGGGACTCCAGCCTTCGAAGGTGCTGCCCACCCTGATGACAGGCTGCAGCACCGGGAAGAAACTGCCAGAGAAATACAGGTGGAAGACACGGAGGAGGTCGCCTGCCAGCTCCTCCATCACCCGGCTCCTGTAGGCCAGGTTCTGCACTGGCCACGGGATGCGCTTTGCAAAACTCCTGCCCAGAGCATCCTCAGAATCTACTTCATGTACTTCAACCTCCTCTTGTGTGTTGCTGCTGCAGCTTTGCTCTGCCCTCCTTCTGTCTGGCTCATAGCTTCTTCTCCTGAGCCACCAGCAGAGCCCGAAGAGCAGGAGCAGGACTCCAGCAACCGTCCAGAACTGCCAGTGCTGCAAGGGAGCAAAGAGCAGGGCACGCCAGGCAAAGCCGCTCTGCTCCAGCTCGTGCAGCAGCCGAGTCATCTCCTGGCCCAGCTGCTCCGCATGCTGCTGCATGCACTTGTGCGTGGCCTCATCCAGCTCCTCCCCAACCATCTGCACATTTTGTAGGATGGTTTGCAGCATGGTGAGGATTTTTGGGGCAGCCATAGCCTGCAGGAGGAGGGAGAGAAGGGGTTCAGTGGGGATGGAAGGGAGGGAGCTGGCAGCGGGGGGAGTGGGAATGGAGCCGCAGGGAGCTGGGGGCAGGTAGGAGAGGGGGTGAGGCAGCTGGGAGGCAGCAAGCCCTGCTCCCAGGCCCATCAGCAGCAGCACCGTGCCCTGCCTGAGCCGCTGCCACGAGCGGCTGGGCCCTGGATGCAGGGAGAGAACCCAGCCCCGGGACCCCGCATTTCTGCCCCGGCCCTATCCAGCCCAGCCTCCCTCCGCGTGCGCACTCACCGCTGGCCTAGGCCGTACTGGGGCAGCACTGCCCGCTGCTGCCCTTTATACCTCCCCCCATTGTGACTCGTCTCAGTGATGTCACAGGCGCCAGAGCGCATCACAGGCACGCCCGCCAACCAGCCCCGGCCTTCGGCCCCACACAGGCCCAGCGACCCACAGCTGGTCCAGGCAGCCAAAGCCCTGACACCCCCAAGGTACGGACCCACCCGGCAGGACAGGGCTGCCAGGGCCTGTCTTTTCAGAACAGACAGAAGCCCCACCCAACCCTTTCCAAACGCCAGATTGGGTGACATGTCCCGTGGGTGCTTTCCTCTTTGACATCCCGTCCTGTGAGATGGGATCAGCTCCCTTGGTGCTGACCTCTGAGCTCGCGTTTGTGCTCTTGGTGCCTTCATGGCTGCGCCGGGTGGGTGACGGTGTATATCCTGGTGGCAGGATGGGCCCTCTGCATGGCAGGATCTCTGTCCCTGCTGTGCTAGTGCCGGAGGACGTTGCTTCCAAAGAGACGTTTCCCAGGGGTGATGACGGGGTGCGGGGGCAGTTGTCCCAGTGGGCAGCTCCCACTGCCGACAGAGCACTGTCTTCTCCGTGTCCAGCATGTCCCGTCGTGCAGCAGTAACTCCCTGGGGAGCGTCTGGGAGCGGCAGGTTCTCCACCGGGGCCCCGCTGAGCACAGGCAGGCACATCCGCAGTGCCTCTCGCTTGGTCCCGGCCCAGCCGGAGCGGCCAGGGAGCTTCTCGGCCCCTCTGAGTTCACCACCACCGTCGTGGCAGTGGGAAGAGAAAGCAGCGTGAAAATCTCCTTTGTGGCCGCCATAGTCTCCACTCTCTTTCCCTGTGGTGTGAAGTTGTCGTCTGCCGTCAGCCGTGAGCCTCACAAACACAGCTCTGTGCCTGAAGACCTTTCAGCGTCCGCAGATCAGCAGACTGCTGAGCGACCTCACAGCTGTACAATGTCGTGCAGTGCCTCGGCGTGGGCGGCGGGATCCGGTGCCACGTGCTGGAAGAGGTTGAGTGGTTTGGCCGTGTGGAAGTCCACGGGCCAGATTACGCTTTAGTTTGACCAGCCATGCTGGTGTTGCCCTTTTAACCCCAGCCAGCAAGCAAACACCACGCAGCCACTCACTCACCTTCCCCGTCGCCTGGTGGAGAAGAACGGGAGGAAAAGACAAGGAAACTCAGGGGTCGAGATAAGAACAATCGTATAATTGAACCTAAACGGGTGAAGCAGTGATATTAATAAAAATAACAATGTCATTAAACTAATGCTACCACTGCTACTCAGAGCATGTAATGAAAGCGGCGGAAAACAAAACACACGATACAGCTGCTCACCACCCGCAGACCGATGCCCAGCCAGGTCCCGAGTAGTCAGAGCCAGAGAGCGAGAGCCTGAGACAGATCGTACCAGAGTCCGAGCGAGCCCCACGAGCGAGAGCACGAACAAGAAAACCAACCAACCACCACGGCTCCCTGGCCCACCCCCAGCGTATATCCTGAGCGTGACGTTTTTATGGAACGAAGTACCCCTTTGGCCACTTTGGGTCAGCTGTCCGCACTGTGCCCCCTCCCAGCTCCTTGTAGCGAGAAAGCTGGGAACACAGGCCCAGCATCAGAAACTGGAAGAGGCCTTGCATCGGTACAAACACTCCTACTGGTAGGAGCCGGCGCTGTGCTCTCGCGCTGGGGCTCGGTTTGCGTATGGTTCCCAAGGAAGATGCTTCAGGCGCCCTTCGGCACACGGGCAACGTGCACAGCTGTGGAGGGTGACAAATGATTCCGACTGCCCCAACGCAGGAGCACGCACGGGCGGGGGAGCCTTAGTTACAGAACCAGTGAAACCAGAGCCGCCACGTCAGCTCTTCCGCAAAATGCGCCCGGACTCTGCGGCAGCTGAGGAGTCAGCGGCCTATGCCCGCGGTCCCCGACAAAGGGATGCACGGACACTCACAGGCGCAGCATTTGTTCAAACACAACATTTATGGTCGACTTTGCCTGGAGTAGAACTCCCGGCGGAATGGAAGGGGAGCGGGAGGTGGCTGTCCAGGTGGTAACAGGTTTCTCTGTCACGAGCCTCCTCGCAACAGACTCTTCAGCTGCATCGTGTCCCACTCCCCACAGGGTGCGTTTGCTGTGGAGGAAAGGTGTGGCAGCAATTCCCGCTGCTGCGTGAGCAGTGTCTTCTCTGTATCCTGCGTGCTCGGTTCTGCGGCGCCAGCTCTGGGCGTGAAGACCCCTTTCAGCGTCCATAGAACAGCAGGCTCGTGAGCCGGTTTTGCAGCTCATCGAACTCCGTCATCGCCCTGGCGTGGGCAGCCGGATCCTGCGCCAGGTGCTGGAAGAGGTTGGGCGGTTCGGCCGTTGGGAAGGCCGGGGGCAAGATTATCTCCTCGGGCACATGCTCATTGCCAAAGAAGAAGTGGTTGAGGCGTTTCTCCTTCAGGCAGTCGTCCAGGTACCGCATGATATCCTCCAGCCGCAGCATGAAATGCCTCCGGCGCCAGTCTGACAGGGGTGTGGTGGTCAGGAGGTGCATCACAGCCGTCTTGAAGGTGTAGGTGGAAAAGGCTGTGCCCTCCAGGATGCGGGCGCAGATCTGCAGGCATTTGAGGTGGAAGCTGTCACGTGGGGCCTGCCTGGCCACCACCCTGAAGAACTTTGCCTCTGCCACGACACAGCTCTGCGGCCACCTTGTGCTTGGGATCAAGCCGGGCTCTGCAGGCTGGCTGCTGAGGAAGATGTCCGAGACGCCTAGCTGTACCCCGAATATTATCTCAGCGAAGAGGCTTCTGCCGGAGGTGCTTATCAGCTGCATCTTGCAGGAGCGGCTGGAGGGCAGCAGGTTCATTTTGTAGAGACGCGACAGAGGCACCACCCCCCAGGCTGACCTCACAGTGTCCTGGAACCAGCGGGCAGTTTTCTGCGCATCCAGGTAGGAGCCAGTGCAGAGGGTGTGTAGGAGGCTGGGAGCCTGATTTTCCCTCAGCTCTTCCTCGGGGTGGTGGAGGAAGCACAGCGTGTCATCCACCAGCTCCGGCCTCCTGCAGATGCACTCCAGCGCCACACGGACACGGGAGTCCTTTGCGGGCATCTCCCCCGCAGTGCCCAGCTCCAGGCGGAAGGCGTGCCCGCGGGGGGGCTGCAGGGGCAGGAGCAGGCGGTAGCGAGCATCCTCCTCACGGGGACTCCAGCCTTCGAAGGTGCTGCCCACCCTGATGACAGGCTGCAGCACCGGGAAGAAACTGCCAGAGAAATACAGGTGGAAGACACGGAGGAGGTCGCCTGCCAGCTCCTCCATCACCCGGCTCCTGTAGGCCAGGTTCTGCACTGGCCACGGGATGCGCTTTGCAAAACTCCTGCCCAGAGCATCCTCAGAATCTACTTCATGTACTTCAACCTCCTCTTGTGTGTTGCTGCTGCAGCTTTGCTCTGCCCTCCTTCTGTCTGGCTCATAGCTTCTACTCCTGAGCCACCAGCAGAGCCCGAAGAGCAGGAGCAGGACTCCAGCAACCGTCCAGAACTGCCAGTGCTGCAAGGGAGCAAAGAGCAGGGCACGCCAGGCAAAGCCGCTCTGCTCCAGCTCGTGCAGCAGCCGAGTCATCTCCTGGCCCAGCTGCTCCGCATGCTGCTGCATGCACTTGTGCGTGGCCTCATCCAGCTCCTCCCCAACCATCTGCACATTTTGTAGGATGGTTTGCAGCATGGTGAGGATTTTTGGGGCAGCCATAGCCTGCAGGAGGAGGGAGAGAAGGGGTTCAGTGGGGATGGAAGGGAGGGAGCTGGCAGCGGGGGGAGTGGGAATGGAGCCACAGGGAGCTGGGGGCAGGTAGGAGAGGGGGTGAGGCAGCTGGGAGGCAGCAAGCCCTGCTCCCAGGCCCATCAGCAGCAGCACCGTGCCCTGCCTGAGCCGCTGCCACGAGCGGCTGGGCCCTGGATGCAGGGAGAGAACCCAGCCCCGGGACCCCGCATTTCTGCCCCGGCCCTATCCAGCCCAGCCTCCCTCCGCGTGCGCACTCACCGCTGGCCTAGGCCGTACTGGGGCAGCACTGCCCGCTGCTGCCCTTTATACCTCCCCCCATTGTGACTCGTCTCAGTGATGTCACAGGCGCCAGAGCGCATCACAGGCACGCCCGCCAACCAGCCCCGGCCTTCGGCCCCACACAGGCCCAGCGACCCACAGCTGGTCCAGGCAGCCAAAGCCCTGACACCCCCAAGGTACGGACCCACCCGGCAGGACAGGGCTGCCAGGGCCTGTCTTTTCAGAACAGACAGAAGCCCCACCCAACCCTTTCCAAACGCCAGATTGGGTGACATGTCCCGTGGGTGCTTTCCTCTTTGACATCCCGTCCTGTGAGATGGGATCAGCTCCCTTGGTGCTGACCTCTGAGCTCGCGTTTGTGCTCTTGCTGCCTTCATGGCTGCGCCGGGTGGGTGACGGTGTATATCCTGGTGGCAGGATGGGCCCTCTGCATGGCAGGATCTCTGTCCCTGCTGTGCTAGTGCCGGAGGACGTTGCTTCCAAAGAGACGTTTCCCAGGGGTGATGACGGGGTGCGGGGGGAGTTGTCCCAGTGGGCAGCTCCCACTGCCGACAGAGCACTGTCTTCTCCGTGTCCAGCATGTCCCGTCGTGCAGCAGTAACTCCCTGGGGAGCGTCTGGGAGCGGCAGGTTCTCCACCGGGGCCCCGCTGAGCACAGGCAGGCACATCCGCAGTGCCTCTCGCTTGGTCCCGGCCCAGCCGGAGCGGCCAGGGAGCTTCTCGGCCCCTCTGAGTTCACCACCACCGTCGTGGCAGTGGGAAGAGAAAGCAGCGTGAAAATCTCCTTCGTGGCCGCCATAATCTCCACTCTCTTTCCCTGTGGTGTGAAGTTGTCGTCTGCCGTCAGCCGTGAGCCTCACAAACACAGCTCTGTGCCTGAAGACCTTTCAGCGTCCGCAGATCAGCAGACTGCTGAGCGACCTCACAGCTGTACAATGTCGTGCAGTGCCTCGGCGTGGGCGGCGGGATCCGGTGCCACGTGCTGAAAGAGGTTGAGTGGTTTGGCCGTGTGGAAGTCCACGGGCCAGATTACGCTTTAGTTTGACCAGCCATGCTGGTGTTGCCGTTTTAACCCCAGCCAGCAAGCAAACACCACGCAGCCACTCACTCACCTTCCCCGTCGCCTGGTGGAGAAGAACGGGAGGAAAAGGCAAGGAAACTCAGGGGTCGAGATAAGAACAATCGTATAATTGAACCTAAACGGGTGAAGCAGTGATATTAATAAAAATAACAATGTCATTAAACTAATGCTACCACTGCTACTCAGAGCATGTAATGAAAGCGGCGGAAAACAAAACACACGATACAGCTGCTCACCACCCGCAGACCGATGCCCAGCCAGGTCCCGAGTAGTCAGAGCCAGAGAGCGAGAGCCTGAGACGGATCGTACCAGAGTCCGAGCGAGCCCCACGAGCGAGAGCACGAACAAGAAAACCAACCAACCACCACGGCTCCCTGGCCCACCCCCAGCGTATATCCTGAGCGTGATGTTTTTATGGAATGAAGTACCCCTTTGGCCACTTTGGGTCAGCTGTCCGCACTGTGCCCCCTCCCAGCTCCTTGTAGCGAGAAAGCTGGGAACACAGGCCCAGCATCAGAAACTGGAAGAGGCCTTGCATCGGTACAAACACTCCTACTGGTAGGAGCCGGCGCTGTGCTCTCGCGCTGGGGCTCGGTTTGCGTATGGTTCCCAAGGAAGATGCTTCAGGCGCCCTTCGGCACACGGGCAACGTGCACAGCTGTGGAGGGTGACAAATGATTCCGACTGCCCCAACGCAGGAGCACGCACGGGCGGGGGAGCCTTAGTTACAGAACCAGTGAAACCAGAGCCGCCACGTCAGCTCTTCCGCAAAATGCGCCCGGACTCTGCGGCAGCTGAGGAGTCAGCGGCCTATGCCCGCGGTCCCCGACAAAGGGATGCACGGACACTCACAGGCGCAGCATTTGTTCAAACACAACATTTATGGTCGACTTTGCCTGGAGTAGAACTCCCGGCGGAATGGAAGGGGAGCGGGAGGTGGCTGTCCAGGTGGTAACAGGTTTCTCTGTCACGAGCCTCCTCGCAACAGACTCTTCAGCTGCATCGTGTCCCACTCCCCACAGGGTGCGTTTGCTGTGGAGGAAAGGTGTGGCAGCAATTCCCGCTGCTGCGTGAGCAGTGTCTTCTCTGTATCCTGCGTGCTCGGTTCTGCGGCGCCAGCTCTGGGCGTGAAGACCCCTTTCAGCGTCCATAGAACAGCAGGCTCGTGAGCCGGTTTTGCAGCTCATCGAACTCCGTCATCGCCCTGGCGTGGGCAGCTGGATCCTGCGCCAGGTGCTGGAAGAGGTTGGGCGGTTCGGCCGTTGGGAAGGCCGGGGGCAAGATTATCTCCTCGGGCACATGCTCATTGCCAAAGAAGAAGTGGTTGAGGCGTTTCTCCTTCAGGCAGTCGTCCAGGTACCGCATGATATCCTCCAGCCGCAGCATGAAATGCCTCCGGCGCCAGTCTGACAGGGGTGTGGTGGTCAGGAGGTGCATCACAGCCGTCTTGAAGGTGTAGGTGGAAAAGGCTGTGTCCTCCAGGATGCGGGCGCAGATCTGCAGGCATTTGAGGTGGAAGCTGTCACGTGGGGCCTGCCTGGCCACCACCCTGAAGAACTTTGCCTCTGCCACGACACAGCTCTGCGGCCACCTTGTGCTTGGGATCAAGCCGGGCTCTGCAGGCTGGCTGCTGAGGAAGATGTCCGAGACGCCTAGCTGTACCCCGAATATTATCTCAGCGAAGAGGCTTCTGCCGGAGGTGCTTATCAGCTGCATCTTGCAGGAGCGGCTGGAGGGCAGCAGGTTCATTTTGTAGAGACGCGACAGAGGCACCACCCCCCAGGCTGACCTCACAGTGTCCTGGAACCAGCGGGCAGTTTTCTGCGCATCCAGGTAGGAGCCAGTGCAGAGGGTGTGTAGGAGGCTGGGAGCCTGATTTTCCCTCAGCTCTTCCTCGGGGTGGTGGAGGAAGCACAGCGTGTCATCCACCAGCTCCGGCCTCCTGCAGATGCACTCCAGCGCCACACGGACACGGCAGTCCTTTGCGGGCATCTCCCCCGCAGTGCCCAGCTCCAGGCGGAAGGCGTGCCCGCGGGGGGGCTGCAGGGGCAGGAGCAGGCGGTAGCGAGCATCCTCCTCACGGGGACTCCAGCCTTCGAAGGTGCTGCCCACCCTGATGACAGGCTGCAGCACCGGGAAGAAACTGCCAGAGAAATACATGTGGAAGACACGGAGGAGGTCGCCTGCCAGCTCCTCCATCACCCGGCTCCTGTAGGCCAGGTTCTGCACTGGCCACGGGATGCGCTTTGCAAAACTCCTGCCCAGAGCATCCTCAGAATCTACTTCATGTACTTCAACCTCCTCTTGTGTGTTGCTGCTGCAGCTTTGCTCTGCCCTCCTTCTGTCTGGCTCATAGCTTCTTCTCCTGAGCCACCAGCAGAGCCCGAAGAGCAGGAGCAGGACTCCAGCAACCGTCCAGAACTGCCAGTGCTGCAAGGGAGCAAAGAGCAGGGCACGCCAGGCAAAGCCGCTCTGCTCCAGCTCGTGCAGCAGCCGAGTCATCTCCTGGCCCAGCTGCTCCGCATGCTGCTGCATGCACTTGTGCGTGGCCTCATCCAGCTCCTCCCCAACCATCTGCACATTTTGTAGGATGGTTTGCAGCATGGTGAGGATTTTTGGGGCAGCCATAGCCTGCAGGAGGAGGGAGAGAAGGGGTTCAGTGGGGATGGAAGGGAGGGAGCTGGCAGCGGGGGGAGTGGGAATGGAGCCGCAGGGAGCTGGGGGCAGGTAGGAGAGGGGGTGAGGCAGCTGGGAGGCAGCAAGCCCTGCTCCCAGGCCCATCAGCAGCAGCACCGTGCCCTGCCTGAGCCGCTGCCACGAGCGGCTGGGCCCTGGATGCAGGGAGAGAACCCAGCCCCGGGACCCCGCATTTCTGCCCCGGCCCTATCCAGCCCAGCCTCCCTCCGCGTGCGCACTCACCGCTGGCCTAGGCCGTACTGGGGCAGCACTGCCCGCTGCTGCCCTTTATACCTCCCCCCATTGTGACTCGTCTCAGTGATGTCACAGGCGCCAGAGCGCATCACAGGCACGCCCGCCAACCAGCCCCGGCCTTCGGCCCCACACAGGCCCAGCGACCCACAGCTGGTCCAGGCAGCCAAAGCCCTGACACCCCCAAGGTACGGACCCACCCGGCAGGACAGGGCTGCCAGGGCCTGTCTTTTCAGAACAGACAGAAGCCCCACCCAACCCTTTCCAAACGCCAGATTGGGTGACATGTCCCGTGGGTGCTTTCCTCTTTGACATCCCGTCCTGTGAGATGGGATCAGCTCCCTTGGTGCTGACCTCTGAGCTCGCGTTTGTGCTCTTGCTGCCTTCATGGCTGCGCCGGGTGGGTGACGGTGTATATCCTGGTGGCAGGATGGGCCCTCTGCATGGCAGGATCTCTGTCCCTGCTGTGCTAGTGCCGGAGGACGTTGCTTCCAAAGAGACGTTTCCCAGGGGTGATGACGGGGTGCGGGGGGAGTTGTCCCAGTGGGCAGCTCCCACTGCCGACAGAGCACTGTCTTCTCCGTGTCCAGCATGTCCCGTCGTGCAGCAGTAACTCCCTGGGGAGCGTCTGGGAGCGGCAGGTTCTCCACCGGGGCCCCGCTGAGCACAGGCAGGCACATCCGCAGTGCCTCTCGCTTGGTCCCGGCCCAGCCGGAGCGGCCAGGGAGCTTCTCGGCCCCTCTGAGTTCACCACCACCGTCGTGGCAGTGGGAAGAGAAAGCAGCGTGAAAATCTCCTTTGTGGCCGCCATAGTCTCCACTCTCTTTCCCTGTGGTGTGAAGTTGTCGTCTGCCGTCAGCCGTGAGCCTCACAAACACAGCTCTGTGCCTGAAGACCTTTCAGCGTCCGCAGATCAGCAGACTGCTGAGCGACCTCACAGCTGTACAATGTCGTGCAGTGCCTCGGCGTGGGCGGCGGGATCCGGTGCCACGTGCTGGAAGAGGTTGAGTGGTTTGGCCGTGTGGAAGTCCACGGGCCAGATTACGCTTTAGTTTGACCAGCCATGCTGGTGTTGCCCTTTTAACCCCAGCCAGCAAGCAAACACCACGCAGCCACTCACTCACCTTCCCCGTCGCCTGGTGGAGAAGAACGGGAGGAAAAGACAAGGAAACTCAGGGGTCGAGATAAGAACAATCGTATAATTGAACCTAAACGGGTGAAGCAGTGATATTAATAAAAATAACAATGTCATTAAACTAATGCTACCACTGCTACTCAGAGCATGTAATGAAAGCGGCGGAAAACAAAACACACGATACAGCTGCTCACCACCCGCAGACCGATGCCCAGCCAGGTCCCGAGTAGTCAGAGCCAGAGAGCGAGAGCCTGAGACGGATCGTACCAGAGTCCGAGCGAGCCCCACGAGCGAGAGCACGAACAAGAAAACCAACCAACCACCATGGCTCCCTGGCCCACCCCCAGCGTATGTACTGAGCGTGACGTTTTTATGGAACGAAGTACCCCTTTGGCCACTTTGGGTCAGCTGTCCGCACTGTGCCCCCTCCCAGCTCCTTGTAGCGAGAAAGCTGGGAACACAGGCCCAGCATCAGAAACTGGAAGAGGCCTTGCATCGGTACAAACACTCCTACTGGTAGGAGCCGGCGCTGTGCTCTCGCGCTGGGGCTCGGTTTGCGTATGGTTCCCAAGGAAGATGCTTCAGGCGCCCTTCGGCACACGGGCAACGTGCACAGCTGTGGAGGGTGACAAATGATTCCGACTGCCCCAACGCAGGAGCACGCACGGGCGGGGGAGCCTTAGTTACAGAACCAGTGAAACCAGAGCCGCCACGTCAGCTCTTCCGCAAAATGCGCCCGGACCCTGCGGCAGCTGAGGAGTCAGCGGCCTATGCCCGCGGTCCCCGACAAAGGGATGCACGGACACTCACAGGCGCAGCATTTGTTCAAACACAACATTTATGGTCGACTTTGCCTGGAGTAGAACTCCCGGCGGAATGGAAGGGGAGCGGGAGGTGGCTGTCCAGGTGGTAACAGGTTTCTCTGTCACGAGCCTCCTCGCAACAGACTCTTCAGCTGCATCGTGTCCCACTCCCCACAGGGTGCGTTTGCTGTGGAGGAAAGGTGTGGCAGCAATTCCCGCTGCTGCGTGAGCAGTGTCTTCTCTGTATCCTGCGTGCTCGGTTCTGCGGCGCCAGCTCTGGGCGTGAAGACCCCTTTCAGCGTCCATAGAACAGCAGGCTCGTGAGCCGGTTTTGCAGCTCATCGAACTCCGTCATCGCCCTGGCGTGGGCAGCCGGATCCTGCGCCAGGTGCTGGAAGAGGTTGGGCGGTTCGGCCGTTGGGAAGGCCGGGGGCAAGATTATCTCCTCGGGCACATGCTCATTGCCAAAGAAGAAGTGGTTGAGGCGTTTCTCCTTCAGGCAGTCGTCCAGGTACCGCATGATATCCTCCAGCCGCAGCATGAAATGCCTCCGGCGCCAGTCTGACAGGGGTGTGGTGGTCAGGAGGTGCATCACAGCCGTCTTGAAGGTGTAGGTGGAAAAGGCTGTGCCCTCCAGGATGCGGGCGCAGATCTGCAGGCATTTGAGGTGGAAGCTGTCACGTGGGGCCTGCCTGGCCATCACCCTGAAGAACTTTGCCTCTGCCACGACACAGCTCTGCGGCCACCTTGTGCTTGGGATCAAGCCGGGCTCTGCAGGCTGGCTGCTGAGGAAGATGTCCGAGACGCCTAGCTGTACCCCGAATATTATCTCAGCGAAGAGGCTTCTGCCGGAGGTGCTTATCAGCTGCATCTTGCAGGAGCGGCTGGAGGGCAGCAGGTTCATTTTGTAGAGACGCGACAGAGGCACCACCCCCCAGGCTGACCTCACAGTGTCCTGGAACCAGCGGGCAGTTTTCTGCGCATCCAGGTAGGAGCCAGTGCAGAGGGTGTGTAGGAGGCTGGGAGCCTGATTTTCCCTCAGCTCTTCCTCGGGGTGGTGGAGGAAGCACAGCGTGTCATCCACCAGCTCCGGCCTCCTGCAGATGCACTCCAGCGCCACACGGACACGGGAGTCCTTTGCGGGCATCTCCCCCGCAGTGCCCAGCTCCAGGCGGAAGGCGTGCCCGCGGGGGGGCTGCAGGGGCAGGAGCAGGCGGTAGCGAGCATCCTCCTCACGGGGACTCCAGCCTTCGAAGGTGCTGCCCACCCTGATGACAGGCTGCAGCACCGGGAAGAAACTGCCAGAGAAATACATGTGGAAGACACGGAGGAGGTCGCCTGCCAGCTCCTCCATCACCCGGCTCCTGTAGGCCAGGTTCTGCACTGGCCACGGGATGCGCTTTGCAAAACTCCTGCCCAGAGCATCCTCAGAATCTACTTCATGTACTTCAACCTCCTCTTGTGTGTTGCTGCTGCAGCTTTGCTCTGCCCTCCTTCTGTCTGGCTCATAGCTTCTTCTCCTGAGCCACCAGCAGAGCCCGAAGAGCAGGAGCAGGACTCCAGCAACCGTCCAGAACTGCCAGTGCTGCAAGGGAGCAAAGAGCAGGGCACGCCAGGCAAAGCCGCTCTGCTCCAGCTCGTGCAGCAGCCGAGTCATCTCCTGGCCCAGCTGCTCCGCATGCTGCTGCATGCACTTGTGCGTGGCCTCATCCAGCTCCTCCCCAACCATCTGCACATTTTGTAGGATGGTTTGCAGCATGGTGAGGATTTTTGGGGCAGCCATAGCCTGCAGGAGGAGGGAGAGAAGGGGTTCAGTGGGGATGGAAGGGAGGGAGCTGGCAGCGGGGGGAGTGGGAATGGAGCCGCAGGGAGCTGGGGGCAGGTAGGAGAGGGGGTGAAGCAGCTGGGAGGCAGCAAGCCCTGCTCCCAGGCCCATCAGCAGCAGCACCGTGCCCTGCCTGAGCCGCTGCCACGAGCGGCTGGGCCCTGGATGCAGGGAGAGAACCCAGCCCCGGGACCCCGCATTTCTGCCCCGGCCCTATCCAGCCCAGCCTCCCTCCGCGTGCGCACTCACCGCTGGCCTAGGCCGTACTGGGGCAGCACTGCCCGCTGCTGCCCTTTATACCTCCCCCCATTGTGACTCGTCTCAGTGATGTCACAGGCGCCAGAGCGCATCACAGGCACGCCCGCCAACCAGCCCCGGCCTTCGGCCCCACACAGGCCCAGCGACCCACAGCTGGTCCAGGCAGCCAAAGCCCTGACACCCCCAAGGTACGGACCCACCCGGCAGGACAGGGCTGCCAGGGCCTGTCTTTTCAGAACAGACAGAAGCCCCACCCAACCCTTTCCAAACGCCAGATTGGGTGACATGTCCCGTGGGTGCTTTCCTCTTTGACATCCCGTCCTGTGAGATGGGATCAGCTCCCTTGGTGCTGACCTCTGAGCTCGCGTTGGTGCTCTTGGTGCCTTCATGGCTGCGCCGGGTGGGTGACGGTGTATATCCTGGTGGCAGGATGGGCCCTCTGCATGGCAGGATCTCTGTCCCTGCTGTGCTAGTGCCGGAGGACGTTGCTTCCAAAGAGACGTTTCCCAGGGGTGATGACGGGGTGCGGGGGGAGTTGTCCCAGTGGGCAGCTCCCACTGCCGACAGAGCACTGTCTTCTCCGTGTCCAGCATGTCCCGTCGTGCAGCAGTAACTCCCTGGGGAGCGTCTGGGAGCGGCAGGTTCTCCACCGGGGCCCCGCTGAGCACAGGCAGGCACATCCGCAGTGCCTCTCGCTTGGTCCCGGCCCAGCCGGAGCGGCCAGGGAGCTTCTCGGCCCCTCTGAGTTCACCACCACCGTCGTGGCAGTGGGAAGAGAAAGCAGCGTGAAAATCTCCTTTGTGGCCGCCATAGTCTCCACTCTCTTTCCCTGTGGTGTGAAGTTGTCGTCTGCCGTCAGCCGTGAGCCTCACAAACACAGCTCTGTGCCTGAAGACCTTTCAGCGTCCGCAGATCAGCAGACTGCTGAACGACCTCACAGCTGTACAATGTCGTGCAGTGCCTCGGCGTGGGCGGCGGGATCCGGTGCCACGTGCTGGAAGAGGTTGAGTGGTTTGGCCGTGTGGAAGTCCACGGGCCAGATTACGCTTTAGTTTGACCAGCCATGCTGGTGTTGCCGTTTTAACCCCAGCCAGCAAGCAAACACCACGCAGCCACTCACTCACCTTCCCCGTCGCCTGGTGGAGAAGAACGGGAGGAAAAGACAAGGAAACTCAGGGGTCGAGATAAGAACAATCGTATAATTGAACCTAAACGGGTGAAGCAGTGATATTAATAAAAATAACAATGTCATTAAACTAATGCTACCACTGCTACTCAGAGCATGTAATGAAAGCGGCGGAAAACAAAACACACGATACAGCTGCTCACCACCCGCAGACCGATGCCCAGCCAGGTCCCGAGTAGTCAGAGCCAGAGAGCGAGAGCCTGAGACGGATCGTACCAGAGTCCGAGCGAGCCCCACGAGCGAGAGCACGAACAAGAAAACCAACCAACCACCATGGCTCCCTGGCCCACCCCCAGCGTATGTACTGAGCGTGACGTTTTTATGGAACGAAGTACCCCTTTGGCCACTTTGGGTCAGCTGTCCGCACTGTGCCCCCTCCCAGCTCCTTGTAGCGAGAAAGCTGGGAACACAGGCCCAGCATCAGAAACTGGAAGAGGCCTTGCATCGGTACAAACACTCCTACTGGTAGGAGCCGGCGCTGTGCTCTCGCGCTGGGGCTCGGTTTGCGTATGGTTCCCAAGGAAGATGCTTCAGGCGCCCTTCGGCACACGGGCAACGTGCACAGCTGTGGAGGGTGACAAATGATTCCGACTGCCCCAACGCAGGAGCACGCACGGGCGGGGGAGCCTTAGTTACAGAACCAGTGAAACCAGAGCCGCCACGTCAGCTCTTCCGCAAAATGCGCCCGGACTCTGCGGCAGCTGAGGAGTCAGCGGCCTATGCCCGCGGTCCCCGACAAAGGGATGCACGGACACTCACAGGCGCAGCATTTGTTCAAACACAACATTTATGGTCGACTTTGCCTGGAGTAGAACTCCCGGCGGAATGGAAGGGGAGCGGGAGGTGGCTGTCCAGGTGGTAACAGGTTTCTCTGTCACGAGCCTCCTCGCAACAGACTCTTCAGCTGCATCGTGTCCCACTCCCCACAGGGTGCGTTTGCTGTGGAGGAAAGGTGTGGCAGCAATTCCCGCTGCTGCGTGAGCAGTGTCTTCTCTGTATCCTGCGTGCTCGGTTCTGCGGCGCCAGCTCTGGGCGTGAAGACCCCTTTCAGCATCCATAGAACAGCAGGCTCGTGAGCCGGTTTTGCAGCTCATCGAACTCCGTCATCGCCCTGGCGTGGGCAGCCGGATCCTGCGCCAGGTGCTGGAAGAGGTTGGGCGGTTCGGCCGTTGGGAAGGCCGGGGGCAAGATTATCTCCTCGGGCACATGCTCATTGCCAAAGAAGAAGTGGTTGAGGCGTTTCTCCTTCAGGCAGTCGTCCAGGTACCGCATGATATCCTCCAGCCGCAGCATGAAATGCCTCCGGCGCCAGTCTGACAGGGGTGTGGTGGTCAGGAGGTGCATCACAGCCGTCTTGAAGGTGTAGGTGGAAAAGGCTGTGCCCTCCAGGATGCGGGCGCAGATCTGCAGGCATTTGAGGTGGAAGCTGTCACGTGGGGCCTGCCTGGCCATCACCCTGAAGAACTTTGCCTCTGCCACGACACAGCTCTGCGGCCACCTTGTGCTTGGGATCAAGCCGGGCTCTGCAGGCTGGCTGCTGAGGAAGATGTCCGAGACGCCTAGCTGTACCCCGAATATTATCTCAGCGAAGAGGCTTCTGCCGGAGGTGCTTATCAGCTGCATCTTGCAGGAGCGGCTGGAGGGCAGCAGGTTCATTTTGTAGAGACGCGACAGAGGCACCACCCCCCAGGCTGACCTCACAGTGTCCTGGAACCAGCGGGCAGTTTTCTGCGCATCCAGGTAGGAGCCAGTGCAGAGGGTGTGTAGGAGGCTGGGAGCCTGATTTTCCCTCAGCTCTTCCTCGGGGTGGTGGAGGAAGCACAGCGTGTCATCCACCAGCTCCGGCCTCCTGCAGATGCACTCCAGCGCCACACGGACACGGGAGTCCTTTGCGGGCATCTCCCCCGCAGTGCCCAGCTCCAGGCGGAAGGCGTGCCCGCGGGGGGGCTGCAGGGGCAGGAGCAGGCGGTAGCGAGCATCCTCCTCACGGGGACTCCAGCCTTCGAAGGTGCTGCCCACCCTGATGACAGGCTGCAGCACCGGGAAGAAACTGCCAGAGAAATACAGGTGGAAGACACGGAGGAGGTCGCCTGCCAGCTCCTCCATCACCCGGCTCCTGTAGGCCAGGTTCTGCACTGGCCACGGGATGCGCTTTGCAAAACTCCTGCCCAGAGCATCCTCAGAATCTACTTCATGTACTTCAACCTCCTCTTGTGTGTTGCTGCTGCAGCTTTGCTCTGCCCTCCTTCTGTCTGGCTCATAGCTTCTTCTCCTGAGCCACCAGCAGAGCCCGAAGAGCAGGAGCAGGACTCCAGCAACCGTCCAGAACTGCCAGTGCTGCAAGGGAGCAAAGAGCAGGGCACGCCAGGCAAAGCCGCTCTGCTCCAGCTCGTGCAGCAGCCGAGTCATCTCCTGGCCCAGCTGCTCCGCATGCTGCTGCATGCACTTGTGCGTGGCCTCATCCAGCTCCTCCCCAACCATCTGCACATTTTGTAGGATGGTTTGCAGCATGGTGAGGATTTTTGGGGCAGCCATAGCCTGCAGGAGGAGGGAGAGAAGGGGTTCAGTGGGGATGGAAGGGAGGGAGCTGGCAGCGGGGGGAGTGGGAATGGAGCCGCAGGGAGCTGGGGGCAGGTAGGAGAGGGGGTGAGGCAGCTGGGAGGCAGCAAGCCCTGCTCCCAGGCCCATCAGCAGCAGCACCGTGCCCTGCCTGAGCCGCTGCCACGAGCGGCTGGGCCCTGGATGCAGGGAGAGAACCCAGCCCCGGGACCCCGCATTTCTGCCCCGGCCCTATCCAGCCCAGCCTCCCTCCGCGTGCGCACTCAC
The DNA here is from genome assembly GCA_027574665.1 of Rhynochetos jubatus. Lineage (NCBI taxonomy): Eukaryota > Metazoa > Chordata > Aves > Eurypygiformes > Rhynochetidae > Rhynochetos > Rhynochetos jubatus. The sequence continues at coordinate 142,933,855 of CM050648.1, read as the reverse complement.
CGCTGGCCTAGGCCGTACTGGGGCAGCACTGCCCGCTGCTGCCCTTTATAGCTCCCCCCATTGTGACTCGTCTCAGTGATGTCACAGGCGCCAGAGCGCATCACAGGCACGCCCGCCAACCAGCCCCGGCCTTCGGCCCCACACAGGCCCAGCGACCCACAGCTGGTCCAGGCAGCCAAAGCCCTGACACCCCCAAGGTACGGACCCACCCGGCAGGACAGGGCTGCCAGGGCCTGTCTTTTCAGAACAGACAGAAGCCCCACCCAACCCTTTCCAAACGCCAGATTGGGTGACATGTCCCGTGGGTGCTTTCCTCTTTGACATCCCGTCCTGTGAGATGGGATCAGCTCCCTTGGTGCTGACCTCTGAGCTCGCGTTTGTGCTCTTGGTGCCTTCATGGCTGCGCCGGGTGGGTGACGGTGTATATCCTGGTGGCAGGATGGGCCCTCTGCATGGCAGGATCTCTGTCCCTGCTGTGCTAGTGCCGGAGGACGTTGCTTCCAAAGAGACGTTTCCCAGGGGTGATGACGGGGTGCGGGGGGAGTTGTCCCAGTGGGCAGCTCCCACTGCCGACAGAGCACTGTCTTCTCCGTGTCCAGCATGTCCCGTCGTGCAGCAGTAACTCCCTGGGGAGCGTCTGGGAGCGGCAGGTTCTCCACCGGGGCCCCGCTGAGCACAGGCAGGCACATCCGCAGTGCCTCTCGCTTGGTCCCGGCCCAGCCGGAGCGGCCAGGGAGCTTCTCGGCCCCTCTGAGTTCACCACCACCGTCGTGGCAGTGGGAAGAGAAAGCAGCGTGAAAATCTCCTTTGTGGCCGCCATAGTCTCCACTCTCTTTCCCTGTGGTGTGAAGTTGTCGTCTGCCGTCAGCCGTGAGCCTCACAAACACAGCTCTGTGCCTGAAGACCTTTCAGCGTCCGCAGATCAGCAGACTGCTGAGCGACCTCACAGCTGTACAATGTCGTGCAGTGCCTCGGCGTGGGCGGCGGGATCCGGTGCCACGTGCTGGAAGAGGTTGAGTGGTTTGGCCGTGTGGAAGTCCACGGGCCAGATTACGCTTTAGTTTGACCAGCCATGCTGGTGTTGCCCTTTTAACCCCAGCCAGCAAGCAAACACCACGCAGCCACTCACTCACCTTCCCCGTCGCCTGGTGGAGAAGAACGGGAGGAAAAGACAAGGAAACTCAGGGGTCGAGATAAGAACAATCGTATAATTGAACCTAAACGGGTGAAGCAGTGATATTAATAAAAATAACAATGTCATTAAACTAATGCTACCACTGCTACTCAGAGCATGTAATGAAAGCGGCGGAAAACAAAACACACGATACAGCTGCTCACCACCCGCAGACCGATGCCCAGCCAGGTCCCGAGTAGTCAGAGCCAGAGAGCGAGAGCCTGAGACAGATCGTACCAGAGTCCGAGCGAGCCCCACGAGCGAGAGCACGAACAAGAAAACCAACCAACCACCACGGCTCCCTGGCCCACCCCCAGCGTATATCCTGAGCGTGACGTTTTTATGGAACGAAGTACCCCTTTGGCCACTTTGGGTCAGCTGTCCGCACTGTGCCCCCTCCCAGCTCCTTGTAGCGAGAAAGCTGGGAACACAGGCCCAGCATCAGAAACTGGAAGAGGCCTTGCATCGGTACAAACACTCCTACTGGTAGGAGCCGGCGCTGTGCTCTCGCGCTGGGGCTCGGTTTGCGTATGGTTCCCAAGGAAGATGCTTCAGGCGCCCTTCGGCACACGGGCAACGTGCACAGCTGTGGAGGGTGACAAATGATTCCGACTGCCCCAACGCAGGAGCACGCACGGGCGGGGGAGCCTTAGTTACAGAACCAGTGAAACCAGAGCCGCCACGTCAGCTCTTCCGCAAAATGCGCCCGGACTCTGCGGCAGCTGAGGAGTCAGCGGCCTATGCCCGCGGTCCCCGACAAAGGGATGCACGGACACTCACAGGCGCAGCATTTGTTCAAACACAACATTTATGGTCGACTTTGCCTGGAGTAGAACTCCCGGCGGAATGGAAGGGGAGCGGGAGGTGGCTGTCCAGGTGGTAACAGGTTTCTCTGTCACGAGCCTCCTCGCAACAGACTCTTCAGCTGCATCGTGTCCCACTCCCCACAGGGTGCGTTTGCTGTGGAGGAAAGGTGTGGCAGCAATTCCCGCTGCTGCGTGAGCAGTGTCTTCTCTGTATCCTGCGTGCTCGGTTCTGCGGCGCCAGCTCTGGGCGTGAAGACCCCTTTCAGCGTCCATAGAACAGCAGGCTCGTGAGCCGGTTTTGCAGCTCATCGAACTCCGTCATCGCCCTGGCGTGGGCAGCCGGATCCTGCGCCAGGTGCTGGAAGAGGTTGGGCGGTTCGGCCGTTGGGAAGGCCGGGGGCAAGATTATCTCCTCGGGCACATGCTCATTGCCAAAGAAGAAGTGGTTGAGGCGTTTCTCCTTCAGGCAGTCGTCCAGGTACCGCATGATATCCTCCAGCCGCAGCATGAAATGCCTCCGGCGCCAGTCTGACAGGGGTGTGGTGGTCAGGAGGTGCATCACAGCCGTCTTGAAGGTGTAGGTGGAAAAGGCTGTGCCCTCCAGGATGCGGGCGCAGATCTGCAGGCATTTGAGGTGGAAGCTGTCACGTGGGGCCTGCCTGGCCATCACCCTGAAGAACTTTGCCTCTGCCACGACACAGCTCTGCGGCCACCTTGTGCTTGGGATCAAGCCGGGCTCTGCAGGCTGGCTGCTGAGGAAGATGTCCGAGACGCCTAGCTGTACCCCGAATATTATCTCAGCGAAGAGGCTTCTGCCGGAGGTGCTTATCAGCTGCATCTTGCAGGAGCGGCTGGAGGGCAGCAGGTTCATTTTGTAGAGACGCGACAGAGGCACCACCCCCCAGGCTGACCTCACAGTGTCCTGGAACCAGCGGGCAGTTTTCTGCGCATCCAGGTAGGAGCCAGTGCAGAGGGTGTGTAGGAGGCTGGGAGCCTGATTTTCCCTCAGCTCTTCCTCGGGGTGGTGGAGGAAGCACAGCGTGTCATCCACCAGCTCCGGCCTCCTGCAGATGCACTCCAGCGCCACACGGACACGGGAGTCCTTTGCGGGCATCTCCCCCGCAGTGCCCAGCTCCAGGCGGAAGGCGTGCCCGCGGGGGGGCTGCAGGGGCAGGAGCAGGCGGTAGCGAGCATCCTCCTCACGGGGACTCCAGCCTTCGAAGGTGCTGCCCACCCTGATGACAGGCTGCAGCACCGGGAAGAAACTGCCAGAGAAATACATGTGGAAGACACGGAGGAGGTCGCCTGCCAGCTCCTCCATCACCCGGCTCCTGTAGGCCAGGTTCTGCACTGGCCACGGGATGCGCTTTGCAAAACTCCTGCCCAGAGCATCCTCAGAATCTACTTCATGTACTTCAACCTCCTCTTGTGTGTTGCTGCTGCAGCTTTGCTCTGCCCTCCTTCTGTCTGGCTCATAGCTTCTTCTCCTGAGCCACCAGCAGAGCCCGAAGAGCAGGAGCAGGACTCCAGCAACCGTCCAGAACTGCCAGTGCTGCAAGGGAGCAAAGAGCAGGGCACGCCAGGCAAAGCCGCTCTGCTCCAGCTCGTGCAGCAGCCGAGTCATCTCCTGGCCCAGCTGCTCCGCATGCTGCTGCATGCACTTGTGCGTGGCCTCATCCAGCTCCTCCCCAACCATCTGCACATTTTGTAGGATGGTTTGCAGCATGGTGAGGATTTTTGGGGCAGCCATAGCCTGCAGGAGGAGGGAGAGAAGGGGTTCAGTGGGGATGGAAGGGAGGGAGCTGGCAGCGGGGGGAGTGGGAATGGAGCCGCAGGGAGCTGGGGGCAGGTAGGAGAGGGGGTGAGGCAGCTGGGAGGCAGCAAGCCCTGCTCCCAGGCCCATCAGCAGCAGCACCGTGCCCTGCCTGAGCCGCTGCCACGAGCGGCTGGGCCCTGGATGCAGGGAGAGAACCCAGCCCCGGGACCCCGCATTTCTGCCCCGGCCCTATCCAGCCCAGCCTCCCTCCGCGTGCGCACTCACCGCTGGCCTAGGCCGTACTGGGGCAGCACTGCCCGCTGCTGCCCTTTATACCTCCCCCCATTGTGACTCGTCTCAGTGATGTCACAGGCGCCAGAGCGCATCACAGGCACGCCCGCCAACCAGCCCCGGCCTTCGGCCCCACACAGGCCCAGCGACCCACAGCTGGTCCAGGCAGCCAAAGCCCTGACACCCCCAAGGTACGGACCCACCCGGCAGGACAGGGCTGCCAGGGCCTGTCTTTTCAGAACAGACAGAAGCCCCACCCAACCCTTTCCAAACGCCAGATTGGGTGACATGTCCCGTGGGTGCTTTCCTCTTTGACATCCCGTCCTGTGAGATGGGATCAGCTCCCTTGGTGCTGACCTCTGAGCTCGCGTTTGTGCTCTTGGTGCCTTCATGGCTGCGCCGGGTGGGTGACGGTGTATATCCTGGTGGCAGGATGGGCCCTCTGCATGGCAGGATCTCTGTCCCTGCTGTGCTAGTGCCGGAGGACGTTGCTTCCAAAGAGATGTTTCCCAGGGGTGATGACGGGGTGCGGGGGGAGTTGTCCCAGTGGGCAGCTCCCACTGCCGACAGAGCACTGTCTTCTCCGTGTCCAGCATGTCCCGTCGTGCAGCAGTAACTCCCTGGGGAGCGTCTGGGAGCGGCAGGTTCTCCACCGGGGCCCCGCTGAGCACAGGCAGGCACATCCGCAGTGCCTCTCGCTTGGTCCCGGCCCAGCCGGAGCGGCCAGGGAGCTTCTCGGCCCCTCTGAGTTCACCACCACCGTCGTGGCAGTGGGAAGAGAAAGCAGCGTGAAAATCTCCTTTGTGGCCGCCATAGTCTCCACTCTCTTTCCCTGTGGTGTGAAGTTGTCGTCTGCCGTCAGCCGTGAGCCTCACAAACACAGCTCTGTGCCTGAAGACCTTTCAGCGTCCGCAGATCAGCAGACTGCTGAGCGACCTCACAGCTGTACAATGTCGTGCAGTGCCTCGGCGTGGGCGGCGGGATCCGGTGCCACGTGCTGGAAGAGGTTGAGTGGTTTGGCCGTGTGGAAGTCCACGGGCCAGATTACGCTTTAGTTTGACCAGCCATGCTGGTGTTGCCCTTTTAACCCCAGCCAGCAAGCAAACACCACGCAGCCACTCACTCACCTTCCCCGTCGCCTGGTGGAGAAGAACGGGAGGAAAAGACAAGGAAACTCAGGGGTCGAGATAAGAACAATCGTATAATTGAACCTAAACGGGTGAAGCAGTGATATTAATAAAAATAACAATGTCATTAAACTAATGCTACCACTGCTACTCAGAGCATGTAATGAAAGCGGCGGAAAACAAAACACACGATACAGCTGCTCACCACCCGCAGACCGATGCCCAGCCAGGTCCCGAGTAGTCAGAGCCAGAGAGCGAGAGCCTGAGACAGATCGTACCAGAGTCCGAGCGAGCCCCACGAGCGAGAGCACGAACAAGAAAACCAACCAACCACCACGGCTCCCTGGCCCACCCCCAGCGTATATCCTGAGTGTGACGTTTTTATGGAACGAAGTACCCCTTTGGCCACTTTGGGTCAGCTGTCCGCACTGTGCCCCCTCCCAGCTCCTTGTAGCGAGAAAGCTGGGAACACAGGCCCAGCATCAGAAACTGGAAGAGGCCTTGCATCGGTACAAACACTCCTACTGGTAGGAGCCGGCGCTGTGCTCTCGCGCTGGGGCTCGGTTTGCGTATGGTTCCCAAGGAAGATGCTTCAGGCGCCCTTCGGCACACGGGCAACGTGCACAGCTGTGGAGGGTGACAAATGATTCCGACTGCCCCAACGCAGGAGCACGCACGGGCGGGGGAGCCTTAGTTACAGAACCAGTGAAACCAGAGCCGCCACGTCAGCTCTTCCGCAAAATGCGCCCGGACTCTGCGGCAGCTGAGGAGTCAGCGGCCTATGCCCGCGGTCCCCGACAAAGGGATGCACGGACACTCACAGGCGCAGCATTTGTTCAAACACAACATTTATGGTCGACTTTGCCTGGAGTAGAACTCCCGGCGGAATGGAAGGGGAGCGGGAGGTGGCTGTCCAGGTGGTAACAGGTTTCTCTGTCACGAGCCTCCTCGCAACAGACTCTTCAGCTGCATCGTGTCCCACTCCCCACAGGGTGCGTTTGCTGTGGAGGAAAGGTGTGGCAGCAATTCCCGCTGCTGCGTGAGCAGTGTCTTCTCTGTATCCTGCGTGCTCGGTTCTGCGGCGCCAGCTCTGGGCGTGAAGACCCCTTTCAGCGTCCATAGAACAGCAGGCTCGTGAGTCGGTTTTGCAGCTCATCGAACTCCGTCATCGCCCTGGCGTGGGCAGCCGGATCCTGCGCCAGGTGCTGGAAGAGGTTGGGCGGTTCGGCCGTTGGGAAGGCCGGGGGCAAGATTATCTCCTCGGGCACATGCTCATTGCCAAAGAAGAAGTGGTTGAGGCGTTTCTCCTTCAGGCAGTCGTCCAGGTACCGCATGATATCCTCCAGCCGCAGCATGAAATGCCTCCGGCGCCAGTCTGACAGGGGTGTGGTGGTCAGGAGGTGCATCACAGCCGTCTTGAAGGTGTAGGTGGAAAAGGCTGTGCCCTCCAGGATGAGGGCGCAGATCTGCAGGCATTTGAGGTGGAAGCTGTCACGTGGGGCCTGCCTGGCCATCACCCTGAAGAACTTTGCCTCTGCCACGACACAGCTCTGCGGCCACCTTGTGCTTGGGATCAAGCCGGGCTCTGCAGGCTGGCTGCTGAGGAAGATGTCCGAGACGCCTAGCTGTACCCCGAATATTATCTCAGCGAAGAGGCTTCTGCCGGAGGTGCTTATCAGCTGCATCTTGCAGGAGCGGCTGGAGGGCAGCAGGTTCATTTTGTAGAGACGCGACAGAGGCACCACCCCCCAGGCTGACCTCACAGTGTCCTGGAACCAGCGGGCAGTTTTCTGCGCATCCAGGTAGGAGCCAGTGCAGAGGGTGTGTAGGAGGCTGGGAGCCTGATTTTCCCTCAGCTCTTCCTCGGGGTGGTGGAGGAAGCACAGCGTGTCATCCACCAGCTCCGGCCTCCTGCAGATGCACTCCAGCGCCACACGGACACGGGAGTCCTTTGCGGGCATCTCCCCCGCAGTGCCCAGCTCCAGGCGGAAGGCGTGCCCGCGGGGGGGCTGCAGGGGCAGGAGCAGGCGGTAGCGAGCATCCTCCTCACGGGGACTCCAGCCTTCGAAGGTGCTGCCCACCCTGATGACAGGCTGCAGCACCGGGAAGAAACTGCCAGAGAAATACATGTGGAAGACACGGAGGAGGTCGCCTGCCAGCTCCTCCATCACCCGGCTCCTGTAGGCCAGGTTCTGCACTGGCCACGGGATGCGCTTTGCAAAACTCCTGCCCAGAGCATCCTCAGAATCTACTTCATGTACTTCAACCTCCTCTTGTGTGTTGCTGCTGCAGCTTTGCTCTGCCCTCCTTCTGTCTGGCTCATAGCTTCTTCTCCTGAGCCACCAGCAGAGCCCGAAGAGCAGGAGCAGGACTCCAGCAACCGTCCAGAACTGCCAGTGCTGCAAGGGAGCAAAGAGCAGGGCACGCCAGGCAAAGCCGCTCTGCTCCAGCTCGTGCAGCAGCCGAGTCATCTCCTGGCCCAGCTGCTCCGCATGCTGCTGCATGCACTTGTGCGTGGCCTCATCCAGCTCCTCCCCAACCATCTGCACATTTTGTAGGATGGTTTGCAGCATGGTGAGGATTTTTGGGGCAGCCATAGCCTGCAGGAGGAGGGAGAGAAGGGGTTCAGTGGGGATGGAAGGGAGGGAGCTGGCAGCGGGGGGAGTGGGAATGGAGCCGCAGGGAGCTGGGGGCAGGTAGGAGAGGGGGCGAGGCAGCTGGGAGGCAGCAAGCCCTGCTCCCAGGCCCATCAGCAGCAGCACCGTGCCCTGCCTGAGCCGCTGCCACGAGCGGCTGGGCCCTGGATGCAGGGAGAGAACCCAGCCCCGGGACCCCGCATTTCTGCCCCGGCCCTATCCAGCCCAGCCTCCCTCCGCGTGCGCACTCACCGCTGGCCTAGGCCGTACTGGGGCAGCACTGCCCGCTGCTGCCCTTTATACCTCCCCCCATTGTGACTCGTCTCAGTGATGTCACAGGCGCCAGAGCGCATCACAGGCACGCCCGCCAACCAGCCCCGGCCTTCGGCCCCACACAGGCCCAGCGACCCACAGCTGGTCCAGGCAGCCAAAGCCCTGACACCCCCAAGGTACGGACCCACCCGGCAGGACAGGGCTGCCAGGGCCTGTCTTTTCAGAACAGACAGAAGCCCCACCCAACCCTTTCCAAACGCCAGATTGGGTGACATGTCCCGTGGGTGCTTTCCTCTTTGACATCCCGTCCTGTGAGATGGGATCAGCTCCCTTGGTGCTGACCTCTGAGCTCGTGTTTGTGCTCTTGCTGCCTTCATGGCTGCGCCGGGTGGGTGACGGTGTATATCCTGGTGGCAGGATGGGCCCTCTGCATGGCAGGATCTCTGTCCCTGCTGTGCTAGTGCCGGAGGACGTTGCTTCCAAAGAGACGTTTCCCAGGGGTGATGACGGGGTGCGGGGGGAGTTGTCCCAGTGGGCAGCTCCCACTGCCGACAGAGCACTGTCTTCTCCGTGTCCAGCATGTCCCGTCGTGCAGCAGTAACTCCCTGGGGAGCGTCTGGGAGCGGCAGGTTCTCCACCGGGGCCCCGCTGAGCACAGGCAGGCACATCCGCAGTGCCTCTCGCTTGGTCCCGGCCCAGCCGGAGCGGCCAGGGAGCTTCTCGGCCCCTCTGAGTTCACCACCACCGTCGTGGCAGTGGGAAGAGAAAGCAGCGTGAAAATCTCCTTTGTGGCCGCCATAGTCTCCACTCTCTTTCCCTGTGGTGTGAAGTTGTCGTCTGCCATCAGCCGTGAGCCTCACAAACACAGCTCTGTGCCTGAAGACCTTTCAGCGTCCGCAGATCAGCAGACTGCTGAGCGACCTCACAGCTGTACAATGTCGTGCAGTGCCTCGGCGTGGGCGGCGGGATCCGGTGCCACGTGCTGGAAGAGGTTGAGTGGTTTGGCCGTGTGGAAGTCCACGGGCCAGATTACGCTTTAGTTTGACCAGCCATGCTGGTGTTGCCCTTTTAACCCCAGCCAGCAAGCAAACACCACGCAGCCACTCACTCACCTTCCCCGTCGCCTGGTGGAGAAGAACGGGAGGAAAAGGCAAGGAAACTCAGGGGTCGAGATAAGAACAATCGTATAATTGAACCTAAACGGGTGAAGCAGTGATATTAATAAAAATAACAATGTCATTAAACTAATGCTACCACTGCTACTCAGAGCATGTAATGAAAGCGGCGGAAAACAAAACACACGATACAGCTGCTCACCACCCGCAGACCGATGCCCAGCCAGGTCCCGAGTAGTCAGAGCCAGAGAGCGAGAGCCTGAGACGGATCGTACCAGAGTCCGAGCGAGCCCCACGAGCGAGAGCACGAACAAGAAAACCAACCAACCACCATGGCTCCCTGGCCCACCCCCAGCGTATGTACTGAGCGTGACGTTTTTATGGAACGAAGTACCCCTTTGGCCACTTTGGGTCAGCTGTCCGCACTGTGCCCCCTCCCAGCTCCTTGTAGCGAGAAAGCTGGGAACACAGGCCCAGCATCAGAAACTGGAAGAGGCCTTGCATCGGTACAAACACTCCTACTGGTAGGAGCCGGCGCTGTGCTCTCGCGCTGGGGCTCGGTTTGCGTATGGTTCCCAAGGAAGATGCTTCAGGCGCCCTTCGGCACACGGGCAACGTGCACAGCTGTGGAGGGTGACAAATGATTCCGACTGCCCCAACGCAGGAGCACGCACGGGCGGGGGAGCCTTAGTTACAGAACCAGTGAAACCAGAGCCGCCACGTCAGCTCTTCCGCAAAATGCGCCCGGACTCTGCGGCAGCTGAGGAGTCAGCGGCCTATGCCCGCGGTCCCCGACAAAGGGATGCACGGACACTCACAGGCGCAGCATTTGTTCAAACACAACATTTATGGTCGACTTTGCCTGGAGTAGAACTCCCGGCGGAATGGAAGGGGAGCGGGAGGTGGCTGTCCAGGTGGTAACAGGTTTCTCTGTCACGAGCCTCCTCGCAACAGACTCTTCAGCTGCATCGTGTCCCACTCCCCACAGGGTGCGTTTGCTGTGGAGGAAAGGTGTGGCAGCAATTCCCGCTGCTGCGTGAGCAGTGTCTTCTCTGTATCCTGCGTGCTCGGTTCTGCGGCGCCAGCTCTGGGCGTGAAGACCCCTTTCAGTGTCCATAGAACAGCAGGCTCGTGAGTCGGTTTTGCAGCTCATCGAACTCCGTCATCGCCCTGGCGTGGGCAGCCGGATCCTGCGCCAGGTGCTGGAAGAGGTTGGGCGGTTCGGCCGTTGGGAAGGCCGGGGGCAAGATTATCTCCTCGGGCACATGCTCATTGCCAAAGAAGAAGTGGTTGAGGCGTTTCTCCTTCAGGCAGTCGTCCAGGTACCGCATGATATCCTCCAGCCGCAGCATGAAATGCCTCCGGCGCCAGTCTGACAGGGGTGTGGTGGTCAGGAGGTGCATCACAGCCGTCTTGAAGGTGTAGGTGGAAAAGGCTGTGCCCTCCAGGATGCGGGCGCAGATCTGCAGGCATTTGAGGTGGAAGCTGTCACGTGGGGCCTGCCTGGCCATCACCCTGAAGAACTTTGCCTCTGCCACGACACAGCTCTGCGGCCACCTTGTGCTTGGGATCAAGCCGGGCTCTGCAGGCTGGCTGCTGAGGAAGATGTCCGAGACGCCTAGCTGTACCCCGAATATTATCTCAGCGAAGAGGCTTCTGCCGGAGGTGCTTATCAGCTGCATCTTGCAGGAGCGGCTGGAGGGCAGCAGGTTCATTTTGTAGAGACGCGACAGAGGCACCACCCCCCAGGCTGACCTCACAGTGTCCTGGAACCAGCGGGCAGTTTTCTGCGCATCCAGGTAGGAGCCAGTGCAGAGGGTGTGTAGGAGGCTGGGAGCCTGATTTTCCCTCAGCTCTTCCTCGGGGTGGTGGAGGAAGCACAGCGTGTCATCCACCAGCTCCGGCCTCCTGCAGATGCACTCCAGCGCCACACGGACACGGGAGTCCTTTGCGGGCATCTCCCCCGCAGTGCCCAGCTCCAGGCGGAAGGCGTGCCCGCGGGGGGGCTGCAGGGGCAGGAGCAGGCGGTAGCGAGCATCCTCCTCACGGGGACTCCAGCCTTCGAAGGTGCTGCCCACCCTGATGACAGGCTGCAGCACCGGGAAGAAACTGCCAGAGAAATACATGTGGAAGACACGGAGGAGGTCGCCTGCCAGCTCCTCCATCACCCGGCTCCTGTAGGCCAGGTTCTGCACTGGCCACGGGATGCGCTTTGCAAAACTCCTGCCCAGAGCATCCTCAGAATCTACTTCATGTACTTCAACCTCCTCTTGTGTGTTGCTGCTGCAGCTTTGCTCTGCCCTCCTTCTGTCTGGCTCATAGCTTCTTCTCCTGAGCCACCAGCAGAGCCCGAAGAGCAGGAGCAGGACTCCAGCAACCGTCCAGAACTGCCAGTGCTGCAAGGGAGCAAAGAGCAGGGCACGCCAGGCAAAGCCGCTCTGCTCCAGCTCGTGCAGCAGCCGAGTCATCTCCTGGCCCAGCTGCTCCGCATGCTGCTGCATGCACTTGTGCGTGGCCTCATCCAGCTCCTCCCCAACCATCTGCACATTTTGTAGGATGGTTTGCAGCATGGTGAGGATTTTTGGGGCAGCCATAGCCTGCAGGAGGAGGGAGAGAAGGGGTTCAGTGGGGATGGAAGGGAGGGAGCTGGCAGCGGGGGGAGTGGGAATGGAGCCGCAGGGAGCTGGGGGCAGGTAGGAGAGGGGGTGAGGCAGCTGGGAGGCAGCAAGCCCTGCTCCCAGGCCCATCAGCAGCAGCACCGTGCCCTGCCTGAGCCGCTGCCACGAGCGGCTGGGCCCTGGATGCAGGGAGAGAACCCAGCCCCGGGACCCCGCATTTCTGCCCCGGCCCTATCCAGCCCAGCCTCCCTCCGCGTGCGCACTCACCGCTGGCCTAGGCCGTACTGGGGCAGCACTGCCCGCTGCTGCCCTTTATACCTCCCCCCATTGTGACTCGTCTCAGTGATGTCACAGGCGCCAGAGCGCATCACAGGCACGCCCGCCAACCAGCCCCGGCCTTCGGCCCCACACAGGCCCAGCGACCCACAGCTGGTCCAGGCAGCCAAAGCCCTGACACCCCCAAGGTACGGACCCACCCGGCAGGACAGGGCTGCCAGGGCCTGTCTTTTCAGAACAGACAGAAGCCCCACCCAACCCTTTCCAAACGCCAGATTGGGTGACATGTCCCGTGGGTGCTTTCCTCTTTGACATCCCGTCCTGTGAGATGGGATCAGCTCCCTTGGTGCTGACCTCTGAGCTCGCGTTTGTGCTCTTGCTGCCTTCATGGCTGCGCCGGGTGGGTGACGGTGTATATCCTGGTGGCAGGATGGGCCCTCTGCATGGCAGGATCTCTGTCCCTGCTGTGCTAGTGCCGGAGGACGTTGCTTCCAAAGAGACGTTTCCCAGGGGTGATGACGGGGTGCGGGGGGAGTTGTCCCAGTGGGCAGCTCCCACTGCCGACAGAGCACTGTCTTCTCCGTGTCCAGCATGTCCCGTCGTGCAGCAGTAACTCCCTGGGGAGCGTCTGGGAGCGGCAGGTTCTCCACCGGGGCCCCGCTGAGCACAGGCAGGCACATCCGCAGTGCCTCTCGCTTGGTCCCGGCCCAGCCGGAGCGGCCAGGGAGCTTCTCGGCCCCTCTGAGTTCACCACCACCGTCGTGGCAGTGGGAAGAGAAAGCAGCGTGAAAATCTCCTTTGTGGCCGCCATAGTCTCCACTCTCTTTCCCTGTGGTGTGAAGTTGTCGTCTGCCGTCAGCCGTGAGCCTCACAAACACAGCTCTGTGCCTGAAGACCTTTCAGCGTCCGCAGATCAGCAGACTGCTGAGCGACCTCACAGCTGTACAATGTCGTGCAGTGCCTCGGCGTGGGCGGCGGGATCCGGTGCCACGTGCTGGAAGAGGTTGAGTGGTTTGGCCGTGTGGAAGTCCACGGGCCAGATTACGCTTTAGTTTGACCAGCCATGCTGGTGTTGCCCTTTTAACCCCAGCCAGCAAGCAAACACCACGCAGCCACTCACTCACCTTCCCCGTCGCCTGGTGGAGAAGAACGGGAGGAAAAGGCAAGGAAACTCAGGGGTCGAGATAAGAACAATCGTATAATTGAACCTAAACGGGTGAAGCAGTGATATTAATAAAAATAACAATGTCATTAAACTAATGCTACCACTGCTACTCAGAGCATGTAATGAAAGCGGCGGAAAACAAAACACACGATACAGCTGCTCACCACCCGCAGACCGATGCCCAGCCAGGTCCCGAGTAGTCAGAGCCAGAGAGCGAGAGCCTGAGACGGATCGTACCAGAGTCCGAGCGAGCCCCACGAGCGAGAGCACGAACAAGAAAACCAACCAACCACCATGGCTCCCTGGCCCACCCCCAGCGTATGTACTGAGCGTGACGTTTTTATGGAACGAAGTACCCCTTTGGCCACTTTGGGTCAGCTGTCCGCACTGTGCCCCCTCCCAGCTCCTTGTAGCGAGAAAGCTGGGAACACAGGCCCAGCATCAGAAACTGGAAGAGGCCTTGCATCGGTACAAACACTCCTACTGGTAGGAGCCGGCGCTGTGCTCTCGCGCTGGGGCTCGGTTTGCGTATGGTTCCCAAGGAAGATGCTTCAGGCGCCCTTCGGCACACGGGCAACGTGCACAGCTGTGGAGGGTGACAAATGATTCCGACTGCCCCAACGCAGGAGCACGCACGGGCGGGGGAGCCTTAGTTACAGAACCAGTGAAACCAGAGCCGCCACGTCAGCTCTTCCGCAAAATGCGCCCGGACTCTGCGGCAGCTGAGGAGTCAGCGGCCTATGCCCGCGGTCCCCGACAAAGGGATGCACGGACACTCACAGGCGCAGCATTTGTTCAAACACAACATTTATGGTCGACTTTGCCTGGAGTAGAACTCCCGGCGGAATGGAAGGGGAGCGGGAGGTGGCTGTCCAGGTGGTAACAGGTTTCTCTGTCACGAGCCTCCTCGCAACAGACTCTTCAGCTGCATCGTGTCCCACTCCCCACAGGGTGCGTTTGCTGTGGAGGAAAGGTGTGGCAGCAATTCCCGCTGCTGCGTGAGCAGTGTCTTCTCTGTATCCTGCGTGCTCGGTTCTGCGGCGCCAGCTCTGGGCGTGAAGACCCCTTTCAGCGTCCATAGAACAGCAGGCTCGTGAGTCGGTTTTGCAGCTCATCGAACTCCGTCATCGCCCTGGCGTGGGCAGCCGGATCCTGCGCCAGGTGCTGGAAGAGGTTGGGCGGTTCGGCCGTTGGGAAGGCCGGGGGCAAGATTATCTCCTCGGGCACATGCTCATTGCCAAAGAAGAAGTGGTTGAGGCGTTTCTCCTTCAGGCAGTCGTCCAGGTACCGCATGATATCCTCCAGCCGCAGCATGAAATGCCTCCGGCGCCAGTCTGACAGGGGTGTGGTGGTCAGGAGGTGCATCACAGCCGTCTTGAAGGTGTAGGTGGAAAAGGCTGTGCCCTCCAGGATGCGGGCGCAGATCTGCAGGCATTTGAGGTGGAAGCTGTCACGTGGGGCCTGCCTGGCCACCACCCTGAAGAACTTTGCCTCTGCCACGACACAGCTCTGCGGCCACCTTGTGCTTGGGATCAAGCCGGGCTCTGCAGGCTGGCTGCTGAGGAAGATGTCCGAGACGCCTAGCTGTACCCCGAATATTATCTCAGCGAAGAGGCTTCTGCCGGAGGTGCTTATCAGCTGCATCTTGCAGGAGCGGCTGGAGGGCAGCAGGTTCATTTTGTAGAGACGCGACAGAGGCACCACCCCCCAGGCTGACCTCACAGTGTCCTGGAACCAGCGGGCAGTTTTCTGCGCATCCAGGTAGGAGCCAGTGCAGAGGGTGTGTAGGAGGCTGGGAGCCTGATTTTCCCTCAGCTCTTCCTCGGGGTGGTGGAGGAAGCACAGCGTGTCATCCACCAGCTCCGGCCTCCTGCAGATGCACTCCAGCGCCACACGGACACGGGAGTCCTTTGCGGGCATCTCCCCCGCAGTGCCCAGCTCCAGGCGGAAGGCGTGCCCGCGGGGGGGCTGCAGGGGCAGGAGCAGGCGGTAGCGAGCATCCTCCTCACGGGGACTCCAGCCTTCGAAGGTGCTGCCCACCCTGATGACAGGCTGCAGCACCGGGAAGAAACTGCCAGAGAAATACATGTGGAAGACACGGAGGAGGTCGCCTGCCAGCTCCTCCATCACCCGGCTCCTGTAGGCCAGGTTCTGCACTGGCCACGGGATGCGCTTTGCAAAACTCCTGCCCAGAGCATCCTCAGAATCTACTTCATGTACTTCAACCTCCTCTTGTGTGTTGCTGCTGCAGCTTTGCTCTGCCCTCCTTCTGTCTGGCTCATAGCTTCTTCTCCTGAGCCACCAGCAGAGCCCGAAGAGCAGGAGCAGGACTCCAGCAACCGTCCAGAACTGCCAGTGCTGCAAGGGAGCAAAGAGCAGGGCACGCCAGGCAAAGCCGCTCTGCTCCAGCTCGTGCAGCAGCCGAGTCATCTCCTGGCCCAGCTGCTCCGCATGCTGCTGCATGCACTTGTGCGTGGCCTCATCCAGCTCCTCCCCAACCATCTGCACATTTTGTAGGATGGTTTGCAGCATGGTGAGGATTTTTGGGGCAGCCATAGCCTGCAGGAGGAGGGAGAGAAGGGGTTCAGTGGGGATGGAAGGGAGGGAGCTGGCAGCGGGGGGAGTGGGAATGGAGCCGCAGGGAGCTGGGGGCAGGTAGGAGAGGGGGTGAGGCAGCTGGGAGGCAGCAAGCCCTGCTCCCAGGCCCATCAGCAGCAGCACCGTGCCCTGCCTGAGCCGCTGCCACGAGCGGCTGGGCCCTGGATGCAGGGAGAGAACCCAGCCCCGGGACCCCGCATTTCTGCCCCGGCCCTATCCAGCCCAGCCTCCCTCCGCGTGCGCACTCACCGCTGGCCTAGGCCGTACTGGGGCAGCACTGCCCGCTGCTGCCCTTTATACCTCCCCCCATTGTGACTCGTCTCAGTGATGTCACAGGCGCCAGAGCGCATCACAGGCACGCCCGCCAACCAGCCCCGGCCTTCGGCCCCACACAGGCCCAGCGACCCACAGCTGGTCCAGGCAGCCAAAGCCCTGACACCCCCAAGGTACGGACCCACCCGGCAGGACAGGGCTGCCAGGGCCTGTCTTTTCAGAACAGACAGAAGCCCCACCCAACCCTTTCCAAACGCCAGATTGGGTGACATGTCCCGTGGGTGCTTTCCTCTTTGACATCCCGTCCTGTGAGATGGGATCAGCTCCCTTGGTGCTGACCTCTGAGCTCGCGTTTGTGCTCTTGCTGCCTTCATGGCTGCGCCGGGTGGGTGACGGTGTATATCCTGGTGGCAGGATGGGCCCTCTGCATGGCAGGATCTCTGTCCCTGCTGTGCTAGTGCCGGAGGACGTTGCTTCCAAAGAGACGTTTCCCAGGGGTGATGACGGGGTGCGGGGGAAGTTGTCCCAGTGGGCAGCTCCCACTGCCGACAGAGCACTGTCTTCTCCGTGTCCAGCATGTCCCGTCGTGCAGCAGTAACTCCCTGGGGAGCGTCTGGGAGCGGCAGGTTCTCCACCGGGGCCCCGCTGAGCACAGGCAGGCACATCCGCAGTGCCTCTCGCTTGGTCCCGGCCCAGCCGGAGCGGCCAGGGAGCTTCTCGGCCCCTCTGAGTTCACCACCACCGTCGTGGCAGTGGGAAGAGAAAGCAGCGTGAAAATCTCCTTTGTGGCCGCCATAGTCTCCACTCTCTTTCCCTGTGGTGTGAAGTTGTCGTCTGCCGTCAGCCGTGAGCCTCACAAACACAGCTCTGTGCCTGAAGACCTTTCAGCGTCCGCAGATCAGCAGACTGCTGAGCGACCTCACAGCTGTACAATGTCGTGCAGTGCCTCGGCGTGGGCGGCGGGATCCGGTGCCACGTGCTGGAAGAGGTTGAGTGGTTTGGCCGTGTGGAAGTCCACGGGCCAGATTACGCTTTAGTTTGACCAGCCATGCTGGTGTTGCCCTTTTAACCCCAGCCAGCAAGCAAACACCACGCAGCCACTCACTCACCTTCCCCGTCGCCTGGTGGAGAAGAACGGGAGGAAAAGGCAAGGAAACTCAGGGGTCGAGATAAGAACAATCGTATAATTGAACCTAAACGGGTGAAGCAGTGATATTAATAAAAATAACAATGTCATTAAACTAATGCTACCACTGCTACTCAGAGCATGTAATGAAAGCGGCGGAAAACAAAACACACGATACAGCTGCTCACCACCCGCAGACCGATGCCCAGCCAGGTCCCGAGTAGTCAGAGCCAGAGAGCGAGAGCCTGAGACAGATCGTACCAGAGTCCGAGCGAGCCCCACGAGCGAGAGCACGAACAAGAAAACCAACCAACCACCATGGCTCCCTGGCCCACCCCCAGCGTATGTACTGAGCGTGACGTTTTTATGGAACGAAGTACCCCTTTGGCCACTTTGGGTCAGCTGTCCGCACTGTGCCCCCTCCCAGCTCCTTGTAGCGAGAAAGCTGGGAACACAGGCCCAGCATCAGAAACTGGAAGAGGCCTTGCATCGGTACAAACACTCCTACTGGTAGGAGCCGGCGCTGTGCTCTCGCGCTGGGGCTCGGTTTGCGTATGGTTCCCAAGGAAGATGCTTCAGGCACCCTTCGGCACACGGGCAACGTGCACAGCTGTGGAGGGTGACAAATGATTCCGACTGCCCCAACGCAGGAGCACGCACGGGCGGGGGAGCCTTAGTTACAGAACCAGTGAAACCAGAGCCGCCACGTCAGCTCTTCCGCAAAATGCGCCCGGACTCTGCGGCAGCTGAGGAGTCAGCGGCCTATGCCCGCGGTCCCCGACAAAGGGATGCACGGACACTCACAGGCGCAGCATTTGTTCAAACACAACATTTATGGTCGACTTTGCCTGGAGTAGAACTCCCGGCGGAATGGAAGGGGAGCGGGAGGTGGCTGTCCAGGTGGTAACAGGTTTCTCTGTCACGAGCCTCCTCGCAACAGACTCTTCAGCTGCATCGTGTCCCACTCCCCACAGGGTGCGTTTGCTGTGGAGGAAAGGTGTGGCAGCAATTCCCGCTGCTGCGTGAGCAGTGTCTTCTCTGTATCCTGCGTGCTCGGTTCTGCGGCGCCAGCTCTGGGCGTGAAGACCCCTTTCAGCGTCCATAGAACAGCAGGCTCGTGAGCCGGTTTTGCAGCTCATCGAACTCCGTCATCGCCCTGGCGTGGGCAGCCGGATCCTGCGCCAGGTGCTGGAAGAGGTTGGGCGGTTCGGCCGTTGGGAAGGCCGGGGGCAAGATTATCTCCTCGGGCACATGCTCATTGCCAAAGAAGAAGTGGTTGAGGCGTTTCTCCTTCAGGCAGTCGTCCAGGTACCACATGATATCCTCCAGCCGCAGCATGAAATGCCTCCGGCGCCAGTCTGACAGGGGTGTGGTGGTCAGGAGGTGCATCACAGCCGTCTTGAAGGTGTAGGTGGAAAAGGCTGTGCCCTCCAGGATGCGGGCGCAGATCTGCAGGCATTTGAGGTGGAAGCTGTCACGTGGGGCCTGCCTGGCCATCACCCTGAAGAACTTTGCCTCTGCCACGACACAGCTCTGCGGCCACCTTGTGCTTGGGATCAAGCCGGGCTCTGCAGGCTGGCTGCTGAGGAAGATGTCCGAGACGCCTAGCTGTACCCCGAATATTATCTCAGCGAAGAGGCTTCTGCCGGAGGTGCTTATCAGCTGCATCTTGCAGGAGCGGCTGGAGGGCAGCAGGTTCATTTTGTAGAGACGCGACAGAGGCACCACCCCCCAGGCTGACCTCACAGTGTCCTGGAACCAGCGGGCAGTTTTCTGCGCATCCAGGTAGGAGCCAGTGCAGAGGGTGTGTAGGAGGCTGGGAGCCTGATTTTCCCTCAGCTCTTCCTCGGGGTGGTGGAGGAAGCACAGCGTGTCATCCACCAGCTCCGGCCTCCTGCAGATGCACTCCAGCGCCACACGGACACGGGAGTCCTTTGCGGGCATCTCCCCCGCAGTGCCCAGCTCCAGGCGGAAGGCGTGCCCGCGGGGGGGCTGCAGGGGCAGGAGCAGGCGGTAGCGAGCATCCTCCTCACGGGGACTCCAGCCTTCGAAGGTGCTGCCCACCCTGATGACAGGCTGCAGCACCGGGAAGAAACTGCCAGAGAAATACATGTGGAAGACACGGAGGAGGTCGCCTGCCAGCTCCTCCATCACCCGGCTCCTGTAGGCCAGGTTCTGCACTGGCCACGGGATGCGCTTTGCAAAACTCCTGCCCAGAGCATCCTCAGAATCTACTTCATGTACTTCAACCTCCTCTTGTGTGTTGCTGCTGCAGCTTTGCTCTGCCCTCCTTCTGTCTGGCTCATAGCTTCTTCTCCTGAGCCACCAGCAGAGCCCGAAGAGCAGGAGCAGGACTCCAGCAACCGTCCAGAACTGCCAGTGCTGCAAGGGAGCAAAGAGCAGGGCACGCCAGGCAAAGCCGCTCTGCTCCAGCTCGTGCAGCAGCCGAGTCATCTCCTGGCCCAGCTGCTCCGCATGCTGCTGCATGCACTTGTGCGTGGCCTCATCCAGCTCCTCCCCAACCATCTGCACATTTTGTAGGATGGTTTGCAGCATGGTGAGGATTTTTGGGGCAGCCATAGCCTGCAGGAGGAGGGAGAGAAGGGGTTCAGTGGGGATGGAAGGGAGGGAGCTGGCAGCGGGGGGAGTGGGAATGGAGCCGCAGGGAGCTGGGGGCAGGTAGGAGAGGGGGTGAGGCAGCTGGGAGGCAGCAAGCCCTGCTCCCAGGCCCATCAGCAGCAGCACCGTGCCCTGCCTGAGCCGCTGCCACGAGCGGCTGGGCCCTGGATGCAGGGAGAGAACCCAGCCCCGGGACCCCGCATTTCTGCCCCGGCCCTATCCAGCCCAGCCTCCCTCCGCGTGCGCACTCACCGCTGGCCTAGGCCGTACTGGGGCAGCACTGCCCGCTGCTGCCCTTTATACCTCCCCCCATTGTGACTCGTCTCAGTGATGTCACAGGCGCCAGAGCGCATCACAGGCACGCCCGCCAACCAGCCCCGGCCTTCGGCCCCACACAGGCCCAGCGACCCACAGCTGGTCCAGGCAGCCAAAGCCCTGACACCCCCAAGGTACGGACCCACCCGGCAGGACAGGGCTGCCAGGGCCTGTCTTTTCAGAACAGACAGAAGCCCCACCCAACCCTTTCCAAACGCCAGATTGGGTGACATGTCCCGTGGGTGCTTTCCTCTTTGACATCCCGTCCTGTGAGATGGGATCAGCTCCCTTGGTGCTGACCTCTGAGCTCGCGTTTGTGCTCTTGCTGCCTTCATGGCTGCGCCGGGTGGGTGACGGTGTATATCCTGGTGGCAGGATGGGCCCTCTGCATGGCAGGATCTCTGTCCCTGCTGTGCTAGTGCCGGAGGACGTTGCTTCCAAAGAGACGTTTCCCAGGGGTGATGACGGGGTGCGGGGGGAGTTGTCCCAGTGGGCAGCTCCCACTGCCGACAGAGCACTGTCTTCTCCGTGTCCAGCATGTCCCGTCGTGCAGCAGTAACTCCCTGGGGAGCGTCTGGGAGCGGCAGGTTCTCCACCGGGGCCCCGCTGAGCACAGGCAGGCACATCCGCAGTGCCTCTCGCTTGGTCCCGGCCCAGCCGGAGCGGCCAGGGAGCTTCTCGGCCCCTCTGAGTTCACCACCACCGTCGTGGCAGTGGGAAGAGAAAGCAGCGTGAAAATCTCCTTTGTGGCCGCCATAGTCTCCACTCTCTTTCCCTGTGGTGTGAAGTTGTCGTCTGCCGTCAGCCGTGAGCCTCACAAACACAGCTCTGTGCCTGAAGACCTTTCAGCGTCCGCAGATCAGCAGACTGCTGAGCGACCTCACAGCTGTACAATGTCGTGCAGTGCCTCGGCGTGGGCGGCGGGATCCGGTGCCACGTGCTGGAAGAGGTTGAGTGGTTTGGCCGTGTGGAAGTCCACGGGCCAGATTACGCTTTAGTTTGACCAGCCATGCTGGTGTTGCCCTTTTAACCCCAGCCAGCAAGCAAACACCACGCAGCCACTCACTCACCTTCCCCGTCGCCTGGTGGAGAAGAACGGGAGGAAAAGACAAGGAAACTCAGGGGTCGAGATAAGAACAATCGTATAATTGAACCTAAACGGGTGAAGCAGTGATATTAATAAAAATAACAATGTCATTAAACTAATGCTACCACTGCTACTCAGAGCATGTAATGAAAGCGGCGGAAAACAAAACACATGATACAGCTGCTCACCACCCGCAGACCGATGCCCAGCCAGGTCCTGAGTAGTCAGAGCCAGAGAGCGAGAGCCTGAGGCAGATCGTACCAGAGTCCGAGCGAGCCCCACGAGCGAGAGCACGAACAAGAAAACCAACCAACCACCACGGCTCCCTGGCCCACCCCCAGCGTATATCCTGAGCGTGATGTTTTTATGGAATGAAGTACCCCTTTGGCCACTTTGGGTCAGCTGTCCGCACTGTGCCCCCTCCCAGCTCCTTGTAGCGAGAAAGCTGGGAACACAGGCCCAGCATCAGAAACTGGAAGAGACCTTGCATCGGTACAAACACTCCTACTGGTAGGAGCCGGCGCTGTGCTCTCGCGCTGGGGCTCGGTTTGCGTATGGTTCCCAAGGAAGATGCTTCAGGCGCCCTTCGGCACACGGGCAACGTGCACAGCTGTGGAGGGTGACAAATGATTCCGACTGCCCCAACGCAGGAGCACGCACGGGCGGGGGAGCCTTAGTTACAGAACCAGTGAAACCAGAGCCGCCACGTCAGCTCTTCCGCAAAATGCGCCCGGACTCTGCGGCAGCTGAGGAGTCAGCGGCCTATGCCCGCGGTCCCCGACAAAGGGATGCACGGACACTCACAGGCGCAGCATTTGTTCAAACACAACATTTATGGTCGACTTTGCCTGGAGTAGAACTCCCGGCGGAATGGAAGGGGAGCGGGAGGTGGCTGTCCAGGTGGTAACAGGTTTCTCTGTCACGAGCCTCCTCGCAACAGACTCTTCAGCTGCATCGTGTCCCACTCCCCACAGGGTGCGTTTGCTGTGGAGGAAAGGTGTGGCAGCAATTCCCGCTGCTGCGTGAGCAGTGTCTTCTCTGTATCCTGCGTGCTCGGTTCTGCGGCGCCAGCTCTGGGCGTGAAGACCCCTTTCAGCGTCCATAGAACAGCAGGCTCGTGAGCCGGTTTTGCAGCTCATCGAACTCCGTCATCGCCCTGGCGTGGGCAGCCGGATCCTGCGCCAGGTGCTGGAAGAGGTTGGGCGGTTCGGCCGTTGGGAAGGCCGGGGGCAAGATTATCTCCTCGGGCACATGCTCATTGCCAAAGAAGAAGTGGTTGAGGCGTTTCTCCTTCAGGCAGTCGTCCAGGTACCGCATGATATCCTCCAGCCGCAGCATGAAATGCCTCCGGCGCCAGTCTGACAGGGGTGTGGTGGTCAGGAGGTGCATCACAGCCGTCTTGAAGGTGTAGGTGGAAAAGGCTGTGCCCTCCAGGATGCGGGCGCAGATCTGCAGGCATTTGAGGTGGAAGCTGTCACGTGGGGCCTGCCTGGCCATCACCCTGAAGAACTTTGCCTCTGCCACGACACAGCTCTGCGGCCACCTTGTGCTTGGGATCAAGCCGGGCTCTGCAGGCTGGCTGCTGAGGAAGATGTCCGAGACGCCTAGCTGTACCCCGAATATTATCTCAGCGAAGAGGCTTCTGCCGGAGGTGCTTATCAGCTGCATCTTGCAGGAGCGGCTGGAGGGCAGCAGGTTCATTTTGTAGAGACGCGACAGAGGCACCACCCCCCAGGCTGACCTCACAGTGTCCTGGAACCAGCGGGCAGTTTTCTGCGCATCCAGGTAGGAGCCAGTGCAGAGGGTGTGTAGGAGGCTGGGAGCCTGATTTTCCCTCAGCTCTTCCTCGGGGTGGTGGAGGAAGCACAGCGTGTCATCCACCAGCTCCGGCCTCCTGCAGATGCACTCCAGCGCCACACGGACACGGGAGTCCTTTGCGGGCATCTCCCCCGCAGTGCCCAGCTCCAGGCGGAAGGCGTGCCCGCGGGGGGGCTGCAGGGGCAGGAGCAGGCGGTAGCGAGCATCCTCCTCACGGGGACTCCAGCCTTCGAAGGTGCTGCCCACCCTGATGACAGGCTGCAGCACCGGGAAGAAACTGCCAGAGAAATACATGTGGAAGACACGGAGGAGGTCGCCTGCCAGCTCCTCCATCACCCGGCTCCTGTAGGCCAGGTTCTGCACTGGCCACGGGATGCGCTTTGCAAAACTCCTGCCCAGAGCATCCTCAGAATCTACTTCATGTACTTCAACCTCCTCTTGTGTGTTGCTGCTGCAGCTTTGCTCTGCCCTCCTTCTGTCTGGCTCATAGCTTCTTCTCCTGAGCCACCAGCAGAGCCCGAAGAGCAGGAGCAGGACTCCAGCAACCGTCCAGAACTGCCAGTGCTGCAAGGGAGCAAAGAGCAGGGCACGCCAGGCAAAGCCGCTCTGCTCCAGCTCGTGCAGCAGCCGAGTCATCTCCTGGCCCAGCTGCTCCGCATGCTGCTGCATGCACTTGTGCGTGGCCTCATCCAGCTCCTCCCCAACCATCTGCACATTTTGTAGGATGGTTTGCAGCATGGTGAGGATTTTTGGGGCAGCCATAGCCTGCAGGAGGAGGGAGAGAAGGGGTTCAGTGGGGATGGAAGGGAGGGAGCTGGCAGCGGGGGGAGTGGGAATGGAGCCGCAGGGAGCTGGGGGCAGGTAGGAGAGGGGGTGCGGCAGCTGGGAGGCAGCAAGCCCTGCTCCCAGGCCCATCAGCAGCAGCACCGTGCCCTGCCTGAGCCGCTGCCACGAGCGGCTGGGCCCTGGATGCAGGGAGAGAACCCAGCCCCGGGACCCCGCATTTCTGCCCCGGCCCTATCCAGCCCAGCCTCCCTCCGCGTGCGCACTCACCGCTGGCCTAGGCCGTACTGGGGCAGCACTGCCCGCTGCTGCCCTTTATACCTCCCCCCATTGTGACTCGTCTCAGTGATGTCACAGGCGCCAGAGCGCATCACAGGCACGCCCGCCAACCAGCCCCGGCCTTCGGCCCCACACAGGCCCAGCGACCCACAGCTGGTCCAGGCAGCCAAAGCCCTGACACCCCCAAGGTACGGACCCACCCGGCAGGACAGGGCTGCCAGGGCCTGTCTTTTCAGAACAGACAGAAGCCCCACCCAACCCTTTCCAAACGCCAGATTGGGTGACATGTCCCGTGGGTGCTTTCCTCTTTGACATCCCGTCCTGTGAGATGGGATCAGCTCCCTTGGTGCTGACCTCTGAGCTCGCGTTTGTGCTCTTGCTGCCTTCATGGCTGCGCCGGGTGGGTGACGGTGTATATCCTGGTGGCAGGATGGGCCCTCTGCATGGCAGGATCTCTGTCCCTGCTGTGCTAGTGCCGGAGGACGTTGCTTCCAAAGAGACGTTTCCCAGGGGTGATGACGGGGTGCGGGGGGAGTTGTCCCAGTGGGCAGCTCCCACTGCCGACAGAGCACTGTCTTCTCCGTGTCCAGCATGTCCCGTCGTGCAGCAGTAACTCCCTGGGGAGCGTCTGGGAGCGGCAGGTTCTCCACCGGGGCCCCGCTGAGCACAGGCAGGCACATCCGCAGTGCCTCTCGCTTGGTCCCGGCCCAGCCGGAGCGGCCAGGGAGCTTCTCGGCCCCTCTGAGTTCACCACCACCGTCGTGGCAGTGGGAAGAGAAAGCAGCGTGAAAATCTCCTTTGTGGCCGCCATAGTCTCCACTCTCTTTCCCTGTGGTGTGAAGTTGTCGTCTGCCATCAGCCGTGAGCCTCACAAACACAGCTCTGTGCCTGAAGACCTTTCAGCGTCCGCAGATCAGCAGACTGCTGAGCGACCTCACAGCTGTACAATGTCGTGCAGTGCCTCGGCGTGGGCGGCGGGATCCGGTGCCACGTGCTGGAAGAGGTTGAGTGGTTTGGCCGTGTGGAAGTCCACGGGCCAGATTACGCTTTAGTTTGACCAGCCATGCTGGTGTTGCCCTTTTAACCCCAGCCAGCAAGCAAACACCACGCAGCCACTCACTCACCTTCCCCGTCGCCTGGTGGAGAAGAACGGGAGGAAAAGGCAAGGAAACTCAGGGGTCGAGATAAGAACAATCGTATAATTGAACCTAAACGGGTGAAGCAGTGATATTAATAAAAATAACAATGTCATTAAACTAATGCTACCACTGCTACTCAGAGCATGTAATGAAAGCGGCGGAAAACAAAACACACGATACAGCTGCTCACCACCCGCAGACCGATGCCCAGCCAGGTCCCGAGTAGTCAGAGCCAGAGAGCGAGAGCCTGAGACAGATCGTACCAGAGTCCGAGCGAGCCCCACGAGCGAGAGCACGAACAAGAAAACCAACCAACCACCATGGCTCCCTGGCCCACCCCCAGCGTATGTACTGAGCGTGACGTTTTTATGGAACGAAGTACCCCTTTGGCCACTTTGGGTCAGCTGTCCGCACTGTGCCCCCTCCCAGCTCCTTGTAGCGAGAAAGCTGGGAACACAGGCCCAGCATCAGAAACTGGAAGAGGCCTTGCATCGGTACAAACACTCCTACTGGTAGGAGCCGGCGCTGTGCTCTCGCGCTGGGGCTCGGTTTGCGTATGGTTCCCAAGGAAGATGCTTCAGGCACCCTTCGGCACACGGGCAACGTGCACAGCTGTGGAGGGTGACAAATGATTCCGACTGCCCCAACGCAGGAGCACGCACGGGCGGGGGAGCCTTAGTTACAGAACCAGTGAAACCAGAGCCGCCACGTCAGCTCTTCCGCAAAATGCGCCCGGACTCTGCGGCAGCTGAGGAGTCAGCGGCCTATGCCCGCGGTCCCCGACAAAGGGATGCACGGACACTCACAGGCGCAGCATTTGTTCAAACACAACATTTATGGTCGACTTTGCCTGGAGTAGAACTCCCGGCGGAATGGAAGGGGAGCGGGAGGTGGCTGTCCAGGTGGTAACAGGTTTCTCTGTCACGAGCCTCCTCGCAACAGACTCTTCAGCTGCATCGTGTCCCACTCCCCACAGGGTGCGTTTGCTGTGGAGGAAAGGTGTGGCAGCAATTCCCGCTGCTGCGTGAGCAGTGTCTTCTCTGTATCCTGCGTGCTCGGTTCTGCGGCGCCAGCTCTGGGCGTGAAGACCCCTTTCAGCGTCCATAGAACAGCAGGCTCGTGAGCCGGTTTTGCAGCTCATCGAACTCCGTCATCGCCCTGGCGTGGGCAGCCGGATCCTGCGCCAGGTGCTGGAAGAGGTTGGGCGGTTCGGCCGTTGGGAAGGCCGGGGGCAAGATTATCTCCTCGGGCACATGCTCATTGCCAAAGAAGAAGTGGTTGAGGCGTTTCTCCTTCAGGCAGTCGTCCAGGTACCGCATGATATCCTCCAGCCGCAGCATGAAATGCCTCCGGCGCCAGTCTGACAGGGGTGTGGTGGTCAGGAGGTGCATCACAGCCGTCTTGAAGGTGTAGGTGGAAAAGGCTGTGCCCTCCAGGATGCGGGCGCAGATCTGCAGGCATTTGAGGTGGAAGCTGTCACGTGGGGCCTGCCTGGCCACCACCCTGAAGAACTTTGCCTCTGCCACGACACAGCTCTGCGGCCACCTTGTGCTTGGGATCAAGCCGGGCTCTGCAGGCTGGCTGCTGAGGAAGATGTCCGAGACGCCTAGCTGTACCCCGAATATTATCTCAGCGAAGAGGCTTCTGCCGGAGGTGCTTATCAGCTGCATCTTGCAGGAGCGGCTGGAGGGCAGCAGGTTCATTTTGTAGAGACGCGACAGAGGCACCACCCCCCAGGCTGACCTCACAGTGTCCTGGAACCAGCGGGCAGTTTTCTGCGCATCCAGGTAGGAGCCAGTGCAGAGGGTGTGTAGGAGGCTGGGAGCCTGATTTTCCCTCAGCTCTTCCTCGGGGTGGTGGAGGAAGCACAGCGTGTCATCCACCAGCTCCGGCCTCCTGCAGATGCACTCCAGCGCCACACGGACACGGCAGTCCTTTGCGGGCATCTCCCCCGCAGTGCCCAGCTCCAGGCGGAAGGCGTGCCCGCGGGGGGGCTGCAGGGGCAGGAGCAGGCGGTAGCGAGCATCCTCCTCACGGGGACTCCAGCCTTCGAAGGTGCTGCCCACCCTGATGACAGGCTGCAGCACCGGGAAGAAACTGCCAGAGAAATACATGTGGAAGACACGGAGGAGGTCGCCTGCCAGCTCCTCCATCACCCGGCTCCTGTAGGCCAGGTTCTGCACTGGCCACGGGATGCGCTTTGCAAAACTCCTGCCCAGAGCATCCTCAGAATCTACTTCATGTACTTCAACCTCCTCTTGTGTGTTGCTGCTGCAGCTTTGCTCTGCCCTCCTTCTGTCTGGCTCATAGCTTCTTCTCCTGAGCCACCAGCAGAGCCCGAAGAGCAGGAGCAGGACTCCAGCAACCGTCCAGAACTGCCAGTGCTGCAAGGGAGCAAAGAGCAGGGCACGCCAGGCAAAGCCGCTCTGCTCCAGCTCGTGCAGCAGCCGAGTCATCTCCTGGCCCAGCTGCTCCGCATGCTGCTGCATGCACTTGTGCGTGGCCTCATCCAGCTCCTCCCCAACCATCTGCACATTTTGTAGGATGGTTTGCAGCATGGTGAGGATTTTTGGGGCAGCCATAGCCTGCAGGAGGAGGGAGAGAAGGGGTTCAGTGGGGATGGAAGGGAGGGAGCTGGCAGCGGGGGGAGTGGGAATGGAGCCGCAGGGAGCTGGGGGCAGGTAGGAGAGGGGGTGAGGCAGCTGGGAGGCAGCAAGCCCTGCTCCCAGGCCCATCAGCAGCAGCACCGTGCCCTGCCTGAGCCGCTGCCACGAGCGGCTGGGCCCTGGATGCAGGGAGAGAACCCAGCCCCGGGACCCCGCATTTCTGCCCC
This sequence comes from Rhynochetos jubatus, assembly GCA_027574665.1. Taxonomy (NCBI): domain Eukaryota; kingdom Metazoa; phylum Chordata; class Aves; order Eurypygiformes; family Rhynochetidae; genus Rhynochetos; species Rhynochetos jubatus. Next base: position 142,905,748 of record CM050648.1, on the reverse strand, counting down.
GGCCCTATCCAGCCCAGCCTCCCTCCGCGTGCGCACTCACCGCTGGCCTAGGCCGTACTGGGGCAGCACTGCCCGCTGCTGCCCTTTATACCTCCCCCCATTGTGACTCGTCTCAGTGATGTCACAGGCGCCAGAGCGCATCACAGGCACGCCCGCCAACCAGCCCCGGCCTTCGGCCCCACACAGGCCCAGCGACCCACAGCTGGTCCAGGCAGCCAAAGCCCTGACACCCCCAAGGTACGGACCCACCCGGCAGGACAGGGCTGCCAGGGCCTGTCTTTTCAGAACAGACAGAAGCCCCACCCAACCCTTTCCAAACGCCAGATTGGGTGACATGTCCCGTGGGTGCTTTCCTCTTTGACATCCCGTCCTGTGAGATGGGATCAGCTCCCTTGGTGCTGACCTCTGAGCTCGCGTTTGTGCTCTTGGTGCCTTCATGGCTGCGCCGGGTGGGTGACGGTGTATATCCTGGTGGCAGGATGGGCCCTCTGCATGGCAGGATCTCTGTCCCTGCTGTGCTAGTGCCGGAGGACGTTGCTTCCAAAGAGACGTTTCCCAGGGGTGATGACGGGGTGCGGGGGGAGTTGTCCCAGTGGGCAGCTCCCACTGCCGACAGAGCACTGTCTTCTCCGTGTCCAGCATGTCCCGTCGTGCAGCAGTAACTCCCTGGGGAGCGTCTGGGAGCGGCAGGTTCTCCACCGGGGCCCCGCTGAGCACAGGCAGGCACATCCGCAGTGCCTCTCGCTTGGTCCCGGCCCAGCCGGAGCGGCCAGGGAGCTTCTCGGCCCCTCTGAGTTCACCACCACCGTCGTGGCAGTGGGAAGAGAAAGCAGCGTGAAAATCTCCTTTGTGGCCGCCATAGTCTCCACTCTCTTTCCCTGTGGTGTGAAGTTGTCGTCTGCCATCAGCCGTGAGCCTCACAAACACAGCTCTGTGCCTGAAGACCTTTCAGCGTCCGCAGATCAGCAGACTGCTGAGCGACCTCACAGCTGTACAATGTCGTGCAGTGCCTCGGCGTGGGCGGCGGGATCCGGTGCCACGTGCTGGAAGAGGTTGAGTGGTTTGGCCGTGTGGAAGTCCACGGGCCAGATTACGCTTTAGTTTGACCAGCCATGCTGGTGTTGCCCTTTTAACCCCAGCCAGCAAGCAAACACCACGCAGCCACTCACTCACCTTCCCCGTCGCCTGGTGGAGAAGAACGGGAGGAAAAGGCAAGGAAACTCAGGGGTCAAGATAAGAACAATCGTATAATTGAACCTAAACGGGTGAAGCAGTGATATTAATAAAAATAACAATGTCATTAAACTAATGCTACCACTGCTACTCAGAGCATGTAATGAAAGCGGCGGAAAACAAAACACACGATACAGCTGCTCACCACCCGCAGACCGATGCCCAGCCAGGTCCCGAGTAGTCAGAGCCAGAGAGCGAGAGCCTGAGACAGATCGTACCAGAGTCCGAGCGAGCCCCACGAGCGAGAGCACGAACAAGAAAACCAACCAACCACCATGGCTCCCTGGCCCACCCCCAGCGTATGTACTGAGCGTGACGTTTTTATGGAACGAAGTACCCCTTTGGCCACTTTGGGTCAGCTGTCCGCACTGTGCCCCCTCCCAGCTCCTTGTAGCGAGAAAGCTGGGAACACAGGCCCAGCATCAGAAACTGGAAGAGGCCTTGCATCGGTACAAACACTCCTACTGGTAGGATCTGGCTCTGTGCTCTCGCGCTGGGGCTCGGTTTGCGTATGGTTCCCAAGGAAGATGCTTCAGGCGCCCTTCGGCACACGGGCAACGTGCACAGCTGTGGAGGGTGACAAATGATTCCGACTGCCCCAACGCAGGAGCACGCACGGGCGGGGGAGCCTTAGTTACAGAACCAGTGAAACCAGAGCCGCCACGTCAGCTCTTCCGCAAAATGCGCCCGGACTCTGCGGCAGCTGAGGAGTCAGCGGCCTATGCCCGCGGTCCCCGACAAAGGGATGCACGGACACTCACAGGCGCAGCATTTGTTCAAACACAACATTTATGGTCGACTTTGCCTGGAGTAGAACTCCCGGCGGAATGGAAGGGGAGCGGGAGGTGGCTGTCCAGGTGGTAACAGGTTTCTCTGTCACGAGCCTCCTCGCAACAGACTCTTCAGCTGCATCGTGTCCCACTCCCCACAGGGTGCGTTTGCTGTGGAGGAAAGGTGTGGCAGCAATTCCCGCTGCTGCGTGAGCAGTGTCTTCTCTGTATCCTGCGTGCTCGGTTCTGCGGCGCCAGCTCTGGGCGTGAAGACCCCTTTCAGCGTCCATAGAACAGCAGGCTCGTGAGCCGGTTTTGCAGCTCATCGAACTCCGTCATCGCCCTGGCGTGGGCAGCCGGATCCTGCGCCAGGTGCTGGAAGAGGTTGGGCGGTTCGGCCGTTGGGAAGGCCGGGGGCAAGATTATCTCCTCGGGCACATGCTCATTGCCAAAGAAGAAGTGGTTGAGGCGTTTCTCCTTCAGGCAGTCGTCCAGGTACCGCATGATATCCTCCAGCCGCAGCATGAAATGCCTCCGGCGCCAGTCTGACAGGGGTGTGGTGGTCAGGAGGTGCATCACAGCCGTCTTGAAGGTGTAGGTGGAAAAGGCTGTGCCCTCCAGGATGCGGGCGCAGATCTGCAGGCATTTGAGGTGGAAGCTGTCACGTGGGGCCTGCCTGGCCATCACCCTGAAGAACTTTGCCTCTGCCACGACACAGCTCTGCGGCCACCTTGTGCTTGGGATCAAGCCGGGCTCTGCAGGCTGGCTGCTGAGGAAGATGTCCGAGACGCCTAGCTGTACCCCGAATATTATCTCAGCGAAGAGGCTTCTGCCGGAGGTGCTTATCAGCTGCATCTTGCAGGAGCGGCTGGAGGGCAGCAGGTTCATTTTGTAGAGACGCGACAGAGGCACCACCCCCCAGGCTGACCTCACAGTGTCCTGGAACCAGCGGGCAGTTTTCTGCGCATCCAGGTAGGAGCCAGTGCAGAGGGTGTGTAGGAGGCTGGGAGCCTGATTTTCCCTCAGCTCTTCCTCGGGGTGGTGGAGGAAGCACAGCGTGTCATCCACCAGCTCCGGCCTCCTGCAGATGCACTCCAGCGCCACACGGACACGGGAGTCCTTTGCGGGCATCTCCCCCGCAGTGCCCAGCTCCAGGCGGAAGGCGTGCCCGCGGGGGGGCTGCAGGGGCAGGAGCAGGCGGTAGCGAGCATCCTCCTCACGGGGACTCCAGCCTTCGAAGGTGCTGCCCACCCTGATGACAGGCTGCAGCACCGGGAAGAAACTGCCAGAGAAATACATGTGGAAGACACGGAGGAGGTCGCCTGCCAGCTCCTCCATCACCCGGCTCCTGTAGGCCAGGTTCTGCACTGGCCACGGGATGCGCTTTGCAAAACTCCTGCCCAGAGCATCCTCAGAATCTACTTCATGTACTTCAACCTCCTCTTGTGTGTTGCTGCTGCAGCTTTGCTCTGCCCTCCTTCTGTCTGGCTCATAGCTTCTTCTCCTGAGCCACCAGCAGAGCCCGAAGAGCAGGAGCAGGACTCCAGCAACCGTCCAGAACTGCCAGTGCTGCAAGGGAGCAAAGAGCAGGGCACGCCAGGCAAAGCCGCTCTGCTCCAGCTCGTGCAGCAGCCGAGTCATCTCCTGGCCCAGCTGCTCCGCATGCTGCTGCATGCACTTGTGCGTGGCCTCATCCAGCTCCTCCCCAACCATCTGCACATTTTGTAGGATGGTTTGCAGCATGGTGAGGATTTTTGGGGCAGCCATAGCCTGCAGGAGGAGGGAGAGAAGGGGTTCAGTGGGGATGGAAGGGAGGGAGCTGGCAGCGGGGGGAGTGGGAATGGAGCCGCAGGGAGCTGGGGGCAGGTAGGAGAGGGGGTGAGGCAGCTGGGAGGCAGCAAGCCCTGCTCCCAGGCCCATCAGCAGCAGCACCGTGCCCTGCCTGAGCCGCTGCCACGAGCGGCTGGGCCCTGGATGCAGGGAGAGAACCCAGCCCCGGGACCCCGCATTTCTGCCCCGGCCCTATCCAGCCCAGCCTCCCTCCGCGTGCGCACTCACCGCTGGCCTAGGCCGTACTGGGGCAGCACTGCCCGCTGCTGCCCTTTATACCTCCCCCCATTGTGACTCGTCTCAGTGATGTCACAGGCGCCAGAGCGCATCACAGGCACGCCCGCCAACCAGCCCCGGCCTTCGGCCCCACACAGGCCCAGCGACCCACAGCTGGTCCAGGCAGCCAAAGCCCTGACACCCCCAAGGTACGGACCCACCCGGCAGGACAGGGCTGCCAGGGCCTGTCTTTTCAGAACAGACAGAAGCCCCACCCAACCCTTTCCAAACGCCAGATTGGGTGACATGTCCCGTGGGTGCTTTCCTCTTTGACATCCCGTCCTGTGAGATGGGATCAGCTCCCTTGGTGCTGACCTCTGAGCTCGCGTTTGTGCTCTTGCTGCCTTCATGGCTGCGCCGGGTGGGTGACGGTGTATATCCTGGTGGCAGGATGGGCCCTCTGCATGGCAGGATCTCTGTCCCTGCTGTGCTAGTGCCGGAGGACGTTGCTTCCAAAGAGACGTTTCCCAGGGGTGATGACGGGGTGCGGGGGGAGTTGTCCCAGTGGGCAGCTCCCACTGCCGACAGAGCACTGTCTTCTCCGTGTCCAGCATGTCCCGTCGTGCAGCAGTAACTCCCTGGGGAGCGTCTGGGAGCGGCAGGTTCTCCACCGGGGCCCCGCTGAGCACAGGCAGGCACATCCGCAGTGCCTCTCGCTTGGTCCCGGCCCAGCCGGAGCGGCCAGGGAGCTTCTCGGCCCCTCTGAGTTCACCACCACCGTCGTGGCAGTGGGAAGAGAAAGCAGCGTGAAAATCTCCTTTGTGGCCGCCATAGTCTCCACTCTCTTTCCCTGTGGTGTGAAGTTGTCGTCTGCCATCAGCCGTGAGCCTCACAAACACAGCTCTGTGCCTGAAGACCTTTCAGCGTCCGCAGATCAGCAGACTGCTGAGCGACCTCACAGCTGTACAATGTCGTGCAGTGCCTCGGCGTGGGCGGCGGGATCCGGTGCCACGTGCTGGAAGAGGTTGAGTGGTTTGGCCGTGTGGAAGTCCACGGGCCAGATTACGCTTTAGTTTGACCAGCCATGCTGGTGTTGCCCTTTTAACCCCAGCCAGCAAGCAAACACCACGCAGCCACTCACTCACCTTCCCCGTCGCCTGGTGGAGAAGAACGGGAGGAAAAGGCAAGGAAACTCAGGGGTCGAGATAAGAACAATCGTATAATTGAACCTAAACGGGTGAAGCAGTGATATTAATAAAAATAACAATGTCATTAAACTAATGCTACCACTGCTACTCAGAGCATGTAATGAAAGCGGCGGAAAACAAAACACACGATACAGCTGCTCACCACCCGCAGACCGATGCCCAGCCAGGTCCCGAGTAGTCAGAGCCAGAGAGCGAGAGCCTGAGACAGATCGTACCAGAGTCCGAGCGAGCCCCACGAGCGAGAGCACGAACAAGAAAACCAACCAACCACCATGGCTCCCTGGCCCACCCCCAGCGTATGTACTGAGCGTGACGTTTTTATGGAACGAAGTACCCCTTTGGCCACTTTGGGTCAGCTGTCCGCACTGTGCCCCCTCCCAGCTCCTTGTAGCGAGAAAGCTGGGAACACAGGCCCAGCATCAGAAACTGGAAGAGGCCTTGCATCGGTACAAACACTCCTACTGGTAGGAGCCGGCGCTGTGCTCTCGCGCTGGGGCTCGGTTTGCGTATGGTTCCCAAGGAAGATGCTTCAGGCACCCTTCGGCACACGGGCAACGTGCACAGCTGTGGAGGGTGACAAATGATTCCGACTGCCCCAACGCAGGAGCACGCACGGGCGGGGGAGCCTTAGTTACAGAACCAGTGAAACCAGAGCCGCCACGTCAGCTCTTCCGCAAAATGCGCCCGGACTCTGCGGCAGCTGAGGAGTCAGCGGCCTATGCCCGCGGTCCCCGACAAAGGGATGCACGGACACTCACAGGCGCAGCATTTGTTCAAACACAACATTTATGGTCGACTTTGCCTGGAGTAGAACTCCCGGCGGAATGGAAGGGGAGCGGGAGGTGGCTGTCCAGGTGGTAACAGGTTTCTCTGTCACGAGCCTCCTCGCAACAGACTCTTCAGCTGCATCGTGTCCCACTCCCCACAGGGTGCGTTTGCTGTGGAGGAAAGGTGTGGCAGCAATTCCCGCTGCTGCGTGAGCAGTGTCTTCTCTGTATCCTGCGTGCTCGGTTCTGCGGCGCCAGCTCTGGGCGTGAAGACCCCTTTCAGCGTCCATAGAACAGCAGGCTCGTGAGCCGGTTTTGCAGCTCATCGAACTCCGTCATCGCCCTGGCGTGGGCAGCCGGATCCTGCGCCAGGTGCTGGAAGAGGTTGGGCGGTTCGGCCGTTGGGAAGGCCGGGGGCAAGATTATCTCCTCGGGCACATGCTCATTGCCAAAGAAGAAGTGGTTGAGGCGTTTCTCCTTCAGGCAGTCGTCCAGGTACCGCATGATATCCTCCAGCCGCAGCATGAAATGCCTCCGGCGCCAGTCTGACAGGGGTGTGGTGGTCAGGAGGTGCATCACAGCCGTCTTGAAGGTGTAGGTGGAAAAGGCTGTGCCCTCCAGGATGCGGGCGCAGATCTGCAGGCATTTGAGGTGGAAGCTGTCACGTGGGGCCTGCCTGGCCACCACCCTGAAGAACTTTGCCTCTGCCACGACACAGCTCTGCGGCCACCTTGTGCTTGGGATCAAGCCGGGCTCTGCAGGCTGGCTGCTGAGGAAGATGTCCGAGACGCCTAGCTGTACCCCGAATATTATCTCAGCGAAGAGGCTTCTGCCGGAGGTGCTTATCAGCTGCATCTTGCAGGAGCGGCTGGAGGGCAGCAGGTTCATTTTGTAGAGACGCGACAGAGGCACCACCCCCCAGGCTGACCTCACAGTGTCCTGGAACCAGCGGGCAGTTTTCTGCGCATCCAGGTAGGAGCCAGTGCAGAGGGTGTGTAGGAGGCTGGGAGCCTGATTTTCCCTCAGCTCTTCCTCGGGGTGGTGGAGGAAGCACAGCGTGTCATCCACCAGCTCCGGCCTCCTGCAGATGCACTCCAGCGCCACACGGACACGGGAGTCCTTTGCGGGCATCTCCCCCGCAGTGCCCAGCTCCAGGCGGAAGGCGTGCCCGCGGGGGGGCTGCAGGGGCAGGAGCAGGCGGTAGCGAGCATCCTCCTCACGGGGACTCCAGCCTTCGAAGGTGCTGCCCACCCTGATGACAGGCTGCAGCACCGGGAAGAAACTGCCAGAGAAATACATGTGGAAGACACGGAGGAGGTCGCCTGCCAGCTCCTCCATCACCCGGCTCCTGTAGGCCAGGTTCTGCACTGGCCACGGGATGCGCTTTGCAAAACTCCTGCCCAGAGCATCCTCAGAATCTACTTCATGTACTTCAACCTCCTCTTGTGTGTTGCTGCTGCAGCTTTGCTCTGCCCTCCTTCTGTCTGGCTCATAGCTTCTTCTCCTGAGCCACCAGCAGAGCCCGAAGAGCAGGAGCAGGACTCCAGCAACCGTCCAGAACTGCCAGTGCTGCAAGGGAGCAAAGAGCAGGGCACGCCAGGCAAAGCCGCTCTGCTCCAGCTCGTGCAGCAGCCGAGTCATCTCCTGGCCCAGCTGCTCCGCATGCTGCTGCATGCACTTGTGCGTGGCCTCATCCAGCTCCTCCCCAACCATCTGCACATTTTGTAGGATGGTTTGCAGCATGGTGAGGATTTTTGGGGCAGCCATAGCCTGCAGGAGGAGGGAGAGAAGGGGTTCAGTGGGGATGGAAGGGAGGGAGCTGGCAGCGGGGGGAGTGGGAATGGAGCCGCAGGGAGCTGGGGGCAGGTAGGAGAGGGGGTGAGGCAGCTGGGAGGCAGCAAGCCCTGCTCCCAGGCCCATCAGCAGCAGCACCGTGCCCTGCCTGAGCCGCTGCCACGAGCGGCTGGGCCCTGGATGCAGGGAGAGAACCCAGCCCCGGGACCCCGCATTTCTGCCCCGGCCCTATCCAGCCCAGCCTCCCTCCGCGTGCGCACTCACCGCTGGCCTAGGCCGTACTGGGGCAGCACTGCCCGCTGCTGCCCTTTATACCTCCCCCCATTGTGACTCGTCTCAGTGATGTCACAGGCGCCAGAGCGCATCACAGGCACGCCCGCCAACCAGCCCCGGCCTTCGGCCCCACACAGGCCCAGCGACCCACAGCTGGTCCAGGCAGCCAAAGCCCTGACACCCCCAAGGTACGGACCCACCCGGCAGGACAGGGCTGCCAGGGCCTGTCTTTTCAGAACAGACAGAAGCCCCACCCAACCCTTTCCAAACGCCAGATTGGGTGACATGTCCCGTGGGTGCTTTCCTCTTTGACATCCCGTCCTGTGAGATGGGATCAGCTCCCTTGGTGCTGACCTCTGAGCTCGCGTTTGTGCTCTTGCTGCCTTCATGGCTGCGCCGGGTGGGTGACGGTGTATATCCTGGTGGCAGGATGGGCCCTCTGCATGGCAGGATCTCTGTCCCTGCTGTGCTAGTGCCGGAGGACGTTGCTTCCAAAGAGACGTTTCCCAGGGGTGATGACGGGGTGCGGGGGGAGTTGTCCCAGTGGGCAGCTCCCACTGCCGACAGAGCACTGTCTTCTCCGTGTCCAGCATGTCCCGTCGTGCAGCAGTAACTCCCTGGGGAGCGTCTGGGAGCGGCAGGTTCTCCACCGGGGCCCCGCTGAGCACAGGCAGGCACATCCGCAGTGCCTCTCGCTTGGTCCCGGCCCAGCCGGAGCGGCCAGGGAGCTTCTCGGCCCCTCTGAGTTCACCACCACCGTCGTGGCAGTGGGAAGAGAAAGCAGCGTGAAAATCTCCTTTGTGGCCGCCATAGTCTCCACTCTCTTTCCCTGTGGTGTGAAGTTGTCGTCTGCCGTCAGCCGTGAGCCTCACAAACACAGCTCTGTGCCTGAAGACCTTTCAGCGTCCGCAGATCAGCAGACTGCTGAGCGACCTCACAGCTGTACAATGTCGTGCAGTGCCTCGGCGTGGGCGGCGGGATCCGGTGCCACGTGCTGGAAGAGGTTGAGTGGTTTGGCCGTGTGGAAGTCCACGGGCCAGATTACGCTTTAGTTTGACCAGCCATGCTGGTGTTGCCCTTTTAACCCCAGCCAGCAAGCAAACACCACGCAGCCACTCACTCACCTTCCCCGTCGCCTGGTGGAGAAGAACGGGAGGAAAAGGCAAGGAAACTCAGGGGTCGAGATAAGAACAATCGTATAATTGAACCTAAACGGGTGAAGCAGTGATATTAATAAAAATAACAATGTCATTAAACTAATGCTACCACTGCTACTCAGAGCATGTAATGAAAGCGGCGGAAAACAAAACACATGATACAGCTGCTCACCACCCGCAGACCGATGCCCAGCCAGGTCCCGAGTAGTCAGAGCCAGAGAGCGAGAGCCTGAGACAGATCGTACCAGAGTCCGAGCGAACCCCACGAGCGAGAGCACGAACAAGAAAACCAACCAACCACCATGGCTCCCTGGCCCACCCCCAGCGTATGTACTGAGCGTGACGTTTTTATGGAACGAAGTACCCCTTTGGCCACTTTGGGTCAGCTGTCCGCACTGTGCCCCCTCCCAGCTCCTTGTAGCGAGAAAGCTGGGAACACAGGCCCAGCATCAGAAACTGGAAGAGGCCTTGCATCGGTACAAACACTCCTACTGGTAGGAGCCGGCGCTGTGCTCTCGCACTGGGGCTCGGTTTGCGTATGGTTCCCAAGGAAGATGCTTCAGGCGCCCTTCGGCACACGGGCAACGTGCACAGCTGTGGAGGGTGACAAATGATTCCGACTGCCCCAACGCAGGAGCACGCACGGGCGGGGGAGCCTTAGTTACAGAACCAGTGAAACCAGAGCCGCCACGTCAGCTCTTCCGCAAAATGCGCCCGGACTCTGCGGCAGCTGAGGAGTCAGCGGCCTATGCCCGCGGTCCCCGACAAAGGGATGCACGGACACTCACAGGCGCAGCATTTGTTCAAACACAACATTTATGGTCGACTTTGCCTGGAGTAGAACTCCCGGCGGAATGGAAGGGGAGCGGGAGGTGGCTGTCCAGGTGGTAACAGGTTTCTCTGTCACGAGCCTCCTCGCAACAGACTCTTCAGCTGCATCGTGTCCCACTCCCCACAGGGTGCGTTTGCTGTGGAGGAAAGGTGTGGCAGCAATTCCCGCTGCTGCGTGAGCAGTGTCTTCTCTGTATCCTGCGTGCTCGGTTCTGCGGCGCCAGCTCTGGGCGTGAAGACCCCTTTCAGCGTCCATAGAACAGCAGGCTCGTGAGCCGGTTTTGCAGCTCATCGAACTCCGTCATCGCCCTGGCGTGGGCAGCCGGATCCTGCGCCAGGTGCTGGAAGAGGTTGGGCGGTTCGGCCGTTGGGAAGGCCAGGGGCAAGATTATCTCCTCGGGCACATGCTCATTGCCAAAGAAGAAGTGGTTGAGGCGTTTCTCCTTCAGGCAGTCGTCCAGGTACCGCATGATATCCTCCAGCCGCAGCATGAAATGCCTCCGGCGCCAGTCTGACAGGGGTGTGGTGGTCAGGAGGTGCATCACAGCCGTCTTGAAGGTGTAGGTGGAAAAGGCTGTGCCCTCCAGGATGCGGGCGCAGATCTGCAGGCATTTGAGGTGGAAGCTGTCACGTGGGGCCTGCCTGGCCACCACCCTGAAGAACTTTGCCTCTGCCACGACACAGCTCTGCGGCCACCTTGTGCTTGGGATCAAGCCGGGCTCTGCAGGCTGGCTGCTGAGGAAGATGTCCGAGACGCCTAGCTGTACCCCGAATATTATCTCAGCGAAGAGGCTTCTGCCGGAGGTGCTTATCAGCTGCATCTTGCAGGAGCGGCTGGAGGGCAGCAGGTTCATTTTGTAGAGACGCGACAGAGGCACCACCCCCCAGGCTGACCTCACAGTGTCCTGGAACCAGCGGGCAGTTTTCTGCGCATCCAGGTAGGAGCCAGTGCAGAGGGTGTGTAGGAGGCTGGGAGCCTGATTTTCCCTCAGCTCTTCCTCGGGGTGGTGGAGGAAGCACAGCGTGTCATCCACCAGCTCCGGCCTCCTGCAGATGCACTCCAGCGCCACACGGACACGGCAGTCCTTTGCGGGCATCTCCCCCGCAGTGCCCAGCTCCAGGCGGAAGGCGTGCCCGCGGGGGGGCTGCAGGGGCAGGAGCAGGCGGTAGCGAGCATCCTCCTCACGGGGACTCCAGCCTTCGAAGGTGCTGCCCACCCTGATGACAGGCTGCAGCACCGGGAAGAAACTGCCAGAGAAATACATGTGGAAGACACGGAGGAGGTCGCCTGCCAGCTCCTCCATCACCCGGCTCCTGTAGGCCAGGTTCTGCACTGGCCACGGGATGCGCTTTGCAAAACTCCTGCCCAGAGCATCCTCAGAATCTACTTCATGTACTTCAACCTCCTCTTGTGTGTTGCTGCTGCAGCTTTGCTCTGCCCTCCTTCTGTCTGGCTCATAGCTTCTTCTCCTGAGCCACCAGCAGAGCCCGAAGAGCAGGAGCAGGACTCCAGCAACCGTCCAGAACTGCCAGTGCTGCAAGGGAGCAAAGAGCAGGGCACGCCAGGCAAAGCCGCTCTGCTCCAGCTCGTGCAGCAGCCGAGTCATCTCCTGGCCCAGCTGCTCCGCATGCTGCTGCATGCACTTGTGCGTGGCCTCATCCAGCTCCTCCCCAACCATCTGCACATTTTGTAGGATGGTTTGCAGCATGGTGAGGATTTTTGGGGCAGCCATAGCCTGCAGGAGGAGGGAGAGAAGGGGTTCAGTGGGGATGGAAGGGAGGGAGCTGGCAGCGGGGGGAGTGGGAATGGAGCCGCAGGGAGCTGGGGGCAGGTAGGAGAGGGGGTGAGGCAGCTGGGAGGCAGCAAGCCCTGCTCCCAGGCCCATCAGCAGCAGCACCGTGCCCTGCCTGAGCCGCTGCCACGAGCGGCTGGGCCCTGGATGCAGGGAGAGAACCCAGCCCCGGGACCCCGCATTTCTGCCCCGGCCCTATCCAGCCCAGCCTCCCTCCGCGTGCGCACTCACCGCTGGCCTAGGCCGTACTGGGGCAGCACTGCCCGCTGCTGCCCTTTATACCTCCCCCCATTGTGACTCGTCTCAGTGATGTCACAGGCGCCAGAGCGCATCACAGGCACGCCCGCCAACCAGCCCCGGCCTTCGGCCCCACACAGGCCCAGCGACCCACAGCTGGTCCAGGCAGCCAAAGCCCTGACACCCCCAAGGTACGGACCCACCCGGCAGGACAGGGCTGCCAGGGCCTGTCTTTTCAGAACAGACAGAAGCCCCACCCAACCCTTTCCAAACGCCAGATTGGGTGACATGTCCCGTGGGTGCTTTCCTCTTTGACATCCCGTCCTGTGAGATGGGATCAGCTCCCTTGGTGCTGACCTCTGAGCTCGCGTTTGTGCTCTTGCTGCCTTCATGGCTGCGCCGGGTGGGTGACGGTGTATATCCTGGTGGCAGGATGGGCCCTCTGCATGGCAGGATCTCTGTCCCTGCTGTGCTAGTGCCGGAGGACGTTGCTTCCAAAGAGACGTTTCCCAGGGGTGATGACGGGGTGCGGGGGGAGTTGTCCCAGTGGGCAGCTCCCACTGCCGACAGAGCACTGTCTTCTCCGTGTCCAGCATGTCCCGTCGTGCAGCAGTAACTCCCTGGGGAGCGTCTGGGAGCGGCAGGTTCTCCACCGGGGCCCCGCTGAGCACAGGCAGGCACATCCGCAGTGCCTCTCGCTTGGTCCCGGCCCAGCCGGAGCGGCCAGGGAGCTTCTCGGCCCCTCTGAGTTCACCACCACCGTCGTGGCAGTGGGAAGAGAAAGCAGCGTGAAAATCTCCTTTGTGGCCGCCATAGTCTCCACTCTCTTTCCCTGTGGTGTGAAGTTGTCGTCTGCCGTCAGCCGTGAGCCTCACAAACACAGCTCTGTGCCTGAAGACCTTTCAGCGTCCGCAGATCAGCAGACTGCTGAGCGACCTCACAGCTGTACAATGTCGTGCAGTGCCTCGGCGTGGGCGGCGGGATCCGGTGCCACGTGCTGGAAGAGGTTGAGTGGTTTGGCCGTGTGGAAGTCCACGGGCCAGATTACGCTTTAGTTTGACCAGCCATGCTGGTGTTGCCCTTTTAACCCCAGCCAGCAAGCAAACACCACGCAGCCACTCACTCACCTTCCCCGTCGCCTGGTGGAGAAGAACGGGAGGAAAAGGCAAGGAAACTCAGGGGTCGAGATAAGAACAATCGTATAATTGAACCTAAACGGGTGAAGCAGTGATATTAATAAAAATAACAATGTCATTAAACTAATGCTACCACTGCTACTCAGAGCATGTAATGAAAGCGGCGGAAAACAAAACACATGATACAGCTGCTCACCACCCGCAGACCGATGCCCAGCCAGGTCCCGAGTAGTCAGAGCCAGAGAGCGAGAGCCTGAGACAGATCGTACCAGAGTCCGAGCGAACCCCACGAGCGAGAGCACGAACAAGAAAACCAACCAACCACCATGGCTCCCTGGCCCACCCCCAGCGTATGTACTGAGCGTGACGTTTTTATGGAACGAAGTACCCCTTTGGCCACTTTGGGTCAGCTGTCCGCACTGTGCCCCCTCCCAGCTCCTTGTAGCGAGAAAGCTGGGAACACAGGCCCAGCATCAGAAACTGGAAGAGGCCTTGCATCGGTACAAACACTCCTACTGGTAGGAGCCGGCGCTGTGCTCTCGCGCTGGGGCTCGGTTTGCGTATGGTTCCCAAGGAAGATGCTTCAGGCGCCCTTCGGCACACGGGCAACGTGCACAGCTGTGGAGGGTGACAAATGATTCCGACTGCCCCAACGCAGGAGCACGCACGGGCGGGGGAGCCTTAGTTACAGAACCAGTGAAACCAGAGCCGCCACGTCAGCTCTTCCGCAAAATGCGCCCGGACTCTGCGGCAGCTGAGGAGTCAGCGGCCTATGCCCGCGGTCCCCGACAAAGGGATGCACGGACACTCACAGGCGCAGCATTTGTTCAAACACAACATTTATGGTCGACTTTGCCTGGAGTAGAACTCCCGGCGGAATGGAAGGGGAGCGGGAGGTGGCTGTCCAGGTGGTAACAGGTTTCTCTGTCACGAGCCTCCTCGCAACAGACTCTTCAGCTGCATCGTGTCCCACTCCCCACAGGGTGCGTTTGCTGTGGAGGAAAGGTGTGGCAGCAATTCCCGCTGCTGCGTGAGCAGTGTCTTCTCTGTATCCTGCGTGCTCGGTTCTGCGGCGCCAGCTCTGGGCGTGAAGACCCCTTTCAGCGTCCATAGAACAGCAGGCTCGTGAGCCGGTTTTGCAGCTCATCGAACTCCGTCATCGCCCTGGCGTGGGCAGCCGGATCCTGCGCCAGGTGCTGGAAGAGGTTGGGCGGTTCGGCCGTTGGGAAGGCCGGGGGCAAGATTATCTCCTCGGGCACATGCTCATTGCCAAAGAAGAAGTGGTTGAGGCGTTTCTCCTTCAGGCAGTCGTCCAGGTACCGCATGATATCCTCCAGCCGCAGCATGAAATGCCTCCGGCGCCAGTCTGACAGGGGTGTGGTGGTCAGGAGGTGCATCACAGCCGTCTTGAAGGTGTAGGTGGAAAAGGCTGTGCCCTCCAGGATGCGGGCGCAGATCTGCAGGCATTTGAGGTGGAAGCTGTCACGTGGGGCCTGCCTGGCCATCACCCTGAAGAACTTTGCCTCTGCCACGACACAGCTCTGCGGCCACCTTGTGCTTGGGATCAAGCCGGGCTCTGCAGGCTGGCTGCTGAGGAAGATGTCCGAGACGCCTAGCTGTACCCCGAATATTATCTCAGCGAAGAGGCTTCTGCCGGAGGTGCTTATCAGCTGCATCTTGCAGGAGCGGCTGGAGGGCAGCAGGTTCATTTTGTAGAGACGCGACAGAGGCACCACCCCCCAGGCTGACCTCACAGTGTCCTGGAACCAGCGGGCAGTTTTCTGCGCATCCAGGTAGGAGCCAGTGCAGAGGGTGTGTAGGAGGCTGGGAGCCTGATTTTCCCTCAGCTCTTCCTCGGGGTGGTGGAGGAAGCACAGCGTGTCATCCACCAGCTCCGGCCTCCTGCAGATGCACTCCAGCGCCACACGGACACGGGAGTCCTTTGCGGGCATCTCCCCCGCAGTGCCCAGCTCCAGGCGGAAGGCGTGCCCGCGGGGGGGCTGCAGGGGCAGGAGCAGGCGGTAGCGAGCATCCTCCTCACGGGGACTCCAGCCTTCGAAGGTGCTGCCCACCCTGATGACAGGCTGCAGCACCGGGAAGAAACTGCCAGAGAAATACATGTGGAAGACACGGAGGAGGTCGCCTGCCAGCTCCTCCATCACCCGGCTCCTGTAGGCCAGGTTCTGCACTGGCCACGGGATGCGCTTTGCAAAACTCCTGCCCAGAGCATCCTCAGAATCTACTTCATGTACTTCAACCTCCTCTTGTGTGTTGCTGCTGCAGCTTTGCTCTGCCCTCCTTCTGTCTGGCTCATAGCTTCTTCTCCTGAGCCACCAGCAGAGCCCGAAGAGCAGGAGCAGGACTCCAGCAACCGTCCAGAACTGCCAGTGCTGCAAGGGAGCAAAGAGCAGGGCACGCCAGGCAAAGCCGCTCTGCTCCAGCTCGTGCAGCAGCCGAGTCATCTCCTGGCCCAGCTGCTCCGCATGCTGCTGCATGCACTTGTGCGTGGCCTCATCCAGCTCCTCCCCAACCATCTGCACATTTTGTAGGATGGTTTGCAGCATGGTGAGGATTTTTGGGGCAGCCATAGCCTGCAGGAGGAGGGAGAGAAGGGGTTCAGTGGGGATGGAAGGGAGGGAGCTGGCAGCGGGGGGAGTGGGAATGGAGCCGCAGGGAGCTGGGGGCAGGTAGGAGAGGGGGTGAGGCAGCTGGGAGGCAGCAAGCCCTGCTCCCAGGCCCATCAGCAGCAGCACCGTGCCCTGCCTGAGCCGCTGCCACGAGCGGCTGGGCCCTGGATGCAGGGAGAGAACCCAGCCCCGGGACCCCGCATTTCTGCCCCGGCCCTATCCAGCCCAGCCTCCCTCCGCGTGCGCACTCACCGCTGGCCTAGGCCGTACTGGGGCAGCACTGCCCGCTGCTGCCCTTTATACCTCCCCCCATTGTGACTCGTCTCAGTGATGTCACAGGCGCCAGAGCGCATCACAGGCACGCCCGCCAACCAGCCCCGGCCTTCGGCCCCACACAGGCCCAGCGACCCACAGCTGGTCCAGGCAGCCAAAGCCCTGACACCCCCAAGGTACGGACCCACCCGGCAGGACAGGGCTGCCAGGGCCTGTCTTTCAGAACAGACAGAAGCCCCACCCAACCCTTTCCAAACGCCAGATTGGGTGACATGTCCCGTGGGTGCTTTCCTCTTTGACATCCCGTCCTGTGAGATGGGATCAGCTCCCTTGGTGCTGACCTCTGAGCTCGCGTTTGTGCTCTTGCTGCCTTCATGGCTGCGCCGGGTGGGTGACGGTGTATATCCTGGTGGCAGGATGGGCCCTCTGCATGGCAGGATCTCTGTCCCTGCTGTGCTAGTGCCGGAGGACGTTGCTTCCAAAGAGACGTTTCCCAGGGGTGATGACGGGGTGCGGGGGGAGTTGTCCCAGTGGGCAGCTCCCACTGCCGACAGAGCACTGTCTTCTCCGTGTCCAGCATGTCCCGTCGTGCAGCAGTAACTCCCTGGGGAGCGTCTGGGAGCGGCAGGTTCTCCACCGGGGCCCCGCTGAGCACAGGCAGGCACATCCGCAGTGCCTCTCGCTTGGTCCCGGCCCAGCCGGAGCGGCCAGGGAGCTTCTCGGCCCCTCTGAGTTCACCACCACCGTCGTGGCAGTGGGAAGAGAAAGCAGCGTGAAAATCTCCTTTGTGGCCGCCATAGTCTCCACTCTCTTTCCCTGTGGTGTGAAGTTGTCGTCTGCCATCAGCCGTGAGCCTCACAAACACAGCTCTGTGCCTGAAGACCTTTCAGCGTCCGCAGATCAGCAGACTGCTGAGCGACCTCACAGCTGTACAATGTCGTGCAGTGCCTCGGCGTGGGCGGCGGGATCCGGTGCCACGTGCTGGAAGAGGTTGAGTGGTTTGGCCGTGTGGAAGTCCACGGGCCAGATTACGCTTTAGTTTGACCAGCCATGCTGGTGTTGCCCTTTTAACCCCAGCCAGCAAGCAAACACCACGCAGCCACTCACTCACCTTCCCCGTCGCCTGGTGGAGAAGAACGGGAGGAAAAGGCAAGGAAACTCAGGGGTCGAGATAAGAACAATCGTATAATTGAACCTAAACGGGTGAAGCAGTGATATTAATAAAAATAACAATGTCATTAAACTAATGCTACCACTGCTACTCAGAGCATGTAATGAAAGCGGCGGAAAACAAAACACACGATACAGCTGCTCACCACCCGCAGACCGATGCCCAGTCAGGTCCCGAGTAGTCAGAGCCAGAGAGCGAGAGCCTGAGACAGATCGTACCAGAGTCCGAGCGAGCCCCACGAGCGAGAGCACGAACAAGAAAACCAACCAACCACCATGGCTCCCTGGCCCACCCCCAGCGTATGTACTGAGCGTGACGTTTTTATGGAACGAAGTACCCCTTTGGCCACTTTGGGTCAGCTGTCCGCACTGTGCCCCCTCCCAGCTCCTTGTAGCGAGAAAGCTGGGAACACAGGCCCAGCATCAGAAACTGGAAGAGGCCTTGCATCGGTACAAACACTCCTACTGGTAGGAGCCGGCGCTGTGCTCTCGCGCTGGGGCTCGGTTTGCGTATGGTTCCCAAGGAAGATGCTTCAGGCGCCCTTCGGCACACGGGCAACGTGCACAGCTGTGGAGGGTGACAAATGATTCCGACTGCCCCAACGCAGGAGCACGCACGGGCGGGGGAGCCTTAGTTACAGAACCAGTGAAACCAGAGCCGCCACGTCAGCTCTTCCGCAAAATGCGCCCGGACTCTGCGGCAGCTGAGGAGTCAGCGGCCTATGCCCGCGGTCCCCGACAAAGGGATGCACGGACACTCACAGGCGCAGCATTTGTTCAAACACAACATTTATGGTCGACTTTGCCTGGAGTAGAACTCCCGGCGGAATGGAAGGGGAGCGGGAGGTGGCTGTCCAGGTGGTAACAGGTTTCTCTGTCACGAGCCTCCTCGCAACAGACTCTTCAGCTGCATCGTGTCCCACTCCCCACAGGGTGCGTTTGCTGTGGAGGAAAGGTGTGGCAGCAATTCCCGCTGCTGCGTGAGCAGTGTCTTCTCTGTATCCTGCGTGCTCGGTTCTGCGGCGCCAGCTCTGGGCGTGAAGACCCCTTTCAGCGTCCATAGAACAGCAGGCTCGTGAGCCGGTTTTGCAGCTCATCGAACTCCGTCATCGCCCTGGCGTGGGCAGCCGGATCCTGCGCCAGGTGCTGGAAGAGGTTGGGCGGTTCGGCCGTTGGGAAGGCCGGGGGCAAGATTATCTCCTCGGGCACATGCTCATTGCCAAAGAAGAAGTGGTTGAGGCGTTTCTCCTTCAGGCAGTCGTCCAGGTACCGCATGATATCCTCCAGCCGCAGCATGAAATGCCTCCGGCGCCAGTCTGACAGGGGTGTGGTGGTCAGGAGGTGCATCACAGCCGTCTTGAAGGTGTAGGTGGAAAAGGCTGTGTCCTCCAGGATGCGGGCGCAGATCTGCAGGCATTTGAGGTGGAAGCTGTCACGTGGGGCCTGCCTGGCCACCACCCTGAAGAACTTTGCCTCTGCCACGACACAGCTCTGCGGCCACCTTGTGCTTGGGATCAAGCCGGGCTCTGCAGGCTGGCTGCTGAGGAAGATGTCCGAGACGCCTAGCTGTACCCCGAATATTATCTCAGCGAAGAGGCTTCTGCCGGAGGTGCTTATCAGCTGCATCTTGCAGGAGCGGCTGGAGGGCAGCAGGTTCATTTTGTAGAGACGCGACAGAGGCACCACCCCCCAGGCTGACCTCACAGTGTCCTGGAACCAGCGGGCAGTTTTCTGCGCATCCAGGTAGGAGCCAGTGCAGAGGGTGTGTAGGAGGCTGGGAGCCTGATTTTCCCTCAGCTCTTCCTCGGGGTGGTGGAGGAAGCACAGCGTGTCATCCACCAGCTCCGGCCTCCTGCAGATGCACTCCAGCGCCACACGGACACGGGAGTCCTTTGCGGGCATCTCCCCCGCAGTGCCCAGCTCCAGGCGGAAGGCGTGCCCGCGGGGGGGCTGCAGGGGCAGGAGCAGGCGGTAGCGAGCATCCTCCTCACGGGGACTCCAGCCTTCGAAGGTGCTGCCCACCCTGATGACAGGCTGCAGCACCGGGAAGAAACTGCCAGAGAAATACATGTGGAAGACACGGAGGAGGTCGCCTGCCAGCTCCTCCATCACCCGGCTCCTGTAGGCCAGGTTCTGCACTGGCCACGGGATGCGCTTTGCAAAACTCCTGCCCAGAGCATCCTCAGAATCTACTTCATGTACTTCAACCTCCTCTTGTGTGTTGCTGCTGCAGCTTTGCTCTGCCCTCCTTCTGTCTGGCTCATAGCTTCTTCTCCTGAGCCACCAGCAGAGCCCGAAGAGCAGGAGCAGGACTCCAGCAACCGTCCAGAACTGCCAGTGCTGCAAGGGAGCAAAGAGCAGGGCACGCCAGGCAAAGCCGCTCTGCTCCAGCTCGTGCAGCAGCCGAGTCATCTCCTGGCCCAGCTGCTCCGCATGCTGCTGCATGCACTTGTGCGTGGCCTCATCCAGCTCCTCCCCAACCATCTGCACATTTTGTAGGATGGTTTGCAGCATGGTGAGGATTTTTGGGGCAGCCATAGCCTGCAGGAGGAGGGAGAGAAGGGGTTCAGTGGGGATGGAAGGGAGGGAGCTGGCAGCGGGGGGAGTGGGAATGGAGCCGCAGGGAGCTGGGGGCAGGTAGGAGAGGGGGTGAGGCAGCTGGGAGGCAGCAAGCCCTGCTCCCAGGCCCATCAGCAGCAGCACCGTGCCCTGCCTGAGCCGCTGCCACGAGCGGCTGGGCCCTGGATGCAGGGAGAGAACCCAGCCCCGGGACCCCGCATTTCTGCCCCGGCCCTATCCAGCCCAGCCTCCCTCCGCGTGCGCACTCACCGCTGGCCTAGGCCGTACTGGGGCAGCACTGCCCGCTGCTGCCCTTTATACCTCCCCCCATTGTGACTCGTCTCAGTGATGTCACAGGCGCCAGAGCGCATCACAGGCACGCCCGCCAACCAGCCCCGGCCTTCGGCCCCACACAGGCCCAGCGACCCACAGCTGGTCCAGGCAGCCAAAGCCCTGACACCCCCAAGGTACGGACCCACCCGGCAGGACAGGGCTGCCAGGGCCTGTCTTTTCAGAACAGACAGAAGCCCCACCCAACCCTTTCCAAACGCCAGATTGGGTGACATGTCCCGTGGGTGCTTTCCTCTTTGACATCCCGTCCTGTGAGATGGGATCAGCTCCCTTGGTGCTGACCTCTGAGCTCGCGTTTGTGCTCTTGCTGCCTTCATGGCTGCGCCGGGTGGGTGACGGTGTATATCCTGGTGGCAGGATGGGCCCTCTGCATGGCAGGATCTCTGTCCCTGCTGTGCTAGTGCCGGAGGACGTTGCTTCCAAAGAGACGTTTCCCAGGGGTGATGACGGGGTGCGGGGGGAGTTGTCCCAGTGGGCAGCTCCCACTGCCGACAGAGCACTGTCTTCTCCGTGTCCAGCATGTCCCGTCGTGCAGCAGTAACTCCCTGGGGAGCGTCTGGGAGCGGCAGGTTCTCCACCGGGGCCCCGCTGAGCACAGGCAGGCACATCCGCAGTGCCTCTCGCTTGGTCCCGGCCCAGCCGGAGCGGCCAGGGAGCTTCTCGGCCCCTCTGAGTTCACCACCACCGTCGTGGCAGTGGGAAGAGAAAGCAGCGTGAAAATCTCCTTTGTGGCCGCCATAGTCTCCACTCTCTTTCCCTGTGGTGTGAAGTTGTCGTCTGCCGTCAGCCGTGAGCCTCACAAACACAGCTCTGTGCCTGAAGACCTTTCAGCGTCCGCAGATCAGCAGACTGCTGAGCGACCTCACAGCTGTACAATGTCGTGCAGTGCCTCGGCGTGGGCGGCGGGATCCGGTGCCACGTGCTGGAAGAGGTTGAGTGGTTTGGCCGTGTGGAAGTCCACGGGCCAGATTACGCTTTAGTTTGACCAGCCATGCTGGTGTTGCCCTTTTAACCCCAGCCAGCAAGCAAACACCACGCAGCCACTCACTCACCTTCCCCGTCGCCTGGTGGAGAAGAACGGGAGGAAAAGACAAGGAAACTCAGGGGTCGAGATAAGAACAATCGTATAATTGAACCTAAACGGGTGAAGCAGTGATATTAATAAAAATAACAATGTCATTAAACTAATGCTACCACTGCTACTCAGAGCATGTAATGAAAGCGGCGGAAAACAAAACACATGATACAGCTGCTCACCACCCGCAGACCGATGCCCAGCCAGGTCCTGAGTAGTCAGAGCCAGAGAGCGAGAGCCTGAGGCAGATCGTACCAGAGTCCGAGCGAGCCCCACGAGCGAGAGCACGAACAAGAAAACCAACCAACCACCACGGCTCCCTGGCCCACCCCCAGCGTATATCCTGAGCGTGATGTTTTTATGGAATGAAGTACCCCTTTGGCCACTTTGGGTCAGCTGTCCGCACTGTGCCCCCTCCCAGCTCCTTGTAGCGAGAAAGCTGGGAACACAGGCCCAGCATCAGAAACTGGAAGAGACCTTGCATCGGTACAAACACTCCTACTGGTAGGAGCCGGCGCTGTGCTCTCGCGCTGGGGCTCGGTTTGCGTATGGTTCCCAAGGAAGATGCTTCAGGCGCCCTTCGGCACACGGGCAACGTGCACAGCTGTGGAGGGTGACAAATGATTCCGAC
Organism: Rhynochetos jubatus; assembly: GCA_027574665.1. NCBI lineage: Eukaryota > Metazoa > Chordata > Aves > Eurypygiformes > Rhynochetidae > Rhynochetos > Rhynochetos jubatus. The sequence goes on along the minus strand of CM050648.1, from coordinate 142,883,817 downwards.
TGCCCCAACGCAGGAGCACGCACGGGCGGGGGAGCCTTAGTTACAGAACCAGTGAAACCAGAGCCGCCACGTCAGCTCTTCCGCAAAATGCGCCCGGACTCTGCGGCAGCTGAGGAGTCAGCGGCCTATGCCCGCGGTCCCCGACAAAGGGATGCACGGACACTCACAGGCGCAGCATTTGTTCAAACACAACATTTATGGTCGACTTTGCCTGGAGTAGAACTCCCGGCGGAATGGAAGGGGAGCGGGAGGTGGCTGTCCAGGTGGTAACAGGTTTCTCTGTCACGAGCCTCCTCGCAACAGACTCTTCAGCTGCATCGTGTCCCACTCCCCACAGGGTGCGTTTGCTGTGGAGGAAAGGTGTGGCAGCAATTCCCGCTGCTGCGTGAGCAGTGTCTTCTCTGTATCCTGCGTGCTCGGTTCTGCGGCGCCAGCTCTGGGCGTGAAGACCCCTTTCAGCGTCCATAGAACAGCAGGCTCGTGAGCCGGTTTTGCAGCTCATCGAACTCCGTCATCGCCCTGGCGTGGGCAGCCGGATCCTGCGCCAGGTGCTGGAAGAGGTTGGGCGGTTCGGCCGTTGGGAAGGCCGGGGGCAAGATTATCTCCTCGGGCACATGCTCATTGCCAAAGAAGAAGTGGTTGAGGCGTTTCTCCTTCAGGCAGTCGTCCAGGTACCGCATGATATCCTCCAGCCGCAGCATGAAATGCCTCCGGCGCCAGTCTGACAGGGGTGTGGTGGTCAGGAGGTGCATCACAGCCGTCTTGAAGGTGTAGGTGGAAAAGGCTGTGCCCTCCAGGATGCGGGCGCAGATCTGCAGGCATTTGAGGTGGAAGCTGTCACGTGGGGCCTGCCTGGCCATCACCCTGAAGAACTTTGCCTCTGCCACGACACAGCTCTGGGGCCACCTTGTGCTTGGGATCAAGCCGGGCTCTGCAGGCTGGCTGCTGAGGAAGATGTCCGAGACGCCTAGCTGTACCCCGAATATTATCTCAGCGAAGAGGCTTCTGCCGGAGGTGCTTATCAGCTGCATCTTGCAGGAGCGGCTGGAGGGCAGCAGGTTCATTTTGTAGAGACGCGACAGAGGCACCACCCCCCAGGCTGACCTCACAGTGTCCTGGAACCAGCGGGCAGTTTTCTGCGCATCCAGGTAGGAGCCAGTGCAGAGGGTGTGTAGGAGGCTGGGAGCCTGATTTTCCCTCAGCTCTTCCTCGGGGTGGTGGAGGAAGCACAGCGTGTCATCCACCAGCTCCGGCCTCCTGCAGATGCACTCCAGCGCCACACGGACACGGGAGTCCTTTGCGGGCATCTCCCCCGCAGTGCCCAGCTCCAGGCGGAAGGCGTGCCCGCGGGGGGGCTGCAGGGGCAGGAGCAGGCGGTAGCGAGCATCCTCCTCACGGGGACTCCAGCCTTCGAAGGTGCTGCCCACCCTGATGACAGGCTGCAGCACCGGGAAGAAACTGCCAGAGAAATACATGTGGAAGACACGGAGGAGGTCGCCTGCCAGCTCCTCCATCACCCGGCTCCTGTAGGCCAGGTTCTGCACTGGCCACGGGATGCGCTTTGCAAAACTCCTGCCCAGAGCATCCTCAGAATCTACTTCATGTACTTCAACCTCCTCTTGTGTGTTGCTGCTGCAGCTTTGCTCTGCCCTCCTTCTGTCTGGCTCATAGCTTCTTCTCCTGAGCCACCAGCAGAGCCCGAAGAGCAGGAGCAGGACTCCAGCAACCGTCCAGAACTGCCAGTGCTGCAAGGGAGCAAAGAGCAGGGCACGCCAGGCAAAGCCGCTCTGCTCCAGCTCGTGCAGCAGCCGAGTCATCTCCTGGCCCAGCTGCTCCGCATGCTGCTGCATGCACTTGTGCGTGGCCTCATCCAGCTCCTCCCCAACCATCTGCACATTTTGTAGGATGGTTTGCAGCATGGTGAGGATTTTTGGGGCAGCCATAGCCTGCAGGAGGAGGGAGAGAAGGGGTTCAGTGGGGATGGAAGGGAGGGAGCTGGCAGCGGGGGGAGTGGGAATGGAGCCGCAGGGAGCTGGGGGCAGGTAGGAGAGGGGGTGAGGCAGCTGGGAGGCAGCAAGCCCTGCTCCCAGGCCCATCAGCAGCAGCACCGTGCCCTGCCTGAGCCGCTGCCACGAGCGGCTGGGCCCTGGATGCAGGGAGAGAACCCAGCCCCGGGACCCCGCATTTCTGCCCCGGCCCTATCCAGCCCAGCCTCCCTCCGCGTGCGCACTCACCGCTGGCCTAGGCCGTACTGGGGCAGCACTGCCCGCTGCTGCCCTTTATACCTCCCCCCATTGTGACTCGTCTCAGTGATGTCACAGGCGCCAGAGCGCATCACAGGCACGCCCGCCAACCAGCCCCGGCCTTCGGCCCCACACAGGCCCAGCGACCCACAGCTGGTCCAGGCAGCCAAAGCCCTGACACCCCCAAGGTACGGACCCACCCGGCAGGACAGGGCTGCCAGGGCCTGTCTTTCAGAACAGACAGAAGCCCCACCCAACCCTTTCCAAACGCCAGATTGGGTGACATGTCCCGTGGGTGCTTTCCTCTTTGACATCCCGTCCTGTGAGATGGGATCAGCTCCCTTGGTGCTGACCTCTGAGCTCGCGTTTGTGCTCTTGCTGCCTTCATGGCTGCGCCGGGTGGGTGACGGTGTATATCCTGGTGGCAGGATGGGCCCTCTGCATGGCAGGATCTCTGTCCCTGCTGTGCTAGTGCCGGAGGACGTTGCTTCCAAAGAGACGTTTCCCAGGGGTGATGACGGGGTGCGGGGGGAGTTGTCCCAGTGGGCAGCTCCCACTGCCGACAGAGCACTGTCTTCTCCGTGTCCAGCATGTCCCGTCGTGCAGCAGTAACTCCCTGGGGAGCGTCTGGGAGCGGCAGGTTCTCCACCGGGGCCCCGCTGAGCACAGGCAGGCACATCCGCAGTGCCTCTCGCTTGGTCCCGGCCCAGCCGGAGCGGCCAGGGAGCTTCTCGGCCCCTCTGAGTTCACCACCACCGTCGTGGCAGTGGGAAGAGAAAGCAGCGTGAAAATCTCCTTTGTGGCCGCCATAGTCTCCACTCTCTTTCCCTGTGGTGTGAAGTTGTCGTCTGCCATCAGCCGTGAGCCTCACAAACACAGCTCTGTGCCTGAAGACCTTTCAGCGTCCGCAGATCAGCAGACTGCTGAGCGACCTCACAGCTGTACAATGTCGTGCAGTGCCTCGGCGTGGGCGGCGGGATCCGGTGCCACGTGCTGGAAGAGGTTGAGTGGTTTGGCCGTGTGGAAGTCCACGGGCCAGATTACGCTTTAGTTTGACCAGCCATGCTGGTGTTGCCCTTTTAACCCCAGCCAGCAAGCAAACACCACGCAGCCACTCACTCACCTTCCCCGTCGCCTGGTGGAGAAGAACGGGAGGAAAAGGCAAGGAAACTCAGGGGTCGAGATAAGAACAATCGTATAATTGAACCTAAACGGGTGAAGCAGTGATATTAATAAAAATAACAATGTCATTAAACTAATGCTACCACTGCTACTCAGAGCATGTAATGAAAGCGGCGGAAAACAAAACACACGATACAGCTGCTCACCACCCGCAGACCGATGCCCAGTCAGGTCCCGAGTAGTCAGAGCCAGAGAGCGAGAGCCTGAGACAGATCGTACCAGAGTCCGAGCGAGCCCCACGAGCGAGAGCACGAACAAGAAAACCAACCAACCACCATGGCTCCCTGGCCCACCCCCAGCGTATGTACTGAGCGTGACGTTTTTATGGAACGAAGTACCCCTTTGGCCACTTTGGGTCAGCTGTCCGCACTGTGCCCCCTCCCAGCTCCTTGTAGCGAGAAAGCTGGGAACACAGGCCCAGCATCAGAAACTGGAAGAGGCCTTGCATCGGTACAAACACTCCTACTGGTAGGAGCCGGCGCTGTGCTCTCGCGCTGGGGCTCGGTTTGCGTATGGTTCCCAAGGAAGATGCTTCAGGCGCCCTTCGGCACACGGGCAACGTGCACAGCTGTGGAGGGTGACAAATGATTCCGACTGCCCCAACGCAGGAGCACGCACGGGCGGGGGAGCCTTAGTTACAGAACCAGTGAAACCAGAGCCGCCACGTCAGCTCTTCCGCAAAATGCGCCCGGACTCTGCGGCAGCTGAGGAGTCAGCGGCCTATGCCCGCGGTCCCCGACAAAGGGATGCACGGACACTCACAGGCGCAGCATTTGTTCAAACACAACATTTATGGTCGACTTTGCCTGGAGTAGAACTCCCGGCGGAATGGAAGGGGAGCGGGAGGTGGCTGTCCAGGTGGTAACAGGTTTCTCTGTCACGAGCCTCCTCGCAACAGACTCTTCAGCTGCATCGTGTCCCACTCCCCACAGGGTGCGTTTGCTGTGGAGGAAAGGTGTGGCAGCAATTCCCGCTGCTGCGTGAGCAGTGTCTTCTCTGTATCCTGCGTGCTCGGTTCTGCGGCGCCAGCTCTGGGCGTGAAGACCCCTTTCAGCGTCCATAGAACAGCAGGCTCGTGAGCCGGTTTTGCAGCTCATCGAACTCCGTCATCGCCCTGGCGTGGGCAGCCGGATCCTGCGCCAGGTGCTGGAAGAGGTTGGGCGGTTCGGCCGTTGGGAAGGCCGGGGGCAAGATTATCTCCTCGGGCACATGCTCATTGCCAAAGAAGAAGTGGTTGAGGCGTTTCTCCTTCAGGCAGTCGTCCAGGTACCGCATGATATCCTCCAGCCGCAGCATGAAATGCCTCCGGCGCCAGTCTGACAGGGGTGTGGTGGTCAGGAGGTGCATCACAGCCGTCTTGAAGGTGTAGGTGGAAAAGGCTGTGCCCTCCAGGATGCGGGCGCAGATCTGCAGGCATTTGAGGTGGAAGCTGTCACGTGGGGCCTGCCTGGCCATCACCCTGAAGAACTTTGCCTCTGCCACGACACAGCTCTGCGGCCACCTTGTGCTTGGGATCAAGCCGGGCTCTGCAGGCTGGCTGCTGAGGAAGATGTCCGAGACGCCTAGCTGTACCCCGAATATTATCTCAGCGAAGAGGCTTCTGCCGGAGGTGCTTATCAGCTGCATCTTGCAGGAGCGGCTGGAGGGCAGCAGGTTCATTTTGTAGAGACGCGACAGAGGCACCACCCCCCAGGCTGACCTCACAGTGTCCTGGAACCAGCGGGCAGTTTTCTGCGCATCCAGGTAGGAGCCAGTGCAGAGGGTGTGTAGGAGGCTGGGAGCCTGATTTTCCCTCAGCTCTTCCTCGGGGTGGTGGAGGAAGCACAGCGTGTCATCCACCAGCTCCGGCCTCCTGCAGATGCACTCCAGCGCCACACGGACACGGGAGTCCTTTGCGGGCATCTCCCCCGCAGTGCCCAGCTCCAGGCGGAAGGCGTGCCCGCGGGGGGGCTGCAGGGGCAGGAGCAGGCGGTAGCGAGCATCCTCCTCACGGGGACTCCAGCCTTCGAAGGTGCTGCCCACCCTGATGACAGGCTGCAGCACCGGGAAGAAACTGCCAGAGAAATACATGTGGAAGACACGGAGGAGGTCGCCTGCCAGCTCCTCCATCACCCGGCTCCTGTAGGCCAGGTTCTGCACTGGCCACGGGATGCGCTTTGCAAAACTCCTGCCCAGAGCATCCTCAGAATCTACTTCATGTACTTCAACCTCCTCTTGTGTGTTGCTGCTGCAGCTTTGCTCTGCCCTCCTTCTGTCTGGCTCATAGCTTCTTCTCCTGAGCCACCAGCAGAGCCCGAAGAGCAGGAGCAGGACTCCAGCAACCGTCCAGAACTGCCAGTGCTGCAAGGGAGCAAAGAGCAGGGCACGCCAGGCAAAGCCGCTCTGCTCCAGCTCGTGCAGCAGCCGAGTCATCTCCTGGCCCAGCTGCTCCGCATGCTGCTGCATGCACTTGTGCGTGGCCTCATCCAGCTCCTCCCCAACCATCTGCACATTTTGTAGGATGGTTTGCAGCATGGTGAGGATTTTTGGGGCAGCCATAGCCTGCAGGAGGAGGGAGAGAAGGGGTTCAGTGGGGATGGAAGGGAGGGAGCTGGCAGCGGGGGGAGTGGGAATGGAGCCGCAGGGAGCTGGGGGCAGGTAGGAGAGGGGGTGAGGCAGCTGGGAGGCAGCAAGCCCTGCTCCCAGGCCCATCAGCAGCAGCACCGTGCCCTGCCTGAGCCGCTGCCACGAGCGGCTGGGCCCTGGATGCAGGGAGAGAACCCAGCCCCGGGACCCCGCATTTCTGCCCCGGCCCTATCCAGCCCAGCCTCCCTCCGCGTGCGCACTCACCGCTGGCCTAGGCCGTACTGGGGCAGCACTGCCCGCTGCTGCCCTTTATACCTCCCCCCATTGTGACTCGTCTCAGTGATGTCACAGGCGCCAGAGCGCATCACAGGCACGCCCGCCAACCAGCCCCGGCCTTCGGCCCCACACAGGCCCAGCGACCCACAGCTGGTCCAGGCAGCCAAAGCCCTGACACCCCCAAGGTACGGACCCACCCGGCAGGACAGGGCTGCCAGGGCCTGTCTTTTCAGAACAGACAGAAGCCCCACCCAACCCTTTCCAAACGCCAGATTGGGTGACATGTCCCGTGGGTGCTTTCCTCTTTGACATCCCGTCCTGTGAGATGGGATCAGCTCCCTTGGTGCTGACCTCTGAGCTCGCGTTTGTGCTCTTGCTGCCTTCATGGCTGCGCCGGGTGGGTGACGGTGTATATCCTGGTGGCAGGATGGGCCCTCTGCATGGCAGGATCTCTGTCCCTGCTGTGCTAGTGCCGGAGGACGTTGCTTCCAAAGAGACGTTTCCCAGGGGTGATGACGGGGTGCGGGGGGAGTTGTCCCAGTGGGCAGCTCCCACTGCCGACAGAGCACTGTCTTCTCCGTGTCCAGCATGTCCCGTCGTGCAGCAGTAACTCCCTGGGGAGCGTCTGGGAGCGGCAGGTTCTCCACCGGGGCCCCGCTGAGCACAGGCAGGCACATCCGCAGTGCCTCTCGCTTGGTCCCGGCCCAGCCGGAGCGGCCAGGGAGCTTCTCGGCCCCTCTGAGTTCACCACCACCGTCGTGGCAGTGGGAAGAGAAAGCAGCGTGAAAATCTCCTTTGTGGCCGCCATAGTCTCCACTCTCTTTCCCTGTGGTGTGAAGTTGTCGTCTGCCGTCAGCCGTGAGCCTCACAAACACAGCTCTGTGCCTGAAGACCTTTCAGCGTCCGCAGATCAGCAGACTGCTGAGCGACCTCACAGCTGTACAATGTCGTGCAGTGCCTCGGCGTGGGCGGCGGGATCCGGTGCCACGTGCTGGAAGAGGTTGAGTGGTTTGGCCGTGTGGAAGTCCACGGGCCAGATTACGCTTTAGTTTGACCAGCCATGCTGGTGTTGCCCTTTTAACCCCAGCCAGCAAGCAAACACCATGCAGCCACTCACTCACCTTCCCCGTCGCCTGGTGGAGAAGAACGGGAGGAAAAGGCAAGGAAACTCAGGGGTCGAGATAAGAACAATCGTATAATTGAACCTAAACGGGTGAAGCAGTGATATTAATAAAAATAACAATGTCATTAAACTAATGCTACCACTGCTACTCAGAGCATGTAATGAAAGCGGCGGAAAACAAAACACACGATACAGCTGCTCACCACCCGCAGACCGATGCCCAGCCAGGTCCCGAGTAGTCAGAGCCAGAGAGCGAGAGCCTGAGACAGATCGTACCAGAGTCCGAGCGAGCCCCACGAGCGAGAGCACGAACAAGAAAACCAACCAACCACCATGGCTCCCTGGCCCACCCCCAGCGTATGTACTGAGCGTGACGTTTTTATGGAACGAAGTACCCCTTTGGCCACTTTGGGTCAGCTGTCCGCACTGTGCCCCCTCCCAGCTCCTTGTAGCGAGAAAGCTGGGAACACAGGCCCAGCATCAGAAACTGGAAGAGGCCTTGCATCGGTACAAACACTCCTACTGGTAGGAGCCGGCGCTGTGCTCTCGCGCTGGGGCTCGGTTTGCGTATGGTTCCCAAGGAAGATGCTTCAGGCGCCCTTCGGCACACGGGCAACGTGCACAGCTGTGGAGGGTGACAAATGATTCCGACTGCCCCAACGCAGGAGCACGCACGGGCGGGGGAGCCTTAGTTACAGAACCAGTGAAACCAGAGCCGCCACGTCAGCTCTTCCGCAAAATGCGCCCGGACTCTGCGGCAGCTGAGGAGTCAGCGGCCTATGCCCGCGGTCCCCGACAAAGGGATGCACGGACACTCACAGGCGCAGCATTTGTTCAAACACAACATTTATGGTCGACTTTGCCTGGAGTAGAACTCCCGGCGGAATGGAAGGGGAGCGGGAGGTGGCTGTCCAGGTGGTAACAGGTTTCTCTGTCACGAGCCTCCTCGCAACAGACTCTTCAGCTGCATCGTGTCCCACTCCCCACAGGGTGCGTTTGCTGTGGAGGAAAGGTGTGGCAGCAATTCCCGCTGCTGCGTGAGCAGTGTCTTCTCTGTATCCTGCGTGCTCGGTTCTGCGGCGCCAGCTCTGGGCGTGAAGACCCCTTTCAGCGTCCATAGAACAGCAGGCTCGTGAGCCGGTTTTGCAGCTCATCGAACTCCGTCATCGCCCTGGCGTGGGCAGCCGGATCCTGCGCCAGGTGCTGGAAGAGGTTGGGCGGTTCGGCCGTTGGGAAGGCCGGGGGCAAGATTATCTCCTCGGGCACATGCTCATTGCCAAAGAAGAAGTGGTTGAGGCGTTTCTCCTTCAGGCAGTCGTCCAGGTACCGCATGATATCCTCCAGCCGCAGCATGAAATGCCTCCGGCGCCAGTCTGACAGGGGTGTGGTGGTCAGGAGGTGCATCACAGCCGTCTTGAAGGTGTAGGTGGAAAAGGCTGTGTCCTCCAGGATGCGGGCGCAGATCTGCAGGCATTTGAGGTGGAAGCTGTCACGTGGGGCCTGCCTGGCCACCACCCTGAAGAACTTTGCCTCTGCCACGACACAGCTCTGCGGCCACCTTGTGCTTGGGATCAAGCCGGGCTCTGCAGGCTGGCTGCTGAGGAAGATGTCCGAGACGCCTAGCTGTACCCCGAATATTATCTCAGCGAAGAGGCTTCTGCCGGAGGTGCTTATCAGCTGCATCTTGCAGGAGCGGCTGGAGGGCAGCAGGTTCATTTTGTAGAGACGCGACAGAGGCACCACCCCCCAGGCTGACCTCACAGTGTCCTGGAACCAGCGGGCAGTTTTCTGCGCATCCAGGTAGGAGCCAGTGCAGAGGGTGTGTAGGAGGCTGGGAGCCTGATTTTCCCTCAGCTCTTCCTCGGGGTGGTGGAGGAAGCACAGCGTGTCATCCACCAGCTCCGGCCTCCTGCAGATGCACTCCAGCGCCACACGGACACGGGAGTCCTTTGCGGGCATCTCCCCCGCAGTGCCCAGCTCCAGGCGGAAGGCGTGCCCGCGGGGGGGCTGCAGGGGCAGGAGCAGGCGGTAGCGAGCATCCTCCTCACGGGGACTCCAGCCTTCGAAGGTGCTGCCCACCCTGATGACAGGCTGCAGCACCGGGAAGAAACTGCCAGAGAAATACATGTGGAAGACACGGAGGAGGTCGCCTGCCAGCTCCTCCATCACCCGGCTCCTGTAGGCCAGGTTCTGCACTGGCCACGGGATGCGCTTTGCAAAACTCCTGCCCAGAGCATCCTCAGAATCTACTTCATGTACTTCAACCTCCTCTTGTGTGTTGCTGCTGCAGCTTTGCTCTGCCCTCCTTCTGTCTGGCTCATAGCTTCTTCTCCTGAGCCACCAGCAGAGCCCGAAGAGCAGGAGCAGGACTCCAGCAACCGTCCAGAACTGCCAGTGCTGCAAGGGAGCAAAGAGCAGGGCACGCCAGGCAAAGCCGCTCTGCTCCAGCTCGTGCAGCAGCCGAGTCATCTCCTGGCCCAGCTGCTCCGCATGCTGCTGCATGCACTTGTGCGTGGCCTCATCCAGCTCCTCCCCAACCATCTGCACATTTTGTAGGATGGTTTGCAGCATGGTGAGGATTTTTGGGGCAGCCATAGCCTGCAGGAGGAGGGAGAGAAGGGGTTCAGTGGGGATGGAAGGGAGGGAGCTGGCAGCGGGGGGAGTGGGAATGGAGCCGCAGGGAGCTGGGGGCAGGTAGGAGAGGGGGTGAGGCAGCTGGGAGGCAGCAAGCCCTGCTCCCAGGCCCATCAGCAGCAGCACCGTGCCCTGCCTGAGCCGCTGCCACGAGCGGCTGGGCCCTGGATGCAGGGAGAGAACCCAGCCCCGGGACCCCGCATTTCTGCCCCGGCCCTATCCAGCCCAGCCTCCCTCCGCGTGCGCACTCACCGCTGGCCTAGGCCGTACTGGGGCAGCACTGCCCGCTGCTGCCCTTTATACCTCCCCCCATTGTGACTCGTCTCAGTGATGTCACAGGCGCCAGAGCGCATCACAGGCACGCCCGCCAACCAGCCCCGGCCTTCGGCCCCACACAGGCCCAGCGACCCACAGCTGGTCCAGGCAGCCAAAGCCCTGACACCCCCAAGGTACGGACCCACCCGGCAGGACAGGGCTGCCAGGGCCTGTCTTTTCAGAACAGACAGAAGCCCCACCCAACCCTTTCCAAACGCCAGATTGGGTGACATGTCCCGTGGGTGCTTTCCTCTTTGACATCCCGTCCTGTGAGATGGGATCAGCTCCCTTGGTGCTGACCTCTGAGCTCGCGTTTGTGCTCTTGCTGCCTTCATGGCTGCGCCGGGTGGGTGACGGTGTATATCCTGGTGGCAGGATGGGCCCTCTGCATGGCAGGATCTCTGTCCCTGCTGTGCTAGTGCCGGAGGACGTTGCTTCCAAAGAGACGTTTCCCAGGGGTGATGACGGGGTGCGGGGGGAGTTGTCCCAGTGGGCAGCTCCCACTGCCGACAGAGCACTGTCTTCTCCGTGTCCAGCATGTCCCGTCGTGCAGCAGTAACTCCCTGGGGAGCGTCTGGGAGCGGCAGGTTCTCCACCGGGGCCCCGCTGAGCACAGGCAGGCACATCCGCAGTGCCTCTCGCTTGGTCCCGGCCCAGCCGGAGCGGCCAGGGAGCTTCTCGGCCCCTCTGAGTTCACCACCACCGTCGTGGCAGTGGGAAGAGAAAGCAGCGTGAAAATCTCCTTTGTGGCCGCCATAGTCTCCACTCTCTTTCCCTGTGGTGTGAAGTTGTCGTCTGCCGTCAGCCGTGAGCCTCACAAACACAGCTCTGTGCCTGAAGACCTTTCAGCGTCCGCAGATCAGCAGACTGCTGAGCGACCTCACAGCTGTACAATGTCGTGCAGTGCCTCGGCGTGGGCGGCGGGATCCGGTGCCACGTGCTGGAAGAGGTTGAGTGGTTTGGCCGTGTGGAAGTCCACGGGCCAGATTACGCTTTAGTTTGACCAGCCATGCTGGTGTTGCCCTTTTAACCCCAGCCAGCAAGCAAACACCACGCAGCCACTCACTCACCTTCCCCGTCGCCTGGTGGAGAAGAACGGGAGGAAAAGACAAGGAAACTCAGGGGTCGAGATAAGAACAATCGTATAATTGAACCTAAACGGGTGAAGCAGTGATATTAATAAAAATAACAATGTCATTAAACTAATGCTACCACTGCTACTCAGAGCATGTAATGAAAGCGGCGGAAAACAAAACACATGATACAGCTGCTCACCACCCGCAGACCGATGCCCAGCCAGGTCCTGAGTAGTCAGAGCCAGAGAGCGAGAGCCTGAGGCAGATCGTACCAGAGTCCGAGCGAGCCCCACGAGCGAGAGCACGAACAAGAAAACCAACCAACCACCACGGCTCCCTGGCCCACCCCCAGCGTATATCCTGAGCGTGATGTTTTTATGGAATGAAGTACCCCTTTGGCCACTTTGGGTCAGCTGTCCGCACTGTGCCCCCTCCCAGCTCCTTGTAGCGAGAAAGCTGGGAACACAGGCCCAGCATCAGAAACTGGAAGAGGCCTTGCATCGGTACAAACACTCCTACTGGTAGGAGCCGGCGCTGTGCTCTCGCGCTGGGGCTCGGTTTGCGTATGGTTCCCAAGGAAGATGCTTCAGGCGCCCTTCGGCACACGGGCAACGTGCACAGCTGTGGAGGGTGACAAATGATTCCGACTGCCCCAACGCAGGAGCACGCACGGGCGGGGGAGCCTTAGTTACAGAACCAGTGAAACCAGAGCCGCCACGTCAGCTCTTCCGCAAAATGCGCCCGGACTCTGCGGCAGCTGAGGAGTCAGCGGCCTATGCCCGCGGTCCCCGACAAAGGGATGCACGGACACTCACAGGCGCAGCATTTGTTCAAACACAACATTTATGGTCGACTTTGCCTGGAGTAGAACTCCCGGCGGAATGGAAGGGGAGCGGGAGGTGGCTGTCCAGGTGGTAACAGGTTTCTCTGTCACGAGCCTCCTCGCAACAGACTCTTCAGCTGCATCGTGTCCCACTCCCCACAGGGTGCGTTTGCTGTGGAGGAAAGGTGTGGCAGCAATTCCCGCTGCTGCGTGAGCAGTGTCTTCTCTGTATCCTGCGTGCTCGGTTCTGCGGCGCCAGCTCTGGGCGTGAAGACCCCTTTCAGCGTCCATAGAACAGCAGGCTCGTGAGCCGGTTTTGCAGCTCATCGAACTCCGTCATCGCCCTGGCGTGGGCAGCCGGATCCTGCGCCAGGTGCTGGAAGAGGTTGGGCGGTTCGGCCGTTGGGAAGGCCGGGGGCAAGATTATCTCCTCGGGCACATGCTCATTGCCAAAGAAGAAGTGGTTGAGGCGTTTCTCCTTCAGGCAGTCGTCCAGGTACCGCATGATATCCTCCAGCCGCAGCATGAAATGCCTCCGGCGCCAGTCTGACAGGGGTGTGGTGGTCAGGAGGTGCATCACAGCCGTCTTGAAGGTGTAGGTGGAAAAGGCTGTGCCCTCCAGGATGCGGGCGCAGATCTGCAGGCATTTGAGGTGGAAGCTGTCACGTGGGGCCTGCCTGGCCATCACCCTGAAGAACTTTGCCTCTGCCACGACACAGCTCTGCGGCCACCTTGTGCTTGGGATCAAGCCGGGCTCTGCAGGCTGGCTGCTGAGGAAGATGTCCGAGACGCCTAGCTGTACCCCGAATATTATCTCAGCGAAGAGGCTTCTGCCGGAGGTGCTTATCAGCTGCATCTTGCAGGAGCGGCTGGAGGGCAGCAGGTTCATTTTGTAGAGACGCGACAGAGGCACCACCCCCCAGGCTGACCTCACAGTGTCCTGGAACCAGCGGGCAGTTTTCTGCGCATCCAGGTAGGAGCCAGTGCAGAGGGTGTGTAGGAGGCTGGGAGCCTGATTTTCCCTCAGCTCTTCCTCGGGGTGGTGGAGGAAGCACAGCGTGTCATCCACCAGCTCCGGCCTCCTGCAGATGCACTCCAGCGCCACACGGACACGGGAGTCCTTTGCGGGCATCTCCCCCGCAGTGCCCAGCTCCAGGCGGAAGGCGTGCCCGCGGGGGGGCTGCAGGGGCAGGAGCAGGCGGTAGCGAGCATCCTCCTCACGGGGACTCCAGCCTTCGAAGGTGCTGCCCACCCTGATGACAGGCTGCAGCACCGGGAAGAAACTGCCAGAGAAATACATGTGGAAGACACGGAGGAGGTCGCCTGCCAGCTCCTCCATCACCCGGCTCCTGTAGGCCAGGTTCTGCACTGGCCACGGGATGCGCTTTGCAAAACTCCTGCCCAGAGCATCCTCAGAATCTACTTCATGTACTTCAACCTCCTCTTGTGTGTTGCTGCTGCAGCTTTGCTCTGCCCTCCTTCTGTCTGGCTCATAGCTTCTTCTCCTGAGCCACCAGCAGAGCCCGAAGAGCAGGAGCAGGACTCCAGCAACCGTCCAGAACTGCCAGTGCTGCAAGGGAGCAAAGAGCAGGGCACGCCAGGCAAAGCCGCTCTGCTCCAGCTCGTGCAGCAGCCGAGTCATCTCCTGGCCCAGCTGCTCCGCATGCTGCTGCATGCACTTGTGCGTGGCCTCATCCAGCTCCTCCCCAACCATCTGCACATTTTGTAGGATGGTTTGCAGCATGGTGAGGATTTTTGGGGCAGCCATAGCCTGCAGGAGGAGGGAGAGAAGGGGTTCAGTGGGGATGGAAGGGAGGGAGCTGGCAGCGGGGGGAGTGGGAATGGAGCCGCAGGGAGCTGGGGGCAGGTAGGAGAGGGGGTGAGGCAGCTGGGAGGCAGCAAGCCCTGCTCCCAGGCCCATCAGCAGCAGCACCGTGCCCTGCCTGAGCCGCTGCCACGAGCGGCTGGGCCCTGGATGCAGGGAGAGAACCCAGCCCCGGGACCCCGCATTTCTGCCCCGGCCCTATCCAGCCCAGCCTCCCTCCGCGTGCGCACTCACCGCTGGCCTAGGCCGTACTGGGGCAGCACTGCCCGCTGCTGCCCTTTATACCTCCCCCCATTGTGACTCGTCTCAGTGATGTCACAGGCGCCAGAGCGCATCACAGGCACGCCCGCCAACCAGCCCCGGCCTTCGGCCCCACACAGGCCCAGCGACCCACAGCTGGTCCAGGCAGCCAAAGCCCTGACACCCCCAAGGTACGGACCCACCCGGCAGGACAGGGCTGCCAGGGCCTGTCTTTTCAGAACAGACAGAAGCCCCACCCAACCCTTTCCAAACGCCAGATTGGGTGACATGTCCCGTGGGTGCTTTCCTCTTTGACATCCCGTCCTGTGAGATGGGATCAGCTCCCTTGGTGCTGACCTCTGAGCTCGCGTTTGTGCTCTTGCTGCCTTCATGGCTGCGCCGGGTGGGTGACGGTGTATATCCTGGTGGCAGGATGGGCCCTCTGCATGGCAGGATCTCTGTCCCTGCTGTGCTAGTGCCGGAGGACGTTGCTTCCAAAGAGACGTTTCCCAGGGGTGATGACGGGGTGCGGGGGGAGTTGTCCCAGTGGGCAGCTCCCACTGCCGACAGAGCACTGTCTTCTCCGTGTCCAGCATGTCCCGTCGTGCAGCAGTAACTCCCTGGGGAGCGTCTGGGAGCGGCAGGTTCTCCACCGGGGCCCCGCTGAGCACAGGCAGGCACATCCGCAGTGCCTCTCGCTTGGTCCCGGCCCAGCCGGAGCGGCCAGGGAGCTTCTCGGCCCCTCTGAGTTCACCACCACCGTCGTGGCAGTGGGAAGAGAAAGCAGCGTGAAAATCTCCTTTGTGGCCGCCATAGTCTCCACTCTCTTTCCCTGTGGTGTGAAGTTGTCGTCTGCCGTCAGCCGTGAGCCTCACAAACACAGCTCTGTGCCTGAAGACCTTTCAGCGTCCGCAGATCAGCAGACTGCTGAGCGACCTCACAGCTGTACAATGTCGTGCAGTGCCTCGGCGTGGGCGGCGGGATCCGGTGCCACGTGCTGGAAGAGGTTGAGTGGTTTGGCCGTGTGGAAGTCCACGGGCCAGATTACGCTTTAGTTTGACCAGCCATGCTGGTGTTGCCCTTTTAACCCCAGCCAGCAAGCAAACACCATGCAGCCACTCACTCACCTTCCCCGTCGCCTGGTGGAGAAGAACGGGAGGAAAAGGCAAGGAAACTCAGGGGTCGAGATAAGAACAATCGTATAATTGAACCTAAACGGGTGAAGCAGTGATATTAATAAAAATAACAATGTCATTAAACTAATGCTACCACTGCTACTCAGAGCATGTAATGAAAGCGGCGGAAAACAAAACACACGATACAGCTGCTCACCACCCGCAGACCGATGCCCAGCCAGGTCCCGAGTAGTCAGAGCCAGAGAGCGAGAGCCTGAGACAGATCGTACCAGAGTCCGAGCGAGCCCCACGAGCGAGAGCACGAACAAGAAAACCAACCAACCACCATGGCTCCCTGGCCCACCCCCAGCGTATGTACTGAGCGTGACGTTTTTATGGAACGAAGTACCCCTTTGGCCACTTTGGGTCAGCTGTCCGCACTGTGCCCCCTCCCAGCTCCTTGTAGCGAGAAAGCTGGGAACACAGGCCCAGCATCAGAAACTGGAAGAGGCCTTGCATCGGTACAAACACTCCTACTGGTAGGAGCCGGCGCTGTGCTCTCGCGCTGGGGCTCGGTTTGCGTATGGTTCCCAAGGAAGATGCTTCAGGCGCCCTTCGGCACACGGGCAACGTGCACAGCTGTGGAGGGTGACAAATGATTCCGACTGCCCCAACGCAGGAGCACGCACGGGCGGGGGAGCCTTAGTTACAGAACCAGTGAAACCAGAGCCGCCACGTCAGCTCTTCCGCAAAATGCGCCCGGACTCTGCGGCAGCTGAGGAGTCAGCGGCCTATGCCCGCGGTCCCCGACAAAGGGATGCACGGACACTCACAGGCGCAGCATTTGTTCAAACACAACATTTATGGTCGACTTTGCCTGGAGTAGAACTCCCGGCGGAATGGAAGGGGAGCGGGAGGTGGCTGTCCAGGTGGTAACAGGTTTCTCTGTCACGAGCCTCCTCGCAACAGACTCTTCAGCTGCATCGTGTCCCACTCCCCACAGGGTGCGTTTGCTGTGGAGGAAAGGTGTGGCAGCAATTCCCGCTGCTGCGTGAGCAGTGTCTTCTCTGTATCCTGCGTGCTCGGTTCTGCGGCGCCAGCTCTGGGCGTGAAGACCCCTTTCAGCGTCCATAGAACAGCAGGCTCGTGAGCTGGTTTTGCAGCTCATCGAACTCCGTCATCGCCCTGGCGTGGGCAGCCGGATCCTGCGCCAGGTGCTGGAAGAGGTTGGGCGGTTCGGCCGTTGGGAAGGCCGGGGGCAAGATTATCTCCTCGGGCACATGCTCATTGCCAAAGAAGAAGTGGTTGAGGCGTTTCTCCTTCAGGCAGTCGTCCAGGTACCGCATGATATCCTCCAGCCGCAGCATGAAATGCCTCCGGCGCCAGTCTGACAGGGGTGTGGTGGTCAGGAGGTGCATCACAGCCGTCTTGAAGGTGTAGGTGGAAAAGGCTGTGCCCTCCAGGATGCGGGCGCAGATCTGCAGGCATTTGAGGTGGAAGCTGTCACGTGGGGCCTGCCTGGCCACCACCCTGAAGAACTTTGCCTCTGCCACGACACAGCTCTGCGGCCACCTTGTGCTTGGGATCAAGCCGGGCTCTGCAGGCTGGCTGCTGAGGAAGATGTCCGAGACGCCTAGCTGTACCCCGAATATTATCTCAGCGAAGAGGCTTCTGCCGGAGGTGCTTATCAGCTGCATCTTGCAGGAGCGGCTGGAGGGCAGCAGGTTCATTTTGTAGAGACGCGACAGAGGCACCACCCCCCAGGCTGACCTCACAGTGTCCTGGAACCAGCGGGCAGTTTTCTGCGCATCCAGGTAGGAGCCAGTGCAGAGGGTGTGTAGGAGGCTGGGAGCCTGATTTTCCCTCAGCTCTTCCTCGGGGTGGTGGAGGAAGCACAGCGTGTCATCCACCAGCTCCGGCCTCCTGCAGATGCACTCCAGCGCCACACGGACACGGGAGTCCTTTGCGGGCATCTCCCCCGCAGTGCCCAGCTCCAGGCGGAAGGCGTGCCCGCGGGGGGGCTGCAGGGGCAGGAGCAGGCGGTAGCGAGCATCCTCCTCACGGGGACTCCAGCCTTCGAAGGTGCTGCCCACCCTGATGACAGGCTGCAGCACCGGGAAGAAACTGCCAGAGAAATACAGGTGGAAGACACGGAGGAGGTCGCCTGCCAGCTCCTCCATCACCCGGCTCCTGTAGGCCAGGTTCTGCACTGGCCACGGGATGCGCTTTGCAAAACTCCTGCCCAGAGCATCCTCAGAATCTACTTCATGTACTTCAACCTCCTCTTGTGTGTTGCTGCTGCAGCTTTGCTCTGCCCTCCTTCTGTCTGGCTCATAGCTTCTTCTCCTGAGCCACCAGCAGAGCCCGAAGAGCAGGAGCAGGACTCCAGCAACCGTCCAGAACTGCCAGTGCTGCAAGGGAGCAAAGAGCAGGGCACGCCAGGCAAAGCCGCTCTGCTCCAGCTCGTGCAGCAGCCGAGTCATCTCCTGGCCCAGCTGCTCCGCATGCTGCTGCATGCACTTGTGCGTGGCCTCATCCAGCTCCTCCCCAACCATCTGCACATTTTGTAGGATGGTTTGCAGCATGGTGAGGATTTTTGGGGCAGCCATAGCCTGCAGGAGGAGGGAGAGAAGGGGTTCAGTGGGGATGGAAGGGAGGGAGCTGGCAGCGGGGGGAGTGGGAATGGAGCCGCAGGGAGCTGGGGGCAGGTAGGAGAGGGGGTGAGGCAGCTGGGAGGCAGCAAGCCCTGCTCCCAGGCCCATCAGCAGCAGCACCGTGCCCTGCCTGAGCCGCTGCCACGAGCGGCTGGGCCCTGGATGCAGGGAGAGAACCCAGCCCCGGGACCCCGCATTTCTGCCCCGGCCCTATCCAGCCCAGCCTCCCTCCGCGTGCGCACTCACCGCTGGCCTAGGCCGTACTGGGGCAGCACTGCCCGCTGCTGCCCTTTATACCTCCCCCCATTGTGACTCGTCTCAGTGATGTCACAGGCGCCAGAGCGCATCACAGGCACGCCCGCCAACCAGCCCCGGCCTTCGGCCCCACACAGGCCCAGCGACCCACAGCTGGTCCAGGCAGCCAAAGCCCTGACACCCCCAAGGTACGGACCCACCCGGCAGGACAGGGCTGCCAGGGCCTGTCTTTTCAGAACAGACAGAAGCCCCACCCAACCCTTTCCAAACGCCAGATTGGGTGACATGTCCCGTGGGTGCTTTCCTCTTTGACATCCCGTCCTGTGAGATGGGATCAGCTCCCTTGGTGCTGACCTCTGAGCTCGCGTTTGTGCTCTTGCTGCCTTCATGGCTGCGCCGGGTGGGTGACGGTGTATATCCTGGTGGCAGGATGGGCCCTCTGCATGGCAGGATCTCTGTCCCTGCTGTGCTAGTGCCGGAGGACGTTGCTTCCAAAGAGACGTTTCCCAGGGGTGATGACGGGGTGCGGGGGGAGTTGTCCCAGTGGGCAGCTCCCACTGCCGACAGAGCACTGTCTTCTCCGTGTCCAGCATGTCCCGTCGTGCAGCAGTAACTCCCTGGGGAGCGTCTGGGAGCGGCAGGTTCTCCACCGGGGCCCCGCTGAGCACAGGCAGGCACATCCGCAGTGCCTCTCGCTTGGTCCCGGCCCAGCCGGAGCGGCCAGGGAGCTTCTCGGCCCCTCTGAGTTCACCACCACCGTCGTGGCAGTGGGAAGAGAAAGCAGCGTGAAAATCTCCTTTGTGGCCGCCATAGTCTCCACTCTCTTTCCCTGTGGTGTGAAGTTGTCGTCTGCCGTCAGCCGTGAGCCTCACAAACACAGCTCTGTGCCTGAAGACCTTTCAGCGTCCGCAGATCAGCAGACTGCTGAGCGACCTCACAGCTGTACAATGTCGTGCAGTGCCTCGGCGTGGGCGGCGGGATCCGGTGCCACGTGCTGGAAGAGGTTGAGTGGTTTGGCCGTGTGGAAGTCCACGGGCCAGATTACGCTTTAGTTTGACCAGCCATGCTGGTGTTGCCCTTTTAACCCCAGCCAGCAAGCAAACACCACGCAGCCACTCACTCACCTTCCCCGTCGCCTGGTGGAGAAGAACGGGAGGAAAAGGCAAGGAAACTCAGGGGTCGAGATAAGAACAATCGTATAATTGAACCTAAACGGGTGAAGCAGTGATATTAATAAAAATAACAATGTCATTAAACTAATGCTACCACTGCTACTCAGAGCATGTAATGAAAGCGGCGGAAAACAAAACACATGATACAGCTGCTCACCACCCGCAGACCGATGCCCAGCCAGGTCCCGAGTAGTCAGAGCCAGAGAGCGAGAGCCTGAGACAGATCGTACCAGAGTCCGAGCGAGCCCCACGAGCGAGAGCACGAACAAGAAAACCAACCAACCACCATGGCTCCCTGGCCCACCCCCAGCGTATGTACTGAGCGTGACGTTTTTATGGAACGAAGTACCCCTTTGGCCACTTTGGGTCAGCTGTCCGCACTGTGCCCCCTCCCAGCTCCTTGTAGCAAGAAAGCTGGGAACACAGGCCCAGCATCAGAAACTGGAAGAGGCCTTGCATCGGTACAAACACTCCTTAACAACAATTGAAAACACCAGCGTTACCAATAACCTTCTCTGCGCTAATCCAAAACTTAGCCTCACAGAGCCACTGTGAAGAAAATTAACTCCCTCCCAATGCAGACCAGCACAATTCCTCAGCAGACCTGCTGACTGCCGGCCTGTGGGTGTCAGGGGCCCCGAAACCCCCTCAAGGCTCGCCCCGCGCAATTTGCAAGCCTCATGTCTCCTGGTGGTGGAGGGTACTGCCTGCACTGCTCAGAGGCCTTTGCGAAGCAGCATCTCAAACGGCTTCAGTGGCCAAAAATCATCTGTGCGACGAGTTGCACCCAATGAGACTGACTTCCATCCTGCAGCTTCATGGCAACGTCTGGACTACTAGTTCAAGGGGCTCCTTGAGCCAAGCCAGTCACCTTGCTGCGCCCTGAACTTCATCTCAACAATGCCGTGGTCATGGCATGACTGGGCGTATGTATTTAAATAAACAGCCCCTGAATCTCCCCCCACCAATGTGCAGGTGCAAGGTGCGGCTGGAGGATTCTCTCTGCCACCCTGCACACCCTTCCGCCACCTGTCTCCCTTGGGTCTCACACCTCCGCTGCCTCACTACTTGGCGTCAGGGACCACGATGCTGTACTTGTGACTTTATTCTGTGTCACAGCTCCACACTGTGACAGGGACAATGTAACTGCCTGCTTTGAGCAGAATTTGGAGGCTTTTCCTTCCCAGTAAATTTTGATTGCATTTAAATTTGTGGGCTGTGAGGAGAAGGCAGAGTTAAGGGCAAGAAGAGGCAGAGATGGGATTTTTTAAGTCGCTTTTTTTCCCTAATTGACAAATTTACATTGCTAAATGAGTGTCATAAAATGAACTTAACAGGTCAAGGAGAATAGAGAAGACAACAAATGCTTGATCAGGTAACATCGACGTTACTACATGTGGCGTACTGAGGCACAGACTCAGACCGGTGAAGATACAGAGCCAAGTGACTTGTTGCATTGTTAGGGCCAACACAATTTGACTAGGTTCCCGACCTGACAGGGCGGTAAGACGTGCCTATCCTTTTTGAACAACTAAACTCATTAAATCCACCTGCATGGTAACAGTTTTTGAAAACTGACGGGGCAAAAAGACCCATTCCAAAATAATCAGCCCGTTTTTAGGGTCGCTGGAAAGCTGTCCCAACAGTCCATAATGTTGAAACTTGGTACAGATTACAAACAATACACAGGGAACATTTTCTAAAACTCAATGTGCTTGTCGACTCTTAAGGGCAGTAGCAATTGTTTGCAATGCCTATTTCGCCTCTGGGGTTACATGCCGTGGGGACGCAAGATTAGAGTCCCTTTTCAGTAGCTGAAACAAAGGGTGTAACTGTTCGGTAGAAATCCCCAACATAGGCCAAACCCAATTCAATGTTCCAAGTAACTTCTGTAGTCATTCAATGTGTTTATCTGAGGGGCTAATTTTAACTTCTGGGGCTTAATAGTGGCATTAAAAGTTCTCCACCCCAAATACTTCCAAGACTCAGTACATTGAATTTAATCTTTTGCAACACAAAGTCCTGCAGTTTCAATAGCTCGAGTTACTGCAGTTGCAACAAGCTGATTTTCAGATGCTGTAGAGGAGGTGATCCAAAGTACTGTCCATCGAAAAGTTTCTGCCAGCAGGGTAGCCTTATGCGAGTCAGACCCTATGTTCTGACATGCTCTCAACATTTTGGTAACAGTCGGGTTTTGGTCTTGCAGTGGACACAACACTTTCTGGCAGTCAGCATTAGGATTTTCTATGGCCAACTGTTTGAAAACACTATCTTGTGCAGGGGCATTGTCAATCTGCTTTTGAATAGCTTCCTGGGGTCTGTACAAAAACGACATTAAAGGTTCACTCGCCCCTTGCCGTATATTTACAGAAGAGCTAACACACCGTCCAGCACCAGCTATTTTGTGAAAAGCTTTCTGGCATATAGCGCGCCTGCAGCAACCCCTCAACAGGGATTTGTGCCTGCGCAACCGGCGGCTGGGAGCGCCCCTCGCCCATGAGCATGTCAACACCTCCAGCCCGCGAGGGCGAGCCCTGCGCTGGCTGCAGTGTCCAGGGAGACAAGAGTAGCCTGATCGCGCCATTCCGCTCGGAAAACAGTATTTTGCATAGCAGTTAAGAGCGACCTGACTAACAGTCCCCAGTCATGAGGAGTCAAGTAGTAAGAATCAGCCATGGCCTCCCGGAGATTCAAAGTAAAAGGGGCAGCGACGCCATGCTCTTTATCGATTCCCGCCGCCCCTTTATCAGTTCCTAATTCAGAGGCTCCCAGAGCGGGGGGGGGGGGGGGGGGGGTCCGTGCCGCAAAGTAAACAGGGCCCAGCTGCGCCAGAGCCCAATCCCGCCGCGCCTGCTCCCCAACTGCCCCCATCGGTCGTGGGGGTCGGGAGGGTGTAAGTCAGGTCCTGGCTCGGGATCTAGCGAACCCGGGTGACACGGATCAGCGGGCTCCGCGGGGGCCGCCCCAAGCAGCTCCTTTTTCTCCGAGGCTTTTCGGTGACTGTCGGGGGAGGGGGGGGGGGGCGGGGCGGGCATTCCCTCCAGATCCCACATAGGCTTTTAATGCCTCAACGTCTTCCGTGGGCGCAGCAAGGCGGCTGCCGGTGTGTCGCCCTTTGTAGCGCGGTCCCGCAAACGCACTCCGGCACCGTTCAGGCTCGTCCACATTCTGCGAGCTTACAGCAGGGGCATTGACTCGAGCCCATGCAGACGCTTAAGGTCGTACCCAGGTATTATCTTCCGTTGCTTATCAGTTGGGCGTTTCAGCGTAGTAACTACACCCTTTTGTTCAGGGGTTAAACTACTCCCCATTTCTTGTGTCCTGCAGCAGGGTAATTGTGACGGTGCACCCACGGCTTACTTTCAGCCAGACGTTCCAGGCTTTTTTCTTCGCCACGCGTGCAAGAAGCCTCTTTCCAGCTTTTGCGTTCAGCCGAGCTACACCACCGGCTGAGCGATTCCTTTCCTCGCTTTCAGGTCCCTGCTCGGGCGCCATTTGTGGCTTATTGAGGCACTGACTCAGACCGGTGAAGCCACTGAGACGGTTTATTGTTTCAAACAAACATTTTTATACTCTCTTCACTCCGCCACACCCCCAGTCCAGTAACTTCGCGCGCTGTCTCAGGCATCCCTGAGCTTCCTCCCTCATCCCCGAGCTTCCTCCCTCCCGCTTTCCTCAGCCGCGCTCAGGCGCACGGAGGCTGTAGTACGTCAGCAAGCTGTCATGGCTTCGGCAAGGTTATCAGGGCTGCCTCCTCCTCCACAACTACATAGAACTGAAGGCATGCTCGCTCACACCACGGGGGAATCCGACCTGTGCTTGTGTTCTCAGCTCCTTTATCCAGGGCTGACGCTGTGTTGCTCAGTTCAGCAGCTGCATGGCACACAGGAATGCGTACTGAAAGAGGTGAATATGCATAGGGTCAGAAAAGGTACTGGAGGACAACTTTGCTTTTGCCTTCATGTAAAGCTGTTGGCAAAAAGCCTTTTATTCTCAACACCAAAAGTTATTACCTCCCTCCCTCCCTCCCTCTCACGTATATATACAGGTGATGAGCACCGACACACCCAGAAGCACACATGTGGTCTGCATCAGTGCAACGTGCATGTAAAACGCCGGCGTGCATGGCTACAAACTGCATCCCTTGGTTTGCTTTGTGAACTGAGCGCTTTTTCCAGGTGGACTGGAAACCCTCCTGTCTGTCTGTCTGTCTGTCCTAGGCAGGAAAGCAGGGTTTTTTCTGCACCGTTTGGGCTGTGCCTCTCTCTTGCTTGGGTTGATGCTGACATCTGGAGGTTATGCCGCGGCAGTGTGTGCGCACAGTTACTTCTACATGGCTTTTTGCTCATCTTCAGGGTTGTGGTTTGTAAGAAGCACCTTTTGTCTGTCCTGCTGTGCCAGGGTGATCTGACCCTGGGCCATGCCTAATTGTCTGGCTACATTTGCTGGTATCCTGTTGCTGATACAGGTAGCATTTAGCATGTTTGCTCTGGTTCCCCCTGTTAGTGATATCTGCCCACGACGTGGTCAGTAGAGAGGAGCCCAAACTTGAGTGAGGCAGGTTTGGCTACAAGACAAGCCATGATCTGATCAAGTTTAAAAGTCAGGACAAACTGAATTAGGCTTTCAGAATCACAGAATCACTAAGGTTGGAGAAGACCTATAAGATCATCCAGTCCAACCATCAACCTAACACTACCACACACACTAGACTATGTCCTCAAGTGCCATGTCTACATGTTCCTTGAACACCTCAAGGGATGGTGACTCCACCACTTCCCTGGGCAGCCTGTTCCAGTGCCTGGCCACTCTTTCAGTAAAGAAGTTTTGGGAAGGAGTTGTGCCAGAGCAGAGGTTCCCCTGAAGCCTGTGGAAAGAAGGCAGGCTGTCCCCCTGCAGTCATGAGGGGGTAACAGTAGAGCAGAGACTCACCTGCAGCCTGGGTAGGACCCCACACCAGAGCAGGGGGATGCCTGAAGGAGGGCATGACTCCAAGGGAAACCTGTGCTGGAGCAGGCTGCTCCTGAAGTACTGCACCCCACGGAAGGGACACACGCCACAGCAGTTCATTAAGAAACCTGCAGCTTGTGGGAAGGACTCACACCAGAGAAGCTGGTGGAGCACTGTCTCCCATGCGAGGGACCCCGGGCTGGAGAAAGGACAGAGTGAGAGGATCCTCCCCTGAGGAGGAAGGAGCGGCAGAGACAGTGTGTGATCGACTGACCACAACCCCCATTCCCCGTCCCTCTGTGCCGCTTGGGGGGAAGGAGGGAGAGAAATGGGGAGTGAGGTTGAGTCCAGGAAAAAGGGAGGAGTGGGGAGAAGGTTTTAAGATTTGTTTTGTTTTGTTTCTCATTGCCCTATTCTGATTTGACTGGTAAATAATTAAATTGACTTTTCTTTCCCAAGTGCAATCTGTTTTTCCCATGACACTAATTGCTGAGTGATCCCTCCCTGTCCTTCTCGCAACCCACCAACCTCTCCTCATATTTTCTTCTTCCCATCCCACACGTGGGAGGAGTGAGCAAGTGCCTGCTTTGTGCTGAGCTGCTATCTGGGCCCAAACCACAACAATATTACAGACAGAGGGTGTCTCTGGAAAACCCAACTACTCCCAGTGCTGCAAACCCTGCTCATGATCCCACTGCAAGAGGGACGATCCTGGTCAGGCAGCAGAGCCCCTATGTGCTTTCTGGGTTGGCTTAGATTTTTCTTAGCACTTGAGTGGACTTAAAGGAACTGCTGTGTTTTGGGAGGGGAATATTTATGTATATCAAGTAAAACAATTAATAGAATCATAGAATATCAGGTTGGAAGGGACCTCTGGTCCAACCTTTCTTGGCAAAAGCATGGTTTAGATAAGATGGCTCAGCATCCTGTCCAGCTGAATCTTAGAAGTGTCCAGCGTTGGGGAATCCACCACTTTCCTGGGGAGATTATTTCAGTGGCTGATTATTCTCTTGTGAAAAATTTTTCTGTTGAGTCCAAACAAAATTTCCCTAGGAGTAACTTGTACCTATTGCCCCTCATCGTTTCCATGTGACTTCTTGTAAAAAGGGAGTCTCTGTTTTCGTTATAGCTGCCCTTTAAATACTGGAACATGGTGATAAGGTCTCCCCTAAGCCTTCTTTTCTCAAGGCTGATCAAGCCCAGTTCTTTCAGCCTTTCCTCATATGGCAGGCTTGTTTCCGCTGGCAGAGTTGTTTTTCCTTTGTTTAAGACCCCGGAAGATACCCTACTCTGTGTCAGATTTCTCAGGCCACTCATACTTCACCTGGACTGGCGTTCCCTCTGGGCTTCCAAACACCCACACTGTCCCCTGGAAACTCCCTAAACCACAAGCTGAGCAGGAACCTCCAGTGAGATGGTTTGGTTCTCTTGGTCTCACTCTGTGCCTTTGTCAGTTGCATTCCAATAGGGCTTTTTGCCCTGATCTTTGATTTTTCACAGTCCTAATTCTCTTGGTAATTCTCACGGATCTTGCCTACACTTCCAGACTTAGCCACCCATACTTGTCATCAGGTGATTGCATAATACTGTTGGAGGTGAGGTTCATTGGTACTGCCTTGAGGTCCCAGTCCTCCAAATAGGCTGAACTGCCCCCTTGCACGCTGGGAGTTGACCCAGTTCTCAGCATTGACATGGACAACTTGTTCTTCTTCTGTTCTCTCTGGCGTCTCCATGTGAGCTCCTGGGGAAAAGCAGCTTCCCTCCCTTGGTGTCTGAGCATACTGTGTGTATCCTAGTGAGGCTGGCTTCTAGCTGTTGTAACACCCCATGTGGGTGAGCCTCTGCCCAATGGTCTCACTGGCACATCCCCTTGCATTGCTACCACATCCTCTTGCCCAGGCACTGTTTCACCCACCAGCAGACAGAAATGGGGCTGAACTGGCTGGCCCTCAGCCCTCCTTAACGCTGCTGGTCTCTGGCTGGGGTGCCCTGTTCACTACTGCAGTGAGGCTTGGGCAATATCACAAGTCTTGCCCAGGAATCAAGTCCTACTTGCAAGATGTGATTGGCAACTCCCAAGGAATCAAGTCCTGCTTGATTCCTGCCCAGCTGGGAAAGGCAGGCACAGAGCTCGCAGTGCTTCAACTTTAACAGAGCAGCCAGACTTTGTGCTTAACTGCCAGGACAATAGCTCAGTCAAACAGAGGTCTTGTTTCACAACGTCAAGTAGGGTTAATACATTACAAGGCTCATTGACTTGTAGAACAGCTAATGGAAACATAGATGGAGGGAAGGGAACAACATCTCTTCTTGTTGCTTGATGGACAAGGTGAAAAGTCCTGCTGTCTGGGATGGACAGCAAGTGAAAGTCTCCATGGTTGCTGCTCTTCTCACTCGCTTTGGTGTATTTGGTATATTGCACCCTGCACCTCCATACAGCATAGCAATACTGAGAGCTCCTTTCACATTAGAAACTTAGCCATGAATGGCCTCTAGCTGGAGCCAGAGATTTATGTATTCCACTATGGTCCTGAAGAAGCAGAAGTGAATGGCTAAAGACATTCTTGCCCACTCCAAAACATCAATCTTTCATTGTCTATAGTTAGTCCCTGGTCTTGTTAAAAGTAACATGAGCTGGTGAGGAGAGAGAAACAGCCATTTCAAAATGTTGGGCTACACCAAATCACACTTACTATGGAACAAAGGATGGGAATTGCCCATAAAATACTTGCTGAGTTTCTTTCCTCCTCTCTAGCAGCTGTTTCTTTTGTACAGTGATCCTTTCTGGTGTTGATGATGCAAAACGCAAGAAAACGAGTAGACCCATCAATCAGACTACAAGTTAGGTCACTGCAAATATCAGGGGTTAATCCATTAATCCATTACAAAGGAGGGAGTAGAGTGAAACATGCCTGTGTCGAGCACCAAGCGCTGTTAACAGGCCACGGCAGTCGTAGTGTGAAAGACTTGACCGCCCCAGCACAAGGAAGCAAATGCATGCATTTGCAGGGGCGTTTGGTCACCACTGATCCAGTCCCGCTGGAGGTGCGACTGGCAACTCCCAAGGACAAACTTGAACCAGACTGAGGTCTCCAGACTTTGTGAGGGTGGCAATGCTGAATCCCAGCCTGAGTGCAACCACTGTGGCTCAAGTTCTTCTCTGTGCAAGCACGATATAGCAATACCCCTCATGGTGCTATACTGAGTTATCCACAGCGCCTGCTGCCTGTGGGCACTGGCAGCTCCTCAAGGTTAAGTTGTGGCCAAAGCATCACCCCAGAGGAGAATATGTCTTAGTAACAAGTGTCTGATGACACTGCTGAAGCTTTCCCAGTGAGCTCGGCAAGTTGTGGGTGAGACCTAGGGGCATGATGGGGACCAGGTTTTGACCAAAATAGCATTTTGAAGGGTCATTTCATAAAGTCATTAGTAGCAACTTTCCTCTGATGCTAGAGCTCATGCAACTCCGTTTTCACGTGCTCTCCTCATCTTGATTTCTACTGTCACCTTTGGGATAGGACAACTGGCTTTGGTGGGGTCAGAGACAGTGGGAAATTCTGATGCCGGGGGTGGTAGGTTGGCGTATTTCTGCCAGAGCTAGACCTTCCTGTAGTCCCTATTCACTTCTCCGAGTTGAGTTACAAGCTGCAAGAGATGTTTGGCAAGCTGAAGGCAGATCACAGAAAGCGTAGATCTAAAAACGGGGTGAGTGATCAAATTGATAAAGTCTCTTAGCCACATTAGTCACAGTCTGTGCTTGCCAAGCAGATTAAAATGACATGTACACAAAACCCTGGTAGGGAATGGTGGAAAAGTCATTTCCAAACAACATGCTTCCTGGAATCATGCATGTTTCATGTAACAATTAATGGAAACTGCTGTGCAAGTGTTATGACCCTGTATTATTTCAATATTGTTTATCATACAATAGAGTTATTATAATATTATTGTGTATTTTTATATATCATTAAAATTGTTACAATGTTATTTCAATCGTCTTACACAGGGTAAGACTTTGACAAGCCGGCCATGGGAGCAAGGGAAGACAGAGATAGACCAAGCATGAAGAAGACTTGATTTGCTGAAGTCCCTTTTGATTTCCAGCCTGCAATTCTGCTGCAGCCCTCCTAATTGTTGGCAGGAGCAATGTGGGGCAGGATATAGCCCAGATGCTGGCAGGTGTGAGTTGACTCCCTCCATACAGATGAGTCTTCCAGGTAGTCTGGGTCATGGCTTTGGGAGCAGTGCTGGCAGCTGACCCTCTGGCAATATGCCACAGCCCTGCCTGCTTTCGGGTTAAAGCTGAGGGGGGGGAGCAGCTGCTCTCAGATGCTCCAGAGCACAAGCTGGAGAGAAAGAATTGGTGTTACCTATTAAAATCCTTAAAATCACGCACCATAACAGAGGAAAGAGTGGGGTGGAGGCACCTTTTGAGACTGGTTTAGGCAGGGCTAAGAGCAGGAAAGTGAAACCCAGGTCTCCAACACTGAAAATGCCACAGGTCTTGTTCTCAAAAAAACCCCAAACCAACAAACATTAATAAATGTTTGCAATTTCTGAGATTCAAGGCTGTGAGAAGGTACTGAGCACTGCTGATGGCCTCTTCACTGCACACTCCTCTTCCTCACTAGACTGAGGGGTCTGCAAAGGCAGGGGAAGAATTCACCTGTACCCTCCCTGCCAGGTGGGCAGGGGGCTGATGCTAGAGACTGCTTGGGGAAAGAATACTGGACCTGCAGCTGCACAGGTAATGCTCATTCTGGCCTCGCTCTGTGACAGCGGAGTCCGGTTTCTCTGTAATGAGGACCTTCGGCTCCACAGTATATATTTTGTTGAGTTGGTCATCCTGTCATTAACAGTGTCTTCTCTTTAGCAGTGGGACAAATGAAAGACTTGGACCTGGAGGATGTTTATTTTTTTGCCTTAGTCCCTCATAAATAATGTCCCTATCATTTCTCCTGCTTCCCCAGCCATACGTCTGAGCTGGTCCTGCAGCACACAATGCGTTTTGCTATCGCTCTGATCTGTCTAAATACTCACAGTTGCTAATGCGAAGGGGTGTGTTACTGCTGAGTGACTTCAGACCTGTTCACCTGTGCCTGAGTGCAAGATTTCGGTGAGGCTCTCTAGTTAATTCAGCCATGGGGTTTCTTGGGTTACCCAGGTTAGGACCTATCCCCCAGGTGACCCTCAGCTGGAGAAAAGGCACATGTTGAGAGCAGAGAGAGTACATAGGTGACATATCTATACAGCAGGGAGGGTATGAGTACCTTACACAGTTCATCCTCACAGGCACTTTGATTAATTTTGGCAGTGGTGCTCAGCATCTGCTGTGGTTCATGGCTGCTGCTGCTGGCACTGCTCTGGCCCATGCTCCCACTGCTGCAGATGGGTTTATTTAGACTCCTGTCTGTGCTGAGACACCAAGTGAGACAAAACACCCTCAGGGTACCCTGTGCCGTTAGCAGAAGAGCTGGTGAGAGTCAGCCTACCCCACATATGAGCCAACCTTCCGCTATAAGACTCCAGAGATACAAAGGCAGAAAGCTGTAGTCTAAGCTGTATTGCCTTAGCAGCTTGTTAAGCCTGCCTGTCCTCTGTCGTTGTCCTTCATGCCAATGTAAATCTGATGTGCTCTGACAGGGAATTCAGGGTTTGCCCAAACTGGGGCCTTGCTGAATGCAAAAACCAAGGAAGTGCTCTCACTTGTGCTGGCAGTTGGCATTCCCATGGAAGGCGACAGAGCAAGTGGGGATTTCTTGGGTTCAGGGACCCCATCTTCAAAATCTGGCCTTGCAGTTTAGCAAAATTCAGACTGATATCCTGGGACATTCCAGCACTTAGTTTCAGTACAAACCTTAAAGCTTTTGACAAGGAAAAGGCAGATTTTTCCTTCTGCTTTTATAGTGATGGATACCTTTGTTTCATGCATTTAGTATAAATGGAAATACTTTTTGGAAAGCCTGAATCTCTTCTCCCACTCCCTACCCTATTCTGCACTGGGTCATGGGAGCTGTAGTCCAAGAGCATCACCTTCCCCTTCTCTATGATGACCTGGCTTCCCAGCCCAAACCTGTTCTCCCACCATTCTCCAAAAGTCAGGCAAGTTCCCATGCTGCATCACACAACTTTAGCAAGGGGATATTTTTAGGACATGTAGCTTTCCAAAGTGTCCTGACCCTAAGAAAGAGCTTGAACTCTGGAAGGTGGCTCTCGTAGGCCAGATGCATGAGGGGGAAATACCCTCAGATGATCTTAAGCTCTTTTAAAACTGAAACATGTCGTGTTCAATGGCACATTACGCCTTAGAGTTAAGTGACTGAAATGAAACAGTTAGATGTGGCTTTCCCTAATATAAACAGGAAATAATATAGCAAAAAGATTTCCTTTTTTGAGAACTACATCTTCCAGAGAGAATCCTTTTGATGGGATATCCCTGACTTAATTCCAGCTTGCTTTGATTTTTTTCCCCCTTCTCCACCCTTCTCCACCCAACTGCCATGCCAGCAGTGCAGTTGCAAACCTTGGATGGAGGTCGCTGTGCACCGCCTGTTCTCCAGGACAAATCCTTCCCTGATGGTAGGGGAACCTTTGCACAACTGCAGTGGCCCAGAGCATCAGTGTTCTGTTCTTACTCCACCCTTTGTAAAAAATCTAAGCCTGAGTGCCTGAAGCTCGTTTCCAGCCAGCCTGAGTGGCTTCAGAGGGTGGCTGCCCAGCTACACCAGCTAGGAATTTGCTGTTCTGATTGTTGCGTGTTTCTTCAGGTCTCAGAGGCACGAATCTTTCTAGACACATCATTAAACCAGCTGTGGGTCGGACACAGGGTCTGTACATATACAGTATACGCTGCTAATCAAACGCTAAGTGCGGGGTTGTAAGGTATTTAACTTTCAGTCAGACATAAATTAGCTTTATTAAATCTGTGCTGTAAAAACATGAGTGGTTTTCTAACAAAATGTAATCTTCATTCCTCCAGACTCCACCCTCTAAAGCGGGAGCTCCGGAGACACAGTCCCCACTTTCCCATTGCCTCTGCAGGCAGCGGTTTTGGCTCAACAAATGCAGCACTCCTCCCCAGGGTGGTGAGACAGGAACCCCCCTCCTCATTTCAGCTAAATTCTCACTGCCAGACAGCTTTTCACCTCCCTCCTTTGGCCCAAAGAATCTGCGTGTGTTTGTGTTTTGTGACTTTGAAGAGAACGTAAAAGGGCTTATTTTATTAACAGCCAATAGACACTTCAAAGCAAAAATGTGGTTGAGAAATTAATCATTCTGCACCTCCAAAGTGAGATTTATTATGGTTCCAAAACTAAGACAGACATGACCCAAAAGCTAAATGCATGAACCACTCTTAAAATAAAGTGAGGACTTCAGTGACTGTGCTATGTGTGCTGGTAAAATTAAATGCAGGGAAATCTAATTTTCATTCATTTAAAGATAATGTTAAAGTAACCTGTTGGTCCACAGTGTCCCCGGGGAAAGTGTTTCCCTTTAGCAGAAAAGGTCTTGTCTGACACTACTTTCCCAGATTACTGAAAAGATTTTGTTTCCCACTCTTCCTATTTTTTTGGTCTAAAAATCCAAATTACCTTCCTCTGAGGAAATGCCTACTTTCTGTGTTTACCAGGGCAAAGAAGGCCATTGTCTGGGGAAAATGGCTTTAATGGGAACATGAATGCAGGGACAGGGCATTAACCTTTCCTGAGTTAGGTTACAAGTAGGATGGAGTTTCACCTAAGGGGTTACATTCATAGATTCTTGGTGGAATTTTTTTCCACGGTTCCTCTCAATGCACAATTTGCTGGCAGGAAAATGTGACCAGCTCCAGCTGCAGCATCAAGGCTGCAATTTTAAATAACCATCACCACCAGTGGCTGCTCTGGGAGCTGTTTCCCAGCAGCTCCTGGGAAGAGGAGGAGATGCTGCCCGCTTGCTCCCATGACCACAAGCTGCTGGGACATGGATCCCATTTCATAGGTGAGACTGTCACCTGAGGAGCCCCCACAATAACCCTGCCATGCTTTCTCAGCCCATCTGCTTGTTTTGGGGCCTGGTTGAGCAAGGATGACACTTTCCCAGCTGCATGGCCATGCAGTCTGCACTGTCCTAGCACCCCTTCAGCGCTTCTAGGTTATTTCCACTGTGTTCCAACTGTTTCTATTGATGAGTACGTTCTGTTTTTTTCCTTGTTCAGCCTGGAGAAGAGAAGGCTCCGCGGTGACCTTATAGCACCTTCCAGGACGTGAAGGGAACCTACAAGGAAGCTGGGGGGTGTGGATTTTTACAAGGGCCTGTAGTGACAGGACAAGGGGTAATGGGTTTAAACTGAAAGAGGGGAGATTTAGATTGGATATCAGGAAGAAGTTCTTCACAGAGAGCGTGGGGTGGCCCTGGGACAGGTTGCCCAGAGAATCTGTGGATGCCCCATCCCTGGCAGTGTTCAAGGCCAGGCTGGATGAGGCTGTGAGCAACCTGGTCTAGTGGAGGGTGTCCCTGCCCATGGCAGGGGGCTTGGAACTGGATGGTTTTTAAGGTCCCTTCCAACCCAAACCATTCTGTGATTCTATATAGCACCAAAAATCTCAGTAGGCAGAACAGCTTTGCTGTTTTGCTAAATTATTTGTACACTAAATACGCTTTTCCCCAAGGGTTGAAAAGGCTCAGAAAAGGCTTATAATAAATGCTTGTCTAATACACTAAAGTGTCTTGGAATACTTTTATTTTCTGTCCTCCTTGGCTTTATTTTCAAAAGTACAAAATCTTTGACTAGAAATAAATGACAGCCTCACAGCGCAGGGATAAAGCGCCTGGACAAGTGTTGCAGTCATATGAAAGGGAAATTCAAACGTCAACATCAAACCCTTATATACCTTTGAAAGAGTTTCCTGTTTTTCCAATCCTTTAGGGCCAGGCAGTGAGTTCATGCAGAGCTTGCTCAGAGCTTACTTACATGAGTAGGCCAGCTCACATTGGGGATGGCATGTCTGTTAGCAGCTCATCACTGCTGCAGTGACCAGCAGAATTTACAGCAGAAGCCCTCCCAAAAGCAGGCTTCTTGCTTCAAATCGCATGCCAAAAATGTGCAAGAGCTTCAAACACGTCAGCTTCCTGAAGATGGGGCTGCTCTTCCTCCCAGCATCATCCTGCCTGTTTCAGGGCATATTTGCAGTGCACAAGGCTGCTCACTCATCACGCTCCACGGAAGACTTTGGTACAGCTTGTTTTCATGTGATGGTCCTTCCCTAGTCCACAAAACACTGTGTTATGTTTGCATGTGTTACTGCTTTGCTGAGCAAAGGTGGCGGTGCCAGCCCAAAGAGAGATTAAGTGATTGTTGAGGAATTTCTTTATCACAAGCCTGTGTAAATAAAGATTAGAGACAGAGCAGTAAGTTTTTCTTACAGCTGTGAGCCACTTCTGCGAACAGGAGGAAATACAGTGCTGGGCAGTATTACATAGCTGGCTTCAGGAGTGTTGCTGTAAAACAGGAGGATGTGGACTCATCGTAGCATCCAGGTAAAGTGAGAATGGCAGTGCCGCTCTGCCTGCAGTGTGTTCCTCCATTGGCAATGCTGTGTGGACCAGCAAGGCACCAAGCCCAAACAGCTGGGTTTGTGTTAGTCCCAGCTGAGACTCACCCCAGCAGTGACATGCTTCTTGCAGGGCAGTTGGTCCCCTAGGCAAAGGTCTCTGCAGGCAGTCGAGTTGCAGGAGCCCTGAGGAGGTCTCTGATCTAGAGATGAGATCAAGCAGGAGCTCAGGTTGTGCTGGAAGTTTACTGCATTTGAAATGTCAGTTCTGATGGCTTTCTGCAGCAAACTGGTTTTCTTTGCAGGGATGGCTAATTGTGTACACTAGGCCTTGAATTCTGATGAGAAGAGGTGAGTTGTGATATAGGAGAGTATATAGTGTAGTTCCTATAGTTCAGTGGCTGCTTCCTTCCTTGCAAGCTGGCCTTGAAAAGCATAAAGAACAGAGTAAAAATAAAGTAGTATTCATCACTAGTAACGCAAAACTACTCCTATCCCAAAAGAGAGACGAGTAACATTTTCCACAGTTTGGGGTGCAGGCACTCCACAGAGCAGGTCCTGCTACGTGCTTGGATGGCACCCAGCCCATGTCTCATCGCTGTTTACTCTGTAAATAATGATATCCCAGTGGGAACCACTGTTGTACAGTACAGCCAGAGTTAAAGAACCGCCCTGAAAAAAAAAAAAAAACACGCAACCCACACGCGTGCCTCACTTCTGCAGCATTCCTGAGACAAGGCTGTATTTTTATCATCTGCAAAACCAGCTACATCTGCTGTGCCGAGCTATAACTGGAATCCTGACTCCCTCATTACGACCTCCGTCAGACAAGCAAGCCAACTTCTCTGGGGTATAATTTAAATTCTACCCAGTTCCATGGCTTTCCCGAGAAAAAGATAACACCCTGGTGCATGAAGTTAGATGAGAGACCAGCCCGGCTCAGCTACTGCAAGGGGACCCACTGTATGCATAACTTAATCTTTCCTAAAAGTCACTCCGGACCACAGGCATCCGCTGCTGCTAAAGATGAGCCCTGTTAAAAACCATCATCTCCTGTGTTTTAGCCTCTTCCGAAGTAATGAGCTTTCTTCCTCCACCTGCCTGTGATGGGCTTGGGTTGGCTGCTCTGCCCTGCTGCAGCACTCAGGCCACCCAAAGGGAGTGGGATGTCCTGCACAGCTCCCAGCTGCCTGCAAGTCTGCCCGCAATGCCTGCCTTCCCCCACCCCATCAGACGGAGCTCTTGTGTTGCAGAGCTGCTCCCGAAACGCCTCACCCGCCAGGGCTGGGTAATGTTCTTTACTGTCACATTTATCTGGGTAAACCACCCCGGAGAGCTGGGCAAGGCTCTGAGTCAGATTTAAGCTCAGTCTCCGTGTGCTGAATAAGGGACACATCAATCCGCAGTGGATAACTGCAGCAGCTCTCCAAGGGTCCCCTCAGCTCTCCAAGGGTCCTCTCTTACCACTCATCATGGGAGGTTGCTTTCCTGCCAGGGTGTCCTAACATCAAATACGTGAATAATATGCTCCCTTTGTAGCGTATTTCTTTGAGGAAGACCATTTTTGCACCTCTTGGCTTCAAAGGGCGATACCTGAACACAGGGAAATAAGGCCAATGCTGGTCCAATGAGCACTACTAGCAGGAGAAACATTTCTCAGTTGCGTTGCATCTGTTAACGGGATTCAATTAAGCTGCCAGAAATGATAAGCATTTAGAAGGACATCAGCCATCACTCCTCACTACCACACAAGATCTTTGTCATGTCAGCAGTCATAAATCACAGTCATTGTATTTGGGAAGTGTTATGCACTGTAACTCATCACCAGGGCTGAATTCAGCTTCCCTTGGGGCACTGTTGTACCTGGTAGGCCAAGGTAAATGTCTCGCATTGTTGGTACACAAGAAAGGAGTATTTGGGGGGTATACCAATTACATCTGTTTTCACTGCATGAGAAAAAAAGGTTCCTTGAAAAAGAGATTGACTGTTGCAGGTGGCAGATTGGTCAAAAATCAAATTTTCCATTCCTAAGGAAAAAACAGGTTCTTTAAATTGTTGGTTTTATACCAAATCAGGGCAAGAAAAGGGAAAATATTCCTATTTTTCACTGAAGAGTATTTGTCACAAAGTTCTTGGTGCATTTAAACCTTCCAGCCCTTTACAGCTTACAGGCTCTTCACTGCAATGCTGGTCTGAAGGGGCTTTTGCCCCTGTTTTTCACCCAGGTTAGGCAATATCTCTCACAATTCAGCCAAGTAAAAAGCATCTCAGATGGAAACAGATTAATATCCAACTTGCAGCAGCTAAAAACCAGTCTGAAACGTTGAAGCCTGGAATGACCAAATGGGGGAAAAAAAATATGTTTTATTTTCAGGTTAAGATAAGGAATGGGAAAATGTCAGTAAAACTGGCACCATCCCATAGGATGTTTCTGTATGTAGCAACAGGCATTTCGTTCACAGATGCCTTTCAGCAGGAAGTCCTTGACCAGCTGTAGGAGAAAGCGAGCTCCAGCTAATGTCCAGCAGAAATGTGCGAGTCCGGTAGTACGCTGTTTCCAGTCTTGAGGTCTGCATTGCTCAGAACCCGACAGGCTCTGCTTGGGACCCAGGACAGCATCATAGGGGATGTTGGATACATACAGACCAAAGGGGCGTCTCCTTCCACCCAGGGTGCCTAGGGATTTAAGAGCAGAGATGAGTGGTGGGTGGAGATGGACAGACAGAAAAGCACAAGACACAGAAGAGCCTACTCTCTGTGAGGGTACAGCCTCAATGCCTTGGGTGCAGCTAGCAGCTGTGATCTCTGCAGCCATCACTGCAGATGTTCTATGGGCACATCTCAAAGAGGGTGATGAGATGTTGATAGGACAGGGAGCAATGGCTTTAAATTGAAAGAGGGTAGATATAGGTGAGATCTAAGGAAGTCATTCTTCCCAGAAAGGGTGAGGAGGCACTGCACAGGTTGCCTGGAGAAGCTGTGGATATTCCATCCTTGAAAGTGTTCAAGGCCAGGCTGGATGAGTCTTGGAGCAACCTGGTCTAGTGGAAGGTTTCCCTGCCCATGGCAGGGGGTGGGACTGGGTGATCTTTAAGGTCCCTTCCAACCCAAACCATCCTGTGATTCTATGCTTCTATGTTAACAGGAAGCATGAGGGGAAAAACAGGAGAAAACAGGAAGGCAGAGGGATGAAAGTGGAGAAAAACCATTACCATTAACCAAAACCATGCTTGCCCAGGAGACTATCTGCTGGGCCGTGGAGATGAAGCAAGACGCTGTGATGCGCTTGGGAATGCCGAGCTGGCAGACAGCTGCAGAAAGAGGAGGCAGGTGAGTAAAGCGGTAGGGTGGGAAACACCATCTCCTCCTGCAGCATCTGAGGAGATGCGCTCGTGCCGAGGACAACACAGGCCTGGGTAGGGGCTTTGCTGCATGGATGGATTGGCAAGCAGATGCTGTGAGGAGGGAAGCGGGTGCCTTGGTCTGAGCCGGGGAAGTCTCACGAAGAACTCTCTGGTGTGGTGAGCCTCAGATTTCCACCACCTCTTGAATTTCCCAAATTGCCAGACACTTTTCAAACCTCTGTCTGGGGAGGCCAAGCTATGAACCACTCACAGCTGCTTTTTTTTTTCCCCCTAGCCTCCTAAGGGACTGGTTGCAAATTGCTTCCTGAAATCAGGCTCCTTCCTTGCACACTGGCAAGCCAAAACAGTTACCCAAAGCTGACCGAGGCTCTGGAAATTGTTGGTTCACGCTTGGCTCTTTCAGCGCCCCGCACCAGGCGCAGGAGGCGTTTCGCTTCTTGTACTTCATTTCAACACCGTCAATATTGACCTTTTCTATCCTTAATGAGAAGGGATTCGGGGAGATAGGAGGGACAGGAAAAGAGGTTTGTTCTTCGCTCTTGCTTTGTGATCTGAGCAAAGAGACACCCGGGGCTCAGCCAGCTGGTGGTTATTTGCTCCTTCATCCCTCTGTCAAGGTATTTCACTCACCTAAGTGCTCCCATTCCAGCTGGGAGTGAAATACCTGGACAGAAGAGACCAGCACCATCTCTTCCTTACCAGCAGGCAAGCACGTGAAACACTGGGTGGCCCACGTGCAAGCCACGTTCCCTTGGGCAACATTTCACCTTGATATTGTTAGAAAATAGAAATGCTGGGTTGGGAGGGTTTTGCTGCTTTCTGTACTGCGGGAAGGGGCTTTGCCACAAGGCAGAGGAGAGGACACATTGAAAATCAGCTGCTTTTTGGGGGTTTTTGCCTTCCTCAGTCTGTGGGTCAAATAGCAATGACAGTCTCAGAGTCCTATGCTGAGAGCAGTGAGATCAAATCAGAAAGAGCTTGGTGTCTGGGCACCGAAATGACTGCTCCTACCTATACTGCCCATGTACAAAGCTTCAATTTCGGTCTGTAGAAAGTGGGTGTTTTTCTAAATTCCTGTTTCTGGAGTCAGGCAATTGTGTTATAAGTTTTAACTTTTGCAAAAGGGGTTGTTTCTGTTGCTACATGTGCAGGGGAAAAAAGCCAAAACGTGTCCTGAAAGCACAAAACCCCAATAAAGAGAGCCAACTCCTGTTATTAAAAAACCCAAACAAAACAAAACAAAAAAAACCCAAACCCAAAACAACCTCATGATTTGGGGAAACTTAATTTACAATTTGTGAAATCTGAGATTAACAGCACTGCATATCCATGAGACTTGAACAGCAGTAAGCGATTTCCCTTGCTTAATTCAGTACAAATAAGTAACAAGACCTAAAAAAAAAAAAAAAAAAAAATCTTCGACCTCCCGCCCACACAAGCTCTGTCTAAAGAGCAATTCCCAGCAAGGCAGATGAGAAAGCCGAAGCACAAATCCAGTCTTGAGCCAGCGATTTCCAACCTGTCTCACCAGTTGTGCGTGCCACAGCGTTGCAAAGCACGGGATCGGAGCTTTCGGCAGGCTCTGGCCGCTGCCGGCAGCCCTGTGGCAGCAAGCGGCTCCAGTGCATGCACAGCCCTTCTGCACCGTCCTTCTGTCCTGGTGGAAGTGATGACTCAGGCTTAATGAAGGAGCACACCTTCATCTGTGTGCAAGCAAGCTCCGCCAGCTTCTTTGTTTTACCACCGCCGGTGATGCATCTCACCTCCGGGACCAACCAACCATCTCATTCTCCTATTTTGTAAATAGAATAGAAAAATAATGTGCTTGGAAGTCACCAACGGATCAACAATCTCCAGCTGTAACTTTGATGACTAATTCAGCCTACTGTAATCCAGCTGTGCCAAAGTTCTCATTTGCATAATTTGACATCTTCCTACAGGTTCTCTCTGAGGAGGATTAGGAGAATAAGGGTTTGCAGTGGGATCTGAGGCTTGTTTGAGGTCTGTTTTGAAAACGTACGCTCAACAGGTGGTAAAGATTGCGCAGATCATATTAGGACAAACTGCTGCATACCTGTCCAAAATGAGGAGTGGAAAGGGCTGATTTAGAAACCGGAGAGACTTTTTTGCAAGGCTGGAGGCCTGGTTTCAAAAAGCACTGAATTCACTTCCATGCTCAAAAAAAAAAGGAAGTATCTCTAAGTTAAATACTTTTAAAATCCAAGTTGATTCCAGCCTGTTTTCAGCATGAAGGCATGTAAAACTTTGTGTCAGAAAAAACAGGGAAAAAAAAAAATTGAAATGCAGTGCTATATTTCTCCTGTCCCTTAGATTCTTTGTCTCTCTTCCAAGCTGATTTACTGTGTTATTCAAGATTTATTCAAACAAAAAACGGTCAGCACGTCAGGAGGAACAGATAGATCCGCCAAAATGCCCAACCCAGTGCCGCCTATTTTCAGCATCAGTTCAGAGCAGCTTGCACTGGGTGAGTAGATCCCAGCTGAGTTAAATGCAGCAAATCCATCTGAGCTCAGGGTACCTTTCCAGACGCTCCCCTCTGGATCACAGAAAGCCTATCTGTAATATTCAGATTTGCCTTTTCCATGGCTGAGCTCATATTTGAGATTAAGCTGTAAAGGTACTTTCTGACCATGCAGTTCTCTATCTCTTTGCAGAAAGGGAGAGAGGAGGCTGAGGAACAGCCCAGACTCAGGAACAAAGGGAACAATAGGAGCCATTCTGCAGGCAGAGGCTGCTGCGTTCTTGGACACATTCACATGGATAAAGGAGATCAAATAAGAGCCTCCAAAGCTGCATGATGATAAGAGAAAAATATTACAGTGCTGTTCTGCAGGATGGATTGAGCAGTGATTATACAGCAGTTTGTCCAACACAGCTCCCCAGGGCCAAAATACAAGCAGTAATCCTTCCCTTAAACTCCTGGCTTCTCTGCAGAGCCACAAGAGCATCTGATAATTCCCTGGCAGCCCCAGCCATGGACAGCCTTGTGCAAAGACGTGCTAAGTTGAATGTCCGGTTTGTGTGCTTTTCACATAGAATGAGACTGGGTCAGAGGCACAGCGCAGGGAGGGATGGGCACATCCCTCCTCTGACACTGATCAACTATTTGGTCTTGAGCAAGTCATCTAGTTGCAGTCTGAGTCCCAGGAGCTGTGGCTGCAGGATGCATAAGGAGGGCCAGGACTCTCTGTGTACTGCCGTGCAGCCTCCCTGGACATCTGCGCCCAGGGGAGGTATATCCCTATGGCAAAGGGATGGGTATGGGAGAGAGGAGCAGATGGAGCTGGGCTGGGTGCTGGCAGCCGGCTGTTGGGTAGCAGAGTCCAAGGTGGGGTAGAGGTGGGTTGACCGCAGATGCGGAGTGGGATGGACACTCCCCTCCTGTGGTTCAAAAGGTCCCTTCTTGGCTGGCCAGGGCTTCTGTTAGAGGCAGTGCTGGGGCAATACATCGCTGGCAGCTCCAGAAAGCTGGAGCTAGGCTTTTGAAGAGGAACAGTCCAGGAAATATTATTCAGAGCTTGTTTCCAGACAGCTCTGGTTGATACGGAGTACAGGCAGCAGGCAAAGACAAACAAGCATGGTCTCTATTATAGCTCCATTAGAGCTTCGGATCTGTGCCCTCATTGCTGCACCAGCTCTGGCACGGGCAGGCTGCCTCTGGGCTGGGCTGGGAACAGAGAGGTGTGTCTCCCAGATCCCCTGTTTCTCTGCTGGGGCGTTTTCCATGCAGCTACCAATTGCACCGCTTCTGACACAGGACGTCTCCTAACTGTGCTGCCTGCCCCGCTTGCCCTCACTGCCTCTAAAGGCAAGTGTTTATACCAAACCCCAGAGACATGACAGTGCTTTGAGAGGCTTGAAAGATGGATGACGTTAAACATCTCTAAAAGGGGTCCTGGATACAGAGACAATTTCTGAGGACATCCAAAGGAGCCTCTTCACCGCCGTTTCCCACCAGAGGAATTGCTCAGGGCATCCGTGTTTTAAACAGATTTATGGTAGTCCCATAAAAACAATGGCAGCTTTTATATACAGCCTCCAGTCCAAGCCCTTCCAGGAGAGACTGTTTTGAATAGCAAAGAAATATATCACAGTTAGCCCACGGCATCTGCCAGGTTTGCTGGGGGAGCTGCAGCGACTGTATCATGGGTACATGGCAAATGTTCATTCCTCGAGTGGGAATCCCCTGTTCCGGGAGTGAATGGGGAAGAATGAGGCCGTTTGGGGCTATCAAGAAACTGTCTCCAACTCCACTTTTGTAGTTACTAAACTTGGGTGGTGGGACATTCCTGGAGCATTCTCCTCAGGGAGAGTGTCAGGTGTGATGCGGGGCAGTGCTTGGTGCCAGAAGAGATGGGTACCAAGAGCAAATAGGGAGAGTGTGAGCCAAAAAAACAGCCACCCTCATGTTGTTCCCTTTAATCCAGACTTGGAGTTGTGCTAATTAGCATGGTTGGCACCTCTGATTGCAAAGAGAGTCACTTAGAAAAGAATGGAGGGAGTCAAGTACCCTGTGCCAGAAGACAACCCTTGAATCCCAGAAAGGAGCTGGTTGTCCAGAGGGTCTGGTTATCAATTCCTGGTTTTCATGCCGAGGTCATAGAGGGCAGGACAAAGGTGAATGGGGACTCATCTGCTGCCATCCCCCGCAGCCATCCTCTGCAGTGACGCCAAGTCAGAGGAAAATGTGGGCTGGGTAATTTCACCAGCGTATCAGCGGGACCTCCCCGGCAATCCTTCCCGAGGCCGACTCCAACCAGCCCTCGTACCCAGGACTGGTACGCTGGGCTGCCACGGGTTGCAGTTGCCCATGTGCCATCTTTTCTGATAAGCAAGGCCAAAGCCAGGAGTCCCTGAATTATCATTAAAGCAGTAATTAGTGGAGTCTGATTTCTTTTCCAGGCCTTGCTTCAGGAGAGGTGGGGGACAGTGCAAGCTTGTCCCAGCCAAAAGAGGGTTGGTGCCAGCCTGTGCCAGAGCAGGATGGGTGGCTGGAGGCAAACAGGTCATGGGAGCCCAAGAAGGAGCCCCCAGTGATCTGCACCATGGGTGTTGGTTATCCCTTGGCCCTGGCAGAGCCATCTGCCTAGCACAGCAGGTAAAGGGACACAACAGCCCATTGCCTGTGCTGAAGTCCTAGGAAATTATCATCTTCCCACACTATTAGCATCTGATGGGTTGTCCATAACACATACAGCTTCCTTGACACAGAGACCTCATCAGCAAGAGAACATTTGGCCTGGGATAGCTCCTTCTACACAGGATCTTTGCTAGTGTAAAACAGCGTAAAATGTTGTCCGCTGAACTGATCTTACGGTCCCAGTGAAAGCTTTGAGTGTTCTGGACTTAGTGTAAATAAATAATGTAGAAAGAATAATACAGAGCTAATAAAGCTATTATCTGGAAAGATTGCAGCCTAATCTCCAGCACAATGAAGATAATGAGTGTTGAATCATGCCTGGAGCATCCTAAGTAAGCAGTAGTGGTTTTGATAAAGGATAGGAGTGGATTTCTGGTTTCAGCCGGTGCTTGCCTGTAGATTTCTGGGGTCAACTGTGTTGGTCCCTAAGCTGTGAGTTTCCATTTTTCGTGGTGGCAGAGCTGGACCAGCCTCCTGCGTTCCCATCACCTTCATCTTTGGCTGGCCTGATGAACTGGCTGGTTTGACCAAGCGAGTGGCATATGGCTACAGCGAGCACACGGGGACAGGATGGGGATGGGGAGGAGAAGGGGATGTTGCGTTGTGTCAGTCCCCTTTACAGCATTTTCTGGACCCATATGGCAATAGCTGTGTGTTACCAAAGGAGATCACCCTTCTCCATATAATTAATTTCCATGTGGAAGAAATTCTATGCGTGTCCTGGGGCCCGAGGGCTGCGACCGCCGCTTGGGAAGGACAGTGGCCTTGGCTGCTTAGCCAGAGTGAAGCACACCTTTCCCTAGGGCTCCTGCAAAGGGAGGGTGATCCCACGGCCAGAGCAAATTCCAGCTTGCAAAATCCTTTGCCCTTGTGGAAAGGCGGGCACGGTGCAAGGGAGTAGCAGGGGCTGGATTCAGCAGCGCTGTGAATGCAGTGTCACTGGCAGGCAGGAGAACGTGGCAGGAGGGGGCTGCTAAATGCACAGCTTTGCAGCAAGTCCCAGAAGCAAGCAGCCATCCCAAAATAAAACAAAACACCCCCGGACAAGTTGAGGATGCACAAAGGAACTGACAGCCTCTGAATCTGGCCTCACATCAATGAGTCGTAACTTAAAAGCTTTATTTAGACTTCTAAGACAAACAGCTGCAGAAAAATACTGATGACCTTCTTTAAAGGCGGATTTCAGCAAGGAGAGAAGCGCTGGGTTCCTGCTGGAAGTGGAGCACCTAACTCCCCTAAATCCTCTTCAAAAATCCCAGCTTTAGACTTGGAGAGCATTGCAGAAGGACAGGATTTGTATAATCTGAAGAAAATAAAAATACTTTCTGGGGAAAAAAAAAGTCAGCAATTTAAAAGTAATAAAAACCTACCTTGAGGAGATGAGGAGAGCTTAGGGGAGTTGTGAGCAAGGGATAGGAGTCGGAGTGGGTGCTGTGCTTGGTAAGCTTTTGGTTTTGCCCTCCCCCAGGCCAAGCTGAGCTTCT
The DNA here is from genome assembly GCA_027574665.1 of Rhynochetos jubatus. Lineage (NCBI taxonomy): Eukaryota > Metazoa > Chordata > Aves > Eurypygiformes > Rhynochetidae > Rhynochetos > Rhynochetos jubatus. The sequence continues at coordinate 142,839,826 of CM050648.1, read as the reverse complement.
CAGTGCTGGGTGGTGGCGATGCTGGCGAAAGCAGCCCGTGCACATGGACCTGCGTGGTGCTGGAGAAAAATATGTGCAACTGTCAAACAGACCACGCTTGCTACGGTACCCAGAAGAGCTCTGCCGCTGAATCCCTGTCTGCACAGCGATAAAAAGCAGGGAGGGGGAGATAACTCCACGGCGAGATTCTTGCGAGCTCGTAAATCACTGCAAGCCCCGGTCTCGGGAATGATGAAATCACCGGGAACCCCAGTGGCCCGGTTTCCGCAGCGCTGCCTGCCCTGCCTCCACTAGCGACGGTATCATTGGAAGAAAAATGGAGCCAAGCTGTTGGGAGAGGGGTGGCTTTTTCCGAGCGACAGGGAAGCTGTTACAGCCCAAGGCTTTCTTTGCATGAAATGATTTAAGCACCTCTCCGGCATCCTGCTGATCTTTTGGAGAGGGGGGGAGCCCGATAGCTGAAACTCCATGGGATGATAATTGTGGCGTATTTGCAGAATCAAAGGTTTCCCCTTGGAGCGGAGCCAGCAAGCTTGGGGAAGAAGAATGGATACGATACAAAGGGTTTTTTTAAAGCCCATTAAGTCGCCCAGGGGCTGAGCTCACGTTCCCACCGCCTCGGCAGTCAGTACCGGGAGAGCGAGGTTTCATTCCCATCATCTCAGCCCAAGTGGGAAAGTTCTTCTGCTTTCCTCCCTTTCTCAGGTCTGCACAGGGAGGAGAATCGCCCCCAGGGTATGGGGGCAGACCCTGACTGCAGCCCTGGGGGGAGCTGGGGGGCCAACATCTCCCACCTCCTGCACTGCAAACGCCCGGCCAGCTGCCAGGAGGCTGGAGCCAGGAGCCTGGGGCTGCTGCAATACCCACGGCTGGGAGATGCAGGAGACGTGTGAGACTCAGCATGTGTTTGAGCCCTGAAACGTAACCTCTGCTTATCATTCGTGTCATCCCTTATACACAGGCCAGGCAACTGTTAGGTGTAAAAATGCCTCCAAGACCAGATCTCACCCCATGGCTGGAAAGCCATGAACAGACCAGGTTTGCTGCAGGAGCTGGGGGCTCTTCTCCAAGACTAGTCCATGTCCCAGATATAATCTCTGGGGGGACTGAGATTTGTCAGAGATGGTGAAAAGGCTGAGCTATGCATGCCCATCCCCTCCTAGTGACATTGCCTTGGAGAATGCTTGGGGTAGCCCTCTCCATCCCAGAACCCCTGGGCTGGCTCTGTCCTGGGCCTGAGTCAGCATCCTGCTCCTAGTGCAACTGTTTGTCTCCCCTGATTTGGCCTGAAACTTAAATAGCCTGATAATCCTGTCAGCATTTCTCTCCTTAAGGGTTTCTGAAGGCAACAACCAGCCCTAGGAGTCAGCTCTTACTCATACCGCCCCCGTGGAAAATATAAGAATGGGGTTAGTAATCCAGCTGTGACTAAGGAGGTTGCAACTGGGGAGGTCCCCCTTGCTGTTGGTGTGACACTGATTTCCCTCTCTGCCAGCTTGGCAACACCCTTCTGTCACCAGAGATTCAGGGCAGTGAGGGCATGGCCAGGGCCCATCCAGCTCACCATCACGTCTCCCACCATCCCCAACCCTCCACCACACAGCAGAGCCACTCACCCCTGCTCTCCCAGGGACTCCTTCTGTATCGGGGAGGTGGTGCTCTCCCAAGGCTGCAATCTGAGTTTGAGACCTTCAAGCAGCACTGGCCGCAGACAGCTTTTAGATGCTGAGGGCATCAGTCCTGACAAGGCATCAGACAGAGCCTTGTGCATGGACCTACAATTATTGTCAGGCAGGGAGAAGGCTGAGCAGGGGAAAGAGAAGAGCTTTCCTGCAGTGTCCAAGCCCATGCCCAGTCAGGAAAACTTTCCAGTAGGGCTATTCTTGAGGGTGCAGCCCAGAGCAGCCAGAGATGGAAGCCACACCGATTCTTTCCGACTGCAAACGCTGGTCCCAGCACAGCAGCTCTGATGGGCTGATGAAGCTATGGCAGCACAGAGACCCTGGGGTGGAGCAGCATCTGGATACCGTGGAAAAGGGCATATGAGCCTACAAAAATCCTCACAGCAGAGAAGCGGAGAGCAACCAGAAGCCCTCTAGGGATAAGCAAATATACCCAGCCAAGACATGATCTCTGATCATCACCCCTGGAGAGCCCAGGGATGCAGCAGGGAGGCTGGAGTGATACCGCACTCACTCCATCCACGCAGGATGCCTGCCCTACGATCTCTCGACAGGGATGAGACAGGACCCGCTGCTCTGCTGACTGTAATGTAATTGTTCAACTCTACTATTAAATCTGTTCCGAATCCTGCTTATTAGAAAGAAATCCAGCATGAGGACCTGAAAAAGCCACAGTGATGCTTTGGAAGATACTGGGACCATGTATGTCCAGTAACACAGCTGTCAGGGATGGGAAAAAATTTCCTGCCTGTGCTGGTCACTGAGTCTTCACATTCCAACCTCTGTGCTGGGAGGAACAAAACCTCTTAGCTCTGCACTTACTGGAGGCAGGAGGCACAAACTTGAAGTCATCTGGAATCAGGCGCTGTAAAAATTTAATGATGCAGGACAAATCAGGGTGACCAAAATAGCGAACAAGACAGAGACGGTCTTGTGATTTAATGCGCTCAGCCAGGGCTTGGGGTATCTGGGAGCAGTTCCCAGGTCTACCACAGGCTCCACGTGTCACCTTGGCTGAGTCACTAGGGACAAACACTGCCAAGAATTGGCTTAGGCATCTTGCAAAAGTGAGATAGGGGCTTAGAAGCCTGAATAATATCAAAAATCAGGAGGATTAAGATATTTCAAATGCACCTAGGCCCTTGATGAAGGCTCCTAATTCCTGTCGGATAAGCTCCCCTCCCTAACGGATGGTGAGGTTGGGCTGTGACCCACCTGGTGACCTGGGGGTTAGCTGTTTTATGCTCCGTTAAGAGGATGGAGGCTCAGCATGAGTCTAAGGTGACTTGGCACTTCCTCACCCTGTCTCTGTGACAGCTGTGGAGCAAAGGACTCACTACTGATAAGGCAATGACCTCATTTGGCTCCCTGGCCATCACGGAGAGGTGAGTTTGCAGCCTGCTCCCCCAAACAATGGAGTCAGCGTCTGGCCAGGCCGCTTCCACTTCCCCATTTTCACTTCCTGCAAAGCCTTAATCTGAGGTTTTAAATGGGATTTAAATGACGCCCTGGCTTTTTGCTGGCCCCTCTGTAAAGGCAGTAAATTCAACCCCTGCTAGATGGGAACAAATAAAAGCAGCTCTCCCCGTAGGCTGTGTATGCACGCATCCCTGTTAAACCCTTCCCTGACAGTCCGAGCCACAGCTGGTGTAAATCTGCAGCAGTCTCTGGGCTTGAGAGAGAGGCACTGATTTACACCCCTCTCTCATCCCTTCTCTCCTCTTCCTCCTGCTTCCCCTCTTCCTGCTTCACCCCTCACCTTACCTCTTTCCCTGCCCTCGGAAGATAAATAACCCTGGATGCAAGGAAGATAACAGGGCACTGAACTTTCATCTGTTGAGAATTTGCTCTACCTTGAAACAACCTTTGTTATTTTTGTTGGTCTGGCACCTTCAATAGCCTTTCAGCGCAAGAGAACTCACCTACAGGGATAGGGGGAGAAAAAAGACGTGGGCAAAGCTGGAGATCTCTAATCAGTCATAGTTTGTTTTCCTGCAGGGTTCAAGGAATCTGGTGGGAAGAGAGAGTGCCCTCAACCCAGCCCAAGCAGCACATTTTCCCCCAGACCTGGCATCTGATGCCGGCACAAGGCTGTGGGTGAAGCCTGGCACTGTCAGGAGGATTCAGGGAGGAGGATTCATCCTCAGCTTTAGGAGCAGCCAGGAGCTGCGTGTCGGGAGCCTGCCAGAGACAGGCCAGGCACAAGCAAGATGATCCAAACCAGGGCACGGCCACACGCACAGCATCGTGCGGGAGACAGCCCGGAGGATGGATGGTGCGGAAGGCACGAGGCGCTTCTGGAGGCTGCAGAAAGCAGACGAGGGGAGGAAGGCAACCACAGGAGCCGCAGAGATGCACGGGGTGAGAGACCCCAGCTGAGGCACTGAGATTATTAATGACTTCTTACACCCCCAGCACGCCTGCAAGCCCTTTATATCTCGCTGCCACATGTCCGAGTCATCCGTCCCATGCAGGGCACAGAGACTTGTGCCTGGAAGTGGCTGGCGGAGGCTGGGCTCTCCCAGCAGAGTGGTCTTGGACAGGGCAGATCTGAAGGACCACCTCAACTAGAGGCAGTAGCTGTTTGCAAGAAGTCTCACAACCTGCTCTCTAATTATTTCTTACATTTTACCCTTCTCTGAACACGTCAGAAAAGAAGTCAGTTGCTTGGGCTAAATATCCCCACCTCCACCGAGGTACAACTCCCTCGTACGCCATAAAACATTTATGTGCATGTGATTAAATGCCATTGAAGCGAACGGGAATTTGCTTACAAGCAAATTACAAATTCCTTACAAGCTTAAGGACTTTGCAGAATCAGGGCCTAAATCCACCGGGTCTCTGCTAACGTTCCCAGCCAACACAGGCACGGCTCAGTCCTGCCTTGGGAATGCATTTATTTTGCCTTTTGAGGCTATGAAACATTATGCCGAAGTTTCACCTCCCCCTGCCAGCTGCCGGGAGCTGATGCGAATCCAGGGGCGAGATTGGGCTCGGCACTGTTAGAGATAATGCTGGCTTAGGGTGCGGTTTGTTTTCAAGCAGAACCGCCCAGCTCAGATACGGAGCCGCAGAAGGTCCTCTACACGCTCTACAAGCCTCATATCAAAGAAAGACCAAAAAGCATAATGCTGTCTCCTACCTTTGAGCTAAAGCCAGCCCTGGTTGCAGCTGATGGAAACCTTCCCATAAGCTCCAGCGGAGCAGCATGGTGGGAGCAGCTCAGAGTGTAGTTTTGTTCGTTTGGCACGAGCCTTCGGCTCAGACCAAAACAACAATTAAATAAAAGCTACAGCCCATTTTTCTGCTGAGCAGATCATCTATGCAACATGAAAGACTGTAACGTCAAGAAGAGACAGGGTTTTTTTCTTCCAAAATCAATTTTATTTAATTTTGGGAAGGGGTTGGGTTCCATATTCCATTACTCTCAGCTGAATCAAGATTGTCCTTTTAAGTTTCACTGGAGCAGACACATAAAACTCTCCCCCAGGGATAAGACAGTATTGATCTCACACAGACTGGGCTCAGAGAACATTTATAGGGTCCAATGAGCAGCTAACGATGAACAATACCAAGTATATTTCTAAAGATTTAGAACAAGAAACCCATTTTCTTTTCCTCAGGTCAGAGAAAGCCCTGGTTTAGTTTTGTATCCAATGATACAAAACCCTCCTGTTACAGTGCTTTAGAGGGATTATTCTCCAGGCAGGCTTGGTACCCGTGTTCTCTCCTTCTGAGGGCTGGCTGCTCATTTGTTTTACGGGATGACTATTGCATGTGTCCTACTTAGCCAGAGAGGCTCTGGGCAGCTGGTTATTGGACTTTCCTGTCTGAATATAGGAGTTTAATTTAATAGGCAGCTGTTGGAAAAACAAGCAGGAAAGCAACACAATGGGACTTGATAAGCAGCCTCCAAACAAGCTCCAAGTAGGCAATTACAAGAAAATGGCTGAGCCATTTTGGTGAGGAAGATGTACTTCCAGATGCCAACCGTTACACAGCTGCTTGCCCAGGCTGGGAGCCTCCAGATCAAATCATCACTACATGGTTAACAGATGTCCTTGAGGAGGGGAGTGGGAAGGGGAATCCTGGGAGGACATTTTGTGGAGGGAAGAAGACAAATGCAAGAGCGTAAGAAAAGCTGTGCTGGGTTAGACACAGGAACCATCCTGCCCAGCATCGTCTCTCTCCCATAGCCAGCAGTGCATGATAAACCAAGGGTATGAGTAGTGTACAGGGATCTTTTAACCTGTAAATTCTCCAAGCCTGCAGCAGGCTGCATCTCCAGGACTTCCTGAGCCCACGGCTTGTACAGAAATGCTGTATCGAATAGGCCTAGCGTAGCCAGTTGCCTAGGTGAAACATGCTCCCTGTCTTTGATCCATTTGGTGAGAAGAGAGACCATAACTGCTCACAGTGTTCTAGAGGAAAGCAAAGCAGGAATTTGTGCAGTAGTTTTTTCCCCTTCCTCATTAAGTCCTACCTGTCTACTTACTTTCTTGACTTCTGCTCAGCAATGGGTTGATGCTTTCATCAAATTTCCTGTGATAACCACAGGTTCCTGTTCCTGTGGTGTGACAGTTGGTTCAGAGCCCATCGCTGTGTACATGACATTAGGAGTGCTTCCTCTGAGTTCATCACTTACATTTATCTCCACTGAATTTCATCTGTCCTTTTATCACTGCATGTCCTGAGGTCCCTCTGCATTTTGCTGCCGTTGACCTTTCTGAGCAGTTCGGTGTCACTAGCAACCATCATCACCTCCCCACCTGCCCCCACTTCCTCATCATTGAGGAGACACTGAGCAGCACAGAACCCTGCACAGATCTCCACCAAACTCCCCTGGGCACCCTTTTGCTGTGAAGACTGACCATCCCTGTCTGGCCCTTGTGGTTTCTGTCTTTAAACCACTTAATTTTTCATGGCTCCTTACTCTCCTCAAGAGCCTTTGATGAACGATTTTGTCAGAGCCTTTAGTAAATCCATATCTAGTATATCCATTAGATCTCCATTGTCCACCAAATCTTTGGCTCCATCCAAGGACTGCAGTGGATTTTGTAAGTTATAATTTCTCTCAGCAAAAGCTGTGCTGGCTCTTCCCCAGTACCCTTAGAGATACGCATACACTCGCGTCCCACCAGTTTCACAGCACCACCATTGGGCTTACCGGTTCCAATAACCCGCCCTTGACACCTCTTACCCCAAAACTGCCCCCGTGCTTGCCACCTCCTATTGCTCCAGAGAGCACCTGCACACTACTATGAGTACGTTGCCATTTGCATCTTGGATCCTGCAGTGCCCCTGTGCAAAAACCAGCTGGTTGTGGCAGTTTGTAATTATTCCTTTTGCCAGTATGATCTGTGAGCCCTTTTTTTCTGGTACTTCAGCTTGAGACGAAGCCTCCAATGTGTCCCTCTGCAAAGAAGGGTCCCAGCACTGGGAACCTCCCGAACCCCATCATGACCCAGATGGGACACCTCATGCATCACGTCACATTAGAACAGAAATTACAGCAATGCATCCCTTTCTGTGAGCTGGCACGGACACAGAGATGCGTTCTGGGGCATCTCTGTCAGTTTGCATCTTCTCGTGCTTCTGGGGAAAGGTGAAGTCCTCGGCAAGACAAGCATGTCTGCAGAAAGGTGCCGATGGTTTCAGAAGGGGTTGTTTCAGGTTTCTGAGTATTGGCTTGTTTCCAGGAAGGTGCAGTGTGGATTCCCTGCTGAAAGATTCATTCTCAGGATCGCAGCTCAAGGGTTGGTACTTGTTTGCCAAAGGTTAGGCTGTGAAGAGCGGTTTAAAAAAGCTTAGAGGTGAAGTCAGCCCAGTAACAGGGAATTGGGATGACTTTGAAATTTATAACCAATAAAATAGCTTTTTCCTTGGCAACTCACACTTATCCTGTGGAACTCATTGCTACAGGAGACCAGAAGAGGTTAGGAAAAGGACTGGGAATAGTGAGAAGAAGAAAATCCACTTCATGGAAGTGTGATTTTGTTGAGATAAATATACATTCTTGTTTTTTTTTAAAAAAAAAAACCAAACAACCTAGCTGACATCTTAACAGATTTCTCTAAAGGGCATAACCATTCCTAAGACTCTATGCATTTTCCTCCAGGGATGGTTTACACCACTTGTTTGGAACGTGGATTTTGGTATGAAGTGTGCGGTTTGGAACTGAAACCGTATAGGATGGGTTGAAACTCTACGGGTCGATCCCGGTTTTATTTTGCTCATCAAGTTCTGCGGTGGAGCTTAGATGGGCAGAGAAAGCCAGCATCAGGCCCAAAGGTGCTTAACCTGTGGAGCACTTGGATGGACGCTATACATACACACGTTTCTGTCTCTCTCCCTCGTACAGAAGGCCACCTAGGAGTCTGGACAGCTGTGTATAACCTATCCCTGTTCTCACGTTACATTTTGTTCCACGCTTTGGTATCAGCTCCCCTAAGGATGCTCTTTCTTTACTTTCCCATCATTGGCCCGTCCTTTGTCTGTGTATCAATTTGTGCGGGCTCCATATGAAAAACAATCCCTGTAAATCCCATCCAGCATTTCAGACCTTCCCGTATGGTTGTTGTTGAGAAAAAAAAAAAAATCACACAAGCTATATAAATAGCTTGACCTCTTATCCAGAAAACACCTGTTTACGTAAGCTAAAACGTTACACGCTATTAATTTGATCAGGAGTTTTGATTTGCACCAAAAGCAGTAACTGCTGCGTGGAGCCCACAGCCTTATCTCGTGCAAGGAGGTTATTCCAGCGCCTGTGGAATTCCAGCCGTGTATCAGATCACTGCTCTGATTCACGTGAAATGGGAACCCCCGGAAAATTGATTTCTTAAATCCGAGCTGACAAGCGGAGAATATTGTAGCTTGGGAGAACTTTGCCAGGCAGCTGGGACGCTGATCCTGCGTGTCCCTGGTCACCCATGTCGCCAGTCGGATGAAACTCAATCTCCATCCCTCGTCGGGGTGGGAGCTGGACACCCCCCGCCCCCGCTCCCGTCCCACCTCCAGGAGGCCGGCGTGCCCCTGCGGCGCAAGCCGCGGCGGGAGACCCGTCCCGCGCCGCCTGCTCCGGGCCAGGCCATCGCCCGAGGTGTCACCCCTCGCTCCGTCCCCCGGCCCCGCCGTCCCCCCCCGGCGTCACTACAACTCCCGGCGGCGGCGGGAGAGGGGGCGTGGCGGTCGGGTGGGTGACGTCAGCGCGCGGGGCGGGGCGGGGCCGTGCGGGCGGGGCGGGGCGGCCGCGGCCCATTGTGGGCAGGGGCCGGGCGGGCTCCGCGCCGCGCAGCGCCGCACCGCGCCGGCAGGTACGGCGGTCCGCGCCCGCGGGGTGAGTCCTCCGCGCTCGGGTGGCGGCTCCGCCGCTCGCCTCTCCTCCCCTTTCGGCTGGGTGGTTTTTGGCGGAGTGGGGGGAGGTGTGTTTGCCTTTCTCCCGTGCGCCGGGGACGCTGGCCGTGCCGGGGAAGGCGGGGGGGGGGGGGGTGGGTCGGGTGCGCCGGCAGCGGTGCTCGGGGCCGGGGCTTCTCTCCGGTCGGGGGCTGCGTTTTCTCCGCCATGGGGGAGGGCAGGAGCCGAGCCTACGCCCCACCCCACCTCGGGGCGCTGCGTGGGGCTGTCCCCCCTAGGGCGGGGGGCGGCGGGGCCCCGCGGCGTCCACCTTCCCCCTCGCTCGCCCTCGGCGTCCCGGGGCTGCGGTGCCGCGGGGCCTGGCGTGCTCTGCGGCCCCGGGATGGCCTTGGCGCGGGGAGGGTAGCGGGGCCCCGCCGTCGTGCCCGGGCGGTGCCCGCCCCTCTGGACGCCGGGCAGCGGGCGCCCACCCGCGGGCGTGGGATGCGGGATGCTGCTGCGCTGCCTTCTCCATGGCAACGCCTCCGAGGGCTGCTTAGTCCCCGGCTCCCGCTGGCACGGCAGCTCCCACCCCTACGGCAGCTCCCTGACCGGGATTGGGACCCGCAGGAGCGGGTGGTGACCCCTGCTTACCCGTAGAGCCCAAGGGATGGGGTTCCCCCGGCTGAGCTAATCGGGTTTGGGTGGGGGTGTCTTTGCCCCCTCCCCCCTTTGCCTCCCCACCAGGCACAGCAATATGGAGCTGCCTAATCGTCTGTATGTGCTGAGCCACCAGTGCTGGTGTGAAACACCTTGCTGCGGGCGTGCTCTGGTCCAGCCCGATGCTCTGATATGGCACCAGGGGTGGGAGCAGGAATTTGGCATGTCTCGGTGTTGGGCTATGGCTGTGTTAGCGGCGGGGGACAATCGGGTTTGTGGCATGGGCACCAGCAGGAGAGCTGCCAGATGGAGGGGTCAGGTCTGTCACTGGCTGTACTGGGCTGGAAATTTGGGGAGATTCAGGTCAGTGGGCTTGTATGGAGGAAGGACGATGCCCTTGCTGTATGCAAGCCTCGGGGTTGGCACCTGCGTGCAGTGACTGTGGTCGGATCCTGCCCGATCTTGACTCACTTGGCACCAAGTCGTCAGTATAACCGGTGGGGTTTCATCCTTGGGGTACACGCCGCCTGTGGACAGCCGTGCTCATGTGTTGGCACCTGTGTGAAACAGGCTTTCTGCATCTTTAAGTGATATGGGTTAATTTAAGGCAAAACCGGATGATAATTCTCCTGACGAAAGCTGCTTGAACTGACAGGGCTGCATGCTGCCAAACCAGGGGCGAGGAGCTCCCTTGCAGAAATCGAAGGCGGGTGGGGGATCACAGGGTGTGGCCGAGCCCCCTTTTGCCAGTTGCTGGGGTGAAGGGAGCCTGGGGACACAAGCTGCCCTGGTGATTTCGGCCAGGCCCGAGCACTGCAGACACCCGGCATTGTACAACAACCAGCTGGCTTATCCTGGCTGCACCGAGAGGATGGCAGAACAACGCTTTTTCATTTTTTCCCCTCTCTAGAGGTCGATTCCGATACTGCATACAAAATCAGGTGGTGGTGTGTATTAAGGCCACCATGGTGAACCATGGTGCAACCTCGTTATTCTCCCTTGCTGAAAACAATGTCTGCCAAAGCCATCGGTGTTCCCTGTCTGCCCCTCTTTTGATCCCACCAGGAGTAAATGGGTCCTGCAGCATCCAGACCCTTTTCTATGGGCACTGGGGTTCGTTTCGGCATGCGTTGCCCCCTGAACCCCTTGGGTCGGACATCCACCTTGCTGTTCCTTGATTAATGAGTGACTTGCGTTCCTTGATTAATGAGTGACCATACGCCAGGACCTGCCCCTGCTCCCTCAGGAGCAGGAAGCAAAAGTCAAAGTCCGCGATCTCTGCCCGATGTGTGACGCTGGGACAGCAGGAAGCCCTGACGCTTCCTGGCTGCAGCCAGCTCTCGGCCAGCATGTGGTTCTGCCGGTGGTGCCCCTGCCACGGCCCCAGGCTTTTCTGGGTCCAGCCAGCCAGGCATGCATGCTGCTCTGCATCCCGGCCTCCGCCCCGGGGGGACAGACAGGATGGGTGAGGTGTAAAATCAGCGCCGAATCCGCTCCCCTGGGCTTGAAACGGAGTCAAACTGGTCTTGACCTGAGCTGGCTCCTTATCTGACCCTTTGTTTGCAACAGGGGTGTGGGAGGGAGCAGGAAAGGGATGGCAGTGGTGGGCTGGCTCCTCTGGAACCAGACAAGCTCTCCCGACGAGGATGTGGGGACAGAGGGCCTAACTGGGTCATGTTTATCTCCCTTTGCCATGCTTTGTTTTGGTTTCATCCTGCTCTTCCCCTGCGCTGTCATTGCCACTGCTGGGGAACCCAGCACAGCGGAGGCGCGGTGCTGATGGGTGGCTGGGCTCCTCACAGATCCTCTTCGCCACCCGGCCTTCAGCACGTCCCCACTCGCTCCATACTCTTGTTTCGCAGTTGCGTGCGTCGACTGTTGGCATTGGCTTGCTGCTTGAAGGTCTGCGGCTGATGGGCTTATGGCAGCCCACCACGTGCACAGGTAGCAAATTTACCTGCTGCATTTATAACCTGGACTGGTTAAAAACCGGCTGGGAATGCTGATAGATACCACCACCCAGAGTGGGTGGTCTTCTGCCCATCCTCCTGCTGCGCAGATGCGCGCTGAGCTGCTCCAACACAGCCGCTTTTATCTCTGAAGTATTAATAAATGAAGCTTGCCTATTTATGTGAGCCTTTCTGAGAGGCTGGCGGGGCTGCCTTGAAGGCTTGCTCGGCACTGCAAGTATTCCGAGCCTTTTTTTTTCCCCGCATGTGCTCTAGCAGTCGATAAGCCAGGGCATCCAGCTGTCAGCTTTGGAGATTGCCAAAGCCTGCTCAACGACATTTCTGCAAGCTTCGCTCACAAATGAGGATTTTGTTGGACGCTTTGGTTTCTGACTTGATGCTGGTAATTAAATATCCGTACTTGGCTTCGGAAAGCTGCCACTGTTGTGGAGTGACTGGTGAGGCTGTGTGAAGCAGGATGCGCTTGTTCTGCTGGAACTGAGGGTGACCTAACTATGGTTCTTCAGCCTGTGATTGTTTTTTTAATACGCTTTTTTTATATAAGTAAAACTCTTCTAAAAGGGGAAGAAAAAGCTTGTGTTTTACTGTTGTGCTGTTAAGCTTGCAGGGACCTGCTGGGACAGCTGTTTATTTGCAAGTCATGGCAGCCGAACACAGTAAAATTCAAATCATGTCCATATTGATTTCTAGCCCCCCCCCTCCACCCCCACCCCCTTTTAAGATAATCATATGTGTACTTTTCACTCCTGCACCACAACAGACATCAGCACCGTGCTGAAAAAAAGAGGTGATCTGACCAGAGGGCTGTAAACTGGGGAAGAAATAGAGTGACTGATCCCAACTTCTGTGTTGGTTAATCTAGATGCTAAGCCACATAGATTCACTTACTCTATGTAAGCATACTTACCATATTAGGGGATGGGAGAAACAACTAGTAAAGGGTTGGAAAGAAGTTAAATATGCCAGCAGAAGCTCTTCTGCATATTGCATTAGCTCTCTTGCCCCTAATGAGTTATTTCCAACTTTCTGTTTAATGCAAAAAATAGAGGGTCCTCAGCCCCTTGCAAGACACTGGTTGGGATTTGCTATTTGCCTTTGATTATTCTTCCCCCGCCCCCCAGCCCCAGCACCATTTCCTCAACCTGAACTGGGTTGGGAGAAAAGCTGTGCGTGTGCCTTCTTACCCTCCTGCCCTCTCAGGAGATCATTTGCACTTGGTATCGTGTCCTCGCGGTGTGTCATAATGTTTTGGAATACGCTAAGGAACCAGGAGTTGTGGGATAGTGTAGAAAATCTCAGCTCAGTGAGTCATAAAGCTTTCCAATCTTTGTGGCTGCTGAGATGAAAACCAAAGAAGGTGGAGATGAGAGAAGCGGCTTGGCACACCATGAAGACGTGGTTAGTTGACTGGAGAGTTTCATGATCTGTGCTGACAGGGCTTTGTTTCATGATTGGTGTGGCCTGAGCATCGGTCACCTGAATTATAGCAAATTAACGCGTGAAGTTGTCTGAACATCTGGCCCCTGTTTTCCTCGTGGTGAAGTTGGGTGGGGTCATTCCTAAGGGCATCCTTAGGATGCGCCCAGATCTGGAGCAATTCTGCACGCTCTGTGTGAACCTCCGATCACCCCGTGCTGTGCGTGCTCCCTCCTGTGTTCACCTCCCGCCCTTTGGGGTGGATGGTTGTGAATTTGCTGAATGGAAGAGGTTTGTGCTGCTCGAAGCACCTGGGCGAGGAGGTCACTCCTGACCCTTTCACAAATCAGCCAGATGGATGGGGTGGCCCAACCTAGTGACAGTCATCAGTGAGTCTGTATTATCATGACTCAGTAAGTTACTCAATATATTATTTCTCATGGACTGAGTTGCCTTGAGTGATTTGTATGCAAAACAATGCCTTGACCCACCGGAGGGGTGGTGTTGGTGGACGGGCATGTTCTCACCTACCACAGCACGCGCCGGCCCGTCGCCGCGGCAGTGCTAACGTGTCAAACCACTGGAGCAGGGTTGCTTTTCACGCCTTGTCTCTTCCCAGAGGACGTGCCGGTTGCTTTGCTGCTGTTTGGATTTTTCTTTTATGTTGTTTTGGAGCTCTCTTGATGAATTCTTCGGGACTGGGTGGTAAGGAACTGCAGCTACCCATCCGCAGTGTGGTTAGTAGGAGATGGTATTGCTGGTTGGAAGCATCCTTGTCTTTCTTAACCCAGAACGCTGAGCTCCCCGGTGCTTCCAGGGCCTGGCAGATGATTGAAGGGTTATTCGTCTTCCCAGACAAGTGGCTTCATGTTTTGCCTTCTGCATTCCTCCGGGTGAGCATTGCATAGCGAGGTGCTTTCAGCTATGTGCTGCTTACCTGAATCATGTCTTCCCTGTGCACGCAGCTTCACCGCCTGGAACTCAGGGCTGTCCCTCTCCAGGCTGCTCTGTCAATGTGTGAGTGTTTTTGCAAGAGGGTAAAAGAAGTAATTTGTGGAGGGTGTGGTGGAGGAGCAGCAGAAGTGTCCGGCTGTCACTTCCGTGGCAAAGGCAACTCTGGGTGCTTTTGCCACCCTTCCTGAAGGGACGGTTTTCAGAAGCTGAAGCCAGTGACCCAATTCCCAAGCTCTGGATTTGGGCTGTTGCCTGGAGTTTTGCACTGAGGTTCCTCATCCTTGCTTGCATGGGCCCTGGGTGGAAAGCAGCCATGCCAAAGCTCAAAGCAACCCAGCTGTGGCCAAACACCAGTGAGACAGAGGGGGGAAGGACCCAATTAATCCATCTGATTTATGCCCATCCTCAGGATAGCAGAGAAGAATGCAGAGAGATCTTCAGGTGTTCTTGCTCCCTGCTGCTCAGCTTCCTGTGGGGCTTGCATGTCCATCTCCCTGTGGAGTCGGGCTCTGCTGCTGGCAGATCCTGCCCCACTACAGCAGGAGGAAGGCAACACCAAATTATGCCATTCAGAGGTTGACCTGGGGTGTTTCTGCATGAAACACCAGTAGCTGGACTCTGGTCCACGCAAAACTTAGCTACGGAGCTCGGCAGCTTTTGGGGAAGGCTGTGCGGGGCGTTGGTTCCTTCACAGCAGTAGGCACCGGTTTGCCTTCTCGGTGGAGGTCCTTCTAGCTAGCAGGGCATCCTCAGAGATTTTAGGATTGAGCAATTGAGGGTCGGCTATAAACAAGCAGGAAAGTGCACACACTGGTTTTAGACAGGAACAAAACTGCCCATGCTCTGAGGCTGCAGGACGGGGGAGCTGGGGCTGTGCTCTTCAGCCAGGAGTCACCTTTGCGTCGCTTGGGCTGGGAGGAGAGGATGGTACTTTTCCTAAAAGTCAAAGAAAACTTGAGTGTGAGGATGGTGGATGCAGGGGGGGCATCGTTCTGGGGTGGGACCTGCAGTTGCTCAGGTCTAGAGCGCAGTGGGTCAGGGTGGTGGAAAGACCCACAGTGTTTTATGCTGCTCGCATGATGTCCTAGAAGCTGGGTGCCTCTTCCTTGCTTGGTTTCAGCATCTTCTAAGTGAACAGTGCTTAGAAGAGCTGTGAACTCTTGTGTGCCGCTCTGGAGAGTCTGCAGCAGCCAAGGTCCAGTGCAGCTGTTTCCTCCAAGGATGCTGGTGTGGATGTAAGTGGCTATAAAACTGTGTAAAGCTTTCTCTCCTGTGGCTGCCAGGCACCCTTTGTGCTCCCATTCCTTCACACTGCTGTTCCTGGAAACCGCAGCACCTCCTCGCCAGAGCTGGGGACGGGGGAGATGTGGCTGGTGAGATGGATACCCTCGCTGTGCGCAGTTTTCACAGCAGTCGCATGCGAAAGGTGCTTCATTTACTGAGATTTTCTTCCCTCTGCCCCCAAGGCGCTAGGAGTGCCTTGGCTGCGGCTGGGTGCCCGGTGCAGGTCAGGGAGGCTGCTCTCTGCCTTAATACCAGGTTAAGCTTTTTGGATGCACGGTGATTTTCAGTTGCCCTGTTTTGCTTGGCAGTGTTCTCCTTGTGTATCCCATGCATAACTTACAGCTGCCATGCTTCTGCTGAGGGACATTTGCCCAGCTTGCTCGCGGACAGCCTGGTGTTGGAGCTCCTCCAGCTGCAAGGGAGAAGAGCAGCCCTGTGGCGATGCCACCTTGGGTTTGCTGCTGCTGTTGGGTCCTGTGGTCAGGCACGGGGCTTCTCCCATCCCTGTTTCTCAGCCCCCACGTGCGGGAGTTGGCAGGGTTGAGACTGTCAGGAGCCTGAGTGTTGCTTGGCAGTGCTGGGCAAGTGTCAGGCAGGAGAAAACCTGAACTTGAAAATCTGTTCCTGGGCACTCCTGTAAATCATGCCACGGACTGTTTGAACTGTGCTAATCCCTGGTGCCTCCAGAGCAACCCTGTTTACAAGAGCCGGCACTTCAAACGGGTATCCTGACAGGTATTTTACGTAAGTCGTTTGCTTACCAAAGCTCTCCGGGTACGAGACCTCAACCCACGTGTCGCTTCCTCGCCCCAGTGTTTTGGAGGCATCCTGCAAAAAGGCTGGAGGCTTTCTGGGGACAACTTGGATCCGTTTATAAATTCCAGGTCCTTTTATCTTCTGTGGAGTGTGCCGCCTGGAAAATTGCATGTGAAATAGGTGGTGGCTCTGGAGCCAGGGGAGATCTCTACCCATCCCACAGAGCGAGAAGATGTCGAGGAAAATTTTTGGAGCGTGCTAAATATTGTAATCCCTACAGTCAGTTTGCTTTTGGGTATGGCGCTGGAAACGAGTCTTTATGCTCATTGTTTTCTCATGCTTACTTTTGTATTAAATGCTGCTCTTCCACTCAGAGCTGAACAGCATTTGCCATTTCTTTTTCTTGCATCCATACAGTATCTCCATGACTTTTCAAGCCACCCTGTAGCATGGCAGCTTTCAGCATGAGAAAAAGAGAGTAAAGAGGGACTTTAACCTCAAAATTCTCCAAAGGATCACTTGTAGTTGCAGCAGAGGAAGCTCTGTTGGCTTTGTACCAGGGATGAGGCTGAACTAAGTGAGAGAGGTGTGAGACAGTAGTGATGATGTGTCTCTCAGCTGTAGCTCTGTTGCCTTATATCCACTTTTTTTGCCTTGTGTTTTGGACTACGTCTTTCATTTTGGTGGGAGTCAGGGGCGAGACTGTGTCTTTGGCATCCCTGGTATGTCATGGGATGTTGGAGCAATTAAGGAGGGGCCCGTCCCTGGGGACACCAAGAGCCGTGCTCCAGCTATGGCCATGGGCTGTTACAATGCATCCTGAGATGCATGTTCTTGCTCTGGGAAGTCAGCTCTTTGGGCAACACAGGGTGTAGGGGGGAGAAAGACCTGTGAAAAATGAGTGCTTGTTTTTCAGTGGGAGGAGAAGCCAAATAAAACTCATCCAACTGTTGCCTTGTCAGTGAATGTCACAGGGATGTCTACCCAGCCGCTGGGCTGTACTTGGTCCTTCTAATTATGGCTTCTGTCACTGCTCAAAGTAGAGGTTTCAATCTGTTCATGCTGGAGTTCCCACAGCAGCTTTTTGAGACAGCACCAGCCCAATATCTCCGTTGTCTGGCAGCCCTTGTCTAAGGATGGGCACCAAGCAGCCTGTTGCCCTCACTGAGCATGCCAAGCCTTGGAGTTGTGAGTGCCCATCGTGGTCAGGGAAGGTCTTGGAAAATCACCTCTCCAGCTTTCAACCCTATAGCGAACTCGCTTGCTGCCAAAGGCTTTTGCAAGATGCTCTGGAGCTCAAGGGACGCTGCTGTAAAGGTCCAAAACACAACGCTGCCTACTCCAGAGCTGGGGGTCCTAAGCTGTTATACAAGAGGAGAAAGCCCTTTCATCACCTCTCTACCTGTGCCACCGCTGCAGCTGGCTCTGCAGTGCTGTAACTTCATTGCCATCTAATTTATAACGTGCTGCATTTGGAGGACAGCTTTAGATTCTTGCTTTTAAATTCTTGCATACCTCCGAGAGCAGACATTATCACTAACCTGTCTGTTTTGCATGTGGTTTTCTTTCTGTTTGGGGTCTCGTGTTATGAAAGCTTGTGGGATGCTCCTGTTGGGGACGTGGAACTGGCTGGCCCGCGCCGCACACCTGGGCAGAGGAGCAGGGTGGTCTGTTACCTGCACACGTGGGATGCTTGGTGCTTTCCCAGTGCCAGCTCCAGGTCATGCAGTGCCCAGTGCTGATGGTTGTTAATCACTTGCCAGTGCTGGGCTAAGCCCAAGCCTATTAAAAGCCCACAGGACCGAGTCTTCCCTTTCCTCCTTCTGCTTCCTCCCCCTCCCTTGCTTTTCAACACCAGGTTTTTGAATAAATCATCTAGGATGTGATCGCACAGGAAACTCGCTATTTTATTTATTTATTTTTTTACAGCCCAGTTAGGAAGTGAATTCAGCTCTCCAGGGTTTCAGTCCTGTGCTTTTTAATCACGAGGTTCTCCGTCCTTTCTACTCCGCCACTTGTGACATGACGTCTCCTCAGCCACATGAGCTTTTCCCTGGCTACTGCCTGCCTGCAGAAACAATAGCTGCTGGAAATGCTCTTCAAGAATCAGAAATGGATGGGAATTGCCTGTGGAAAATGCAGATTTGATCTAGGTTAGGGGGTTTTGTTGTTGTTTTGTTTACCACTTGGTTATGCTTTTCCTTGAAACTAAAGCAAAACCCTTGCTCATGCAGAATTCCCTGCTTCTGATGTGTTACTCGCTGGAAGTAACGTGCTCAAAATACCGCATTCCTTTGTGCATCTTTTCTTCATTTTCTTTTTCTTTGTCGGTGGGAGCTTAGGGAGTATAATGGGCAGATTAGTAACTGTATTTGTGGAGTAACCCATCTTTGTGCAGGTCTGGCTAGAAACCAATTAAGCTTGTCTTGATCTTTAAATGAGATTTTTGTCGAAACGCCTTGCCCAACTGCCTTTTGCATCCATTAATAGCAGGGTGGGATGAAAATAGCTGAACACGTAAAGATCGCGTGTTGGATAAACAGAGAGGCGTTGGTTGCGGGGAGGTTTCCCGGGATGCGTGCGAACCGCTGCCTCTTTGTGCGGTTGTTTCGTAGCTCTGTTTCTTGAAACCTGGGATTAGGTGTATTTTGCTGCTAGTGTGCAATTCCCCGCGATGGCGGGCGTGGGATCAGAGGATGAATAGGGAACGTCCCATGGATTTTATTAATGTGCTGGTCCCCATCCCTGGAGCTAGACCAGGGTGTGTTTGGGAACTCCTGCTGACTCTTGGTTGTGGGTCTCCCAAAGTGCCTTGGTCTGGGTGTATCCCCCTGGACCTGGGTTGCTTTTTAGCCTGGGAAAACCCCGCAGCTTTCAGTGGGGGCATGTTGCATTGCTGGGCTGGGGGACCCCGCCTGGGTGATGTTCGCTGCCGCTGCAATGAAAACAGGTCCGGGAACAGTGCTTCAGTGCAGTGTTTTTGAAGAAAACCGACTAAATAAAGGTGCCTCTAATAAACCGTGCCTTCGGGGAACCCTTATATCTCTGTCCCAGACTGTTTCTGCTTCAAGATAAGATTGCAGAGCAGCTGGATTTCTGCTCTGCTTTGGAGGTGTAGGTGGGGGAAGGGCACTGGGATTTCTTTGAGGATGCAAACATTCATTATGATCACCTTTATTTGTAAAATAACTGCAGACGAGCACTGCACAGCCTAGTATTCTTCCCTGAATGTCTGACTTCTCTAATGTGGCCAAACCATGGAGTGAGTGATCTCAAGGGAAGGAGGGAAAGAAATCACCGGGCAAACCATGCTCCCTTTATTAAAAAGATCCTGTTTTTCCCAGCCCTCCTGGCTGCCACCCAACTGTGGCCACCCCAGCGCTGAGCTGGGAGGGTGGGCTCTGCTGGTGGTGGGTTACGGGGTGTTGGCATCCTGACGTTGCACTTGTGCAAGGCTGTAGCTGCTTCAGAAGGGCCAAACTGTGGAGCTAGGAGGAATAAATCCATGCGAGGCGTGGTCGATGGCAGACTAGAGCTCCTGGCGTAAGCAGGCTCAGCTAATTTAATCTGCGGTGGACCCGATCTCCTTTGTCTTCCAGTTGAGTTAAATACACCCTTTGAGTTGTGGTTACAGAGGCTAACTCCAGTTTTGATGATGCAGAACGTGCTAACGCGGGATGCAGCTGGCTGCCTCCGAACAGAGCCAGGATGGAGCATCCCATGGCCAAGACCCTTGTGGCCCTCTCCTAGCCTGTGTCTGGACCACAGCCAAGGTGCGGGATGCTCGATAGGAGCTGCGTGGAGATCTCTAGCTCTGGATTTTCGGGCAGTGCGCATTTTGGAAGCACTAGGTCTCACACCTTAGCCATAAACCTTCCAACGTCTGACAGGTTTTAAAGTTTTGTGGCTGTGCTGCAGCTACCTGGGCATGGCTAGTGGCTTCAGGAAAGAGAAAAGGGCCCTCTCCATCCTTGCAGGACTCCCCAAAGGCAGCAGTTCAGTATTTCTGGATGCAAAGGAATAAAAAGCTGTTGATCAGCTTGAACAGCAATTGGAAGAAGTTTTAGTCTTGGAAGGCAAAAGGGAAATTAAATCCCAGTGGGGAAATAGAATGTATTACTCCGAAGGTGCCACCTGTGAATTTACGTGTCTGGGATTAGGATCAGCAAGTTGTGGCTGTGTGTGTTGGGGGCCACCTGTTTGCACCCCAGTCTGTGTTGGTGCTCTGCCAGAGCTGCTGGGTAGGTCTCTGGTTGCTTTATCTCCTGGGGCTTGTCTTGTGTGACGGCATCTCAGGTTCTTCTGTGTTTGGCCCTACAAGGGTCCTTGAAAGACCAAAAAGTTGTAACAACAGTTAAAAATTGCTGCGGCATCTTCTCTGGGGTGCCAGCCTCAGAGCCAAGAGTCGCTTTATCTTTTCCACCTTCTCTATTGCAGGCTTCAAAATAGTCAGGAAAGCAGTTCATTAGGAGAGTGAAGCGTGGCTTTGGGGTCTCCAGTATTAGCAACTTCAGAGTTAAATACCCTGTGACAGTCTCGCAAGTGGCTTGCGCGGGTATTTGCTGTAG
The DNA here is from genome assembly GCA_027574665.1 of Rhynochetos jubatus. Lineage (NCBI taxonomy): Eukaryota > Metazoa > Chordata > Aves > Eurypygiformes > Rhynochetidae > Rhynochetos > Rhynochetos jubatus. Next base: position 142,819,201 of record CM050648.1, on the reverse strand, counting down.
GCTGGCAAACCGCTCTTCTCCATTTGCTTATCTGAAGTATGTGACCAGCTTATCCTTGAGCAGCTGGATTTAACCCCCTTATCCGCCTGTGTGTTGGCAGCGTGCCGTGCCAGCCCACCACGCTCTCCCTCTCCCCTGCCCTGGCATGCCCAGAGGAGCCTGGATGGTTGCAGCCGTGGCTGGAGGTGGGGGCTTCCAGGGGAAATGGGAGTTTGCCCTCCCTGGGATGATTGATTGCTTCTGGTATTTAAAAAAAAAAAAAAAACCAAACCAAACAAATAGCTCCTGGAGAGGGATAATTAAGCTGATTGAAGTGTTTAAGTAAATGAGTTTCCCTTTAATTTAAAAAACCATATATATACATATATATATAAAATCATGGCACCTAAAAGAATGAGCCACTGACCTGCTTTATCCCTGATTTGGCCTACAGATGGAGAGGAGAGGCAAATTTTAGGCAAAAGTAGAGGGAATCAGGTTTACCCTTGAAAAATCAACTCACCTGGCTTCTGTGGTGATGCCTGAGTTGGTTAGTTAAGAAAGCACAGAGTTGCTTTCCAGGGGCAGGGCGGTTTGTGCTTTCCTGGTGTCTGGGGAGCAGAGCAGCGTTCCACTGTGGGGCCAGCTTTCTGCCCTGAAAGGTACAGGTTGGGGTGGGATCTCATCTCCCTGCCCTTGCATGGGCTGCTCTGAAAGCAGAGTTGTTTCCACAGGTACAATTGGAATAAGGTTCCCCTGGCAAGGGTGAGAGCCACAGCTGGTGGTGGCATGTCCTCAGCTCTCTGCCCCTTCCTTCCTGCAGGGTTTGCTGGGCTTTGCTCCAGCCCCAGGCTCTGCCTTTCCTCTTTGCTGTTTTAAATGATTTCCAGCGAGTGAAGAAGCGGGTATTTGCTATCTGCGTGTTGCTGCGTGTCACCTTCGTGGTTCACTCTGCCATGACACCAACTTTAAGAGTGTATTTGTGCCTTTTCTGGATGCCTTCGGGGTGTGCACAGGCAGTAGCGCACAGTGCTCGGGGATGCTCGCAGGCTCGTCTGCCTAATCTGGGTACCAGCCGCAGCATGGCAAGAGCACAGAGCTCGTTTTAGGACAGCAGTGGAGACTGGTAGTCCCTGAACGCTGCTGTGCCTGGCCTCAGAGATGCTCGTGATGAGGGTGATTCTGAGACGGCGCAACCAGAAGGTGCTCGGACCCAACAGTGTAAGGACCTGTACAAAGCACACGTGCAAGGACATCCTCCCTCTCACTGGTCTGGGAAGGGCTGACAGGGCTTGCAGCCTTCCCAGCTGTGGGCTCTGTGGTGTTATTTATTGCACCCCCAAAGGCTGTGAGTGACGTCTGGCACCCTCCCTTTCGATCACCCGTGCCTCCCTGGTGCCATGCACAGCTCGTCTGCCACTGGGAGAGTGTTTGCAAACGCTGCAATGATGCAACTCCATTTTTTTTTTTTTTTTAATTCTCACCATGTAAAGGAGCTGTTTTCTCCCCACCACTCCCAAATAGCAGGGTGTAGGCAGGTGGTCCATAGAGCAGTGATTCCTGGTCCACAAGCCCAAGGATGCTGCAGAGCCAGGGACAGTGTCGCACCGGGGATGCGAAACCCACTAGTGTTTTATTCAGCAAAGCCAGCGCACGTGGGAATGGCAACCCCTCGACAACGAGTTAAGTGAATAGATGTGATGAGACATGTTTGTTTATCAAAATACTAATCAGTGCCAGGGGGATGGGGTGTGTTTTGGGGAACGGGTGAGGCAGCGTGGTGAGGTGGGGGAGACTGCGAGCGATGGGGACTGCAAACACAGCTGTGTGTGCCTGCACACCCTGGTCACTTGAACTCATTGCTGCTGGGAGTCCCTCCTTCAGATTGCTGCCAGAGATGCAGTACCCTTATTAATCTGCAGAGATAATTGTGGTTTTAATGTTACCAGCAGGGGAGTTCACATGAAGCAGCGGTGTTCCTAGAAGACCTCCACAGGTACCATCCTGGAGGCATCCAGCATCGTCTTCACTGATGGTTTGCTTTGTTTTAAAGCAGGTCTCAAATTCGTGCTGATTTTAAAAACTAGGAGATGGTCTGAAGATGCTGGGAAATTATTCTAGGAGGTGACTTGGAGCTGTAGAAAGCTATTTGAGCTGTGATCAGATGCTCCTGCAAAAGGCAGTTTGGGAGTAGGGCTGTGCATGGCAGTGCCCCCAGTGTGGATGAGGCTGGTTTGATTGATGAGGGTGCAGGGAAGTGCTGCAAGTGGGTGTAGACGAGGCACTTGAGGACAAGATCTAGTGGGTATGGTAGTGTTGGGTTGATGGTTGGACTGGATGATCTTATAGGTCTTTTCCAACCTTAGTGATTCTGTGAAATGCTTCATGCTGGGGAATGTGAGTGCTTCTCTGGCCTTTTCATCAAGAAGCTACAAAATGCAAGTGTATATCACTTTGTCAGTGGTGGTGAGCATCCAGTGACTCTTTGTTCCAGCAAACAGCCCGTGTCTGGAAGCCAAAGCCAGATGCATGCTACCCAGACCAGTTTTTATTTATTTATTTTTGAGCTGCATTTAACCACTAGACTGAACACTTGCAGAAAATGGCCTTAGCTTTGTCTCATCATCCTGGGCCCAGACCACAAGTGGCCCTGGGAACGAGTTTGAGCTTGACAAAAGCATGTTAAGCCATCAGTATGAAGAGAAGTGGATAAGATTAATGAGCTGCAATGCTTGGGAGTCCTATACTCCAGGAGAAATCCCTCTTTCAGAGCAGACACTTCTAATGTGGCTTCATGGGCTCAAGGAGGATGGCCTGGATCTGTGCCCCATCTCACCAGGCAGGCTGTCCTACCTCCCTGCCTCACGGTGAGCAGGGCCTGGAGGGGTGGCTGGGAAAGTGCATGGGATGCTGTTGGTGGCAGCAGCCTCCGTGTCCCACCCTGCCTGATGGCTGCAGCCCTGTGCAAGCCAACACATCGGTGTGGATGGAGCTTCTGTGGATGAGAAATTGATACCAAGCAGCATTTTTACCTACTTCCTTGCAAAAGTCATCCATGGCTCTGCCTGCTGTGGGGCAGAGAGGTGGGGACTGGGTGAGAGGTGGCACAGATGTGTGCTGGCCTCTGTGTTGTCTTCTGCCTGCCCCACAAAGCCTTATTAGAAGTGTCTGCTCTGAAAGAGTGGTTTCTTCTGGAGCGTGAGACTGAACAGATAGCTCTGCAGCCTCTCGCTGCCAGGGATAGCCCTCGTTCGGTCTTGTCCTGTTGATCTGAATGAAGTAATTTATAAGGATGTTTTCCATGAATCAATACACCCATGCTTGCTGCTGTGCCTGGGAGGTTTAATTTGCTCTAGATACAGCACTGCTTATCTCTGTCCTGAATCACACCGTGAATTCCTGCTCTTTGGGAGTGGATGAGGATACGGCTGGTTCCGCTGGGAACATGCTGCAGGTGGCTGATGGTGCGTGGTCCCTCTTAATTGTACACCTCCCAGTGTGGGGTGAAGAGATCAGGGAGGGTCGAAGTGCAAGTTTCTCCGGGTATGTGTGTGGAGCTTGAGGACTTTGTGCGTTGTGCCAAGCAATTCCTGCTGTTACAGGCCTTGGGGGAAACTGAAGCCAAAAGTAAAGGAGGGGAGGGAGTGTTGGCCTCTGGAAGGAGACCACAGTAAGGAAATCTTGATTACAGGTAGGTTTGCCTTTTGCATCTCCATGTGATGTTTCCTGTCAAGAGGAATTGGAAAAATTCCCATTGCAGTGCACCACCTCCCCTTCCAAAAACTGCCTTTGTGAGCCTTTTGAAAGCGACGTGCATGTGTTTACAAAGCTGGCCACGGGATCTGCCTGAAAAAAGAGGGTTCAGAAATGCAACTTTGCTACAAATAGAGAACTCAAAGATAACCCCAAGACTCGCAATCCTGAACTTGTTTCCCTTTCGTTTGTCAGAGCACCGTGCTCTGCCGAGGCTGGAGCTGTGGTTGCGGATGGGTTCATTCTCTTGCCAAGACCCAGGAGGAGACTTTGCTTTCTGCTCTGCACCATGTGTTTGGGGTAGTTCCTCATTTGTGGTACAACGGGTGTTTTAGGGACCTCTGAGCCGACGGGGCATGGACTGGGGTCAGCCGTCCCTATAAGCACCCAGCATCCATCCCACTGGACCTGCCTGGCTGAGCCCCGGGGACCCCTCCATTTCTCCTCCAGAGTGGCTGAGAGACCATTTTTCATCTCTTGGAGGTCAGAGCTCGTACTGGGAAATGCAGTAACATTCCCAGAGCCAAACCATGCCACGGTGAGCCGTCGTGTGCCTGGTCTCTGCTTCTCATTTCCTTCGTTGCTGCAGAGAGCAGCTGAGCTGCACACAGGGTTTCAGCAGGGTGTCCCTTCTTTTGTTCCCATATATTAGAAAAGTCTGTGCATGTGTTTGCATTTAAAAAAAAAAAAAAAGTATGGATTTTAAAATAGCTGAGAGCTGTGCCACTCGGAACGTGGTCCAGTTGGGTGCAGGAGGGATGCTGCTCGCAGCTACCTTCCTGTTGCACTGGCAACATATGATGGTTTTGCTGGTCCAGCCATGCTTGCTCTTGGGGAAAAAAAGCAAGTGTTTACAGGGAACCATCCCAAACTTGTTCAAACCCAGCTAAAAAAATTCCCTCTGATGTGAACAGGCTTTGGAGTAAGTCTCACAGCACCGGTGGAGAGGCCTCGTTGCTGTTACGTGTATCATAGCCTGGCCCAAGCCTTTCCATGTGTGCACATCCTGAACTTTTCTGTCCCTTTTTTCCCATGTGCTTGCTGGCATGTTGGGATAAAACCAGGGCAGCTTCTGGTGGCAGGGCTGGATGTGGGCTTGCTGCTTGCCACGCTGCTGCCCATCCTCTGGGGTGGAGAACGCAAGGTCAAAGCATCATTGTGCCGACAGCAAACTAGAGCAGCCGTATATAGTTGTCATTTTAAATAATTGCCAGAGTGGTTTCCCTTCCCCTTCTTCCCCTGGGTCCCCATGTTCGTCTCCGGCACCATGTCCTTCCCCACCCACAACCCGGGGGTGGCTGGATCTGTTCAGGATTTATGTTAAAAGGGAAATGTTATGTACGTAATTAAAACATTGTATTGCTGGGTAGAAATGGGATTTGGTGCTTGCTGCTGTGACTCTTTCTCATGCGTGAGGGTGAACAGATTGATTACCGAGGTTTGAGATTAAATATTCCCCTAGGCTCCGCTGGCATTTAATGTGGTGGGGGGAGGGAAACCATTGCTTTCCTCCAAGGCAAGGGGAGTAGTGGAATGTCGGCCGAGCGCTTTCCCTTGTCTTGCTCTGCACGCTGTCTGCCGTAACAGAGGCTCCTGGCGCTGGTGTCACAGACCACAGTCAAGCAGATGCTTTACTCTGCATCCACGGTGGTGGGTGAGCTGCTGGTGGGTTTTGCTGGTTCCTCTCACCGCTAGATTGAGCATCATTGATTCCCTTCCCATTTCTCTGACTCAGCTGCATCCTCATCTCCCTGCATCCCGAACTTGGCTTGAACCCTCAGAGCCTGCCAGTGGGGTAGACCTGCTGTCCTTTCCTGCCTATCTACAAGCACGCCTTATTTATTTATTTTCCTTAATTTCTTCTAATCAAAAAAACCCTCTCAGTTTGGTTTCGATGGGATGGGAGGAAAAACCCCTGTGGGCCGCTCCTCAAGCACGCTGTGCCGGCGCAGGTCTGAGACACCCGCCTTCGCCCGCTTTCCTTGAAGTCTAATTTTAGCTGAAGGCGACGGGATCCCTCCGGGGTGGGGTACGGCGGAGGTTTCCTATCAGCCTCGACCTTAAGAAACATGCACGCAAACAAAAACAACACAGAAGCACTTAGGTTTATTTGGGTGAATTCTTTTAAAAAAGGGTGTGACTTATTTTTGGGAGCAGCCCCGGCGCGCACCGGCTTTGTTCTGCTGCAGTCGGGTATTTCAGGTCTTCCAAGATTTAATCAGAATAATTAGTAACTGTCTGTTTATACCTTCTGTTTTTGTTGCAGGGTTTCCAAAGGGCGTATTTATCTTCCAGAGGGCGGCCTAAGTGTCGCTTAATCGTTGAGCATCTGATTTCCTCCAAGTTATCTGTCATGCCGCTTATGTAAGTAAATAAAATACGAAGGAAAAAAAAAAGGGGTGGGGATGATGTTGGTGGATTTTGCTTCTGGGGGTTTGTAAGGATTTTTCCTGATTGTCATGGGTTTAATTGTGAGCTGCCTTTGGTTCCCAGCCCGTCATGCGGTGATCAGAGGACTGTGTGTTTGGATTGGCGCTTAACGACCCAGCCAGTTTAATGAGGTTGCTTTCAGCCAAGTCTTCGTGTATACCCCACTAAACTGGCAAGAGCTGTGTTACTCCCTGTCATTTCAGGAGGAGGGGGGAAAAAAAAGCTTTGCAGAAATAAAGGGCTTTTGCTTTCACTTGTACAGTTATGCCTTTGACTCCTTAACCCAGAAGCATACCTTATAAAAATCACAGCTCTGCCTGGAAATAAGTTACTGCTGTAGGTTTGTCAGGATTGGAAATGGGGTGTTTTTCCACCTGTATTTGCACGTTTGGTTGGGGAAGGGTGGCTGGTGATGCCCACATTTCCCATCTCTTTAACACACGAGATGAGAAGGACAGAGAAAACCACTGCAGGAGAGGATGGGATGGCTGGAAAGCCTCCCAACAAGACAGATACGGTGCTGAACCCACGCCTGGTTCGTGCTCAGCGCCTTAATGAATCGTGTGGTATTTTCCCTTCAACGTTTGTCACTGAGAGCAGCTGAGGATGGCTGCCATGCTGGGGGCAGTGTGAGGCTGGATGGGTTGCTGTCTTTCCCTTGGTTTCCCTTTCTTCCCAAGCTGGGTTGGTAGGGGTTGCGTGCCGGGATGCTGGCTTGTTGGCTGCCCTCACCGCCTCGTTTATCATGTCAGGTGTGCAAACTCAGATGAGGATTTGGGGTGCATGCTGCTTCCATGATGGGTTCAGATCCTTTTGAATTCAGAAGCAGTACTGCCATCAGCTCCTCTGCTCTCCTGTGTGATGGGAACCATACATTTTCGAGGTCAATAACTTTGTGTTATCCCTTCTTGGGATTCATGGACGCACATGCGAGGCTTTGCTCTCCACCTTCCCCAGGAGAAGCTCCTTGGAGGGAAGGGGCCAGAGTGCGTGCAAGGTCGGGCCGTTGGGATCTGTGGGGCTTTGGTGGACTCAGTAGAGCTGGCAAAATGTGCTTGCAAGGTTGAAGTCCATCTCTCTGCGTTTGCTGGGGAGAGTAAAGACGAACCACTGCATTGGGGCACACATTGGACTCGGTGCTGTGGCAGAGCTGAAGCTGAGTAGGTTTTCCACATCCTGTCCACCTCACTCAGCTCCCAAGCAACATTTTGGGGAGATGCTGGCAAATCCTCTATCCCTTCTGTGAATGTTGTGGTAGCTGTCACAGCCGGCATCGGGTTGCTGGCAGCCCCCAGTCTTCCTGCTCCCGTGTGCATGAGGGTGGGAAAAGTCTGATTTGATGGAAATATTCTTAAGGAAGGCTGTCGACCTGATTTTTCCCTGGATGTTTACCCAACTGGAAAGCTGGTGGAGGTTCAGACATCACCTTCCGAAGTGCTGGGAATGTGTGATGTGCAGTGTGGCCAGTACTCCTGCCCAGCATGCCCCCTCCAGCTGTGTCAGGGATGCCAGAAGGGACGGCAGGTCTCTAATCCCTGTCCTCCCAGCACGTGCCTGCCCGCTTTGATCAGCCTTTCACAGATCATCTTGGTTTGGAAGAGGGAGAGGTGGGGAGGAGGAGCAGAGCTGCTGGGAATTGAGGAGGATGAAAGCATGTAGGGGAAATGGTCAGTGCTGTGGAGGCAAATATTGTGAGGTTAAGGAAGTGATGCAGCTTGTTTGCCTGGTGCTTTAGAAGCTGCTGAGTTAAACATTCACTAGGAAGCTGAATTTGGCTTTTAAGTAGCTTTGGAGTATGTGAATGCTTCATGTTGCTCTCTTGTCCTTTCTGTGGCGGGAGTCACCTCATGTCCCCATTTACCTTTGAAGAAGGTCCCCATCTCTCTTTGAAGAACATGTGTGTTAGAAGTCCACCCTGGGACACGGGAGGTGCAGCTTGGTGGCCACATCCTTTTAAAAAGCCCTGCAGTTGTCCCCAAGCTTCTTGTCACTCTGGATCACCTGTCCTTTGACTTCTTCCGGCCTGGTTGCTGCAAGCCTTGGCCACCAGGACTGACCAAAGGTCCTCTCTCTCCCATGGTGGTCACTGGACACCAGAGTTTGGTGCTCACCACGCAGCACCAACTGGTCTGGGATAGGCAGGGCTGGTCTTTCATCACCTCTCTTTGAGAATCCAGCTTGAGGCAGAGATGACACCCCTTTGGTTTGCTATGCTTTTGCAGGGCTGTGTGTTTCTTCTTTCCTTTCTGCCACCTGAAATACTCCTCCAGGAAACTGGAAGATTATTTTTTCCTGGAATTTCTTATTTCCCTGTTTGTCCCTTGGTGTAGAACTGACTGATCATTGTGTGCTTGGGTGTCCTGCTATTTGGTAAAGGAAACCTGTAGCACTTAGTTTTATTTAATTCCTGTAGAAAATGATGATAATTCAAGCTGTTACCTCTTCTTGGGTGCCAGAATAACGCAACCCTGTGCAGGAGGGTGTCCAAGGCAGATCCAGGTCCTAAGGATAGGGATGTAAAGGATGTTTGCTCTTCAAAAACCTTTATCTCAGTCAAGGATGGAGAATATTCCTCCACACCACAACCACCATCGGGGATGGCTGTGTTCCCCCGTGCAAGCAGGCCATGCCCACCAGGTGCCACTGAGGTACACCCAGGACCGGGGCCACTTCCCTGCTCTCACACTCCACCATGTGCCCACCAGCCACTTCCAGATGTGGCAGAGGAAGGTTTGGGAGGAGCACACCCCATTTTCCTTGTAAAACTCCAAACAAGAGGCTTGGCCTGGTTTAGATTTTAAAAATAACTTGCACATTTGGAAGCTGAAGTTTCAGAAGGGCTCCAAATGGAATAATGGCTTTGATCGTGGCAGTCCAAGATCAAGGGAGGGCTTCTTAGGTTTGCTGGATCAGCTGGAAAATATATTGTAGCGTCTAGACTTTATCATCCTCATGGAAGGCTTTTTTTTTTTTTCCAACTCTACAAAAGGTTTAATTAAAAGCCAACATACAGTTGATAGGATGGCTCCATCAGAAAGGAGTCTGCTTTGGGTTTTGATTGTGTCCAGAAGCAAGTTGAAAGAAGTGGAGATCAGCTTTGGATTTTGAAGGACCTCTGAGACTCTGCTTTATGGGTGTGAGTGCAAGCTGTCATATCAGCAGTGGAGTGAGTAGGCTGGGGACAGGGACCAGCCATGCTCCAGTGTCCCGGTCCCCAGAGCGGTCGGTTCTTGCAGCTGAGCACTGCTGAGGCTTTGCTGCTCACCCTCCGGCTGCTGCTGTTGGGATCAGCTGCTCAGACCAGCTTCTCCCATAGCAGTCTCAGTTTTGGCTGTGTAATAGCCATAAATGTCTGTGTTTGTTGATGTTTGGACAGAACTTCAGCATTTCTTGCTTAAGTGTAGCAAATGTGTGTTTTTCACTCTTTACTCTCTGTAAGTGGCTTTTAAAAATAATTTTTGTTTTATTATTTTAATTTTTTCATTTTATTATTTTCTATAATTCCAAAGGATTAGAGGCAGAGGAGTGATTTCCTAAGTTGCTTCAAGCAAACTCAAAAGCCTGCCGTGAAGGTGAAGACATCTGGCCACCTGCATTTGCTGACTCTCTTCCTGAAAGCCCATGTAGCAATCAAGCTCCATCACATTGGAACATGCCCTGTTTAGAAAGCAGAGTCAGTTTTTCTTCGAAACGCTGTGTTTTCTGCACATGGGTCTTGGGTGTGTTTTGGCAGGTGTATTGTTGGAAAAGCCATTGCCAACCATCTCCGCCTGCACCATGATGCTGCGCTCAAATAACGGCATGAGCTGCAACCATAGCCCGAGGCTTTGGTGGAGTCACAGCCTGGCTGTGAAAGCTTCAGCTGGAAGCTTTGGAAAACATTTGGAAATGTTTTGGAAAACATTTGGATTGAGGATGTTGTAGCTCTGCGTCTGGTTGTTTTCCTTTGCTTTGTCCTTGGGAGAGGGAACTGCTGTTGGGTTTCTGTTTCTTCTTTCAACCAATTACTCTTTTAGACATATTTATTTCCAGAGATGATTCAGAGCAAATGCCAGCATGTAAACAGTCTGCAGTGTATGATGGTATTAAAACAGGGCTGGAAGGGATCTTGAGAACTTACCTTTGCCCCACGGCAGGGTCAGATGAGTCCGTGCATTGAACTGGAAGGCGATCTTGTTTGCTAGGATTTGTTTTCTCATAAATTATCTAAGGAGTGGAGGCAAAAATCTACCAAATAATGCTGTCAGTATGTGTGCGCAAGCCTCCCGCAGTTTATTCAAATCATTTGCTGAATAAGTGTTGAAAATTAATGCTGGGTTTGTTCCCAGAGCCATTCAGAGTAATATTCCAGAGTAACCTTTTCTGCCTTGGCATTTGCCACAATACTGCAACTTTCGTGGATGAGATGCGTTTACCCATAGGCTGTATTTGATGTGGAGCCATCCCTGTTTTGCCCCATTTCTGAGACATCAGACCCCAGAAGCCCTACTTGGGTGAAGAACAGGGTTTTTTTTTCTTTGTTTCTTGTGAATTGGACAGAACTTTTCAGATCCCCAGGTGGTCTCCTCTTGAGCTGGAGGGGCAGCAACAGAAAGCCCTCAGACCTACCCCAACAACACAGGGTAGTTTGGGACGCTGCAATGCCAGTCCCCTTGACATCTGCAAGTTTAGATAAAGCTGTGAGATCCTGGACAGCTGTGGGAGAGGAGAAGTCTCACCAGAAGTCCTCATCTGCTTTGAGACTGAGAGCCAAGTGATGACTTTCAGTTAATTTCTCCTGCATCTTCCTCTGTCCCAGCTTTGTGTCTTGAGCGATGGATCAAAAAGACTGTATGCAAAGAGCCCTAGGTTAATCCTGTTGCCTTTCAGAGATGCTGCAGAGCTCCAGTGGGCCTTTCTTCTTGCTTACAGCTCCCCGTTTCAGTGATACAGAGTTCAGAAAGAGGTTCACCTGTAGCCGCCTGGACGCTGACTTGCCCTCCAGCCAGCATTGTGTTGGTATTAGCATCCACACAACCCAGACGGTGACTGGTTTTCCTTCATCTGGTCCTTTCCCCAACCAGTTTATAGTAGATGATAGCAAACCTGATCCATCTTTGTGACAGGCTTGGCGAGCCCCCCGACCCGGCCCATCTGTGCTTTTAAAGTCAAGATGGCTGGCATTAGCGGGATTGCTTGGCCAAACGTATGCAGAGATATCGCGGCTTAGATTTGTTACAGATGGGGTTCTGGATATAGTCTAAGGCATTCTGCCAACCAATTTTATCTCTGTGTAAAAGTGATTGGCATCCCTATAAATAAAGCTGCTGTGGGGTTATAAATCTAAATATACTTATTCATTAAATTATTTTTACATCTCAAGTGGGTTGCCATCCTGGGTTATCATAAGCGAACCATGCGCTCTGCATGTGTTATCCGCAGCTTCAGAAATGCAGCTTCTGAGGCTTTGACGTACTTTTTTTTCTTTTTTTCCCCCCTTGGAAATGTGTGTGTGAACATGGTGGGATGAAGGCCCTCTTCCCAGTCATCACTGGGAATGACCGTGTCCTGGAGACTGTTGTAGACAGAGCTCCAGAAGTGGTAGTGGCTGTAAATAGAGGGATGTGAACTCTTTCTGGTTTGGCTCACAAATGAGTATGACTTTTCTGGGATATTTGCTCCAGGAACTGCCATGAGCTGGGGAGGTGCAGAGCCAGAGCACCCACGCAGCCGGGCAGCGACACAGGTGCTGGTAAATCTGGCTGGGGCTTTGAACAGGCTTATGAAAAGACCGCAAGCTGCAGCCTCTGGTTTCTTTGGGTTTGTTTTCCTTCTCCTTTGAAAGCATTTGAATATTCATCCAGCAAATGATGAAGCATAGAGCACATGTGCCCGAGAGGCAGAATATGAACCACCTCGCTTTCCTCAGTAATAATGTGCATCATTGAAAGTTAAGCTATGATTTTAACTTAGTTCCCTAAAAAAAGGAAGTTTTCAAGTTGGTTGGTCCATCTGCTTCTCCTTTCCCATCACCAACAATTAATTCATCATTGGCTGCTTTTGTCCTCTCTTCCAGATTGATTTTCATCTCAAATATGTGGAGCTGCTGTAAGCTTCATCAAAACAGCCATCAGGTTAGAAGGGTGTTGTGGAGGTTTTTTATGAAGGGATGCAATGAAAACTCAGTCTGTAGTAGACACCAGGGAATACACATAAATGTTATGAACATCCACATCATAAAGAGTGCTTTAGTTGGATTTACCGTGTTATGAGACACCAGAGAGCCCACTCTGCAGGACTCTGCACAGACACATAGAGGGAGGATGTAGGCCTGTGTGAATTCTCTGATGTCTAATAAATGCAAGTTAATCCTGCAGCCTTGATATAAGTGTGGCTCGTATTGCCCAGGTTCACGGAGGGAAATCTCGTCTTTGTAAGTGTTGGTGTTCCCAGTGCTCCTTACCCCATCAAGTGTCATTTCTGTAGAGCAGCAGGGTCAAAGCAGTCTTGTAGGGTCTTCAGAGGCTGGTAGCAACATTTGCATGTCTTTACCCTTTGCTGGAGCTGGTTGCAGGTCTGTGTGCCATTCAACATTGTGGAGGCAGGCGAGGACAAGCTGCTGGGATTTGGCATCCTGAAGGTCAGAGCTGGTTCAAAACCTCACTGTCTTCCACTGCTGGAAAGCTTAGTGTAGCAGATGAGCAGCAGATGGAGAGGAGGACCTGTCAAGCCTGAGTGGTGGGTCCTTGTGTCCCTGCCTCAGGGTTATTTCTGGTGCATCGTGGTTGAGTTGTAGCTGCATGGTGGAGGTGAAAGCTTGGCATCTGGGTTGTATCCTGGAGGAGCCAGGGGTGGCATATGACTTGGACAGACTGACTACTTGACAAATTTAGAAGTGGAATGAATCACCTTTTCTGGTGCAGGTAAGGGCAGAGATGACCTTGACTGTGGCATGAGCCCTGCTGTGTGGCTGATGCCAGCAAATGGAGGGCGTAGCCTTCAAGAAAGGTGTTCCCATGGTCCCACTGTCCTGCTGCAGACCCTGATGCAGTAAGGGAACCCCTTCCTCCCCAAACCAGCAAACAGCTCCTCCTTGTCACATGTTACCCAAGCTCTGGAGGTCCTGGTGTGGGTACCCAGAGCATCCATAAGGTACCCGGGAGGTTATGGTGTGACCCGCTGTGCTCGGTGCTGCTGGGAGCTGCCTGCTGGTAGATGGGGTCCTACATGGAGGTGTGAGATCCTTGCATCGCCTTATGTTTCACGTGAGGAAAGGAGAGACCCCAAAAGACCAGCTGCCTTCTTCCCCCGTGATGGGTCATGAACAGGACTCCACCTTCATTGTGTTCTTGGTGAGCTGCCAAATGTTTGCATATCTGCCTGACTTTAACTGGTAGGTGTCAGTACTTTTTCTCACACCTGGTTTTTGTTCTCTGCTTTCCACCAGAGCTTGAATTCTTTGCAAAGGTGGTTTTTTTTTTTCCTCTGTTTCCTTTTTTTTTTTTTCATTTAGTGCCTTAGTGAGAACACAGCTGAAGTACTGGGACCCCAAACTAAACCGTCTATTACACATTACCCGATTAGACGCCATGGTAATAAGCATTTGAATCTAAAGCTAGATTAGGCAGGGAGCAGTCTGGGGCTGGATTTGCATAGCACACATTCCTTCTCCATATGACGTGTTAGTAAATCTACTGAAAGTGAATTTATACAGCACCAGCCTGCTTCAAGTGCTTCTGTTGATGTGTGGGTTGCCCCCCCCATAAGGCACTCAGCTGGGCAAAAAATGCTTTGTGATTGCCTGGAAGATGCTTTTTCTCCCCTCCTCCTGCTCTCACAGCTTGTGTTGCAGTCGATGGGGACAGGTAGCTCTTGCCAGCTTTAAAAATCTGCATTAACAGGGTTTTGAAAGTTTTTATGTTTAGAAGGAGTTATTTCAGGGTGTTTTCTCATCCTGTGGCATCAGTGGTAGTAGAATGAATCTGGAGTTTTCAGGTGCCTAAATCCAATGTGCAGCTTCTTCAAGCTTTTGCTGCAGTGTTACAGGTCTTGTGGTGGAAAATGCTGTCAAGATTTCTTAGCCAAAAGCTATTTAATTTCCTTCCCCTGTGGACAGTCATGAGATTGTGGATGATCTCGAGGTCACTCTCTCTTTGAGGTATTTCATTAGCATGTGTTTAGGACATCCTAACTGCAGTTTTAATTTGGAGCAATGAGCTACTGAGGTTAGACATGGAGGAAAATGATTGTCAAGGTTTAGGGCAGTGGGTAGGCAGTAAACTTACAGGCTCTCCATTGTAGGGAGGGCTTTGAGATGGAGGTTCTTGTTGTTCTTGTCCCACTGTAGGGAGGGTTTGAGATGGATGCACTTGCATTGAGAGCTAATCGGTAAAGAGCCTTATCCAGCCCCTTCTCATGGCCACCTCCATCTCACGGTGAAGCGTACGGCAACGATACTTTTGGGTGTCTGAGCAGAGATGCTCCAGTGGCATTGTGGCCCCTAAGCTGGAAAGCACCATCGCCCCGGCTTGACTTTGCTTTTTTGTTGCTAGGGCTCTGCTTAGCTGCTGCAGGAGCCCGACGTGCGTGACTCGCTCCACTTGAAGCCTTTGCTTGGCCAGCTTGTGACCCTCGTAGTCTGAGCAAGAGGAAGTACAAATCGAGGAATAAAGCTTAGGTCACTGGGTTTCAAGCTTGGTTAGACCTGCTGGGCACTGCTTCATTATCAGTGGTGTTGTCTGGGCCATGTTGAAAGATCTGGTGAGCTGGCTAATGGAAAGCTGCTGCCCTGAGTGGCTCCTCTCGGCAAGAGCTCAGTCGCGACCTCCACTGCTAGGGCTGTTCCAGCTTCAAAGCTGCTTAAGGAATGGGGTGGTTTTTTGAGGTATTTGGGGATTTACTTTCTCACTGGAGAGCTGGGCAGACCTCATGCCTGTCACATGTGTCGTCCTGAAGCCAGGAAAGGGGGTGAGTTTTGAAGGAATGTCATGAAGGTGCTGATCACCGGTGGTACCATGAAGCCTTGCCCAGGCAGCAGATGTGAAGACCTCTGCAAGACCCTGCCACCACCAGGACTCAGGAACCCTCAAAGGGGTTCTGAAGTTCTCCATTGCTTCGGATCGTGAATAAACCAGACCAGTGTTGATGGGGAGAGGTACTTTCAATTTGCTGGCAAGGGTGGTGGGCTCCAGCCCCAAGCAAGAGGTCATCTGCAAGGAGGTGTGAGCATGGAAAGGGCCAGGAGCATCGAGTACTGGTTCGAAGACTCAAGAAGTTGAGCAAAGTAAAGGTGTTGAACCATGGAGCATCTCTGCAGAGATCACAGTGGACATGTGGGACGGAGCTGGTGGGTGGAAGAGGGCAGAGCATGGTGCTGTACCTCAACAGAAATGGGTGATGTGTCTTTCTGAGCCCAAGTCATGCCTGCAGTGGCTGCAGGGAAAGGACGTCTGTGCTTGTGGGTACGTCTGGAGTGTGGCTAGTCCTAAATATATGAACTAGCAGATGAGATTAAATTAAAAACTTCACACACAGTTATTTTCTCTCTCTGTCTGAGCCTCTCAGGATCCTCTTGGGTTACTTTTTCAAGCAGTTCTTTGCAATTGTGAGGCTGGTTTGGATTTTTTTTTTGGTTTTTTTTCTTGTTTGCTTGTTTTGGTTTTGTTTGGGTTTTTTGTTTGTTTGGGGTTTTTTTAAATTATTTATTATTATTATTTAGTGGTAAATAATATTGGGGTTGGAACTGGATGATCTTCAAGGTCCCTTCCAACCCAAACCATTCTGTGATTCTCTGAAAAGGGACATCATAGTATAAATATCTATGGGGATGGGAAGCTTGTATTGCATTTTGTGGTGGGTGCAGTGTGAAAACCTGTGAAGAAGAGAAACCCACCTCTGTACATAGCCCTGGCAGGGAGGTGGCTGGTGTCACTGCAGTATGCAAAAGAGGGCGGTGAGGAACTGGAATGGGTTGCCCAGAGAAGCTGTGGATGCCCGATTCCTGGCTGTCATAAAGGCCAGGCTGGATGAGGCTTTGACCCAACCTGGTCTATTGGAGGATGTGCCTGCCCATGGCAGGGGGTTGGAACTGGATGATCTTTGACGTCCCTTCCAACCCAAACCATTCTATGATTCTGTAATATTGCACCTTTGAGGGGGGTTTCCTCACTGGTGTATTTGCTCCAGTGGGGTGGAGAGGCTTGTTTTTTAAGGAGCATGTAGAGATGGAGGCAGGCAGGATGCTTGAAGCATTAGCAATGCTACACATGCCTTGTTCAGACTTGAAAGTGCCTGAGAAAAAACAGGTTTGCTTAAATCAGTGCACACACACACAAGCAAATCTTGTGCCTGTATTCGGTGTGTTTAAATTTGGTTTGTATCGATGCTGCTGATGCTAATACTTTCCTGGATTAAACATTAAAACAGCTTCCATTGATTTTTTTAAATGGATCTGCTTGGGTTCCGCACCAGACGGATGTTCCCCTCTAGATGAGGAAGAGGGACCTTTCTTCAGTCCAACCCCAGCAATGATGGATCAGCCAGCTTTGGAGCGAGCCCTTCCTTGCTCCCTGTACTGGTGGGGGTCAGGACAGTTTGACAGTTAAAACGGTGAGCCAGATCCTTCAAATTGCAGGTGGTGGGTCCCAGCTCTCCTGGGAAACCCAATTCCCGCTGTTCCGTGGCGTGGGGTCGTGCAGCTCCACCCTGGTCCAAGCAGGGCTTTTGCCATAAGCTACATTGTGTTGCATCAACATAAAAAAACCCATATAATCAAGCCTTCCAGTTAGTCTCGCCTGCTTTTCTTTATTATGCTTAAATGCAAACAGTCTTTTAGTGTAATGTGATAAAAATTGCTGCTTTTTCCCAGGGTGGGTGGGGGCAGACGTCGCGCTGAAGCTGTCGGGATCGTGTTGTGCCTGATGTGAGCTCACATATACCGTTTCCCAGCGTTCATCTAAGGAAGCACAGAGAGGTATTAGTGTCGCACTGGAAGGAAAGCAGCCGGCAGACCGTTTCTGCCATCAGATGTATTTATCAAGGCATTCACAACCCCAGGTTCATACTTTAGGGGGAAAAATCACTCTGGATTAACATCAGGATTTAAAAATCTTTAAAGGGGAATCAGTACCGCAGATGGTTAGGCCAGCTGAGAGATCTGACAAATGTGTTTTGTTTGCTTTGGGCACTTTCTGGGCTCTAAGTTTAATGATATCTAGAAGTTAAATGGTACTTACCATCTGGGAGGCTGTTAGGAAGGACTGCTCTTTACAGCAGCCTCCACCCAGTTTCCATTTTGAAAGAGGGAAAAAACCAGCTTGCTACACACCACAAGCTGCATGAACCCCGGTGGTTCCAGTCTCCTCACCTTAAGCATCGATAATCCTAAAAATCTCTAAACACAACCCAAAACCAGCCCATCGGGACTCAGCCAGTAGCTCCTTGTTGCCTTGACGTGGCGGTGGCCCTGCGGCAGATGTTGTGTGCTGATGGACTGGAAGCATCTGTTGCTGAGCAACTTGGAAACTCCAGTTTGCGAAGCCAAATTAATTAAGAGGCTTTAAGAGAGGAAAAACCTGTCTGCCTTCCGCCCCCCCATCTCCTGTTTTACCCTCGGAGAGCCTGTTTCACCCTGGGGATTACTGCTGAAATGGGGAGCAGTGAAATGGAAAGCTCAGCAGTGAGGCTTTGCATACGATAAATCAAAGTCAGAGCCCAGATATTCATTGGACAAGCAGGGCTTGAGGCTGGGTGGAGGGAGGAAAAAGGGGAGAATTACAATAAAGGAAGGTTTTTATTGAACTATTGTTCTCTAGGAAAGGGCTAATTGACAAACAAATATCCTCCTCCAGTGGGAAATAGGGCTACTCTCTCCCTGCTTGCCAGGCTGTTGAGTTTTTATTGACAAAAGCTTTGCATCATCAAAGGGAATAGTCAAAGCCAGGAGTGATCTTGGAAATGAAGTGGCTTAAATCCATGTCCTTGTGGATGGAGAGGAAGATACTGAGAGGAGAGGTCTCCTTCTAGCGCCTGGGCTAGGAGGTGGTCCCAGCACCTGACATCTTGGGATGTTTCTAATCACTGAAGATGCATTTCCTGGCTAATTATATGTAACTTGTGACAGGCTGGAGTGGGCTTCACAGCTCAGTATTATCAGCCTCCTGGAGGTGTTTTGTGCTTTGCAGGAGTGTTTTCCTCCAGCTGGGGTCACAACCAGTGATGGAAATGGGCGAGGCTGGATGTTGGTTTGTGCTTGTGATGGAGTGGGGATGGAGGAAGATGTTCACTGTGGGGTGCTTGGAGGTGTTGCAGCAGCCCCCCAAGCTGCCCAGGGGGTCTTGCGTCCCTCTCAACTGTTTTTGGTCTTGGGGGCCGCCTGGCCGAGGCTTGGCATTGCCCAGGCATTGACAGCACTGGACGCCTGCAAAGGCTCCTGGTGAGACCAGGTTCAAATGCCAAAGGACTGTACTTGTGAGGGTCTCCTCTGCAAGGCTGTGGGCTTTCAGGAGAGCCCCGGGTCAGTGCTAATCCCTCCCCGTGCACAACCTCAGCTCTGAAGGGGCCATCTCTGCCCCTTTGAGCCCCATCACAATGCCGTGCCGGCAGCTGCTGCCCCAAAACAAGAGCAGGGTGAGGGGAGCATGGGGAGGCCCCTTGCATTGCCTTTGCTTTCTGCTGGGTTTTTGTGAGCTCTCTGTTGAAGCTGGGCCAGGGCACAGGGAGGGCAGGAGGATGCTACAGCATCCTTCCTGGAGAGCTGCCCCTCCCCGACCCTCCCAGCCTCCTTGTTGTCTTCCTGGGAAGTCTCTTGGGCTTAGCCCGCCTCTGGCAAACGTTGTGCTTGTGTTTCAGGATGCAAATCATTCAGGGTGTTTAAGGGAGCAAAATGCGACTTGAAAACTTGTTCCTTCTCCCACTGACAACCCACCCTGCTCTTTGATTTGCTAAAGGAGGGCCGCAAATCCACCCTACTGCTGGAAAAAAGGCACGCGTGCATTTGTAGAATTGGGTCGTTCAGAACCCTCGTGAGTATTAAGAAATATATATATATATTTATATAGGTTCCCAAACTGGGTCTTGTCTGTGGTTCCATGCTTGTTGTCCTTGTTCCTGAAATAAATGGCATTTGCCTGCGTTGATCTGCTGGAGCTCCCGTAAGAAGTGGTCCGTAGTGGTTTGGAGGATGTGGTGCCGGCACTCACCTCGTCACTCATTTAAGTCTACCCTTTTAGTGGAGAACTCGTGATCTCCTTCAGGGTTACTGCACTGCTTGCCATGCTGTCTGGGAAACTTCCAGCAAGGTTTGGGTTTTAATCCTGAAAAGCTAAGCAAAGTTTTACTCCAGCAGCATCTTCCCTGGCTGGGTTCATCTGTACACCGAGCTGTGCCAGGCGCTGTAACCGCAGGGCTGTGCGGGATCCCTGGGGCAGTGGATGGATGCTGCAGCATCTTCTCTTTGGACCCAAGCTTATCTCTGTGCCCTGGGACAGACACGGTCCTGCAACACGCTGGCAACCATCCCCTGCTCTGGATTTTTGCTGGCTTGCCAAACCGAGCGGTGCTGCTCCGAGGATTGATTTCAGCTGGAGAGAGCTAAGACAGATCCCGTCTCACCCCGCTGTGCGCCACACACTTCCCCCTGAAAACTGGATTGCAGAGTCAACAGCGCATGTGCTTCCCTTGGCGGGGAGCTCGCTCGCACACCAGAGAGGCGACTTGCAAGCCGAACCGTGATGCTGTCACAGTGCGATGGAGGTTGTTGCTCTTGTCTCTGAGCAGCAGCATCAACACCTCCAGATTCCGGGGAGCCCCGTACAGACACAATCAAAGAAGTCTCTCCCAGCACTTTTGCACTTTTGCTGCTTGCAGTAGGTGTAATTTTTGTTTAGATGGAAAAAGGCAGGCTTTTTCTCATGAGTTACAAATATGTGAAACTTTTTTTTTTTCCTCACTGATGAACACATAATTGTTTACTGACTCTGTGAATGAACTGGTTTGATTTTCCTTGTTACACCCTGAATTTCACCAGCAAGCTGCCAAAGTTCATCTGCCCTTGAGCAAAGCAAAATGTTTTCTTGTGAGACAGCAGGCCCGGATGTACGCTTCAGGTTGTGTCCAATGCCTCAATAAAAAGAAAGAATACAAAGAAGAGGCGACACATTTTAGGCGAGCACTGGGCTTTTGACAGAGCTGGCAGATGGGGCTTTCCAGGAGCGAGCTGAGAGCCTGCAACTGCAGCCAGCTCCTACCAGCATCCTTTGGGTACCGGGTAGCACAAGCATGATTTGGAAATGCAAAATGCTCTTCATTTGGTTCATGGAGTATAACAGGATTTCTGGGAAGGGGGAGGAGGATCTGGGGTAATTCAGGATTTGGCAGATGTATTTATAAATCCATGAATCCAAAGTCTTTGAGATTTGCTTACGCTGAGATTTATGGCTCTTATGATTTAGTGATGAGTCAGGCTTCTCCTGGCAGCTGATTTTGCTGTGGCATCACAGGAAGGGTCATAGAATCATAGAACGGTTTGGGTTGGAAGGGACCTTAAAGATCATCCAGTTCCAACTCGCCTGCCATGGGCAGGGACACCCTCCACTAGACCAGGTTGCTCCAAGCCTCATCCAGCCTGGCCTTGGACACTTCCAGGGATGGGGCATCCACAGCTTCTCTGAGCAACCTGTGCCAGTGCCTCCCCACCCTCAGCAGGAAGAATTTTTTTCATGATATCTAATTTAAGTCTACCCATTTTCAATTTAAACCCGTTACCCCTTGTCCTGTCACTACAGACCCTTGTATAAAGTCCCCCCCAGCTTCCTTGTAGGCCCCCTTGTAGGTCCTGTTCCCAGAACCTTTTGTGGCTGCTGGAGAAGAGGCAATTGTCAAAACAGTTTAAAGTTAACACTTTAGCTAAGTGTTTTAATTTTTTTTTCCTCACTCCTATTGCAGGAGCAGAGCACAGTGCTCATGTTTCAGAGGGCTCAAAATCGGGACCCAAACCCGAGAAGAGGTTGGGTCAGGGAGTGGAGCCAAGGAGGGTGCTGGCTGTCTTGAGTCTATAAGGTGAAAAATCAAAACATGCCCAGGGAGGGCTTTGAAGCTTTTTAGGGGATACCTCGAACATACAGCCGGTCTGAAAAATGCTGTGGGAGCATCCAGTTTTTATTGCTGTGGAGGTTGGTGTGTGACTGTAAGTGGGAAGAAAGTAATCTAGAATTGCTTGTTTAAAAATAGTGATGGAAGGTACGTAGCGGGTTTGACGTGCACTCTGTCTGGCACTACGTGCATGGGGAGAAGCACCAAGGGAGGGTGTGCCATTGCTTAGCGGTGGGATGGGACCAGCACAGAGTGCAACGTGTGGGATGCCAAATTTCTGCCTTCTACGTACTGTAAAAAGTGGTCCAGGACACCCCACTCTAAAACTTGGTGGGGGTGAGTGTGTCTTCCAAAACTGCCTGCCGAGGCCAAGCGCCTCCCAGCCACCACCAGTCGAAGAGGTCACTTTGCGGTGGTGGAAGTCAGAAAATTACCGTTGGTTGGGAGCATCCCAGGCTGTGCTGAAACTCTGCAGGGTGGTGAAGGCAAAGCTTGGTGAGGTCCAAGATGCTGAAATAGGTCAGGGCTCTGTAGAGATAGTCAGTGAGCATTACTGCACTTGCACAGAAATACCCTCCCCTTGTGCGCTGAAATAAAGCTCAGTGCGTTGAGAAAGAGCTCGCTCAGGATCTTGCATCCTTGTTTTGGGAGGGGATGGGAAAAGAGCCAGAAAAACAACACGCTAATATTCATATTTGAGGATATAGCTCCTAGCTTCTGAGCAGATTTGGAGGCGGGTGTAAAGGGGTGCGTGCACGCTCCTTTGCATGTGTTTGGACCCTTGCTGGGTATTTTTAGGGTACAGACCGCAATGCTGCAATACCGGTGCTGGCTTTAAACCAGCTTGTTGGGGCATCCATCTCAGACAGGCTTGGGCAGCACGTTGCTCCACGCGGGCTAATTTAGCTTGCCGAGGAGGCTGTTGAATATGCAAGCGGTAATTGCTGCTCTCCTTTCCTTAAAGCAAAGGCGGAAGAGACACTGGAGTCCAATTTTCTCCTAATGACTGATTTCATTTAAGCACTGCTTAGGGCGATGTAGGCTTGGTGGTTTTGTTTTTTTAGGGCTGGGAAAAACAGCAGAACTCATCTCTCTGCATCGCTGAGCTGTATAGCCCATGTCTTCTGTCCTGTGTGGGACCCCGGTCAGTCCTGGTAGCTCACATGAGTGAAGCTCCATCTCCTCCTTTTCCTTTCCCTGGCCTTTCAGGCTGAGCCTATCACACACACATTTCCACCCTTGTTTCTGTGAAAGCAAAGTTATTTGGGGATGATTCATCTCCATCAGTTCTTCCTTGGGATTTGGGGTTTGGCTAGAAGTTGCCTCAGTGACCCGTCCCATCCTATCTTTCCTGCTCTGTATGTGCAGGAGCAATTAAACTTAATTTATTCTGGCCCACTCAATAGTAAAGGCCAGAAGGCACTATTAGATCACAATCTGACTTAAATTTATTGATCTAATTAGTGCTCAAAGGCATAAATGGGAGGTGGGAGCAGGACATTTAAAATGAGATGGTGCATGGAACTGGTGCCTTCTGCTTTCCTTAACGTCAGCCCTCCAGGTTGTCAAGGGCTGTCGTTTTTTTCTCTGTGAATAACCGATTTCTGTAGGGTTTGCAGGGAAGGAGAAGACTGCTTAGCTGGACTTTGTTCTGATGGTACAATCAGCACTGTCTGCAGCTCCTGACGACCTGCCAGGGAGCCAGGTTTTGATTTTGATCCATCACATGAATGAATATTCATCAGCCTCCTGAACGTTTAATGCTGTTTGCCTGATAGCTAACATATTCTTTCTCTAACCCTTTTTAGCCTTGGTTGCTTATAACCTGCAGCTCACTCAGCCTGCACTATAGGATGATTTGGTTTTTTTAATTGTTTGTAGATTAAAATGAGAAACCTCAATAGCTCCAAAGCTGGAAGCAGCTCAAAAATACCTTGTCTTGGTTGCTACGTGACTGTCTGCTTTAAAACCCAAAATAAAATCTCGCCTTTTGGTCTGTCATTCAAACTCCTCGTAAAACATCATCAGGAGCGTGTATCTCTGAAGAGCAGGTGTTGTTCTGAGAAAAGCTTTCCATACATTTTTACAAGCCCAAGTCAGAGCTTGTATGTAGTGACAGGTTTCAGGGATGAGGTTGACTGGTGTTGAAAAGCTGATGGAAAAAGCCCTGTGGAAGAGAAGGGGTCTGTTTGCTCTGGACCAGCTGCAGGAGCAGGATCAGTCCCTGCTCTGGACATGCTATGGCCGTACCCCTGAAATGGGAATCACCAAGCATGCAAACCTTGCAGAGCTGAGGATGTGCAGGTTGGGACCAAGCTCCCGAGCCAGGCACAGAGCATTGGGCAGCCATCAGCATCTCCCTCTGTGCTCTGCTCCTCATGCCTCTTCAAACCCCTATCCTGCAACATTTTCCTCTGTGGAGGAGCGGACAGAGGTTCTGTGTGTCTGTGGTTTTTTTGCTTCCCTCCCTTCTTTAGGAAAGAAATTCCCCAGTGGGTCTAAAACCCCTCCTAACACTGAAGGGATGCCAGCAGGCTGCTAATGGATTTGCTGCGGTGCTGGCTGCTGGTGAGAGAGCTTTCATGGCAGCTGAAATTCCTCCAGTGGCTGCATTTTTCTAAATCCAAGATGCTAAATGTGAAATGAGATTTGGGTCTCTTCAGGAAAGGGGGACCTTCTGGACTGGGCACAGAGCAGTTGCACAGCCTGGGATTATCCCCCATGAAGAGCCAGTAGCTGATTCCCATCATTCATGGTTCAGCAGATGATTATGCCATGTGCTAAAAATCTGCAATCAAAGGTAATTTTGAGGGTCAGATCCTCCGTTAAAGTAATGTGGGTAGAGCCTGAATTTTCTGCAGTGTCCCTGTTCTGGGAGGGCAGTGTTTGCCATGCAAGCAGTGTTGCAGGGTCCAACCCCAGGTTTGCCCCCAACCTGCCTCTGGTGCTGGCTCTCTGTGGGGCACAGCAGCTGTTTATTTGGGTGTATAATTCTGTAGTCAGAGGGTAATGGCTGGCTCCAGGGAGATCAGACACTTCTCTCCAAGTGCTGACCTTTTTTCCCAAGTCTCTTCATAGCTTTGTTAATAAATCTGAGTCATCCATATTTCAACCTTCTGTATTAACCTTGGCTGTTTGTCCTGTCTCTCAACATCTCGGCGTCTTATTTCTCAGAAATAAAATGTGTGGGTGTGTGGCTTTATAAGACAAATGTTTAGGCTTTTTAAAAATTTTCTACAGTGCTGGTTGATTTTTCTCATTAGGATGTTTCTCCGCCATCCTCATTCCTGGTAGGTGGCCCTCCTCTTGTATCGTTGACTTGACCATCCCAATTTTTAGGGCAATACTTGCCTCGTCCTTGCTGTTCTCAGTCAAGCAAGACACATCTCCTTCCCTGAGCTTTGCTCCCAACCTGAGTTTCAGAAATCGGCAAAACCCAAGCAACCGCTGGTGCGAGCGATGCCCCACGTAAGCACTGCGTAGGGAAGCCTGAGCTACCGGCACTGTGTGATTTTTATCAGCTGAAATTGCGTCTTGTAAATATTTACTGGAATTTCAAGTAGGGTTTATCTAATTAAAGCCAAGCAAAACTTTCCATGACCAGGAGCTGCCCAACCAGCAGTTGCCGGTGGATGTTTAGGGTCCTACGTTTAAGAGCTGTGGGGAGAATATAGGATATTCTCAGCTCTGCTGCATCTGTGGATTGGGGCATCCTTCAAGCACGGAGTCATCTGTGCTGGGGACCATGTACCTGGTGACCCTGAGCACATCCAGCTGTTCCTGGCACCAGCCTCCCAAATTTGCCATACCTCTGTCCGGACTGAGATGCAGGCTTGCCAAGCTGCCATGGCACGGGGACGTTGGTGGGGATTTGCTGGAATTTGCAGCAATGGTTGGGGTACAGGTCCCTCTCCCCACGGGGACAGTGGTGCGTTCCACCTGCCAGCGAAGGCACAAGGCAAGCAAATGCATCTTTTGAATTCATGCGATCCTTAAGGTTGCCAGGACCGTAAATGTCAAATCCAAACGGAAATATTTGGCACGTAACCCGTCTCTGCTCTTCCCCTGCGTGCCGAGCGTGTGGGTGGCTTTCGTTCCTCCTCCCCTTGGCGGGACGGGAGCGCAGTGCTGTGGGGCAGCTGCTCCAGCCTCCTCTTTTCTCTTCCCCTTAGGATCTAGTGCCCAGGAGGGAGGGACGCAGAGGATTTTGGCCATGGCCCCAAGGAAGAGGGGCGGTCGAGGGATCTCCTTCATTTTTTGCTGCTTTCGCAGCAGCGACCACCCTGAGATCACGTACCGGCTGCGCAATGACAGCAGCTTCGCCCTGCAGACCATGGAGCCTGCGCTGCCCATGCCGCCGGTGGAGGAGCTGGACGTCATGTTCACTGAGCTTGTGGTAAGTAGGATGCTTTTTATTTTTCTTCCCCTCCCTGCCTGTTTTTTTTCCTTGTCTGATCTCCCTCTGCTTGGTTTTAAGTTTTCAGGCAAGCTTTGGTGTGAAGGGAGCATCAGGGGCTGCCGTTGGGAGCAGTTTTGCACTGAATCTTGAGCTCTGCTCCTCCCTGAAGTCCTGCCACTTTGGGGTGGTTTCTCTTTCCCGTTAGAAAGCCTTGGATTTGTTAGAACAGAGCCTGAGGGCTGGTCTGGCTTTGTGTACCTCCAGGGTGATGCAGGGGTACCTGAACCAGTAAAGCAGGTTGTCCCCTATAAGTGCAAAGTGTCTGTACTCACTGGGCACTTTGCTTCCCAGAAATCCTTGGGTGTGGGCTAGATTGAGATATGGAGAGTCAGGATATTGTTTCTCTGTCCCTCAGTACCAAAACTCTAAAAAACGTGGATCAAAAAATTAAAAAATGTCAACCAAACAAAAGGTTTAATTTCTTCTAAGCAAAAACACGGTTGGTGTGGCTTGCTGGATGGACCCAAAATGCTCCACGTGAAGTTGATTCAGCAGTGGAACGGGGCTTCTATGTGGTGTTTTGATGCGTAGAGGGAGCTGAGAGTCGTAATTCTGGTCAGTCATACCTCACGGTATAGCGTAGAGGGAACTGGGAGTCGTAATGTTGGTCAGCCATACCTCACGGTGTAGTGTGTCCCATTAGATGCCAAGCAGCTTGAATTTGGTGAGCTAGGCCACTTGCTAGAGGAGAGCTCCAGGTTGTATTACAAGAGCTGGTTTTGCCCAGATGTCCTTGTCCATGGGTGGGATGAGAAGTGACACTCAATGGAACACCAGAGGGACGAGACATCCCTGCAGCAGGACCTCTTCTTGCAAAGAAGCAAAACGCTACCCGTCAGATTTGCTTTGTTCAGGTGGAGTGAACGCCTCTGTTCCACGTTTTTTTCCACTGATAACTTGGCCAAATCAGATTTTCCTGGGGAAATTCTTTCCCATGGAAAACTCTCCCCATGCCCCATCCAAAGGTGATGTAAGGGCTCATTGTGCTGTGGCTCAGCATCGCCAGCCAGGCTCAAGGAGGCATCTGCAGAGGCTCATGCACTGGAGCCCCATCAGACTTGGATGTCTGCAGTGCTTTCCTCGGCCTGGCATTTTCCAAGCATCTCCCCCAGATTCATCCAGGCGCTTTGTGCAGAAGCTGTGCCACAGGGCACCGCTGTTCGGGCAGCGAAGCTGGAGCCCAGTGCCACTCACGGGGACCAGCCAGGCCTGGGACATGCCCTGGTGTGGCCCTTCTGCTCTGCATCCCCTGCTTCATGCTGCTGAGATTTTGGGATTTTTTCCCCAGCCAGGGTTGAGAATAAGGCTCAGAGGCAGCTGCTGTTCCAGGGCACGCTGGCAGCCGGAGCCGTGCTGGCTTCCCGGTGACTGAAGTCATATAGGAAGGGGGGACAGCGGGTGCCCACCGTGCTCCCATACAAGCAGCTGTGAGCCCCAGGCTCCCCAAAAACCCATCAGGCAGATCTTTGACCCGAGCCAGCACCAGGCAGGAGGGAGGAGGAAGCTGAGCTCTCCCCTGCGGGTGTGAGAAGGCAAATTCCCATTTGGTGGGAGCGAAGATGCAAATCCCACCCCCCATTACAACAGCTCCTTCTTGCTCTCAGTAACCTGTTGGTGTCGGGTATTAAATTTCAGCATTAGTTAAATGGTTTGGAAAGCGTCCCACTGTTTCTGTATAAACCCACTGTGTAACATTTGGAAGAGAGACAGAGAAAGCACTCAGAGGCACTGGGCTGATTTTTACGCCTGTGGGAGCCCTATGCCACCCGGCCCGTCACACTCAACCATCCAGGGTGGGATGGCTTGTGCCCACTCTATGGGACCAGGGGTCCTTCCAAAGTCTGCAGTTGTCTCGGTCGATTGGGTTGAGGGAAGTCAAAGGGGTTGGAGGGGAGCTGCAGGGTTTGCCAGGTTGGGTTGGTCCTTGGCCAACTCTCCTCTTGCAGCTTAATAGTGACTTTTCTGCCCCATTTGTTCCCTTCAGGGACTCGGAGTGGCAGGGGTGGAAGATTTCAGACCTGGGAAGGGTGGTATCTTTCAGGGTGTTGCAGCGGTGGGTTTGGTCACCAGGATGGACCATCCTTCCACAGAGACCAACAATCCAGCAGGGTCCCTGCTCTGCGGATTCCAGCCTGCTGCCTGCATCATGGGGCAAAACCTCTTTGGAGCCATCCCACAAAATACTGTCTTCGGGTGCTTTTAAGTAGCATGAGAAATCGGTGATTGTCCCATGCCAGTGGCAGAGGACCAGAGCCTGAGGTGCAGAGGGGCTTGGAGCAGCAGACTCCAAGGTCAGCTAAAGGCTCTGTCTGCTCTCCCGGTGTGTGTTTCTCCCTGCCATGTATTATACAGACACTTTGGATTTTAACTAGAACAGTTAAATAGAATAGTTAAATAGTTAGGGGTTTGTTCTGTGGCTCTGCAGATTTTTCGCAGGAGGAACAGCAGGGAAACGGGATGGTTGTTTTTGCCTGAGCACAAACAGGAGCAATCAGCCTGTAAGAAATGTCCCGTGTCCATCCTGGGCTGCAGCGACGATGCGCCCTGTCCTGAGCAGCACTACACAGGGGCTGTTCCCTGGCCCAGGGCTGATGCAGATGTTGCTGTGGTCAGTGACTGATCACTGCTTCGTCCCAGAGGGACCTTTTCCCTTTCCCTTCCTTTACCCCTGCCGGGGCTGAATGAGTTTGCGTCAGGGTATTGTCGGGATGTCGCTCAAGCGGGCACTGGCCCCATCTGAAAGGCTTTTCTTTGTCCGCTGTCCTGCTGGGGCTCCGGCCAGGCTCAGCCACCCAGGGAGGAGCAGGTGCTGGCAGGGAGGCGCAAACAAAAGCAGGGCATTTCAGCAAGATTTACTGATTTGCAGCTCTTTTGGCTGGGACAAGGCTTTATGATCTCATGCAATTCTCCTTGTGTCGACACCGGTGCGTCCTGGCGGCGTAGGTCGGTGGTCTTTGCTTCCTGGGCTCGTGCAGCGGTGTGGTACCTGCCAGGCCACATCCATGGGATTTAAGGAGTTTCAGGAGCCATCAGTACGCCCATATCAGGAGGATCGCTGTGATGTGGGGCTGCTCAGCCCCGGCAAGGGTGAATATCTGGGGCTGCAGGAGCTGCCGGCAAACCAAGAGAACAAAGCTGTGCCATCTGCCACAGCTTCTTTCAAGAGGCTCCTGCGTATCCAGGCTAACAATACAGCATTTCTTCAAAGGCTGAAATCTTGCTTGCACGCTCAGAGAAAGCACTCGCAAAGCTCCACATAATGGGGCCATATGGTATATCTTGCCTTAACAATCTTCTCTATTTTCTGCCAGCAAGTAGACTTTCCACCAGATGGGTAAATGACTGATGTCCTTTATATCTGCTTAACACTCCTTGTCACTCTGAGGTTTGTAATGAAACACTCCATGTGTGGTAGTGTGCATCGGCCCCGTGGGATGTGCGCCAGGCAGGGGGTGGAGGTACGAGTCGACTGAACGGCTCACCCTGGGGAGGTCATGGGGAGCCCCGGCATGACCCAGGAGCCCTCGCTGGCTCTCTTCCCGGTGGGGCAGGTCACAGCGGTGTCTCTGTCCCGGCAGTGCAAGAGGGATGCTCAGCAGAGATGCCAGGTCCGGTGTGGCTTTGCTTGCCCCTAAAGCATGAGATGCTGCCTCTCCCTGGTCCCACACCTTGCTCCCAGCCTACATCCTTGCTGGTAGAGGGAAGTGCTCAGAGGAGATGCTGCCCCAGCCACCTCTTGTGGCTTGTCCTCCCAAATACCTGGGCTTTGAGGAAATTCCAGTTACTGGTCCCAGTGGGGTTTCTCAGACTTTTTACCTCTGATGTGTCTTTAGCGATGCAGAATAAATTAGAGCAGCCTCCGTCTAGCCCTGCCATCCACCTGTCATGTGCAGCAGCCCATTTTTAGCCTATGAAACCAGAGTGGGTAACCTTCCCCTGGTCCCTCTACCTGGACTCTATCTGCCAAAAAGTTTTCGGACACCTGTGAGGTGGTGCTGGGAGGCAATGTTGGGGGATACGTGGCTGTGCAGCGTACCCAGACCCTCAGGCCTGGGACAGGTGCAGACCCTTGCTCCCTGACAGTGTGCAGTGTTAGTGACTGCCTTCGCTGGGATCTGCCGGAGGGGAGATACACATGGTTTCCGAAATGCTGGGCTTTTTGCCTTCCCCTCCTGTGACATGGAAGGCTGCTCCATCCCTCCCTGCTGCTTTATGAAATAGTGGAAACTTGGGAGCCTGGAGAACAAAAAAAAAAGGTCTCTGGCAGCTTACAAGATTTATCGCAGCATTTGTTTTTGCTGTACTTGGGGCAGCTAATGCATTTCTTCAGAGCTGCTCTTTGGATGCTATCTGTTAGGAGATAGCATCCCCCGTCACAGAGATTAATTCTGTGTTGCCTTTGAAATGCTTCATGGTGGGCGATCATTCTGTGGCTCGTGATGTGGGGTGCTTGGGTAAGATGCTCCATGCGTAACTGTCTCACACAGCCATGCCTTCCCGCTGTCTCAGAGTGCCGGGATGATTGCTGTTTTAAATGCTGCTGGAACAGGGGTAGAGGACAGCCCCAATACAAGGAGGAGGTGGTGCAGTCAGTGTGAGCACTGGTATGTGTTAATAGCAATGCCGGATTGGGAACTCATTGGTAGGGATATCCAGTTTTACGTAGGAACTTAAGTAATGTGCTTTTCCCCAAGTTTCTAATCCAATAAGGAAAAAGTATGAGGTTTTGGGCCTTTCAAAACAACACGGCTTTTAAGTAACAGCTGAGGGATCAGCTGCAAAGCCAAGCTTTGCATTTCATGCTTGCAGGTCAGCTGTCACTTTTTGCCACCTGGTCTTAGCAGCATTAAGGACTTCAGGATTTAGGGAACCACTGAATAGTTACTGAAGCCATTTTCCCATGTATCTGCAAAGAAAAAGCGTGCAGTTGATGCTCAGAAAAAATACAGTTGCAGTAGCCCTTGCGTCCTGAGCAAAACACCCCTTTCTGCAGAGTCTCTCCACGGCCAGACATTCAGCACAGGGCTCCTCGCCCCGTCCCTGCACTGTCTCCCAACACAAAGCTTCCTTGAGCTTATGAATCACGTTTAGGGAGGAAACCCAAATGATTTGGTAATACCTGCTTTTAAATTCACTCTGCAGGGAACCGTGTGCCGTCCAAAGGACAGTTTTACAGGGCTGCCCAGGTTCTGCTCATTAGAGGTGATCAGCCTGGACCTGCCCTGCACTCATCCCAGCCTGCCACTCATAGCACTTGTTTTTGGCACCTCATGGTGTTACACCCTCGCAGATAATCTCTTAAACATATGTTTTGATAGGTAAGCATCTGATACAGAAGTTGCACACCTACTCTTTGAGAAAATAAGGATTTTCAGCCCACATGTGTTCCATGCACCTGAATGAAGTAATTCACTGAGGAACGCTATATTTCAGCTGAAGCATTTGTGTAATTGCAATATCTGTTACAGCTACAAACCAGCGTGGGGGCTTGCCCAAAACCCACACTGTTCCTGACCCATAATTTTACAAAGGAGCCATGTTATAGCACAGCGTGAACCCCAGCTGAAGACAGAGCTCACATAAGAAACCCCTTTGTTTCCAGGAGAAATACAGCTGAAGTGGAAAAATTATATGGTCTACCTGCTAAATGATTTCCACTTTGCACTTCATAAAAGGGGAGGCCACATCCCTGGGAGATGCCTGGGTAGCTCATTCGGTAACGCATCGCTGACCTTAATTGGTCATTTAGGTTTGCGCCGGTTCCAAGTGTTTTTGGCACAGGGTCACCACGGAGGGTACCGGCCTCACTGGATGGGGCATCTGCTCCAACAGTGGTCGTCTCCTTCCTGACTGCTCGGTGGCTGGGTGGTGTTGCTGGAGTTATGGGCAGGATTGAGCAGCATGCGGGTTGTGCTTCATCACCAGCTTCAGCAGGCAGCGTTTCTGCTGGGAATAGCCCATGCCTGCCTCATATCTGTTTGCAGATGCAAATAAAAGCTGTACCACTGTAGTGTCTGTTGCCAGCAGAATCTGGGCATTCCTTGGCGTGTGAGCATCACCGAGGTCAGCTTTTGGGAGCTGAGACTTTCTGCAGCTCCACAGACTCCTGCCTGAGTGCCTGGTGGTCCTAATCCCCATCAACTCCAGTATTCAGATCCATACTATTACTTACAGGGAGCAGCTTCCCTTGCCCAACAACACCTAACATCTATAAGCCCATCTGATGCCAGCCTGCCCTAGGGATCTTGCTGGATGTCAGACCTCGGCCAAAAATTGCCTCCTCATAGGGTGACCCTCTGCTTTGCACCGTTCATGTTCTTAAAAATCACCTTAGGATGCCAGGAATGACCACAGCCAGGACTGGGGGGAAATGAGGACCACTTGTCCCACCCAAGACACAGATGTGCAGGGAGCCCATTTGCATCATACGCTGCCCGTCAGCATCAGGCTGCAGCTGGCTCTTGCTTCCCTTGGCTACATCCTTCATGTCCCACACACAGAGTGGGATGCTTCCAGGATCGAGTTGGTGTGGGGCTATGCAGCCAGTAATTCCCATCCAGCCTCTTTTTGAAGTCCTTCCCAGGGTGTTATCTGGGGAAATCTTGGAGCAGTTTAGCCCCAGACCAACCATGCACGTTTCTAAGTGAGCATCCCTGTTGGGCAGGGGACATCTGAAGCCACACTTGGCTTGTTGGCTTGACTTCCAACTTCAGTAGCTCTCAGGGATGCCAGAAGCAGAGGTGGTGTCTAAAAACCGTTGAAAAGGAAGCTGCTTCTTTGGGCCCATAAATAGGTGGGAAATCCACATCCGAGACCTTTTCCTGTTTATTTGCCAGCTGGGCTTTATTGTGATACGAGGTGCACCCACCAAAGGACAGTCATGCCCAGCTGTGGTTGACTTGAATTTAATCCATTTTAGCCATCACAGTAGTAAACAATGGGCCAATACATCTTGGTTTGTTTTGGTTTTGGGGTTTATGTACAGTTGTGTGGAAAAAGCTTGCTGGTGGTGCATTTGCAAGGCTTACGGATGTGAGTGCTCGTCAGGGTAAAACTGTGTAGATCAATAACTCAGGCTGGAAAAGTACCCTGTGTTAATTAAAATGGGAGAAAGGTTTTCCAGATGATGTCGGTGAAGAGGTCACAGAAGGCTAAGCTCAATAAATTAAAAAAAAAGTATATATGCGGTTATAGCTGTATGTATTAAAACAAAAGAGTGAGAAACCTAAGTAGATACTTCTCTTTTAAACAACATTAGTATTGGAATATGAACACTTTTAAAACCCTTAGCCTATTAAAATAGTGAATTACGTTGAATACTATTAAAGCAGTGCATGCTGTCTGCTTCAGGTGTTTGAAGTGATGGGAACACGAACCAGCTGCAGCTAGAGTTTATTGAGGAGCTAAATCAGCTATTGATGGCCATAATCTTTCCTGCAGAAATAAAAAGGAATACGTATTTGGCTTACTTCTGTCCAGTGCGTTCAGGTCAATAACTGAAAACTGCAGAGCCGGTGTGGATTGGGGCCTTCCCTCAGTCTGGGGCTGAATTTTCAGTGTGGAAAAAGGTTGACGTTACTCCTTGTTGCTGCTGCTGATTTCCTTGCTGTGGGCAATTTCCTTTATTAAAAAAATTCATTACATGATAAAGGCAAAATTAATTAAACTCGTCTATCCGTTATGCATTCATAAATACAAATGGTTGCATTTTGTTCTTGTTCTGTAATTGCAGCTGCAGGTTGTCATGGCTAAATTACAAATAGACAGTGATAACAGCAGCTGGGACCGGTTTGTCTGCGAGGTGGTTTTAAGTTCTCAGGGTCCTGTGGCTGAAAAGACGTGTGCTAGTGAGGAGGTTTTTTTCTTATTAACACTAAAATACTTCATTTACTACTTTCCTATTTAAAAAAAAAGCACCCTCAGATGAATCTGCACGCGTTGAGAATTGTAGTCACCTAAATAGATGGGCAGGATGCGTTGGACGGCGGTTAATTGTTTGCACCGTAACAGCCCCCAGTTAGTAAGCCCTGTTTCTTTAGAAAAACAACAAAAAAATCACCAGCTAAACGAGATGGACTCTGAGGTGGAGGTTTGCTGCGCCCAGCGCAGATGGCAGACAGGGCTGGCGGTGGCGGGCAGGCAGCTGCCCGGCTGGACGCAGCGGAAGGAGATCAGCGGAGGTCCGGGGGAGGGGGGAAATGCTGTTTCCCTTGGCTCTGCAGCTTCTAGGGTAAATCAGAGTGATGAACTTGGAGAAGAATGCCTGGAAGAGAGTGAAAAAGCGATATGACCCCTGAGAAAGGAAGCTGATACAGACTTAAACAGGCCTGATTTTTTAAAACTTCCCATGCTGTACCAGTTAATGCCAAATAGTTCCTCCTTGTTTCTTTCTTTCTGTTTTGTTTTTTTTTTCTTTTCTTTTTTTCCTTTTTTTGAGCAATCTTGGGTCTCTGATGCTTTATTTGAGGATGCAGGAGATCGTGCCTTCACACGCTGGAGTCTCCCTTATAGAAGTTTATGAACTCTGTGCATCCATCCACCAGGAGTAAACACATTTGCTCTTTATTTTGTTGGCCATTTATTGATCTGGGGTTGTCTTTCTGTATGTGTGTGCATATATGTTTTTGAACACGCATGTATGTATAAACACAGAACAAGCCAGCAAACTTTAATTCATTTTTATTCCAATTATGGCAATGTATGACCTCCTTACTTTCCCCCATCTCTTCCATGTGTTACGATTACACAATTTGTCAGCCAGAAAGTGCATTAGGTTTAAAAGTTTTCCATCTTTTTTTCCTACACCCTCTGAAGATGTTTTGGGGGGCAAAATAGGGAATTGTCCCTTACCTAATCTCGACTCCCTAGCTAATTCTTGCAGAATGTTTGGTGGCTTGCAGGACCTGTGGGCTGTAGGAGACGAACTCGTGATGGTCATGCTGGGGCCATGGGTGGGCAGTACTCAGGCTCACCCAGCTCTGAGAGCCCATCGTGGAGGTCATTCCTGAAGTCATCATCCTGCTGGCTTCCTGTTGCTGCCCCCATTAAAGACTGTGGCTTGCAGCCCATGTGAGATGCTCATTAAAATGTTCACCATGGCAGGGATGGGAGTGTGCACCAGGGACTGCGCTGTGAACCTGGGGATGGACTTCATGCCCTTTCGGGGGACAGGTCAAACATTTCTTCCTGTAGCAGTACCTCGCTTTTCTGCTTGATCTGGCTTTGCCTTCAGGAGGTGGTTGGAGACTATGGTGGCTACAAACCAGAGAGGTTGAGGAGTCTCTCCTTGGAGATACTCAAAAGCCACCTGGACTTGGTCCTGGGCAATGCTTCTGGGTGGCCCTGCTTGATGACCAAAGGACCTTCAGTAGCCTGGGCTCCTCATACCACCCAATTGCTAGCTCAGGGAGGTACGGACCATGGGAACGTCCAACCCTGAGTGCCTCTGTGTGTCCTCCAAGGGAAAGGTGTAGACCATGTGATAAAAACTTGTTTGGCTCTTGGGATCGTGCTTATAGCGTGCTGAGCTGAGCCACATATTTCTAGGGTGGCTTTAGGAGAACAGTGTGGGATTGCCTTCACCAGAGCTTGTGCCGTGCTCAGATACAGGGAGAGGTTTGCTTGGCTTGAACAGAGAGATGTCAGCAAAACAAGCTGCACGGAAGTATTTTACCTCCTAGAAATAGCAAATGCATGCTGAGAATCAAATCTCCCCTATGAGATTTTTTTTAATCATAATCAAATGAAGATTTAATGTGGAAACATGTTTCCTGATCTAAAGGTGAATAGTTTAACTGTGTGGGATAAATATTTAAGAGTAGCCTATCTCTTTCCAGTAAAAACACTCTGGGCAGAGACTTCCTTTTGGTAGCAAAATGAGGCTGTTGTTTTAGGTGCCTTTGACCTGATTCAAAAAAAATATTAAAAATAGCAGAGTTGGCAGATCCTGCCGTGGGAGGCAGCCAGGTGGAAGGGGCAGAGCTGTGAAAGGTGAGGCTGGAGTGAGGGGTGATGGGCACTGACCTGCGGGTTATCTTCTCAGTCTTCAACAGCTGCCAACATCACACACTAGTGGGAGTGCATGGCTTGCAAATGGCCTATAAAATTAATTGCCAGTTAGAATCACCTAATTATTGAACTTGTGATTATTAATTGAAAGGGCATATGGGTTTGAGGTGGTGCACGGCTTCTCTGCTGCATTACGATTCCACTACGCAATTGCAAAAGGCTTTGCCAGAGCTGTGTTTGTAAGGTGGTCTGTGAGCCACCGGGAAATGGCTGATGTTCCTGTCCTCCGATGGTCTTTTGGAGTTTGAAGAGCGGTTTAGGAGCAGCCTGCATGGGGCCAAGGACAACTGAGATAGCCATCAGTGAGTGTAAGCGAAGGGCTGGAGGTGGGTGCAGGAATCCCCACACATATAAAATCAGCAAAGACCTGACTCATCCCAGTTAAGCTGCAGTTACAACTCAGAGTAACAATCATTAGTCACTGATTTTGAGGATTTTCGTATTCACTGGGTGCCACGTATTATTTATTTAGACACCTCTCACAAGCATCCTGCAAGATATTATTAGGTAGGTGTTGCTGAGTGATGCAGGGCTGTGACGACTGAACATGTTAGAGCTGAGGCACAATGAAACGTGATGTGTGGAGCTCAGAAGCGTTTCTTCACCTTTTTTGCATGTGTTTGCACGTTGTCATGTACCAGCACCTAATATGTTCTTCTGCTTTATCCCTTCTTGCTCCCGCATAGGCTTCAGCTCAGTTTAGACTTTCTCCTTGGTTAATAAATCTTCACGTTTACACAAGTTGTAATTTTAGGGCATGGGTATTTTGAAAGTTTCAATAAATATTTTTCTAGGAAGGTAAGTACAGATGTGCCTAAGTAAGCTGATGCTTTCACGCCTGAATCCCAGTTTCCGTCACAGGGATGCAGGGTTGCAGTGGAAGCATTTTCCTGCACTCACTCAAACCCTCACTGCGGAGGTGAATAATTGTCAGGAGACCCTTGTCCCCTCCCACACTCCCAGCTGTACCTTCCCCAGCAGAGTCCCTGTTGGGGACCTTTAGACCCGCTGAACTGGGGCTGAAGCAGAGTTTGGGTGTCTGACTGGCTCGCAGCTTGAGGAGACAAAGGGAGAAGGATGTCGAGTGCAATCTCTGTTTTTCGCATGCACAAGATGTTGAAAGGTGACAAGACTTGCCCAAGGCTGGGAAGGAGGTCAGTTGCTGGATATGAATCCCTGACCTCCCAGATTGTAGGGACACAGGGAGGTTTGAAAGCGGTGCTCGTTGGAGGAGTCCCGAAGCCATGTTCTCCTCCCTGGGTGCAGAGGGTAGAGAGGTGTCTCAGACTGGGCTCAGGCTTTCTCAGTCCTCACTTTTTTCCAAGCCTCTGTTGCGGCAGCACGTTTATTTCTGTTGTAAGGGTGTCTTGCAAGTCTGCTTCCAGAGCTCCACCAGCATCAACTCTGTGCAGCACAGTGGTTTGAAGAGTCAGTCAATACAGAGGGGGGAAGTCAAGGAAGAGGCAAAGCTCCTCCATGTGTACGTGGCGGAAAAAGCTCCACGACACCTTTCATTTCAAGGAGTAATTGCATTGGGAAGTGAAATTAATACCTGAAATGGATGTGTAATCTTCTCCGAGATGTTCAGGACCGCCAGCAGCCCTCTGTCGCTGCGTGTTGCACTGGTGGGCCCTTGGGTTTGAGTTACAAGATAGCTGAAAGCTCCCTTCCTTGGCTACTGAGTGCAATATGAGCTTTAATTAGATCAGCTGAATTTCTTCATGGCACTATGAGCTTGTTGATGCAGAGACCAGTCTTTCCCCATAGGCATCTTCCTCAGCCTTCACCAAATGGGTCTTTTGCCTTTGACTGGGTTACCAGGAACTTTAGTTGATTAGTATTATGATTCAGGCAAGGAAACTTAATGGGTCTCCATGTGGTTTCTTTTTTTTTTCCCTGCTTTTTAGTTGCTGGAATTAAATGAGTAATTTTTAATGGGGATCCTCTTAATTAAATCCACTGGCTGGGTGGGATGAGTTGGCTGGAGGCCATGGCAAGGCTCTCCTGTGACCTTCTATAGCATCTCCAGCACTCCCATCCTGCATCAACACCCCTCTGGCACGAGGGTTGTCATTAGTGGTGATGATTTTAAGAGGCATCCATGGTTGTAAGATCAATGTTGGCTTTAGCAACAAGCCTCCCAGCCCTGCCTGAATGTTTTATTTAGTTAGTTCTCTGATAAAAGCTTTGACCTACATCTAGCACCAGGAAGCAACGAGGCTTTGATAACAGTCGGGCATCCTGGCAGAGGGCACGCAGCTAACCGAGCCTCCAAGTTGAAAATGGATGTGCCCTTGGAAATAAAATCAGATAAACCAATAAAGGTTTCAGTCATTAAACAGCTTTATCTCTGCCAGGCAATATGTAGTCGAGCTTTGATGGAGCAGATGTACCTCTTCATGAACTGTAGATATTAGGAAAAGTGCTTTCTATTTTAAGTTACAGGAAAACAAATCAAAAGCCAAAAATAACCCCTATTTTCCATGATATGAGGGTGTCAGTGATGGAAATGGGCTGGACCACTTAGAGTGCTCAGTGGTGAACCAGTTATCTGGGGTGGTAAAAAATAAAGGTCCTGTTTGCACTGTCCTGCGCTGTACGTGTTTTAGATGCAGTCTGTCATCTGAAGCTCTCAATCCCCTGTACAAGGCTATCCTGCAGGCATCTGTAATGGCTTCATGGGTGTCCTTTCTGAAACACTTGCTGCCTTTAAAAGCAATGAAGACAATGTCTGGGAGGAACAACGCAGGGAGGTTTGCAGCCCTATCCTCTCGGCAGCCAGCTGTAGCCCAGGAGTCAGGGGGAGGTCAGCAACAGCAAGATGAGAATTAGCATCATTGCCCTGACAAATCAATAGTCACGGGGTGATGCTGAGGAACCACTGCTGCACTGTGGTGTGGCCCCACATTGATTTACGTCACTTATCTGGGGGGTTGCTCTGGGCCATTACCCGTTTGTGTACTCATGTTGCATGTTTTGTGGGTTTTTTTCCCCCTTTCCAGGATGAACTTGACCTCACGGACAAGCACAGAGAGGCCATGTTCGCGCTGCCGGCGGAGAAGAAGTGGCAGATCTACTGCAGCAAGAAGAAGGTAAGAGACGTATCTGCGCTGCGGCCGGGGGCTGAACCCCTTCCCTCCTATGGAGGGTTGGGAGGAGACACAGGGGGGATGCAGCTCTGTCTCTGGATGCTGAGTGCTTTTTGGGATGTTACAGAAATACATCTGTTCCCTGGTGACCTGAGGGTGACCAGCAAGGTTTTAGGTCTCCAAAATGCATAGCCCTTCCTCCCGAGTCCATTCAGGCTGGAGGAGGCTTTCCAGTTTGCTGCCATGAAACAAGCTTGGGTGTCATTCTTGTCCTCCCACTGGCTCTTTCCAGAGCCCAGTGATGTGGAGGTTGCTTTTAGGTGAAGCTATGTCACCCCTGGGGCAATGAAGGGCTTTAGGTTCACGGGTGTAACGGAGATAGCACTGATAAAAGAGGAGGGTTGATGTGAGCCATCCATCTGTCTGCCAGCATGACATGTCCTCTCTGCCATGCTGTCCCGTGGCCGTGTTTCTCAAGCTGAAAACATACACAGCATCTTCCCAATGCTGTGGTACATTGGTGGCTTTTGTTCCTGGGTATGTGCAGCCCAAGCGGCGTGGGTGTTGTGGGATGGCAGCCTGCAAAGTGGCCAGAATCAGTCCTTTTTTCCCCAATAAACTGAAGATTTTTGCCTATTTATGTTGGCAGTTAGTCCCAGCTGTCTGTGCTGGGACTCATTTTCCCTCCCAGCTGTGGTCAAAGCAGAAATTCTGCAGGACATACGGCCGTGGGGAAAAATGGGGCAAAAATCCTCAATCTCATAAGCAGATGGAAGAATACTAAGGCCTGCGAGGGCAGTGCCCCCAGCTGTGGGCATGGACCTGTTGGACTGAGTCCAGAGGAGGCCATGGAGATGCTCTGAGGGCTGGAGCCCCTCTGCCATGGGGACAGGCTGGGAGAGTTGGGGTGTTCAGCCTGGAGAAGAGAAGGCTCCGGGGAGACCTTATAGCACCTTCCAGTACTTAAAGGGGGCTGACAAGGAAGGTGGGGACAGACTCTTCAGCACGGCCTGTTGTGACAGGACAAGGGGTAATGTTTTTAAACTAAAAGAGGGCAGATTCAGACCAGATATAAGGAAGGCATTTTTTACAGTGAGGGTGGTGAAACCTTGGCACAGGCTGCCCAGGGAGGTGGTAGAAGCCCCATCCCTGGAAGGCCAGGTTGGACGGGGCTCTGAGCAATGTGATCTAGTTTAAGATGTCCCTGCTTATTGCAGGGGGGATGGACTAGAGGTCTTGTAAAGGTCCCTTCCAGCCCAACCCATTCAAACCTAAATCACCCAAACTGTGATTCAGTTCCTAAATTCACCACTGTGTCCTCTAACCTGGCTGCAGGAGTTGGCTGGGCAGTACTGGCTGTCACCTGGTCCCACTCACTGCCATTAATGCCGCTTTTCTCCCACTGTAGCAATGGCACCAGATTTTCCAGCCGTGTTTTAGGCCAAGAGCAGGCTTACCTTGCTCATGTAGGATTAAGTTTTAAGCTTCTCATAAATACCCCTGAAATCCCTGTATTATTGTTAGACAGAGGCCTGCCATGCCCGAGATTTAAATCAGAGGGGAGGAGAGATGTTAACAAATTACAGGCACTGGTCTGAATCAACAAGAAAACGGGCAGTGGATGCTCCCTCATCACTGCCTGTTGGATAAGTGAAGCCGTGCTCCGGTGCATCTGGATAAGGGGAGACAACAGAGACTTAAATCAAGCAAAGCTGTGTAATTATTACTGTGAGTGGAGATTACATGCTATCTAATCTCCAGAGGAAGGGTTTAGATGGGTTTAGATGGGGTTGATGGTGCCTCTTTCCCGTTCCAGCACCTCCTTGCGCTCATGTTTTTTTCAAAAAACGTGCTGAGAAACTCACTGGTCTTGGAGGATGTAGAAAGAAGTGTCCCGTGACATCCTCAGAGTTCCTCAGGGCGGACACCCATCCTAGTCTGGATCCTGACTGCTCTTCTGCTCATGTCCTTATTCTTCTGGCTGCTCTCAGACGCTCCTTCCCTACTCATGATGCCATTTCCGTGAGCTGTAGAGCGTACGTGCCATTGCTTGCTCTGAACGAGATGTGCTGGTGGAGAAGAATGCTTTTCTCCTGCTTTTTAATTAAAAATGAGCGAGACCCTATCAGCAGAGGCTCCAGCAGTAGAGGAAACCAGGAATCGTGAGCTGGAGAACGTGTCTCTATGTATGTCAGACTCTAGGCAGTCCTATTCCTATGTGATGAGGACAGGAAGGCAGCAGAAACACCGGTGGCTATCCCAGAGGCTCGCTGTAAATCTTACTCGTGTACCTATGTTTTTATGAGAACAAATCATTTACATGGTAGGCTGGCATGGAGGAGAGGGTCTGGGCTTCTCCAGCTGAGAGCAAGGGCTGGGTTTTGGTCAGGGCAGCAGAGCTGGAGACAGGGCAGGGGTTCTACGTCCCTGCCTTGGCTGCAGCCTGAGTGCCAGTGATTTGGAAAGTCCAGGATGCGCCCAAACCCTTTGGCCTGTCTATGTTTCACAGCAAGTTGTTGCTTGAGATGCAGGTACCACCCAGTTTCACCTGGGTCACAGAGGTTGGAAAAGGTAAACATCAGTTACAGGCAGCTGCCTGACTTACCAGGGATCTGAAATTGTTCCCTGAGCAGTTTTTGCTCTTTCCTCTGCTGCCAGTTTCGGCAAGGGCATTCCCCTGCCACCATCGATGGCAGAAATGTGCGCAGCACAGAAATGATTTGAATATCTGTCCTTTCAGCGCATTCCCTGCTGCCATGTACCGTGTCTGGCACTTCTGCTTTTCTGTCAGTGTCATCCATCATACTCAGCTCTCCAGAGTGCATCCCAGTTGTTGCCCATTTTATGTATTCCCATGATGGGCAAGATTTGGTAAAAGGTGGCCAAAACAAGACGTTGCTGTGCTGGGTTGTCCTGGAAAGGGACCTGGCAGCACCTGGCCTTGGCAGTGTTTGACGAGAGGAAATAAGGGAAAACCATCTATTCCCCAGGCATACTTCCATCCCTGAAATATTTCCCCCTGGCCTGCAGCCCTGTATCCTGGTTTCTCTGCCTGGCAAACAGCTGTTTTTATCCAAGCCCACAGTATCAGATTGGCAGAGCGGAGGTTTTGTCCTCCCAGATTCTCCATCCCTGGAGACACTGGGTCTGATCTCAGCCCTGACCCTGCTCAGAGTGGGGGATTGCAGTAGATGAAGTCCTCATAGTCCTATCCCACCTGCATCACCCTGCAATGCTTTGGAGAGGGGCAGAGAGGTAAAAAGCATCTCGTGATGGTGGCTGGAGAGTCTGTCAGCAGCAACCTGAGTGGGAACTGAAGTATGCATTAAATCCAGCAGCCGTGCAGCACTCAGGTCAGGAGAGGGATTTAAAGGTTATTGCAGAGACCTTCTTTGAAGTCGTCAGCCCCCTCTATGGCTGTAATAAAGCAGGGAAATGCAAAGGTGG
The DNA here is from genome assembly GCA_027574665.1 of Rhynochetos jubatus. NCBI lineage: Eukaryota > Metazoa > Chordata > Aves > Eurypygiformes > Rhynochetidae > Rhynochetos > Rhynochetos jubatus. Next base: position 142,776,907 of record CM050648.1, on the reverse strand, counting down.
AGATGCATTAACAGCGGGATGAAATCTGCTTTTAGAAGTGGTATTTCTGGATGATGACTCGTTTCATACCTCATCCCGAAATATTTCACTCCCTGCTGGCCCCGCTCTCCAGGAGAGGATATTGCTCGGAAGCTGCACAGGGAGGAAGGAGGAGGGTTTCCAGCTTGACTGTTTCTTTGGCTGCAGGTTTGCTTCAGTGGAAGAGGGTGACTCAGGATGGCCTTTCTCAGGAGGCCACGCTTCAAAGGGAGTTAATAATTAACACTTTGCGCTTAGTCTGCAGCACCTCTTAATTGCAGGAGGTTTGGCTCCTGCCAGACGATGTACGCAACGTCAAGCTATTAAAGCAGCTCGGCAGGAGAATTTTATGAGCGTCAAAATATGGGTGGATACAGGGGTGTTCAGGCAGAAACTCAGCATAAATGCCCAGGTGGAAGGGATTGGTAGTGAAAACCAGCTCATGCGAATGCAGGGTCTGGTTCTGTCCCCCTCCTTCTCGATTTGGCTGAGCTGTCTGAGCATCTATAAAGCTGGGATACAGGAAAAATGACCTGCAGGGATGCCGAGTGATGCTGCACTCTTTGAGCTCATGTTGAAAGCCCGCTGGCATCGCTAATGCTGGATGCATAGCTCTCAGCAGTGTTAAGCTGTCCCCTGTAAGCAAAACTTGCATCTAAAATTTCCTCAGACATCAGATAGAAACCCAGGATCCCTTCACATTAGGCAAAGGCAGTGGTGCTGCTTTTGCAGGGGAGAATGGGGAAAACTGTGATAAATAGGGAAATGAGTGATGGCTCTCCAGTAATACTGTATTTCCCAGACAGACAGCCTCTTTCCCCTCTAACTGTGCCTTCCACCCGCTCCCTCCAGGGAGCTTCGCTTTCCAGCTTTCTCGTCCACTTGTCCTGCTCAGTCCTGCAGCTCATTCATGGGACTTGTGTTGCTATTTCCTTCATTTAAAAAAGGTTAATTTTTTTTCTCTGCAGTAGCAGAAATAAGAGAAAAAGCTGACAAAGGTGGCATGCATGGGGAGGATGAAAAAGTAGCTCAGCATTTTGCCACGCTCCTGGGTGGACCCAGGATGGACGAGACGTGTTTCAGTGCCCCTGAGCGTCCAGATGTACCTGCGGTTATTGCAGCAGCAGGTTGAAATATCATCTCAGGTGTCATTTTCTCAGGCTGACCGAGAGAAACAGGCTGTTTGCATGGCTGGAGGTATTTTTCAATAGGAAATGTTTATAGTTTTTATCCTTAAAGGTAATTCCCGTTTTAGCTCCAATCACAACACACTTTTGTTTAAGCGAGGCTTTTCTCCCTCTCCAGCCAAAAAGTGCATCTGTTAGCAATCTTTTTGGATTTTAAAGCAAAGCTTTTCAAACAATGAACCAGCTGACTACGAAAGGCATCTGGTCATGCTATATTTGCTTATGGGGAGCATAATTTTTAAACCCTGGGAAAAGCATACAGGGGCATATGTGTAGAGGAGAAGGTATAGGAAGTGTTAGCATACAGGAAACAGTGGTCTGGGGTGGGATGGCTCTGACCCCAAGATCCCAACTCGGGGAGAATCTGATGGAATTACAGCCCTTCGCAGCATCGCTCCATGGGGAAGCAGCTTTAGTTGCATCATTTGGGGTTTTTTTGCGGGGATACCTGGGCAAGCCGAGCGGCTGGAAGGACAAGGAAGACCCGGAGGGCTGCAGTGGGCCACAACCCCGGCACATACCTGGCAATGGCTCTTCCATGTCGGCAGAGCTGGGCTGGATTTAAACCTCCCCTGCAGGCTGCTGACCTGTCGGTTTTGAAACTCATCCGCCTGCTTCTTTTTTGACCTTGCAGACAGGATCCAGGTGGATCATCCGTGGCAGGCAGGGAGGGAGGGCTTCCCAAAACACGGTGGGCTGCCAGCTGCCACCAGCTTTCCCTTGCTCAGCTGTTAATGGAGCAGCCAGGGGAGATGGGGAGCACTGTGCAAAATAAAAATGCAGTCAGGAGGATGTGTAAAAACCAAGGGGGATGCTTCTGGTTTTGCAGCAGGTGCCAACTGAAGGGTCTTTTTCTTTAACTTGCTGTGACTTTCCTGGTGTGAAGTTCTCCTGGGGCTGACCAGCCTTGCAGGTAGTGCCAAGAGGCAGGTGAACCATCCGAGGCATGAGCGTTGTCGCTGAAGGGCTCTCTGGGGTTTGCTCGGAGCTGGCTGCTGCGAGTCAGCCCTTTCCCTCTGACTTGGTTTCACCTTGAGGGGGTCTCACCTGGTGTGTTGGATGTCAGGTGGGTGGGGAGTCCAGCCAGCCACCCTCCAGTTATCCCAGAGCAGCTCCAGATCCATCACTGCCACCATGGGCTGTGAGTGTGGGAAGGAGGCTGCTGGATCAGACGGAGTCACCTACAGGCTGAGCATCTAAGAGGTGTCACCAGCAGCTTGACTTGAAAGCAAAGAGCTTTACACCTTTCTCCCCACTGCCATGGGGATATGCTGCGAGCAGGAGGGTGCATAGCTCTTGGCATCTGCATTCCTGCAAATCAGAGGGACAGGAGCTCGTGGAGATGCATCTTCCAGGAGTAAAAAACAGTGCCCAACCAGGGCTGAGGCCGGCCCGTGACCTGCTTTCATGCCACCGTGGGCTGAGCCAGCACCTCCTCTGTTCTGCAGCATCCGTCAGCCCCACGCACAGAGCCTGGGGGCGAAGGGGTGGCAGAGGTGAGGAGAGTGCGCAGCAGTGGGGCTGGGGCCGCAGCTGATGTGATTTGTATTTTTTGCCTGGTTCCTGGAAGGAAAAAGTGGGTGTTGGAGGGAGCAGATGGGAAACAAAGGCAAAGATTGCCCTTGGATGCATGGCTTTGGTGTTTCCTAATTGGCAGCAGTGCATGTGTGTCTGTCACAGCCGTTTCCTGAAGGACAGCGAGGGATGCTGATGCAAATGTTACAGATGAGAAGGGATACGTGTCCCTGCACATGCAATTACAGCCATCAGCCTGCCTCAGAGAGCAGCTCGTACTAAGCTGCAGCATGACACTGGGCTGTCAGCGGGGTTCAGATCAGCCCTTACTTCTGTGCTTCTCAAGAAGAGAGCAAACACAGTCCAGAGAAGAAACTGAGAGATGTTTATGCCCCTGGTGCCAGCTGGGTGAGATGTGATAGAGCATCCTGGAGAGCTGCCGGTGGTGGTACTCAGCTCCACGTCTGGGCATCCCTCATCCAAGGCAGGCTGCAAAACTCACATCCCCAAAACCCACCCCGGGTGCTGGGAAACCATTTCACAAACTCACCCTTTCAACCCGTGGTGCTCCAGAGGGATTCCTCCCTCCTTCTGCCTCTGAGCAAAGCCTTGTGAGTCACTTCCCTCTGGGCTTGTCGCTTTGTCAGGAGGTTTCTTTGCACTAAAGGACACTTATCAGTGTGCCTAGACCATTAGCTGCAGTAATGACCACGGGGCAAGGTCCTGCAGTGAGCCAAGGAAAGCCTGTGCCCTGATCTTTGCCTGCTTTATTGTGCCTGGGAAGCTTCTTTCCGACCAGCTTGCCCGGCTGCTCATCTGAATTAATGAGGTTCTGCTGCACTTAATTGAGAGTGCTCTCTCTCTAAACTGGGGGTTTCAGGGAGGAAATGCAAGAGCCCGAGGGAGCCGAGAAAAGGGAAATATTTATAATGCAGCACGTTAATTATAAATGAGCAGTTTAGCCAATTTTGTTGTTCAACCTCCCTTCTGCCCCCCCGGAGACCTTTATTTTTTTGCTCCACCGCTTCTTTTCAGGCCTAAACAAGCAGCAGGTCGGGATCCTTGCCTGCCTCACAGGTGTTCACACTGCTGTGATATGGGATAAGCCGGCCCCGCTGCCTTCCCACCCCATTTCTCAGCATGGATCTCCCTCCCTGCCCAAATCTCCTGGCTGGGTGCATCTGGACACCTCTTGGTGCTACGCTGTGGTGAGGACCTGGCCACCCTTCCCAGTTTGTGTTGCTGATGGGAGCACTGGTGGGAGAGGGCTGCTCCTTATCGGAGTTGGTGATGGTACCCCGGGATGATGGGGAGGACCTCCAGTGATGTCTCCAGGAGGTGGCAGGTGCTCCTCCCTTTTTGGACTATGTTCAAGGCACGTGTGGGTGTCCCAGCCCCGTCATCCCCTGGAGCACTGTTTGCAACCTCTAAAGCTGAGCAGGAAAGCTGGGAAAATCAAAATCTTTGCCCTCAGGGTTTATGCAGAGCCTTCCTGTGGCAGAGAGTAGGATGGCTTGGAGGGATGGATTGGCAGACTGATTGCACAGGGCTCACGGCTCCCCAGCATCCCTGCCTTCTTCAGGACCTCTGCCACGTGTGTGTGCTCTCTGCTGTTTCTGGTGCATATAGATGGCATGCTGTGTGGGGCTGCGTGTACCAGGGAGGGGTGTGCTTTTGCACAAGGGATCAGACGGGAGAGTCCTTTAGGGAGGTGTGTGATGTGAGCTGAGAAACCAGAAAGATCTGGCTGCCTGTGGCAGACAGGATCATCACTGAGCAGGAAGGTGGCCTGAGCCTCAGCCTGACTGCTTGACACCGCTAAGGGACTATGACCGTGGGGTCATCCAGCAGGACGGGTGGGCGGCACTGAACAGGGCTAGCACCAAGATCCACAGATTCAAACTGCCCTTGGGGTGCAGGAAAATAATGCCAGCAATCCCCTGCAGATTGAACCTGCTGTCGGGTGCAGCCTCACCTCACCTCACATCCCCATGTCCCCATGGAGGTTGACCAAGGGCAGTTCCCCGTTATCCTGCTCCCACCTTGCTCCCAGGGGCTGGTGGTCCCACCTGGGTTAAACTGATGTCTCTAACCCACAGGTTGCAGGAATGATGTGTGTTTCCCTGGGATGACAAATAATTTGCAAAATATGATGGTTTGCTTTTCCCACCCTGCTCAGGAGACCTTCCTTTGGTGCTATACTTGGTATAATTTGTGCCTTTCCATTAGACTCATAAATATAAATTATACCTCTGTTTCTCAAGCCCTCTGACACTTCCTCTGTGCTCCTGAGAATCTTTCCAACAACCTGGATGTCTTTTGTCAGGCTGTGTGATTGGACATGCTGGCTGCTGGGATTCCTGCAGGCACAAGCATGGGAGGTGTTTCTCCACACAACCCAGCGGTGGGAAGCTCTGACTGACTATTCAGATGGGAGTCCTCTTCCCATTGGGTTCCCCTCACTGCAACAGAAACCTCCCCCTGGCCGTGGTTTCAGGTGGCCAGATTCGATGCTGGCAGGTGGCTGCATGTGGTCCCAGATGTGAGCAGAAATGTGGCAGGATGGGCAGCCAGCTGGTCACCGGCTTATTCGGAGAGGGTTGCTTCACTGAATCCCTTAGCCAGCAGACAGTGAGAGGTCTCAGGTCCCACCTCTGCTGCTCTGTCCTCTTACTGCTGCTGGAGGCGAGTTTGCAGGGTGGAGGGTGGGGGTGTGGAAACGCAGAGAGAGGCCAGCGCATCCCGTTTTTCCTGGCTGCGAAAAGACCAACAGCATCCCTCTCTCTCCCCATCTGGGTGGGTGTTGCACACTCTGCCAGCAGTTGAACATTCTTTTAAAGCACTGTTTGGACAGGACTGGGATGGTTTTATTTGTTGCTGGCAAAAACTAATGGTCAGAGCATGACTAGGAATGATCCTCTGTCCATGCAGAGGCAGGCAGTGGGATCTCCTTCAGGTTTATTAGATTTGGCACTAGCATTGATAGGGCAGATTTTTTAATTGTTTTTGTAACATCTCAGAAAAATTCTCACTCTGCTGAGTCTCGCCTGCTTTAAAAAAATGAAATATGGAGGGCAGGTGAATCAGGTGTTTCATTCAAAACCTCGGTTCTTGGCAGGAGAAAGAGCGGAGGACAACCCAGGGTATTGAAGCAGAGGGCAGGGGTTGTCACGTCCCTTGTTGCTCTCAAACTTCTTTTGTCCCCATCCCAGAGCCAGGCACAGCGAAGGGTCAGGTCTGCAAGGACGGGCTGTACTGCCGGTGGAGGAACTGAGTCCCATCCAAAGTACCTATTGCTGACTCCGTGTGTTCTCGTCTTGGCAAACTGCAGCTTGGGAAGTTTGGATCTGCAAACATTTACCACATATGCCTCTTGAACTGCAGTAAATATTTGGGACTCTGCTCCTTGGGTTTGCTGAAATCCACCAGAGGATCGGTAGTTGTCTGCATGCATGGGCGTGGGGGCAGAAGGGTAGGTCCAGCTCCCACCATCGCAGACGACTGCAGCGTAGGATGACCTTTGTAAACATCTCTTAAGGTTAGGGAGGGAGCAAAGCTGTGCAGCAGATGGTCACTGAAGGAAGATGTCTGGGACTTGCATAGTATCAGTTGACTCCAGCCTAGACCTGTGTGGTATTTCCACTGCGAATACCTTTTCTTCTTTTGATATACGTTTTAGGAAAATACAGTGGAGAAGAGGGTTGATTGTGAAGTATTCCCTCAAAATCTGCCTACTTGCTCTAAGCAGTCCCTGGGGACAGGCAGCATTATTTATCTGAGCTCGGCTGAGGTCCTTCAGTCAGGTCCTACAAGAACATGTTAGAACCTGACAGCCTGCTGTGAGTCCCACCATATGCAGGACATTGTAGACCATGGTGACCAAACGAGGCTCTGCATCATTCAGTGTCATAGAAATGGGCCCAGCGGTGACGTCCTTTAACAGGGGACACTGCTAGGTGCATGTTCCCTCCTGAAAACTGATGAAGCCCCCAGAGGAATTGTCTGTTGTGCCTGGGATCTCTCCTAGGATGTTGGTAAGTCATGGTCCTGCTCCAAGAGTGGAGCCTAGTTCGTGTCACATTTATTCACTCTTCATTACTTGTAAGAAACATTTTTTCCCCTCAAAGCACATTCATCAAGGCTGACAGCCAAAACTTCAAGGGCCTTGTAGAATCAGTAGAAGGGAAATCTGGATGTGAAATTCCAGTGTGGTTTCTCCAAAGCTGATTGCCACAGGATTGATGCAGTATCGCTGGGGCAGAGTTTGGTCACGGGCAGATGGTGTAGCCTAGATTGTGTATAAAATGTGCTAGTTCAATAAATCAGGTAATGTTCCCATAGCTGGAGCTGTTGGAGGTGAGCTCAGAATGACAAAGTCGAGCTTATATTGAAATAAAGTAATGCAAGAGCTCAAGAGCACTTCAGAGGTGGTTGGTCATGAAGGGCAGGGGATGTCAATGCTATTTCTACTAATCCACTGTCTTTGTTTCAATTTTCCACCCCCCATCCAGGACCAGGAAGAAAATAAAGGAGCCACCAGCTGGCCAGAGTTTTATATTGATCAGCTGAATTCAATGGCTGCTGTAAGTATTCCCCAATGCTTTGGTCCTTGTGAAGCCCGTACGGGGCAGCAGCACAGCAGTGACAGTCTGCGGCATCGCCAGCATCGCACCTTAGAGGGTGATGAGCATTGGAGCCACAAAGCTGTGACCTGGCTGTTTTCAGCCTTTTGAGTCTACAGACCCATGAACCATTTGGACTTGGCAGCAGCTTGTGAATCGTCTCAGCAGTTCAGAAACTCCTGATGGAAGGATTTAAGGATATCCTCCGTTAGACCAACAGATACAGCTGGAAAACAGAGGTGTTTTCTATGGCAGGAAGGGCATTTCATCTTGCCCCAGGCTGGAATGCTGCAGCATGGGTGGCAAACACCAGCTTTTTGTATAAAGACACCAGGCTGGTTTTTAAAGACCCCGTTTGATTGTGCAATGCCGGTGGGGCACCGAGCTGCTGTGACTGCTTTGAATCCAATAGTTCCAGTGATTTTTGATGGGTGCCTGCTACCGCCTTGCTCCTGCAACACCCTTCTGTGCCAGCTGGCCGCGGCGAAACACGGTGCTGCGGGTTGACTGTCCCACAAGGGATGTGCTTAGATGTAATTTTATTAAACACTTTATTGTTGACTGGGTGAGACAGAAATAGCACCGTTTTCTTGTAGGAAACACAGTTTATTTCCTGCAAGGCTGCACGGTTCAGAGCCCCTTCGTCCTGACTCCTGTTTTCAGAGGCTGAAGGTGCTGAGGTTTGTGGCCACTGCGCTAGGGATGGTAGCAGCATGGAAGATGAAAAAGAAAATCCTCATTTTTCTTGTTGTTTTATTTTTCCCCTTATGTTGCCCTGTTGTCACAGGGCCAGGGTGACAGGGAAGGTAGGGCTGGGTAGGGGAGTGAGGATGACGGAAGGGAGCAGGGGCCTGCAAGCCAGGAGGGATGCCGAGGGCTGGGCACAGGCTGCCAGCTGGTCGAATCCCTGAGCCTGAGCAGAGCTTGTGATCAAAGCCTGCCAGATGCCTGGAGGGTGGCTTTGATCTCCCTGACACACTGCTGAAGAGGAGCTGGGTTAAATGTGGGGGGCAGCACAGCTCTTTGTATCTGCTTGGACCCTTTCTCCCTCCTTTGCTTTAGCCTCAGCTGGTGCTGGCAGGGCTCACCCTGACACTGCTGAGCTCAGCACCATTGGATGGTGCTGGACGCACCTGGGGTGTTTTAGCTGTAGCCTTGGTTGCATGAGTTGGGGTGACCAAGATGTATCCTGTTCATGCCCAGGGCAACGTGGGTGGAGGCACGGGAGCCCCCAATGCCAGCCTGATAGCCTCATCTCCCAGTGTGGGAGATGCCAAGGGCATCCCGTGCACACAACCACTGTCTTCAGCCCAGATGCATGTTAGTGGGTTGCATTGGGAGACCTGGGAGCAACATGGTCAGCAGGACCCACACTGGTGACCTTGAACATGGCTGCAGCATCGCATACCCTCCAGGCTGCGGGCCATCCCCTGAGCCCCCCCACCTGCTCTGCAGGGGCCCACGGGTACCTGTTCGGATGGATGGGTACCAGGGAAGGCTAAAGGACCCCTCCTCCCTGTCCCAATTTAGCACCTTCCCTCTGTTGACCCTCAGTGAGTATTGGTGTAGCCCCCTCCAGCCCGGGAAGCACATCACATCACCTGGCTGTCACCTGCAGCGTCTCTGAGCAGGGTTCAGCTGGACACCTTTTTATGGAATACTCCTTTACCTCTTCCTTTTACAAAGTGTGTTTCCTGGAGGGCTGTGGGCTGTCGGGGACGTGCCAGAATTTGCATCTAGAGTCCATGAGTTGGGATGCTCCTTGCCTGCATTGCTGCCTTTTCTTCTCACTGCTCTGAGTCTGAGGGTTGCAGGGGGACAGTCGCAAGCATCCTCCAACTTGGGCTTGTCTGGATGAGTTGCAGGTCAGCAATTTGGGGTGACACTAGTCCTGCCTGCAGGGCATTAACTCTGGAACTTAATAATGATGCAGGACAATGCTAAGTGTCTTAATGCTCTTAAGGTGATGATCCAGGTCTCCCAGTTGTCTCGGAGCAGTGGAGCCTGGCATCTTGCCAGGGTGGACTGAGGGGTGAGGATGAGTTTGAGGAAGAGGGTGCTGGATTCCTGCAGCCTCACTCTGCACCGGCCCATGTTTGTTTCCTGCTGCTTTGAAACAAAACTCAAGTGGCCAGGGGGACGCAAGGTCATCAGCAACGGTGCTGCAAAGCTGATGTGGGTTGGGGTGTTGCTGACTTGGGAAGCCCCAAACCCTCGCAGCTGAATTTTACATGTGCGAGTTGTTGGGGTGCTTGCAGGCAGCGTCTTCAGCCTAAAGCGACACCTTCACCCTGCTGTCCCCAGTCCTGGCCATCTCGCTGCAGACCATGGGTTTTTCCAGGCTGTCTCTTTTCCCAAGTCCTGTGATTGCCATAAGGATTTGGAATTTTAGACTTCCGGAGTTGGTTTAAGATCCCAGCTCCATCCCTGTGGCTTGGCATGGCGAGGCATTGGGCGCTTCTGCTCCTCGGGCACGAGTTTCGCGGGGAAATGTCCCCTCTCAAATCTGCCTTTCTCCTCTTGCAGAGAAAATCGCTGATCGCTTTGGAAAAGGAAGATGAGGAGGAGAGAAATAAAACAATTGAAAGTTTGAAGACTGCACTGCGGACGAAACCAATGAGGCAATTCTCTTCTGTTTCCTGGCTTTATCGCTGCGGTCGTGACTGTGGATTTGAGTTCTCTGGCAGAGCAGGGAGTTACATAGGAATAGAAATGGGGGCTGCACAGGATGAGGGAGGCAAGGACCTTGAAACGCCACTTGCTTTTTTCCATTCACCACTTGTTTTGTTGTTTTTCCTCAGTCCTTACAGTGGCTGAGAAGCACTAGGGCTTTTACATCTGTTCAGGCAAATCAGGCGACTTTTTTTTTTTTTTTTTTTCAAATTTGCTTCTGTTCTCATTGGAACAGAATGTAAAAATTCCTTCCAGATCGGATTTTTAAAAGAAATCCAATTTTTGTTGGTCAACCAGCCCCTTTGTTTCAACTTCTCTTGCACTTTTTAAAGGAATAAAATCACATAGATCTTCAGGCTTTTATGAAATGCAAAAATAAGACTGTTTCTAGGAGGTTTTGATGGGGAGGATAAAGAAAGGGTGGGACTCTTTCTGAATGTCTGTAGTTTTTCCTACATTCAGTTTCTCTGGAGTCTGCATGCACACATCTGCAAAACCTTTAAGATGCCTCAGGTCAACATTTTCTGAAGGGAAAATGTTTCATTAAGAAATGCATGACCTGTTCTGGTTATGGAAGAAACAAATTTGCTAGTGCTTGCAAAAACATTCCCCTCTTCCATTTCTCTTTTGCAATGGTTCTGGTGGTGGTACTTGGGAAGAAATTCGCAGGGTTGAGGGTGAGCACCCAGTTTCTGTGAAGCCCGTACCTCTTGGGTGCTGACTCCCCGCAGCACCCTGGGAGGAGGGTGGTACCCAGCCGTGAAACTTTGCAAGTCTTTAGAAGTAGTTTGCGAGTCTCTCTTACTGGAAGTCAGAGGGATGCAGCAGGCTCTATTTTACCTGTTGGACCTGCTTTTGCTGCCAGGGAAGTGAACATCAAATTTCCTATTGACTTTGGCTGGAAGAAGAGCCGGCTTTGAAGCAGAGAAATCAGTTTTCCGCAAGCCTGCAATTACCCCTTTTGTTGCTGCGCATCAGCGTGGCTTGTTTCGAATTAAAATCATCCCAATGCTGGGATGTTTCTTCGCTCATTTGCTTTCCAAGCCTGTGCCTTTTGCCAAACCAGAATACACCCAGCCTGGATGGCATCGGGCAGGGAGGTCCTAAAATGCCTGAGCAGCGTGCAGTGTTATGTCTGCCTGCCCTAGTGAATCTGCCTGGGGCACTGCCGTGCATTTGCTGTCTGCTTTCTATTTAGTAGCATTATATGTCATCATAAAAATCAGAAATCCCTTAAAATTGGTGAGATGTGCCTAAGGGAGGAGAAGGATGTGGGTGGTGAGGCAGGAGGCAGAAAGTCTGACAGGCATCATGGGCTCGGCTGGTGTTGGGATGTTTGTGGCTGACTTCAGATCCAGGCGACTCCAGTGCTTGGGAGCTTCTTCCCATCCTGGGCAGAGCTGGTCCCAAGCAAGTGAGATTCAAAACTCAGGCCTGGGACTGGGAAGACTTTGCAGCAACGTGGCTGCAAACTCCTAACCTCCACCCTGGGGCTTGTGCTGGTGACTGGGTCAGCTGGTCCTCTTCCAAATATCCTAGCTCTGGACAACCTTGTGCAGAGGCTGCCTGCTTGCCTACGCTACCAGACACCAATTAAATTGCTGAGATGTTTACAACCTCATCCCTGTGCTCTAAGCCTTGCAGGCTTTCTGCCACCCAAAGTCCAGGAGAAAATGGATAAGAAGGTTCTGGGTTTACAGCAACAGACAAGTCAGCCCTGTTTGAGGTTAAAAGAGTCCTTCAGCATTTGGTTTTAAAGCTAAAAAGCTTCTTTCTGGCAGGTTTGTAACCCGGTTCATCGACCTGGATGGCTTGTCGTGTATTCTGAACTTTCTCAAAAGCATGGACTATGAGACGGCAGAGTCTCGAATACATACCTCGCTCATTGGATGTATAAAAGCACTAATGAACAACTCCCTGGGCCGGGCTCACGTCCTGGCCCATTCGGAGAGTATTAATGTAATCGCTCAGAGTCTGAGCACGGAGAATATTAAGACGAAGGTGGCAGTGCTGGAAATCATGGGCGCTGTGTGCCTGGTTCCCGGGGGCCACAAAAAGGTACTGGAGGCGATGCTGCACTACCAGAAATACGCCAGCGAGCGGACTCGTTTTCAGGTAGGTGGCTCTCAACTCGCTTCTCAGCTCCCAGTATTCAGCATTCTTCACAGAATCACAGAGTGGTCAGGGTTGGGAGGGACCTCTGGAGATCATATAGTCCAACCCTCTGCCAAGGCGGGTTCATCTAGAGCAGATTGCACAGGAACATGTCCAGGCAGGTTTGGAGTATCTCCAGAGAAGGAGACTCCCCCACCTCTCTGGGCAGCCTCTTCCAGTGCTCTGTCACCATCAGAGTAAAGAAGTTTCTCCTCAAGTACAGGTGGAACTTTCTGTGCTCTGGTTTGTGCCCGTTTCTACTTGTCCTGTTGCTGGTCACCACTGGAAAGAGCCTGGCCCCATCCTCTTGACACCCACCCTTTAGATACTGATAAGCATTGATGAGACCCCTCTCAGTCGTCTCTTCTCCAGGCTAAACAGACCCAGCTCTCTCAGCCTTTCCTCATAAGGGATGTTCCAGTCCTCTAATCATCTTTGTAGCCCTCCTCTGGACTCTCTCCAGTAGTTCCCTGCCTTTCTTGACCTGGGGAGCCCAGAACCGGACACAGTACTCCAGATGCGGCCTCATCAGGGCACAGTAGAGCGGGAGGACAACCTCCCTCGACCTGCTGGCCACGCACTTTTCAATACACCCCAGGATGCCATTGGCTTTCTTGGCCATGAGTGCACATTGCTGGCTCATGGTTAACTTGCTGTCCACCAGCACTCCCAGGTCCCTCTCTGTAGAGCTGCTCTCCAGCAGGTCAGCCCCCAGCCTGTACCGGTCCCTGGGGTTACTCCTCCCCAGGGGCAGGACTCTACACTTACCTTTGTGGAACCTCGTGAGGTTCCTCCCCACCCAGCTCTCCAGCCTGTCCAGGTCTCGCTGAACAGCAGCACAGCCTTCTGGCATATCGGCCACTCCTCGCAGTTCTGTGCCATCAGCAAACTTGCTGAGGGTACCCTCCGTCCCTTTGTCCAGGTCATTGATGAATATATTGAATAGGGCTGGACCCAGTACCGACCCCCGAGGAACCCTGCTAGCCTCAGACTTCCAGCTAGACTCTGCACCGCCAATCACAACCCTCCGAGTTCTGCCATTCAGCCAGTTCTCAATCCACCTCACTGTCAGCTCACCTAACCCACACTTCCTAAGCTTACCTGTGAGGATGTTACGGGAGACAGTGTCGAAAGCCTTGCTGAAGTCAAGGTAGACAACACCCACTGCTCTCCCCTCATCCACCCATTCTTGTCCCTTCCTCCTCCTGGATATCTAAATACTGTTTGTGAATTATTAATTATGGTCATTTATAACGTAGATACTCTGGGAGTTACCCCAGAACCATGTCTGATGAGATGTGCAACTGAGCAAAGGGTGAGGAACTAGTTATTTCAGGCAACACCCCCATCCCCCAAAGAAACGTTTGTGCAGGATCACTGGGATTGCAGCTCTATAAGGCTGTAGCACATCTGGATGGACTGATGTTAGCCGAAACGGGTTCTGGGTGGGCTACATTACAGCAGCAGATGGTGATCCATCGCCAGCAGGTACAGGGGCTGTAGGAGCACCACGAGGAGTTGTTCCTGCCTGTGTCCCTGGTTGGTTGTGCAGCTCTGGGGCTGTCACTGGGTGTTTAACTAACATTGTGTGTTCGGCAGACGTTGATCAATGACTTGGACAAGAGCACGGGGCGGTATCGGGATGAAGTGAGCCTCAAGACAGCCATCATGTCCTTCATCAACGCAGTCCTGAGCCAGGGCGCAGGCGTGGTGAGCACCGGGGTTCTTGGAGAGGGGGGTGTTGTGATGGGTTGGTTTTATTTCAGTAAGGTTTCTGAGCTTTTGCACCCTGTAGTATTGACCCCACAACTGTCCCTTGCAGGAAAGCCTGGATTTCAGACTCCACCTGAGATATGAGTTTCTCATGCTCGGGATCCAGCCAGTCATTGATAAACTACGAGAGCATGAAAATTCAACCCTTGACCGGTGAGTAGTGACCCCCAGCCCGATGGTTATTTTTGCCCTTGCCCTTGCTTTCTAGTTTTTGGACTTGGCCTTTGGGAAAAGCCTGTGGATCTAGACTGTTGATCTGGCCCGTCTTGAGGAAATTCTGTGCTGTCACCAGAGAGGGAGTGGAAAAAACCCCATTGCCATTTCACCAGACTCTTAACATAGAGTTAAGCTGGGAAGGATGTGCCACTGGGGACCTGGGGGATACTGCCAGCCCTCCTCCTCCCTATTTTAACCCAAAAGGCTCCTTGGACAGGTTGTAATGACTGGGAGCTCAAGACTGAAGATCCAGTTGATGTTTCAAGCCCCGCTTGTCTCTGTGCCGCTGCCAGGCTGCCTGCCTGCAATTTATTAATTGTTTCACTCAGATCTGCTTTTACCAGTCTTATTTTTTCCCCTTTCTTTCCTCAGGCACTTAGATTTTTTTGAAATGCTTAGAAATGAAGACGAACTGGAATTTGCCAAAAGGTTTGAGCTGGTGAGTATGAACGTTGTTGATGCAGATGCCGGCACTCGATGTCACGGTTCCTTTTAAAAGCACATACGTGTACTGGGACGAAGTGCAGTCTGTTGGATAAAATTTGGAGGTTGGAAATCTGTCTCTTGTTGCCCTGCTTTGTTGCAACCTTCATCCTACAGCCTGCTTTATCCCTCTTCTGCCTGGCTGCCAACTGGCGCTGTTTGTCCCTTGCAGGGCAGTGGGGCTTGCCTGTCCATCAGGAGTGGGGTAGGCTCATGGGATTTGATGCTGAGACTCTGGAAATAGGTGATGCCATTGCTGTTCCGATGGCCTGACTTTGCTTCACTCCCATCCACAGGTCCACATTGACACCAAAAGTGCGACTCAGATGTTCGAGCTGACAAGGAAGAGGCTGACACACACCGAGGCGTATCCGCACTTTATGTCTATCCTGCACCACTGTCTCCAAATGCCTTGTGAGTCCCAGGGGAGGCGAGGAAACCCACAGCTACCGGGGGCTCTGCAGCCCACATCTCCTCCCTGGGGGTGGCAGCGACGTCCCTGGTGCTCCCCTCACTCTCTCCTCTCTTTCCCTTCCAGATAAAAGAAGCGGCAACACTGTCCAGTACTGGCTGCTGCTCGACAGGATCGTGCAGCAGATCGTCATTCAGAGTGACAAAGGGCAGGACCCCGATGCCACTCCCCTGGAAAACTTCAATATTAAAAATGTTGTCCGCATGTAAGTGCTCTCCTGCCTGTTGTGGGGCTGGCAGCACCAACACGGGCTGCTTTGGTGCCTCCTGCTCAGGGGCGAGAGGGCCAGGGCTGGGGTTATCCCTGCTAGGCTGGCATCACTTTGACTCCTTAAGCCCAATGCACAGGTGAATTAAGCTCAGCCTCTGTGTCCTCAGTGAGCTATTTCCCCCGACTGCTGCTGTCACTGTTCCTTATTCATCACTCACTGTCACCCGTTGATGTTTCTGTTCCTCGGTTGGACAAGCCGACATCCTTGGAGCTGTTGACACAGTGCTGCATCCCAGACTGCAAAACTGTGCCAGGGGAGGCAGAGCAGAGGTGTTAGAGATACCAGTTTGAGAGCCTTAAATCCCACTGCCAAGGCTTGCTCAGTCTTGTTTCTTACTGGTGATGGTCGCTTGTTTACTGGGGTAGGGTTGTCTCACGTGCTCCATGTCATTTTCTTTTAGGTTAGTCAATGAAAATGAAGTGAAACAGTGGAAAGAGCAAGCAGAAAAAATGCGAAAAGGTAAGTGATGGAGAGATACACAGCATTAACTTTAACCTTCGCACGCACAGTAAACTAAATGGATAACGTATACAGGTATTTATCTGGATGGACTCTGCAGGCTTTATCAAGTGACTGAGATAATGTCATGCTGTGGGGCTTACAAGGGAAATGGGCAAAGCAGATATTCATTTTTTCATGGGGAATGGGTCCTGCCCGGGGTATTAAGGCACAGCACACACTCCTTTTTCTTAACCGCACAGCTTCCCTGCAGAGCAGCGTGAGGGTTAGTTCCCCGCATGCTGCCGTTCGACAAAAGGGCGTGTTTGTCACCCAAAAGTGGTCTCATGGGGCTGTTTCAGAGCACACCGAGCTTCAGCAGAAGCTGGAGAAGAAGGAGCGTGAGTGTGATGCCAAGGCCCAGGAGAAGGAAGAAATGATGCAGACGCTGAACAAGATGAAAGAGAAGCTGGAGAAGGAGTCCAGCGAGCACAAGCAGGTCAAGCAGCAAGTGGCAGATCTCACTGCGCAACTCCATGAGATGAGCAGGGTGAGGCCCCGCACCTCTTCCCCTCCTAACCCAGTCCCAGACACCCTGCAAACACCATTTCTGGAGGCTGAGCTTCATGGGGGGCTGAGAAAGGTGCTTGTTGGGAGGGCTACCAAGATGTCTGTCCCTGGTGATAGGGTGATTTTGCCTCTCCAGCTGCATCAGACCTCAGTCAGGAGTGCTGAAGCCTTTGAGTGCGTCCTATATTTGGTACATTTTGGCCAAAAAAAAAAAATCAGCATGGGGGCATTTTTTGGGTGGTGTCCCCCAGCTCTGTATGACCCCCTCCTCTTTCTCTCCCAGAGGGCAATCTGTGCTGCCGGCCCCGGAGGACCTCCCTTGCCACCAGGAGCTCCTGGTGGCCCTTTACCTTCTCCAGCTCCTGGATCTCTTCTTCCCCCTCCACCACCCCCACCACCCCCAGGGGGTTGTCCCCCACCACCTCCCCCCCCGCCACCCCCTCCAGGCGGTCCCCCACCCCCTCCCGGCCCCCCACCCCTGGATGGGGTGATGCCTCCCCCCGGAGCACCTCTGGGCTTTGCGCTCAAGAAGAAGAGCATCCCACAGCCGACGAACGCCCTCAAGTCCTTCAACTGGTCCAAGCTGCCAGAGGTAAGCCGGGCAATAATTTGGGCAGCAAAACCCGAGGTGCTGGACGGCCACCTGGGGATGTAAGGGTAGGTGGGCAGGGGACCCCTAACCTGAAGCGCTTCTGCTGTCTTGCAGAACAAGCTGGCAGGCACCGTGTGGACCGACATAGATGATGCAAAAGTGTTCAAAATCCTGGACCTGGAAGACCTGGAAAGGACATTCTCCGCTTACCAAAGACAGCAGGTAACGGCTGGCCTGGGGCGCACGCGGGGGTCCGGGCAAGGAGCCGCCGTTACGAGAACGCGCGGTTCCACTTGCGGTCTCAAAACACATCTCCCGTCATTATTCCATACCAACGCCGTGTGTCCTCTCATCCTCATGCCAGTTCCTTTGCGTTGAAGTGGCATTCGCATCTCTGATTTCGCCCCTGCCCACGCACCTGACCATGCGTGTCATGAAGATGGATCACTAAAAAAACCCAAAGAACCAAGGAGACAGGGAGTGTATGAAAATAGCCCCCAGATGTGGCCAGAGTTGGGTAATATTTTTGGATCACTCTTAACAGCAACTGCTTCGTGTCTCCGAGTTGGGTGGAAAATTTCTATCCCTCTCTGGCCAAGAAGGACTAAGTTTTGCCCACATCTGCCATGGGTGGATCTCGTCTTTTATTTTTGTAGAGAGCCCAGAGCAAAATGTGAGCTTTGAACAAAAAAACAAATCCCAAACCGAACTAATGACACTGCAGGCAAAAGTCTCTGCTTTTTAATCTCCTGCTCAAGTAATACGGCCCCAGTTTGGAAGGCATCAAAGCACACAAAGAAAATTAGACACTTATTTCACCCCAGGCAGGACCACGATGGGTAAAAGCGATGAGTTTTTCAAGAAGGCAGGAGAAAAAACAAGGAGAAAGGCTGAAAAAGCCATGTTCACCTGCGGACCATCTGGCTGCCTGGCTGGGAGGAGAGGACAGCTTGTCCCGCTTTTGCCAGGCTCAAGTGGAGGGACGGTGCTGGGATGGAGTGGACCCGTCATGTAAGCACCTTAGGCAACATGAGAGTTTAATCTCTTTCAGAGGCTAATCGAGGGAAAGATCAGGGTGGATTAAAGCAGGGCAAGTATCAGGAGTAACCCACCAGATGTACGTGCTACTCCGGTGTGTTTTGGGAACACATGGTGCTGGCTCTTTCCCCCAGTGATTTTGGAGCCTGACTCATGCCTACTGAAGGGCATGTCTGAAGGCAAGAAATGGAAATGGAAAGGGAGCAAGAATAGAAACCTGGTGTGTCAGCAGGACGGTTTGCCCTCTGGCTTGCCTCCCCGAGTCCATGAATCACCTGATTTGCTGCAGATTATTGCCAGGCAGGAATTTAAAAATAATGTAGCTTGTCCGAGATCCTGCTGGGTGAAGCGGCTGGTTAGGTTCAGGGACAGCAAGAAGGAGGAGATGCTGCAAGGAGAGCGGCGGCACGGGCTTTAGCCCCAGTTGGGACAAGGACTGAAAGGGAGCTGTATGTGGGAGCCAGGGACTGGGGCGGGACTGGCAGAAGATGCTGCAGAAGTGTCTGAAAGGGAGGTTGGGAAAGAGGAGGTGAAAGCTCATCTGTGAGTTGCTGCTGGGGCTGGAGCCACCCTTGAGAGCATGACGCTTGAGTTTCTTGTGGTTCATCCAGGCTTCACGATAGCACCACTTTGTGCAAGTGTGGTGATGGTACACATCCCCCTGGACCTGAGTGGGTGTGATTGCCTGCCTGCGAGTCCCCAGGGTGCCCCGCTTGCCATCCTGGCGCCGGAATGGGGTGCCTGGCCACGTGTCCTGGCGTTGCCGGCAGCATGGCTCTGCAGGCAGCTGCTGTGGGGTTAGATGTGCTCCTCGAGGTAACACACACACCATGGGGCGCTTCGCATATGGTGTGGGCCTGGGGGAGCTGCGTGCAAATGGCCTGTCCCTGCAGGGAAGGAGGATGAACTAATGCCTTAATAATTTGCAGTATTTCTGAGCTCTAGCAAAAGTTGATTTCTGTTCTGAGCAAGCAGTGGAGGAGCAGGGATTTCACCTCCCTGCTCCCTGTCTTGAGCCTTCAGCTGAAAATCACTCTCATAGTGATCACACTTGTCCTCAGAGACAATGTGGGGCACCGGGGGCTGCCTGCCTGCCCCTGCCCTGAGCAAACCAGGGCTCTGAAATCGCATGGCTGGGTGGTACATCGCTGTGGCCGATGGCCCAGTGGCATGCGAAGGTATGTGTGGTGCAGAGAGTTCTCAGACCCCTAGTGAGTAGATGTTTCAGCGCTGCCATTGGTGGTACTTGGCTAATTTAACACCACAGTGCCTGGGAATCCTTAAGTAGTGCGCAGACCTGAGACTTAATGAGGTACCTAATTTTAAGCATGTCTTTGAATGCTTTTCCCACGTCACAGGCTCGGATGTAAATGCAGGTTCTACAGTGAGCTCTGCAGCTCTTGAGAAAGGCCCTTTCCATGTGGGGAGGACAGGAGCCCTCTGGGCTTCATGGGGCTCAGCCTGGCAGCATCCCTGCCCCGTGCGGTCAGGAGGGTCTGTATCCTTGCTCACTTCCCTGCTGAAGCTCTACAGATGTCCCCATCCCCCGCGGAGGGCTTGGCCCAACCACTGTGTGTGATACCAGCATTTACCAATCTTGCTAGATATAACAAAAAAAACTTGCAGGAGCTCTGCATTTCAGGCTGCAGCATGAGGACCCAGCAGGACTGGGGGTAGCTGCCTAAGGGTGTGCAAGTCTATGGCCATCAGGGCTTTCTTATGCCTCGAAGAGGTCTGTGCCTCTGTCAGAGATGTTTTGGGAGCCTGCAAGGGAAAGAGGCTGTGAGCAACGCTGATAAGTGGCAGTGACACAGCCCGGGCAGTCCTGGCAGGTCCCGCAATGGTGAGTGATGTAGGAGAGGCAGAGCCAAGTGGAAAAAATATGTGTTGTTGAACCAGGGGCTTAGCAGTGAGCTGGGAAAGAATTCATCTCCCAAGAACGGATGAAAGAAGAAAAGGCTCCAGCTCCTCTGTGCTAGAGTGACCTGCGCAGGGGCCAAAGGCAACGGTGGTGGGAAACGTCTGTGGGGACAATGACAGCAGATTTAAAGCAACATCACCATCCTGCAACACAGGCTAATCACGGTTTATGCGAGGGAGAGGGACAGGGATGAGGCTGGTTGGAGGCAGCGGGAGGGTTTTTGTGATGAGCCTTTTCTCTGCCTTGATGCATAAGGAGCCCTCCCTCTCCTGGGGCAGGAGACTGCAGGAGGACCACTGCATCCTTCTCCTCTCCAGCAGTGTGGAGCAGTTCTGACATCCTGGGGCAGGTCTGAGCATGAGGATGGAAGGAGGGCTTCCCAATTAAGGACCTGTTAAATGAACAAGAAGATACCCATTTCTGCTTATGGATGTGCTTTGTGCCTGTCCCACAAAGGAGCCTGCTGGGAAGAGGTTGCTTTATGAACCACCAATCCTTTACGACCTTGACTGATCCATAGAGTTAATTCTGCCTTTGCAACAGCCTCACATCC
The DNA here is from genome assembly GCA_027574665.1 of Rhynochetos jubatus. Taxonomy (NCBI): domain Eukaryota; kingdom Metazoa; phylum Chordata; class Aves; order Eurypygiformes; family Rhynochetidae; genus Rhynochetos; species Rhynochetos jubatus. The sequence continues at coordinate 142,756,411 of CM050648.1, read as the reverse complement.
TGCTAAATTGCATGGGTTTCCATCTAACCTCCCTGAAGTACACCAGTAGTAGTTTTGGTGTCCTTGTTCAGGTCTGCAGGTCCCCCTTGCCTTGCGAAGCCCCCAGTGTGGTAACATTGCTGGAGCTCTGCTCCTGGGGAGGGTCATGACAGCTCTTTGACACATGTTTCTATGCAGACGGGTTTGATGGTACCTTGGGGAACCACTTAGCACAGAGCCCTGCCAGGGTGCCCGTGCTGCACCCACTGGGCACCTATTCCTCTGACAAAGAAATGGTTAGTAGCTCCTTTTTTTGGCTGAAGTTTCTTCGCATCCTGGCACATCTTGTTCTGCTTCGTGGCCTCAGCATTCCTGTGGGCTTGAGGAAAGCCTGATGCATTGGTTTTTAGCCACAGGGCTTGCGGTATGCATGGCTCAGCCCCCAGCAGATGCTGCTCCCCAAGCCCCAGGTGTTCGGTGGGATCTAACGGAGCCCTTTCCCATCCTCCTGCCCAGAACCACATGTTGGTCCTGGGCTGATCCAGCCTCGGCAGCCAGTCAGGCGAAAACCTGCATAAACAAGGTTTCCTTTGAAAGTGTGGCAGTGATGGGGCTGTGTTGGGGATGACCAATTCAAACCAGGCAGATGGTTCACTTCTGCATGGAGGGGCTGGAGAGAACCACGCTTGTAAACCAACTGTGTTTGGACCCATCTACTCCCTCCATTCACTACCTCTTTCTTTTAAAAAAAGAAATCAACATTTATGCACCTTTGAAACCTCCTTCCCCATCACAGAGCTGCCAGCCGGTCTCCTGAGCCAAGCACACAAAAAAAACCAAGATGCAGCCCAGGAAATAAGGAGCAAAACCCTTCGTGTGTGTGCGCACTCGTGTGTGGTGCTGGCTTTGCCACATTTGCTTCCAGCCTGGCAGGGGGAACCCAGCAGGACAGCCAGGTCTTAGGAGAAGCGAGGTGCTGGTGGGGCACCAGGGTGGCCTTTGGCCAGGCTGCTGAGCCCTGGAGAAGGGGGATTGTCTGTGCCAGAGGACAAGTCAAGGGGAAACGTGTTGCCATGGCAAATGGTAAAGTTTTGCTTCTGCCAGATTTGCTCCAGGATGAACCTCTCCTTATTTCCGCTTGAAAGCCCAGTTTTTCCTGGCAATCACATTGGCATTTCAGTCCCTCAGATTTGCAAAATCTAGCCGTTTTCTTCCCTGGCATGGCGGGCTGAGCAGTGCCGTGCCTTTGAACCAGTGCTCGCCAGCTCGCACAGGGCAACAGAGCTCAGCCAGCATCCTCCCACCTCATCCCATGTCCCCTCCTCATGCAGCAGCACCTTGGCCTGATCTGTTCTTGGAGCCACCTCTCCTGCCCCTGCCAACCCTCCCCTTTCTGCACATCCTTCAGTCCTCACGACATTTCCATGTGCATCCCCTTCTTTCGGCACCAGCAGACCCTGAGTGCCTCCCCGTGCTGCCAAGCCCCACCGTGTTGCACCTTCCCCTTGACTGTGCTTGACTTCCTTCTGGTTTCGCTGGGATCACTGAACTGCATGTGTTTTTACTGCCTTTTTCCATGCTTCTGCTATGGCTGTAGGACTTCTTTGTGAACGGTAACTCCAGACAGGTAAGTGAGCATCTGCAGGAGCCCAGTGCCTGTGAGCGGTGAGGGCAGGGCGAGCACGGGGCTGGGGACATGGGGGACGCGCGCAGTGCTGCGGGGGTTAATGTGTGGCAAAGGGGGTCGTAAATCAGAGTGGTACATGGATCACCAGGAGAAGCAACTAGGAAGTTGATGCTGGGGAGGCTGGTAAGTAGGAAGCTGCTCTCTCTGCTGTCAGGCCTGATGTCCAAGCCAACATCTGAGTTCAGGGGTTGAATTTTCAGATGCAGCTTAACACAGAGAAGCTTCTACCTCGGGGCACTTTGCTTTTCAAAAGATGGAAATAAATGAGCTCGTGCCTGCGGGTTGGAACTCTCTGTTTTGTCATGGCCAGGGCAGGCAAGGCACACAACAGCAGCATCTCATGGTAGGTGACTTGGGGCTCACCCTCATTCACCTGCCACTGCCTTGGTCCTACCCCACCTGTCCAGCAGCTTCCCACTTTTTATAGCTGATTTTTTTTCATTCAAACATGAAAAAGAGTAAAAAATGGGAACTTCTTTGCTCATTCTTAACCCATGCAGTGGCTGTGTGCCGGGTCTCCTACGCCTGTAGACGTTTACTGTGGATCTGTAGCATGTGGGACCTTGCAGCACCAGGTTGTGTTCCTTCCAGAGGATTGAATAGCTGGCTTTTAATTGATTAACCTTACTAAAAAATGTGATACAGTAAATTAAAACCAGGAGCAACATGAACCCCTTGGGCAACCCTGCAAAATTGCCATTATGTGGATCTGCCCGTTTGCCTGCAACTGCAGTTCAGTGTATTGTTACTCATCTGAAGGTAACGTATTTAAGCTGCTTAGGAGCTGTAGGTGCTGTCCTGCTTTCAAACCCTTTATTTTGGGATATTTCCCTGAAAGGGCAGCAAAAGCTGCCGGTTGTGTTTGCAAGTGTGGTTGGTTGTATTGGATAGTTTGCTCGAGAGGACTGATGCGTGAAGGGCGACTGCAGATGTTTGGAGCAGTGGTGAAGAACAAGAGCGATGCTGAGTGTGTGCAGCAGCCCGGAATGAAATATTTCATGCAAGGATTTAATGAAGTATCACAAATATGTATGCTAAGAAAACTCGGCTTTATTTATTCAGCAGCGCCTGTGTGTTTGTAGATTCTTAAATCTTCCCTGTCTGAGAAAATATTTACGTTTCTAACCAGCGGCTTCAAAGCCAGCTCTGGTTTATGAAATGACTTACTGCGTTGCAGTTACAGGCGATGGGTTTTACGTGTAACCCATGGTGACACTTGTGATTAATGGGGGTCCGCTGTGTATCACTCCGCTATGTGCCGAGTGTACTAAATGTCTTTGCTTCTTCACGGCTTTCCTACAGGCTTTTTTTTTTCCTCCTTTTTTCTTTTTTAGAAGGAGGATGCCATCGATGACACCTTGAGTTCCCGGCACAAAGTCAAGGAGCTTTCAGTCATAGATGGCCGGAGAGCTCAGAACTGCAATATCCTCCTCTCCAGGTACAGTTAATGCATTCTCCGAGGGGTAGAGGGATGCTTGATAACCTGCCCTGGGCTGGGGGGTGCTCCTCATCCCCAGGCAGGGTTTAATGTCAGGAGCCAGCATTGGGGGGAGAGCCAGCGACACCTGAACCCAGCTATAGCCTTACACCGTTCACGGTGGGGTGGCGCGGTGGGGAGATGTGATTGACTGGGTATGTGGCACTTGTGTCCCTGGAAAGCCCCAGATGGGCTGAGGTACCCAGTGAGCCTTTGTAGGGGATGGAAGGGGGGCTGATTTCACCTCTTATCTTCCTCAGCCTGAGTTTTGTTTAGTCTTTGGTGGTGGATGAAGAGTGTTTCTGTTAGGCTGAGGAAAGCGCTGAGCATTGGTAGGGTGAGGGAAGCAGCAGCCTAATTCAGCCAGGGCCCGGCTGCCCGTGTGGTTGTCCTCTGCCACATCTGGATTTTGGAAAGGGGACATCCCCCTCTTCCAGCTACCCAGCCCTGCTGGGATGACAGCCTCCTGTGCGCCCCTCATCAGGTGGGCTCAGCGTTGCTACCAGCAATTTAATCCAATCCCCAAATAGCTGCCAAGAGGATTCAAAGGGTCTTTTTTTTTGGCATGATAAATTATACCAGGCTGCGGTGGTCCAAAAAGATGAACCATCAGCACAGCTACTTGGAAAAAAAGCCCCAAACAGCAGCAGCAAATGCCACTTGTTTCTGACTCATTAAAAAAAACCCAACAACCCCAACAACAGTAAAGTATAACTCCATTCAGAAACATTCACTCTGCTGCCTGCAAGTGCAGAAGCTTTTGTGCCACCCAGGACCGTCCAGGATGAAACAGCACCACTGACAGGTTGGGCTTGCAGCTGTGATGCCCAAATTCTGTGTTTTCCTGGACCATGGATCAGCAGAGCCAGTGCCTTGCCTGGGGAACCCGACTGGTTTCCTTCCCTGGAAAGCATACAGTGACTGATGCCTTCAAAAAAAAAAACAAACCCAAACCTCTGAGTGGGTCACTTGCGGTCCCTGGTGCTTCTTCAGGCTCTCCCAGAGGTGGTCCTCAGCCCCAGGGGCGGTGGGAGCGATGAGTGCAGCGAGCCGTGTGCTGCAGTGCTCAGTGGTAAAATTGCCATGTTTATAGCTGTTTCTGCTCTGGGTTGCTTCTGGGGATTTTCGTACTTCCTAGCTGTCCAAATGAATGGATGATGATGAAAGCAGAGTTTAAAGCAGCAGGCGAATGAGTAGGTCTGTGTCAGCCAGCTATTAGCAAGTAAAGCGATGGAATTCACGGCACTGGCTGGGCTGCTCCCTGGCATACTTAGGCAGAGTGCAGTCAGAGTGGGGTAGGTGTAATTCTGACAGAGGTTTAAGTGTATAATTGAAAATTAAGCATGCAAATAGCCCCTTCAGAGGGAAGGGTAGCTATTCAAGCACTTAACTTCAAAAGCATCTTCCGTGCCTTACTGAGTAAAGGTCCTAATTTCATCTCACCAGCAAACCTTTCTCTTCCAAGAAATGAGTTTCTAGTAATTAATCCAAAAAAAATGGCAAGATGAGGGCTGCTGCCTGTCTGCCCTCCCCTTTGGGTCCCTTTCCTTGCAGAGTGGTCCCCAGGACTCTCATATGGCTATTCCCAGTCATGTCGCGCAGCATCGGGGCCCTGCAGGGACGAGCAGCTTGGGGGACTGCTTGTGCCAGCTGCTGCTTTGTAGGTGCTTTGGGGTTTGTCCTGTGCTTCCTGGGGACACACAGGCAGAGGGACCAGCAGAGCAGGGCATTTCTGTAGCGCTGCAGCAGTAGGCAAATCTCCTTCCCTCACTTCTGCAAGTGACCAGAATCTTGTTTCTCTTCCCAAAATCACTTTGGGCAATTTACTCTTGACGGCAAGCCTCGAAAAGGAAAGGCAGTGTCGGGATGAAGCCCAAGCATCCTGCTGCCTCCCAAGGGCCTCTGTAGACTCAGGTCCAGCCCCTGCATCTCCAGCAGACTCTGTGTGACCTTGGGCAAACCCTTTTCACCTCTGCCCGTCCCAGTTGTCCATCCCTAAGCTGGGCAGAGCAGCTGGTCCCTGGTCCCATTGTTGCAAAGAGCTGGGCATAACCCGGTCTGGCAGGGTGTCTCGCCGCAGCCGGGCTGCTGCTCTCCTGCCTCGCCTGCGTGACCACCACGGGGACAAGCAGACTTTCACACGTGAAAGGACCTGCAACCTTGGCCCCTGATTCAGCCCAGACATTTGTAAGCTCACCAGGCATTGTCTGGCTTGCAGCACGGAAAGATTACGGCCAGCAAGATACTTTATCTCTCTCTGTAGAGTTATTTTTTTGCCTGCTTCCCTTGCTTTGGGAGAAATTACTGCGCAGTGAGATCACTGGATTTTCCTCCGGCTTGTAATGCAGCACAAGAATATTTTTAAGACTTGCTTTTTCCTTCCTTTTTTCTTTTTCTTCTTTGAGAATGATTTGCCAATGTCAGTGCATTATCGGGTCTTCCTCCACGAACCACCATGTCCTTGCTTTTGATCCCTGTGTTGATGTGTGTATTTTTAGTCCTGCTTTCCGCAAGACGCAAATCAAGCCCTTGCCCCATCGCTTTCTGCGTGTGCTGGCGGTGAATGGCTCGTTTGATTCCTCTCCGGCAAGGCGGCGCGGAGCATTTTTCTCGAATGAATGTGGCTTTTCAAGAGGGCGCGTCCCTTTCCCGGCGGAATTTGTTTTTCCCCTTCACAGTTATTACGTCCTCTGCGGGATTCTACAAAAGCCACGCAAAATAGCCCTGCGCTTGTCAGGCTGGCGAGCTGTCACTTCGCATCGGCGGGCTGCTGGCTTTAAATCCCTGTGACAGCGAGTCCTGTGACCCCGTTCCTCTCAGACGGCTCGCGTTCGACAGCTGCTGCCAACAATGATAATTATTGTGGTTATAGATAAGCTTCTAGCTTTCACTGGCCCCTTTCCCATCAAATTGTCTGAGAAGCTGTTTTCTTCTGGCGCCCCGCGCTTGCTCTCTGCCGATGCCGGTGCAGGCTCTTGTTCTTGGCACTGGGTTTTGATGATTCCTGAGAAAAGCTTTTTCAGCCTCGTTTTTTTTAAATTTCTTCTATTCTTGGCTTCACTTTTAGTGAGCAGGGCTGACAAAAGTCACCTTCATCTTTCACCACCCTCCTGGAGACGGTCACAGTAGAAAGTGCGTTTTGGATGAGGGGTTGCTCATCGGTCCTCATGAGCAAACTAACCAACCCACTTCTTCCAGGAGCATTTTTGCCTCCCTGGGATCCCCAAATGTCCAAACCTAGCCAGCGTCTGCTTTTCACCGGGGTGGGGAACGATGTGACATTTGTTGGTGGTCTGAGCTCTGGTGTTGCTTCTTCGGGTGTAAAAGGAGTCCTCCTGCAACTTCATATCCCACCTTGGGTCATGTCTATCCTGGCCACTGCCCTTGTGTGGGACAGGTAGGGTGTCCCCGGGGCATGGCTGCGCATCACTGCAAGCGTCAGAGGGGACGTTTTCCATGGATCCTGGGTTTGCTTCTTGTGGGGCATGCTAGCAGTTGTCCTGGGTGCTGCTCAGTGCAATCCTTGAGCTTCCTCCCCTGGCTGAGGTGAGATTTTAACTCCTCTTTTACCAAACTCTCTCTTGGGGGGGTTCCCTCAGGTAGGAGGTGAGAACAGACCAAGTACAAGATGAGAAACATGAGCCCATAAGGGTGAAATACTTACTTGCCAGGTCTGTAAGATCCACCAGCCTTGATAAAGCTAATCCTTCACTTCCAGTCTTGGGCAAAAGTTTTCAGTCTAATCTAAGCCCTCGCTAGCCTGCTTTTAGAGACCAGCACCCTTCCTTCTTCAGCTTCAGCTTCCAAAAGCTAGCTCTGCAGCCTCAGTCTGCTACCCAGAGGGGTGCCGAGATGAAAAATACCCTCCTCGTTTCATTCCTTGGAGTGATCAAGTCAGCTCCCAGTCTTTTTGATTTGCTGATCAGGTTGACTTCCATGGTCTCATCCCAATGTAGGGTGTGTTTCTGGTTTCAGCTCATTCCTTTGAGCCACATCCAGTGTTTTAGCATCCCTTGGCAGCCCTGATCAGCGAGACTGGGGCGTTGGGTTTCCTTAAAGCCCATGAACAGGTCTTTTCAAGGGTGCGACTTTTCCATTTTTTTAACTGTATCTATTGCAATGGCTTTAACCATCACTTCAAGCTGGTCAAGGGATAGGATGTTTGCAGACAGAGTTGCAGGAGTTTCTGAGGTGCATTTAGATGATTTTATCAACCACAGTGCAAAAAGATGGAGAAAAATGTGTGGGTTTGCAATCAAAGTCCTTGCAGGGAGTGGTCACAGGGGGTGCTGCAGACGTATTAAACTGTAGTTGATGGCTGCTCCAGTTTGAGGCTGAGTCTTCAATTCCTGTTATGGAAAGTGGAGGAAGAGAAAGATGGAGGGAGGGGCTTGTTTTCAACCTGTTATAGTTTGAAGCATATAGTGAATCCCCCCCAAAAGAAGTCTGATGAGTTTCCTGGGATGCTGAGCATCCGCTTCCCCAAATTTTGGACTTCTCCCTCTTTCCTCCTAGAAAGAGACTCAAGCCGAAAGCATCTGGGAGGGGTGGGGGAGGCAATATTCACATCCAAGAAAAGCTGCAGAAATAGGCCAAGTGTTCCTTAGGGGTTGTGGTAATGGATTCAGGAGCAGTGCCGAAGTGTATTCCTGAGCCCAGCCTGGGGATCATGGGATCATGACCCACGCTGGCCTCCTAGCCTTCAGGGAGGCTGACACCACAGGGGTGGCGTTGCTATGGGCAAGGGTTATGTATATAAAAGCTATTTATTTTTAATACATGTATAATACACTACTTTTATGAAATAATATAAAATAGGGGATGGCAGCTGCGGTGTGGGGAGAGGGAATTGGTGAAGGGAGGCTTGATCCCCTGTTCACAGCGGGGCTGCTGTGTGCTCTGCTTGGGCAGAGCACGGTCCTGCCGCCTTTCTCGCGCACCCTTCTTCGTAACACACTGTATAGTGTTATTTGGGATGCTGCTGCTGGCCAGGGGTTAAGCTGTTCATGTTGCATGGGTGTGTAGAAAATGCTTCTCAACCCTGCGTGATTGCTGGGCTGGGAGTAACTTTCCTTCCCCCTTCACCTCCCAGGCTGAAACTCTCGAATGAGGAGATCAAACGGGCGATTTTGACGATGGACGAGCAGGAGGACCTCCCGAAAGACATGCTGGAGCAGGTGGGCAACACGTCTCGTGTTCCTCTGTGCTTATCTCAGGCTGAGATCGCGCTGTGCAAGGTGCTCGGGACCAAACCGCAGCTTTGAGAAGTGTGTCAGGGCCCCTTATTATTTACCAAGCGCATGTTGATAGACCACCCAAGTGGGCTGGAGCATCAGGAAGGTAGCTCAGTCAGAGTGAAGCATCAGCACTGGGAGCAGCATGGCCTCCACATGCCATGCCTCTACTGGCATTTGCCCTGAGACCCTGGGCTGAACCAGTTGCCTGTTTTTTGGCTGAGTCTTGAAGTCGGCGCTCAGTGAGGTTTTATTTTTGAAAACTTGTTCAGCATTTGTGCAGCCCTCAAAAAGGGAGCTCTGTCTTTTACCCCCTCTGAATCCCTCTGGAGGCATTTTAATCACCTATCCTTAAAGCTGAGCTGGTAATTGCACTTTCAGCAGAGACGTGGGAGGATTCTTTGCACAAAATTTCCATCTGAAAATAGGAAGAGCTGCAGCAAAGGAGAGCCCCTGACATCTCCTCTGACAGGGCTGGTGTCAAAACCTCCTTGGAGCAGATATAGTACCTCTGTTGTAAAACCAGCGTGATGGCAGGGCAGCAGCAAGAGACACTAATGTGATGGGTAAAGGGAGGAAGGTCACAGGGCCAGCAATAACACTTATTTCACAGGTGCCTTGGGGTTACTGTCTGTACATGCTGAAAAGGTAGTAGATTCAAGCAAATAAGTCACTGTTTTGCTCCTAAAAAATCTGTACATGAACCTCATGTCCACAAGTGTGCTTTCCCTTGTTTAGCTCCTGAAGTTTGTTCCTGAAAAGGGTGACATTGACCTCCTGGAAGAGCATAAGCACGAGCTGGACCGTATGGCCAAGGCTGACCGGTTCCTCTTTGAAATGAGCAGGTTGGTGACTCAGGAGACAAGGGGTTTGGCCAGTGTCTGCACAGTCTGGTTGCAAGGAGGCTGTTTCATGGAGCCTGGTTGGGAAATATGCCCTGCTTGCTGGTTTTCACATCAAGAAAAGAGTGGGGCAGAGCAAGGTGCTCCCATCCATAGGGATCACTTGTGATGCTGTGCTGAAATCAGGGTTGTGAGTCCCAGACAAACAGCAGCTGGGTGGAGCAGGGGGGAGGGATGGTGAGATGGATCCTCCGGAGAGAGGTGTTGGCTTCCCAGGTTGTGCCCCAACACATTTCCCCTCTCTCTCTGGGGAGAAATCTCAGTCTGGCACAGCTCTGTGAAAGACTGCATAGTGGCCCAGGTGGGAAGTGCTGTTGGAATGATGACACGATGCTCCTTTCCCTGTCACATGAACTATCCTAACGAATATTCAAGACTGCTGTATGTAAATTTTGCCCTGCTGTGTGCATGAGTCCCACTCCTTACCACAGGAATCACTCCTGGGAATATATGAGACAGAAAGGAAATGTCATTTCTTCCTGCTTCTGGTAGCAGTCATTTAAGGCTGAGGATTCTTCAGGGATGAATAACCTTATCTTTTGCATGCACATCCTCCAGAGGTGCTGGTTTAAAATCTTGAAGCTCCTTATTTAAATCCAACTGAGTACTGAGCTCTTTGAATTTCTTAGCTGAACTTCAAGCAAGTCCCTTGTTTGCAGAGTCAGTGAGTTTTATCATCTGAGGTCATAATGGGAGATCAAAAATAGAAACACTCCTGTCCTCCCTGAGAAATGCGCCGATGAGCACCGGGGCGATGCACCATGTAGTTGCTGAGTGTCAAGGACAGGCAGAACAGAGATGTGAAGTTCAGACCTGAGCCCTCAGGGCTGGAAGATGCTCAGAATCAGCTTTCCTGTCGCAGGTCACCTTTCCTCTTCACAGTCCCTTGCCCAAGTATTGCACTTGCGCCTTCATCTTTTGGAAAGCGCAACATGCCGATGCAAATATTTTCCTTGATTTCTAGCACGGCTTTTTAATTTGCCCTGTGGTCTGTAAGCAAGTGTGATGTCTTTGTCACCTCTGATTAGTACAACATCAGTGTAGCCCATAGCCTTGTCTGTAAGCACGTGTCCCCTGGGTCCTTCGTCCAAATGACTCAAATCAGACTGCCATTTGCGTACAAGTGAGATCTTGTTTAGCTTAAACACAACTGACATGAGCAGAGCTGTCCCTAACTTGCCCAGGAAAGGGCTGGATTGGGCTGTGTTGGTGGCTTCCCAGCCCAGACCATCATTTTGAGGATCTGAAAGTCCACTTTTGTTACTGCTGGTAGTTGGTGTGCGGTGTCCAGCCCACAGCTTGTCACAAAGCCATTGGGAGCCCAGACCTCATCAGCATCTTTGCTAAGGAGCCGTCCTAAATGAACCATTCGTTCATAGCAATAGAGTATAAAAATGCGCTTGTTGAACCTGCAAGGTTAAGGATAGGCTTGAGCATGTGCTTGAGAGCCCACCTGGATCCATCCCAGGACAGCTGTAGCTGCAGTTGTCAGTTTTTCCCATCCCAGCATCGTTTTGGGGAGAAATGCAGTCATTATTTTTTAATGACCGTATCTCAAGCAAGCTTTGTAAGCACAGCTGCGAGCCTGGAGCGAGAAAAGCTCAACTTACACCTCTTTTTTCCAGGATAAACCATTATCAGCAAAGGCTGCAGTCCCTCTACTTCAAGAAGAAGTTTGCAGAAAGAGTTGCAGAAGTCAAACCCAAGGTGGAAGGCAAGTGACTGGCTCTGCTAACGTCGCCAAGGGGCTCTATGCGGGCACGGGGAGTGTTTGCAGAGGAAGAGCACCCCTCTGAGGACGTAGCAGTGATGCAGGGGAAGGGAGGGAGCTGGTGGCCACTCCTTGGCCCTGGGGGCACTGAAGGGGTTGCTGCAAGGGCCCAGTGTGCTGTCGGGGCAGGGGGTAATGTCCCACACCACTCTACTTTCAGCCATCCGCGCCGGCTCCAAGGCAGTGCTGCAGAGCAGCAGCCTGCAGCAGCTGCTGGAGGTGGTCCTGGCCTTCGGGAACTACATGAACAAAGGCCAGAGGGGCAACGCCTTCGGGTTTAAGATCTCCAGCCTCAACAAGATCGCAGACACCAAGTCCAGCATTGACAAGTGAGCAGCCCCTGCTCTCATCCTCGGTAGCATCCGTGGCCCCCAGGATGCTGGGGGAATGGAGGGATTGTTATCATTGCCTCTGGGATGTGGGTAGGTGGGAGCGGTGCCCTCCCTCCTGCTGCCTCATCTGGCATATCCAATGATGCAAGCATCCGTTTTGGAGCAGGACAGATTTCAAGGGAAGCTGAGCTGCAGATCAGCATGAAGACTTTCCTTCCTGGGTTGGCTGAATGTCAGCCAAGGCTGATTGGGAGGATCATCGTCCAAATGCTTTTTTACCCCTCTAAGAAGCCAGGAGCCATCGTGCTGTGGCACAGTGGCCAGAGGAAGGGTCTCAAGGGTTCCTCTCCATGGGAACACCCTCTGCAGCCCCTCCCAGAGGGCCACAGCCATTGCTTGGTTCGCTCTGCCCCGCTGAGCTCCATGCACAGAGCAAGAGGAGCTGGGTCAGATCTCAAACCTGCCTGTTCTCATCCATCAGTATAGGACAGGAGCAGTGATGCTCAAGTCACCTCCCCTGGGTCCCTCCTGTGGAGAACCCTTGCTTGAGAGACCAGGCTGTGCTGCACTGCGGCTGTGCATGGTATAGACCCATCCCATGGTCCCAGACAGGCAACGAGCAGCATCCTTGCAGAAATCCCAGAATAGTTCATTAGGGTTGGAATTTAATCTGAGTTTCCGACTGAGCTCTCAGCTCCCCATGGTGCTGCCACACTGACCTCGCTGCTCCTCTCTCCTAGGAACATCACCCTTCTGCATTATCTCATCACTATTGTTGAAAAGAAATATCCCAAAGTCCTCCGCCTGCACGAGGAGCTGCGAGACATCCCGCAGGCAGCCAAAGTCAAGTAAGCAGGGGTTTAGGTGGCGCTTAGGGAGAGCCAGAGTGCCTCTCACCTTGCTTCATCCCGCGTTTCCATGTCCCCCTCCCCTCCTGATGCTCCTGACTGGACCCTGGCTGCCGAGCTGTGCCCAGTGCTGTGGCCAGGCTGCCCTGAGAGCAGCCCCGGAGGCAGTAGCAAACATCACCTGGTGGCTTTAAATCTCAGCCCTGGCAGCAAAGGGCTTCGAGCCTCGGGAGGAGAACTGCTTGGAGCAGCCGTTTCCTGTTGTTATCTCACCACAGAAGCATTTAATTAATTTCTAATGGTACGTTAAGTAATCCGGGAGGAAGCGGTTGCGGTGTGGTTGCAGATAAAGGGCAGCTGTTTGTCTGCGTGTGGTGGGGAGGCTTTGCCTGCAGGACGGGCAGGACCGGGCAGCGATGCGAAGGGCTCAGCTACCTCCGGGTCCTGCCTGGCCCTCGTTTCACCACCAACGTGGAGCTTCTGGTGTTCGCAACAAGCTTTTAAACCCTGCCCGCATCCCAGTGACCTGTTGGGAGCAGGCTGCTGCCGTCTCTTTGCCGGTGGAGGCCCCCGTTCAGCAAATCCCTTAAACACACACTGAACTTGTAAGCGCAGGAGGAATCTGCTGTTGCTCTGCAAAGCCCTCAAGTATGTGCTAAAGTCCTTCTGAAATCAATGAGGCTCTGTTTCAGTTTCAAAGTTCAGAGACAGCTTACGGGCTTTGCTGCTGCAGGGACCTGAGCAGCAGAGATCACACGTTTCTGCAGTCGGCACACGAACGTGTTAGCCGTGCACATGAAAGGGGCCTGAAACTGCACCTTTTTAGAGAGGGAATAGCAAACACGCACAGAGTTTACGGTGGCTCGAGACTCTTTCAAGTCTCAAAGTGCTCTTGTAGCAATAATGGCTTCCCCGCCCATCTCCAACGTGCAAAGCATCCTCGCATTTAAAATGTAAAATAATTGTCAGCCACAGGGACAGGCAGATCTTGGCGTGCGGGGAGGAGTGTATGGCGGCTGCGCTCGTAGGCACCGGTGAGAACACGGAGCAGGACAAGCTCCTCGCCCGTGGAGGCTTTCTCATGCTTGTGTATCTGCAGCTGTTGTACAGATACACATATGGGAAAGAAAACTCTGCAAGGAGGCTTTTTTCCCCCCCTAAACTTTATCATTTTGCTCTAAACTGAACACCATATGTAATATTTGAGTCTAGTCCAATCTAGAGTGAAACTAAAAGGTTTGAAAGCTCTGGAAAACCCTAAATTCCCCCCAGCCCTGCAGCTGTGAAGCAAAATTGCCGCCTCTGTCAATCCCACCGCTAGTAATGAACTGCTGGAGCACAGGGCTCCCAAAACTACATTTTCCCAGAATAAACCTGCCAGGAATGCTTGCCCCATGACCTGACATCAGTGTTTCCAGGGACCCCAGCTTTAGGACAGACACCCCTGGAAAGACGTCAAGCCTGTGGTCATCGAGTCTTTGTGAGAAAGCTTCCTTGCAGATGTAGTGGTAGAAACCTGTAAGTGCTTGAACTCAAAGCTCATCGGGGGCTTGAGCCTTGTGTAAACAAAGTCAGTGCCAGACATGATTTATTTTTATTTCTCTATATTTGGGTTATCTCTTTTTATGAAAGTCTTGCTGCTAGGAAGGATGCTTTGCATGGCATTCACCCAATCATGGTACTCCAGAAAACTGTCCTCTGTTCACTGGAACAACAAGCCTGTCTTCTGCTGGCCCTCAGGAGGGGAAGAGAAATCTATGCCCAGCAAAGCCCTCTCCTGAGCTCTCCTTTTCCTTGGAGAGGTCTGGAGACTGCTGAGCTTGCTAAGCCTGCACAGTCCCCTTGCTTATAAATACAGAAAAGTCCTTTGCTTTAAAACAAGCAACAGCAGCCGCTTTGAGAGAGGCAGCTGTCCTAGCTTAGAGGCTGTCAGCCCACTTTGCTGCTCGAGACACGCTGCTCTGCAAACAGGAGGCAGTGTGCGCAGCACGGGGGTCTTTTCCGTGGAAAAACACGATCGAGTCGGTCAGAGAGCTGTAGAATTTGCTGGGGAAGGCTGAAATTAACATCCTGCCATTTCCAACAGCATGACTGAGCTGGAGAAAGAAATAAACACTCTGAGGAGCGGCCTGAAAGCGGTGGAGACTGTAAGTATTGTTTAAATCAAGTATAGTCCAGCCTGGCTCCGAGCACTGCAGCATCCCTCCTTAGGGAGGCAGGAGAGGGAGCTCCCAGCAAAGCTGCTTATATCCCACATCCTGGAGATCTGTTTGTCTTTCCATCCTGCCCTGCATGTGCGCCTGTCCTCTTTGGGCTGTTTTGGCTCAAAGTTACCGTGTGTGGTTAGGCACGTGCATGGTTTATACCTAATAGGTCAAGGGAGGCTGAGTAAGTCCAGTGATGATGTCCACGGAGGACCTGTGATGTGCCGAGGGGTCTCCCTTTGGCTGTAAAACCGCAGAGGGCTGGGGCTTGGGCTGAGGAGCGCTTCTGGAGTGGTGATGAAATGATGGAGGCATCCCAAAGGACTCATTGTCTTGCTAAATTATGCTGCTTCCACAATCTCTTCTATGGGATTTGGCCTTAAGAGCCTACTGCAGGCATCATACTGTAAAACAGGGTCTCACGCACAGCAGGAGGGAGCAGTGGCGGTGGTGCTGTGGCACTGACGCAGGCACACGCGCAGCAGCACTAACAGAGGCCGGTGGTATTTGTGTCCCCCGTCAGCCAGGGACTGACCAGATTTACATTTTTTTTTCCCCCAAAGGAGCTGGACTTCCAGAAGTCTCAGGTTCAGCAAACAGGCGACAAGTTTGTGTCTGTCGTCAGCCAGTTCATCACGTTAGCCAGCTTCAGCTTCTCGGACGTTGAAGATCTTCTGATGGAAGCGAAAGAGCTGGTAAGGGCGCAAACATCCTTGAGGTCTGGGTAGAGTTTCAGCCTCCAGCCAACAGGGTAGGGATGGTCCTGGCCTTCCCAGAGCACACGTGTGCATGTGTGTTAACATCTCAGGTGCCTCAGCCACGAGATCGTGCAAATGTCTTGCTCAGACCCTGATTTGAGAAAGGTGCTGGGCTGCTCTTCAAGGTTTATTTGGAGTGGAAGGGTGGGTATGTCCTCGTCTGTCCCTCAGGCCTTTTTCCTCCTTCACAACCCAGTGTGCTAGGGGATCACAGATCAGGCCAACAGGCTGCTTCTGGGATGCAAGATGTGCTGTAAAAAGCCAGGAGATACCTGTCTATCTTTTGAAAGTGCAAGACGGGGGCTAGCGATGGGAGAGTTGTGTCCACCAGAGGAGGAGCGGATAGGTCATTTGTAAGGATCTGAGTTTGGGTTTGGCTTTCACTCAAGCCTAGAGCGTTTGCTTTGCTTTCCATGTCTTAAAATGGAAATATCCCAGTTTCAGTGGCTTTAGAGTTAGGAGTGTGGCAGCTGGAGTGTCTTGGGTAATGAAGGCTGAAGGTGGCAAGAAAGCAGGCTGTTCTGTCTGGTGTTGATGGAAGAGAAGGAAAAAATGAACCAAATCTTCAGTCTGGACATGAGATCACCCAGAGGTTGATATCAGAGGCAACCCAGGCTGCTTGAGTGACCCCAGTTCTATAGGGCAGAATAACAGCCGATGTGTAACTTTGGTCTGAGAACTGCCCAGCTGTTCTCTCCAGAGAAGAGGGAGAGGAGCTCAGGGGCATGAATTGAGGTCAACTTCAAACCTGGTTAGAGAAGCTACTTAAAAGGTTCACCTTCTCCAGAGTATAGCCTCGGTGAATTCTTTGCAGCCACATGCAACAACCATGTAGTCCTTTCCTCCCTAGCAGGCTGGTTTAAATCACAGCAAAGGGGTGGCCATTGGCCATTGCCTCTTTCAGCAAAAGGGCACACAACTGGTTTCCATTTCCTCCAAGGACAGTCCTCCAGTATCTGCTCCCTGGCCTGACCTTCGTCTTGATTGAAGTGGCAGGGAGATAGTCCAGCACAGGCAGTTTTGGAGTCCCATCCTTGTCCCTCTACATGAGCTACTTCTCCAGACACAGAAGTTACCAAATGTCACCACCTCCTTCTCCCTGGCTGTACCAATGTCCAGTTGGCACTATCCTTCAGACCATCCACCCGTGCTTGAGCATTATGACTGACCATTGCCGTCCCAAGGCCATGGCTAACCCCAGCCACCCTTTCAGGCTGTTGACAGCAATCTGACAGATCTTGCCTGCAGTGAGTTAGGACTGTGGAGATGGTGATAAATGCTCTGCAAACTGTATTGTCTTCTGCTGACTTGGCTGGATCTGGAGGAGGAGGTCTGGTCGTGGTCCCCAGAGACCATCCAAGTCCACTCTGAAACAATGCGCGGCTGTTCCCATGGTTATTGGATAGGATGGCCTGTGCAGAGTGTACCAGCTCCTCGCTTTTTAAACACATGTCCAGATTCAAACTGGGTTACTGCTTTCTCCAAGGAAAGCAGAAACATCATTATTCTATAAACTTTATATCCTGCGAGGATAACATTTCCAGCCTTTCCACCCGCCAGAATCTCCCGTAACATGACCGAGAATCCAGTATCTTGACGAACATCAACAAGAAGAACCTCAATTATTATGACTTATATAGTGGCACCTCTCAAGATTCCTCCCTGCATCTTAAGGTGCTAAGTCTCTTAAGTAAACAAAGAAATAAAAATGCCCTAAATGTCTTTTGAAGAGCATGAGGCACCCCTGCAAATAAAGCTAAATCATACAGGCAGGCTTTAAAAATGTTCCTCTAGGTCTGCCCAGCACAGTCAAAGCAACTAATAAATCTGTTTGTTTGTACTTTGATTTTGGTTTTAGTTTTCTATTAAGCGTGCTTATCTCCAGAACACGTCATCACCATTTTAACAAACTTTCTGGGCTCAGAGGGTCTTCTCCAAACTGGAAGGGAGATGTCAGTCGCAAGGGCGACTCGCAGGGTCCTTGGGGACCGGGACACGTCGGCAGATTGTGGATGCCCTGTCCTGACCTTTGCTGTGGCCTCACCCGATTCCTTTACATTAATGGTGTGCAAACAGCACAAAAGGCCAGAAAACTCCCTATTTCCCTACCCAGGGCTGTGCCTGAGCTTGGGCAGACATGTCTTTTAGAAGTTTCACCAACACATTTGGTTTCAATAGCAGAGCATGTGGCAATGATAAATAATACCCCAAAAATACTTCAAAGAAAAACTTAAAAGTGCGAGTTTCCCTTCCCCTGCCGTGTTTACTATTCGTTTTATGTCTTTGCTCTTCAGTCCCACAATATTTTGCTTCCTTGTTTTTACTGCTGCTTAGTTAATAAAGTTGAGCTGGGGCCGGGGGAGGCTCAGCAGAGCCAGAGGCAAGAAGGGCTGTGTGGGGGATGTTTTAGGAGAGGGGGCCCGGGAGCGATCCAGGTCAGCTCTTACAGAGCAGCAGGTAAAACATCAGATGATTTACTTCATGTTTAAGTCAAGGCTGGATGAAGCAAAGCCCTGCTGTGGCTGCTGGAAGCGTTTCTCTCCACTCCATCAGGTCCAAGGCTTCCCATGAGGGTTTCACCAGTGCAGTGGGTGTCTCCAAGACTGATGTAGCTCTGTCTTCTCTTTCCCAGTTTTCCAAGGCTGTGAAGCACTTTGGAGAAGACACAGATAAAATGCAGCCCGATGAGTTCTTTGGCATCTTTGACCAGTTCCTTCAAGCCGTGACTGAGGCCAAGCAGGAGAACGAGAACATGAGGAGGAGGAAGGAGGAGGAGGAACGCCGGGCACGCATGGAGGCACAGGTGAGCAGGCATTGGCAAGTCTGGCAGCACCCCTGGGGCACCTGGGGATGGAAACTGTGCCGTGCTGTCCCCACGGGGGCCATGGTGGCACGGGGAGCACTGAAGACTGGACAAGGAGCTTCTGTGCTCTCAGACGCGCTGGCTTTTCACTGTTGATTGCTTAATTAACTAATGAACTTGGGTTGGAGATAAAAAAGTGCAGCAGAGCTGTTGCTGCCTGTGGGCTGCTGTGACCCACAAGCACCAGCCATGGGGCTGTGGACCTCAGCCCGTGTGTTGTATCAGTAACCCTGACCAGCTCTCACGTGATAAGCACCAGGGTGGGAGGGAAACCACTCTTGTTTCATGGGTTTGGGGGTCACCACCCATGCGTTGGGCATCCCCACAACCACCTGCATGAGGGTGAGATGTCTCCTTTCCTTTCTCCCCCCCCCTGCACCATGGCACGTAGCTGAAGGAGCAGCGGGAGCGGGAGCGCAAGGCGAGGAAGGCAAAGGAGAGCGGGGAGGAAGGCGGTGAATTCGACGACCTCGTCTCAGCCCTGCGCTCGGGCGAAGTCTTCGACAAGGACCTCTCCAAGCTGAAACGCAACCGCAAGCGCATAGCCAACCAGTTGGCCGACAGCGGCCGCGAGAGGCCCGTCACCAAGCTCAACTTCTGAAAAACAAACAACAGCAACAAACCCCAAGAAAAGAACACGGGTTAGTCTTTTTGATGTGGCTGGGGAGGGGGTTTATTCCCTTTATACTGCCTTGAATTCAAAGCGAAACAGTGGCACGCTCTTTCTCCCCGCAGGTGAGTGTGTGTGTATATATACTGTGTATATAGTCGGTCAGGGGCATGGATGGAGCTGCCTGGGTAGCCCACCTTGATGGGTGCCAGCGCCACCTCCTCCACTCCGAAAAGTAGTTCTCCCCATGCACAAGCACAACGCCGCGTCCGCGGAGCGAGAGAGGACCCAACCCCGACACGCCGGCGGTCCCCACGGTCCGCAAAGGCAACGGGAAGCCACTCTCCTGCTGGGACCTCCCCGGGCCGTTTGCGGGGGATGCCTTGCGCACAAGCCGCGCGGTTTAAAGAAGAAAAGGAAAAAAACAAAGTTGACTGGACTTTAATCCGTTGTTTGGGTTTTTTTCTCCTTGTTGTGATTATTCCAAAAAACCTCGCAGATCTGTGCTTTCGCGCTGGTTCCCAGCTCGGCGCTGTGGGCGCTCCCGGCGATGCTCTTCCTCTCGTCCTCGGGAAACGCTCTTTTTCCTTTTACCGCCACCTTGCAAAAGGAAAAGGTTTACCCCAAAGTGCTTCTCGCTGTAACGCCACACAAATATATTTATACTTTTATAACGTTTTCTGGCCCAAGATGGTGGGAAAGGACAGTTCTCGGAGGAGACGAAGAGCATAAACTTTTGTGCTGTAATTTTTATTTTTGCTTTCTGTTCAATGGGACAAACTTTATCCTCTGTAAAGGTGGGTCAGGACCGAAGGCCTCTGATGTACAAAGGGGCTGGTGCAAAACCCGCCGGCTTTCACCCACCTCTTTTTTTCCTCTTCTCTTTATCGGTCACACAGAAGCAGCGATGCCAAGAAACGCTCGTCTCTTAGCCAGGTCCTTTTTTCGACTGGCTTGCTGTTTGTTGTCATTGCAAACTTGTAAGCAGAACTACCTGTCAAATGTCAGTCCAAAAAAAGGCAAAAAAGAAAAAAAAAATTTTTTTCAAAGCTCTCAGGGAGTAATAATTTAAAGGTTTAGAAAATTAAGAATTGGAGAATAAAAACTAACCACCATTAACATATTAACATTTCTATTCTTAAATTATGCTGAGTATATAGAGGACTGTTACTTTTTACTTTTATTTATTTGTGGGGTGTTTTTTTAAGAAAAACAAAACCTTTTTATACCACCAATACATTTGTGATCCTTTTTTCTTTTTGTTTGTTTGTTTGTTCTTTTTCCTGTGGAGAGATGAGTTTGTCCCTGTTGCACTAGATATGAACACTATTTGAAATAAGGTTGGTTGGTTGGGTTTTTTTCAGATAATCGGTATTACTGATGGGGTATGGGATGTCAGTTAACTATATGTACTGTATAGCAAAAGTGCTGTTTAAACTGATTTGTATAAAAAAATAAGGTTCTAAGCACCTGAAGGCCGCGGGGTCTGCGTGCTGAGTGAAAGCTGTGAAATCTCTCTCTAACCAGAGTTGTCAAGAGCTGTGGTTTTACCGTTTTGTTCTTTTCTTCATTGCAACTTTTGACGCACTGTTAGATTAAAAAAAAAAATTGAAAATTAAAAAAAAAAAAACCAAACAACCTTTCTGAGTAGCATTTAAAGCAGTAATAAATAAAGCAGGTAAGCGCAACAAAAAGTCCAGCACCTGGCAAACCTGCAGACTATGTTCAGAGGTGGAGTTAAGCACTTTGCTTTAAGAAGGAGGGGGAAATAAAGACAAAAGGTAATGATAATACTATTCCTTAACTAAAGTGCCTCTATTTATATTTTTTATTTATGGCTGAAAAATGGGGCTGATACAATTGAGGGAATGGACTTTGGGGGGAATTAAAAATATTAAAAAAAAGAAAAAAAGAAAAAAAAGGATTTTTAAAGAAAAAGGCTGGCCTCTGATGGTTTAAGGAATGGTTGGTCACGTGTTTAATTGGAAAGGCGGTGGGAGTCGGAAAGGGCAATTGCCTCACGGGGTCCCTGGGTGCAGGGCTCGGCCACCAGCACCCACCCCCAGCTCCTGCCTCCGCAATCCCAGTGCCACATCAGGACCTTTCCTGACAGATTTCCTCTTGCCCTTCCAAACCTGGTTTGTTTTCTTTCTTTTTTTTTTAATTGTTTTACAACAGCCTCATTACCAGGCTGAGTTTGCCATTTCTTTGTTTTCTTTCAAAAAAAAAAAAAAAAGGAAAAAAGAAAAAAAATTGTATCTGTAAAATACAAAGGCTGTGTGCAGGTAATTCCATGTGCCATTGTCGAAAACTACGTTTAGATTGGTGCTGGTGTAAGTAGCCACTCTTTTCTCTTGGGTGTGTATTTTAAAGATGATTTTTTTTTTTTATAATGCCAAAAAGAAAAAAAAAATCCATAATAATTTGTAAACTGAATTATATGTCTTGGACCTTACTAGCTTTGTAGTGACCAAGGTAGTCTGTTAGGTGCAAGGATGTTAGTAGTCTTAGCTAGCGGGAGATGCTGTGTAATGTTATGAGACTGTACATTTTCTAAGACGGCAATATGCAATAAAGAAAAACGATTTCAGTGAGTGTACGTGACGGAGCCGCGCGTTCCTTTTTTTTGGGGGGGGGGGCGTAAAAAAACGGGATATTTGGAGATTGAGACAAGTGTTGAAGAAAAGGCCTGCCACGGGATGCTCTTTTCCAGAGGTATTTGCAGTCATTGCTGGGGTTGGCTGATGAGCCCACTGCTTTCCTGCATGCCAGGTTTGAGGTGGTTGGGCGTTTCCACCCCCCCCCCAGCTCACAGCATCCTCACAGTTGCCACTTGCGGGCTCTGAAACACCTCCTAGATGATAGTTATGTTATTTTTCTTCTTTATCCAGTGCTCTTGGCACTGAGTGACCTTTTGCAGCACCCAGCGTCCCCAGACCCTGCTGTCTATACCGAAGGGAGCCAGTGCATCATGCAGACCCATACACTTTCCCCTTTAATCAAGGCTTTTCCCCAGTATAACCAGTAAACCAGTATGAAGCCAGCACAGGTGAGGCATCTAACCTGTCCCTTGGCTTGCTGGGGCTCCCTTTGCTGCGATCCCAGCCAGCGTCAGGGCTGGCAGACGCTTCAGCTTTCTCCTAGTTACATCCCATGGCTGGTGTTCCCTGCCCTGGAGCGTATTTATGACCCAGCGTTGGTCAGATTGGGGCTGACGAGCATGGGGCAGTGGTGCAGAGCAGCCCTGGGCTGTGTAGCAAAAGGAGCCAAGTAAAATCAGGATGGTTCAGCTGCTCTTCCCTTCTTAAATCCCTGTGTGCCAGCACAGGGGTGCCCTGGGGTGCATCCATAAATGGATGGGAACAAGCCAGACCAACTCTACAACCTGAGGAGGACCTGAAATTCTGGTTAATGGCAGGTTAGAGGTTTGCTGGGCCACACCAGTGTGTGACACAGGACAGTCCCCAGAATGGGGACAGGATGACGGAGATGTGAGCAAGGGCAGGGCATAGCTTTTTACTCAACAAAGATCGTTAAGGGGTGGGGGCGAAAGCCTAGTAATGTGCAAGCTTCCTAGCCTCCAAACCCTTCCTCAGGGTTGAAATAGCAGCATCTGTGGCTTGAGAACGTAAATCTGAGACACAATGTTTATCCCTCCAGAGGACAGGGGACTGGGGTGGGCACTGTGCTGGACTGGCACGGCTGTGGTGTGTGACCCGTGTCACCAGGCATTCATGTCCACCGATGGCCTGGCTGTCCGGGTTTTCACCTGTAAAAGGTCATCTGTGCCCCAAATCCTGGCTGCTCCCTCCAGTTAAAGCCATGAGGAAGGTGTGCCGGATGGCCCAAACCTGCCCAGACCTGCCAGTGCCAGGGGAGCTGCTGGGCATGGCATTCCCAGAGGAATTGCCCCATGGGGCCACCCGGGTTGGTGGCACCAAACCTGCTGAGCCAGCCTTGGCTGTGCTTTGCTCCAGCCCGGTGGCTTTCCCTATTGCCGAAGGCTGGAGCGACTGGGAGTCCCACTTGGGCGAGGAGTGTCAGGTGTCATCTCCAGCACCCAACCTGTTACCCTTGGCATCGTGCCCCGGCTTGGAAAAGATGAGTCAAGAGGTTGGAGCGATGACCTGATGCAGGCACAGCAATGCATAACTCAGCTCAGCGAGTAGGGCAGGCACTGCGCGATGGGGAAACACTGGGCTCCCAGCCCCACTGGCAGCACTGCCGCTTTGGTGCCACTGGCAAGGGGTCGCAGGGTGCCAGGTCAGCAGGACCTTGCTGGGCTTCATCTCCAAAATTATTTATTTACTCCCAAGGGAGGGTACAATGGGACCGATGGGTCTGTCAGGCTTTGACATCCCTCCTGGAGACCCTGTGGAAAGGGTAAGCAAAGTAGGGATGTTGCCAGGCCTGCCCTTACCACTGCTGCGACTGTGCCTAGTTCTGTCCCTGAGGCCACTGTCTGTGTCACAGCTCAGGCAGATGTTCTGGGGTAAAACTGCGCTTTGCCAGCATCATGATTTCGCAGTCTGATCACCAGACCTGTGGCCCTGGTGTGGAGGGAGCGCTGCAGCGACAGGCAGAGGCCAGTGTAGCAATAAACCCCCATGAAAGCACCTGGGAGTTCTGTCCCACCCTGTGCTGTGGGTGAACATGCCCTGTGAGCTGTCCCTCTGCGGGGGGGTGAGACAGGCCAAGCTGACACGAAGGCTGATGGGTGCAAGAGGGAGGCTGTGAGCCAGCACCACGCCCATCGCCTCTCCTGCAGCAAATCCTGCAGGCACATCTCCCTGGCCTCGCTCAGGGTCCTGCAATGTGAAAAGGAGAGATCTCCATTTTAATCTGTGGTGCTCTGCCCTGAATCCTCTGAGCATTTTATATTATTTTTAGCCTCAAACCAGGCTTGCTGTGCGTGTGCAGGTGAGCCGGGGGAAGCCAGGAGCCTGTGCTGGGGAAAGCCAGCGGAGCCTCGGGAAAGGCAGCACCACCATCTGCTGGCACTTTCCTGACTTTACGGTTTTAGAGCTGTTGAGTATGAAAATCAGCCCTGCCTCTTGCTTTCCTCTGCCAGATCCCTACGGTGGTCTGCAAAGTTCAGTGTTCTCTTTCTGTGGAACAGTCAACACTCTAAATGTTACATTTAAGTTTCCCCCAGCGTAGTTGAGGGGGGATAATTCTAATTCTATCCATCATAATTTGAGTCACATAACCAGAGGTCACAACATGTGGCTTTGCTGTGACTTTCAGCACTGCCTGAGCTTCAGGGTGGTGCACTCTGTGCATGACGGCAGGCAACATGAATCACAGTCCATAGAATGGTTTGGAAGGGACCTTAAAGATCATCCAGTTCCAACCCCCTGCCATGGGCAGGGACACCCTCCACTAGCCCAGGTTGCTCCAAGCCTCATCCAGCCTGGCCTTGGACACTTCCAGGGATGGGGCATCCACAGCTTCTCTGGGCAACCTGTCCCAGTGCCTCCCCAACCTCACTGGGAAGAATTTTTTCATTATATTTAATCTAAACCTACCCATTTTCAATTTAATTCCATCACCCCTTGTCCTGTCACTCCCTGCCCCTGTAAAAAGTCCCCCTCAGCTTTCTCACTGCCTCCACCCAGGCACTGGAAGGGGCTCTAAGGTCTCCCCGGAGCCTTCTCAAGGTTGAACACCCCCAACTCTCCCAGCCTGTCCCCATGGCAGAGGGGCTCCAGCCCTCAAAGCATCTCCGTGGCCTCCTCTGGCCTCGCTCCAACAGCTCCGTGTCCTTCTGATGCTGGGGGCCCCAGAGCTGGAGGCAGAACTGTAAGTGGGGTCTCCCTGGAGTGGAGCAGAGGGGGAGAATCCTCTCCCTTGCCCTGCTGGCCACGCTGTTCTGGATACAATGCATGCATGTGTAAGATAAACTGGTGCAAAACGCTTTCATGAGGCAGCTGAAGGCCACAAACTTACCTCCATTGTTTTTGGAACTGTAGAGTGATCCACTCCACTACAGTCCCCCCCAGTCTTGTCCCAGTGCTGGGGTCTGTGTTGGGAGCCTGGTTTGTGCAGGCTCCCCTTGCCAAAACCCAGCCTTTCTTGCACTCTGTTGTCACGTTGCATGAACTCAACATTAAGGTGGTGTTTCCCAGTCCCCAGGGCAGCTCTGCAAAGAGACGTCACTGAAGTGTCACTTTGCTGTGACTTTCTTTACCGGCCCATATTGCAACATGCTCACGTGCCCATGCTCTCAGTTCAGCCATGGCTCTTCAGGAGGGGTAGGACACATACGCTGTGTGTTTGGGCACAGCAAGTAGAACTGCCCTAAACCAGGATTATCCAGGAGAGGAAGTCTGGAGGGCACAGGACAGCCAAACATAGCTCCTGCCACTTAGTCCATGACACTGTCGTAAGCAAAGCCAGCTGGGATGGTGCCCATGGCTTTCCCCGTGCGGTGTACCGGGAGCTTTTCCACCTGCTTGAATTTGCACTTGTGTACGCTCACACAGCTTTGTTCTGCCAAGCTCTGTGCAAAGCATCCCCTGGGCTGGAGGAAAGGTGTGGAAGCCCAGCCCCCAACCTCTGCCTGGGACACTGTTAGCTGTGAAATGAGAGCATGAAGCACTCAGGCAACACCTAGTTTCTACGGCAAACCTTTCCAATTTAACTGCAAGGGGCAATTACCGTTTGAGTTCCATTTTCTGAGAAGAATCCACAATTCAGATGCTGTACTCAAAACTTGACGTGGCCTCAGGGAGAGTATATTACCAAATGTTCTGTAAAATGCACCAGACTGAGCACAGCAGCCACAGGCACAGGCCAGGGAGGAGCACAAGTGCCGCAGCGCATTAGATCTCACTGGAGAAATAAGTGACCTGGTTCCTCGGAGCAATTTTTTCCCTGATGCTGAGATTAGTTCAGAGTATGTTGCTGTGTTGGGTAAGCAAATTACATTTACATGGTTGTGAGGGAATTTTTGAGGGAGCAATTTAAGAGAAATTTATCTTGCTGCTGTTGTCCACATCTATGACCCTGAGGGTTTTGAACTTGTAGGACCCATCCAGAGGGTTTCATTCCTCACCAGGCGCAGCACCAGCATCTCCCCAGCTACCCTCTGCCGCGGTGGGGTGGGCTAACACGGTGCTAGCTGTCAGCCTCCCCTAGGAGCCAGTCCAGCTCCCGTGCGCAGTCCCAGCCTGGGGAAAATTTCCACCTTCTCTGGGTGTGCGTACTTCAGTGAAGACCTCTGGCCGAGCGTAAACCTGCATTTAATCCTGCACATCAGTACTGCTGGCAGACGCAGGTGGAGAAATTCTTCTGCCTTCAGACAGACTTGCTCTGGGATGCTCCTCCAGATGTGGAAGAGCAGTGCTGAATATTTCCACTCCCAATCTCCATCCTGGGAGCTGTGGAGTATCATCTTCTGAAATGACCTCCCCAGAGTCACCCTGCTGCAGCTTTCCACTTCTCCTTCTGGTGGCAAGGAGGTGGGGGTGTCCCCATGTCTGAAGGGAAAGCAGAAGTGTGAAGCACTGAGGTTCATGGACAACTTTAACTCTTCAGTGTACACAACACTAAAACCCCCTCTGAGAAAAGGAGCAATCCTTTTTCAGAGCAAAGCTTTAAAATAACCTCTTTTTTTCAGTTTATGAATGTCTTTAGATGCTCCCTTGTTTATTAGTTTTTGAGCTGACTATTTATGTAAGAGATAAGTTTGACAATAGTTTATAAATGCAAGGATAATGGATGCATATAATTAAGAATCTCAATTATTTGGAAATTTGTCCCTGATCAGTTTTTTGCCTTCTGCCAGTGGTTGCCTTTTTGAAACCAGCTGAGCCTGGAGGAGCTCAGTGCCAGTGAGACAAGAAATAGAGCAAATAACAAACGGCTCCTCTTAGAGTGGATTTACTTCCTCTGCTGAATCATAGCTGTATCCAGCTCATCTTTCATGATCTCCCCAAAAGCCTGAGGGCATGCTGGTGTACTGCTTCACCAGGTACCAACACCTCAAGCAAGGCTTCAGGGCACAACTGCTGCCTGAGCTGCAAGTACCGGCACGACCTCTCCAGTTGGGGTGGCAACATGAGTGCAACGGTCTGCAAAAAAAACCACGGGGATTGTTCTTCAGCTGTGACTATTACACCTTACACTAGAAAAGCCTGTGCTTAAGACAGCCAAAACCCCACCCCTGAGCAAGAACTGGTGCGTGAAGCTGAGCACAGAGTGGCGATGCCCACAGCGATGGGGACAGGAGCAGGGCAGGGCTGTGCAGACAGGCCAGCCTGGCCTGGGGACCGCTTGGCACAGTGCTGCCACCCCCCTGGGACAGAAATGCTGGAGGGTGTCACCACGTGCCTTTCTTCTGGCACAGCTGCCTGATAAGGAGGTGTCTTTGGGAGGGAATCTGGTGCTGGATCTGACTCCCAGCACACATCATGCTGTGCCAGTATTCCCTTTTCCATAAGCCCCTCTTGCTAAATCTCCTCTGGCTTTGGTTACAGTCTCCTGGGGTCTTCTTGGCTGAGTAGATCATCCATCACTCTCCAGTCAGACTAATGCAAGGGACTAAAGAACCCAAGAAATAATTCTTAGTTTGGCTATGCTTTACCTACTACACTGTCCTTTCTTAACCCAAACGTTTTTCCTTAAGGTTCTCTCCACCATGCCACCAGGATCAAGGGATTGAGCAGCTGTGTGATGCCAACCTGCCATCCACAATATCTGGAGAGCCAAAGCCCAGTGAAGCACAAAACCAGAGCCACTAACCATGTCCCTAAGCACCACACCTACATATCTTTTAAATACCTCCTGACATGGGACTTCCCTCACTTCCCTGGTGTTGTGGTTTAACTCTGGCTAGCAAAATACCACAAAGCCGCTCTCACAAATCCCCCTCCCCTCCTCCAACAGAGGGGAAGAATCGGAGGAAAAAGAAATAAGGAAGCTCATAAAACTGAAATAAGAACTATTTACTAATTAAATATAAATCAATATGTACAGATACTACTAATAATAAATAATTAAAATAGTAGAAAATAAACCATATAATACAATATATACAATATGATACAATTTCTCACCATCCACTGGCCAATGCACACCCAGATGCTGCGTAGTGAAAGTCAGACCCAGAGAGCCCGAGAACCACAGCCCGAGAGCGATTGCAGCCCGAGAGCGATTGCAGGTCGAGAGCCGCAGCCCGGGAGCTGTCACAGCAGATTCCGAGCAAACCCTGTCAGCGATAGCGTGACCAGGAACACTAAACAATCCACCAACTCTCTCACAAACAAGCCAGCACAGGAGTTAGCAAAGCAGCTAACGCAGGAAGGGTTAGCAAGTGCCCAGGAGTAGGTGAGCAAGGGAGTAAGGGAGAGAGTAAAAAGGGAAGAGTAATGACTACCGGACCCCTTCCCCGCCCCAAAGACCCGGAACATGATGCACTATCGAATGAAATACTTCCTTGGTCCGTTTGGGTCAGCTATGTGGACTGTGTCCCCTACGCTGCTCGTGAGACAGCAAGAGCTGGGAACGCAGCTGCAGTATCAGAAGTGGAGAAAGACCTTGAATTCAGTACAGTCCCAGACCAGCTAAGACCTTATCTATACTTCTCTCAGCATCCAGGAACACAGTTCTCTGGCAACCACAGTAAAGGGAGTTAACCCTTTCCTGACTGAACCCAGCAGAGCAGTTCAGATGATTTGAAGACCAGTTAAGCTCTAGGTACCATGACAATAAAAAGCTACACGCTGAGGCAAAAGGATCTGCATAGGACAGGTAGATGGGCTGAGGCTGACTGTATGAGACTCAACAAGGCTAAGGACGCGGTCCTGCACTTGTGTCATAATAACCTCATGCAGTGCTACAGATCTGGGGAAGAGTGGCTGGAAAGCTGCCAGGCAGAAAAGGATCTGGGGGTGTGCCAGCAGTGTGCCCAGGTGGCCAGGAAGGCCAATAGCATCCCAGCTTGAATCAGAAATGGTGTGGACAGCAGGACTAAGGAAGTGATCATCCCCCTGCACTCAGCACTGGTGAGGCTGCACCTCAAATACCATGGTCAGTTTTGGGCCCCTGACTACAAGAAAGACATTGAGGTGCTGGAGTCTGTCCAGAGAAGGGAAACAAAGATGATGAAGGGTGAAGAGAACCCATCCTGTGAGGAAGGGCTGAGGGATCTGGGGCTGTTTAATCTGGAGAAAAGGATGCTCAGGGGAGACATTATTGCTTTCTTCAGCTACCTGAAAGGAGGTTGTTGTGAGATGGGTGTCTGTCTCTTTTCCAAGTTAACAAGTGATAAGACAAGAATAAATGGCCTCAGGTTGTGCCAGGGGAGGTTGAGACTAGATATTAGGATAAATGTCTTCACAGAAAAGGTTATCAAGCGCTGGAACAGGCTGGCCAGGGAAGTGGTGGAGGTCCCATGCCGGGCAGTATTTAAAGGTTATGTAGGTATGGTGCTTAGGGACATGGTTAGTGGTGGCATTGGCAGTGTTAGGTTTGCAGTTGGACTCGATTAAGAGTCTTTTCCAACTACATGATTCTAGGATTTCTCTTGAAGTATGCCTGCTGCGGAGTCAGGGGTTGGACTCAATGATTCTTGTGGGTCCCTTCCAACTTGGGATATTCTACGATGAGAAGAATGCCATTGGCAGGCAAATGATAATCCAAAATCTAGCCCCATGAAAGCTCCAGTGAAGAATGATAACTCTAGGCTAGTCTTAACCAGCACACCAGAACAGCTGTGGGTCGCTGAGCCTGTGTGGGGCTGAAGGCCGGGGCTGGTTGGCGGGCGTGCCTGTGCTGCGCTCTGGCGCCTGTGACATCACTGAGATGAGTCACAATGGGGGGAGGTATAAAGGGCAGCAGCGGGCAGTGCTGCCCCAGTACGGCCTAGGCCAGCGGTGAGTGCGCACGCGGAGGGAGGCTGGGCTGGATAGGGCCGGGGCAGAAATGCGGGGTCCCGGGGCTGGGTTCTCTCCCTGCATCCAGGGCCCAGCCGCTCGTGGCAGCGGCTCAGGCAGGGCACGGTGCTGCTGCTGATGGGCCTGGGAGCAGGGCTTGCTGCCTCCCAGCTGCCTCACCCCCTCTCCTACCTGCCCCCAGCTCCCTGCGGCTCCATTCCCACTCCCCCCGCTGCCAGCTCCCTCCCTTCCATCCCTACTGAACCCCTTCTCTCCCTCCTCCTGCAGGCTATGGCTGCCACAAAATTCCTCACCGTGATTGTGCAAACCATCCTACAAAATGTGCAGATGGTTGGAGAGGAGCTGGATGAGGCCACGGTCAAGCGCATGCAGCAGCGTGCGGAGCAGCTGAGACGGATTTCTCTGCTGCTGCACGAGCTGGAGCAGAGAGCGCTGGAGCAGAGGGCACTGGAGCAGAGGGCGCTGGAGCAGAGGGCACTGGAGCAGAGGGTCCAGGAGCAGAGGGGCTTTGCCTGGCGTGCCCTGCTCTTTGCTCCCTTGCAGCACTGGCAGTTCTGGGCTGTAGCTGGAGTCCTGCTCCTGCTCTTCGGGCTCTGCTGGTGGCTCAGGAGAAGAAGCTATGAGCCGGACAGAAGGAGGGAAGAGGAGAGCTCCAGAAGCAACAGTGAAGAGGAGAGCACCAGCAGCAGCAGCGAAGAGGAGAGCACCAGCAGCAGCAGCGAAGAGGAGAGCACCAGCAGCAACAGCGAAGAGGAGAGCACCAGCAGCAACAGTCATGAGCAGAGCTCTGGCAGTGAAAGAGAGAACATGCAGGGGGAGGAGGAGAAAGGTGATGATGTGGGAAGGTTTCTTGAGAAGCACATACAGTGGCCAGCTCAAGATCTGGCTGAAAAGTGCCAGATGGTGAAGCAGATGATGCATACCTACCTCCTTCTCTTCAGACAGCTCTTGGAGAATAGTTTCTTCCCAGGGCTGCAACCAGCCATCGCTGTGGGCAGTGCCTTCGAAGGTTGGAGTCCCTCTGAGGAAGACGTCACCTACTGCATGCTCATGCCCCTGGTGCCCCCCAAGGGGCACACCTTCCACCTGGAGCTGGGCGCTGCGGGGGAGATGCTGTCGAAGAACTCCCAGATCCGCGTGGAGCTGGGGTGCACTTGCACAGAGGGGCCTATGGAAGAGATGCTCTGCTTCCTCCACCACCCTGAGGAAGAGCTGAGGGAAAATCAGGCTCCCAGCCTCCTACGCACCCTCTGCACTGGCTCCTACCTGGATGCGCAGAAAACTGCCCATTGGTTCCATCAATTGGTAATAACTTCCTGGGTGCTTCTACCTTGGTCATCCCAATACAATCTAAAGATGCTGCCCTGTGGCCGCTCCTGCAAATTCCACATGACAAAAGGCAACCAAAAAGTGCTCTCAGTTGAGATAATATTCGGGGTACAGCTAGGCGACTCAGACATCTACCTCAGCAGCCAGACTGCAGAGCCCGGCTTGATCCCAAGCACAATGTGGCCGCAGAGCTGTGTCGTGGCAGAGGCGAAGTTCTTCAGGGAGATGGCCAGGGAGGTCCCATATAACAGCTTCCACCTCAAATGCCTGCAGGTCTGCGCCCGCATCGTGGTGGGCACAGCCTTTTCCACCTACACCTTCAAGATGGTTGTGATGCACCTCCTGACCACCATACCCCCATCAGACTGGTGCAGGGAGCATTTCCTGCTGCGGCTGCTGGATATCATGCGGTACCTGCGCTGCTGCCTGCAAGAGAAACGCCTTGACCACATCTTCTTTGGCAATGAGCATGTGCCTGAGGAGATAGACTTGCCCCCGGCCTTCCGAACGGCCGAACCGCCCAACCTCTTCCAGCACCTGGCGCAGGATCCGGCTGCCCACGCTGAGGCCATGCGGGAGTTCCATTACCTGCGAGAGCGGCTCACAAGCCTGCTGTTCTACGGCCACTGAAAGGGGTCTTCATGCACAGAGCTGTGTTAGCAGATCTCACAGCAGGCAATGAGCTCACACTGCAGACAAAAAGAGGAGGAGAATGCAGATACAGAAAGGAAATGGAATCCCGTGTGCAGCAGCCCTCTGCTGAGAGCAGCAGCATCCACTGCTCGACAGCCTCCCCATCACAGCAGCCGGTGATAACTACAGTGTTGGCAAAGATGATTGTCACCCTGCTTCCCTTCACACTGGTGGCCATGATGGTGATTTTATCCGGGCCCAAAAATTCCTGCTGGCAGCTCCAGATGTGCAGGGACCAAGTGAGCGGCTCCGCTGATGTGCCTCTGTGTGTGCACTGGGGCCCAGGTGGAGAATCTGCCCATCCAAGACAATCCTGGGGAGCTGGCACTGCAGAACTGAGCACGCTGGACATGGACAACACTGCTGAGTCAGCAGTGGCAACGGCTGCCACCCCTTTCCATCGGTGCAATAGCACACTGCGGAGTGAGACCTGATGCAGTTGGAGAGACCATTGCAAGGAGCCTGGAAAGGAGATTCCATCTGGACTGTGACTGCCCTCCCTCTTTGAGTCTGTTCCCTCTGTGAGCTTTAGGCTGTGCAAAGATATCAATAGATAACTGAACAAACGCTGCGTCCGTGAGTGTCCATGCGTCGCCTTGTCGGGGAACGTGGACATAGAGTGCTGGCAGCTCAGCTGCCGCAGAGTCAGGGAGCATTTTGCAGAAGAGCTGATGGAGTGCACTCTGGTTTCGTGATTCACTGGGCTTTGGCTAGAGAATACTGGGAGCAAATCTGAGCTTGGGACGGAGTGGTGTGGGAGAAGGTTTTTAAGATCTGTTTACTTTTTTCTCTCATTTTCCTACTCTGATTTCTTTGATAACTAATGGATTTTACTTCTCCAATTTGAGTCTGTTTTGCCCTTGACCATAATTTGTGAGTGATCCCTCCCTGTCGTCCTTACAACCCATGAGCCTTTCATCGTACTTTCTTCTCCCCATCCCACTGCAGAGACCAGTGGCCAAATCACCATGTGGTCTTTTGTTGCCAGCTGGGCCTAAACCATGACGTGAAAAAAGAAAGAACCAGCACAGATTCCCTGATGAGCTTTTAGTGATGGCTGATAACTGACTGAGAAAAAGCAGGTGCTGTTTACAGTTGCCAACACTGTGGCCAGGAGTTTTCCATGCTGGGCTGGCTGGCATAGCAGCCCTTAACATCCAGCATACTGCAGCTCTTAGTATCAGCCAGCTAACAAAGGCAAGTGACCAGCTTCAGCATTTTGTTCACTCATGGAAATCAGCCCATTTCCTTGATAGTTTGTTGGTATCCGCAAGAATTTGGCTTTGCAGATCTTAAATAACAAACCAGGAAGTCTAAAGATCTCTTGAATATAGCTTTAACATAAGTGTTTAATATCCTGGCATAAGATCACAGCATAAAATCCAAAATTACCCATGTTAGGAGACTGAATGTTCTGACCACAGTTATGAGTAACAGGTATTTATAGGAAAACTGTAAGAAAGTGTAAAAATGAGGGTCATGTAATGCTTTTGCCCTAAGCACAACAGGAAGTACAACCACAATCACATGGTAAGGCATTTCCATGGCAACTAGTAATATTTTCCATTAAGCTGGAATTAATTTTAGTCTATTATCTGCTTAAGGACACAGAGCACATAAGGATGTAGCAAGATAGCTACACAGAAAAAGGAAATGGCTGAATTGTGGTGATGATGAGAGTGGAAAGGAATGAGAGCTGGACTCGGTGTAAGAAAACCCTGTCCCAGCACGTCATGTTACAGACAGAAAATGCTCCCTGCCCTCCATTACCACCGGATCTCACTACGTTGGTTTCCCTGCAATGGGCTGGGTAAATAATGCAGGTGCAAGAAGTCTGCATTGCTTCTCTTTCCCTGATCCCGTAACTGCATCATGGGTCTCTCCTAGGTTAGGAACAAAAAGTATGAATTAACTGCCTTACCAGACATGCCAGCTCCATGATTGCCAGGGCCCTGACCAGTCCCCCAGGGCTTTCTTCCACCCTGTCCATGGCCCAGGATCCACCTCCAGCCCAAACCAGAGCTGTCAGTCCCTGTCCCAGTGACACTGTGGTTGTCACTTTCCAGCTTCTGCCAGCCTTGCCTGGCCTGGCCTTGGGGCCTGACAGCCAGGCTCACCAGTGGGCCAACATCCCAGCCCGTCCTTGGCCTGACCCCATCCCCATAGCCCTGCCTGTCCATCCCTGGACATGACTCTCAGCTACAGACTGACTTCCTTGATTTAACTCATTCTGTCTCGTTACCCTGCAAAATTCTTGATGATCTGCAGGTTTGATTGAACCTGCTGAGGGTTTCCAGGCCTGCCCTGCACCCTGGATGGGGGCGGCGGGACAGGCCTTGGTGTTAGCACACTCGGCTCCTGACTCCTGGGCTCTGAGGGAGCTGTTGACCCTTGCTACACCCTGGCACATTTGTCTATAGTGCCATGATAGCTAGGTTCTGCCAGGAAACTACACCCCAACCCACCCACAGCCTCCTGCACCCTAATAGATCCTGTTGCTGGTGTAACTGCAAGCTACGTATGAAGTGGCAGTGAGGCAGTCCCAAGGGAATGTTGAACTGGGGCAACAGAACCCCCCCGTCAACTTATGAATTGTGAAGGAGTGTTACGGCTTGACAGCTGGGTCTGTTGTTTCCCACAACTGAAAATTACAGTGATGAGGCCTTATGTCCTCTTCTTCAGCTCCTTCTTGAGGAACAAATGGCTCTGAATAGGTCTGTCAGTCCAGCTGGCCCCAGGTCTTGGGGAACATGGGAGAAGAGCTGTCCTTACTAGCAATTTTTTTTTTTATTAACTAGCATCTAGGAGGGCTGTATTAACCTGCATCTAGCTGGGGTGTATTGATGATCCCAGTGCACAGGGATAGTCATGGCTGGTTCATCAGACACACAGACAGTCCCCATTTACTTTTCCATCTATCTAGACAGATTATCACTCTGTTTATGAAGCAGGTGTGAGATGCCAGCGTGCTGTTGTACTTAGGAAGTGCTCAGTTTTCATGACTGGGGTGAATGCTGTCAGGCTAGCCCCCTGTACAGACCACTGGGGTGGGAAGGAGTCAATGACTGTGCTTCCATTCAGCCCAGATCCCCCTTCTCTCAGTGACTCTCATTCAGTGACTCCAGTGGTACAGCTCCAGTAGCCTCCACCAAGAGTGTGTTTTGCAGCTTTTAATCAAGGCAAAATAAGGACAAGAGCACAGTCATGGCTAACAGAAATTATTCTTACCTTTAGGAGGAATGGTTTCAAGTGGAGCACTGCACTGAGTGAATATGGGTTCCCTCTTCCTTTCTTCCCCAAAACAATCTACTTGTGAAAATTATAGTAGTGAACAGATACTGTGCTCTCTTTCCCTCTGCAAGTGTCAACCCAAGTAGGAACAAGATGGTGTGTGATGGGACACTCCTTTCATGTCAGAACAATCCATACTCATTAAAGATTCGCAGGCAGGTATGAAGGAACAAACTGAGAAAAGATGATGTGTATTCCCTTTTCCAGAGCTAGAGGAAAACAAAGGTCACCCATATTCTGAATGTGTCATTGCAGTCAAAGCCTTCTGGAGATGTATGCACAAATAGAAACCCTGCTATCTTGGAGCTGAGGCCAGAGGGAAACCTGCCTTAGTATGCATACACTTCAGAGAAGACAGCATGAGAAATATGAGGTTTCCTGGAAGCTTACCCACCTTCATCAAAACACTGCAACTGAAGTCAATCAAATCAAAACTTTCACTGGCTTCCATGAGTTTCATGGGGGTTTTTTCCATCCATTTTCCCCTCGGATATATTGAGGAAATAAACTACCTGTATTATCTTCATGTCTACTGTGCAGATGAGTAAATTCTGCATTTGTACATGTAAAGGGATTTCTCTTGTCTCACAGGGCTGGGAATCTGAGAGTCACGCAAGAGTGAAACCACAGGTGCCATTACCTATACAGAAATAATTTCAATCTGAGGAAGAAACATACCTTCAGCACCCTGTGGCTTCAAAAGAAGTGAAAGGAAACATGACACATCCTGTTTCTACAAATCCTTTTCCAGTAACTCTAAAGAAGATCTTTAAACTTTAGAAGGTTTGCAAAGCTACTTACCTTCATTCATAGTTTTCCTGTTTTCCTCTGAGGTCAAACAGATTTATGTGTGAAAGGACAACCTGCACTTGACAGAGTGAAACCATCTGCCACTCCTCGTTTACACCAGTTCTGCAAAGCTAATCCGAGTCTCTGCCTTTTCTCGTATTTTCAAACTCAATAAAAAAAACCCCAAAGGCTCGAAGAGCAGAATAGGTGACACATGCTTCTTCAAAGGCTGACTTGCTTCAGAGTTTTACCATGATTAATGCAGAGCATCTGCTGAAATAATAAAAAAATTGTGCACAAAGCAAATGAAAATACTGCAAAATCTAAGATCAAGCAGGTTAATCTGAGTGTTAAGAATGTCCATGGTACAGCAAAGCTGAGATTTGTCTGACATCTGTTCCCAAACCAGTATCTTCATTCAAGGATTTTGCTCTCCCACCCTACAAATTCTTCTCAATGGCAGCCAAATTTTCACTGAAGATGATGGGAAGCAGCTCTGACGCTTACATAAGTGAGTTCCCAATGCATGGGAACCATCCTTCTGAAATCAGCAGAGGCTACCTCACCGTAAGTAACATAGAACCATAGAATCATTTAGATTGGAAAAGACCCTTAAGATCATCGAGTCCAACCATTAGCCTATTACTGACAAGCTTAACACTAAACTATGTCCCTGAGCACTGTGTCTACGTGTCTTTTAAATACCTCCAGGCACCTAATCCTGTTGTGGTTGAAGTGAGAGAAGAAAAAATTAGACAGTTATTTTTTGCCTTCAAATGTTCTCCCATTTTCACCGGATTAGCAGGTCAGTGTCTTTGGCTTGCTTATTGTGCCACTAATAACATTTTTATTGGAGAATTTAATGCTGCAATCTTATAGTAGGAGCAATTTATGCACTACAGATGATGTTTAAAATTACTGATTTTTGAATACACCCAGTGTTCTGGGAAGGAGGATAGTTAGAACTGTTGCACAGATAAGGGGAAAGGATGACTTTAACTGGCTTTAAGGTACTTTTTCAGGAATGACTTATACTGTTTCTTGCTGCAAAATTAAGTATTTATTTGGGAAAAATATAAGTAGATCAAAGCAAGGACTTTAAAAATGAAAAAATTTGAAGGTCTACTGTAGTTGCTGGTAGCATAAAGGTTTGCTTACATATGGATATTTATTAGTATCTTCTCCTGAAGCCCAGCATTAAACAGACAATTACTTTTTATCTGATATCAGTGAAAGTGATAACACTGGTTTCACTGTATTTTCTAAATGCAGTATAGGATATGAAAATAATTCTGATTTATTTGTAAGTGGGAATCTATGACTGTGCATGTATGGACACATACTCACTATACATATATATGGTTGTGGTGGGTTGACCCTGGCTGGATGCCAGGTGTCCACCAAGCTGCTCTATCACTCCCCTCCTCAGCTGGACAGGGGAGAAGAAATACAATGAAATGGACTGAGGTACGGACAGGGAGAGATCATTCAGCAATTACCATCATGGGCAAACCAGACTCAACTTAGGGAAAATTAATTTAATTTATAACCACTCAAATCACAACTGGAACCAGTTCTTAAAACACCTTACCCCCACCCCTCCCTTCTTCCCAGGCTCAAATTCACTCCGTCTTTTCTCTACCTTCTCCCCCTGAGCGTCACAGGGGGATGGGGGTACTGGTCAGTTCATCACACAGTTCTGACACTTCTTCCTCCTAAAGGGGAGGACTCTTCACACACTTACCCTCCTCCAGCGTGGCGTCCCTCCCACAGGAGACAGTGACAGTCCTCCAGCAACTTCTCCAACGTGAGTCCTTCCCACGGGCTGCAGTTCTCACGAACTGCTCCACCATGGGTCCTTTTCATGGAGTGCAGTCCTTCAGGAGCAGCCTGCTCCAGCGTAGGTCCCCCACAGGGTCATAAGTACTGCCAGCAAACTTGCTCCAGCCTTGGCTTCTTTCTCCATGGGTCCTGCCAGGAGCCTGCTCCAGCGCAGACTTCCCACAGGGTTGCAGTCTTCTTTGGACATGGGACCTGATGAAATACATCCACAGGTCCTGAAAGAACTAGCAGATGAGTTTGGGAAACCTCTATCCATCATATTCCAGAAGTTGTGGCAGCCTGGTGAAGTTTCCACTGACCGGAAAAGGGGAAACATAACCCCCATCTTTAAAAAAGTAAAAAAGGAAGATCCAGGGAACTACAGGCCAGTCAGCGTCACCTCTGTGTCTGGCAAGATCATGGAGCAGACCCTCCTGGAAACCCTGCTAAGGCACTTGGAGCATGAGGAGGTGATTGGTGACAGCCAACATGGCTTCACCAAGGGCAGATCGTGCTTGGCTAATATGGTGGCCTTCTACAATGGGGTCACGACCTTGGTGGATAGAGGACGGGCAACTGATGTCATTTACCTGAACTTGCGGAAAGCCTTTGATACCGTCGCACACGACATCCTTGTGTCTAAATTGGAGAGGCATGGATTTGATGGATGGACCACTTGGTGGATAAAAAACTGACTTGATGGTCACACTTAGAGAGTGGTGGTCAACAGCTTGACATCTGAGTGGAGAGCAGTGACGAGCTGCTCCCAGTGTTCCTCAGGGGTTGGTGTTGGGACCAGTACCATTTAGTATCTTTGTCAGTGACATGGATGGTGGGATCAAGTGCACCCTCAGCAAGTTTGCTGATGACCCCAAGCTGTGTGGTGAGGTTGACATGCTGGAGGGAAGGGATGCCATCCAGAGGGACCTGGACAGGCTGGAGAGGTGGGACACTGCCAACCTCATGGAATTCAACAAGGCCAAGCACAAGGTCCTGCACCTGGGTCAGGGCAATCCCAAACACAAGTACAGTCTGGGTGGAGAATGGATTGGGAGCAGCCCTGAGGAGAATGACTTGAGGGAGTACCAGTAGTGGATGAAAAGCTGTACATGAGCCGGCAGTGTTCGCTGGAAGACCAGAAAGCCAACTGTATCCTGGGCTGTATCCAGAGAAGCGTGGCCAGCAGGTTTAGGGAGTGGATTCTCCCCCTCTACTGTGCTCTCAGGAAAATACTCACCTGGAGTACTGTGTTCAGCTCTGACACCCCCAGCATAAGAAAGATATCAACTGGTTGGGGCAAGTCCAGAGAAGGGCCATGAAGATGCTTCAAGGGCTGGAGCACCTCTGCCTTGGGGACAGGCTGAGAGAGTTGGGCTTGTTCAGCCTGGAGGAAAGAAAGCTCCAGGAAGAGCTTATAGCCCCTTCTAGTACCTAAAGGGGCCTACAGGAAAGCTGGAGGGGGGACTTTTTACAAGGGCAGGTAGTGATAGGACAAGGGGTAATGGGTTTAAATTGAAAGTGGGGAGATTTAGATTAGATATCATGAAAAAATTCTTCCTGGAGAGGGTGGTGAAGCACTGGGACAGGTTGCCCAGAGAAGCTGTGGATGCCCCATCCCTGGTTGTCTTCAAGGCCAGGATGGATGAGGCTTTGAGCAACCTGGTCTAGTGGAGGGTGTCCCTGCTCATGGCAGAGGGGTTGGAACTGGATGATCTTTAAGATCCCTTCTAACCCAAACCATTCTATGTTTCTATGATACCTCATTTACTTCCCTGGGCAGTGTGTTCCAATGCTGTCCAGATTCTTGATCAAGTTACTGAATAAAATGGCCCCAACACTGAGACCTGGGGAACACCACTTGTGACCAGCCACCAACTGGATTTAACTCCATTCACCACCACTCCTTGGGCCCGGCCATGAAGCCAGTTTTTCACCCAGCGAAAAGTGTACCCATCCAAGCCATAAGCAACCAGTTTCTCTAGGAGAATGTTGTGGGAAATGGTGTCAAAGGTTTTACTAAAGCCTAAGTAGACAACATCTGCAGCCTTTTGCTCATCCACTAAGTAGGTCACTTTGTCATGGGAGATCAAGGTTAGTCAAGCAGGTTAACCTCATACAGTGATATGGCCAAGCATTTCTTCATCAAAAGCTACATCTATATTACATGATATTCTCTGTCACACAGAAAGTCATGGACATCTCATCATTCTAAAAACCAGGGACCCCAGGCTGCCTGGAGGACCTTGATATCAGGATCTCCATATGAGGAGCCTTGAGGCAGGTAAACATAACACAGAGGGACTATTAAGGGCTCATTGGAGATTATCTGTTTTGGTGGGGAGATGAAGGCACAGCTATGTGCTCCTACCATGTAAGAGCTACATCAATAACTCAAGAAGCCACAGCTTTACTAAAAAGTCCTGACAAATGCAATGATGAAGGAGAGCATAGTCATACTCCAAGCCAGGACTTAAGTACCTTTTGAGTGTGTCTCTTGGTACATTCACGTTTGGAGGGGACGAGTCATCAAACTCTTGGAAAGGTACAGAGACTTTCAGCCACTGAGTGGAGTCCTCTCCTAAGAGAGACAAGAAATTAATGGGAAACACTTCTGGGAATGGTTAGGGAAACAATCCAGGCAGACTCAGAAGCATTAGTGACTGTCTGCAAGCACTCTTCTATACTCATCATCTGGTCATGTCAGAAAAAAATAGAGCCTAGGAATTTATCAAGACATACAGACCATCAGCATCATCCACTGAGAGACAAACAGCCAGGGCATGTGTTGTGGGTTAACCACAGCGGGCAGATAAGCACCACATAGTCATTCGCTCACTTCTACCCTCTCCCCCAGTGGGACAAGGGAAGAGGAAAGTGAGAATAAAATCAAGAGAACTTGAGGGTCAGGA
Organism: Rhynochetos jubatus; assembly: GCA_027574665.1. NCBI lineage: Eukaryota > Metazoa > Chordata > Aves > Eurypygiformes > Rhynochetidae > Rhynochetos > Rhynochetos jubatus. The sequence continues at coordinate 142,716,016 of CM050648.1, read as the reverse complement.
TAAAACAGGAAAACATAAGTGAAGGGTAAGTGGAAGGAGAGGGAAGAAAACAAAACAAAACAAGTAATGCAAAAGCTGTCACTCACTGCTTCCCTTGGATAGACCACGCTAGCCAGTTCCCAAACAAAAAATTGCTAATCCCCCTAAAGCTCCCTCTTCTCTCTTTTATTGCTGAGCATGAAGTTATATGGTAAGGAATACCTCTTTGGTAAATTCAGATAATCTGCATGGTTGTGTCCCTTCCCAATGTATGGCACACCCCCAAATCTATTCACTAGGGGGACAGAGTGAGAAACAGAAAAAGCCTTGATGCTGGGCAAACACTGCGGAGCAAAAGCTAGAACGTTAACATGTTATCGGCACCGTTTTGGTCAAAAATCTGAAACACAACAGCATATGAGCTACTATGAAGAAAATTAACAAGAGGCTGAGGAAACTGTAGTTTAGTCTAGAAAAAAGGAGGCTAGGGGAGAGACCTAATAGCTCTCTACAACTACCTGAAAGGAGGTTGTAGCAAGTTGTGTGTCAGACTCTTTTCCCAAGTAAGTAGGATGAGAGGAAATGGCCTCAAGTTGTGCCAGGGGAGGTTTAGATATGATATTAGGAAAAATTTCTTCCCTGAAAGGGTTGTCAGGCATTGGAAAGGGCTGCCCAGGGAGGTGGCAGAGTCACCATCCCTGGAGGTATTTAACAGATGTGTAGATGTGGCACTTAGGGACATTGCTCTGTGGTGGGCTTGGCAGTGTTAACAGTTGGACTCAATGATCTTAAAGGTGTTTTCTGACCTAAACAGTTCTATGATTCTACGAATCTTATGGCAGAACCACTGTTTTTATCCACATAATTGTGCACCCAATGACACTGTAATATCCTGTCTTGGATACACTGCACAGGGAATGTTGGCAGAAGAACCTGTCCAGGTCTGACACATACACAACTTGCAGATGTTTGCCTTTATGTCCAAGGTTTTGCTGTGAGCTGTTGTGACTTTACAGGGCTGCATGACCCTGTCCTGTGCTGCAAGTGGACAAGTGAAGCCCAGGAGAGCAGCTCAACTGCATTTCCCCCAAGCAGCCCCTGAACACAGGGCAAGAAGTGTTTCTGGGCTCATTGAGACTTGTCCTGGAGTGCAGTTCTCGGAGTCAGAAGGAGGCAGAGGAGGGAAAACAATGGTTTTCCAAGTAAGCTCCCTTGGGAACATTTTCCAGGCTATCCTCACCTGTCCCCAGAGCCTCTGGAGCAGGAGATGGCCACCTGCCAGCTCCTTACATCTTGACCCACTTTTTCTGAGAACTCAGCAAGGCAGAGTTTCACAGACAAGAGGAAATCCCTAAACAGCATGCAGCCCAGAGAGTGGAAAGTTTTTCTGGGGGGGTTGGGTTTGGTGTGCTGTTTTTTTTTCCCAACTTCCCCACAAATGTGTTTGACAGCTTGCTGTCACTGTCAGCACAGGATCCCAGTGGAAACCAGAGCGGGGAGGGCTCTTCCTGCCTGGGGAAGACTTCCCAGGAGTGCAAGGGATTTACCAGTCGCCACCTTTCACTCCCCGTCCCTTGTCTCATCCCACTCAAAGCCATGTGCAGTGGCAAGCTGCAGACAGGTTTGCTGGTGGTTGGCTACTTTGTCTACCTGCTGGTGGGTGCAGCTGTGTTCCAGGCACTGGAGAGGACTGCTGAGAAGCAGGAGAAAATAGCAGCTGCCCAGATGAAGGAGGCTTTTCTGCAGAACTTCACCCACCTCACGGTGCCAGAGATGGAGCAGTTTATGAAGGTAAGTGCCAGCCCTGCCGAAGCCCTTTCTCCCTCCTGTTTCCCTATCAGATGTTTCCTACTCAGCCTTGCTACGCAGATAACTCACTGCATTCCTACTGGTGTGATCATTTGGAGTATTTATTTTAGCAACCTGCAAGCCCACTCTTTGGTCTGACCAGACAGGTCACTCTGATGGTAATTACAGCTTATGTAGCCTGGCAAACCCTTGTGTGTTAGCTATTAGATGTCCCCATCTCATGATATCCCGATTCTCTGGGGTCTTGATTGATTGATTGGTCTCTCGTTGATTTGGCTTTCGGTGGGCTGTGCTTATTTACAATGGGTGGCATGGCAGGAAAAATGAGGCTGTCTGCAATTAATAGGTGTAGTTGACACAACACAGTGTCACAAGAAGCAGAAAGGCACAATATGGCAAGATCTGAAATAATTTGTTTGGCAAAAAGAAGCCCAAATCACTACAAGGAGGGTGGCATAGTCAGGGTTTACCTTCTGAAGATGGTGCAGAAGTGAAACTAGTAACCTGGTCAAGGGAAAGGTGTTTCTGCTCATGGCACCTGATGCTGAAAATGAGGATGGTTGTCTCTTACTTGTCAGTATTTCCTAGCTGTTTCTGCTACAGTGCAGAAGAAAACGGGGAATGTGAATAGCCTTGCTGTAAGCATTTCCACATAGGAAACTAATGGAGCTCCCAATGCTCCAGTTCACAATAGAAGGAAAGGAGGGGAAGAACTGGTGTTTCTAATAACACAACAGCAATCCAGTCCCAAGTTCACATATGCATGCACCCTCTTCACCTTGAAATTTTTTTGCGGGTAGAGGAGGAGAAAAGAAAAAGAACTTTTCAGGACAATGAAATCTTTGTGCAACAGCTGTGGAACGGTTTCGGTTAGCCTTGATTTGCTGGGATACCAGCAGAAAAGATACAGAGAGTGGAAGTAGTTGGGGAAACTTTTCTCGTGCAGTTTATTCCAGCTTGTGTCTTGCCTCTGGCAGGGCTTAGCCCTAGATTTTATCCAGTCTGTTCCTATACAAACCAGCCTGCCTTCCAGATATCCGGACCAATGTTGTGTGTTTGATAAACGACCACAGCACTTGAAACGGAGGAAGAAGAGCCTGAAAATCATAACACGATAGACGACAGGGCTGGAGGTACTTGGGAGAAACATCTAGTCAAACCTTCTATGGCAGGGCAGTCCCAACTCAACCCAAATCATCTCTGATATATGTTTATCTAACCTCATCTCAAAGGCCACATTGTAAATATTTTGCCTGTATGTTCATGTGTGCAGTTTGGGGAAGAGTGTATGTGTCAGGCTGAATTGTGATTGTGGTTTCACCAAGAATAGTGCTTTGCAAATCAATGGTTTTTCTCTGAATTTAAATCTGTGACCGTGATCAGAATACAGGCTTAAAGTGAAATTCTCTGTGTATGTTACATGTACCCTGCTACAACGCACTGATGCCCTTGCTCAGTGTGCCTGCATACAGGTGGATGATTAGATCCTGGATCCACCACTGCCATCTTAAGGGCAAACGCAAAACCAGCAACCAGCCACCCCATCACTTAAGCCAGTGGACTGTCTTGCTCTGCCACATCCTATCATCTACAGGATTATTTTTTTCCAAAGCACTTAGCCTAAAAGAATCGAGGTCCTTGATCACGTTAAAAGGAACAAGTTCTCCTAACACCTGCTAAAACAGTCAGCATAAACAGGGCAAAAGACTAACACTCAAAAACTCAAAAAAGCAGCCAGCTGGCTGCTACCCAGCCATGTAGGTAGAGGTGTGAGTAGTGTCAGAGTATCGCTGAGGAGAGATGAGTGGTATTCTCAGGAAAGGAGCAGTAGATGGTTAAATCTGTAGTACTCTTGCAGCAAGAGCTTGAGAAAAGCAGCCATGTTGATACCAGATTTTGCTTTCCCTCCCAGAACCTGACTGAAGCCATTCAGAATGGAGTATACCCCATCGGAAATGAATCGCAGATTGGAGACAGCAACTGGGATTTCAGTAACTCCTTCTTCTTTGCAGGCACAGTTGTCTCCACAATAGGTAGGTCTAATGCTGCCCATGCATGTTTGTTTGTGCATGTGTGATGCTTATTATGTCTGGTTAGTAGGACCTGAATGGATAATACTTTCAAGGATAAAAACTCCAGCCCTTCATTGTCATGGATGGTAAGCAGCAGTGGACTTGGTCCTGAGACCTCACCACTGCACAGCTCTTCATACATTATCTTGGCTTGTGAAATACCACTGCTCTTTCATATTGTTTCCCCCTTGTTTCTTCATTTTGAGCCATCTGTTGAAATATTTGCTCTGCTGCCAGGTGTGGGTGGGAGATAAATTTCACTTTCCTGAGCTTTATTCTAGGGTCAAATAGGCTTTAAATCTGAGAGTGCTGTAAAGTATAAAAGAATGTTAGGAAAGAAGTGAGCTCTGCTGGGGCATGGACGCTGTCTCAATAGCCTGTGCTGAGCTGTTACTGCACGTATTGAAGTAGTAATATACCAGGAGGAAAAGATTGGGAAGGGAGCAAGGCAAATGATGAGACTTTTACACTGCTGCTTCAAGCTGTTCTGACTGTTTCAGGGGCTGCCTGACTCTGCCTGCCTCTTCCTTTCCCTCAAATATGCATCCCAAAAAGTGGGGATGCATATTTTATGCCAAATTCAAGCATAAAATCCACAATGTTGGCTCCTGCTTCACACTTTCATTCAGTGAAAGTCAAATACATGTTTTTACAAAGTGATGCTGAGGCCTACCTCCCACTAAAGCCTAGGCACAGCTGCTCCACTGATCTGTGAGTGTGACATGTCACAAGGGTCCCAGTGGTGTTCCAGCATCATGGCAGATGTCTAGGTGTTGCATGAACTCAAGTGGAGACCTCCTGCTGTAGAATAAAGAACACGTCAATGACAAATGTTCCATGGTTACATCAATATTCATATATCAATAAAGTTTCCCCAGTCTGCCAGCACCCTTCTACTAGCTGATCCACCCCTTGCCACCACCTGTATTATTGTATTTTTATATTTTAGCATTTCTCTACCAAACAAATCAGTTTCTTCCTGTCAAATTTTTTCCCCAGTGAGGCAGACAGGCTGTCCCAGGAAAAGTTCAACTTTGCCTGTTTCTCTGCACCTTCACCACAGAGGTCTGTAGTGAAGGTACCTCAGGTACTTCCACTCATCTTCATGAGGTTTTGCCATGAAAATGGAATATTTCTGTGACAGCGAGCACAAGACAGCTCAAGCATTTGAGGCCTAGTAGACAATAAATCACTCAGTTGTTTTATTTATCTTTTCTCCCAAAGAAAACATTGCACTTTCCAAGTAATGGATGCCCTGAAATGAACTGTGCTCGGGAAAGTGCCTTTTCTCAGGGTCACTGACAGAGTAAGGACATACAAAAAGTACAGTACTCTTGCACTCAGGGATGTACCTCATGGGGCCTGAGAGGAACAAAGTCCATTAAAGGACATGTTTGGAGTACTGCAGCCGTTGTTCCACTACTTAGATAAACCCTCTTTCAGGAAGACTTTAAGACAAATATCTCTCTGGCATCAATAACAGCCAGCAGTAAGGTCTGGACTAATTAGCACTGTCAATTCTACTGCACACTGCACTGCCTCCAGGACTGGAACCAGTATCTGGACGTACTGAGTTACTGGCATTTAGCCAATGAGTTCACTAACATAGATACAGATTGACAAGAAGCTAGAGATGGCTGTATGTGATTCTGACATGGCAAAACAGCTTGGGACTCCAGCCTTGATGTCTTCCAGGTCCCCAGGCTTCTGGTTTCTGTCTTTCCTTGTATGTGCCAGAGGACAGAGCGTGTTTTCCATAACTGCTTTTAGATTGTACTTTCACAGAGTCACAGAACGCTAGGGGTTGGAAGGGATCTTTGGAGATCCTCTAGTCCAACCCCCACCAAATCAGGTTCACACAGAGCAGGCTGGACAGGAATGCAGGCAGGTTTTGCCTATCTCCAGAGAAGGAGACTCCTCAACCTCTCTGGGCAGCCTCTTCCAGTGCTCTGGTACTCTCAGAGTAAAGAAGTTGAGATAGAATTTCCTGCATTCCAGTTTGTGCCTGTTGCTCCTTGTCTTGTCACTGAGCATCACTGAAAAGAGTCTGGCCTCATCATCTTGGGACCCACCCTTCATTCCCACTAAGGCTGGGTTGGGAGCACACAGTAGTCTCTGCAACCCCCAAAACATGCAGGATGAATCACTTCATTTGCTTATTGCCTTTTTCAGAGGAAAAAAGAGTGAATGTGGACTGAGACGTGCTAGTCACATCTTTTGGTGTCGAAGGCAGGCTATGTTGGGGTAGGTGTGAATGTGATGGTGGACAGATCCAGTTCTCTGGAATATCTCCTCTGACCCATCTTTTTTCATAGGCTATGGCACGCTACGTCCTAAAACTGCTGGGGGACAGATCTTCTGTGTCTTTTTTGCTCTGTTTGGAATCCCTCTGAATATTGTTTTTCTACACCGTGTCAGTAAGATGCTCTCACTGCTGTGCAAAAAACTGGGGAAATTCCTGTACGAGAAAGGAATGAGAAAGGTAATTGGTTTTGCTTACTCAGGCACAGTTACATGCTCATTTCTACTTTTTTTCTCAAGATATGTGCTGGCACTGTCCTCTATTATATTTGTTCTCATGCTGTGTTAGACATTGTGCTAGGAGTGGGAAAGAGACTTTCTTCACTTGCAGAGCTAAACAGACAAGTCAACCATAGAGGAGATATTCAGAGAAAGGGATGCATTTTGTCAACCCATCTAAATGGCAGACATCCAGCCCCCTTCAACAGTCAGTGGAGAGAGTGGGCACCTCATCCACCTTCTCCAGACACTTAGGAGATAACACTCTAAGAAGTACCTGTCTGCCTTTACAACTAGTAAAGAGAGAGATCACAGATGATTGAGCATCTCATGTTGAGGCAGCAAAAAGTAGGTGAGCTGTGAAAAACTGTAAAAAGCAGGTGAGCCATAGGGGTTTCAATGGATATTGACTCAGTGCCTAGTGTGTCACCTCTCCTTATTCATTATATTATTTGGGTGTCACACCTAACCACCTAAATACCTAAAAACTAAAAGTGAAGTTGTCTGGTGAAAAATGTAAGTAGTCTGACTCCAGTAAAAGTCATTGCTAGGAATTCCTCCTATACTCATGGTCATTGGAGGTTGACACAATCAGATAAAAGACTACATGTTCCAGGGTACTGTGGATGTGAAGCACCCATAATACATGGCTTCCCCCTCCTTCAGAGTAATGCTAGGGTACTTCTAGAGGAAGAGCATTCTATACAAATCCTTCGGTTCCTGTGATCCTAGTAGGTATTCCTAGACAGTGACCCAACTTGAATAGCCACAATTATATATGGCCTGCTAGTGTGTCAAATCATGATTATAATTGAATTGGTTTCTTTTTCAGAAGAAGATCAAATTTCTGACCCTTTTGTTCTTCCTGGCAACGGGGATCCTAGTTTTTTTGTGCTTGCCATCACTCTTCTTCCAGATAACAGAGGGCTGGTCCTACAGTGAAGGAATTTACTTTGCATTTATCACCCTGAGCACCATTGGCTTTGGAGATTATGTAGTAGGTAAGGTTGATTTCAGAGAGAAGGCACAGCAAAGCACCAGGTTTATAACAGTAATTACCATGTGTTGGCTGCACAGGCCACCGATGTACCGTAGAGACAAATCTTTCGACTGAGTCTTTGACTAACTTTTGCCTTGTACAGTTCTGGGGGAAGCACTCATTTCTCTGGGATTGCATGTGCTTAGAAAAGCACCAAATTGTCTAAATATAATGAAATGTGGTGCTTTGGGGTACAAATAAGCCAAGTATTTTGGGGAGGAAGGGTGAAGTGTAGAGGGAGAATTCTAGAAGCCTAGGAATCTGCTTATAGCAAAATGAACAGTTTGCAACAGTCATAAAAAATGAAGCATGTATCCCTGCTTTAGACATCTGACACTTCTGTTTCAAAGTGTAAAGAAATACATAGTCAGGTTTCAGGAGACATGATTTTATATAGTACACTGAGAGGTGGAAATCCCAGTCACGGGAAAGTGGGGAAATCTACTTGCTCTGTGAAAAGTGGGCCTTAAACATATATGTCACTGCAAAAGTGGCCTTTTCCAGTCTCCTATGCATCACTGGAGGCTGTCTGTCCTCATCAGCCAGAGCTTAGGATTTCCACTGAAGATGAACTGCTTAAGCTACACTCCAGCATGCTGGAGTGCGTCTCAAAACACTTCCATGTTTCTGCTCACCAAAATACCCTCTCCATGGAATAAGGTCCTAGAGGAAAAACAAAATGATCACCAGGAACCAAATCAGTGTCCACAGAAGCAGTCAAACACCAGGACTCCAGGGAGAATCCAAGATTTTTCTACAACAACCTGTCCTGCCAGCATCTTGCCAGCCTGAAGTCCTCTACACCAGGGATATGAGAAGGAATAATACTTGAAGGAATAATACTATGAGAAGCTAATACTTGAGCTCAGTTAGCCTTAAGCAACACTAACACGGTGATAAGTTTAATGCCTCACATCTTCACAATGAAATAAGCAGAATCAATGACTGCTCTGAGTATTATGTATTTGGAACTGATTACAGGTGACTTGGCACTGGCCAAGTGGGACAGAACAGGTTTGAGTTTATTTGCATTTTAGTAATTCAAAGCTGGTTTGTAGCTCTTATACTTCAAGCATGAGATAAAGCCTGTTTTGCGTAGGGAGACATCCAAGGAAGATGACAGTCTGGATTTCACAAGTACACACAGGTGATACTAGTAGGGTGAAACTCCCCTTGGGCCGTAAACTGAATTTATGTCCTGCTGAAGTCCAGTTCTGAGTTAACATTACAAAGATATTACCAGTTACTCTGCTAACCTCACATCATGAGCTTCAGATAAAAGCCCAAGAGGAGATGCTTTGTAGCAAGGCTGGCATCCCCTCCGACAGCTCAACCCCTGCAAGAGAATAACAAACGTCTGTTAGATAGCTAACCAGCCCACTCCTGCCCCATTTCCAGAGCTCTTTCATGATGAAGTACAAAAATCCTGCACATATTGATCTGTGCAGTACAGAGCCTTGTAGGACTTGAAAAGACTTACTGGCATTCTGGCTCCTTCTGCACAGCTTCACAACGGGAAATGATCCACCAGGTTTGTGGTGATCTCCCTGCCCATGCACATTGCTGTGTTATCTACTATGTGGAGTCACCCTTGACAGTGATTTATAGCACTCAGTAAGCAATATCACCAAGTTTTCCTGTAGATGCCAGGGCCATATCAGCATGATGATAACATCATGTGGGACTAAGTGCGGTAGGAGCAAATGCTCTCTGTTCATGGTGGATAGCTGACATCAGAAGAAACAAACAAAATGACCCATCAGAAAAGCGGGTCTGCGATACTGGCTGATGCTGAGGTTTGGACTACATGAAATAAGCTTACGTCCACTGGTTTCCAACACAGAAAGTTATATTCTTGGCATGTGTCGGTGAGTTCTCATCAGTCATCTAGTTTTTTAATGGAGAAAACTCCTGAAACCACTCAAAAGTAAAATAGGAATTGCAACTACTTTTTCATATGATCAAGGGTACCTATAATTTAAAGCAAATATCTATTAGGTTATAATCACATTTTATAGAAACACATGGAAATACAATAACCTGGGGAGCAATAGTTGTGTGGTCATAGTGTCCCACTGTGCTCTGCCTTTTGTGCTTTGGGAGTTTGGGAATATTTTCAAGATAATACAATATGATTTTACACTACTTGCCACACCATTGCATTTTCCTATACGTTCAGAGGCTGAATTGGGATTGGTGTGATGTAAGGGTAAAAAAATATCCTGCTCTGCTGCTAATTCACCTCAATCCCAGTGTATCTTTTTGACAGGACAGGATGTCTATGCTAGCATATATCAGTTTATTGCAACCACAAGAGAGTTTCCCAGCCTTACCTTAATGCTGGGGAAGTGAGACACTCCACTGCAATGAAAGAGTCACCTTAAAGTACTCAACATAAAATACATTGATGAATCCATTAGGCTGGCCCACTTTACGCAGGCAAAGCAATTTAACTTGTTAATTTTATTCTTCGTTCTCTCCCTTTATCTGCAGGTAAAAAGCCTGGCAGGAGTTACTTTTCCTACTACCGAACGCTGGTGGCCATTTGGATTCTTTTCGGCCTTGCCTGGATTGCTCTCCTATTTAATTTATTAACAACAGTACTAGAAGATACTGAAAAAATAATTGTCAAGGATCTTCATCAAATTGGAAAGGTGAGTAAGGACAATGAAGTAAGCCAACAAAAAAGATGCTGGCCTGCTCAATTGATTCCAGAAGAAGAACTACTACCACCGTGTGCTGGAGGAAATGGACAGATACTGGAGTCATTAGCAGCAGATTCCGAACACACAAAAAAGGAAAAGAAAGTTTTCTCTTATAGCAAAACTATTGCCATGACATATGAGAATTAAATTCTACTTTGGAGAGTTTTTAGTGAACTAAAGAAATTCACATGGAAATAAATTTTCTCCTACCTCTTGCTGAGATATGACCTTTCAGAACTCAAGACTTAGAGTTACACAAAACCCCAATATTAATGGTTCTATTATTCCCGGGATACCTGTCCCCACTTCCACTGCCCATGCATTTCCTTCTTACCCTTCAGTTTGACCAGCAGGTCTCAACTCAGCCATGCCGGTCTCTTGCTTTGCCTAGCTGATTTCTTATACCCTGGGATCAAGAGCTCCTGCGCTCTATGGAAAGCATCCTTAATGATCTGCCCGCTCTGTTCTGCTCCCTTGTCCCCGGGCAGTTTCGCAGGGTGTCTGACTGACTAACTGCTTGGAGAGATGGAATTTTGCTCCCCTAAAAGTCAGGGTCCTGACTGTGCTCTTCACCTGACCCATATCCCTCAGGACTGTGAACTCCACCTGTTGTACAGAGGCACCTGGGTGTGTTCACCTGCCGCCCGGAGCTTGGACTTGCCTTCATTCCCCCCTTTCTTTTAAGCTACTGTCGTCAGCCTGGTTGGGGGAGAATACAGGATCCCCTTGATCTTGGTTTCTCTCCGGTGGCTGTCCCGTTCCTGTCTCAGGGAGGGCAGAGCATGGCTCCACCAGTCTAGCTCTTCCTCAGCCTCCCTGATGCTGTTTATCCTTTCTACTTCCTCCCGTAGCTCTGCCATCAGGCTGAGCAGATCACCCACCTGGTGGCACCTCACACAGCTGTTCTCACTCCTACCAGCTCTGTTCCCAGGGAACTCCCTGCAGCCTGAGACCTGGAGAGGCCATGTTTTTGTGGGAGCTCCATTCGGGTTGCCGCGTCCATTCTGGCAAGTGCAGACAGCATGGCTTTCTGCCGGGGGGATACCACAGCTAAGCTGCTTCTGAGATGGTGGTGGACATGCGCTGAACTCACGGGTTGAGCTGGTCACGTTTCGGAACCGCACGCTCGGTTTGCCTGATCTGCTCGCAGCGCTCCCCAGGCCGCTTTTTGCAGCATGGACCACTTTTTGCAGCGCCCAGGCCTCGTCAGCATCTCCCACGAGATCTGCCGGCTCCTGCCGAGTCTCTCTGCTGCCCTGGTGTTTCCATGCCTCGGGAATAGCCCCTCTGTGCCAACATCTGCCACTCCGATGTGGGTCAGGTCGGCTCCGGAGTAGCTCCCTCAGCGGCTGACGTGATGGACATGGTTAAAAAAAGGTTAGTGTGTTAGAAGTGATTCATTCTACCTCTGCCTGTTTTATACTAAGACAAATAAAAGCAATTTCAGCTTTTGTCCCCTTGACTTTGAAAAAGCTTTCTGATGGTGTTTATAAAGAACTTATAAACCCATGTCTTTAATTCAAGTTTGATAATGATTTTATTCTATAGCAATTTATAAGAACAGAGACTCCTTTGAACGGAGGAGTCCTCACTGCATCGTAACCTCACTGCTATGGTTGTACTCTATGGAGCTATAAAGCCAATTAAAACCAATTCTATTCTTCTGCACTAAGGTAGTTTTCCAAGCACAAGTGTTGTCTAAACAGTGCAGCCTTACCATCAACCAGGTTAAAGAAGGACGTCAGATCTGGGCACGGTGTTTCAGACACGCTGCCTGGCATGCAAGCCATCCCTGGGTGGTGACCCTGGCCTTTAAAGGGTCGATCTATGCGTCAGCTGCTTTGTGTGTGTCAAGAGTGCATGAAAACCCTACCCTGAAGTGCTGGCAAAGCAGCTGTGGTAGACACAATCATAAAGGTGAAAGATCCCATGGGTGTATATGGTTACACTCAAGTCAGTCTAGTCCCATATCCATACCTACTAGTCTATGCCTCCAAATAGTGTAAGAATGAGACAGCTCTGCCATGCTCCCGTGCTGGGGTGCATTCCCTCTTCCAGTACTACTGGTAGCTCAAAGGCTGCCCAAACAAGAGGTGGGGGTCTCTATTCTTCAAAGTCCATGATCTTCCCCATATGGTGCACTCACATCAGCACCCACAAGGCCCACCGAAGGCAGTCCATAGGTTCAGTACAGGGGGTGCCTCCCTTTGAAGGTGCTGAACATGTCACTTAGGTTTTCATGATATCCTCAAGTTCCTATTTTTGTCAGACAGTGAATAATTGTTCTGGGCTCACCCTCTGGGTGTTATTTACAGCAAGACCAGGCCCTTGAAAGAGCTATTCCTGTACAAAAGGGCGAATAAATTACAGCTATAAAGGAATTTTAAGCCATAAAGATGCAATCAGCCTTGAAGTTGAATTCGTAACTATTTCAGTCAAACAAACCCCCACTTCTTGCCAAAACAGCTCTGCTGGTTCAAGAGCTGGCATGTAGACCTGACCAAATATGTTCTTTTTTTCCTTCCCCAAACTATTCTCCAGTGTTGGCCTCAAGGCTGACTTCTCACCTTATATGTCTCACTCTCAGTAATCCTTTCTGAGGCAACAGGAACAAGAACTGGCTGAAACTGGGGCAAGGTGACAGGGTATCATAGGACATAGTGGTCCCTGTGCAAGCCATGGGCTTGTTGCCATCACAAGGTGACACCATAGCCAGGCAGAGAAAGCAGCAGGATGCTTCCAGGCAGGGATCTCTTCGCCTCTCTGTGTTCCTCCCACATCAAACATTGATTCACATTATTATTTTCCAGGCATCGTTTCTTCTCTTCTGTCTTTTCCCAGCCCTTCCTGCAAGGACCATTAACCACATTCCCAACCTAACAGAGGTACTGTCAAGGCTGGTTTAGGGAAAGGTTGTCCTGCCTTGGGGTGTAATGTCCATTTTACACAGCTTCTCCGGGTTCCTTCCGGGTCAGTTCCTGGTGTTTGATGCCCCCCAGCCCCAAGGTAGCAGGCAGGGCCTCTGTATTGGTACAACACATGTCTATTTGCTGTCTCTCTTGCTGGGGAGAAAGAAGAGCCTCCAAGGAATATCTTGAAGTCAACACATCTCTGAAAGGTTTTTTCAACTTGTACCCACTGTCCCACTTGCTCCCTCTCATGACAAATAACACAACCTGGCCCTGAAACAAGCTGGTAATGTCCCATTGCAACACAGAGCAATCAAGGACGCTTGTTTAGACATTTCAGGAAGGGCAAGAGAAGTGGCCCAGGGACTCTGATCATAAGCAGCAAACACAGAGCCAAGCAGTGGCTCTTTGTGCAGAATAGGAAAAATGCTGTCCTTCACACTGGTGGGTGTTTAACAAGCCATGAAAACCAATCACTTCCCATTTCCAAAAGTCAGTCTGCCCTGTGCAGCTATTGTCAAAGGGTGTAGGCAATTCACCTTTTAATTCATCCTCCCTCATCATGCTCCCTGGGTAAGGAAACGCCCCTCCAGTCAAGGCACAGAGGGTCTGAACAACTCACCCAGGGCCAGGGGATGCGGGAAATGTGAGCTGGGAACAGCCATCATGGGGCTGTCCTTCAGGTAACAAGAATTGAGGTGTCCTTTCAGCCATAGATGCCAGTCTAGGAACAGAGTAAACACATCCACAAGCATGAAAAGCATAAAAGCTCTCAGGAGGAATTCAGATAGCTGCCCTAAGAAAGAAGAATATCCGCTCATAAATCCTTATACATGCAGGGAAGCCTTTTGAAGGGTCTCTGGTTTGCTTCTCATGCCCTCTAGTGGCTGTGTGCAGCAGAACCTCTCTCTTTGCATTTCTGCCAAGTTCAGGCAGTTTTATTCTACCTCCTGCTGTAAAGTTCAGCTGATGTAGCTGGTACAGCCCTGGCCACTGCAAGTCCCAGGGCAGTAACTTTGTCAGTGTGAACCAGAGGAAGCTATCCTGTATTCTTATGCACTTCTTACAAGCTCACTAAGGGCTAAAACATGCCACATTCTCAAGAAAGAGATAGGGATGGGCACCCCAAACTTGTCCAGCCAGGGATCCTGCTTTGTACCCACACTGAAACAGCTTTGTGGAGGTCAGCTGGGGATGTGATGGCAAACCATCATGTAGAGGACCCTCACTGGCAGTATGCACGGTGCTGATGACAGGGTACGCTCCCACCACACTGTGCACCAGTTTCCCCTGCATAACGTCTGCTGCAAGACCCAGGCACACAGTCCCACCCTCTGTCCCATGGGGAAAGGGATTAGCCCAGAAAAAATCTGCAAAGTGGCAGGTTGGGGTGCAGGCTTTGGGGCCAGGGTGAGCTGGCCTGCTCTGCAGTAGCCTGGAGGGTAGCCAGTGCCTCACACAGCAGAAGGGGTGGAGGTAGAAGCTACAGATACCTGAAAGAAAGAACCAGCACCAAAGGGTGTGTGGTCCTCTCTGCTGGGAAAGGCAAGGGAAAAGCACATGAAAGCTGCAAGCCAGGGTGGGAGAGGAACTTTTTTTGGCTGTGTTATTGTTCCTCATGCTTATGCTGAACAATAAAGCTGTCTCCAGAACGGCTTAGGCACAGCAACAAATCGCTCTAGGGCTGAAGCAAGCAGATTGTTCCAGTGTTATCATCCTCTGAGCACCACACAACCACAGCAGATCTTGTCCTTGCATCATCCCTGAAAGAGGGAGCTGTTGTTTTCTGTGCAGGTAGTAGGGCCTCCAAAGAAAATTCAGTGTATCACCTGAGCTCATGCATAAGACCTTTGGCAAACCTCTGGTCTGGTGCTCTCTCAACCAGGACCAGGTGTCCTGGTCGTGCTTACTAATAAATTAGACCCAGCTAGAGTTTCTGTAGTTGCTGAGTTTAAGAAAAATAATCTTGAACTGAGGTTAAAGTTAGAACAGAGCTTGTTCTCCAGAACTGGAGATTTAAAATGGTTCCAAGACTTTTAATTCATGAGTGTCAGCCAGGCTCCGGCACTTCTTCTGCACGTTCCTTTTGCCCAAGGGACAGAAAACAGGAATAAAATCCATTCCGAATTCCCTGTTCTGCCAAGCAGCGAGGCGGAAACAATCCCCTGGAGACCAGGCAGAAGGGTTCTCCATCAGCAGATCTGCACAGCCTGGAGCCTTTCCCAGGAGCTATTCAAAAGCACTCACTGTGACCCAGCCCCACTGTGCTGCTCAGGGAAATCCAGTTTCCACGGTGCAGCCTCCTGTGCAACTGCCAGGTCTCCCATTGCAGCTTGTTTTCAAATGGGAAACAGTTCTAAGGCAAGCCAAATACTTTCCCATACATTAAACCAGTTGCTGAAAAACTCCAGGAGAAAGATCATGAAATATATTTTCTTGGATTAAATGGCCGCAGCACGTTCCTGCATTCAATCTGGGCTGCTCCTCATACATCACCCACGTCTTTGCTACCAGCTAACAAACAGTGTGCATTTCTGCACTTGAAACCAAAGAAATGCCATGAGGAATTATCTTTCCCTGAGAAAGAAGCCCCTCAGAAATTCAGTTGCCTCCAGAGACTAAGAGAAACTGCACTTTGATCTGTCTTTAATTAATATATGGGAATGTTTAGGGATCTTTTGAGGCCTCCTACAATTAATAGTTCGTTTGGAGAGATTAGTTTTTTTTCTGGAAGCAGAGAGACTACTCAAAGCAATGGAACAGCTTGGCTAATGTAACATCATATAGCCAGTGGGAGAATTTTTTTACAGAAATTACTAAACGTGGGCCACACACATGCTATTTTCCACTCTGTCACACTTGGATATGTGCTTTCTCGCCTGACTCATGACCAAAAGGCACTGGATCCAGCTCAGAACTGGTTTAGCAAACATAACTAATCACTCTCCAAAGGCCTGTTATCCATCCCTCATGATCACACCCGAAGAAAAGAAAAGTCTGATTTTGGTTTCAGCCAAGTTCCCTTGTACTATTCCAGGAGGATTCAAAGAGGCCCTGAAGATTTCCTGTGAGTTTTTATACCAACTCTCATACTATAAGGAAAGAGGATCCCTGGGATCCCTGCATGTTCGGCTGAGGACCAGCCTGGGGCAACATTGCTGGTTCCATGCTAGCAAAGGCAATAGTTAGCTATTCTGGGGCTAAAGAAGTTGTGGGGGAAGCAAAAATGTTGTGCTCCAGAGAACGTTATTCATGCTTTTGCATCCCCACAGCCAGCCTCACCTCCGCCTCAGGACATGAATCCAAACAGCTCCAAATCTGTTTAGAAAATTCAGCATTTTTTATCACAAGGGGTTCTGGACTTGATTAGGGTAATTCTCTACCAGAGGTTTGGAAAGGTTCATATTGCTGAGTTAAAGTTAGGGCAATTATTGAATCCATTTAATTACCAGTTCAATGTAATTTAGGGGATGTCTCCTGGTTAAAGCCTATCCACATTTCTCTTTCAATTATTCTCACATAAGTGGTTGGAAACCATAGCTGTACTTTTGTGGTGAGATGCCGAAACATGAAATAATACGTCCCCAAAAAGAGAGATAGACTGATAAGCAGAACAATAATAATAACAAGCATGAGTCATTGAAAAATGAAGGGAGGTAGAACTTACAATTTAAGTTAATGGCTTCCTTGAGAGGGATTAGCAAGAAAGAAGCTGACATTTTTAAAGAACAAATGTGGTTTTAGGTGAATCCAGCTTCTCAAAGTAAGAGATTATTGTTCATCATAGCAGAGCATGGAGAAAATCACGCATCAAGACCAGAAAAGTCAGAATTCTTGCTGAAAATCCCCCAGAATTCACAGCTCCATCCATTTAAATGACTCATTGAGTGCTTTAAAAACAAGGTTAAGGTCTTAAATTTAAAATGGTTTAGACATTTACTAGAAACCAAGGATGAAACCCAAGCAGAGATCTGCGTATTCTCAACTTCAGAAGTGCAGGCATTCATCTCAAAATATAATACAAACTGACTCAGGACAAGAAAGATGTAAGAAGCCCAATTCCAATTGCTAGACGCCAATTCTCATTCAAGCAGTCTGCCTCTTCACAAAACATGCAGGAACTGTGCAACATCTCTATTGTGCAAGTCTGTTGCAACAGAAATGCTTGGGTCAAGGCATGTGTATTGCCCAAAAGTAGGTATAAATCAAACAGAGATGAAATGCCTATCTCTGCGGAACTGTGGCCAGTTTCCCAATTGCCAGTATAAAATTCCAATGCATAAATTTTTTTTTTCAACAGATTTTTTTTCCTTTCTTCCTTTCCTTTCCTTATTTCTTTCTTTCTTACAGCCGTCATGTTGGTGATGAGATGAAGAATGGATGTAGCAGAGCTCATTACAGTCCCAGAAATGCTTGGGCAGCTCCTAGAGAAACATGGCTCGGCAGCAAGATCTACAAAGTTCTTAAAAGTCGAGTGCAATAGCAGCAGTGGTAGCCAAATTTGGTGATGCCAAATGGCCAAAAATTGCCAGGAGGAAACCAAAAATAGGAGTTTCCAGCAGTGGTTGCAAAAGTCTATTCCTTGCTTGCAGTAGGTCTCAGTAAATGCCTGGATACAAGCTGCACAGGGTCTTTGCACAAAAGTGGTTCATTTTAGGGCTGGCATTTGGTAACGACACTTCCCAGTCATCATCCTGAAGCCCTCTGGAGGGACTCAGTCAACCTTGGCAAACTGACCAGCAAAAGTGGAAAACATCCTCTTCAGATGCAAATGTTCTGGGATAAGCACGATTTCTGGTGCATGACGATTTGCATACCGGTATTTGTAGTAATAAACCATATCAAAGCGGATAGGGCTTTGGTGTAGCAGCCAGGCTGCCTTTCAGCTATGCTTCTGGGAAGTTAAAAGCATGACTGGAAATTTCCATATAAAGAGCCTTGCTTTGGCACACTGGTTTCTCAGTTAATACAGTTCTTGGGCAAAAGAAGGGAATGGCAACCTCATGCTAAAAAACCCAAAGCCTTTATTTACCTCACAGATGCCAAAAAGCAGAGAAGTAATAGAATCGCTGTCACTCCAGCACCAGGGCCATCCACCAGACATAGTGACAACATGGTGAGGAGAGGTGCCACAGAGAAGCAGAGGCAGAGCACTCTTCCCTATGGGATTATGGATAGCGTCTCACTTTTGGGGTCAGCAGGGTAAAACAGTCTGCATTGTAGGCAAATCCTCCTTATGAACATCAATGATGCTCCAGGTGTCCACCAGCTGAGAAAATAAGTCCATTTTCCATCATCTGAAAGCCTAATTCAGTTTGTCCTGACTTTTAAACTTGATCAGATCATGGCTTGTCTTGTAGCCAAACCTGCCTCACTCAAGTTTGGGCTCCTCTCTACTGACTACGTCGTGGGCAGATATCACTAACAGGGGGAACCAGAGCAAACATGCTAAATGCTACCTGTATCAGCAACAGGATACCAGCAAATGTAGCCAGACAATTAGGCATGGCCCAGGGTCAGATCACCCTGGCACAGCAGGACAGACAAAAGGTGCTTCTTACAAACCACAACCCTGAAAATGAGCAAAAAGCCATGTAGAAGTAACTGTGCGCACACACTGCCGCGGCATAACCTCCAGATGTCAGCATCAACCCAAGCAAGAGAGAGGCACAGCCCAAACGGTGCAGAAAAAACCCTGCTTTCCTGCCTAGGACGGACAGACAGACAGACAGGAGGGTTTCCAGTCCACCTGGAAAAAGCGCTCAGTTCACAAAGCAAACCAAGGGATGCAGTTTGTAGCCATGCACGCCGGCGTTTTACATGCACGTTGCACTGATGCAGACCACATGTGTGCTTCTGGGTGTGTCGGTGCTCATCACCTGTATATATACGTGAGAGGGAGGGAGGGAGGGAGGTAATAACTTTTGGTGTTGAGAATAAAAGGCTCTTTGCCAACAGCTTTACATGAAGGCAAAAGCAAAGTTGTCCTCCAGTACCTTTTCTGACCCTATGCATATTCACCTCTTTCAGTACGCATTCCTGTGTGCCATGCAGCTGCTGAACTGAGCAACACAGCGTCAGCCCTGGATAAAGGAGCTGAGAACACAAGCACAGGTCGGATTCCCCCGTGGTGTGAGCGAGCATGCCTTCAGTTCTATGTAGTAAGGTCGATGTTACCTGATCAAGCATTTGTTGTCTTCTCTATTCTCCTTGACCTGTTAAGTTCATTTTATGCCACTCTTTTAACAATGTAAATTTGTCAATTAGGGAAAAAAAGCGGCTTAAAAAATCCCATCTCTGCCTCTTCTTGCCCTTAACTCTGCCTTCTCCTCACAGCCCACAAATTTAAATGCAATCAAAATTTACTGGGAAGGAAAAGCCTCCAAATTCTGCTCAAAGCAGGCAGTTACATTGTCCCTGTCACAGTGTGGAGCTGTGATGCAGAATAAAGTCACAAGTACAGCATCGTGGCCCCTGACACCAAGTAGTGAGGCAGCGGAGGTGTGAGACCCAAGGGAGACAGGCGGCGGAGGGGTGTGCAGGGTGGCAGAGAGAATCCTCCAGCCGCACCTTGCACCTGCACATTGGTGGGGGGAGATTCAGGGGCTGTTTATTTAAATACATACTCCCCCTTAACACCAGATCAAAAAAAGAATTAATTAAGGAGATGCCAGATTGCCCAACTCTTGTAGGGTGCAGAGGTGTTGTTTTCACATGAAGAGACCCTCAACATCCTCCTGCACCAAAGTGTTCATGCTAAGTGCAGAGCTGCACATGCCAAAGTTTGAGCAGGGCCGGGGGTGCCTGGAGGGATTGTGACACAGAAGATTAATGGATCTCTTCCAGCCATAGGTTGTCAGTTAAGTCAAGCACTGCTAATGCTGGATGTTGTCCCGAGACCTCTGTTAGCACAATGACGAAGCTTTTTTTACGTCCTTTGTGTAAAAGGCATAATCCTCATATGCCAGTGGATCATATCTTTGAGATCCCTAGAGAGCAGGGCAAATGTGGAAAGAAAGAGAAAGGAAATCCTTTATTTCATAATGGTGCAAACAGACATGTCAGGAGAATTACATCAACATGCAGCACATGTGAAATTTAATACTACTCCTAATGCATTTAGATGAGGCAAAATGCAAAGTCTATACTGCCTCTGGGAATAATTCTGCTAGGAAGCTTTCACCACTAGGAACTAAGGACTTTCTACTTACTCTGGAATTTGAGCTTTTGTTTTCAAAGCCTTCCTGAGAGACTTCAAAATCAAGTTTGTTAAGTGTACATTACTCTTTGAAGATCTGTCTTTCAGAATGAAACACCAGTGCTCTTCCCAGCCATGCTGGTGTACATCAAGAGTAGCACGCTTGAAAACCAGTAAACATTCATGGGGCCAGAGGCAATCTGCGAAAGAGGAGCGCCTGATCCTTTGCATCTCAGAAAGTCCTTAACCTTTGGCTGGTGTCAGCTGGCATTGCTGCAAGGGGGGTATCTGACTAGCATGGACTTCCACCAGCTTTGACTGTGGCCCATAAGGCTCTCAAAGGCTTATAAATGCAAGCAATATTTGCTTTGGAGTCCTTGCAGGCAGGAGGAGCCTGAGGTCTCCTGCCTGGTTTCCCTCCCCCCCTATATCAGACTATAGATATGGGATTCAGCAAAGGATACAGCTCAGATGTGGCTTGAATTCAGACAAGTGACTTGAAGTGATGATTTCCCCCCCACCAGGCTGCAGATGATCGATGCATTATGCATGAAAATAGCACCAGGCACAGATGGGGTGGGAGTAGAAGGTGTGAGCTGATAATGACAGCAGCCAAGCTCCGCTAGAAAAGACTCTACAACACACTTGCTTATTGGCCAGAATAAAGGATGCAACATGCATGAGAGACCAGCCACGGTTTAAAGGGCCAAACAGTTTAATTACCACCAAAACTGAGGTTTGTGCAAGGGTTTGAGTAGCATGGTTGCCAGAGGGAGCTGGAGATTAGCCTTGACGATTCAAGGAAGTGTCTTCCCATCTTGTGTTCTTGAATAACCCTAGTGAGATGAGTGGAATATTTATTCTGGGTTTTAAATGCTGAAGACGGGGTATCCAAAATAGCAACATGGTTCTGCATCAGATATTGCCTCCAGAAGGATCCTGGCTCATGCTCAGCATGGTGTTGAGAACTTGGCACCTGGTCCAAAGCTGACACAAGCAGGAATCTCTGCACGGACACTTCAAGGGTTTGGATCTAAGCCCTTGAAGACCAGCACACATGGCCTGATCCTGAAGAAACAGGGACAGTTTGGATGTGCAACATGTCACTGACCTGAATCCAGGGTCTAGGTACAGACTTCAGTGGGAGGACGAGTCAAGAAAGCTCCAGCATGATCTGCAAAAGGTCCGGGCTCTGTGAGAAAGGGCTTAGCAAGTGTGCTATCCATAAAGACCCATGAGGAAGCAGTGATGTTCCAAAGAAGAGTGTATCACTTCCCTGGTCAGCCTTGGAGCACTCTGGAGATCATTGCAAGACCAGATGCTTAAAATAAGCTGCTTCCCTTCTACAACCAAACCATGAGAAGGGGATACTCTGTTCCTGACACGGCTTCTTTGAAGAAGCTCCAACCTTGGAGTATGCATCTGACAGCTGGCAAGACATCGTTAGCTTTGTCAAATCTGACCACAGCTGATCCCTGATGCAATAAAATGTCAGCCTTGAATCACCACAGGCTGAGAAAGTGCTTATCTGGAACATCACCAGGCAAAGGCAGCAAAGACTCGCTGGCAACTTGCAATGCATTAGCCAGTTCCAGGCTCTGTGGAAGCCTGACCCTACACAAAAAGGACCCTGCATGAGTCCACTCTTTGCTACCAGCCCTGCTCGTGGTGCCAGTGACATAACAGCTATAGGAAATCTGTGTTTTAGGGATCTGAGCTGTGCATTCAGACTTGCAATAGTCCTTGCAACGCTGAGGTATAACAATGTTTTGGGAAGTCAGGCCAGCCTTGCACAGAGGAGATGAATATTTTACATTGCTTAGGCTAGGGCCCTACGAAATGTAGCTGTTTCACTGCTCAGAAAGCGATCTGGTCACATTTCCTCCAAACAGGGCTCAGATGCTCAACTTTGTGGGAATAAGCATTTCTGATAACACTGCACAAGCAGCTTGCAAATAAACCTCCCATAGAGGGAGCATCACTAGGGATAAGGTTTGAACTCACATATTTCTCACAGCCCAAGGGGTTGCAGCTCACTTGTGGGTGTGGTAACTAACCTAAAGCCAAGAGCAAATGTGCCATAGCAAGGGTACATTAGGTGACTGGACGAGCCCGGCACTCATGATGGTTCACAATGGGACATCGTGCATCATGCCCTGTTAGCCACTGGTCTCGGTTGTCTCTGCTCCCCCTCCATCTCCCAGCTCAGGTAGTCCACTTTCCCTGGGCTTACTACACACACCCCCTGAGAAACCTTCAAACAGGCTTCCCAGCCACCATGGCCCAACACAATTTCCCTAAACAGTCGAAGGACCCGAAGAGCTTGATTAAGGCCAGTTTCATTAGCTTTAAACCTAGCCAAGACCCACCATAGACAAATAAAAGCCACTTCATTTGCACTCAAGTTGTCTTTAAGGTCACATTTTGTGGTGCTAGCACCATTAAAACCTGTGCATCACTCTGGATCTGGCCCCGATCTATCCTGTATGGCTCTCCTTATCTCATGCATTTTCAAGGAGCTTAGCAGCAATTTATGGATTAAAGCTAATCGATAATACCATATTGCTTTCACCATATTGCTTTCATTAAATTACTGCATCCTTTAAAAAAAGAAATCTTAGCAGACCGCAGTACAATGCCAGACAGACTGTCACTACCAAATTATGTTTATTTATTCTCTCTCTGGCTCTTGGCTGGCCCCATTACCAACATATCTTAGTGTCTCTCAGTCATCAGCATATTTACCTTCCCTCCCTCTCCCCTACCTTGGGGTACATTTCTCCTCTCAAGTACAAAGCGGACTGACAAGGCAAGTTTTTGAGCCTATTTAACACCAGCTTTATCTGAGGACAACTAGATTCAGTGACAGAGCCTCAGAATTAATTACACAAAGGTGAATTCCTGTCATGGAGCCTGTCACGGTGTCACTGCAAACATTTTAACAGTCAGTCTCTGGCCCTCAGCTGCCTTTGTGCAGCATACAGCAATTATTTGTACCTGCTTGGTGAAACGTGTCAGCCCCCTCAGAGGTGCTGCGATATAGCAAACATGGTTCAGCCTTGTTGTTCACAAGCTGGGCAAAGAAAAGGGTGTACGGTGGGTCTCGGCTGTGCACACAGTCCCCAGTGCTCCTGTGCTTGAGCCCTTCAGGGCTGTGAATCCAGTAATTTGTGTAAGACCCATGCAGTGAATACCCTCTTGCAGGTGAGATGCAGCCAGGCTCAAGGATTTGACCAAAAGCCAAAATGGGACTGGAGACCAAGACAGCAAAGTTTTAAGTGCAAATCTCAAACTCCAGACCATCCTTGCAGAACCCCAACAGCAGGGAGCAAACAGGAGACTGAACCCCCTCTCCCATCTCATTTTTGTCAAGTGTCCTCAGCCCTTTCCTCTCCCTTTTCACCTTCCCCGCATCCCAGGGCATCACTGATGGAAAGTTTTTTCATCCTTCACATCCCAGCTCCAACGGTTTGCCCTTCCCCCTGTTGTAACTGTTGCAGCTGACACAGTCCTACTAGTCTTTGTTCCTTTTCTGTACAAAAAGGGACATGTTTTGGGGTTTTCTTTACATACCTGGGTTACAAATTTGGACAGAGCTGAGCTGACACTGGGGTTAGCCTGTGAAGTTCATTGGAGATGATCATAGGAGAGCAAAGAGTGAAAATGAGAGAAGTTGCATTTCAGCGTGGAGCAAGGAAGGGAAACCATGTTTATCCCTTCCACTGCAACGTGCAGTTTTCCTTCATCTACCTCAAGAGCTACCAGCTCCAGGGCAAGGAAAGAGGGATGGAGGGGTGAGGGGAGGTTGGCTGCAGTGAAAAGCAAAGGGAATTGACTGTATAAAGGGGAGACTGGGGCACAGAGCAGGGAACAAACAGTGGAGTGACATCACTGCCTTTTCTGAAGGAAAAGAGCTGTCTGCACACCTCAAACTCTCCCTCCAGTGGGACTAGCTGGGGTTGTGAGGCTCTTTTAAGAGATACTGGAGGCAGATCACATTCACCCAGGGGTTTGGGGGTTTAGTCAGAGCTCCTAGACCTCCCTGAATTGACTGCTGTCTGCAGAGGACCTTGGGGTCACCCCAGGAAGAACTGCTGAAGAAACCAAGCCGCTCCTGGGCAAAGTCCCATAGGCTGGCATGCAGTGCTCTCCCTGCACCCAGAGGGATGGGATGAACCATCGGCCAGAGAATCCCCAAGAGAGGAAGTTTTCCATCTGATTGGCAGGAAAACTGGGCTATTCTCTGTGAACTCTGCTGCAGAGCAAAAACAAAGTTCTTCCTCATTAGGGAGGAATTCGACAGGCTTCACTAGGAGCCGGTGCTGTGGCACGCAAAAGGTCAGGTCTCATTCTGAAAGCCTTTTCTCCCTTTTCTGCCAGGAGGAAAAACCATTTAAAATATCCCCTAAAGAACTCCTGCTCCTCCCTGCTCCCCTCCTCTGTTCAAATATGAAAAGGAGGAAATCGCCTCAGTCTTGGGAACAGCACATCAGTGGGGATGGCCAATCTCCCTGCCCAGCCCCCAGGACCAGGATCCCTTTGCCTCTGATGTCGTTATTAGAAGGGCATGTCTAATTAAGAGGGGAAGGAACAATGGGTACATCCTATTCCTGCAACACGGCATGTGGCAGAGATTGCCACGTCTGAGGAGACCCACACCAGTGTTAACTGTCGTGGTGTGGCTGGTTGCATAGAAGACTTTCCCAGGGGATATTCTGTCTGTTAGGTGTCCCAGTTACAGCCTCAGTGCTGTGGGTGGCCTGGTCTGCCCACACCAGCCAGTGTGAAGTCTCCCAGCTCTCCGCTTGCTTACAGAAACGTGACTCACAGTCTTACCTTGGGGTGAAGACAAAAGAAGTCAACTCTGACGATCACAGCCATGGCAGCACGAGGGTTTCACACCTTCACGACCAGCCACCATCACCTGTTTCTTCTTCCTGTAGCTTCTGAAGAAACAGATTCACCCAGATACATGGAGGACTATATTCATATCCCATAGCACAGCACATCCAAACCTTTGTGGAAACCATTTTGTGTCCATATTAGATGGGAAAACTGACAACTGTCTGTTGCCTATTGTAATCTTTCTGTACCAGCTCCATTTGCTTCCCAAACCATTCATGAATGTGAAATTCAGCTTCTGTGATGGAGGCTAATTACTTGGCTAAGATAATTTATTATTGATCTGAACTCTGGATTTTCAAATGGACTTGTAGAGAGTAGCAGTCACACATTTCCAAAACCCAGGACCTGAATTGAAGGAGTTTTCCTTCAGCTCTCATCAGCTGCAAAAGTCACAGTTAAGTGAAATCGGCTTAAGCTGGGATTGGAAAACTGTGTCTGCTACATTAGCAGAGGGATCAGATGACATATTTGGCCTGGCCTCATTATCTAGCCATAAAAATGTAAGGACCTGAAGTATTTGGGGAATGGGAATGCAGGGAGCAGGAGGGATTTCAAGAGATCTCTATGCAGTATTTGCTGTCTGAGAAAATGAGACCAAAGGACCTCCCACCCAAACTGTCTGATGTGAGCTCTTATCTCCAATGGCAAACTGAAACCAGGAGAATCAGTCTCTTCCTTTTGCAAACAGTTGGGGGAACAGGGGCTCCTGTGTGTCTACAGCATCTCACATTTATTTTTAGCTTCATCTATTTGGTTAGTGAGGTCACTGGAGCCCAGGCTTAAACATGTTTTAAGCAAACGTTACCCTGACCTGCCAAAGCTCTGAATTGCCTGTAGCTATACATAACCTAAAGAAACAGAGCTAATGGTGCAAGAGAATGTTATGTTAGCGTTAGCATTTTTATGCTAGTGTTCCAATAACTATGTATCCTCATTTATTGCAATTTTTTTTTTTTTGGATATGAAAAGTGTAAAATACACTTCAAGCAGTTTTGATCCCAAAAACATTTGATGAAGCTATTTCCTGGCTGAAGTAGCCCCTGTGCCTTTTCCAGTAATTCTGCATTTAGGAATTTATTTACACAGTTCCAGGATTAAATCACAATTTCCAGTCCTCAGTATAAAACCAAAAACCCCGGCCCTCCTTCATCCAGAGTTGGGAAGCATTATCTGAAACACCGCAAGGAAACAAATGTCAGGGTACACAGAGCCACCAGCTCCCATTATTTTCAGCCTCATCCAAAGCAGAAAATGAGTTTTCAAGGGAAAACCTTCTAATTGAACTGCAGAGCTATTAGCAAATAGTGGCTTTTTGTAATGATAACTTGTTCTGTGATCGCCCTGATGGAGTCCCCATGATCAGTGCTGGAAGCACACCAGTGCAGAGGTGCAGGGGAGCAGGCAGTATTCATCACTCTTCCAGATGTGAGATGAAGATGAGGAGCCTGCAGAAAGCTCGTTAGGAGATAGGTAAGGCAGCACAGCCCTGGATCTTGCAGGGTGAACGCTTGTCCTAGCAGGCTTTTTGACTGCTCTCCTGAGCATCAGGAGCACACTGGTGTAAACCTGGCCTCTGCACACACTACAGATCCTGCTCAAAGAAAAGATGTCCCCCAAGGAGAAAAAAAACACCTTCAGAAGCATGCACCTATCCTTATTTTTAGGCTTTAAGATGAGTCATTCTGGAACAAGCCCTCTCCTAAATGTTGATATAACCATCTCTTCCCTAGGGAAATATTCATGTAGCTGCAGGTGACCAAATTAGAGAAGCTCAGCAAAAGTTACTGCTAACAAAGCTATGGTGACTACCCATGTGCAGACTTTTAGCCTCCTGCAAATGCAAAACAAAATGTCCCTGCAGGGTGACTGGAGCTAATACAATTCACTTTTGCATTTGGCTAGGGGTTGCACTCGGCTTCTTGCCGGGGCAAAAGTGATAAAGAATTAAGCTCCTGGAACTTAATGGCTTGCAAGTACTTGCCATATCTCTGGTGAAAAAATACTGCAGAAAAATCACACCTCTTGCTGCTACAGAACCAGAAAATGTTAAAGATTTGGTTCAGCTCCCCCCCTGGCTAGTCAATGTGTCTGAAGTTCATCCACCAAGACCAAATTCCCATTTTTTTATTACCAGAATACTGATCTTTTCTGCAAAGTTACTCATCTAGAGAAGCCACAGTCACTGGAATAGCAGACTACATAAATCAAGACACTTCATTCGAGAGAGCCAGCATTTGTGGGCTTTCATTCAGACCTTCTGTTGCTCCTCCAACATTTGTGTGTCTCCTTTCCTAAATTGATAGGAAAGACCTCCTTCGCAGAACGCCAAAAGAATGCTTGCTTATGCCTTATTTGGAGTGCAGATATGGATATCCCCACAGATTTGTGATCTATTTGCTAATCACTGGCCAAAACTGCAAATAATTTGTGGTTTATTTAATCATTGAAAAGTTTTGATAATCAAAATAACTACTGGGTGACACTACAAATGGCACAAACGTGTTGAGCAGTCATTTGGGAAACCTCACAGTAAGCTGTTTAGAATCCTGTGCTATGAGAAAGGAGTCCTTTAAGCTATCCAGACGCACACAACTACGTACCTGGGCTCATTCTGAGTAGCTTAGGCAGGAAAAAAATAGAAGAAAATCCCCTGATAATTCATCTGTGGAGGGTAATTTGCTCAGTCTAATCAGAGCAAACATCTCTATGGCTGGAATGTTGAAATAAATTAAATATAAAGCCTTCAAGGTCATAGCTTCCCAAGCTAATAATGCAGCGCTGCTGAAGTCAGGTGGATGCACTCCAGGCAAACGCACTGTGCCCCACTGTGACAAATCTTGAACAGTTGGATGCAATGGGTGTATTTCCAAGCAGCAATCAGACCAGCCTGAAAGAAAGTGAAGTAAATAGAGGATATAGAGGATTCAGTCTTCAAATGATGAAATTTGAAATGAGGAAACATATAAAGGGACATTTTTATCTAGGAAGTGGCAGGGGGGAGGGGAGTGAGGAGAGTTTGGGGGTGTTGCTAGCAAGATGTAAGCTGTGGGAAGCAAATCTTGCTGTCCCCACTTTGAGGTCTGATGCAGAAGCAATTAGATATCGTAGCAATTAGATATGTGTGCCCACATCACACATCACAACCCCTGCAGTGACTGTTCCCCCTGACCAAAAGTTCATAACCCTCCCAGTTCTAGCTGCCTCATCCAGCTGGCCAGAGGTTACTACCCACCAGCTGTGGAGCACCCCTATTTCTCTGCCTTGTAAATCACAGCCCTGAAGAGATCTGGCTGCAGAAACAACCAGTACCACCCTAACACTGAGCAGGTTCCAGCGAAAAGCAGCTGGGAGACCGGTGGTCAGGCAGGGGCAGATGAGCAGGAAGCAGCAGAGACCCCAGACACAGGCAGACAGCAGTGCACAGCCAGTGCAGAGGGTCTCCTAGTCCAGACAAGTGGGTAGACACCCCGGAAGGATCTTGGTGTCTGGTAAGGTCCTGAGCCTTTGAGGTCTGCCTTAGCAGCCCTGGTTATTGTCATCCTGAAATGCCTGTGAGTCTGCCCTGCACCACAATGTGATGCCCTAAGATTCAATTTCTACCATGAGTTGGTTTTTTTGCTGTTTTGATGGCTTTCATGGCAGCAGAAGATCTTTCCATAACAGGATTAGAAAATTTATTTTATTTTATTTTATTTTATTTTATTTTATTTTATTTTATTTTATTTTATTTTATTTTATTTTATTTTATTTTATTTTATTATTTTATTTTATTTTATTTTATTTTATTTTTCTACGTTTGTTATGTTATGTTACTTATTTTTTGATAAATATACATTTCATTGTCACTGTCAACTTCATACTCATTCCTGTGAATCTCACTGTTAAAATGTCTGCCTCACACTAGCTGTTAATTTAAAATTAGAACCTCTACGTGTATATGTGTGCATGGTTCACACACACACACTGGTATCCACTTTGATTTAGTCTCCTCTACATATGTTATAATGTGCTCTAGAAGGACATGATCATAGATCTGTTCCTCTGCCCTCCATCAGACCCTGCTGTGCTCTGTACATAATGATCCACATCCCCAAACAAGGTGGAAGTAGCATAGTTCCCTCTGTTCATCACACAGCCTCTTATCCTCATTCCCTTGCCTACCTTTCAAATCCTGGGCTGAGGCTTCCTACAAAGTGCTCTCTCTTTGAGACTGAAAACCTCACCAGCACTAATGGATGTATCTTCAGCAGAGACCTGTGCCACAAAATGATATGATTATCCGCATTTTCGAAGACAAGGAATGGAATTGCAGAGATAGGAAGGTCAACATTGTTAAAAGCATCTGCTAATTTGAGAAAGCACGAGGCTTGAATTTTCAGAGTACTTATTTCCATAGCACTTTGCTTGGTCACAGTACGATTTGCAATCATGAGGGCTTCACCCTTGTGCCTGGCAGAAGGAGGTCACAAGCTGAGGACTGAAGCGACCGGCAGTGTGTAATCAGTGCCCATCTCTGAGGAGTTTGACCTGACCAGAGACACACACAGCAGAATTTGAAGTAGTCTGAGCTGGAAAAGCTCTAAAAACCCTGAATGTTGGGTCTCCTGATGAAAATATCACATCTAGCTATCAGCCGTGGTCTAATAGTTACCAACCTGTGGCCCCCAAGAGCAGGCAAGAGGCTTTTTGATGAGCTCATAGGCATAATTAGACTCCCTTTTTTCCAAAACAGGAGCTTCTTTTGCCGATACCTATCTGGGTTGAGGTCCTACATGTTGGGGATGCTGTTTGTTGCTCTTCTCTGCTGTTTATCTCAGCACTCAACCAGAGAATCCGTTAGTTTAAGCACAGTTGTGGTTATCTTCAGTACCCAGACAACCTGTCAGAAAAGACTGAGTTGTCCTATACATTCAGAGAAAAGAATTAAGAACAAACTGATTGCAAATCCAGGGGATGGGAGGGGAACCTTCCCCCTCTGCTTTCTGTGGTCCTGAAAATCCAAAAGGACATAATTACATACTTTCTGCCAAATGTCCCACTGTTTCTTTAAGCTGAGGTAAGATTCCAGGGGGATTTTGGGTGCTTTTCTTTTACGCTTATAGAGAGTAATAATTCTACCAGCACAGGTTTCAACTGGTGCTAGCACAAACTGCCATCTGATCAAATTTATGATCCAGTTTTGTTAAAATAAAACTAGTCCCATCAGGCTCAGTACTAGATAAGGGCACATGCTTGCACAATTCTGAAATGCTGCTGAAGAATTCAGTTTTCAGGCTTTCCAGCCTGTTGCCATCCTGCCTGAAGTTGGTGGGGAAAGAGCATAAACCATAGAAAGCAAACTAGTTTTAGTATTTCCTGAGATTCATGCCTTTCACTTAGAAAAGGTGGGTTTTTTCCCCCAGAAACAAAACCTGAAGAATAAATTGCATTGCAACAATTACGGAGCATCTGTTTCTGGACTTTGTGTTTCCTGCAGAGGTTTCCCTTTGGAGCAGTGGTTTGCTCCCATGCCACGCTGAGCCTTTGGGGACACCATCCTGCAACTCTGGTAGCTTTGCAAGGTGCTGGCCTCGCTTCTCACCTTTATTTGGCTGCATGTCCATTCCGTTGGGAGCCCCTGAGGCCTTTTTCAAAGCCCAACAGAGCCAACAGGGGAATTTCTTATTAATCCGAGGAGCCTTAGAGGTGGATGCCAGTTTATAAAGCTGTGGGGGGGGAGAGAGGCACCAAGGGAGATGGGGGCAGACCTGATCCTGCTCTCCAGGGCAGCTCTCTGGTACAAGTAACAGATTGGCTCCAAAAGCGCCTGCTTAGGTTAAAACAGACCACTGACATAGCTGCGCCCACCGGGAATCACCCCACTGCTGTAGACCTGGGAAATGCAGGCTCTGAGAGCTCCCCTGGGTGAAAAATCAAGCTGGTTTCAAAGAGAAACCTCTCCTTCAGGAAGATGTGGTCCCCGCTTGCGTTTCATCAACCCTCCAACAAAATCTAGCAAATGCAGCAAAACAACCAGGTTTTGCCCAATCTGCTCAATGCAGCCTCCAGTGCTAGCCTGGTCCTGGCGACGGTAATCTGGTGAGACAATGACCCTGAACTGACAACAAAAAAATCTGCATTTAAGCAGCTGAAGAGAAAACCACCTCTTTGACTTTGGCACACTTATTGCTCAAGCCACCAGAAAAGAGTAAGGACTTTGTTCTACCCTCATCGTCATCCGTATCTAGTAAATTGACAAGGAGTTAGGACACTGCCAGTATTTCCACACATGCAAAAACACCCTTCACCTCCCAAAAAAACCCTCTCATAGCCCATTACTCACATCCCCAGAGAAATCATAGCAAAAGACACAGAGTTTACCACCTCCAAGCAGGAAATAGCTGCCTTTCTAATGTTTGCTAATTGCTTCACTTAAAACTAGTTTGATTACTTGGCACCGAGACAGTATTTTAAACCTGAATTATTGCTTGGAACTTTCCTTTCACCTACCAAGAGCCCAGGCCATTAAAAATGTGTAGCAAAGGTCTCCCTGCGGGGTGCAGGATTGCCTGTTAACTCTTTTATGAATCATAAGATGTTTGGCTTGTGGGACAACATCTTGCTGTCCTGGCATACCCGCCGTGAAAACGAGGGTGTTATTTATTAATGCCGCAGCAGGCAGAGACAAGAGTGCATGTGGAGAAATGCAGGTTGCTGAAACAGGTCACACTATGGAGTTTTCAGGCATATTCCTAGAAGCTGTCACTTGGGGCGGGATCACATTTTCACTTTCTGAAACCCATAGGCCAAATCTATCATTCTAACATTCAGGTGAAAGCAAATTCTTTCTTGGCTTGACTTTTTTCCAGTCGTGTGGGAATTACAGTGCCACTTTTAATGGCTGAAGGGCATCAGAGCAGCAGTTACAGGAGCATGAGCTGTGCACGCTGACCTGCCAGAGTTGGTTTGGGGCTTGGCTGTACCAAACATTGTCATTACAAGTGCCTTTGTCACAGCACTTCTTTCAGATCAGAAATTAACTTGCATTTTGTACTTGACAGGAAGTTATTAAGAAATCTCCGTGGCTACAATAAATCTGATGCTTAAATTGCAATCTTTCAAAAGAATTTGAATCTCAGTACGAAGCATCAATAAGGTAAGCAGCAGCTATGTAGTTGACACATCCCCGAAGCGTCTGTTCCTGAAAGTCTCCCTTCAGGTGAGACTTGAGTGTAGGGAAAAAACCAGGCTTCGTGGCTGGGGATGTGCAGGGCAGCACCCAACCTTCCCAAACCCTGTCCAAAAAGCTTTAGGGGAGGATTTTCAACCACCCATGTTTACCAGCTATGTTTACCATCAAATTCATTATGAAGTTTCTTTATCCTCTTGACAAATGAAGTTTTTCACAGCTCTGCAGGGGCTGTTCCATAGGACAGGCAACAGTTGGGGCTTTCTCCCTGTCTGTGCCACTTGGGAACAATAGTGCAGACGCCAACCTCTAACTTATCTCCAAGGAGTTTGGCAGCTCACAGCCTTGCTTCAGAAAACCAGTGAAATAAAATGTACAAAAAAATGGTGATGACATAGATGTAAAAACCAGCCTCAGTCTAACACAGGATGTTTTGAGACAATTAATTAAAATACATGGAAGAGGGTGGGCTTTGCTATCCTGCCATCACTTCTTGAAGCAGCAGGCATCCAAAATAAAATCTACGCGTGAATAAGTCTTAATGCAATTCAGTCACAGAGAAAAGGCTTCCCCTTTGGGGGCCTGCACATAGGTCTATAACTAGCAAAGCTACCCAGATGTAAGCATGGACTTATAGCCCATGCATCTGTGCTGCACAGAGCTGGGACCACACCACCTTTCTCTACTCATACCAGAGCAATTGTGAGAGTAAATTAGACAATATCTGGTGGAAGAGAGAACATTTTGTAAAGGGTCAGCAGCTAAAATATTGGCCTATTGGTATGAAGGCAGGGAATCAGGTCAAAAGGAACAAAATTATCTGGATCTATGTGTAATGAGCGGAAACTAATACTGTTTTCTTTTTCATCTTAGCAAGTCACTTGCACAGCTTTCCATGGAAAGCAGACAGATGAAAGATCCAGACCTAAGCAGAAGAAATACTTAGTGCTATCAGCCAGGTGATGGCTCTGAAGGTGTATTTGCAGCTGATGTTTTTAAGCCTCTGTGTCAGTGAGGAGGAAATGAAGCCATGGGCCAGTTTCTCCACTAGTACTGTTAGCTAAATATTAGTGATAACAGACTTGTGGCTGGGTTCTTGTGCTATATTGTCACTGAACTGAAATTGAGGGTAGGAATTGAAGACTAGCACCAAATAATCTCTTCACTGAGGTAAGACTGCCCTTGATTCAGACCACAAGTTGGCAGAGAGAGGGACACAAGACACTGCCCACTGCTGTCCCACCAGCCTCTTCTTACTCTGTCCCCAACAGTGGGCTTGGAGATGGAGGAGCTCCCCCAGTGGTACATCAAATACATCTGCTTGCATGCCCCAAACCTCAAGAAATACAATTTGCTTCATAACTGGGGCAGATCTGGGGAAAAGCATCCTTGAGAAGGGTAATATCACAGAATAAGAAGCAAGGTAACATTTAAGAAAACACTGAAAATGGGCTGGTTTATTTGAGCAAATGAAATCCAAGCAGAAAGCACAGACCTGAAGAAATCTCTGTCACCAGACATGTCCCAGGCTGGGAGATGTCTCATCTAATCATAGAATCATAGAACCATGGAATGGTTTGGGTTGGAAGGGACCTTAAAGACCATCTAGTTCCAACCCCCTGCCATGGGCAGGGACACCCTCCACTAGACCAGGTTGCTCCAAGCCTCATCCAGCCTGGCCTTGGACACTTCCAGGGATGGGGCATCCACAGCTTCTCTGGACAACCTGTCCCAGTGCCTCACCACTCTCTCTGTGAAGAACTTCCTCAGTGTCAACACTAAGTTTTAGTGAGAAAAGACACTGCCAGGGCTGACGATGACCAAGTGCCACCTCTGACATGGAAAATGCCAGTTCCAGATTCCTCAGCACTAATTTTCACACCCACCATGAACACAACGGGTGCAGGATTGATTGAGTGCACCGTGCTATAAGAGGAGTCCCTTAGCTTGCTACGTATAAAAAGCCACCCCATGCCTCCAGGATAAATATTTGTGGTTTTATGATCTCTTCTCCTCTTCAGCCCACTTCCTGCATCCTTTACCAGTTCCCTAAACACTTGATGAAAGACTTATAAAGATCATGGCAGGAACTGAAACTTAACATTTTTGTTTTCAGGCTTCAAAAATATTTCCCAAACATCTCTGATTTCTCTACAGGAAATCCCTTTAAAAACATTCTCCAGTGAGCAGTTAAGTAGTTGAACGAACACACATCCCATCTCAAGTTTCTGCTGGTAATTAATAAACCAGACGAGTATCTGACAGGATGGTAATTTTTACCATTCCTAGATAAACGTTAATGCATCTCATTATTTCCAGACCTTCACTGATGCGATTGGAAAAGCAAATTAAACAGTGTTGTAGAAGTCTGCTTAACATTCTTGCTTTTGTGCTATTACTGTTAATTTATTCCTTTAAGCAAATTTTTGCACTGTCACTACTGTGAAGCTTTTCTCAACGATTTAATTACAAAAAAAGAACCCTCCAACATGAAATTGCTACAGGATAAAAATCAATATTTAAGGTGTCATCTTAAAAGCAGCACATCTCCGTGTGTGAGGGGAAATGTGCACACACCCATCAAGCCCATTTGAATGTGTAAATTTATAAACCCTTCTTTTTTTGTAAGGAAAACATTTGCCTTGATGTTCTGTTATCCTTAGAACTAAATGTTTCTTGGTTAATTGAATAAACATCTTTGCATTGCAGAAAATAAAGAGAAGTTATTATCCCCTAAAAAACCCATACGTCTGAAGAAGTCCAAGACTTTCTGAGAACCCAACATTTTATAAAGATTTTTGAGCATGCATAATTTTTATCCCATAAATGCCACCCACTCAGAAACAAAGGAACTAAAGTAGGCTGCAATTACTTCCCTACACAATAGATTCCAATTGCTCCTATCAAGAAATATTACATAATTATTATAACTTAGGGCTGTGATTATGTATTTGCTCAAAGGAGAATCACACATAATAGAAAGCAGTGGGACTTATGGCTCTTCGTCTATTGTGTCAACTCATACATTTAAATTATTTGATTAGAAAACTAAATAAAAACCTTGAGTCCTAAACAACACTTTCTCATCAGCTGTCAGGATTGAAGTGATAAATGACAGAGCATGCATATTTGTATAGAGAAATTGGAGAAGTGAGAGAATAGAGAGGAGAGGATATATTGTGTCTACTTGTGTCCATCCATCCTTCCATCCGTCCGTCCATCCATCCATCCATCCATCCATCCATCCATCCATCCATCCATCCATCCATCCATCCATCCCTTGGGCATCCTCTCTGTGTACATCTCACAAAGAACTTGCAATAAGCTGATAATGAGATCATGTCTCCATAGAAGAGGAAGACAAAAGTCAGGCTATGGAAGATTTTAAGAAAAATGCACTCATTTTCTTCTTCATGGTCTTGCAGACTCACCCTCTCCCCTCCCCTCCCCAGCGTTCCTGGTTATTTGTATAATTCTACAAAGAAGGCAGGGCCCGCACGAGCTGGGATGTGGGAGGATGAGGAGGAGGCAAAGCTTCACAGGGGCTTACCAAGTTTCACAACAGTTTTGCACGTCTGTTTTAAAGCAACCATTTCTCATGCTCACAACTCCTGTCGCAGGTAACCCACGCATCTTTGATGCTACCAGCACTTAGGATAAGTCCTGCTTCATATCCTTGGATAACCTGCACAAAAAGAGGCAGATGGCTGTACAAACGAGGACAAATTAGCTAGAGAGAGCAGGCTCTGAGGATGAGGTGTAGGACTGCTGCTAATGAAGACGCTAGAAGGTGGCTTCCCCTCACAGACTCACAGTATCTCGTGGTGCTCAACTGCAGCTCTGTCAACACAGTCACCTGTTGCCTTTAAGACAACAATAATTAGCATTTTCCAAAAAACAAGGAATAGAACTAAAAAAATATCCTCTTGGGCCTGCAAAATGCCATACCGAACACAGTAGCATGAGAGAGAGGAGGACGCTGATTCAAATTTTGGCATCAAGTCTGGCTGTCTCTGTTAGCAGACGGGGCTCAGCAGCGCGTCGAGTGTGTACAGCAGCTGCGCATCGGTCTGTGACCGCTCGCTGGCACGGAGACAGAGCAACTTCAAAGAGAAACTCCACAAGAAGCTGATTTTTTATGTGTGTGTGTTCTTTTATTAGGAATTTTTATATTTCTGCCTAGTAAGAGCAGAAGTAATATCACGATTTCCCAAAATGTAACATATCTCATGTGTCGTGCATATTGGATGGAAGTAATTTAACATGAGCACTCTTTAATTTAATAGATCTCTATTGCAAATGGTTCCCGGTTAATGACTGGGGGTTGGCTCTTTCGCCTTTCTAAAATCGAATCTTTTAAAGTCCAGACGGAGAGGGTTTTTTACAGCTGCACGGGAATAGTGACACTGATACATGCTGAACTCTGCGGGCGGCATTAAAATTCTGCTGTCTACTTTAAGCGGATGTTTGAAAGGCGTTTTAAAGGGACATCATCAATTTGGACATCACTTTCAATATTTCAGACTATTACACAAAGCCAGCTGTGGGGAGAGAAATGGATGCTCCATGCCAAATAAGCTTTTTTGCTTTGCATTTTGAGAATATTTGACACTGGATTTTTAAAAGCTTCCAGAGGGAAGTTGCAACCCTGCAAACAGGCATCATGGCTACTGCATGGCCAGGAAAGCCCCAGCGCTGGTCACAGGCCCTTACATCCAGCCCAACACTTCCAGCAGCACCTAAGGGCTGGGAGTGGGCTCACTCCTGTGTTTCTGGGGATATTCTCGACAACAACCAGAAGTAAAGAAATGCTGATGTTGATTTCCAAAATAGAGTGTTGTCTTTTGCAACACCCATCAGCATTAAGAAAGCATTTAGAGACTCAAGGCAGCCTTCTGGTTCCAGCTGCTTTTGCTTCCACTGTGACCTCTTTCAGTTCTTATTAAATCTTGGTTAGGAGTGTTCGCTGTTCAACCTCTAATTTACAGGGGGCTGGGACTGCATTTATTGCACAGAGTGCAAAAATGCTTCAGAAAGGGAAAGTTTTCCCCACCAGAGAAACTTCTGGAGTGGAAACAATGACTAAACCACTTGGAAAGGAAAAACCCAGCACAGGGAAAAGCGAGCCAGGTTGTGGCCTAGAAAGGGGTCGAGGAAACTTAACACTTTGAGACTGAAAGTCTATTTTAGAGCAAGGACAAGCAACGTATTTTAAACTCCTTTTCACAATCACCTCACCTGCTGTGCTTCACTTCGGAGCCCAGTGGTTTTATGGGATGGATCCACCTCATCCCTCTCCGTTTAATTCACACATCATCTTGCTGAAGGAATGAAGCACATCTGGACTTGGTGGCCTTGGATAGGACTGGGATGGTTCAGGACAGGGCTGAATCCATCCTCCCCTGGCATCCTCTCTGCAACCCAGCCCCCAGAGATTTGAACCTTATGACATTTTCTCCTTTCAACATACACTCTGAGATATATATGTATATTCTGAAGGTGGATGGGCTCAAACTCATCCTGGCACCGTTCCCTTTTGTATTCATTTTCTCAGGCGTGTATTCGTATGGCAGCACAGACAGGTCCTAGAGGAGCCTGCTTTGGGAAGGTGTCACTGTTTCAGCTTGGGGCAAATTTTGCTATGGATTTTCCATCAAGAGTGTGTGAAACCAGCATGGCCTTGAACATGAGAAGCACTGGCAGAAGAAATGAAGCACAGTCACCTACACATGCTGGGCTGTTCCCAAATCTGCTGCAAATGAATGTCAACAAAAACCTCAAAGTACCTCATTTTCCTCTAACATAGTTGCACACAGAGATGGCCAATATCTTGGGGCTAAAGTGTCCTCCTCAAACACTGGGGGTCAGATTTAAAGGGATCTAAGTCAAGGAATAAGATTCAAGCCTCAGATAAAAGTGGCACGTTGGGCTGTGCCTTTGGTCCCCTTCAGAGCACTTGGCACCTCGGGAGGTCATGTAGTTAAATTAGTTAGAAGACTGGGAAGCTGTCAGGTACTACAGGAATGACAGTGAAAATGCCTGTTTATCATTTTCTGCCCTGTTCTGGTCTGTCATAATGATTGATATCTATTGATCCGTTGGATCCCAGCAGCTGTCAGCTAGTCCTCAGTATTTGCTTTTTCTGTAGCATCCCTTTATGACATGCATTTTAAAAATACTCTTATATGCACTGCAGTCTTTTTACATGAATTTAAATAACTGGATTTCATTTATTTGGTGAAAAGCATTCAGCAAGACACATCTTCTTCAAAGTTTCAGATGCAATTGTTAAAAATTTCCGTGAAGAACAACTGAAAAGCTTCCCCGGTACACCTTAAACACAGAGAGGGTCACAGGGAATGATGGTTTGTGCTGTGACAGGGGAAGGGACCCCTCACCAGGCACCAAACCCATCCTCCGCACGGTCTGAGGAACCCCGAAAGTCCCATGGAGGGGGATCTCATTTCCCTGGCCAGACGGTAGTGACACAGAGACCTTTACTGCTGTTATATAGAGCAGGGTGAGGTGGGGATGGATGCTAATGCACAAGCCAATACAGACCGAGGGGAACTGAGGACGTGGGCAGCAATCTGGGAGCAGGCGGAGGAGGCTTGCAGCTGGGTTGCGTGGTCGGAGCTCCCCCTCCTGATAGCTCAGCACGGACCCTTTCGGGACGTGACCTCTGCTTTTACCCTCTCCGCAGGGATGGAAGCAGCGCCAGGATTTTTGCCAGTGTCTCTCAGCTCTCTAGGAAGCACCTGACTTCACATCCAAACTCCTCTCTGGTCAAACAGCTAGAAAAAATATAAAGCAATTATATGTGCCTTTAATTAAATTCAAGGTAGCGCTGGTGTTGCTTAACCTTCAGAAAACAGCCTAACGTTATTTCCCTGATAAACTGGAATTTCCTTCCAGTTTGACAAGCTGATATGCTACAGCCCTTTATTTGGGGAATAGCAGATTTTCTTCTTCTTTCCCTTGCGCTGGTGATCTCTGTGTAATTTCATTTAGCGACGCCACTGTGCTGGCTGGAAGGGAAAATCCTCATACCTACATTAAGAACTGATCTGGAGAACCAGTTCCCAAGGACAGGCAAACATCTCCTGCAGCATCTTGGAATATTAAGACGTTTCTAATTTGGTTTTATATTTCCTAGAAGTTTTTGAACAAATTGTGTGAATCAGTGGGGCCACAGACCCAAAGGGTGCACCCAGCTTGTCACCATCTATTGTATACTCTGATTTCATTTCAAAGAGACCTTTAAGGTCCCTTCCAACCTAAATGATTCTGTGATTTGGGTTTCAATTAGACTCACCATGGGGGTAGAGAAGCCAAGCAAAAAAACCCTGCTAAATAACAAAACCATAGATGCATTCTACAACCATTGCATTTTGCAATCCACTTTAACACATAGGGATGGGGGAGGGGGTTATTACTCATAATACCGGAAAGTTTTTACGGAATAACACAGAATTATTAAACTTTTCAGAAAGAATCCAGTCTGCAATTCCCACTGCACATTTACCTGAGTGATTTTCCCTTTTCCTGTGGCCGAGAATCACTTTGTATTACACTTTCCCGCCTATAAAAGAAGCCCTTGTTCACAGCTGCCCTGAGGTGCTCATAATGTTATTGGTTCTGTGCTAAGAAGTTAGGGCTGCTGTGAATTCTTGCCTTATGGCTCTCTGGTTCACAAAAGTAAATACATTTGCTGAGTTAGCTAGGCTTCGTGGTGCCCAAAATCCCACAGGGAATGAAACGTCCTATTGGAGGAAGCTTTGAAATTCTAGTTGCTCCACAACACTTTTCTTGGGCAGGAGAGCACACAAAGCATGCTTCTGTGTTGTATTTACGGCTGCTTTGCAGATCCAGTGCATAAGAGCTGCATTGAACAGGGGAGAGGTCTCCCCTTGGAAATGTGCAGGACTCAGTGGAAAAAAAAAATCAGTGCTTTTCACTCCTTACTGAGTCCCTTATGCTGTGCACACAGGTGGCTGCCTGAAGATGAAAAAAACACTCGTGGGTGAAGGGAGAAGCAGCCAAAACAGTAACTTCCCTGGCTCAGAGGCACTCACTGAAAAATAAATAAATAAAGCCAAGGTCGGTCGGTGCACTGTATGCCTGCGGCACGTGTGTCCCTGCTCAACCGCTGAGTGCTATAGGAGCCACTCACCACCATGCCGAGAGTGGGTACACACTGCAGGTGTGTCCCCTGACACACAGCCTGCTCCTCCAGCGCAGTGGCTTTCTTCATTGAACACTCATAGGCAAAAGAGCCTTTGGAAAATGCCTGCTTCTGACAACAGCTTCTCAAATGTATCTTTTTCATTTTCTTCCAGTGCTAATTAGATCCAGGTGAGACCCAGTGGACTCTAGTCTGGGGTTTGGGGTGGAGGAGTGTTCAGGCAGGATGAACCAGTGAAGCACCAGTTAATTTAGTTAAGAAGGCACTGCCCAATTAAAAACCATCAGCAGTAGTTTGCAATTTTTAT
This sequence comes from Rhynochetos jubatus, assembly GCA_027574665.1. Classification (NCBI taxonomy): domain Eukaryota; kingdom Metazoa; phylum Chordata; class Aves; order Eurypygiformes; family Rhynochetidae; genus Rhynochetos; species Rhynochetos jubatus. The sequence continues at coordinate 142,675,220 of CM050648.1, read as the reverse complement.
TCTTTTTTGGCGGGAGGGTGACTTCTGTTGTGCCCAGCTTTCTCCAGCACAGTTCCTGCAAAGGTGAGGGCACCTGAGAGATGGTTCCTGGAGAAAGTCCCTCTCTAGGAGGACATGTCCTGTCCTGAAACCCTGGCCCCATGCAGAACACGTGGCACAGCCTCCTGGGGAGAGGACCAGAGGGAGTGCTGATTGCCAGAGACATGGCCAAAGGTGACAGCATCCTGAAGTGCAAGCTGACACCCCAAAGGCTGGCCAGTCCTCTCCTCCCTTGCCCAGCATGCCATGGCAGTAGCCGTGGGGGGTGATGTGGACAGCTGGCATGGGATTATCCGGCGAAGAAGGGTGTTACCGAACCTTTTTCCATGCTGTCGCTGCTGTGGGAAAGCAGTACCACGTCTGACAGCTCACCCTCACTCCAGGAGTCATGCGTGTGCTCAGAACATGTCCCAGCTGCTCATCATTTCCAGCCGTGGTGGATCGCCGGTTATGCTTGTATGCTCACACACAGAGCACATGCAAGCAGGCAGCATAACTGGCACGCTATTTCCTTACTTACAGTGAAAAGTCCGTGCTGCCTTAGGCTCCTTAATCTGAAATTAAATTCTGCATTGGCTGCAGCTGATTGCAGAGCAGGGCATGGGGTGGATGCAGAGCAAATCACAGCTCAGCACTCCAGACGCGCTCGCCCCTAACGCCCATGTCGTGCTGCCACCAGACACATTCCAGAAGTCCTCATTTTCTAGGCATGAAAACATTTTAACAATAAACAGAAATTCTTCCGATTACATGGTTACATACGGCTGCTGAAAGCAGACTCTTATTAAGCTAGGCAGAGAGCAATTAATGTCATGTAGAGAGCAGTCTTCCACATGGCAAAAAGCTGGACTAATATATCTTTCCCACCTCCAGCAGCTGGGACCATGAGTTAAGGATCCAAGTTTGCAAAAGCTTATTAAGATAATTGCTCTAACCATGTGAGCAGCTACACTAAAATCGGAATCTGGAGAAAATCTGGATGCAACGAGATCTGTGAAGGTTTTACCGCTGAATTTAGTGGGGATGGTGTTTTTTCTGTACATTTCAGAGGGGTTTGCCTTCGTTTCACTCCTTCCCACCACTAGAAACCTGGATGGGTATTTCTTCATTGCTGTGCTGTACGTTGGAATAATACAGAATTGGATTTCAAAGCTGATTGAGCTGGAAGATCTTCACCAACCAAAATTGTCTCATCTCTTTATTAGAGAGACTCTAATACTCTCCTTTTCCCAAAGGAGTCTTGACGCTATTGTCATGTGTCTCCAGCACACCACATCTCCTAAAGGAAGAAAAGACAACATAATGAAACTGAGCCACAAATTGCTTCACAATTATTTTTACCACCTAATTTGGTGCACCAGGCTGGAGGCTTGCTCTTTGCATACTGTAATCTTGCCACAAACTCAGGAACAGCCTGAAAGGCCACAGAACAGACAAGATATTCATTATCATCTCTCTCATGTTGCAGCTGTGACAGAGGCCCTGGGGAATTTGCCCAGCATGGTATTTGCACATGCCTGCTCGCCTCTATATTAGCTCAATTAGGGAACTGCTGCTGAGGATGACGTTCCTCCTACCGCCCTACTCCCATCCAGCAAGCGCAGCTGTACCATCTGGAAAGTGCAATCTGGGCCAACTTTCATGGAACTCTCTGTCCAGGCTTGCTGTCTGCCTGCTGATGGTGCGCTTGGGACAAGGAGCAATGATCCCACCATAGCTCAGGCTGGAGTCGCTCATGCTCAGCAAGCCAAAGGCTCAGGATGCTCAAGGATTTATAGATTTTTGCAGTGAATTATGGTGCTCATTGATGAGACAGGGAAGTTACAGTAAAACCACTAACTCCGCAATGAAAGGGCTTTTATACGCTCTGTTGCAGCAGTGGTTATGGCTGCCAATTTTGCACAATTCACTTTCAAGCACAAAAGCAGCACAAACTGGTTTAAGATGATTTCTGAATGATGAATGCTGACTTGAAAGGTTTCCAGTACAACATAATTACTCTGCATTAATGTGAAATACACAATGGTCTATATGTATCTCAATGGGAATCTCAGTGGGGCTTCGTGGGCTCTCTTCCAAGTAACCTCCACCGGGAGTCACGCTCAGAGTCCCACAGGCTGACATACAAATAGAACCCATATTCATTCCAGAATGATTTCTGTGCAAAATCAGATGTGAGAGATCCAGGACCATATTCGCTGGTGTGTGGCAGCACACCATTGTACTCAGCTGTAGTGAATACAGCCCATTTTATTTTCTCTCCTTGGCCTGATGTATGTTGCTTTGGCTAATATATGTACACCTTAATCTTTAGTCACCCAGACAACTCTAATGAACTCCCTGTGCCTTAAACGAAGATACATCTTCAACAAGTGAGGTCAGAGAGGGGACACTCAACCACTTGTCCTGAGCAGAGGCCAAACTGAATCAAGAATTCATTTACTTATTCCCAGCTAAACATCACACACTTTGAGATTTCACCTAGCCCTCAAAATGAACTGTAATCCTCTATAACGATCATCCTTCAGCAAAGACCATCCCAGTACTGGTGTTGGGTAGATAAAGAAACACTTGAAATACTCAGGTTCAACATTCCCATAATCCTGATCAGGTTTTGAATACCTCAACATTTGGCAGGTATTGCTTTTTTTTATCACTGCTAGAGACCCAGGCACCCTGGCGAAGAGCAGAGGATAAATACATTCGGGGAAAAAAAAACCCTCTTACTACTCAGTTCTTGGTCCAGAGTTAAAATGTCTTTCCAAAGCTTAGGGCTATTTGCAGCAGGATTTTCACCTGGGCTCATTTCCAATCAGCATGATAGCTGTAATAGGTTTGTGCTGCTGTGCTTCTCGAAGCCCTGGGGCCATGGCACACTGCTGCAATTCGCCTAGTGCGACAGAGCCAGTGGGACATTGGACACACGAAAGCAACCCTCATCACAGCCAGTAAGTCCTCCTCCTCCCAGAGCCAGTGTCTCCAGCCTATGGGAGGGTGGGGGAATATTTTATTAACATCATGGGTCGCTCCGCTTCCCTGTTTGGTTTTGTGCTGCCAAACACCTGGGGTGGGGGAAAAGCAGCTGTGAAGGGGCTGTTAAAACTGAAGCGCTGAGTAAAAACAACGGTACAGGGAAGTGCACTGCAGATAGACAGCTTCAAAGGCATGAAGGTAACCACAGCTGGACACATCCCAGGTGGAGCAAGTTATTCTTCCCAGAGCTAAGCTTTGGATCAAAGGAGACCTCAAACCTCCAAGATGCTGGAAGGCAGAGCAGGTTTGGCTGGGCGGTGGTGAGGGTGGTAGTGAAAAGAGATGGAGGACGAAGGAGGATTCCCTTCGACATAGTCAGGGCAGGCCATAAGTAGATGAGTTCATTATTCACTGCAAGCAAATAGCTGCCTGATACACAGCAAGAGAAGGTTAAGTTTGTGCAGAACGTGTAGGACCTATTTTTACCTCAGGAAACAAGGTTTATGTGAGGATACAGCCTGTTGGTTCCTCTCCACCCTCAAATATTTGAACCAGTTTGCCAATTTTAACCACAGTCAAAAGAAGGGTAGATGCCTCCAAGATAACACTCCTAATGATTTGTTTCTCACTGAACAGACAAAGAAAAATTCATCACCTGCGTGAAAAAGAGGGAAACCCAACAAAGCACCTCTGAAGAGGGAAAAAGAAGAGGATTGTGTCTGTTCTCTTTGCCCCCTGGCTGGCTGGTATATCAGCTCGCCCTTATCTCCCACCCACCCAGGACACGTAGGGTTGAACAATTATGAACTATATTGCTTTCCGAGTCACTTTTCATCAGTTGATGCCCTAGGCTTCAATGCAAAACCTTTTCCCAAGCCGAAAACCCACCAGATTCACAGAAGGTGTTACACAAGGGTGGTGGTACCCTGGGCTTGTGACTGGGTGAAGAATAGTGTCTAGGAGGAAAAAGGTGTGAGCTGAAATCTCAGGAGACAGTACTTAGAGAAACGTCCAGGATGGTTCACCCCATAATGAGACAGCAAACCGTGTAAACTAACTAAATAAAATGTAGTAAGTAACGGATGAATCTGATCTGTTTGGCTCCTGCAGTAGCTCTAGTACAGAAGGAACGGAGACTCAAGGCCTCTTGTTGGAGCAAAAGGATGTTCTAGCAATTAGGACTTTCACTTGTAAGTTAAGACATCCATGAGCAGCCTTTCTGCCACAGATTTCCTAGGTAGCCTTGTGCATGTTTCCTGTCCTCTGCCAACTTCCCATCCATTGAACCTCCCTACTTCAAAATCATCAATAAATCACTACAACCCTTTCTTATTTAATCATACTTGAGGTCTTCGGGTTGTTTCTGTCAAGACATCAAAACTGACAATGTAAGCAGGTATACTGATACAGTGGTACCAAAACCACCCCACTGAAATCCCAGGACTGACTCACACGTCTCTTTTTCCCAGCCATCTTGTAGCCCACAAGAGTCTTTCCTTTGGTTATTTTCAGAGCTGTGAGGCCAATGCTCTTTCATCTGCATCCCCAGCTTCCTGATGGGTCTCCATATCTGTTTTCAGGGTTTTGTTTTAATTGCTCCTTCCTTATCAACCCTGTCCCCAAAGGTCACACGTAACCATGCCGTCACCAGAAATCTATTTAAACAAACAACACCTGGTGAAAGCCGTTCTTACACGCACAGTACTTGTGGGGAGAGGTCAGGACCGTCTCAGATACTCAACTCCCTTTGGGAACACTTACTCTTTCCAGGCCAGGTTTATAGGAAGAACTGATATAATTTGAAATAGCTCATTCTTTCAAAAGTTCATTTTTGAAAAGTTCATTTTTTTTGGGAACAGACCCTTCGTCACGGTTGAAATATGAGCATTGCAAACCACAACAGCTGAGCACTTCTTGTTTTTTACACTGGCGGGGCGACTGGCCGCGAAGGAGAGAACTCTTCCATGTCTAAGAGCCTGTCTTCCTACTACGCTTAACGTCAGAGACAAATACCTTGGGGTTCAGCCCAGTTTCTAATTCCTGGGTGTGGTGTCGAGAGTTGCAGCCCCACTGGGGATTTGCAAAAAGAGCAGCCGGGGCTCAGGTTAACCCCCATTTGCCGAGGACCGGTCTCCTGTCTAGACCCGCTCATGAGCATAGCACAACCAGTGCCAAATCCTACTTCTCCTCGGATGCCTGAGGACCCCGTTAATGCACCAGGGTTGTTTGCACAGACCAGCAGGAAGTAGCCTTTGGCCAGTAAAAGGAATTATTACTGTTCCCCAAGGACCTTTGCAGTGTGGTTTCTGGCCTGTCTCCACTCTCCGTTTTGTTTAAAGCAATCTCCATTGGCACTTGCTTTCCATCCTCCCTCCGAGCACTGCAGCCAGCACTCGCAGACGTGCTAACAGCCCCGTCAGCGACTCGGTGCCGGTCCCACCGACCCCATCGCATCCCACTGCATTCAAAGGAAAGCAGCAAAACACTAGAAACGCTTTAAAATGAAGACTCTCAGAATAATGTAAAACCATCAACAGTGCCAGTTTTAGCAGCTCCAAGGCCAGAAAAACAAAATGCATGAGGCTATTCTGTGCTCTGTTTGCAGAAGAACCGGTCTAGGTTTGAACTGCTTTAAGTTTGAACTGGTCTAAGTTTCAACCAGTCTAAGTTTGAACCAGTCTAAGTTTGAACCGGTGAAGCCTGGCTAAGTCTTGCAGCTTTTTTCTCAAGCCCAAAGGACCATTATATTTGGGTCTCTAAGTGCCATATCTAACTCTTCCATAATTCTAATCCTGCTACCAAAATAACACCCTCCAGAATGAGACTTGTTCAGCCTGGAGAAGATAAGGCTGTGGGGAGACCTTATAGCACCTTCCAGTGCCTGAAGGGGCTGACAAGGAAGATGGGGGGAACTTTTTACAGGGGCCTGTAGTGACAGGACAAGGGGTAATGAGTTTAAATTGAAAGCAGTGAGATTTAGATTAGACATCAGGAAGAAATTCTTCCCAGAGAGGGTGGGGAGGCACTGGGACAGGTTGCCCAGAGAAGCTGTGGGTGCCCCATCCCTGGAAGTGTCCAAGGCCAGGCTGGATGGGGCTTGGAGCAACCTGGTCTAGTGGAGGGTGTCCCTGCCCATGGCAGGGGGTTGGAACTGGATGATCTTTAAGGTCCCTTCCAACATAAACCATTCTAGGATCCTATGATTTTAGCAGGTATGTCCTTCTGGATACATGAGGATTCAATAGTCTAGCAGTGGACTTAAAGACCTCCAGCTCCAGGTTCAGGTCCACCTGTGCACTTGCCCAAGACAGTGTGGCAAAGCCAGACAGGAAAGCGGCAGATTTGGCCAGGGAGGGTTTGACCAGCCAGCACATGCTCTCCCAAACACATTTCTGCTGAAGCTGCTCTCAGGAGTTAAAGGCAGCAGAATCTCCACTTCATTTTAAATTCTGACAATACACCCAAATGCTGAGGTTTGTCAGATCTCCAGAGACTTGTCTTCACTACTAAAAACCAGTTATATTTCTTTTTACTGGAAGGTAACTAAAGCCAGCAGCCCTCTTGAGGTAAACAACAGAGCCGAGATGGAGGCCTCAAGTTTTACTGTGGATAAACTCAGCAAAGTCACTCCTGTGTTCTCCCTTGAAGTTGACCTTTGCAAATTTATCTCCCAGGGTGCTTTAGTTTTGCTGTCTCATTTGTGTTTCCACCTCAGGATATTGGATGAGTATTGGTTGAGTATTGGTTGTCCTGCGGTTTAAAAAAAAAGAGATTTGAAATATTTAGTAGTAAAAGCAAGACCAAACAATCCTCTTCAAGGGGAAAATACCTCCATGGGGGCTAAACCAGCTGTTCTTTGTATAAATTGACCGACACAGATGTATATGTTTTTCCCCACTGGCAGAAAACATTGTAAACCAAAGAGACAAGCCTGCACCCTCTAGGAAATACTATCACCAGAAAAAACGGATCACTAGGAAAGTGTGTTCGGTTCATATAAACCTACCAGCGCTTTCACAGCAAATCTACGGAGGAGGAAATGCTTACAATGCCAGCAAGTTAACAACCTTTTTACAGGAGATACTTTACTGCTGGTAAAAACCCAAATGTAAAAACACAGCCCTGGATTTTGGACCAATAGACTTAATGTGATATTGGAAAAAAACAAAGTGCTTGCTGCTTGCAAAATAACATTACGCTTTGTTATGAGTAATTACACAAAGAGAGTAATTTTTTTAAGAAGCCTGTCTCCAACACCAGACTGCTTAAAATCATTTAAGCATTATAACTTAAAAGCTTACAGTGGGTTGAAAAGTGAACTAAATCACATTTTGCCCTCTGCCACGCACAAGTTCATAGCAGATGAAACAGCTGAAATCAGGGAGCTGTTGGTTGCTTACCAAAGCACTTGTGGAGACTTTGGCCACCAGTGTTCTAAGGCTGGCCCAGAAAAAGATGGGGATGTCCAGTCTGTGGCCTGGGTTTTTGAAATGGTGTGTTTTGAAGAGCTTTTAGGGATTTTCTCTACAACCATTGATTACACCTCTCCTTCGACGGAAAAAAACAAACAAGATTTTTTATATCAGTGCCTTTAGCCTACTGGCTGTTGAATTTTCACCGAGAAATTTCCAGCTTTAAATAATGTGTTAATTTGACCTGAGCAAAAGAAGTAAAATCTAAGGAGAGCAGTAGAGCTCCCAGCAAAGTTTTCCCTTTCTTCCCCCTTTCTTGTATGTTAAAATCATTCTTTGTCACAGGCATTTTCAAGCAACAGAGTGCTACAAACACAACATGAATCTCTGATGTAGGTGGGGCAGGAAGTTATATTATCTTCAGCTTATATAAATGAGAATAAAATAACAGCAATTCTGCGGATTTACATAGCTGCATATCTACCCTCTGACCATCTGTGCCCTTCTCTCTTTCTGGAAAATCCCCTTGGGCTTAGTATGTACATCATCAAGAAACAAAGATGACACAAGCTTGCATGTCATTTAAGGAATGAGGAGACTTTCTTTAATAGGGTGTTTGCTGGCTGTTTACTGAAGAAATTGTCTCTTGCTGGAGGTCATTTTCAAACTGCACTGCGTTTGCTCTAAGGAGGCTGCTTACTGCAACCAGAGCAATGTCAGGAAGGTCTGAAGAAACAGAGTTTCCGAACGTTTTGGGGTTTTTTACAGAGGAAGCTGCTTTAAACTAGGTATCTACTCAGAAAATACATTTTCTGTTCCTACATTGTTTGGCTTTAGGAGAACAATAAATTCCCATGAGTTCTTACAAAGATCAGTCATGCCTCTTTGTTTTAATGGTGTATTTTGAAGTTTTGCCTCCAGAATATCGATAAGAATCAAAGTAACTTTTGATATATGGCGTTAGATATGCTCCAGGAATAAGATCCCTCTCAAGTCAGACTGTCTGCAGACAACCCAGACCACCCACTTTCAGCTTAAACACAGCCTGTTCAAAGTCTGCAGCAATTCAGATCAGAGCAGTAGCTGTCTGCTCAAACTGTGAGATCTTGGCATTCATCAGACATGTCCAGCGCGCATCTGATAACACAGCTCAAACTGCCTAGGGCCATTGGAAGGCAGGTGAGGGAGAGCTAGGAAATATCAAAGTTGGAAACAGCCTAATCTTCAACTCAGCACACTACACATTTTGAATTTCACATGCATTCCACAAAATTCCCCAAGTCCCAAAAGCTTTAATCCAGTCATTTTGCAACATATGTGTGTTTTATTTAAAAATAAATTATTCAGTATTACTTTTCCTTTCTTGTATCCAGCTGGCAACATTTTCAGTTAGCTCTATAGGAGTCAACATAACCTCCTATTAGTTATGGTATTGTCCATTTGTCTACATCTTCTACTAATTTTCTGCCAATTTAGACAACGCACAGAGGTGACTTTTCAGACAGTTAACCCAGTGGTCTAGTGACTTCATGTTGACAGTACTGAGACTTTGGCCATGCATCTCCTTCCTAGACTTTGCCAGTGATGCTTGGAAATGGACACATCACCTAAACTGATCCAGCTGCCTAGTCCAGCCAGGAGTTACCACTCAGCAGCTGAATTCAGGGAATTGACTGTGGGGGAAAGCTCTGCTGCAAAGATAAAACATTAAACTAATCTGTAAGAGACACCAAAAAGGGAAACAGGTAACTATAGTAGAGAGCACGATGGAAACATCGGTGCCAGGGTTGGTGGCTGTCAGAAAAGCCCTGGCAAGGAGAACTGAGAAATGTTTGATCAGGAATAGAGAATAAGCAGAAATCCTCACTGGACAGCTATGTAAGACTACAACAGGCCTCTACCTTGAATATTGTATTTGTTTGACTTTCACCATCTCGATAGGGTGACAGCAAAACAGATATGGCACAGAGGAGGGTGACCAACAAGTTCGGGGGTACAGAGGCTGCTCAGTACCAGGAGACAGAGACATGGTCCTGTTAACACCAAAAAAGGAGAAAAGGGAGAAAAGGAAGCTCATGAATGACCCAAGGGAGATGAATGGGTAGGTTTTACTCACTATCCTACATATTGCAAAAGCTGAGGGTCAGCCTATGAAATTATCGGTGGCAGATAAAAACAACAGCAACAAGTAATTGTCAAAAAATATGGGTTGCTTCATTGCACATTAAGGTTTTAACTGTGGTGCTCCTCACCCTGGGGCACAGCGATGGCTGGAAGCTTCCTTTGCTTAAGCAATGTTTGAGCCATACTCATAGGAGAAAAGCCCCTCAAGGTCTCTTAAAGATACCAGCTTTGACCTGCAAACTCTCTGCACTGCAGACCAGTGGAAGCGTCTATTGGAGACTTAGCACTATATCCAAATTTTGTCCTGCTACATTTCCCCAGGCATCTGCTTCTGGCTATGGTTGGAGGTAAATCAAGGTGTACTTTTTCACAGCTCTGTACGTTTCACCCAAGCCAATACAGCTGCTACACCTGCCCAAAACTGGGGTCTATAAGAGACTCCAGACAGGAGACTCTTTCTGCACCCACTGTGTTCGATAGCTTTTACTTCTTCAGCTGACTGAGAAGTTTTTCCTGGCCTGCAGAAGATCACCAATGAGCTGGAAAAAGCTTTACCATACAGGTTAGCCTCCTTGCCTGAGCAATGATTTTCTGCAGGGAAGCAGCATGGGAAGTGAGAGGTGGTTTTGCCACTTGCACGTTTGTCACACTTGAGAAAGGCAGGAAGAGATCTCAGAGGATTTAGATATGACTGACACGATGTGAGCATTTGAATTGATGTAGACACATGCAGATGAGGCTGATGGTGTATCAGTGAGAGGAGATGGTCTCCTGGGGCATGCTGGGGGAGTGAACAGAGACAGTGATGTGCATGACAAGGTACAGCAGCAGGGACAGGTGATGGGCTTTGTTTTGCCATTTCAGAAGTTGCCAAAAATCCTTATGAAGCCATGAGGAGTTATGTGTTGCCTTGGGTAAGAGAGTGCCTTCTCCAAGGAAAGGGCATTGAGCTACCTCCAGGCTTGGACCTTGCGTCCTGAACCAGACAGGGCCAGAAAGGCAAATCTGCCCACATCGTACTCCTGCCTCTGCCCATTCTCCAAGAGTTTAGGGTATTTCTTGGGAGTCTAGGGAAGAGTGGAGGCAAATGGCTATTTCCCAGTTCCCTACTCATGTCCTACCATCTGTCCTCCAGTTTTCCAGTCAATGACTCTACAGGTCTGCCTCTATCCTGATTGTCCTTGCTCTGTAGGATCAATAACCACCATGGACCATTCTCATGGGGTGGACCCAGGACAACATATACTGTCAGACAAGATTATTTTGCATTATCCAGCAGGAGACATCATTATTTTGGGAAAAGTGGCGCCTTCCCACAGCCAGATTTGTAATCCATCGTGACACTTGCCTTGCAATGCCGAACACAGTCAAGTGCAGTCTGGCCAGCAGCCCAGTGCTTGTTCCCTGTCTGTCCCTTCGAAGCCTCCCAGGCAGAGAGACACAGGCTGGAGGGTTCATCATGTCTTTGTTTGAAGGCACCATGCATATCTGCAGCTCGCATGATGGGTAGCTCTTGTGCCTATGGGCCAAGCTGAGCTGAGACCCCAGACATGAACACAATGGAAACCCTGCAGAGTGCAAAAGGGAGGTGAGGAGGGAAGCAGGGAGGAAAAACCTGAATTTTCTAATTCCTAATGGGGAAAGCAAGAGGTGTGAAGTGCTTTTGTGGGGCCAGTTAGAGAGAAGTTGCCAGGCTTCGAACTGCATAGAGCTGAAAGGAGAGAAGATACCACCTTCCAAAGCCAATGCAGAGAGAAGGGGACAAGTGGACAGATTGGACATTAGGACAAGATTCTTCACTGAGAGGATGGTCAGTCACTGGAACAGGCTCCCCAGGGAAGTGGTCACAGCAGCAAGCCTGTCAGAGTTCAAGGAGCATCTGGATGACACCCTTAGTCATATGGTTTAGTTGTAGGTAGTCCTGCAAGGAGCAGGGAGTTGGATTTGATGATCCTTATGGATCCCTTCCAACTTGAGACATTTGATGATTCTGTGAAGTGAGCTACCAATAAGAGGAGAAAAACCCCACCCCAAGCCCACCACACAATAGAAAAAGACTAGAAGGGAGATAGAAATGTGTGTTAAGTAAAGATATTTACTTTACTTATTTTCTTCCCTATGAGGGTGACAGAGCACAGAGACAGGCTGCCCAGGGAGGTGGGGGAGTCTCCTTCCCTGGAAACTTTCCAAAGCCACCTGGACTTGTTCCTGTGTGATCTGCTCTGGGTGATCCTGCTCTGGCAGGGGATTGGACTAGATGATCTCTAGAGGTCCGTTCCAACCTCTAATACTCTGTGAATCTGTGAATCTTTCCTCTTTCTTGGAGGCTCCTTCTAATTGACATTTCATGGAGAGGCAGGGGGGAACTTCTGGGCACACACAGAGGCTGCTCCAGCTCAAAGCTGCTCTCCTGGAGCAGTAGTCAACAGCATCAGGGAGGTTGCATGAGAGAGGTTCCTTTCAGGTGATGGGGGTAGGACTGCAGATACGGTGCAGGTCTGTGTGCAGGTATCTGTCCAAGTGCAGTGAGGATGCATCTTTCCCCTTTCCTTCTTGTGGCTCGGTTCTTTATCCATCTGTCTAGCAAGACCAGCAAACCGAGCGAACACAAACTCACAGAAGTGTAAGGGTGCATTTATGCATCACACGAGTATAGGGATGCACTTACACATCGTACACAGCCGTGTGCAGGGCAATGTCACAGAGCCCCATACGAGAGGGGCTGGGGCCTCTGTGGGCACAGGACTAGTTCTCCCTGCTACCGTAACCTGCTTAAACACCCGCTTGCAAGGCGAGGTGCGTTTGAGAAATGATATTCCCCCCCATTTCACATACTTCACCTCCATGGCAAGCTGTCTGTGTGTCACATCCTGAACGCCCAGGGCTTCTTTTTCACCCCAACCGCTGCCCACGCACCATGAACAGCTGCGTAAGGCGTATGTAAATGTAAGGAGATGCACAGAGCTGTGCAGTGATGAAACGGCTGTTTCAAGAGGCCGGCAGCAGCACCGAGAGTTATTGCAGATCTAGCCCGTTTATTTTCTACAGCTTTACATATTTTCAGTAGCTGCTCAGCCACCTCCTTACCTATAACACAGGGCTGCTTTGAGCAGGAGGAGGGGGAGGGAAGGGTTGCAAATCAAATGTTGTTTCTGAGGGAGCCCTCTTTGCTCCAGGGCAGCCCAGCTTTCACTTACTTTTAACAAGTTTTCTAAAAGGGTTTCCAGCTGTGTGTGGAGGGAGATGCAGAGTGTGGCTGTGAGGGCTGGCATGCAATGACAATGTCCATCTATCCATCTGTCCATCCATCCATCCATCCATCCCAAACCCAGTAAAACACAACAAGCCCCAGCCACAGGACACTGGGGACTGACCAGGCTGGGGGGACTGGCTGGAGGGCTCAAGGCTACCACCATGAACTGATGACATCACCCAGCGAAGGATGGGCTGTGGGACCATGACAGCAACTGGGGACCCAAAGGGGAAAGGCCTCTGCAGGGACCTGCACCCTAGATTTTCCCAGTCTGTCCTGTGACATCATCCAAGAGGCTTCCTCCCTGTTTTATCTCAGGTCTGACAATGTTCACGAGCATGGGCAGGAGTCCCAGATGCTGAAGCAGTGAACATCGCTTTTTGCCAGGGGAGAAGTGTTTCTGTCCCTCTGCATTCTGGAGAAAAAAACCCCTTAAATCCATAAAAAAATACTAAACCCATAGAAACAAGGTTTGGCTGCACCCAAGAGAGTAGAGAAGGAGGCCAGAAGTAAAAAAAACCTTCTGCAATATGTTATGCTAATATTTTGACCATTTGGCCCCAGCAAACCAAGTTTTGGAAGTTATTTTTCATATGCAGCCAGCCTGAATATTGGCTTGAGTTCAAAGGTGACCAGAACAAGTTGGATGGAGCGCAGGGTAAGAACAGGAGTCCCTCAAGCTGTGCCAGCTCCAGCGGTGACCCTGTGGACACCGCACGGAGAGGTTTGCTGATGGCATGTGGACAGAAATCCCCTCCCTGGCCCAGAGGTACCTGTCATTTTGCAGATGCTCAAAGCCTACATACAAATCCCACCCCATTGCATATCTCGCCCTTTGTCGTGCCAGCATCTCCTCTCCTCTTCATCGTTTTGCTCTCCCCAGTACAGAGCAATGGTGGTTATTGCTGGTGGATGTAATTGTAGTTTTTCCATAGGAGGCCACTGCAGAAAATATCCCTGCATTGGATTTTGGGGTCATGCTGCAATTGCAGACAGATCCAACACCAATATTAAGCAAATGATTAAGTACGAAAATGAGATTTTAAAAATGTTATTATTGATCTCACATAATGGAAAGCAGTTTCTATGTTCCAGTTAAAATTAAAGAAATACAAATTAGACAGCGCCTTATTAAAAACCCTCCACTCTATTTCTTGGTCTAGTGAAATCCCCAAGCGCGATTTTTATTCTGCTGTCTTAAATGACTGTCTCCTTTTAATCATCAGCGAGAAAATTAACCTGCTGAACAAAGACACTTTTAGCATTTTCATATTCAGTAGCATAATAAAAGACAAAGTTATGCTAAAACATCAAAATTGCTGCAAAACCAAAGGAAAGACAAAGACATTCCAGGGGGGCAAAAACCCTGTTTCTCTGAAGCACAGCAATGCACTAAACTTCTCTGGATCCCCACCTGCACTGGCCATGTCCCATCCCCACCTTAAACAAAAGAGTAATTTATCACTGCATCATTTCATTACTTTATTAGCCCTAAACACGGCAAAGGTCCACGCCTAGAAAAAGCATGTTTAAGGGGGTAATTAAAGCAGAATAATTGATCACCTCGAGGCTGCAGGAGGGAAGAGAGTGCCAATCTGGTATTTTTATCAATACGAAAGCTCACCCAGTGTATTGTGACAACGAAGGCAACGGTGGGGTTCGAGGGGGGTTGCAGGGAAAGAGAAGGCTTAGTGCAAAATGACTGCAGAGCGTGAGCTGAATTCAGGCGCTTGCTGGAAGCGTAAAGTCTTTAATCTTGCCATGCTTAGCTATGAAGGTCCCTGGAGAGGTGAGGTGGCTGTAGTTTAATCAGAGTCATCTATTTGTTCTTGAGTGCAAGGACTCCCTTCTCCTGCACATTTGAGCAAGGTCATTGTTCGGTGCTGTTAATGCATGAACGCGCAGCAGCTCTCTCGGATTGCTCATTAGTATTCTGTACGTTGCACAGGCTAAATTTGCCATTTCATTTAGAAGGCTCCTGTTTGCATTTTTCTTCCATATCATAGGCCTCATCAGAAGAAACAGGTGCTACTGGGAAAGATCCAATAAGCATTTATACATATTTACAGCAAATACTGGACACAGCTTTTTGCTTAAAATTCTGAATATTCAATGATCAGCTCATTCTATGCATTACAAAGGACAGAAAGGCTAATTTGGAATTAATGCTATAAATATTTGCAGAAAATGAGGGGTAGAAAAGCACAGCAGAAAAAATCCTTGCTGTTTGCCAGGGTTGGAGAAAATGGCCCAGAGACATGCCAGGCCAGAGCCAGCCTGGACCTGGTGCAGGGTCCAGTTCAGCAGGACGCTGGGCTGCACCTCGATAGGCAAAGCACCCCGACCTGCTGTGACAAGGCTGCATTAGTCCCCTGGTAAATCTGATGCCCAATTCTTACTATCATTTATTCCATATGCCTGATGAATCAAGGAATTAATGAGCTAATGCATTTATACATTACATCCAGTGCTGGCCAGAGCAGACCCTAAGGAGGCACTTTCTTTCTGTCATTGCTTCGGTGGGAGCACCCACAGTTCCTTGGAGCCCCACTTCCATCAATCACCATTTGCAGGTAATTCAGTGCTAGAGCAAGAACATGCTTTAAGGGATTGCTGAGTCCGAGCAGATCAGCCCTGGACCTTCTCTGAATCACACCAAAACTGGCTGGTTGGCCCATTTTCTGTCTTTACTCTGCAATGAGTTGCAGCCAGGACAATCAGCCACTGTGCAGGAGGACTCGTGCCCAGCCTGGGACAGGCAGGGGAAACCCACGGAAACCTCTCTGCTCCACAGACCCAAAGCACAGGCACAGGTACTTCAGTGGCTGGGAAAACCCACACTGATTCCTGCAATGCACAATCTATCTGCAAGATCTTCCTCTTTTTTTTTTTTTTAAGCAATTAGGGAGGTCCTTTTTGCTGCTATCTATCTCTAGGTCTAATTCATTACAAACCCCATCCCGTGCCATCGAGGGTGTCAGCCATTTTCCCTTTTAACTACCTATTCCAAGCATTAATTTGTGCCTGTGTTCTTATGGAGGTTGTTAAAAGGTAAACTCTTAAAGTTCCCAGGCTCTCATAACACAGAAAATATCATTCTTCACACCAGCTAGACTGGTGCCACAATTACGCATTGACTGGCTTGACTTTAACATTATATCGCTTCCTGGTATTTGAAATATTCAGTAAAAAAAGTAAATAAATAAAAAATCTGGTCCCACCAGGAAACAGAGAAAGAGAAAGTCCCAGAGCCTCTGAGCGCTCCTTACAAAGAAGTCCCTTAAAATCCTTCCATTAAAAAAAAAAAAAAAAAAAAGAAAATAAAGGAAACGGCTAATAACACTTTTCCACATAAATAATGTAGATTGTAACTGGCTTTTGGAGAAGCCTGAGCACAACAGAGATCTCTTTGTAAGCTGAGCGCTGATTACATGCTGCTGAGCGCTTTCATGATGATAGCTTTTCATACTACAGCATTTCAAGCGCACTTAAAATTAATAAGCCATGCTGCCTCCTCCCGGGCTGCACCATCCCGGCAGACGTGCCCTGAGATGGATGGAACCCTGGCAGATGTCAAGTAAAAAGACTGTGGGCCTTTCCCAGTGACATTCCCAGGGCTGACAGGCTGCATGAGCTCAGGTCCCTGCTGATGTTCGCCTCTGGCCTTGTACAATAATAAAGGGATTAGACAGCATGTCTACCTGCAATGGCAGGAGATGGGATTTGGTGACCCCTGAGGTTGTCCCTGGTCCTATGCCTTAATGAAGCAGTGAGATAAGCCCTAATGCATACATATCTTTGGGAGAGGAGATTGCTATTAAAGCCTCTTGCGAGGGCTGTAATCCCAGAGGTGGCTCTGCTGGGACGGTGGCCTGTGAAGAGCTGCTGCCAGGCAGCCCAGGCAGGCTGCTTTGCCAGGCAGCACAGAGGTTTTGACAAGATTGCCCTTCCAAAAAAATCAGTATCACCCTGTTCCCCTGTTCTTCCCCCACTCAATATTACACATGCAAAAATAACCACGTTTTTCCTGTTGCCAATGGGAAGATGTGGATACGAAGTGGCACCTTCAGCCCATGGAAGCCAAAAGCAGGAGCAAAGCCAACCTGTGCAAACTGTTTCTGCAACACCATCCAATTTCATCACCCCATGTTGGAGGTGCTGGGGACTCCTTAGGTTCTTCTGTGAGTTAAAAACAGCTGGCATAGTTTAGCGGTGGAGGGAGGTCTGTGCCTGCATCCTGTCCTACCTGGGGCTGGTTTCCTGGTCTTTAAGCATTAGGTATCATCCTCTCTGAGCAATCTTGGTCCTCGGCTGACTGCAAAACAAGGTGGCAAAGAGCATGTTTCCTTTTAAGCTCATAAGAAATCCCAAGCAGACCAAGTTTCACATCCTAAATGGGAAGCAGAATGCTTAAATTGGAAGCTGGAGGCTGAAAGGCAACAAAGGGTCCAGGCTTGAGTGCTTGGCTTACAGTTGCATTTGGAAGGGGAATAAAATGAAAATACTCATTTTCCTTCTTCGCAAGAAATCCTTGGCAGAAATCATCATGGTTTGCAAGCAGAAACAGATC
Source organism: Rhynochetos jubatus (assembly GCA_027574665.1). NCBI lineage: Eukaryota > Metazoa > Chordata > Aves > Eurypygiformes > Rhynochetidae > Rhynochetos > Rhynochetos jubatus. The sequence goes on along the minus strand of CM050648.1, from coordinate 142,657,849 downwards.
AGACCCTTAGATGTGTGTTGAGTTGATCCGTTATTGCTATGAAGAAACTCCAAACCTAAAAGTTGAGTATAGCTCCCTTTTAAATGCAAGCTCAAACCTTGAAATTAAGCACAATATTGCTTCACTGAGAAAGCTGCCACAAAAGAGCTCTATTTTCTGTCAGCCAACATCCCAAATTAAAGAGCTTCCACGTGTGTCAATAAAAGGCATTGGCTTCATTATCTGCAGTCCCCTGGTGACAATTTCTAGTCCCCTTTGGTAAATGTCATTACGGTTCCAGACAGACATCTGCACCATGGGCAAATTGACTGATAAATGCTCCTTGCTGGGAAAGCAAAGGGACAGCAGAATCATGATGCTGCAGGCAGCTTTGTGAGGGCAGGAGCTCTGGGCAGCCTCTCCTGAAGTCACATCATCTGTGCAGGTGAAGAGAGACCACTGGATCTGCACAGGGTGCTGGGCGAAACTGAGCTCAGTCTGACGTGTAAACACAGCCTGGTCCAAAGCCTGCCGTGCCAGCAGGGAGAGGCTCCAGGTTTCCCAGTTCCAGCTCTCCCTCCTGTTCACTCTGGGTTTTCTACTGCTCTTCCCCAAGTGAGTTTCATGTCCTTTCCTCGCTCTCTCCACAGTCTGCTTAGCTCTAGAAATAACTCTTCCTTTTTTATTCTCCACCAAAGTGACGTTTATCAATGGAAACTGCGGGTGAGTTGTTCCCAGCATGGTGCAGCTGTGAGCACACGTGGGGAACTCTGGGTTGATCCCAAATAAATCTTCCTGAGGAAACCAAAGGTCTCACCCACAGCTTGTGGCTCTTCTAGTGGGGCCCAGGACAGCACCTGCAGCTCTGGTGAACACCAGCAACAAGACCCAGGCCACGCACCGAGGGACATGATAGATTCACCCATCACAGAAATGACATGTCCCTTTTTCCTGCCCATCCCGTGGCACATGACCTTGCTCTTGCACAACATTATGCAGGATCTCCTGGAGAAAAAGGGCTGCATGGGAGAGAAGGATATAATTTTGGTGCAGGACAGTTGGCAAACCTTTCACCTTATGTTATGAACTCATATTGTGTTCAAGGAATTCTCACTTAGGCCTTCCTCCCCTTCAAAATGTCCTGCACTCAGTAAATCTACCTGAACAGTGAGCAAGAAAAAGAATTCACTTCATTCCCCAAAAGAAAAAAAATTGATGTAAAACACCCTAATTTCTAAGCAGCTTATTGGAGTTGCTAATTGGTCAGCAGAGCCATCGTTAACCTGGGTATTTGGCAGTGACAGCAGACCATTCCTGCCTGGCATGTACTGTCCCTGTGGCATGAGGAAAGGCATAAGAAAAACAGCGGAGCTGACTCGGATTGCTTTTTCTCCAGTGGCCCAGGACTGTCTCCAAATTCCACTTGCACAACTAACAGCAAAAGCAGATCTGAAATTTTCTGTAGCAAAACTGTCTTTGCATTGAAAAATTATCCGCTAAACTCTGCTTTCCAGTAAATGCCAGGCTGCTTTTCGTTCACTCCATCACTACAACTTTTCTTAGTTTATTATTTATGTCTCCTTTCAGAGTTTCCCACCTGCACCATCTCTATCAATGAGCATGAAATAAAAATCAATAGCAGCTGTCCAGCTGGTCTAACAGCACAGCAGTAGCTCTGGTGTTAGATCCCAGCCAGGAAACAGTGGATGATCCTGCTGAGAAAACAGGAGCATTTTGTGCATGCTTGGTGGTTAACTCCAGCTTACTCTCCTGCAGACCAGAAGGTACTGGGAGCTGACTGTGTGGTGAGCAAGTGTTGTTTAGGGACATGGAGAGCTAGTCAAATACCTGGGAGGCTGCGAGGAGCTGGTTCTGACTGTCCCTTTGCTCCAGTACACCTCTGGTTCATCCCTTCTCAGCAGAGATCTGTTCTTCCAAACTGCCAGCAACAAGGATTTCTACAGGCAAAATACATGTGCTCCACTGTCCCCCTTACAAGTTCTTTGTCAGCTCCAGGGTTTAGAGCGAGCCAGTGTTGATCCTTTGGATCAGTGCCCTATGGCACAGGAAGGCTGGACCTCGAGGTACGTGGCTAAGCCTGCATGAAATTCCCGTTCAACTCTGCAGAAGTATTTATGCTGTCACTTGGGTCAAAAATTGATGTACCACCTAGAAAGAATGATGCTAAGTCTTTAAAAGCAATAACGATTGGGGGTGCATGTCTTGCAAAGAGTGGAAAAAAAAGCAGAAGATGAATTTGGCTTCTATTTTTTTATCTCCCACAGAGACACCCGGAGAAGGTATGAGGCACCTCTCTGTCTCTGATGCAGTATCCAACTCATCATCCTCAGGAAAAAGAGAAGGTTTTGGCCCTCTATGCATTTAAATTTTAGGTCAATCTCCTCCCCACCAGCTTCATCTCCCTTGGTAGTGTATTTACAGAGAAATTGAATGCAGACCACTTAGTCTGCAGGACAGTTAACTGGCCATGGAGATTGACTGCCCAAAGTGTTTCAGGCAATTTGTACTGCTAAGGTATTTCACGGGGTTATGCAACAGTGTTCAACCCTGCATGCCTCTGCAAGGCAACTTTCTACACTGTTCTCCAGTGAAGCACGTGTGTGCACAGAGTCATAGAATCATGGAATGGTTTGGGTTGGAAGGGACCTTAAAGATCATCCAGTTCCAACCCCCTGCCATGGGCAGGGACACCCTCCACTAGACCAAGTTGCTCCAAGCCTCATCCAGCCTGGCCTTGGACACTTCCAGGGATGGGGCATCCACAGCTTCTCTGGGCAACCTTTCCCAGTGCCTCCCCACCCTACCCGGGAAGATATTCTCTTGTCAGAGGTGCTTGGGTCTGTGTCCAAAGGCTGAGCAAACTGCAGCATTCCAAGAAGTAACCTGCTGGTCTCAACATGGACACGTCTCCCTGCTACAGTTGACATCCTTTCCATGGTACCGTGTCTAGAAAGGGAGAACATGGCTTTCAGCAGAAACCAAGTGGAAATGCACTGGGTCCTGCCACCTCGACCATGTCGGATTGCCCACTGATTTATCATCTCTTTCCAGGGACACAGGACACCAATAATCACAGTCTGAACATGCCTAAGGGACACACAGACTGAGTCCCATGGGGGACAGGAGCTCACAACAGTCCCAAGAGACCCCCAAATGTCTCAGGAGCCACAGTCCATGCTAAGTACAAGGATGAATTAATCACAGCGGAACACAAAGGAGGCCCAAACCACAACAAAACTCTCTTAGCAGCTACACTTTACTCCTTTTCACCAGTTCCACCTCTCCGTGTGCCGTTTTGACTCCATGTGGCACCAACCTTACGATTCAGCAGGAATGAGCACAGCCCAGCTCAGACAGGGAGCAGCTCATTGAAACCTGGCACGTCCTGATTCAATTGCATTCATTGCTAAGCACTGTCAGGTTGCTCTGAAAACAGAGTGGAAGTAGAATGATTTCTGGTGGCTGTCAGGTTTTCCCCATCCTCATCTCACCCCCAGCTTCAACGTCTTGCCCCCAGGAGATGGCAGCCCGCCGTGTTTGATGATGCTTGGTGGTGCCAATGGACTGGAAGGGCACCAAACCTGGGCAGGACCCAGTGAAAGAGCCATAAGGATGGAAAGAGGGGAGAGTGTGTGAGGGTGACTGGAAGCTCAGCTGAAGGCAGGAGCCTTTACAGCAGCCCAGAGGCCCTGGGAGCCCCCTGGGACTGTGCAGAGGCTCAGCTCCAAACCTAGTATTGAGAAACTCAGGGGAAAATGGAGAATGGAAAGCAGAGAAGACCCCTGATAGCATTAAATTGCATCTGAATCCAAATTACACTTCTGTAACAGAGAGGGCTGCTTAGAGCCAAGGTAGCCTCTGTCTCCTGAACTGCATCCTTCCCTGGAAAGGAGGTTGGACATGTCCTGCGGGTAGAAATCTTTACATGTCTCGCTCTGGGTTATAGGGCTGGAAGGAAATGGGGGAGCTTTGCCAGGTCCTACTCCAGGGCAGGAACCAAAACTGTAGGTGTTGGAGGGTTCCTATGTGGAAATTCAAAAACTCTTCAAACAGCCAAAGGAAAAAATTTCCCTCATATCAGGGAGAAGCACTGGTGTACAGCTGGGCTCAAGCACAAGAGGCATAGCCCATAGACACCTGATGCAGTTTCCCTAGCAGTTATTAGAGAATTAGTAATTGGTATACCAAACGTTATCCTACTCGAAGTGTCCAGAAAGACCCATGTGTGAAACACAAGGCAGCAGCAGAGGTTTCCAGGAGACACATATATCTGGTGGTGGGGAGGGAGAGTTTCACCCTCAAGTGCTCTTGGGGCTGAAGGTGGGTGCACAAGGCTTCTGGGACACCCATAAAAGCAGCATCCCCTCTCTGACTCTAATGCAGAGAGCTAATCTGGATCAGGATTTTATAACTTGTAAGGCATAAGCATCGCCCTCAAGAACTTTTTAAAATAATGTAAAAAGTCTCCTGACTTACAAAGCAAATTAATAGTGCATTTGGCATCTGCTTCTCATTCTTTGTGCAACATACTCCTGCACTTTGCTGTTCCAACCTTTAACATAAACCTGTGATATATGTGCAAGAATCCCTCTGTCATCACAAGGGAGAGAGAGAGGGGAAGACTTACATCAAAAAATCACAACTTCCACAGAAATCACACCTTCCTAAACACTAGAGCTCAGTGTGAGAGGTACCAGCTCCGCAGTTTGCAGAAGCAGAGACAGGAGCAGAAAACACAGAGTGCCTGTTGGAGTCCAGCAGTGCCCACTCATCCGGGTGCAAAGCTCACAAATTACCCCAGGGCTTCAGGTATGTGTAGGGGAGCCCTACAAATCCCCTCTGAGGTCCTGCCTTTAAGGGAGAAGCCACAATTCCCAGTGGCAGTGCCTGGCTGGGACAAGCTCCCAAACCACACATCTGAAGTGAGGGTCCTACCTCCTCAGCAGTCCCCAGCCTGCCTCTGGGCACCTCCATCCCTGAGAGGATAGGGCAGAGCCTGGCCAGGAGCAGGAGGGATGCTGCAAAATGCTGTGCTAGATGTGCAGAGCTGCTGCAGAGGCTCACAGGTAACAGCAAAAGGAGCTTTGGCTTCAGGGTGAGCAGGACCAGGATTTCATCCGCCTGAGAAAATAATTCTGTTTAACTTCCAAACTCCGAGCTAAAGCAGCCCAGGCAGAGATCTGTGGCCTGTGCCGGGACGGGAGGAAGCTTGTGTGCAGACTCCAGCCAGTCTGCACAGCAACTTTCTGGAAAAACAGTTAATTACAAGAAGGTACTTTGTCTCAAACTTCCAATTTGCTGCATCCCATTGGCCTCCTCACTGCTCTAAGGTTAGGATTTTTGACATCTTCTTTGCCCAGCAGAAACCCTGTGGTTTAACAAGTCAGAAGATACATCCTTCTTTCCCCCTTTCATCCAACAAACTGAAACTCTGCAAGACGACAGGAGCATCTACCAGCACCACTGCGACTCCTGGTCTGCCTCTGTCCTGTGCCAGTATTTCTGACCAGTGTACCGACCAGAGACACAAAATCTGGGACCACGCATGGCCACTCTGGCCTGGCAGAATATTAGCCTGGCAGCTGAATATTAGCTCAGTCATTAAAGTTGCTTATACAAATACCGGAAAAACCCATTTGAAGACTAGGAAATAGCAAGGGTCTGCTTCTTCAGCTCTTTCTGCTCCTGGAGTAACTTCAAGCTTTCTGCAGCAAGTGGAGGACAGAATGCAGCACCACTTAATCTAGGGCCATATTTATACGAGTGTTTCCTCGTCCCTCTGCCAGCCAGTCGGCTCTTGTGGTTTCTGTAAAAATGGCTCGAGCTGCAAAGAAACAGCAGCTTTAACCATTTCCATGCCAGCTGCCCTGAGCATGAACTGAGCCTTGTCTTTCCCCAACACAGGGAGTGCAGAGCAAGCATCTAAATCCCAAACCCTGTACCCCGCATCCAGCCCTTGTTGGGCAGGAGAAGGTAAAAGAGGTAGTAAACCACCACATGGTGGACATTAGGTCTGCAAGTAAGTTCTCAGCTCTCCTGACGATGAGAGAAGATGGAAAACATAAACCAAGGAGAATGTCTATCTTGCCAGGACAATTTTGTCAAGCCTTGAGGTGGGGATTTATTGGCTGGGTTTTACAAGTTGGACCACAGTTGGAAACAGCTTTCCCTTGATTGCATTGGTTTTCAGTCTTCAGCCCCTGTTTCAGTCTGTTTTCAGCTTCTCCAGACCCGGGGAAAGGTATTACAGGGGAAGTTCTTACTCCACTACATCACACCAAATGCTTTTGTCTGGACCATACGCAAGAGCACCACCCTGACTCTTGGGCAGTGAAGGTGATGATTGTCAAGAGCAGGTCATCAGCCGTCATCAGGCTCCCAAGACAGTCACTTGGGAATGCAGTGAGGAGGACAACAGTTAGGTGGGAACAAAGCAGTGACATGGCCAGGTACATTGCACAGCTGGTAAAGAAATTACAATATGAAGCACACATGAATGGAGACCCTGCTGACAATAATTTCCACTCTTGGCTCAATTACCATTGCTTTTTTTGCAGCTGCACACATGCAATCATTACAGAGCATTTTGGCTGAACACGTTTTCTCTTCTTTTTATGTCTGCCAGCTGAATCAGAGGTCTCCATGCAAGTAGCGTGCACCATGACACAATCCATGACACTTTCCTGGGGAGCTCTGAATCCCACAAAGCAATAAATTGATTACAGCTCAGAAAGACACGCACAATCCACATCTTTCTTCAATGGAACAGACACAAGTGTTGTCCTCGTGACAGGCTACATCTCTTTCTTTCAAACTAAAAACACTGCCCCTGAGTGGGAATAAACTGAGTTATGGCTAATGTGATGAACTGGGATCATCAATAAAAAATACCTTCCCTCTGGGATAATTTTCTGGCCGTGCTATCTGAGCACACACCTTGTACCTTCTTTCCTAATGAGAGATGTGCTGTACACAAGGTGATGCAGCACGGTTGTGTGCTTCTGATCCCACATATCAGATGCATCATGTCGGGGGAGTGGGCGGTGAGGAGGGGCACAACAAGGGCCAGTTTTTGTCCTCAAAGCCCAAATGTGGCAGGGAGGTTGTAGCACAACAAACCATCAAAGTGACTATAGTTATCAGAACACAGATCAGTCTAACACGTCATGTCTCTGACAATGGCCAAGAAGGCATGGTTATTAAAACGTCTAAGCCTAAGGAATCAATTAGTGATACTTTGCCAGCTTCCAGCTGTTTTCAGCACAGGGACTTCCCAAGATAAATGTAGTTCCTGTATAGTTAAGAAACTTGAGCAGATCGCTATTGCATGAATTTGTTTAGTGTTCCCTGGAGCCCCCATCATTTTTTTAGCCTGTATATCCACAGTTGGTCAAGGCGCTGTGGTTGCTCCACAGGCGACGACCTATCATGGGAAGCTGCACCATCCTTTTTTCCCCTCAGTTTCTCCTAGCTTCCTCAGATGTCTCCTAGTCTTTGTAGCAGAAAAGAGTGAAAGCCCTGTTCCAGTCCAACCTGGCAATGCCAATATGTCATCCACACTTAAGGGACAGCCTTCATGGCACATACAGCACTCATGAAGTTTACGGTTCAAGCTCCTCCTTCTCCCAGTAAGTCTTCCAAAATAGGTATCTTAAGATGCCCATGTAACAGAGCTAGACGACATAATTGTTCTGACAGTGATAAACACATTTGTAACCCTAATCCTAATTGCTCTGTGACCTCTGTGATATTTTGTCATGGGAAGGCTTACTGATTTAGAGTTCCCTCAGGTAAAAGCATGCCAAACTTCTGATGAATTACTGTCAGCTCATGTTAAGGCCTTCCCAAAGGAACTTTTCCATTGCCAGCAATAAATCTAAAATAATGGAAGAATTCAGTCAAAATCTTGGTGCATCTACCCCTTGGAAACCAGGCTCTTTGAAACCATTCCAAAGAGAAACCTCCAACATTGCCCGGAAAGATTTGACGCAAACTTGGGTCTTGACACTCAAATATCAGGAATAGCTAGAGGACCCATGGATTTATACATGTGAAAACCTCCCAGGCTCCAAACCAGTAAATCCAGTGATTCCCCACAGAGATCTGCGGTGTTCAGCGCATGATAAGTGACAGTTCAGCACTTCGTCCACACAAATTGGTGTGAGCTGCAGGACACCTCACAAACAAGACTCTGACCTCACATGTGCTTGGCTCTATAATGCTGTACCTGTGGGTGAAGAAAACAAAAAGTGATGCAGGAAAAAGTTAGTACAGAAATTGTTCTATACACACCAGAAATCATACTTAAATATATAGTTCTTTATTTTTTTATTTTTTTTCCCAAGCAAGACAAGAAATCTTCCAAGAGCCAGTTGCTGAAAATGGCAAGACTGTGCCAGAGGAACACTACCTTTCTAACTCAGACCTGGTCTTAAGCAAAAGTTTTGGACAGTCTAAGTGGTCGCAGTGTCCCCTGTTATGCTGCTATTGCAAGTCCTGCTTTGTGGAAGTATCTTGATTCCCAGAGCTGAACTCACACTTGGCCTGTTCTTCTCTGACAGAATTCAGCTTTAAGAGTACAGTGTCCAGATGCAGGCTTGGAGATGCTTTTGAAAACCTTCACTGTAACAGGGTTCTGGAAAGTGACTTATTAGGTGAAAAAAGGATGACCCTATGAAATCACTGAGATTTAAATACTCGAGGATCATTATGCGATTCTATAAGTTCCCAGTGAATTAAGCGATGTTATCCCTTAGGAATGATCCAAGCCCACAGTTTTACACTGCCTAATCACAGCCACATGAATTGTCTCAGCCACAATGGCAAAGACTTAAAATGTAAATTAATGTGTCTATCAAGCTTATCCGGCATTATCCTGATTAGTGATAAGCATTTTCAAGGAGACTTTTACACCCAAAAGTTAAAACCAACCCCTGTTAGAGAGCAAGGGGGAATCAAACACCAGGAAATCACATCTGTAGATGAATTCTGAGGTGGTCCTGCAAGGATACCCATGCTAAGTGCTCACAGGCATTCAAGGCCAGGCTGGATGAGGCTTGGAGCAACCTGGTCTAGAGGAGGGTGTCCCTGCCCATGGCAGGGAGTTGGAACTGGATGGTCTTTAAGGTCCCTTCCAACCCAAACCATTCCAGGATTCTATGCATTGGTTTATTGAGAGGGAATGTGTTTCTTCTTAGCTTGCTGCCTCCTTCTAAAATGGCACATTTCATCTCTGGGTCTTTCTTAGGAAATACTGTGCTTCTCCCAGGGACTTTCGCTGGCCAATATCCAAGTTACCTGTTGTTCTCCCTTTATCCCCTCCCTTCTCATCCATTTTCCAAGTCTACAAACAGCCTGTTGCAAGGAAATCCTATTCTTCCTGATTATTTGGAGAGCAGCTAGTCTCAAGGTCACTTTTGTATATAAATCACAGATATCACCATATTAGCACCACTATTCAGGCATTCAAAAACAAATCTAAACAGGAGAGCTCATCAATTTAGCTGTCTCATGGCTAAACCTCACCATTATGCATGGCTTCCTTTCCTTACTGATTACAGTACAGTAGATTCATTATTATTATTTTTAATGTCGTTATATACAACTGCATGGTGTCTTTTAATTGCCTTTTTTTTCCAATTGAGCCTCCCAGGGATGTAGGCAAATTATATGTCTTAACAATTCCGCCTGCTGCAGACAGACTTGTGTGGCCAGCGTACCAAAGACACTGTGAAAACATTACCTTTTACTGGAAGTGTAAACTCAATAAACCCCCAGGAGAGCAATAAAAATGCAGTAGCCAGCAGATTTAACAAGGACATGCTCAGTGCACAGTGTAATCTTATTATGTGCTTAATGCCCAGTGGAATTACAGGAATTTGATTTAGCAACATCAGATTTCACTTTCTCAAATTATACTGACTGCTTATAAATTAAGACTGCGATTTGGGATAATTGCTTTTCATTTGCATTGGCAAGGCCCATATATTATATTTATTTTCACTACCCTGTTTATACTTTCCAAGTGTCACGGAGCATTGCCTTTGGGATTTAAACTGGGGTGATGGAGAGCTTTCTTTTGCATCAATGACACTCATGTTACTTCCCCATTAAACCCGGGTAAATGTTCTACTCTGGTGATCTTTATATGCCTGAAAAGTCTATTTTATGGTTTCCCAAACCTGACAGAACACAGTGAAAGATGAGTGAGTTTCTGGTGAAGGGCTCATCATCAGTCTGAGCTGGGACAGCATCATTGGAAAGCCAGTCATCTGCAGATGTGCAGTGAAGAATAACTGCAACAGTGTCTTCACAGCCATACCAACATTATGCTCAGGAGTGTTTTCTCTTCACATGACCCTTTCTGGGGCTTTGCCACTGCAGTGTGTAAATGAACCAGAAAGAACGAGGCAGTGAGCAATTAATTACCTCTAGGGAGGGGAGCCGTGATGTCAGCCGTGCCACCACTGCACTAGCAGGTAATAGTAATTCTTGCAGGACTATAAAGCGGATCAATGAAGGGCTATTGAACTGCATAAGGACATTATGAGCACTTGAGCTTTGGGACAAATTATTTCATCTCAAGAGAAATGAATGAAATAATTAAATCTAATGGAATGAGCAAAAGGCACAGGAACACCTCAGGATGAAGACAGGAAATACCTTTGCTGCTGACTTTGGCTTCCATGTCTAAAACATCTGTATAATCTTAAATAACACTCTCTGTGCAAACTACAGTGTACAGTAGCAGTACTTGATTTACCGAGGATCACTCAGACCAGCTCATAGAGCAGTAATTCCCCAGGATATTGGCATAACCTAGGCTGGAAAACCTTTGCTGCTCCAGAGTCATTAATAGATCTTAATGAGTTGATTAAAAAATTAACAAGGTAACAATTCAATTAAGTATTGTACCGTTGGGCAATAAATGTAGCTGCAATTGGCAAGCACATCAACAGACTGCTGAGCAAGAGGCACTTCTGTTTACTTCAGCACAACATGTGAATCCAATGGCTCTCACCCAAGGCTTGGAGGAAAAATTGTCTTTTAAGCATTTTGTGATGACCATGAATATTTGCTGCGAAACACAAATATCATCTTTATTTTGATGAAATAAAACTGAGCCATCAAGACCTTTAGCCTGTGATCAAGGCGTTAGGTGGCAGGTCAGCTGTAGATAACTCACAGACAGCTACAGAATTTCCCTGACTACAGACTCATTTGGAAATTTAACTCATTCCTTAACAGTATCATGCAAAATGGCAATGAAGTCCTCTAGCATTTTCCCACGCTTCACTCATATTTGCCAAGAGAACAAAAAAAATCTGAACACCATCCCAGCAGTAGCTGTGGCAAGGGTGCTGCCTAGAGCTCTCCTGTGGTGTCAGGAGCCTCTCCCCAAGCTAAATAAGAGTTTAGAACATTGTTTTTGCAGCCCTGAGCCCCTCCACAGGCACTGCAGATAGCTTTACTGGGGGTTACCAATAGCCCCAGCGCCCAATCCACACCACCTTCACCCCCTCAGACAACCTGACAGAGGCAGGACTCCTCTGTCTGCAAGGCCACAAAAAGGGTTCTCCATGACTATGCAGAGCCTGTGTCCCCATAAAGCCCTGGGGAGCCTAACCAGCTGTGCTGAGAAAAAGATCTTCTCTGGAGCTCGTCTTTCAAAGCACAGAAACATTCACCCAGGATCAGCAAGAGAGAGACCCAAAACACAATGTTACTGCTCAGCCCTTCCTGGCAGCTGAAACCAGGGAGATCATTATAGCCATTTTTCCATTTCTCCAGCTCTGATTCCCAGAAGGATTGTGTTCAGAGCTGTGTTTCTGGCACTATTTTGCACGCACTTTTAATCTGCCCCACCTGCACTTGGGGAGATGCGGTTCAGTTGCCTTTCCCAACGCAACGCCTGGCAGATTTATGTGTGTCAGTTCTGCACAACCGTGCTGCACTGTGCTGTTAACCTTCATTAAGATGTCCTAATAATTGAATAAATGATGCACCAGACATGCAGCTTAATCTCAGAGTGTAACGAAACAGAGGACAACGACATTAACTGCAGCCTTGAAATAAATATCACCATAAATACCACTAAGCAGGTATCACACAAAAACACCTGCCCGTGACATTAAAAAACATGCTCAGCCACACTGAGAGGGGAATACAATACATAATACATTGCATCTTATCTGCATCTCAATACCATTAAATGAGCATGGTTAATGCTTTAATAATCTGCCAGGGAACACGGTAGGCTCTGCATCTGAGCTAACCCATGAAAGAGGAAACTCTCTCATCTGTTGCCCCAAGCAAAATGAAATACCACGGGCCATCCTTGGTGAAGAGGGATTTTTCTGTGCAATGACATAGAGAGGGTTCAGGAGGAGCCAGTTCTGTCACTGGCAATACTTCAAAGAGTGACATCAAATTAGGGAAGGAGGACAAAATCACAGAGATGTCTATTTGTCCCTGTGGAGGGAGGATAAAGGATCCCAGGGGAAGTGAGGATGTGTTGGGGAAGCATATAAGAGATGATGGATGGACAAAGGGCCCTTCTCCAGGGTATCTTAGTGTGTCTCATGGGCCTGTCTGCTGCTGAGCAGGTGGCCATCTCCCAAACCCCTCTTTGTTCTGGACCCCACAATGGCCACAGGTGGTTCTGTCTCCCATAAATGTGTCTATTCACTTTAAACCCATTCATAATCTTTGGCTTCTAGAGTTTTGGGGTGCTTTAAGTGCCCTTCCTGATGCACCTTGTAAAGAAATACTTCCTTGTGATTTTGTATGTCCCTGACATCTTCCCGGACACCTCCTGGGCTATCCTATGGGAGGGACAGTGCATAGGTGAGAGCTGTAGTCCACACACCCCACGGCTTCAGAGATCTCCGTCATGACCCTTTCCCAAGCTTTCACTGTGTGGCAGTTTGGAATTTATCTTACGCTTTCAATCTGAGACTGAATCCACAAAAAGGTTTCTCTTGCTTACCCAGGGAAGGTTGGTTAAAAAAGATGGTTTGGGCCACGGTGGGTTTGTTTGGATGCACACAGTGACCAGCACGATCAGGACATTCGGCCTGCCAGAACACACCGGGTAGGTTAGAGATTAATTTTCCAGCTTTTAATTTATCCGTCTAACCCAGAAGTTCAGTGTTTTCCCTTCTTTAAATAAATATTTTTTTTCTTGTGCTCGTAATTTTTGTGTTGTAATAAAACAGCTTCAAAGATCAAAAGCTCTTGGGGGGTCTTTCGGCACCTTCAAGGAATTAAAAAAAAGAGCTGGGTTAGAGGGGGACGGCCCTGCTTCCAAGCAGACTTACATGCACACATGTTTCCACCCCATGTTTTCATTTTGAAAGCAAGCAAGGAAACCAACTTGAAAGTCAGTAATTTTCTAATTTTCTTCTGTGGGACAAAAAACTCCAATGAGGAATTTTTGTTGGATGCTTTGGGAAGGCAAAATCCAGGGTCAAAGTCCAGGTATGATGCTTTCCTCATTTGCATTTGCACCTGCTAGCAATCAAACTGGAATTTGCTGGTATCTAACACTTCCTGATCCCATTCAATTTACTGTAAAAGACATTCCAGATGTAGGCACTAAACTGACTCTTTAGCTGACCCTGCTGGCAGCAAAGACTGGGGACCATTTCTGTTTATTTGGCCATTGCTAAGGCTACTGGTCCTGTGAAGGAAATGGGCAAAAGACAACAGAAACCAGTTGTAAGAGTGAGCTGTAGAGAAAAAGCTAGAAAAAAAATCAGAGTCCCTTTGGGAAAAAATGCTGGTTCCATTGAAATCCACATCAAAACTTTCAGTAAGTTTAGGCATGTTTAGGCTCCGTGCCTGGTTCTGCTGGCAAAGGAGCATTATCAGTAAAATGCTGAAGACCCTCCACGAGGCCTGATTTTAGCAATAAATCAATATGCAAGGCTCCCCATTCTAGCTCTAATTTTGGGTACTACACCACGTGATCCCCATCCAAACTGGGGTAGAGAAATCTTTAAGTACAAAAGCCATTTTTCTCCATGTTTAGAAAGAAGCTGGAATGTCTGAGGCAGAGATTTAGATCGAGCTGTGCTTACTTGAGTTTTCTTTATTTTACAAGCCCCAGCAGATTTTCTGCCAGGACAGAATCACTTTTTGCATAGTTCTTGGGCAACATGGAAAGACACAGACCCAGCGTTCTTTCTGTCACCAGTGCAGCCAGTCCCATTTGAGCTTTGGCTCCCATAGGATGAATTTTAGTGTACTTAGACTGGATTTTATGCCCTCATATATCATTCCTTTACCTCCTTATTAATCATTTAGGAACCATTCCTCACACTCTCCTGGCTTTTCCCTACGTCCGTGGAAGGGACAGCCAGGCTGGGCATGGGTGGAATTGCTGGCAGCAGCTGAGGGCTGATACAGGAGGTGAAACGTACTTCAGGCTGATAGAAGATCGAAGAGGACTCCTCTTCCCAGCCATGTCCCCTGGACACTGTCTGCTGCCATGTGTCCTGGACCCTCTCCACCGGGAAGAGCCAGCAAGCCGCTCTGGCAGGTGAGCAGCCCCTGTGTTATCTCTGAGAGGGTCTCTGCAGTGGGACAAAACAGGGAAAACAAACCACTCACCCTGTCTCCAGAGGGGTTCAATGTGAAGTTTAGATTGAACAAACCATGTAATGACATTCTCACATTCCCATTAACAGAAATCATTGATGCAATCAGGAGGGACAAAATATGGGGTCATGTTTCCTGACAGCCACCCTGGTGCACCACACACACTCACATGTAGACAAACACACAACCTCTCTCGTCCTGGCATGCTCTCCTGCGCATTTAAAAGTGGTATGTTCTCCCTGCATGGCAATCCTCCGCACCATAGCAGTGTTGGGGCTAGCGAAGCAGAACGGTCCAGCCTGCTTGGGATTGCAGGGTCTTCTAAAAATAATCAGGCGTGAGCATTTTATAAGAGTTTTAAAGGTTAAACTCCAGGTGAGAACAGGTCCTTCACATTGGCAACCAGTTCTGCAAACAAGTGTCCCCCCTCGAGCATCCCCACTGTGCTCCCCAAGCCTGTTCCTCTGTTGGACCAACCTTCACCTTACCCTCAGAGACAGTCTCTCCAAAACACTTTGCATTTCTAAGCCTAATTGTTTTGTCAGATCAAACCTTGGACTACACGTTTAAAGTAAAGAAGAGAGGCATGAGAGAGGTTAAAAAATGTGGATCTGCAGACCTCCCTCCCACCAAACCTGACAGTCGCAGCCTTGCAGGGTGTCCCAGCTCTTCGATCCACCTGAGCAGCAAAGAGCCGCCCACGCGTGCACTGGGAACAAGTAAAATGAAACAAATACCATCTGCCACTGCTGCCGTCAGACCAGAGCACTGAGAAAATTCATGCTGCACCACAAACATTGATAAAGCCAGCAAAATGTCAGAAGGGTTAGCAAGATGATGCCATGTTCACGAGCTCTAATCTCGTTATGGCTATGCAAGGCAGTTGAAAAGCTTTTACTGGGGTGGGAGAGCTGTAGTTCCTTATAAATAATTCTTTCCAGACATCCAGATTTTCTGTATTTTAACTTTTGGAGTTGCAGTTCCTGGTGAAGGTCAGGGGCTTTAGGCAATGGTGGTTTTAGGGAGAAAATCTGAATTAAGCTGTTTTATTCTGTGAATAAGTCTGTGAATGAGCTGGGGGCTAAAATACCTTATTCAGTCCATATAAGAAATTAGTCATTAGAAATTATACACTTCCACAGAGGAGTGGAAAAGGTAAAATGGTAACCTCAGCTGTTATTTCCTAACTCCATATCATTTGGAGAAACGTCAACCTCTTTCTTGCTCAGCATTACAAATACAACAGGTGGAGGATTTGGATGGATGAGGTATGACTTCAAGAACAGCTCAGACATCTAGTAAGCACCCAGCTCTATCTCCCCCACAAGAAGAAAGGACCAGACCCTCCAAAGGCAAAGGATCCCAGAAAACTCACAGAAGAGCAGCAGTTTTCATTGATGGTTGCTCATCTGGAGCCCAGATTCCCAACCAGATTCTCAAGCCAAACCCAGATAACTCACTTCTGCTGATAAACAAAAAGCCCATAAAAATCCAGAAGAATCCTTGTGTTTTACAGGTGGATGAATCCACAAAGACGTACTAGCAATGTCAAAGTGCAAACATTACTCCAATTAGCAGGAAAATGGGAAGAGTGTCCTAGTCTCATAGACCCATGGTAGTGGGAACTTCACAGCTGTTCCTAAACATACTTCTGCACACAGCCACGTGTCTCCCTGCAAGAGCTGGGAAGGAGGAAATGTTCGTCCCTCCCCAAACGAGGCCACAGAGAGGGCATCGTCCCTTCTGCCCTTTGGCAGCTCCTGCCGTGGTCATGAGCCACATTGGGTAGAGCGCTTTTTTCAGCTTTCAGCCCCCCAGGGCCAGATCCTGAATTCCCCATTACGGTCGCTGTTCCTATTCCCTTTAATTGACTTTTTTGCCCAGCTGAGAAGAGAAGGTGGGGTATTTGCCCTGCTGTGCACTAGCCTCTGCTGATTTTGAACCAAAGCATTTAGCAGGACTATCCTTCAGCTCAACTGGACTTCACAGGTTTCCATTTTCACCACAAACACAAACACACCCAAGCGCAAAAACATCATTCCTCGTGCCTGCCTCTTCATAGCTGCCAAAGTCAGAGGGGAAGGCAAGATCGGGTGTTGCAAGCAGCTCCTTTTAACCATCCGATACCATGTTTCCTAAGGCTACAGTGGTGCTGCTACACATCAGTAGCAGATCTGTTCAGCTGGGGTTACAGGAAGGTGGTTGTTTCCAGGGTGCAAGGGCCCTTCTGCTTTCCAGCCAAACAGCTACAACCAACAAAAACATTGTTGGCAAGCCACGTGTTAGCGACATATTCCTGATATAATCCAACCAGATTTATTGTTGGCAGTGTGTAGATTTCAGCAAAGCACAATACAATTTTTTCAGAAGACCACACCTAATTAACTGCATTTAAAGTAATGTTCATTAGCCCTTTTGCCACAGCAGAAACTAAACAAATGTGCACACCGAGCAAGCAGAATTGAGAATTGTTTTCCTGGATTGCCTTCTGCATCCCAGAGGTTGAGTTTTGCTTTTTGTTATGAAAGAATTGACTTTTTGCAGGCAAACCTTTTTGAATTCACATCTTCCCCAAGAGCTCTCCATGCAGAAGTTCTCCACCATTTCCTCAGGGAGCTGTTTCTGATATCAACAAATGTTGAGATCACAAACCGCGTATTCAACCCACATATTCCAACAAAGAGAATATGGAAGAAAGGCATTCCCTGCATCCTACCTCTCTGTACTTGTCCTGCTATGTCTGGATTAGTCCCTTGTAGGGAAAGACTATCTAGTTAATTGGCCTGCTTATAATCTGCAGGGATAATCCTTTTCTTGCTAGGGAGCTGTATCTCACCCGAGCACAGCCTCTCTCCAGCAAGCCCTACATTGCAGCTTGGTAGGAAATGTTACATCTGGGTGCTTTTGTCACTTCACAAGAAGCATCAGCTTGCAGAGATGATTTATTTAGTCCCAGATAACAAACAGATACCCCACTGCTAACATCTCTAACAACATGTTCACCCTCCAGTAAGTTGCCAAGAAAACACTTGTAGATCATCACTTCTGTCTAAATCTCCTCATTTGGCAGCTCCATCGACCTCTCTCCTAAAAAGTCCCCGTGGCTCTTTAAAATGTTGGTTAATCTGCAAATGGCTTTTTTTTTTTTTCCATTGAACCACCATTTATTCTTTCTTCTTATTCTTCTATAAGTAGGAGAAATCTATGCTCCCAACAACAGACCTGCTAAGCATGGCACTTGACAGGCCTGTGCGTCTCTCTCCCCTCCCTTCTCCAGGCTGTGTTTTGTACCGAAATGCTGGCACATTACCTGGACACTCAGCTCCTGGGCTGAGCAGTCCCACGGCTGGGCAAGCCGAAGGCTGAGGGGATAGTGAAAGCCCTCACGATATGGATTTCGATGGAGGCCCCATGGGATGCAAGCTTAGCAATGTAGTTGCTCTTATTCTGATGCAATGCAGATGTCTGTAACCATTTGGGATGCTGATTGCCGTGACTCAGTGCGAGGTCCTCAGCCAACTAATAGCATCATAGCACAACGTAATCATTTCTGATTGATACAAGGTACTGCAACAAAAGCTGTCTCAGGGCTCCTGTTCCATTTTGGCATGTGCTTCATGCAGGCTTACTCATCATCTACAGAGACCTCTCGGTCTATTAAGTGAGGAAGTTGAAGACACAGTCTTTTCTAATCACTGTACCACCAGTGTGGCTTGAGGAATGAATACTCAGCCCAGCTTCCCTGTCCCCACCCAGCCTCTCCTCCGCTCCTCATGCGGTATACGCTAGCTCTGCCAGAACATATTTGTGTGCATCAAATTCGGTGGGGACTGGAATCCAAGTCCCTAAAAGAGAAAAAGCCAAATATGCATTAAACAATAGAGACAACTGAGTGTTCTACAGCTTGGAGGCATGTAACATTCCCTCATTAAAACTTAAACATCAAATAAATTAATTATATATGGCAACAATAGGAACTAATCCTGGTCTGTGTTTTTAAGGCACACTAATTGAAACCAGACCTGGGTTTGCACTTCCTTTGTGGTCCAGGTGGATGCTCGTTGTCCTATGAACATAATGAGGGTGCTACAAAGGCTTTTCCCCAGCCCTGCAGCCCCTGTTCAAGATCACAGCAGCTTGCTCAGTTTGAGAGCTTTCTTCCTCTTGTTATACAATGCAGGGAGAGGAAGCAGGGGTTGTTATTGCTGCAGTGAGCTTGGGCTTTTGATAATATTAAACTGTTTAGGTTGGATGTGAAACCTGACTTTGTCGAGAACCATATGGTGCTTAAAAGATGTTGCTGCCTTGCAAGTCTGCAGGGTGGGAAACAGGGCCAGATTCCACAATATCTGCGAATTACCAAAGCTGTGAATTTAATGAAGAAGCAAAATAATATTTGAAAGTTCTGCCTTTGGTGACAAAGGTATAACTGAGCACGGGAATACCCAAGAGGGAGAGAAGAGGCTACTGCAAGAAACTACAGGACATGCTTAGGTATGGATTTAACTATGAGCATTAAGAAAGAAGGATACTTCGAGGATCTTGGAGCCCAAAAGCCTTAAGTTGAGACACTCAGCTAGAGGGAACATCATCACCATAAATCTTCTTTGATAATTATAATGATCATCAGAATTTTGAAAATCCTACTTGATAATGATAATGATCAGTAGTGATCTCCTGCAATATTTTATAGCTTCCCTTTTATTATAACACAGCATTTTCTGCATCAAGGTTCAGCCCTCAGTAGGTGACACTCCATCCACAGAGCACAGTGCACTGGAGAGATGTCAGTGCTTCAGTCAGGATCTGTGGGACCAGCACATAAACAAGATGATCTCTCAAGAGTGCCTACTATTTTCTGCCTCTTCAGCAGTGTTGTATGCAGTTGGTGAAGGGCTCCAGCATCCTTCAGGATGAAAAGGGTCATGTAAGTGTAACATAATAGTGTTAAATCTGAGAGGAAAATATGCACTCATAGCCTGGAAGCATTCTATGCAATGGCAAGTATCATCAATCCAGGCTTCCTGAGAGGCAATGAGAACCATGGGAGTGATTTTCTCCAATGTGCTCCAGATCGTATGTTACTTTTCTGTTACATCAAGGACTTTTATTAAAAAAAAAAAAAAAAAAAAAAAAAAAACCAAAACAAAACACAAAAAAAAAAAACCACCCACCCACACAACACTAAAGGAAAAAAAAAAACAAAAAAAAACCACAAAAACCCTTTAATTTATTCTATTCATCGCAGGAAAGGCAGAACTACAGGAAGAAACACCTTTGAAGTACAGAATTCTCTACAACAGAACTGGGACTGGCAGCTGAATTCATTGTCTTCCATGCTTGGATCATGGGAAAAGTGCTCAGGGGGCGGTTACCAAAGGACAGGGGTGACTTCTTACAGCCCAAGCCTTCCAAGAGGTGGCACAAAAAATCAAGATTATTCAGATAGTCTTACTAGCATCTACATCCAGCCCTGCCAACACAGCTGCTGGGGGCAGCAGAGTGCACCAGCCAATGCATTCGTTGTCCATTGCCGTAGCAAGTCAGATGATATACCATCATGGAAAAGGTCCACCTAAAACCAGCCCAGGTATTCTGTTCAGTCAGACAAAAGTTTCAGTTCTCTGAAGGTGAAAAATCATCTCCTAATGATCAGCCTAAGTTACTGGTGGTCTCTTTCTGGCTGCTTGTTCCTTATGTCCAATAGTTTTAATATTCTCCCCTCATGCTGGTGTCCAAGCCTAGATAAACTTGTGGAGTGAGTACATGGCTCCCCAGACCCTCTTTGGCAACACCAAACTGCCTTAAACACCATTTTGCCATCCTTACATTAAAACTGTGACTAACATTTAGTCTAGATCTCCATTGCTGCAGGTTAGGCCTGGTTTGTTTCCTTCCTTTTTGCAGCAACTTTTGATACTTGAAGACTGTTTGGACATTCCAGTCTTCTCTGGACCACCGGTTTCCCAGCTGGTTTGCTGCATTGCTTTCTGCATGGCCCCAGGTGCAGTTTTCCCATCTGAACTAGCAAGAGACAAGTTACTGGGAACCAGGTAGACATCCTTACCCTCCATTAACAGTGTCATCCTTTTCCTGACACAGGTTTTGTTTCCCACCGTACACTCAGTCTGAACTCTGCTCCAAGCCAAGCAAACTCTTCTCATTCTTCTCTCCCCTTACAATTCCTAGAAATCCAGTCACCTGGTTTTCATGCTAGACTTCCTAATATTTCAGGACTGTATTAACTACTGATACCCACAGGCACCTCTTTCGTCCTTGTCCACCCTAACTAGCAAGCTGGTCCTTTACAATGGGAACTCCCATGACTCTGCACCCATGCCCTCCCATCCCAGCACTCTCCCTTCCCTCTCCAAAGGCACCCACTTCTTCCCACAGGATACTCCGGGACTCTGTGTCAGGGACATTTCCCTAGCTCTTCCTGTCCAAGGTGTCAAAAGTTCACTGACAACTAGAGCTTATTTCAAGGCTAACCCTGGACCGATTTCCCCAGCAATTTCTTCCCACCCTCAAATTTTCCTTTTATCAAAATCCACTAGTTGTCTCATTTAGACATTTTTATATCACCCCTGCCCTGATTCTATTATTCTTCCCCCATCCGCTCACCTAGTCATTTTTCACAAGACACTATATCAATTACTTCACTGAATCCAGCTCAGAAATGCCATAGATATAATCTATGTCTAGAAAAACCCATTATTTTATCAAAGATATCAGATTTGTACAACACAATCTGCTTTTGCTAGACCCAGGCTGCATTCTCTCCAATTACCTATTTACCTTCATGCTTTATTTTTCTCCCTCAACATTCATTTTTATCCATATAATTGGGGTCAGACTGACGGGCTCCAACCATTTCCTCTCCCCTCCTTACATACAGTCCTCTCTTTTCTATGACCTTCAGTCATCGCCTACTTCCCCCAGATTGATACACCCAAGAGCCACCATTGCTGCTGGATATGCAATGCAGCATTCTCCGTGCTCTGGTCCGGAGATTTTCTACCTTGTTTCTATACCCTCACCACCAGCCTGAGTGCACTCATGTCTGAAATTGGCTCCTCTCTCCTCTAAATAATGTGGTAATTTCTGCACCCACGGCTCATTATCACTCTCCCACCAGGTTTTGCCTTAATGTTCATTTTGTTGCCTTACTCACAACTGGGGCAAGCGATTTGATTTGCTTTCAGGCCACATTTAAGGTTATTTTTAATGTCAGCCTCCAGCTCATTACAGAGAAAACTTCACTAGCTTCTATTTAAAATATGGCTATTGAACAGAACTACATTTGTTTATATTTTCTCGATGGAAATACGCTATCACCTTGCTAGCAATGCCTGCTTATTTTTTCCAGAACATCAACACATGCGCTGCTTTGCTGATGAGCCTTACCTCCAGGAAAAGGGCCTGGTAGACTTTTCCTTGTAGACCTCTCCTTCAAAGGGACATCAGTGGAGAATGGTTTTAATTTCCAACTCTGTATCAAGAGCTTGTGTCAAACCACATCCATCTAGCCTTTGGGACACATTCCCTCCTTCTTGTAATCACAGAACCACTGATTTCTCTTTCCAATTTCTACTTCCAAATCAAGTCTATAGCAAGAAAGCCCTGAGGAGCCCCAGGGTGAACAGCAGGTAATGAGGAGTGAAAAAGACAAATAAAAGAGAGACATGGCTCAAAATGACACTGTAGGGAAAGACCTAGGAGATCCCTCAAGCATCCAAAGGAGAGGTGGGCAGGGCCCATCCGTCTGCACTCTAGGCACCACCCTCGTGAAAGGGTGAGCTCCCAAAATATATGAGATCATTGCAACCAGCTGCTAAGCCCTTCTGCGGTGCCTGTGCATGCCGTAAAGGGGAAAAAGTGCTTCTGCTAGCACTGGAGAAGTTTGCCAAGGAACGAAGCAACTGCTGGCAGCCTCAACTCCTGAACATGTCAAAATGAGCGTTCAAATCTTGTCAGAAAGAAAAATTAATGTCCAGATGGGCTAGATCTGGTCCATCCGAATGAATGGAGCTGTTACTGATTGAGACCAGTTAGGAATATGGCCCGCTGCCTAGCACTCAAGAAAGCAAGGGCATTCACAGGTTTTAGGAACAAAACGCTAGAGGATGAGTAATCCAGGAAGTCTCCTCCAGTTTCAGAGATGTTATATTTTTATTTCTAAGTGTTTGATGAGGACACCATTTGCATATTCTCCTCAGTTCCATTAGCAGCAGATTATGGTGTGGAAGCAACAGGTTTTATCACATGTAGGGCTAATGCTTTGCTTTGGCATCTGTAATGTTGGGAGCAGTTATTTCCTTCTGAGCATTCTGAGTCTGTCTTCCAGGTCTTTTTAAAGTCAGATGGAAAGAACTATGTCTGACAGCATACTGGGACAGAGCTCCAGACAGAGCTAACGCTCACTCCCCTACAAAATCTTAAGCAAGAAAGCAAGCATGGCTGCTCCAAAAAAGTCAGCCCTGATCTAAGCCCCAGGAGCACCCACATGTGCTATCTGGTGCTCTGATCAGGCCAGGGAAGTCTGCAGTGACTTTAGTGGTTATTTGAGACTTCATACAAAATAACAGTGTAAAGGTACTTACATGACTTGCGCTGCCCGCACCCCAGTCGCTAAAATGCCTCTGCCTTGCTGAGATCCGGGGGAGGTAGACATCTGGAAGCCTTAAGGATTAGAGCCGTTCAGTTATTTGGGTGATCACAGCAGACAGACCCACTTTGGGAATCTGGGTTATTCCTGTGCTTAGTCCAACTTCTCCCTTTCGTATGAGCCATTTCCCTCCACCTTATGCAGCTGAACTCCGCCCTGCACATGGGAAATTATTTTTCTTGCAAAAGTCAAAATCAAAACAGCAGTACTCCTGAAACCATACAGGAGGCATTGAAGTGGGGACCTATAATATTAATTTTGGTCAGTCTCATTGGGAATGACACTGCACAACACGAAAAGTATCAGAGGAGAAGGCAAAGTGCCATCTCTGGCTTCTGAAGTCACCTATGTGCTGTGAAAAAGCAGATTAGTTTCACACCAAAACCACAAAAGCTAAAGCTCCATGCTTCATGCAGGAAGAAAACTCCCAGCAGAGCCTCCTACCCAGCATCTTCAGACCACCCTGCTTCCCTGACGGCTAAACCATGCCGACAGACGGCCAGAACAGTTTTTATCGGCCTCTTTCCCTGTTTCCCCATTGTTTCTAAAGACTTGCAAATGCTGCGGAAATTCCCAGCATTTCAACCTGACCACAAACCTTCTGTGAGAGACTCTCTCAGTTTATTATGAGTCCATTTTATGAGATTAATGTGATGGTAGTCTACTAATTAATATCTGGCAGGAATTAAATGAGGGTGACTTCTAATGCTGCTGCCTCCCTGGCTGGTCAGTTCTTTCACTCCTCTATGCATCAGTGAAACTGAGTGACAGAAATTGTGGCTAGCATCTGATCAAAGGATGCACATAGCCCAGACTTCAGTTTGGATGGCAGGGGAAAGGCTGCTTGTCCAAGAAGGAAATATTGAGGGGGTGAATGAGTGACCCTCTACAAATCTTTACTCTAAGTTTTATTCAGCTTAACATCTAGCAAATGTGGAACTTTTCCTGTTTAATATCACAAAATACTGCTTTTAAGCTAGGAGAACAAAAAGTAGATGGGATTGAGGAGAGTTAAATAGCAGCTATTAAAAGAAAAATAATCTTCCCTTTCGTATCTCTTTTTCATTTTTTCCTATGTCTTTTTAATTTTTTTTCCCTCCATTGTTTCGGCAGGTGAATTTGATGTGCTAAATTCACCCGTGGTGGTACTCAACCAAACCAGCATTCACATGTCAGGAGAAGAGCAAAATTCGACAGTAAAACCTCAGTTACAGACCACAATGACATTACATACTTTTCTGTGTTGCTGCAATGTATTAGGTGAAGACCTGCTCAGAAAAGTGGATATAATAAGTGAAACGAGGGAGCCTAATAGGTATTTACTCTAGAGAAATCAGAATGAGTTCTTTAAATAGCACTTCTTGCATGCAGTGAAAAAGCATCTTTTGTCTTCATGATACAGCAGCATCAAAACAGTATTTTTGGAACCAATTTTACTGA
This sequence comes from Rhynochetos jubatus, assembly GCA_027574665.1. NCBI lineage: Eukaryota > Metazoa > Chordata > Aves > Eurypygiformes > Rhynochetidae > Rhynochetos > Rhynochetos jubatus. The sequence continues at coordinate 142,633,140 of CM050648.1, read as the reverse complement.
AAACACCCATAGCCACCGATTAGATGTACGCAGTTTCAATCGCACCTCCGCTCAAACTTTACTCTAAGGCCCTGACCTTTTTAATATGTGACAATATTCAGATATGCATAGCTCTGCTTCTAATGGGTACCTGTGAGACTGATTAACCAAAAATAAGAGCGTGCATTAGGACTGGCCTAAGTTCATTTCACATGGAAATAGCTTGCAAAGGGCTGGAGGACCTGGCCAGGGAATGCAAAAAACAGCATGTGGATGAACAAGAAGTCAAAGTATTAAGAATAAATTGCCAATACACCACTAGATGCAGAGTTGTGATGACTGTTCCACACCTCAGAAGTTGCTCCTTGTATAATTTCAAATAACAAACACATCCATAAAACATCTGATTGAGTTAGAATTGGGTAAAAGAATATGGTACTTACTGCAAAGTCTAAGATCAAAATTACATAAGTAGAAAAATACGCTACTAGGAAACTGGAAGTTACCTTAAATATCAAACAGTATTTCAGGTACGACAGTTCTCCTTCATTATCCTAGGTTAAAGTGTCAGTGGACATGGTTTTATAGTGCAATGATTTTTTCACCCATAGACGATCCATTTCAAAATCTCATCACACAGTGAATTTCTGATAGTTTCCACATACAAACTCAGAAAAATCCAGATGTAGGGCTGAATCCCGCACGGAGCTTTCTTTCCACCAAGAGTGCTGTTGGGTGGATTGTTTTCTTTACACTCCCTCTGTGCTCCCTCTCTTTGGGCCTCCACCACCATAAGGGCAATATCACGTCTCTTGGCTTGCAGGATGCTATTTCTGGAAACACCATCTTGCAGAAAGACGTGGCATGGAAGTTATGATTCATACATTTCATAGGAGCAGAAGTGTTAGTGAATTTGGGCAGGTGGTGTGGCGGCACCGTGAGCGCGAGGTGGCATGACAGATGTCAGCAGCTAGGAAAGTATGCTCCAGAGGTGCAAGACATGGAGAATTGTAAGCCCCTGGGGAGTTACATCCACTTACATCAGACCTGAGAAACTGGGCATCATAAGCACGCTGACATTTAATGTTTTGCCTCCCATTTTTGCAGTTTATGTCACAAGAAACTACTGTGTCCCTGCTGCCGTCTGTGTCTGAAACGTCTCCCTTCTTGGATTCTGTTTGCCTCTGAACCCTGCCTTCACTGCCTCTCACACTCCTTCCTACATCACCCCCTGGGCAGGACCAAGACATTACACCATTTCCTCTGCACCCTTCCCCCTCTCCTAGCCTTTGCCATCTCCTGGGCTGCCCCTCACACCTGGCAGTTTTTCCTCTCCCTCTTGCCAACATGATCACCTTCTTGAATTCAGCTCCTTCCCCAGCTCCATTGCTTTCCCTCCCTCCAGCTCCAGTCAGTTTTAACCAATTTGATGTAAAGATGCTTAACCAGGCAATCTCAGCACAAGAAATGCTTTATAACAATGCATGGTGCAAGGCATTTCAAATCTGAAATATTTTCTTAAGGGATAAACTCCTCAGCAGACCTTGCCCAGCCCTTGTATTGCAAATTCTTGAGGTCTTTAATAAATCACAGCTTCCACTAAAGCCTGAGCATGGCCCAGCCTCACAAAGGTGTTGGACCAACTCCACAGCTGCTTTCCAAAGCATCCATCTTCACCTCGCTTTTTGCTGCAAACAGAGTTTTCAAACCTCTTTTTCAAACTGCTCTGAAAGGACTCTCTTATTCTTAGGAACAGTCTTAATAGGGAACTTTTCTTATATGGTGGGAAGAGTGGATGCTCCTCTGTGTGCCAAAGGAGGGAAAATGACTCCTCTGACAGCAATAACCTCCCATCCAAGCCTCATGACTGCACAAGGAGAGGGAGCCTGGAGGATAGGAAGGGGATCCTGAGAGAAATTTAGTGGCACAAACAGGGTTAATAAACCATCATGAAAAACCTAGCACGGAAGGGAGAGCAGCAACAGCCACAAACACATGCTAACACATCTCTTAAAAACAGGGACTGCTGTTACGGACCGCAGTGTCCCATACCATATGAGGCAGCAGTGAAGGTTGCTGAGCACTACTCAGTCCCTCCCTGCTGCTGCACAGCCTGTCCCGGGCACAATGCAGTCGAGACCCCCTGGATTTTGAGGGCCAGGACAGCACAAGCCAGCTGGACCCCGTTTTCTGGTGACAATCCACAAATCCTTCCCCTTCACACATACAAGCCCATTCATCTCGCTGTTCACAGCGCTGGCCATCTCTCATATAAACACTGTGTAGTGTGTGTGGCGTGCTGCAATACTTTAAGGACATTGGAATGCACTTTATCAGCACTTTTAAACACTGCAGCTTTATGAGGGGAGTCTGAAAATGTATTTACCATTCCAGACTGTGCACAGATGTGCTTTTAATATAACATCCTGATGTTTTTCTTCTCTTCTCATGACCCCTTGCTGTCCAGGCAAGGGCACTCTCTCTTCCTCGTGCCACCAGATGCTCCAGGAATTCTCCCTGGAGCACCAACCACAAGAGATTTCCCTGATTTGAAGCAGCTCCTTCACATCTTCTGCTGATGCTCTTCTATAGGCACTATGAGGTTTGCTTTATGGGGAACCTCCTTAACTACCTGCACTTACCACGCTGCTGTTTCCTAACCCATGTCACCACTATTTACACCTCTCCAAGGCTTTTCCTCCTGTGCATCAACCATGTGTGCAGAGCTGTTGTGTGGCATAGCAGGTTGTGCAGACTGCCAGGGACAGATGGATGACCCAGGGCTCTTCTGGTCTCCTCCCAGATGCTGGAAACTAGAGATATTTGGGACTAAGGGGAGATGCCTTCCAGCTGAAGGAGCATAGAAACCACTCCTGTTGTGCTGAAGACACCATGTGCTCTGAGGCAGAGCCTTTGGGAAGGCTCTTCTGATCTCAGGAGCATATTTGGCCCCAGCCTCAGCCCTGCAGCAGTGAAAAATGAATAATGAAAAATTCATCTTGGTTCTGCTGGTTGTAGTGGGTCAAGGGAAAGAAACACTTCCCAACTGAAGAAAAGAAGGAAAAGACTCTAAAAAGCAAGAAAATATGGAGGGGTAGGAAGAATCTGCAGAAAGGACTTCCCTCAGGAAAAGCAAGATGCACGTAAACCCATTTTGTCTATAACCTGAGCTGCTGCTTTTACAGCTCCATTCAACAGAAGCCACTTCCCAGCTACATTCTTCTATATCTGTGATGTCTCCAATATTTACTATTTATGTAGAGCTTCCCAAGTGTTACACCAGGAGAGCTTCCAGGCCCAGGAAAGGCAAAACAGGAAAGGCAAAACCCCTGACCCATCTCTGGTGTCAGTTCTCAGTGGCCCACAGTGAGCTGCTCACAGAGAAGCAGTTGTTACCAATAGGGATCTTCTGCAACACACAGAAAGGCATCACCTCATCCAGAGGTTGGTATCTTATACTAGTCTTAACTACAAGGTTACTCTCCCCATTTCTGGAGCAGGGCTCACAAAAATCCCCATGGGTCTTGCAGCTGGTGTCCCAAGAGCTCAGCACCAACTTGGCGGTGTAGCCACAGCTCAGTTGTCAAAGGCTGGATGAGGTCTACTGTGACCACTGTAGCTGATCACAAGCAACACGGCACAAGGCAACACATAAAAGCCCCAAGGTCAACAAATTACAATAATGTAAAATAATCTCAGCAGGGACTGGCTCCAAAGGAGCATGATTTGTTCCTATGTGAAGATCCACCTGAGACGCTCTACACTATTTAATCCCCGGAGTTGGGGCCAGCTCCCATTTGTGTCAAGTGAAGATTTTCCATTTACTTTAATGGATCTGGAACAGGCCCAAGCAGAGCTGTATAATAAGCAATGGTTTTATTCAACAAGAGAAATAGCCTCCTTCCTGATTCCGTCCTCCTCTGCACCAGCTGTAGGTCAGAATCTGCTACTCCTGCTTTTCAAGCTGTCTTCTCCCGAGGAGTTGAGTGTTTGAAACAAACCAACACATCAAAGTGGCATTTTCAATGGGGAAAGAGATGTATCCGATTGCCAAGGGCAACAGTTTCAGATGATGAGTTGCCTGACTCAAACAACCACTCACTTTCTGAAGAATGCCATGTTGATTTTATACCTCTCTTAATTTCTAAACTGGGAGCTTCATACCTCTTGGATACAATTTCCTTTAAAAACATTTCTTATCTTGGAGCAGTAACAGAAGCCCAGACAAATATACAAGTTAAAAAGACAACAGAAACATTTTGTGCCAAGGAAGGATGGGTGTAAGCGAACCTGGCTCTAATAACCATGGAAACAAAACACACGTCGTACGAAAATGATTCACACTGTTTTGAGAACTGTTCTGAAAGGCAATAACTTATTGCCTTGGAGGCAGCACAACAAAACACCGGTTCCAAAAAAGCAGGAGAGATGGGTCACAGAAGGAGTACAACTTGCCCTTATTCCTTCTGGGACCTAACTCAGACTCCAGCTGCCAGCAGCCTGTGGTAGTGAAACCTCAGGGCCCACCACTGTCCCCTGCAGCTAACCTGTGTGTACGTAGGTGTGCTACCAGCCAGGGGCATAAGGTCCTTCCCATAAAGCTGCATTCAGACTCCACCAATCACTAAAACCATAGGCTGCGGGTTAAAACCTGGCATGGCAGTCTGCATCACCCTCTGTGTGCTGGGGAAGGGAGGAGGATGGTGGAGCCAGCCACTAGCCAGCACGTCTCCGGGTCTTGGCTGCAAGCTTCCCCCAGCTCTCCATGCCAGTTTATCCCACAGGTAATCCTTTGTCTGATGCAGTGTTGAAGGTCTGCAGCCTGCAAGCTTTGTCCAAAAGATAATATATAAAACAGGTATTACAACATGCCCAGGTCCCCTTCTGCAAGGTTGTCACACAGCATCGGTCAGCCCATCACCCCCAGAGTCTGCTCCCCCTTATGCTCTGCACATGTGGGACCTCTTCCGCTCTCCCCACTTCTCGCACTAACTCCTCGCCAAACAAACAAACAAAAACCACACATACCTTCCCCCGGCACACTGCAAAACACCTGAAACACAGTGATAGCCTTTAATCCTCCTGGCAGCACATTGCAGCGGCTTTCAAACTCCAAACAAGCTCTACACCACCACAGCCTTACTTGTGAAATTATTTATCATGGGTTGGTTTGTAGAGTCTTTTATAAGCTTCATATTGGCTAATAATGGCCTGGAGGTCTTACATCCTCTGGCTTGACGGATTTCATGTTTACAAGGGTAGGAGCTTGACTCCTGGAAGAGATTTGCCGTCTGGAGCCATGCTGTCCGCCTGACCGTATGCAAGGGGTATCATTTATGCAGCAAGAATTGCTCTGGGAGGACACTGCGCCTTGAATGCAAGGCTAGGCTGGGTGTCAGGTGCCTGTGTCCCACAAGAAGTGGGGTCACACATGACGCATCCCCTCGTATCCCATTGGGAGTCAAGTATTTTTCACCAAGGCATAACACAGCGACATGCTTGGATCCCACAGTGCCCCCCGGTTAAGTGGAGGTTGGTGAGGCATTTTGGAGCAGCGTTTTCTTGGCTGTGGTGTGTCAGCTCTGGGTAACAGCCACCCCTCTGGAAATTATGGGAGATTTTCAGGAGTTTTCTAATTGCTATTCACCTTGAATTCCCACCTCAGCTGGCTTCCCAGCTCAGGGAGCACCTCTTCTTTCCATTGCCTGTGGAAGCCTAAGGGTACCCTTCCTTCCAATCGCCTGGGAGGTGCAGATAAAGCCAGACCTAAGAAAATGCACAGTTTGTTTATTATAGCAGTCAGCTCACAACAGATATTAACAGATGGGAAGCCGTGCAGAAAAAAAAATGTTGTCGTTGGGTAACAAGCTGGTAGCTTTTCACTCGATGACCAAAAATATAGGTATGTTTAGGACTTTAAAGTCAACACACTGGGGTTTGGGGCTTATAAAATAATATTCAGCTACAAATTACACAGATTAGAAGTCCAGAGATGCAGGTAATAGCTTCATCACAAGGTTTCTGAGTGCATGTGTTTGTGTAAGCTTATATATAAATGTAGAACAAACAGAGTGTGGAAGAGAAGAAAGATTTCTACAATTTCATTTTTTATTGACCACAACAGGGAAGAGCCATAAGGGAAAAGATAAAAGCCTTTGTTTTGGAAAATGACGGCCAGCTTTGGGGAGATGTAACTGGCTGGCACCAACTAAGTGCTAAGTGTGTTTTTAAAAAGTCATGTTTGCAACTGAATCTTAAAAATAAAAAATAAATAAAAGAAGGAAAGAGGCACCCACAAGACAGGCTTTTTTTTTTTTTCTTTCTTTCTTTTTTTTTAACGTTGAGCTTTCTCTAGGCAGCAATAAGGAGACTAAATACTTCCTCTCCATTCAACATCAAGAAAAATCTGCAGTGGGGAATGGGCAGCCACAAATGCCCACTGCAGTTACTACTTGAACACAGGGATTTCTCTTCTTGCTCCAAGGGGGGGAAAAAGGATTGGACTTGAGCCAAGGGTTTGCAAGAAGCCAGCCAGCCAACAGCAAGAGTGACACGGATGCAAACACAGGCGTGTCATGGCATAAGAGTGAACAACTGAGCTCAGCCATGGCTCAAGAACCAGCAAAGTTTGCTGAGATGTACAAAGTCTGTGGTGTCAGCTCAAAACATCTGTTTTAGCCTCAAAGGGGAGGGAGCAGTCACGGGTCTGTTTCTGGTGTCTACTCTGCATGAGCTCCACCAGGCCACAACACAGCCACGTCCTGTGGTCACGTCCATGAGCTTTATAGCCCTTTCATACCAACCAAGACTGTATGAGTGCACCTCCCTTCAGCGGATGCTGATGACAGAGTAAAAGGACTTTGTTTGGATTATCTCCCTATGTGAGACGCTGTCCTCATTTTTGTTACCTGCCCAACACCTTTTGCCAAACAAACTCACTGAAACAAGACAGGCTCCTGAGGTTTTGCAGTCCCACCCCTTTACTCTGTGCATTTGTTACCAGCCATAGCATTTCATATCAACCGCAGAAACCAGATGGCCCCGACAGGAAGCCAGCGCACGGCAACCTCTGTTCTTTCCATTTTCAGAACTTTCCCTTGAATCCATTATTCACACAGGTCATTCTCTTGCAAGGTTAAATGAAAACCGCAGCTTGGTCCGTGCCTGCCAGATAAAATTAGACTTTTTGTTGCACGGCATTCAGACACCCTTCCCTTTCTCCACAGGAAGTCACAAAATTATGTCCAAGCTGCTTAAGCGTGACAGCAGAGAGGATTTGGAAGAGACATTTAGGAGCAAGAGAGCAAGTTATGTTCACTGGAAGCTCATTCTGATGAGCAAAGCTAAGACAGTTTAGGTTGCGGAGTAAAAAGTGCTGGTTTAACAGTATAGGTGAGACTACATTTTCTAAGAGACTGATAAATGCTTGGGGCCAGCATCAGGCAGCACACAAGAGAAGATTCATTCCAGGAGATTTAGGGACTTTTGAAATACTAGTTTGCTTAAATATCTTCTCCCTTGTTTGGTAGCCAGAAGACATTGAAGACTGAACCTTTATAAAGCTGGGAGATCTGGAGCACACAAAAGACACTCAACCAGGTGAAAGAGCACTTCATTTTATATACTGAGTGAAGAATTTAATCATAATCCTTAAACTAATGGCTGTAAATAGCTAGTTGTTAGATGATCAAGATAAAGTGATATTTGTATTTCTGCAGGACCTGCAGAGACTGCTCTGTTCCTTCTCTTGACAGATGGCCTTTGTTGGCTGGAATTAGTGCAGCAGTGCAAGGCATAGAACAGTCATTAGCTTGGGCAGGAGAAGGACAAGAGCAGAAGGAAATCACCAGCCGCCATGCTCGGAGCAAGCTCGCCAAAGCAGGATATCACCATTGCTTCCAAGCAGGGTGAGGGGAAATCCAAGAGCTGAAGCTCAGTCCAATGTAGACACAAGACTCCTGTTCAAATATTTAGGGCATGACCACAGTTCAAATATTTAGGGCATGACTACAGTATGTTGGGGGGTTTGTCTCATGTTGGCTATCCAGAGCCTGGAAACATACCTGGAAGCCAGCAAGAACTGAACCTTAGAGTCAGTCTTTTTTGCCAGCTTTCCAGGAAACATTTACTTATGATTTCACAGTTCCAAGCTCAGGCTGCCAACATACAGCTCGCTATAAAAGGAGGTTCAGAGGTTCCTATCAAAATCTTTTGGAGAATAAGGGGAATGGAAGATAGGTCTTCTAGCAGATACAAATATTTCAAAAACTGAATAATGTTCTTAAAAAGCCTGAATGAATCCTGGTCTCCTATTTTGGAGGAGATGGGAGAAAAATTGGCTCTCTGAGCTCTTCTGCATCATTCCAAGGGCTTTGCAGAGGGGAGGGAAAGGCAGCATTGGGATAAGTGGCTGCAATCTGATCCTTCTCCCAGTTACACCAACACCATGAATACTGGAATGAACATTACCTTTACCAACAAGGCTACAGGAAAGGAAATACCACTGTGGGAAGGGCTATGCCATGGCACATACAAAACACTTGATATGTAAGTGGAAGTCAGAGGTTTGATTATCTCAGAAGGAGGGAGGGTTGCTTTCCCTGCAAGCCTAACCTCCTTCAGCCACCACTTTCATCTTCATGTAGCTACAGGGACACATTTAAAGTCAAATCTATCCTCCGAGGTCACACAGTGACTCATAGCAAGGAAACCTGCCCTGACACCAGAGGATGCACAGAGAGGGCTCTCATCTGCACTTCCCAGGTACAGACACTGTCAGGAGCATTGATTAGCACCAGGGTAAGGGAGACTGTGAAATAACAACTATGGGTTTGCACCCTAGGCTTCCATCCCAGACCATACAGACCACAAGGTGTGAGATCAGGAGCAAAAATCTGCCTTGGTCACTGTTTCATCCTGTCAGTTGTAGTTAGACAATTGGGTAAGATAAGCCTGTGTTTCTCCATCTGAAAGATGGAGACAGCCTTGACTCTGTCAAGTCAAGCCTTGACTCTAAAGTGAAATGAGTAGTGAGGCTGCAGTGAGCCCTGCCATGGCCAAATTGTTAGGCCTGAGCGAGTTAGGGAAGATCTGGGTGAGACAAGCAGAACTCCACCCTGGGACATGCCACAATGAAAGATATGACAGGCTGGGTTTGCACCCAGGAGCCACAATCTCTTTGGAGCGTCTCTTTCTTTTCCATCTCAGCCCTTCACACATTGGTGCCTGAAGCATGGGCACAGGCAGAAGCCCCAGCACCACAGTCTTGGGCTGCTTCAGCACAGAGGAGGAAGCACACACCAGCTCAACACACAAACAGATTTCAGACACAATTTCATTGCGGAGATTAAGAGCTAAGAGCAAATGAAGGGGCTGCTGGGTGAGACGTTACCATGCAACAGCATTTCACATGCTCCTGGTCCCCCATCGATAAAAGAGAATTGAATTACTCCTTTTGTCACAAGTTAAACACATCACACTGAGAATTACTGAAGTTCACCTTCCTGAGAAGAAGAGGGATTTTTACTAGCCTATCCTATAATAAATTGCCAGGTAAAGCAACAAACCGGAAACAGCAGCTAGAATACAGGCACAATTCTGATCTTAAAAAAGGGAGATGTTTCAAAGAATGAAGACAATTCACCATTTGACTCAGCCATCAAGGAAAGATGTGAATCTCCTGGAAGTCTTCAAGTGTAGAGAAGATTTTTCTGGAGGTGTGCAATGGCCAGACACTGGTTCCCTACATGAGCCCAGTGGCCAGTGGGTAACTTCCACAGTCTCCACCAGGCCGATATTTAAACAAGAGGATCCCTCTGTCTCTCACACAAAATGAAGAGGTGACGCTTGGCCAGTCCTTTCCTGGAAGTGTCTGTGGCCATTTTGTGCCTTGGCCAGCTGGTGGAAGCGCAGGAATGACAGAATAATTGAAGTTGGAGGGGACTTCTGGAGATGTCCATTCCATGTTTTTGCTCAGGGCAAAGCCAGCTTAGAGCAAGTTGCTCAGGGCATTTTTCTAGTTGAGTTTTTAATATCTCCAGGGACTGAAAATCATGCCTCTTCAGTATTTGATCACCCTCATGGTTTCTTAACACCAAATCAGAATTATCCTCGTTGAAATTAGTGTCCAGAGGAAGCAACTTGGAAGACTGAGTTAAGCATTGCTATTGCTGGAGGTGACCTCAGTGGTGAGGAGCATCAGCACAGCCCAGTTGGGTTGCATGCTGGTGCAGGGTGAGAGAAGGGTCTTGCAGGACCACACCAGCATCCGTCCCCCTTCTCCCCCAAGGGCTTCTCAGCCCTTTCTGCTGATCATAGCAAGCTGTTGTGTGGTCTGTGCAGGGAGGTTGCAGTCTGCCAACACTTCACTCTTTTCAGCCGGTTTAATTATTCTCTCATAATAACTCTTCCTCTTTTTCTATGAAGAACAGATGATCAGCACGGATTGCATAGCTTTTCAAAAGCTGCTGTGTATATCAAGGGAGTGCTTTCCAGCCACCTTCCCCCACCTCCCCCACAGATCCACAGGGGCTGAGCTCGCTCGACTGACTCTGGAGTCCTAACTTCAACAATGACAGTGTTGCCAACACCGATATTAAACTAAATGCTTTCCACGTTGGGGCGCAAGTAACAATAGTCAATATTTTGGTGAGGCTGAATTACAGGCAGCAGTTGCAACAGCTGCCTTCAGTTTTGGCTCTAACACCCTGCTCCCCAGTGAGGTACAACACACCATTTGATGAATTCCACACTCTGTTCTTCAGTTACAGTTTATTAAAAGATGGATTAAAACATTGGCACAACAGTGTCCACAAGGATATTTTTCCAGCAACATCATCCCAGAAAGCTTTGGAGACACAGAATTGTGTCTAAATTGAGACGCCATTCACAGACCATTTGAACTGGTGTTCAGAAAGTCAGTGCTCACTGTTAAAGGAGTATTTTGCTACCAAAAAAATAAAAATCTATGTCCTCTGTAGGCTCAGTATTGACACATGTCATTACAGATACGGTGAAGTCTCAGAAGCAACTTTTGAGCTTTGAAATCAAAGAAAAGAGACCAGCAAGACTTGGAAAACCACTGATTGCAAACAGCTGGTAGACATCACATGTGAGCAGCAAGATCTGCACTGAGTTCAACAAGTTACTCTTCCCACTGCGTTGCCTGGATGCAGAACTTAATGCAAGTTGTGCAGGAGTTGAGTGGCACTTCCAGGAGACACACCTTACCTGTTCCACATGTAGGAATCCTGTATCCCATTTTATGACACCGTCCTCCCAGGTCATGGCTTTTACCGAAAAAATGAGACTCTGTGACTATGATCCAGGCTTTAACATCATGGAAAAATCATCATGAGTAATTGAGTTAGTTCCACGCGATACCATGACAAGATATAATTCAGGAGGAGACAGGGAAATGGTGGGAGCTGAAGTCACCACAAGTAAAGAGGCAGCAACAAACCCTCCTTTGAGCTGAAATTCTCCTTGTTCACCCCCTCACTTTTCCTGCTGAGCATACAAAATTGTCCAGGAGATCTTAGCCAAACCATATGTTGTGACTGAAGACACAGGGCAGAGGCTGAGTCTTCAGAGCTGTGGATTCGCGCTGTGCTGCACTGGGGAAGCCCAAGTTCAGCTGCCTACTTGCATGCCAAGCCAATAATTTGGCAACTGTCAAAGAGGTGAGGGCACCCACCAGTTCTCCTCTCCAACATTTCCCTGCAGATGAGATGCTCCATCCTTTGGAGCATTCCAGCATAGGGATTGGAGATGCATTCCTGCACACAGAACTAGCTATCATGGGCATCAACTCCTTCCTTTTATAATGGAGCTACACATCTCCAGTGCTGTGAACCATTCAGCCAGGGTCAGAGACCAAAGGGTTAAACATTAACCTAAGTATATGCCATAATTCAAATTAACTAGACAGTGGGGAAAAGAACTTCAGTTCCTAAATAATTTTAAAACAGTCCCCTTGCAGCTTATCTGCTGGTGCTGCCGGAGGACTGAACGGAGATGCTGCAACCCACCAGCCGTTGTGCTGTGGCCAGACCTCCTGGAGAACATTTGTTGGGTTTTTTTCCCTTGGAACAACTCCCAGCTTCACCCTGAGTAAAAGTGCCTAAAAAGAACGTTTCATGGAATTACACTGAGGCATGTCAAAGCTGGGGGGGCTGCTGGTGGGCAGCAAGCATGTGCTGTGGTTGGGTACAGAAGCCATGGGCACTAATGAGGCGATAGCAGCAATGGAAGGGTTTGGAAAGCACTGTGCATGCTGCAGAGATGGGCAGGGGAAGGGCACCCCTGGCAGACATGTTGCAGATGTTCCTTTTCAGGACTCCTCACTACCTTATCCATGAACCCCCCCAGGGGAGCCTTCACCAACCCACCCACTCCACTATGAAGGAAGGAGTTAAGGCATCAGCCTGGCACCTCTTGCACTCCTGACTCGTACTTTCCATTTTTATCACTAACATATACAGACGTGTGCTAACACCCTGTCCTTTGGGGAGCTGGTCTGGATTTTCCAAAGTCTGTCCTCACAGCAGAGCACATCAGAAACCACTGACAGATGTGTGGAGGAGTGGGTGGGAAGGGGAAACAATTTTGCATTTCATCTGCCTTTGTGCTGTTGCATTTGCTGTAAGGGCATGCAAGCTGGGTTCAGTCCCATTGAGATACTCCTCCTTAAAGTGAGATTAAAAATATTTTATTTATTTTTAACTGTACTTGGCTGCGCATAGGCTCCCAACCCACCATAACAGCCCGGTTCCTGCAAAATTAGCTTGCACATGAGGGACCTTTATTCTGAAGCGGTACATGTTGTGTCCCAAAGCTGGATTGACAGAAGGATGCTATCTTCAGAAGTGAGTAAATGTTTTCTCCGAATGGGTACCACGGGAGTCTTTTCCACATTGCCTTCCCAAACTAGACAGATGTGCATGCAGCTGCTTCAATAGCTTAGTACCAACCTCCACAAAAGGCAGATTTCTGAGAGCTGCTGTTGAGTGCTGAAAACAAGCCTTCTTGAATATAACCAAGAAGTAATTGAAGGTAACAGCACCAACAACTTCTACAAGACTGATCCCATCCTAAACAAGCCAACCTTGCATTGTACCTATTTCAGCTCTGTTAACCCTGTTCCTGCCAACAGTCCTGTCCACCAGCAGGCTCAGTTTAAAATCAGTATTCTGGAGGCCAAGCCTCTTACCTGGGAGCAGTGTGAGGGTACAGATATCCCTCCCACCTGAAACAACTCTTTCATACAGATGCACCCAATCCAGGCTTCCAGATGTGCCAAGCAGAACTCCATCGTATGGGCTTCCTGCCATGCAAACAAGGGCTTTTCATTACTGTACGAGGAGAGAAGTAATTTCCTTCGCTTGCAGCTTCAGCCAAATTGGGCCACACATGCAGAAGTTTGGGGTTTACATTAGCATAACTCCACTGGCTTTTGCCAGACCATAACAGATGTCCTCCATGTCTATGGCAGGTTGAGTTCAAGTCAAGCCCCAAAATAGCACAGATCTTTAGCAGTCAGAAGACAAAAGTTATTTCTTCCAATCCATTTCCCATATGTTCTATTTTGGTGTGTAGCATCCTGCAGCAGAGGGGAAAAAATCTTATATGTTGACACAGGCATTCATTATAAACATTTCAGGTCTGCCATTCAACCCCCTTTTATCTCACCACTTCAGGAAGACTTCAACCACACAGAGGACCTCACTCAGAGCTTGATGTGAGTGTAGGACCAACCGTAAGAAAACACCTGCAAGTGTCCACACCATAATGTAACCTCTTCTTGGAAACCGGAGTATTTGCTGTTAAAAGGTGCAACCGCTGAAAACTACCACAGGCTTTCCAAAGAGGGGGAAGCTCCAGGAAAGAGCAGTTTCAATCTACAATACAGAAGGTAGTATTTTGTCCCAAGAGCAGGCTTTTTATTGCACTGTCTGCATGTCCCTCACATTACAGCTGTGTGTAGTACTGGAGATCAGACTGCTGACTTCCAGAGGAAGATTTCCCACCACAGGGTTCTATTGCCCCTATTCTGCCACAGTGACTCTTCTCTAGTTTGAAGGTTTTAGAAGCTTTCTTCTTCATTTCAGTTTCCCCTAATTTATCCACACAGGAGACCTGACCTCTGCAGGAATTTGTTTTTGTATTGGAAAGCCCACTGGGGCATGCCAGCCCTTCAAAAGCCAACTCTTCCCTTGTATCTGCAGCTTACGGCACAGAAAGTGCCGTAGATGGAAAATGAAACAGTGACACTCACATCAAGGAAAGGTGAAGTCCCCAGAATCACAGACATCTGAAATCAATAGCAGCAGATCCATTTTATGTGCAGAAGACTTCCTCCAGGCAGGCTACACATGAACGACGGACGTTTTCATTTCCCAGATCTACCCAGCCCCAGTCTTAAGCCTTAGCTTCACAAATCACTGCACAGCAGTGGAGCAGAGCCCAGGAGCATCCCTTTAGCTGGAAGCGACACAAAAAAAAAAAAATGCATCCCTTTACACTGACATAAATCTCAGATCATCACAGCTCGTGCTTGCCACACACCAGAGGAACATGCATGGGCAGCTGCCACAGTTCAGCTATGCCTTAGAAAACATCTTTTTCTCCATCGGCCATTCACGGGCACACGCTTTTCAAACGCAGTCGGAATTCAGAAGTGCTGTCAAAGCCAGCGGAAGCAGCCTTGATCCAGCAGAAGCTGTCACTGGCATCCTGTCCCTGACTCAAAAACATGCTGCAGAGAAAAGATTAGAAATGCAAGATCAGCTGGATAATAAAAAGTAGTTCACCTAATAAAGAAGATCCTTCCTCACTTAATAGTTGTTATCTTACCTCCCAAACTCTTGGTGATTTATAGCTTGTGTATCACTAAGTCAAATAAGTCTGTTTTCTCGCATTGTTCAGTTTCCATTTTATCCACTCTTGGCATTGGCCTCCGTGATAGCACCTGGCATGACAAACATATTCCCTTACGTCTACAGTGATGCCAAGCTCTCCAAGGCAAGGATGGGATCACCATGAAAGGCCAGGAAAGGTGCACACCACACAGCAGACACATATTACCTTGAGCAATCTGTGGTCCTTCTTTGCCAGCCCCTCTGTCCCACCATTCTCCTGACCCCACCATGGCTCTCCCACTTCCTAGCAACAAGACAACATCAGTCTCCAGCCAGGCTCCCTGGCAGCAGCCATTCCTGACATTACTGTGACTTTCTCCATCAGCTTTTCTGTCCACTCACAGTTCCAGATCTCTAATGCTTCTACTAACAAACCCCAATTTCCAAGGGCAAGAGACACTCATGGACTCTGCTTCAGATCCCATGGATGAGGCTCGAAACCCCCTCACTCCTCCAAGCCATCTTCCCGTTATGGGAACAGCAACCATCATTTTGGGAGAAGAAAGACCTTCTCCTCATCTGGGGGTGTTGTGCTTTCCCTGAAAAGCATCATTCTCACCCAGGAGGTGGCACATAAAACTGGGAAAAGGCGAAGTGTTTTCCCTGGCAACAGGAGAGGCGTGTAAGCGAGCAGGGGTCCTTGCTGTGCCTGCCCCAGCACACACGACTGCACTGATTGCAGTCACAGCAGCGAGGGAGCCAGGCTGTAATGAGTATCCTCCAGTGAGATAAGGTAAATTCATGCCCCAGTCTTCCAATTGAATAGCTGTAAATACAATCAGGGCTGGATTTCAGCCAAGGCTGTGTTCAGCTGACAACGATTTGCAACTAGAAATGAGGCGCAGTTTTGTTTTAAATGGTGGGGCTGCATCCCCAGGGCTGCAGGGGATTTTCCATCAGTGGTATTATTTTAAATGAGATTGGATGTCATACAAGACGATAGAAATTATGTTGGATTAGTCGACCCCTTTTTGGCTAAATAAACCACTACGTCAGATACTAAAGGTTCATGCAACAGACTCTCATGTGATAAGAGCAGAATCTTTCAGTGTACCTTTCTAGTCCACATAAATGAACACCAGAAGAGCCTATAAAGCGAGTTGTGTGAGTGATTCATCAACGCTCTGGCTCGCCGAGAGATTTCAGCTGTGACACACATCTCAGTGCAGGGTTAATGTGCCACGGTGGCTTTGGGCTCACCTGCCCTTCTGACACCAACCCAGTGGGACTCTGAGCCACAGTGGAGAAATCAGAGAGCTTTGCACACCCACACCAATAGACCCTGGCTGCTCCCATGTCCTCTTCCCAAGGGACCTTGTGCTACTTGCAGGAGGAGAAAGGAGCCTCCACCACTGTGGATAAGGGATGGGGCAGCAGTAAGGGATCATGGGTATGGACCCGACACTGTGTCCCAAAGCTCCAGATTAGGGTTTATATCAAAGGGAGAAAAGGGAGAGAGGAGGAACAGGGTAATCCACATAGCCCCATTAGGTACAGGATGCTTGAGTTTGTCTCCACTGGGTTATTAATTTTGGCTTGCCATCACAAGCGAGTCTAATTAAAAATAAAAGCCAAACAAATAATTACTCATGTGCTTTTGCAAATCCTTTGACCTCCTCTGGAAACATGAACACAAGTAATTACACCCCAATCATCAACACCTTTAGACACCAATACCCCCAACCTTGGCAAGCTCCAACAGACATCACCACCCTTTCACACTGGGGCCGTGTCCCAGCCAGCAGCCCACCAGTTCCTGGGGTGTGCAACCCCTCCTGGAACCTGGCCATGCCAGGGAAGCTGTTGAGGGTGTCCTGGAAGCAGAGCACATCCTCATCCACCCAAGTTAGTGATGCTGGAGGAGGCAGAGGCCCCAGCTTGGCCCTAGTCCCAGCTGAAGACATGGCGTAGCAAGCACATATCTGTCTGGAAGAGGTCAGTCAAGTGCCTCCCACTTAATATTTAAAAGCTGTTTCTCTTTTCAGCCCCGGGTCTCTGGAGCACTCATGGCTCACAGCACAACAGACCACATTCACATTTTTCAGATGTGTATAAATGTTAAAAATAACCCGCTGCGTTTCTCTTCAAACAGGGATGAGATCAAGCCCCTGAATAGCCCATTGCGACTCCGTGTCAATTTACGGTGATCCCTGGGGGAGAAGGGAAGGGCAGAGGGAAGAGGGAAAGGTATTTTATAATGGAAAAAGTGACGAAACCACAGGTCCCCCTCCTCGCCGCTCAGCGCATCGCTGCAAGATTTCACCAGCTGAAGAGCTGCATTGCAGGAACGGGCCCATAAATGACTCGAGGAAATTCCCATCATTGCTGAGCAAGGGCTGCTGGTCACAAGAGGCAGCTTGTTACCAGGCTACGTGGCTCGAGAGATGGGACCTGACTGATTCCTGTTGAAGAGTGGTCTGTCCAGGGGCTCTTGCACAATATTCCTCCTTTAGCTGATTAAGCTGGAATGCAGTTTGCAGCAGGAGAGTTGTGCTTGCAGTCCTGGGGAGGGGAAAAAACCAAAGAAAGAAAAGGAGTGGGAAAGAAGATGTTCTTATTGTTTGAGGAGATACCAGGGAAGGACATTAAAATTACGCTTCTACCTGTGCACCACTGCTGTCTGCATCAGGGCTTTGGAAACACGAGAGGGTGGATTAGACAGATGCAAAACTGCAGTGGGAGCCAGAGAAGGCTGCAGCAGCCTTGAGAAGGTGGTACCAGGGCACCCCCACTCTGGGTGTGGGTGGCAGCTGGGGCTCACACCCCAGGGGACAGAGCAAGGTGACAGCCACTCAGGCAGGTCTGCCTGCAAGGTTACTGAACCTGCATTTTGAGGAGTCACATTTTGCTGTATTCTCTGAATAACTGAGGAGTGGAATAGCTGTTGACCCTCCTGCCTCAAAGGGGCTTCTGGAAGTCAAAAGCGGTGTAAGAATAGGTTTTCTGGTTGAGCTGGGAAAGATTTTTTAGAGTAGCTCATCTTTCACAGTTTCCATACCACTATTTGTTCAGTAAATCTCAATGCTAGCTGGATCAGGATTTAAGACAGCAGACAAAAGCCTGGATGTATTTCTGCATTGGAAGCCTGACTCCGGGGCGATGTGAGAACAGGGAGAAAGGGCTGGGCAATGCTGAAAGGACTCACACAAGCAATTGGAAGAGTGAGGAGGGTGCATTTCTGGGTATTGCTCATATGAGCACAGCCTGACCCAGAGCCCCGGCATGACCTAACACCCTTCACTCCCTATTGCAAGTACCACCAGGTCAGCACATGGCTGGTGGCCCAGGACCACATGCAGGGGCACGGTGCTCGCAGCAGCAGCAACGGCTGCCTGTCAGCATGATGGATCAAGCAAGCCAGCAGGATCGACCGCAGCCAAGTTCGTGATTGTGACAGAAAATGCTCAGAGCAGGGACCGAGGCGTGACTGTCCAAGCATCTCAGACATTGGCCTCAGAGAAATAACCCCACAGACCCACTGAGCTGCACAGCCATTGAGTGCTTGTTTGTTTAATCGGGGTGTATTGCTCTGCTGGCCAAGAGAAAGCTTAGAGGGTGTTTTCTTTGTATTGGCTAGGAATAAGGAGAATCTGTGGAGGATCCAGAAAGAGAAAGGAAGTTTTGTGTTTTGGTTTTCCTACGGGTTTTTTTCCCCCCTAGAATTTGTTTTTCTTCAGCCAGATAAATCCCTTCTCATCCCACACCCCTAGACCAACAGAGCAGGAGCAAAGGACAACAGACAAGGGGAAACAGAACCCATCTCGTGACAAGAGAGACAAGGGTAGGTCAGGCCCAGACTTCCCAGAAGAAAAAAAATGCCCATCGTTCCTCCAGACCAGAAAGAAACAACCCTCCTCTCCCCACTCTGTGTCCCTCCTCAGCAACCCTCCTCCAAAGTGTGACAGACTGGATACAGGCCAGTTGTTGCCTCATCAGCATTCAGTAGCATCGTTGCAGCACGTGGAGGACACGACGGCAAGCAGGGAGAAGGCAAGGCATAGTTCTGCCTTACATGTCCCCTCCGCAGTCCTGGCTCCATCCCCTCCATGGCGTGCTCAAGGTGCTGGCACAAGGCACAGACCACAGATGGCCTGGAGGGACTTGAGGACATGGACGACACGTGGCTCTGAGTCTGCATGCCAGCCCCTGCCACTGCAGTTTTCAGGGCTTGGAAAAGGGAAGGGGAAGGATGGATGCATAGTTCAGCTGAACTGTATGAATTCTCCCCGTGGGTCCAAGGCCAACGGCTCGACCCCCAGGTTTCCTCTTCCCTTCCCAGCTCTGACTCAGTGTCGGCTCTTCTTCCTCAATTGTGTGCTGGGTGGGACACTGGAGTGCATGGGGGTGAGGACAGAAGGGAAGGATTGCTCATGCCAAAAATATTTGCATGCTGACATGGGGACACACACAGACACACAGATGTAGGATCTGTGCAGCATTAGCCTGAGTGCTTTTGGCCAGGGGTCTCCTTGTGGTAGGTCCTGCTGATCGGGCCAAGCACTTGCTGCTTGTGCAGTGGAGGGACTGGCTGGGACACTTCTCTGTCACCTCTCATGATGATACGGGTGGCGGCTGTAAAAGCAATCATCTTTGGCTGATTTGTGTGTGGCAGGTTTACAGGGACAGCTAGACCCAGTCACATCTTTACCTCTCTCCTAGCACCTGAAAAGATGTCCCATTCTCTTTCCCACCCAGTACATCAGCAGCAAAAGGGTCAGATGGGACCTTCCAGCTCAACACCTTTCTATGGACAGGCGATGACCTATGGAAGCCCCAACATACACCTGCAGCACCCAGTTTTCCAAGCGCCCTCCTGGTTATATGCTAAAGACTATGTGGCTTCAAGGCCAGGTGCACCAAACCCTGTTCAACTGGTTAAAATTTATTCCTAACCTGCTGTCTCCCAGTCCTGGATCCTAAGCTCTGGCACTGCCTCTGTACCCATTTCTTCTGTCTCAGACCTCGCTGAGATATGGATGCCAAGTTCTTCATCTCCTCCTCTTTGCACTCCAGCCTGCATCCCTTCTTGCCTGTTAAGCTGCCATCTCTCTTTCAGCTCCCACCTGATCTCCAGCTACAATGACCACCAGAGTCCCTCTCCTCCAATTTCCACCCTAGATTTGCTCCAGTCCAACTCCCACCCTGTGGTCTCCATCTCCAGGGGTGGTTCCCTGCCCTGCCAGTTTTCAGGACATTTTTCCAGCTGCGTTCTCCCACTTGCTTTGAAATAGCCAGCTGTGCTCTTCATTTTCAAAACTTTCCTCCCTTGGCCTATGACACGGATCTCTGTGGGTTTTTTCAGCTTCTTAGTCACTCCTTGTGCTCCCCAGAATTACGCTGTGAACAGTGTCAGCTGCCTTCTGAGACTGTCCCTTTCCAAGATGCCTACAAAAAGGCATGAATAAGGCTAGTCATGTGCTGAGACCTCTGGCCATTCAATACTTTCTCATTATTTCATTGCGCTTCTCACTCTGCCTATCATCATCTGAGGTGTCTTGTCTAGAGCTGTGATGGGGCTGCCTTCTGGGACACAAATATCCTTTCATTTGGAGCAGCCCGTGACGGGGCCTCTTCAGCATGAGAAAAATTGTATATAAATAGCAAACAATACACCTCAGCCTTGTGATCACTGCAGGGACAAAATTAATGAACAAGCCCAGGGTACATAAAGGTGCATTCAGACTGGGAATATCACAAGCATTTCAAAATATATCCTGTGTTATCTCAGCACTATGGACGTGACTGGTGGGATTTACTTTCTCAGGCTCTTTCCAACACCACTGTCCACGGACCTCCAAACATCTGTCAGCCTGTTATGGAGATCTTGGTTGCTATTATGAAAGAAAATGTGGATTCAGCAGTAATTTTTATGGATGTGGAGCAATGAAATTTGATTAAAATAATCAGGTATAGAAAAAAAGGTCAAGATGTATCAACTGTTCCTCTTCCCAGTGATAGCACATTTGGCATGTGTTTTGCCTGCTCTGTGGCCAGCTACAGAGGGGGCAGAATAGACTTGCCTTACACAGCTGAACCACCATACACAAGACTTATCAGAGTCAGGATCAGACCAAATTATTGCACATTGAAAAATATTTAACATTTTATTGTAGGGAGAGGGGTCAGCCTCCCATCGCTTGATGAACCATCAAGTACATTCTGCCAACAGCTGGAGAGCTAATTACAGCCCCACGCCTACCCCATGGGACCTCATTCCTTTTCCCAGAAATGGGGGGAGAGGTCTCAGCTCATACCAGTCTCCCTGTGTAGGAATTGGGCTTGGTTTGTTTTTATGTTCTACATATACACAAACAGAGAGCTAAGACCTGGGAGTCCATCTGAAAAAAAAAAAAAAAAAGGAAATGGTCAATGTGCATAAAGTCCACTAAAATTTCAGTAAAAGTTTGTTCTGTCTTTATTTCCAGTTTTGTTTTTAATGGATTTTCTCCTATTTTAAAATCATGTTGTCTAGGACAAAGTTAAGGAGAGGGGAACCCCAGTTATACAGGTTTAAGTGGTGCCTCAGGAGCACATTATGAATCAGGTGCTGGAGACACAGGCAAGAGGAAGAAGAAGGGTTTGGAGAAAAAAGTTTTGAGATTTGGGGGTGGAGGGGAATCTGTGAACCCCTTCTGAGGGTTCTGAAACAGATACCTTAGGAAACCAGCCAGTGATGTGGGTAGGGTTCCTCCAGAGGTCCTCACCTTGAGAAAAATGTGGCAGGTTTCTACAGAATGATAATTGCTCTCCTTTTTTAGCCCTGATGACCTCTCAGGGCCCCTCAAGCGCTACCTTCTGACATTACACCATAAGTACACACATCTCGGTTCACACACTATCCACTGCGAACTTTCCACCACTCTGCCATACAAACACCTTGACAGCAGGCCACAGTGTGCAGGGAAGCACATATAGCAGCACTGCAGATGAAAGAAAATGCTGTGCCCAGATGTGCAAGTATCCTAATTCCTGTGGTATGGCTCACTGACTCTGATCCCCGTGCCTCAGCACAAGTGGTTTGGCTGTCAAACAGGGCAGATCCTACCACCCTGAAGGGCAAGCAGAGGCAGTAGTGGGGATTGCAGTATGGCAGACAAAGTACAGCCTCAGTCAAAAATTAAGAATTCTTCTCCCTGAAAACAAGCCAATGGCTCTGCTCCCCTTCATAGATACCATTTGTGGTTAGCAATCAGAGACCACGGTTCCTCCCACTGGGACCAGGCCCAGGCAAGGTGGTGGCTCCAGGGAGAGGCCATAGCACTTCTGCAGACCAGTGGGTTCAACACAGTCATTGCCTCTTCTTCACCACCAGCAAAAAGCCCACCATGCAAACTGCAGAGCAGAATGGGTCCTTCGAGAGGAGAGAGGGTCACCTCTGAGCCCTAGTGTGCATCCACATCTGATGGAGAACACAATCCCACTTCCTAGTAAGCTCCCAACATTGCTGTTTTCTTCTCTACTGTGCTCACGGCAAAGACTAGAGCTCCTGGGAATTCAGGTGGGGATCAGCAAACCGCTCTTCAATACCACCTCCCTGAAAAATACCGGTGCACTGCATCAGCACACAGGGTTTTATTTGTATTAGATGACTGACTCTGAGCCCACTGCACAGTGGGAATTTTTAATATTATTGTTCTGCTTCAACAGCTTGAGATTGGATTTCTACACCTCTGTTTCTCTAAATGTTGCCCATGCTCAGAGGCGGAGAGGCCTTTTCCCTTATGTGTTACGCACATTTGCAACCCGCAGTGGATGCGATCAGAGCAGGTTAAAAACAACCCCAGCTCTCCTTTGTGAAGTCCGTGCTTTAGGATTCAGAAATTGTTTACCATTGGCCATAATGGCTATTTCACACCAACATCAGAAGCTCAGACAGAAGCTACTGATAAAATATTCTGTTAGCACTACAGGGAGCTTTCTTTGATGGTCCAGCTGTGAGAACATTTGCAAATGTTATACATTGCACGCCTATTAGAAATAGTTGCATTTGCTGAATTTTCAAAGAGCTGGCTTAACAATATGACTATTACATGGAGAGATGCCAATGTGACACAATTACTGCATCATTATTTAAGATTTCGAGCAGATCAGGTTAAAAATATAGATACTGTTCATCCAAGCATATGAAGGTGATGAAATCCTATTCACATCACCCATTCCAAGAGCAAGGATACCATTGGATCACCTGGTAGCATCTTCCATTTCCTCCTGCTCTCACTGTGAGCCCAACCCCTTAAGTTTGCCACAAAAACAGGCTTCAAGAGAAAAAGAATCCACTACTTCCTTGGTTGCCTATTCCAGTGGATAATCACTCTTCCATGACAAACGTGCAGCTTAATTCTGGCTTGTGTCTGTCTGCTGTCAGGCACAGGTCCTCGCTCTGCCCTTCCTGCAAGGCACCCACAGATTTCTCTCCAGGAGATGATGCAGGGATAATAAGGGCACCTCACCATCTCCTTTCTGTGAAGAAAGCCTCATCGTGCAAAGCATGTTCTACAACCCCCAAGTCACTCCTGTGCCTCCTTTCTCCAGGGATGAATGGCCCAATCTGGCTCCACAGGGCAGTGAAAAAGGAGCTGTGGTTTCTACTCCACAGCCTGGCCCAACCCTTCTGTGCTGCAGGGCAATCTCTGTCGCCATCCCCATGTCCCACAGCATGGCCGCAGTGTCTTCAGGAGGTGACGACCCATTTAGAATGAGTGACTTCTGCTTCTCTCTGGATCTGGAATGAGGTGTTCAAATGCACACTGTGTGAACAGGTCTGGTTTGCCAAGGAACCCAGGTCACTGTTATTAACTACCTCTTATCTAGTCCCACATTTCTTTCTCAAACCAGAGATACTTTGAATGTCACAGACCAGATGAATGAAAGTATCAGGGTTACAGCTTTAAAAACAAGTCCAGAAGAACTTCCCATGCCATTAGTTTCTTCACTTTATCTCCCATTGCCACTGCCATTTATCAACTCTCTCTCTCACACAGCTTTAGATCTTTCCTACAAGAACAGAAGAAGGAAGAAGTGAAGGAGGACTGAGTGAGAAATGCTTGGGATACACATTATCCACCTGTGCAGTAGATCTCCTCAGATCCAGGTATGTCCAAAATGCTAGCTATAGGATCTAAAATTTTAAAGGCAATAGGTGCCTCACGGCCCCTAACTCCAATAGAAACTGGGTCTCTGTAGCAAGGTGATAGCTGGCCAATGGAGCCTTTGGAATCAGCTCCTGTGGGTATCCATCCTTTCATGATGGATGACCATCTCTCCATGTATGATGGATGTCCTCCTCTCCATCCAGCCATGATGAATGTCTATTCATCTATCCATCCATCCATCCATCCATCCATCCAAGACAGATGCAGATGACATGTACACACAGCGGCAAGAAAGACCTGGGACACCACGTAGTCACACTCAGCCCAGGTGCTAGGAGCCAGTGGGCCAGTGCAACCATGGCCAAGCAGCCGCCTGTGCCGCCACAGCTCTCCTGCCGCACTCCGTGTGCACAGGCACGCTCTGTTGAAGGTGCGAGAGACAGTGTCCTTTCAGCCCTTGTGCTTCAAAGTGGAGAGATGTTTTTCTGCGAGACTGCCACAGGGATTTTTTAAACAGGCTTCCCATTCATACAGAGGTCAATTAACGTAGGCACCTTTGGTGGTATTTTCAGAAGCCCCCAGATACCACAGGGCTTTGAAACACTGCCTGCAATCACAGAGCTGGGCTCTGTGAGTACCTGAACCCACAAAGAAACACTGAATGCCAACTAGCCCCAGGTTTTGACAAACACTCATTTTGCTCTACTCTGCATATACCACCACCCCGCAAGAAAGAAGGGTTGGTGTAATTAGGGTTGCCTAATTTGCTGGTTGCTGTATTATCCATGCCCAGAAGCTCCAGGCTGTTTTCTTCTCACAGCTGTGGTGATGAAAGAGCAATACTGTGCAAGAGAGTGGTGGTGGCTGCGGGAGACAAGGAGACACTGTGATGTTAAACCTATTTTTTTCTCACAGCCCAACCCCATTCCTCTGTCCTTTGAAACATCCTTGCTCTGAGTGCCAAAGAGATAGCATCAGAAAAAACAACTGTCACTTGAGTCTCCGGGAGAAAATGTCCAAACCTCCGATGTCCTCTGTAGAGTTTACATAGAAGGGGAAAAAAAGAAACCCAAAACATCACTTGACTTGGCAGGTCTGTTCCTGGGAACTCAGAAAGATGTTTGACCTTCTCCAGACAAGCACGGCAGTCGTCCTGCACTTCCAGAGAAAAACTCCACAGTTCTGAGAAGTTCAAGGAGGGATTCAGAGGAGGCACCGAGCCCTCTCAACAGGGAAACAGGACAGCCTACAGAACAGTTCCCTACAGAGAAGCCTGGATGGGGAGACGAGAAACAAAACACTTTTCCCACACTGAGACTAACCCCAGCTATTGGTGTGTCTGGACAATAACTTTTGTTGGGCTTTGGTTGGGCTTTGCCAGGAAAAGAAGGAAGAGCAGCTAAACCATTAACACTTCCCTCTCTAAGAAGCCAATCAGACATCCTCCAGCACATATGAGAGCTGCGTTTCCTCTTGGAGTGCTGAGCCCTTGGAAAATGCTCCCTATGCAAATTTGTTACCAGCCCTCAGGATGCTGAATGAAAGGAACATTTAGAGCGAGCTCAGACATGGGACAAATGATCCTAATGATAAATCCATCCCCTAACGCTGAACGGGCATGGATGTCCACAGCTAAAATAAACAAATGGTCCAGGCAAGCTGACAGGCTTGTTTAGATACTGCTTGGGATAAATCGCAGTGCCCTTTGATCCCATGATGTTTTTGGCGCCTGTGTTGCTGTCTAGCAGCAGGGTATATTTTTCTATCCCAAGAAGCAAGTGGATGCAGCTGCCTATAGCTGATTTATAGTAGGAAATGATTCACAGGAAATCAAAGCTTCTCACACAGTAAAAAATGCTGTCTTTTCACCTCCACCATCAGTGCAATGATTAGAGCTCTGGGGACCTTGGTTGGGAAGATCAGCAAAGCGTTTTGTGCTTAGCATAAATCACTTTCTGCCATGACTCACAAAGGATGCTCGCAGCGGGCTGCACCTGTCTGTACATCCTGATGCACGGGCACTGACAGCATTTGCATGCAGTCCCATTCCAGGGATTTGAAATTCACATTTCTGTGCTCTCTGCAGCAATGCAGGGCAGGTTCTGGATTTGGATTTCCTCTATTAATCATGTCATTGCTTGGGATTTGAGTCTTCTCCACAACTAGTAGCTTAGAATGGGTGTGAGTGCTGTGGGGCAATTGTCCCTGGCCATGTACCCCCACGAGCTATGTCAGCCAAGACTGCCTTTTGCCAAGCGTCTGAAGCATGTACCAAAATGAGGGCTATGCTAAAGAATATGAGACCCTACCAAAGTATCACTAATAACGGCTCTGCATTACCAGAGGTGATTTAGGAGCTGGTTACTGCTTGCAGTTTCTGATAACTCCTCATATCACTCTCAGAAGCCAATGAAGCACTTGTTTATTCCTACAAAAACCTGAGTCCCCGCGGGATGTTCAGCAAGTATCTGTGCTTCTGAGAGAAGATTTGGCTCCTGTTGCATCCACTCTGAGTGCAAAGCTGAGTCAAACGAGGAGGATTTGCCATCAGCATAATCAAAAACACGGTGAAAGGGAAGGATGGGATTAAGACTTGGCTGCTGGCAAGCCTATGTCACTTCAATTAATTGTGCGGAAATTTCTATGCTCAAGATAGTGAAAAAAATCAAATAAAAGAAGTGTGAAAATTCAGCTCTGGAGCACATGCCTGGCTAGTTAAACACAGAGGTGTGTGTACACAAACACACTAGTCCATGCTGAATGTTTATTAATGTTTATTAATATAAACAAAAGTCCTTGTCTTAGTTAGTGAGCATTAGAGGTCCCTCTCAAAACAGTAGAAAATCCAGATATAGCTCCCCAGCTCCTCCTTGCTCCCCAGGACCAAGCTCCCAGGTTGAGTTTTCAGCCAGCCTGACATCTCCACGGGCAGCATTTCTGCCTATTAACCCATGACCTTGCACAGCTCACATCTCCACAGCATTCCCCTTGCACAGCAGCAGAGAGGCACTTCTACTTTTCTCAAATCTTTCTGGGTTTTCTCGTGTTTTGTTCCCCAGGCACAGGCTGCCCCTGAGGGGCTGTAGCTAAAACAGAGAAGCTCTGTTTTGGGGGGCATTCCTGAAGACTGCTTTCTAGGTAGGGTTTGGAACTTGGTTTGGGCCTATAGGAGACACCAAAGGAGGGTCTTGGAGGAGCTGGGAGAAAGCAATGCTCTCGTACCATGAAGAGAAAGGCAGGGTAGGGAACAAGGGCATCACCTGCAAATGCACACTTACGGGAATGGGACGACATGCGGAGGGACTGGGGTAAGGGGCATTTACAACCACATGCCTGGCATGGCCTTGACACCCCTAAGATTTAGAAACCTACTCAGTTGGTGAAACCACCGCACTGATTTCATTTTGCAGATCAAGCTTCAGCAAAATCCCAGCCAGCCAGAGCTAGAACAAGACCACAGCAGTTACAAAGCAGCAAACGTGGTCCAGTGACACCAGTTGCATGGGCAGACTGGGGCATGCATTGGTCTGTTGCCATTATTGCAGACCCAAAAAGGCATTCTGTAGATGTGGGAGGAAAATCCATTCATATAAGCACAGGGAAACAGGAGGTTTGTTTGGTCTTCTTGCAGAGAAGGCAGAAAGACTGTACGTCTTCTGTTCCTACCTGAAGGCAGCAGAGGCTGTGGTAAGCACCAGGGAGTACAATGTGCTCCATCTTTCCTCTAAGCACTTAGTGGTTTGCTGTAATCAAGGCAGCAAGTCTCTCTGTCTTTTCTTTTTGCAAACCACTTTCTTTGTAGTGGATATTTGGTCTCGGGAAACTTTTTTGTAATCACTGCAATACATTACATTTATTGGCAGCAGTAGGAAAGACTCAAAACAACTCAGCAAACCAGGATTATTTCTCCAGCACAATAATGAGAGGGATTTGAGAAATCTTGCCCCTGTGCTTTGTCTTTCATCAGCGTGAGACCAAAGGTCTTTCAGACTAGGATAATTCCACAAGAGAAAATTGCAACAGAAAGCCTTTTTCATGCCTTGGAAGAATTGCTTGTGAAAAGATATGCTTACCCTCTTCCACTGGGAAGCCTTCCTATTGAAGGTGGTTAGCCATAGGTCTTTCCTCTAGAAAGACTGCTTGGTCTTTTTCTCCCTGATCCACCCTCCTCCCACTAACAATATTGTCTTTCAAAACATACGGTGTGTTTATTTGATCTTCTTTTATTTTAACCGGAGATTTGATTTCTTTCCTGATTGGGTGGGATGAATTTAATTAACAACAAAAGAGAGAAACTTCCTCATTCGTTCTCTTGACTTTGTAAACAATGCTGTAGGTAGATACAGGCATCCTGTACCTATTCCCTCTCCATGTTTGATTAGGCCAAAGAAGCAGGAAGATAGTTGTGTTTTTAGGTTAGAAAAAAAGTATGAATTGTTTTTATAGACCAACACATATTCTCCTCTGAAATATATGGTAATGTTGCCAGCATGAGGTTGGGATGGGGATAGGAAATGAACAATCAGCTGCTCTTCCAGAAGTTGGCCTTGTTCTGATCAACAGATCTGGGTCCCTTCTGCCTCTTTGGCATTGTTCCAAAATTAAAGGGAACAGAACAACTGCAAAACATAGCCCTGAGACTCCATCCAGTTCTCACAAACATACGCAAGGGCTTGTATTTACTGAACAGCAATTCAGGCACTCGAATGGTATTTTATAGCTCTCTCGTGTCACTCCTGAAGCAGACAGACAGACAGCGCTTAGTCTTCACAGCGAGAACAACCTTCTCAAGACACAATAGGTGGGATGTCATCTGAGATTAGGTGAAGTAAATTTAGGTGTCTATATGTGAGCTAGGTGTCTAAACTCCTGTTATCACATCTTAAATATTAAAAAAAAAAAAAAAAAGGATTTGTTATAGACTGACATACATTAAAATACAAGGTAACATTGCCAAGTGAGAATGGATGAGGTCAGGAAATCAGCGACCAGTATCTCCAAACAGTGGAAGAGCATCAATACAGACATCAAGAATTAAAACCTATGCAAGAGAAGACAACTAAGAATAGAAGCTGTTGAGCCAAAAAGATTTTATCTATTATTCTGAGAAGTTTTAATTCACATCATTGCAAAAAAAGCTCTCCAACTTTTGGGATATTGTAAGAGACCTTGTATTCCAGCCATAAATCCTTCTGCTGTACCTAAGAGACACAACTCTTGAAGAGGTTAAGTTCTTGGTAAGTAAAGTTCTTAGCAAGCAATCTTTTCCCACTGAGTTGGCCTCTTCGAGTTTCTATTTGTATAGCTAATGAGGTTCCCACAATCTCCAGGAAGCTGGTCTGAATTCTAATTAAACAAGACTTAAGGAACTGTTCTGCCAAAGTAAGCGCTGGATCTGCCCACCCCATTGATGGTGACATGCAGCCTCGATACATGCAGGGTGGAAATGTAAATCATATATTGACAAGGAGAGTTATACTCTCCAGTGAGGGTGTTTTCTACAGCTGCAGCGTTTATTAAATTTTTGCCATCATCCAAAAACAACACGCACAACTTGAACAGTCCCCAAGGCCAGAGAGTCTTCCAGGATTCTTCTGGCCATGTTCTGATCAGGGGATCTGCATTCCTCTGACCTCTTGAACATGGTCCCAGGCGCTAAGAAACAGGACCCTGGAAAACACGGCCCTGGGACTCCATCCAGTCCTTTACATAAAATATGTACGCACATACATTTACTGGTATTAGAATATCCTCATGGAGCTGCAGTATTCCAGAAACAACCATGGCATAGACATAAGGGCTGCAAATGTCAGCTTGGCCTTAGGCGCAACATGTCTCCATGGACTTTCCCATTCTTTTTAATATTTATTATATGTATTTACTTATTATCTAAACCTTTTTAATTGGTGAGTTCCCAAATGCTTTCACTCAATCCAAATCAAAATGCCAAGCTATTCATCCAATGGAAGTCATAACTGTGTTGTCCCCAAAACTGTAAGAAAATAAGCTTATTGAGAAACACAAAACCAGCTTCTGTTCCACGTCCATAAGAAACAGTTTTTCATAGCATTTTGTGCCAGCTCCTGGTGAGGGCCAGCAAAGAGCAGATCATGGAGCAACTCTCTAAGGAGTCATGTAGCAGAGACAAGATTACCTTATGTTCCTCCCAGGCCAATACAAACCATCCAGTCTGTGAGCACTCAGGAATGTGACAGTGTCTGCAGACTCTGACCAGACAATGAAGGGTTTCCAGCCAGTTCTGTGAGAGGAATCCATAGTCCGTCCCTCCATCCAGACTGAGGAAAAGCAATCTTCACACAGCCTGCACAACATAAATGAAACAGCCTGTGCATCTATATTAAAGGGAGAGGTTTTCACTCAGGCCAGCGAAGACCAGTGATGGTGGAAAATATGTTCAGTCCCCTAATTATGCCCTTTCATGGAGGGAACCACTTGGCCATGCCATGCTATGTGGCTGGAAACCTCTCTACCCTCAATAAAACTGTGGAAATGTTCCTTTCTCCAGCAGAATATTTAAAGGCTTTTTGTTGATAAAGCAGTGTTATCATGGGAGCCGAGTGCCTTAGAGGAAATATTAACAGTATATATGGTCAGATAAGCAGGAAGGCATGAGCAAGGAGCTGCTGCACTACATGGTTCACTGCTTGCTCCTGCTGCACATCAAAGCGGTTGCAAGGAGAGAGACCAGGGAAAGAAATGAAAGGAATCAGTGGCAAGTGTTAGAAAGATTTAGCTCTGGAAATGTCCTGCCTGATAACAACAGCAACTGGGGAGCCCAGCGTGAAGAAAGGCAGGCTGTTCAACCTAGTCACTCCACAGCCTTCGTAGTCCCAGTCGAGGACCCTCTGGCATCAGTGGATGGACTCCCATCGACTTGGCCAGGGCCTGAATTGGGCCCTTTAGGAACTGAGACAAAAGACCAAGCGTCCGAATTTAATTGATGACTCATCCATCATCGCAGCCCAAACTCCTCTTGACAAGTAGAAGGAAAAACCCACAAATTAAGTGACTATCGCCTGCCTTCTCCTTTCTTGCCAATTGTAAAGGAGAACTTTTGACCTTTCTGCCTCATACATCATAGCTTGGCAGGAGCTGGTTGCTCACCCTGGCTGAACTGTGCCATGCATGTAGCCCCATACAAGAGATGCCTTTCACGTGCTAAATGATCCTTCCCCCCCCCTCCTCCTTTGCTCTACTACAACAATATAGAGAGTGACAATGGCACAGCTCCATGGCAGAAGGAGGAGGCTCTCATTAGGAGCCTCTCGTTAGGGATGAAAGACCAGCTGGATCATCCCGCTGTCATTTTTCTTCGTACTGATTTCCAGAAGAGGCTGGTGGGAAGCATAATCCTCAACCTGAAGGGCTGTTCCCTCCAAGCCAGCTCACCGGCAGCAAACTCACTTGCACAACCATGGTTAGGATGTTAATGGTGGCGCTTAGGGACAATAAATAGGCTGCATGAGACTGGGCATTGCCTGGGAAGCCAGCAGCACCCTGCAGACAGGACGTGAGCTTGGAGAGCTCTTCAAGGACCTGAGGCAGGCTTTGAAAGCCTTAAGCTTGCCCTGCATTAGCTGGGTTAATTGCACACCAGGCAGAGTGGCTGGAATAAGCCTCCTGCAAAGCCCCCAGTGGCACAGAGGACGGTGATGCCTGCGTTATGGTGTTTGGGCTGTGTGCCACTGCATGCCTTTGAGATGTGTACGTGGTGGCAGGGCTTCTTGGCACAAAAACAGGCTCTTCCTCCAGAAGCGTCTGTGTCTAAGACAACACTGCTCTGCCATTAACTGAAGAAGTGTTTTGAAAGACACTGAGACAGATACGATGACACACAGAGCTGATAATTACCAGGGAAGGCAAAAACATGCCACCAGCTGACTGCAAAATCCTTACTACAGCCCTACACCAAAATATTGTCCCAAGGCAGCTCAGCAACATGCCCCATCACCCCACCATCAGCAGAAAAAATGTTGAACAGAGACCACCAGTCATATGTGGTTATTGTGCAGAGAAAGTTTGGTCTGGTTTGAATTCAGGGATGAACTGCTGGAGGAACAAACCCCACTGTAAAAGAACGTAGATTTAACACAACCACATAGTTACCACCACATCATCACGGTGTCTTGGTGTGGTTCTCTTCGAGACTCTCTTAGAAAAGGTGCCAGATCTGATAGAAGAAAAAGCTGCAAGTGATGCTGAAAAGGCATTTTAGTCTTTCCTAAGGGGTACATCTTGCAACTCTCAAAGGGTGCCCAGCGCTCTGGGCCACAGTCTCACCTTGGAGTCTGGAGCTCCTGACAGGTCCTTGCTCTCATAAAGGTCCCAGCTGATCGTCTCTCCTGCACAGAATAATCCCCCACCAAAGGCTGGGCGTAAGCACAAAACCTGGGCAATTTTCTCCCACCAGGCCATTTCCCCAACTGGGTGGCACTGGGTTATGTTGCAAGCGTGAGGTTTCTGCTTGCTGAGTGGAAGCTACTGTCAGATTTATCCATGCATTTATTTGGTGGTCTGGGGCACGTCCCCCTGTCAGTGCCCAGTTCCTCACCCTTTCCTGGGGACAGCAGCCTTGCCGTGCCCTGAGAGTCCTTGGGAGGCATTTCACCTCTGCTACAAAGTCTGTGATGATAGTGCAGAAGATGGAGAGATTTCAGATCAGCTCCAAATTGATCTTCAGCCCCTGAGCTATGTTTTTATTGTTGCAACTGAAAGCAAATGTTGCTTAAAAGGCTGTTGCATTACAAACCAAAGAAACCGTGCCGAAATTTAATCCTCATGTTTGGTCTTTTACCTCGAAACCATTCTGCTTTGTACCTCAGATTGCTCTGTAGTTACAAGTTTGGGAATCTGTCGTGGTTTAACCTCAGCCAGCAATAAAATACCATGAAGCCACTCGCACACCTCCCTTCCCCCACTACTCCAGTGGAGGAAGAGAAAGAGTAGAGTGAGGAAAAGACAAGGAAGCTCGTAAAATTGAGATAAGAACTATTTACTAATTAAATATAAGTGAATATTATACACAAAAATGAATATATAACAATGCTACTACAAATAAGTAATTAAATAATGGAAAATAAAACATATACAATTGCTCACCACCCACCAAACGATGCACAGCCAGGTCCTGAGTAGCGAGACCCAGAGGCCGAGAGACGCAGCCCGAGAGCGATCGCAGCAGAGTCCAAGCGAGCCCCACAAGCAACAGCATGACCAAGAAAGCCAACCAACCCACCAACTCACTCATGAACAAGCCAACACAGGAGTTCGCAAAGCAGCTATCGAAGGAGTTAGCAAAAGAGTTAAGGACCTAATAGAAGAGTTAGCAAAGAAAACAATGGCCCCCCAGCCCACTCCCCACCTATATACTGAGCATGCCATGCTATGGAATGAAATATTCCTTCGGTCAGTTTGGGTCGGCTGTCTGAACTGTGTCCCCCACACTGCCTGTAGCGAGAAGGTTGAGAACACAGCTGCAATATCAGAAGCTTAGAGAGACCTTGAATTTGGTGCAAGCACTCCCCAGCACCAGCTGAAAAGACACCTTATCAGTACTTTTCTCAGGGTAAACCCAGAAACAGAGTTTCATCCCAGCCCCTGTGAAGAAAGTTAACCCTTTCCTGACTAAAACCAGCACAGAACCAAAGACTGAAAACCCAAAGAAAGCAAAATAAAGGGAATCTAAAATGGATAGCTCAATACTTCAAAATGTTGAGCTTTTATAGCAATTATCAGAGCTAGATGTGGCTCTATTCATGGCCTTTTACACCCAGAGCATGATCAGATCAGCACTTTGAGATCCTTTGCAGAGCTTCATGTCCAAACAAAGATTCTGCTCCTCCCAGCTCACCTCAGCCCCACTCAGATGGTCCTGCAAAAGCACAACATGACTTCTGCTTCCCAACCTTGCTCCACCAGCAAAAGCCAGCCGTGTTTTTGAGCTGTGGTGTTCATTTAACATGCCTTTCCTTTCCCAGGAATACACACGTCTATGCAGCCTCCTCAGAGGTCTTTGCAGCCTGTGGAGGGAGGAAGCAGGCTGCCATGTGGGAAGGGTGTAATCCCCATTTTTATGACCTTCCCTGCAGCTGCAGGCAGTTGCTTGTTTGCTTTATGCCCTGGGCTTTCCAGAAACAAGCACTTCAACCACTGGTTTGGGCTAAAGGCAATGGAAAAGAGAAAAGCATCCCTGAGCACAGTGAGGAAATTCAAGATTGATGAATTTCCTTTTATTTAGCTTCAGCTAAATTTCTTAAATTTATTCAGCTTCACCTGAATAAAAAGGCAGCATGGAGTGGGAGCCCATCCAACGATCCCACCCAGAGCAGCTGGGATGGGAGATGCAGCACCACAGTGGGAAAAGCAGGAGAGGTGCTGGAGGGGAGTCCACAGTCATCTCAGTCCCTTTCTGAGGGTTCTCTCACAACCACCTGAGAGTTGTGAGAGCACAACTCCCACCATTAAAGAGCTTTGCTGGTTCTTAATTTTCTAATTAATGAAGTTTGGCTTCTGTGTGCAGCCCTCTGGCATTACAGCACCTGGGTCAGGCCCTATGCTATAGCATAGCATAAGGGACGACTCCCACTGCCAGCAGGGCTCTGTGCACTCCTACAAGAGGTCCACACCTCCACCAAGGTGGATTTTAACCCATCTGGGCTAAATTAGTGTAAAACACAGTTTTCAACTAGATGAAGATGATTCCAATCTCTGTGGCTGCTTCTGTCATCTGTCCTCATAGCATTCTTCCTCAGACAAGTCTTCTGAAACCAAACAGGTTTCCAACCAAAAGCTGCCCTGTTCTATGGGTACCTGCTGAATACCATGGCCAGATTCTGCACCTTCCTCATGCAGACCTGCTTGGTTAACCTGTAGCTCCATGTTTCTGAAGCCAGCCCAGACCATCAGCACCCATCACTTTGATCCATGGTCAGGTGAGGACCGCTGGTGGCACTGCATTCTGCTGCAGCGTAAATGATGGTCCTTAAGCCATGAGTGACTCACACAGCGAAATCTGACTGTCTGTGCAATACTTTTTGCAAGCACTTCCACTGGAGAGAACACAGAAGGGACGTAATAACCATATCTAAGAAATCCCAATTCCAGAGTTGCTGGCAAACATAGATTATACGTGGTTTCATCTCAATTGTATGTGCAACAAGGTGAGACACTTGTACCAAGCACTTTGACTGGTCAATATCAAATTCTTATTTAAGGACTGTTGGGAACAGTATCAGAAATTATGAAAAAAGTGTGAAGAAAACAAATTACCTGTCTCTAGATTTTGGCTAAAACAGAACTTGTGGATCAATCTCACCTCCTTAAATGGAAAATCAGGCCAGAACCTGCTGACGAACCCCTTCATTTCTGAGATGTTCAAAACCCACAGTCAGATCCAGGTCCCCGTTTCACAGCGAGGGTGATGGTGCATTTGAAAGCGAGGAGCCATGCAGAGCTGACCAGAGCATCATCACTGGCACTGCTGGAGCATCGCTGTCGGGAACTGCCCAGTTCCCTGTGGGATCACACCTTCCAAGCTGCAACGCTGGAGCTGCAGATGAAAGAGCCTTGCAGCTGGGCAGCAAGATTTGTATAAACATTCGGTACCCTCTTCAGAGGGGCCATTTCATCCCACAGTTTGGCAAATGTGTAGAGGGAGAACCTGAACTGTTGCTCTCAAGCCGAAACCTCCTTTTTCAAATCCGGGGCTGGTGGGCTGAAATATCAATCACTTGGTAACAGTGATGTATGCCAGATGAAAGGATCCAGTAAGGGCAAAATTCTGGTCTACAGCAGATCTGTGTCCTGAAAACTGATACAATATTGAGCGAAACAAAGGAAAAAGAGGAAAAAGATTTGGTGAAAGAAGATGAAGGTATCTGAAAAAGTAGAAGACTTGGAGGATCTGGGGATAAACATTTGTCACCGTATGTGGGAAAGACAGCACTGAGCAGAAAAATGGCTGATGTGATCCCCTAAGTATCATGCAAATAATTATCCCTATCCTATTCTAGTGAGGGACTTGAGGGTGTGGAAGAAAATCACAGTGGTGATACTGGGGCTGATGTGCAGGGACAGCAGAGATCTTTGCACTGCAGGGAACTGAGCCCTCAGTTCTTAAAAGAGGGAAAGAATCACTGGTTTTATGGGCTCAGAAAGATGCATGGAAATGTTTATGAGCCTAAAAAAGTATTGCCAAAGGAGCTCTTCCCAATACATCCCTGTCTGTGGACGTCATTTCTGCAGGGAGAAAACATCACAAAAATTAAAAATAAAATCCTGCATTAGTGCGTTCAGGTCCCTCTTAGTGAGCATTGCCAGGGGTTAGGTGTTACCAGCAGCTCACAGCCATGATCAAGAGAAGCCACTTCCAGCACAAATTTTGGAAAGCCCGAAAGGTATGTGAATCCTTGTCCAATGCTCCCCACCCAGCCCCAACACTCCTTGAAAGAGAAACATCTGTTCCCTCGGGACTTTCACTCCGTATCATATGGCCACCGCTAAGTGCCTGTCCTCAGGCACAGCGAGGGACCCACCGCTGATAAAAAGGAGCTGGGGGCAGAGAGCCCTCCTGACCACAGGGGATGGAGGCAAGATGAAAGGCGGGTGTATTTTCCCAGGTGATCCCAATAGCATCTCAAAGCCCCCGCTTTCTCACTCTGGCTTTAGCCCCAAAACAAACAAACTGGTGCCAATTTGAATATGCTGAGGGCTGACTGATTTGAGCCTCTTGTGTTTTCACAGTCAGCAGCCAACTGGAATTCAAAGGAGAAGAAAAAAGAAAATAATAATAGCAGATAGATAAGATTCCCCAATCCTTTCTGGAAACACGGGGCTTAAGTCCCAGGCTGTGCAAAAAGCAGGGCCAGAGAAGCCAGGACTGCTCCAGCACAAGACTATCAAAGCGAAAAATGAGGGAGTCATCCCAGTAGGGATCAGTGAGATAGTGGCTTGCTTTCTCTTTACTCCTGCTGCACCAGATAAGGGCACATTTCAGGGATATTTAGACCCCTGGGGCTAGGCCACCATCCAGCAACCCACCAAAGCCATCAGCAGAGCTTCCAGGGCTCTACGACAAGCCTCAGTATTTCAGGTCAGGGGGATCTTCCCATCCCTGTGTATCTGCATTGGTATTTCTTCTGCTTGCTCAGAAGGCACTGGGCACTCTCAGGCTTGCAGCTGGAAAAAAGGGACATGGGGACACCCGCTCTGCCATTCCCAGCTGCACAGCTGGAAGACCGTGTTGGTCTGCAATTGTTCCAGGAGCTGCTCCCGGCACAGCTCACAGCCCGAGTCTTTTCCCATCACACAAAGTGAAATCCAGCAGCCTCCCCAACCTGCTACACAGCTCAGACACTGGTGTTTGTGCTTCAGACCTAAGGAAAGGTTCATGTGCTCAAAAACCTCTCTCCTGCCCCCCACCACGCAGTTACACGATCCAAGCAAAATAGAGGCTTCTCCAGCAAATCTTTCTTCAATCACAACTTTCAGGAGTAGGAGCAAAGAGGGATTAAGGAGAGAGCAGCCACATGCTGCATGTCAGGTCTGCACGCAGGGCAGCGTGCTCGGTGGGAACACTGCTCTGACACCCATGGGTGCATCCCAGAGAGGAGAGGAAACCTCTGGGGCCACCGCAGGCAGACAGGAAAGGGACAAGGAACTAGGGAGCAAAGAGATAAGCTGTCAGGCAGTTAACTAGGAGGGGAAGACTTGATGGGCAAGAAGCAAAGGACCAAGTCTCCTTATCAATTGGAAATGCCTGGCCAGCAGGAGAAGGGTGTGGGAGCAGAGAATGTGGCAAGACGAGGATATAATTAACAGGGTAGCAGTTCCCCTAATAAGAGCGTGCTGGGATAGCAGCGCGTTGGCTCCTTGCTGACCTGCATAGCTTCGTGGACTCTTTGAAGTTGGGTGCCTGCCGGGGCTGGGACACACACAGACACCCGCTGCGCGTCCCGTTCCGGCGGTGGCACACGTCGTCCTGGCTGTGGAGGGGATTACCTGGTGTTATGATTAGTCCCTGGAAATCCCTGCCTGTGTTTTGGCTGATGGCAGCCACTCTGATAAAGTGTAAAGAAGGGGACCCACTGGGCAAATGTGCTGTTACCCTCTCCTGCCCTGGCTGCAAAGTGAATCAGCTTCAGCAGCATCTCCGAGGCTGGGAATTTCTGTGTCCTTGCCAGGCGCTGTCTTGCCTTGTCAGACACAGCTTTGGCAGGGAGAGGAATTAAATATCTTAAATCTCTTAATCCTGGAGCTACAGGAGTTAAGCACATTGTTGGAAAGAAAATCAGAAAACCTGAATGAAATCTACCTCTGAGATCCAAAAACAAAGGGGAGTAAAAGGTCCCATATCAACCAAGTGGCTTGTGTGACTCTTACACTTGCCTTTGGTTTTGTGGGATCATGCAGGGCTGCAGTCCCACCCACAGGACTGATGTTGCAAGGTGTCCACACAGCTGTGCAGCCTCTTGCTATTGAGACCATGCCTGTGTCCAGCTCCACTGGACACAAGCTGATTGCAAATCCCAGCCCTGGAGACCTATGAGCTCTTTACAGACACGGCCGAGAATCACCCAGCTCTGCTATAAATAGGAAGGAAGGACATTGAAGCTGTGATCTCACATGTGTTGGCCGGGCTGCTTCAGCTGAGGCCCCACATCCCCTGCCCACCAGCTCTGCCCACTGCAGGGTAGCTGGTCACAAGCTCTGCTCAGAGAATGGATGTGGTTTGGGAGGACAGCCTCATTTAGGGAAAAAACAAGAGCAAGTTTTGTCACCTGGATGGTCTCCACAATGGGCTAGCATGACAAAAGGAACAGAAGTAAGCACCTGGAAAGACAGTCTTTAAGAGAGTGTTAATATAGTTGTGGAACCACAGCCTAGGGGGACATGCCTCTTCCTCGAAATTCATTGCCCATCAGGAACAAGGGACATTGCTGCTGCTCAGTGATGGGTGAGATTTCTGACATGTCCTTACAAGGCAGCCTGTCCCCCCCACATCAGTCTGCATGGAGACAGTTGGAGACCAGGGACACATGCCACCCACAGCAAAGAAGCATGTTTCGGATCATGCCCTATTAAAAGATCAGCAGTACGACACGGAAAACAATTAAAAAATGACAGTGACAGATGAGTTCATTCACCCTGTCTGGAAATGCTACTCATCCTTCCCAGGGCCAACCTCTGCCCTGGGGACCCAGCCTACAGCTTGCAACCCACTTCCAGCAGGGAGCCTGGCTCCTGCCAAGCGGGATCCTGCTGTGCTCCCTTGTACATCCCACAAACTCTGCTTGGGGTTGTGAGCCTGTGTTTGGGAGAGTCACTGGCCTAGTCTTTCTGCACAGCGCAGACTTGCTTTGACTTTATTCAAAGGGAACATAGATACGGTCTGCAAACGTAGCCATCTAGGAAAGGAT
Source organism: Rhynochetos jubatus (assembly GCA_027574665.1). Taxonomy (NCBI): domain Eukaryota; kingdom Metazoa; phylum Chordata; class Aves; order Eurypygiformes; family Rhynochetidae; genus Rhynochetos; species Rhynochetos jubatus. Next base: position 142,593,714 of record CM050648.1, on the reverse strand, counting down.
CCACTTTTGTTTCCTAAAAATTAGCATCCTCCACCACCCAGTCTAATAGCAAGTGTTATTCTGCATTTTGAGCCAGCCCAGATGTAATCATTTACAACAAAATAATTCATCTCCCTTACCCTGCCCAGTAGACACTGCCGATATGTCGTTTCAGTGTCAAACTTCTCAGAGTCATTACCCTCCCCAGCATCAGACTCCAAGGCGACGTGCAGGGTAGCCTGAGCCAGAGGCTCCTGCCACAGTCAGCAAACAAGCGTGTTTTATATTAGGCACATTAAGAGGCACAGTCCTACTGCAAGGAATATTAAACTAAAGGAAAACAGCAAGGAGAAGGATTCAACCCTGGTTATATAGAGGAACACAGGACCAGTCCTCAATTTAAAGCATGTGGAAGCACACTGTAATTCCCTTGGTCTGTTTGAGCTGTCTAAAGTTACAGAGACAGTTACGGTTTTGTTTCCTAACTCCAGGGACAGATGGCAGATCCACTCTTATGTTACCTCCTCTGCTTCTCAGGACAGTCCTGTAATGCCATGAAGTCATAGAATCATAGAATGGTTTGGGCTGGAAAGGACCTTAAAGATCATCTAGTTACAACCCCCTGCCATGGGCAGGGACACCCTCCACTAGACCAGGTTGCTCCAAGCCTCATCCAGTCTGGCCTTGGACACTCCCAGGGATGGGGCACCCACAGCTTCTCTGGGCAACCTGTCCCAGTGCCTCACCACCCTCTCCAGGAAGAATTTCTTCCTGATATCCAATCTAAATCTCTCTGCTTTCAGTTTAAACCCATTACCCCTTGTCCTGTCACTACAGGCCCTTGTAAAAAGCCCCCCCCCCCCCCCCCCCCCCCAGCTTCCTTGTAGGCCCCCTTCAGGTACTAGAAGGCTTCAGTAAAGTCTCCCTGGAGTCTTCTCTTCTCCAAGCTGAACAAACCCAATTCTCTCAGGCTTTCTTCATAGCAGAGCTGCTCCAGCCCTCTGAGCATCTTCATGGCCTCCTCTAGACTCGCTCCAACTGGTCGATATCCTTCTTATGCTGAGGGCTCCACAGCTGGACACAGCACTCCAGGTGGGGTCTCATGAGAGCAGAGCAGAGGGGGAGAATCCCCTCCCTCGCCCTGCTGGCCACACTTCTCCTGATACAGCCCAGGATCCGGTTGGCTTTCTGGGCTGCCAGCGCACACGGCCAGCTCATGTTCAGCTTCTCATCCCCCAGTACCCCCAAATCCTTCCCCTCAGAGCTGCTCTCGACCCATTCTCCACCCAGCCTGTACTTGTATTCGGGACTGTCCCAACCCAGGTGCAGGACCTTGCACTTGGCCTTGTAGAACTCCATGATGTTGGCAGTGTCCCACCTCTCCAGCCTCTCCAGGTCCCTCTGGATGGCATCCCTTCCCTCCAGCGTGTCAACTGCACCACACAGCTTGGTGTCATCGGCAAACTTGCTGAAGGTGCACTCAATGCCATCGTCCAAGTCCTTACCCCACGACTCTAAAAAGGGAAACCCTCTGCAGTTCTACACCCAAGCTCTAATGAGCAGCACAGCCTTGCTGAGGAAGTGTATGTGTGTGCATGTGCACACACCTCTGTGTGTTATCTGGCACATCTGCCAGTGCAGCAGTCCAGGGCTGTGAGGTTTCTTGCCTATGGCACAGCACCAGTGTAGCACACCTTGAGCTCAGACCCAAATAAATCAGCAAACTTGTCCTGTTTCCTCACCTGGGCAGAGTCCAGCTGCATCACAGCCACTCGCCTTCCCCAGCTATTCCTCCCCAGTCCTTGCAGGCCCTCCACAAGGAGGCACACACATTTTTTTCCTGCCCTCCAGGCCTTTCCAACCTCCTGTCAGCCTGTAGTACTTGGAAAAAATACAAGATTCCCCAGCCAGGATTTACTAATACCAATACAAAATGCAAACCCACCTGCACTTCTGCATCATTGTCTTGCCCCATGGGGTGGCTCAGCCAGAAGCAATGCTCAGGGCTTGTGCAATCTCTCATGGTGTGTGGGGCAAGACCCCTTGCAGCAGCAAAGCAAGCCAAAAAGCTGAAAGTAACAGCTAAAGAAATGAGAAGAGAAAGATTTTCAGGGTGTTGCAAAACTGAGCCCACAGAAAGAGTGGAGACACCAGCAGAACAACCTGCATGAGAGAGACCACTTACCACGTCCGGCGTGTGTGTTTCCAGGTGAAAACTTCCATGCACTGTTCCCAGGGTACATGGTACATGCAAACATTGGGGATAACGTGGGCAGCACTTGGATCCTCCAAGGGCATAGTTGGGGTGAGTTCTGCCCAGAAGACACTGCCCTGCAGCCAAGTGTTGGTAGCGATCGCATGCTCTTAGTGTTTTCCGCCTGCAAAGTAAGATGGATTTATGGCAGCAGCTTAAATATAGGTGTTTTATTTGTGTGTGAGAGGTGAAACACGCAGATACCATCACTCAGCTGCAGGTTGGTGACTGCTGAAGCTACAGCAATACAGCAGCACCTGATCAGGTGGCCACTCCATACATGCAGTGTGTCTCAAAGCAGATGCTAATGTTGCTGGAGCCGTTGTGCCAGCTTGTATCTTTGTAGGGACATTTTGAGACGCGTCCTTTTTTGTAAACGTAATCCAGGCCATATAGTAACGAGGCCATATAGTTCTCTGTTTCACCCAAGGTGGCTCAACACAGCCTACAGAAGCTAAGGTCTAGGAAAGCCCTGCAAAACTGCTGTGTGTCACACATTCACAGAGAAACAAGAGATCAGAGAGACTCATCTGGAGCTTGTCCGGAGCTGAGGTGGACCCAGGGCTGCAGCAGCTCAATTGAAATAAGGAACTATTCAAAGGCTCAGCAACATTGGACAGAGTGGTTTGGCTCCTTGTAAAGATAGTGGCCAGAAGGAAACTTCAGGGCCTCCTCCAGATCCAGATTTTTCCAAAATTTGAGTGTGCTTAGATCTGAAGGTCTGGCTTGGCCTTTTCTCTGCTGCTAACGGCATTCAGTGTGACATGTACAGCATGCCAGAGAGCGCTAATGCCTTGCAGACCTGGGTTGTGTCATTCTCCAGTGTTATTTATACAAAACTATTTAAAAATACAGGGCAAAACTTGTAAAAGTGCCTATGTGGAAGATTCATTTTATCTTATTATATCCACAAGCGGCATGCCTTGCACCAGACACCCAGCTTAGAGATGACTGAAGTCTTCAAGGCTTCTTTACAGTCAAAAGACAGAGACAAGCCTCTCCAGTAGGCAATGTGTTTCTCCTACCCTGGACACCCTCCTGGGAAGAGAAAAATCACCTTCTAGCCACGTGTCGCTCTCCACCAGCCACACAGATAGCTCTGAGGAGCTGCTCCAGATGAGTAGACTAGGCAATATTAATCTTGGTGTAACTAAGGAACCTAATTCTCATTTTCAGTAGTGACTTAGGTACCCCCACCAAGTTGTTAGATTCATCAGGGGCCCAAAAATATCTATAATGGTTTGCAGGTTGTTACAGTAAGGGATGCCAGGCTGTTCAGCAGACTTTAGGTTCATCAGTCACACAGATGCCTGCATACTTTTGGAGAATTTTCTTCCCTCTGTGGAGTCCCACGTCTAAAAAGCCTTGCATACATTCTTACACACAGCTCTGCTATCTGAGGCAAGATGTAGGCTCTTTGGGGCAGAGTTATTGGTCTAATTTGTCTGAGCAATGCAGGACACTTCATCTCCCAGGTCTGGACTTTGAACACTAGCATGGAATCAAATGACAGGGAAAAAAGAACAAGCATGGCAGATGCCAGTGAAGACCACATATTGTATTCTTGTCCCCTTTACAGTTACATATTTCCTTCTCTGTACACATCTGAGGAACTTCAGGCTTGGCTGGAAGCAGGCAGGACCATGCCTCTTAGACCTGTCCTCTGTTCTCCACGCCTGCTCCAGCAGGAGTGCAAAAGATGCTCCTCTCTCCACCTCGTGTCCTTCTAAGGAGAAGGAATTGGGCTAAAGCAAGCAAGTCATGGGGAAAGCTGACAAGAAGCTTTCATGAAGTTCTTTGCCCTCCACAGGGTGAACAGCAGTGCCCTTGGCAGAAATGAGCCCTAAATGCATAGAAGGCAGCAAACCAGGCAGCAGCAGCTACAACAGCTAATACCTGGCCTCATTAGCATTACATGCTCTGAGGTGGATCATCTGCCTTTAGTCAGGTCTGGGATTATGTTGATCTCCAGTGCTGCCAGACAAACCCAGCAAAAATGTCCTCTCCATCTGTATTACTGCAGGACAAGCAAGTGCGGCTGTATGAAATCCAAGGTGGCCTGACAGTAGTTTCCCTTGTCAGCAAAAAACCCAAGGGGAAAAAAAAAAAAAGGAAAAAGAAAATAAGAAAAAATCTGTAGGGGGAGCAAGCATTGAAACAAGCTGGATAATCAACTGCAATTCAAAGCAGAAAGGATATCTGTTTATTCCCCTGATTTATCCACTGCATCCCAGAGCTTTCTGCTTTGCAACTGCCATCCCAATGCTCAGCAAGTAAGTAAATACTCCTAGAAACGAACTGCAAAAATTAGTCACCGCTAAATGTTCTTGTTTTTTGTGAGCTCTTTTCAATCCCCCCAGCAAAGCTAAAATTTCCTTTATTACGATAATTGCCTCACTATAGACAGTTTAGTGTGTCGTCTACAAAATGAAGAATGACCGAAGGAGCTGAAGCTGCTCCATGCTGCATCCCTGTGCCAGGGTGGGAGCCCGACATGCTCCCTGCATGCCAAGAGCAAGCACTCCCTGCTGCCTGGCTGCCCAAAAAGGCTGACTACATCCCTTCAGAGGCTGCTTTCGGCACTCCCCTGCTGCTCCCTTTCCACAGTCCTCCAGCCCCAAAGGAAATATTAAGTGTGAAATATTACAAACCAAAGAAGATCTCATTTTAAAAGCAACACATTCAGGAAAAGGAATAAAAATAATAATCGAGGGGCACAGTTAGGAAGACAGCTTTGAAAGGCTGGCAGCGTGCTTGTTACTACCGGACGCTTCTACCCCTCCATTCGAGCAGCCAGAAGGTCAGCGCTGACTTGAGAAGTAACAGCCAGAGCACTCTGTACTTGAAATGAGGCTGGGCAAAACTTTAGGGAAATCAAGGTTTTTGTCAGCCTTTGCAAACGATTTTTGTCACTATTCTTGTCGGGCATTTGGAGGCAAAATAGCAGAGGCTGGGAGGGGAAGGGACTGCTGTAATTTAACCCAAGGACCTATGTCCTCTCCAAGGCTCAGAAGAATGAATGACCTGCAGATATTGCTTGTTGGCTTGAACACTGTGTAACATACCATCCACTGCTTCCCATTTCCTTTCTGTCTTTTGTTTGTTCTGGGGTTGTTCCCTCATTGTTGGTGGTTTGGTTTTTTGTTTGTTTTTGTTTGTTTGTTTGTTTTTTAGACAGGCTTCCTAGGCTGTGTTTTTGCTCTTTCTCCCTTATTTCAAAGATTTCCACTCTCTTGGATCTTTGCTTTCTGATCTTAAAAAGCCATATTATACTGAGAAGGATCCAAACACGCACAATCTGACTGAAATATATGAGGCAAACTGAAAATCCTCCCATGTAGACTTGCTACCTTCAGGTGCCCACTTTTTGAAGCTGGTCCCAAGCACTGGCTTATTCTGCACCCATCACATAAGCAGAGCAGTTTGTACCATCAACCCTACTTCAGCCATAAGGCAGGGTAGTTTAATAGTTTGAAGATCTGGTGTTTCCCACCCTCAAGGTCCAAGATGGGGTGGGTACTAAAGGGGCTGTGCTCAGCACAAGCCTGGCGTCTCCTCCAACTGCTTCAGCTGAAGCTGCACAAGGGCTGTGGCATTGCTCAAAAAGTCATTGTGCTTCATGCTTGCAGATCGACAAGCTCCTTGGTTGCAGCTCCTCTGCAAGGATGAGGTGGTAACAGGTTCACCTGGTGGCATCGGTTCTTTCTCCTGCCTTTACACCTGAGGACACTGATTAGGAGCCCGCAGCACTGAACAGGGAGATGATCAGCTCCTGTGGACCCTGGGTTCAAAATAAGGTGAACCAAGAAATCTTGCTGCAATGTGCATCTACTGCTTCCAGACTGTCTCCTCGGCTGGCACAGCACTCCCCCCAGGAACTGCTCATCATTCAACAGAAATGCATAACTAGTTCTTTTTTTTTCTTTTTTTCTGTCTTGCTTTTTTAATCCATTGCACAAGCACAGTCTGGGGAACATTTTCTGCAGCTGCCAGTGTGTCACCCATCTATTTTCTCTGGGCGCTGGAAACAATGGTGCCTGGTGTTTTGCTGTCAGAGGCCAGCACACAGCTCTGCTTCACCATCTGTTCGGGGTGGTGGGACAGTCACGCTCTCCTCCTCCTGCGCAGGCACTCACATGGTTGCTCCAAAAACAGCCAGGCGAGACAGTTGCAAGCATCCTGCAGTGGGCAGGGGGCAAGGGTGCCTTCCAAAGCACTTGCAAGTGACACACGGGAACATCCTGCCTCTTGGGAAGCCGTGGTAGATGACTTGGTGTTGGCCAGGGTCCATTGACATCCACCAGAGGTTGGTTTCCAAGGCTCAGATGGTCGACACAAATGATTCATCAGTGAGCTAATAAAATAATCGATGCTGGGAAGAATGCCCTCAAGTAATTGATAACTGGGGTCCTCCAGGTAACAGCTGGCGCTGACAAGTAATAATTGCCTGGCCAAGAGAAAATTGCTGCAGTGCAGATCACTGTCAAAGATGTCTGCTGCATGTGATAGATATCACCGGCGTGCCTCTCTCCATCTCCTGCTTCACCAACAGGGAGTGAGTCTACTCTATTGGAAACCCCCCGCCTGCTCCCCAATTACATCTACCACAACTAGGTAATTTTAGAGATTGCTCCCCAGCCACTACCTACCCTGAGCTTTGCAAACAAAAGTAATGATCACTGCTCCTTGTTTTATTACGGGTCTGCTGAGCTCAGAGACCTCAAAATGCCACCTTGCAAATATTAATTCATGATGCTTCACGTTTGCCTCTGGTGTCAAGGAAACATTCACAACCAATTTCAGCTGATCATAAAAACAGAGGCTGTTCCTCGCTATTGTTCTCATAAAAAGTGCTCAGAAAAAGTTGGCTAGGTCATGTGTTCCATTCATTGCAAAAGTCATCTTTAATTTATTTTTAAGAAGCGTAACCGCTCACTCATACTTTTGTGCCCACGATAAATCAGCTCTGTTTGAAAACTAGACAAAAAACATCACATTGGTTTAGCCTCTGGGATTTTTCTTTTGTTTATCCACAGGTCTAGATAAACCATCAAATGCAGTGAAGGTTAAACACAACAAAGCAGAGCAAAGTCATTCACCTGTTTAAATTGATTTACCCATGAATTCCGTTTGTGGGTCCCACAGCTGCAGGGCACTCCTGCACAGTAACCTTCAGTCTGTGCGCTGTACCTGCCTCTATATCAAACACCTTGGGCAACCCCAACCCTAGTGATTTAACCCAAATTCAGAGGGCAAAGGGCCAATTTCACCTTCAGTTGAAACATCTGGAATGTGTCAAGCTGCCAGCAGTCCCCTTGCACTCTTAGCCCAAAGTGCTGCATGTGATCATGTAGTTAGAGCCCAGTTCAACAAAAGCACCTAAACTTAAGCCTAATTTTAAGTTAACTTTGTGCCAAGTATTGTACCAAGTAGGGGAGGGTGTTTGCGTGCCCTCCTGATGGAAACCATGTGTGTGCACACACACAGAGGAGCCTGTGAGTTGATTTTTCTAGCCTATTGTCAATCATGTGGTTCCCTCTCTGCAAATTCCCCAGTGACAAACGCGGCACCCAAAACACACCTATCCTCCACAGTCACTTATTTATGGTGCTAAGGCTCTAAACTGGTACTTGGTAAATCGCCTTTGCGAGGGAGCTGGGTCAGTGCTGCCGATACTGTAATACAGCCTAATCATTTATCAGTTCTCCCCTTCACACCATTATTCCTCATCTAACGGCTCCGGCTTTTGGCACTGAATACTAATATCACAGGCTCATCAGTATGCTGGAGGGCTGCGTGTGCATCTCAGCCACGCACACTGATAGCATGAAATCCATGGAGGGCATAATGAAAATTCACACGCAGCTCCATAATACCATCAGCATACTTCAGAGCCTCTTACCTATCACTGGCATAAAAACCTGGCCCCAGATGTCCCATGGATTTGGCCCTGCCACACTCATCATGCAGATACAGACAAGACTCCTTTGTGAAAGGCAAGTGAGCTTCCCATGAAACAAAAAGTCCTTTCCAGGCTGGCTCTACCTTTCCCATTTTCTATGCAAACCTTTCATTTACACAGCTTCTCCTGCTGCCGAGCTGAAAGCATGACCTTGAGCAAAAATGCTTTGCACTTCTTAAGGGACCTAACAAGCTCCTGAAAGCACAGAAAGCCATGCAGGGGATCAGCAGCCCTTTTGAGCATGGGATGGGATACAAAGCAAGGCAACAACCGTCTTGTCTGAACCAGTGAGCTCCACCACTCGCTCCTCCAAGAATGGCATTTCTCTGAATTTATATTTTTATTACCACATTTCCATTCCTTGTGGCATCTCTCTGGCCAGGCAAAAGGGCCATGCTGTGGTTGGAGCAGGAGATCTGTTAGTGCCACCTCCATCTGGAAGCGATGGGGCTGGTAGGCTCCTTCCCTCTGCCACATTTCTGGGTTTGCTCCATAGCACTTTGTACTGATACAGCATCCCTGACACACATGGTGAGCTGATGTCTGCCAGATCCTGTCAGAGAGGTAGATCCTGACCACATGGAGAAGCTATCAAGATCTAACCCAACCTGCCCATTCTGAACCAGTAAGCAGTGAACCTGGCTTGGGGTGGAAAGGCAGCCTCGGGTCTGTAAGGAAGGACACCTGTGAATCCTGTCCTGTTTCTCCTTGGGCAGATGTACCAGTCTTAACCCCATCCACGCCCCTGATCCTTGAGCTTGCGTGAGTCAGAACGCCCATAATGCTTATATTACAGAAATAGTGGAAAGGACAGCAAAACCCCATGATCCCAGGCACTGAGTAATCGCAGAGGGACAGATTATCCCTGCCCCAAAGCACTAATGATATGGCTGTCTGAGAGAGAAAAGCTAGGATGGAAACGCAAAGGGAAAAGATGCACCTAAAATCACCCAGCAAGGTATCAGCGGTGCTGAGAATGGATCCAGCTCCCAACCCCGGGCTCAGCACCCTCCTGAACTGCACGTCACCTCTCATTTCAGGAGCATTCAGAAAACAAACCAAACGTAACAGAGAAATAAACCACATGAGGCTGGTTAACCATCTCCTTATTATATCTCTCTGCCCTAAGTGTCTGCTCCAGCATCAGGGCTCTCTCTTTTCATCCACACATACAATATACCCACTGTTATCCCCTCTGACTCCGGAGTCGCATGACCCAACCATGAAAAAATGGTTCTGATTCATTTACGTTAAAGATGTGGATATTTTAAGGGGCATAGAAGACCTTCTCTCATGATTGTTAAATGTCCACAGTGAAGCACACAGAGCATAAGCCACTGTGTCATGAAATGTAGCATTTCTTTCATTCTTATCTCCCTTCCCCAGCTTGCCAGAACACTGCAAGCCATCATATTGATATATAAGCGGCAAAATCTCCCTCCCAGAATGGACAAAAATTCGCCTTTAAACAACATTGGCTTTTACCAGTGAAACGCATGGCTACAACTGCAGGAAACATGACACAGGTTATTACAAATATTAAATACAAGCAACGAAAGGATAACAAGAAAGTGCAGCCATGAGCATCGTCTTGATAATTTGCAGCAAGCTGTGTGGTGCCACAGAGAAGTGAACATAGCTGGCATGCGGATGCACGGGTCTGAGTTTTCCGGGAAAGCCCAATTGAAATCAAATAGGCTGGAGAAAACAGGTTGTTTTGCAGCCAGACTTCAGACTCGGTTCCTCAATTAGCTTTCTGATGAAGCATTGCCTTTACTTTGAACTCACTCCTGGGGGAACCGGCATACAGCTGATGTACCCTATATGCAGACCATCTCGTGTGCTGGAAATATCTATTTACAATACGGCAGATCAGAGGAAGAAAATTACAGTCTCAGCCTCCCACTCCCAGCCCTGACAACTCTCCCCTGCCTCCCGCTCACTGTGCAAAGCCTCTGGCCCCACTTTTCTTGCACTATGCCTGGGCAGTCGGCAAAGGGTTCATTGCCACAAGTGCTGTCTGGGTCAAGGGATCACTCCCCCCAAACCCACACATGCGTCCCCCAGACCTTGGAAAAAACAGGCATCTGATCTTGAAAGTCAACAGCAGGCACTAAGGACCTTCAGGAGGGGTGTCTGGCTGACAGCAGAACCAGGGGCTGAGGGAGCACAGCAAATTACAGCAGCAGAGGGACATGTCCCCAGGCTGGGACATAAAGGACCTCAGGGACCCATTATTGAGACCTAATAATATAATACCCATGCACGGAGCAATCAGTCATGTGTTCTGCCAGCCACCACGCACTGCAGTCTATCTATATAATTTAGTCTCTATTTACCCTTTTGTAAGGGTAAAGGAGGAGGAGGAGAATCTCTAGCCCATTCCTGCATCTTAGAGAAGAAATCCTGTATTATTAATACGGTCATCAGTCATGGTCATTCCTACGGAGCAGCCTGCTCTGTAAGAAATGCAGCCCTTTTAACACAGAAATCAATCCTTTCCTATGGAAAGGAAACAAATGTAATCACTACTAAGTATCGCTAGTCCTTCTTGTCTTTTGTATCTGGGGCCCTGAACATCTTCATGTTCTTCATGGATTTTCAGTGCTGACCAAAAGTTGAACTCACTGCAAGTGAAATTTCTGGAGGAAGCTGGGAGTGCCCCATCTGAAAGCTATAAAGAGCTCCATGAAAAACAACAGAAAACACATACGTCTGCAACAGATTTATTTGTTGGATTAAGGAAATCTTCCCCGAAGTCGCATTTTAAGTCCCAAACTCGGGAAAGCATCCCCAGTCAGGATATCACTCAAACACATGATTAATTTTAAAGCAGACACACCAGATACACGATCTGTTGGCCAGCTCCAACCTGCACAATACATTCACCATGCACTATGTGTCATATTCTCTGGAACAGTGTTTTCATTCCATAAGCTATTTTTCTTCCATTCCTGACCGCAAAGACCAGCAACCTGGTGCAATCAGCACAGCGGCATCTCTCTGGCTGTGCGGGCAACCAGCAGCAACGATGCTGAGGAGCAAATACCACGGGCCCCCCCTCCTTTCAGATGGAAGTCAGAATCATTCCCATCCCCCACAGTGAATCTAGGTCAGTAGTCCCAAATTCCTGTTTTGTCCCCCCATGGTTCCTCTGGATCTCCAAAGGGATCTCAGTCCTACCGAGCTCTCTGGGCTCGCCAGAGAGTGTCCCGCACACCTTGAGCACCCAGTCCATGTGTTGTGCTCTCAGGGGAACGTGGCTACAAATTCTCCATCTGCAGCATAGCTCAAATGTCTTTCCTGAATGAAGACCCCCAAAACAGAAGAATTTAACCAGCTATCTAAAGAAAGAAAGGAGGAATGCAGAGAATGAACCCACTAACATCAAAACCCAGGAAGCTGCCTTTCAGCCACTGAGACAATCTCACTGATAGACTTGATTTTTCTCACCCCAGCCGGGAGTAATGTTTTCTTTCCTTTTTTTTTTTTTTTTTTTTTTCCCCATTTGCTGAATATGTTCATTCTACACAGTTGGGGTTTTTTTTTTTTTTGGAAAAAAAAAAAAGACAACAGACATTCATGGCTCCCAGCTGTCAAAAGCCACAAAATGCCTGAGGCTGTCTGTCTTCTTGCAAATGCTGAAGCCATTTTCCTGTAGTGTATGTTCTCATTAATCAAGTTTCAGACTCGACTCAATCTATACCATTGCCCGTAAGCCAAGAGAGACGCTTGAGGGTCACTAATGTAACGCAGTGTTGCCAAACCTACCTTGTTGGACACAAGCATGTCAGCTGGGCTCTTCTCACACTGAATTCAGCAGGAGGTTTTTAGTTTAACGTGGCTCAATTCAAAGTCAGGATCAACTACTGAGGAATAGAGGTAATTACAGATTGGAGGACTGTTCCTTTGAACATCATCACCAGAAAAATCATAGCCCCAAACCCATCAAAATTAAATAGACGTGGTGGGTTGACTTAACTCCATCCCAGCAAGAGCTAATACAATAGTGTTTCATTTCCACTGAACCACTAGATGTGAGCCTGGCTGGTGACTGATGGTGTTCTCCAAGCTCCTCTTGCTGAAGTCCAAAGAGCAAACAGGGCCCTGGGACAAGGATATGTGTGGGATGCCGAGATGGGAAACAGTCTGTTCACCATTTGCTGCTGGAAAAACATATCTATGCCTGGGGTTCTCACTTCAAAAAGAAAGTTGAAAAGCTGCAAATGGTTCAGGGAAGAACTCTAACACAGGGGGAAGCTAGTCTTGAACGAGAGGTTAGAAAGTCAATCTGCTCAGCTAACGCAACAGAAAGTTCAAAGTTGCCGATGTCAAGGCCTGTTAAGTATTGCAAGAAGAGACATTTTCCAGTATTGGAGCCTCCCTGACCGTCAGAGGCAGAATGAGCTCACATGGCTGCAGGTCTGGGCTGAAAACATTCAAACTGGAAATCTGGAGCTAGAGAAATTAAATGGTGGCAATCACGAAGATGTGGAATGGTCTCGCTAGCATCATGGCATACTCGTGGGGAGCTCCTAGGCTCCCACCCAGCCTGGGGGTGGGCAGAGGCAGTGCAGCTCTGGCATGTGCCCTGCCCACAAAGCCCTCTCATCTTGCTCGCAGCCACGGGGATTGAACAAGTTAAAACCAAGGAAAGAGAAGAGCAAGCAGTGACGTGACCCGTCACTCACTGCCAGCTCAGCAACATTACCCACAGGCCCAGCCCAGGCAACGCAGGCTGGAGCAATTGGATCTAATTGCCTCTTCTTGACTTTTTCACATCCAGAAAAGCTGAAAAAGGTCTCCCTGTGGCAGTGGCGGAGGACACGGCCCTCATGTGTGAGCCCAGCAGGCTGCTCGTGAGGCTCCTCTTGGCCAGCATGAAGGATTACCTTCTCTCTGGTAATGAGATATTTCACGTCTTGCGCTTCTCTCCTTTAAGTCAGGTGGGGGGTCAGGGCAGGACAGCTTTGCTATGAAGCATTTGACACATGTCAATATTCAATTAATGGCCGTGAAAATGCCCACCAGGAGTCTGGTGGCAGTCAAGCAAAGTGAAGGTCACCATGGGAAGACAAGCAGCAGCAAGGGGAAGAAGCAAGAAATATGAGCAGAGTCCTGCACGTGCTCTTCCAAGAAAAACAGGACCTTTCTTCATCTCATTTCATTCACAAAGATTTTTTCGTTTAGAAGGTTTGTATCACTCAGGTGATCTTTTAAACACTGATCATTTTAATTTCAGCAGACACTTAATGTCCTAATTAAATCTGATGGCTCTCAGTAGAATGGAAAATCCCAAGCATGGACATGATTTTGGGGCTTTTAAAGAAAAACACTGGCATGTAAAGAAAAAAAACCGGAAACAACCACATATTTTTGTATATGGATTATTTACTGCTCTCCACTCCACATGATAATTCACCCACACTGGTCTGTTTTATACCCAGGGTTATCCAGACGCACATTATTTCATCTGCTGCATCCCAGAGCAGCAGGAAGGATGTAGCATGGGACAAATGGTAATGGGAGCTCTGTTTCTGGTGCTAATTAACCACAGATATTCTGCTTCTCAGAAGTTGACAGCAAGGCCAAAATTATGGCCTCACGGCAGGTGAGAATGCAGATGTGGCACAGTTGTTCAGGCCAGTGCAGGCACCTTGGGCACAGATTTCCTTTCTTCAAATTCCCATGTCATCCCTGGGGCTGGAGACCCAGCTGAGGAGTGCTGCAGCTTGAGATCCAGTTCCCCTACCCCTGCATTGATGCGGGCTCCTGTGGGTGGGCTCACAACTAGGGAGAAGAGAAATTTCTCCTCCCTGTTCCGAGTCAAGCTTGTAAAATACAGCCTCTTGAAGAGACCAGCACGCTAATAAATCCTAACCTGCCCGGGTGACGCATGGTTCCGTGATACAATCAGTCCCGGAGGGAGGCAATCACTGCCTGACAAGATTACATGACAGTCCGCAGTGGGTGGGCAGGATGGGGAAACTCCCAAGCAATGGTCCAAGCCTTCCTCCAGCCCCTTCATGTGCAGCAGTGCTCCCCAAGCAGGCCACTGTTTGACGGAGGAAGAGGCTGTGGCAAAGACTGCAACCAACTCATCTGAAGCAAAGCAGCCCCTTCTCCAGCTGGGTGCAGACTTTATGACTGATCCCAAGACCAAGGGGGGGCATCTGCGCTCCCCCATAGTCTGGACCTGCAGCATCCCTTGATCAGGAAGGTTTGGACTCCAGGAACTGCTCCATGATCATCCAGGATGGTTCAGATAAGAGCAGCATAGATAAAAGTAGTGAAATTTCTCCCAGATCCCAAGACAGCTCTTGCAGCAATGATGTCTCTGCACTGCTTTCCTCCCCAGTATCACCAGTCCCTGTGGATAGCCAGACCACCCTACCAAGGCAGCTCACACCCAAAAGCCACACAGCCTCAATGCACTCAGGAGAAGGAGCATCCCAAAACCACAGAGCAGAACAAGATACCCCACAGCTGCTTCCACTCCAAACCACCCTAGATCATAACAGACCCATGCAAACCTCATGCTGGAGGTAGGCTCAGAAGATCTATGGGCTCAGTGCAGAGCCCAAGATGTGTCTGTGCCAGGCTGAGGACTGGAGGAGCAGAGCTTGAGCAGTGAGGTCTGGTGGTCCAGGACATGATAACACAGAGCAGACAACATGAATCCAGGTGGCATTTGCCTGGGTTGTTGTCTGCCAAGCAGCACATAGTCCGCAGCACTGACAAGCTCATTACAACAGCTAACACATAAAGGTACAAATCTGTCCCCAGAACCACCCCTTACACCCAGCACATGGCATCCCTGCCTGCTCATGCTCGGCCTCAGGCCTGCTATGCAGCTATCCTTGGGTTCACCAGCCCCCTGAGATAGTTTTCATGGAGATATGCGGAGAAAAACAGCCATTTCTGCAGCATTTCTGCTGCAACCTACCAACAACAAATTGGGAACTCAGTGCTTGGGCAGCAGGGCACAACGGTGTGAGTTTTGAGATGCTCAGCTGGCAATCCCTGCGTGGAAATACTACAATTCCTTATTGGCCTGGGTCTTCTTGCATTTCGTCTTGCAAAGAAATCCAATTAACCTGCTTCCCTTTGTACTTAGTACTTCTAACACCAAAGATCATCACCTGGAAGACCTTTTATAGGCACAATAAATGCCATGGCAACTGCAAAGCTATTTCTGATAAATCCCAGCTGTGGCCTTCAGACTGCAAGTCCAGGAGGCATTTCCCACATCGTGATTTCTCTCTTTCAGTATCCTCCATTCATGGGGAAGTATTGACTAAGTGTTAAGCCTCCAGACTGCTTTTCTGATAGGACCCCTTGAAAGAGCAAGAACCCATCGTTTCAATTTATCTAGAAATGCTTGTACAGATACACTGATCCCTGCGATTAATTGTCACATCTGCAGGAGCATCTCATTCAGGGAAAAATTAGACTCAGTTCTACATGGGTTATTTATGACCCAGCTGGTCCAGCCATTAAAATCATCCTGAATATCGGCTTTCCCCGCCACAGTTTGATCAAGCGGATTAGCCCCTGAAATCACAAGCCCCTGTGCTTTCCAGCTCAGTAAGGCTCATCGCAAAATAAAGGCCTTGCTCCATAAATAGCTCCGTTAAGGGCTCTCCTGCTGGAACGAGCCTTTCTTAGCAATGCTTCGACTCCAGCAAGAGCCTGTTCTGAGCACTAAAGATCCATCAGAAGTAACCTTGGAATTTGTATGTTTATATCTGTGTAGCTGTGGAAACACTGGGAGAGGGTTGATTTTGTTTTGCGAGGCAAATAAAAAATCTATGACATTTTTTGACATGCTAAGGCTTCCCCCCCTCCCGTTGCAAGCAAAGGCGCTCTCACCCAAGCTGGTGCTTTTTTATAAACACCTCCCCTGCCCCAGCACAGAGCAATCCAGTGTTGAGCACATTCCTTGGCGTCCTCACCCCTAATTGCAATCAGGCTGTTGCAACACTTCTCGTACACCCAGCTGGATGTGGCAACCCAAGGGTTGACTTGGCTTTGGAGGAGGCTGGGCTGACCCCTGCTCTTGCTGAATTCACACTCCTGGGGGGGTGTCTGGGAAACAAGCGAGGGGCCCGGTTGAGAGATGAATCACCTGTTGCTTGGGATGAAATAGATTCTCTTCTCTACAGCTTGCAGGAGATAGTGCTGGCGTGGCTGCAGCCAGCGGAGAGGCCAGTGCAAAGCATGTGGTGAGGCACATCTCTGGTTGGATCCTCACATGAACAAGTGCCCCGAAACTATCCACAGAAAAACCTTCGTTCATCTCTTTTCATTTTCACTGCTTCCCTCCATTCTCCCCACTGTTCTGCTCTTGTCACCACCTCCTTTGCATCACTGCTGCCTCAGTCTATCTGATTTCCTTTCAGACCTGCAGCCCAGCCTCAAAGGGGTGAAGCCTGAGATGCACTGACCGAGCTGTTCTGCCCAACACGTCACCAGACTGCCCCACCACCAAAAAGATCTTTTCCCAGCAGAGCAAGTCTCCTTTGCACCTGTGCTTTCTCCCTCCTTCCCAGCCCACTGAGGACAGTCAGGACCTCTGCAAGGGGAGCAGACAGAGTCTCCGTCCTGCTGACAACTCAAGCATTTATCGGAATTTGAGTACCCTCCTTCCTGGCACAGAAAACCTCAAGCCAAACCTCCGTAGGGATCAGCTCACAGACACCCACTCTCACAAAACCCCATTGCAAGCTGCCTACTGCTTACATTGCATCAGAATTTCTTTCCCAAGTACCTGCACATCACCAGGCATGCCAATTCCAGACGGGGCCTCGAGCGCCAGTGTTAATAACAGGCACAAGCTATTAATGCAGCCCACCTATTGCACACTGCTGCGCACACGAGCTTACCTGTAATGGTGTCTGCGTGCACAAGGTGTTATTCCCTGCAGCAACCCCATCAAACAGAGTATCCCGGGGCAGTACAACATGCTAGTCTAAGTTAGGGTTAAGCCGCTGATGATAAACTATCACCACCGTAATCGAAACCCACGCACACAGCGCCAGATGTGTTCGGCATCCTGCAAAGGCTCCAGGCCAGCACTTAGGGATGTGTGAGCCAAAGGGTTTTCCCAGAACTAGGCTGAGCCTGGTATAAGGCTTGGGAAGGGAACGGCTCTTTGTGGCAGGATTGTCCTCTGAGCAAGTGCATGTGACAGCACCAGAAAAGCAGCATGGGACTGGCATCGTCCTCCATCGGTAATGCAGGAGCAGAGGCTCCCTGCCGCAAAAACGCCCAAGCCACCTGTGGGAAGGAGAGGTTGCTCCATCCAAGGGGATTTTCCAGACCATCTGCTGTAGCCACACTGTCGGCCTCACCCATGAAGGAGGAAGGCCCAAGGGCTGGAGGCTTCCCGCTGCTGTTTTGTTCGTTAGGAGGAAAAGTGTTGTTAGGTGGTGGTTAACGTTCAGATGGGAGGCAAGGGGCTGTCCAGCGAGGCTTTCCTGAAGTGCAGGGGTGCAACGGTATTGGGGGCTCAGGATTCCTGCCATTGCCACTGCACACAAGTCCCTTTGTGGTCAGACACCCAACCCCGATGCTCACCACGAGCCTTTACAGCCACAGCTTTGCAGATGGCTTCTGCCCCTGGTTGCAGCATGAGTGAGGAAAGGAATAACGCCAGAAGCAGGAGCTTCGGACCCCTTGCACAATTCAAGGCCAGCAGCATTTTCTTGGTCCATAATAAATCAATTAATTCTTGCAAGAAGTAGAGCTAATATGTGCTGCCCTTAGGTATGGGTACCTTCATGAATATTTACCATACACCCTCCTTTCTGCATTAAAAACAAAACGAAAATGCTTATGGAAAATCTCTTGCAGAGCAATACGACCAGCTCCCTAACCACTGCATCCCTTTGAAATCATACATTTCCTACCTCTTTCCAGATCCAGTCTGTAAACTATTTGAATACTGATGGTTTTTAAATAGCTCCCAATGAGTATTTTACATACAGGGAATGGCACAGAAAAAAAAAAAAAAAAAAAAAAGAACAATCTGTGGGCTGCAGATTTGTGTAAACACAAATTCCCTGCAACAGCAAGTTCCTCGCTGCATGTCACTCCTTTTACACAAACACACCATCAGATAAAGGAATGTACGTGATTCATTTGCTGCCCTCTGATGTGGTGGAGCTCTTGAATCGTTTAAACGATTCTGCTTTACTATATTGCCTAAAATCAGACTCGCAGGACTTACAGGCTGAAGTGGCGTGGCAAAAAGGCAGGCTGAGTTTCTAGCAGATATGGGGTTGTGCAAAACGGGTTGCTCCATAGGTGTTAAAAACTCTCGTGTGGGCTAGAAAAGAGATTTTGTTTAGCTGCACCGAGCTGTTGATGTATGGAAATTAGGAAGTCACACTTGTATCTGCTGGGCTGCTCTGGAAGCTGTTACAGGCTCGACATTCATTGCCAGTAGATGCTTTATCTTTCCTTGCCTGTGCTAGAAATATCCAGGGACCACAATGATGGCAGACTGCTAGATAGTGCAGTCATTATTAGACCAAAATAGACAGGTCCCGTCATTCAATAGTGCTGCCGATGCTGCTCAGATTTTTCAGTCCCATTTGCTTCTTCTTTCCAGCAAATGAGCTGATAAAACTGCTAAGCATTTTGGGAGAGGGCTGTGGGCACACATGCATCATGGAGGGCTGGGGCAAGCCCACACGGCTCTCTGAGACCTGAGGTAAAAAGCACTTTGGTGGTGGAGGTCCAGGACTCTCTGCATCTAAGTCCAGTAGCCCCATTCCTCAGAGGAGAAACTAAAGCCCTGGTAGAGTTGCCCCCAGTCCCGTAAAAGGCTTACAGTGGGGCTTCAGCCCTGCCTGCAGATTCCTCCCAACCGATCCTACTGGCTGTGATGCACCAAGGATTGCAGTGCTGTACCCAAAAGAAGAATTTGACCTCCAGGCCCCCAGCCTCTCTCCCATTGACACAGTCTGCCTTGCCACACTGGTTGCTCATATGAAACATAGGAGGGTTTCAAGCTGGAGTTCAGAATCCTGGTTTGGCCCTTAAGCTTGTGCAGAAAATGTGGGCAAATGCCCAGTTCCTCCTTCACAACACCAGCAGCCCCATTTCGGGAGCACCAGGGAGGTCTGCTCACATCAAGAGATCTCACTCATCACTAGCTCTCCAAGTGATAAAATACCAGAGCAGGAAATGTGCAGAGAAAGGAAACCTTGGCCCCCTGACTCCCCTAGGTAAAACTCCTTCCTCCTCCCCAAAATCCAGCACAGCTTTTCTGGCCACAGAGCCCCTTGGGCACTGAGCCCCACTCTCTGGGTGTATTTGGGACATCTTGAGTGAAGGCAACCTCCAAGCACAGACCTGAGGATTTTTGGGGGGGCTGGTGGGCAAGTCTGCTCTGGAGAGCAGGCTGAGATCGGTGGACTGGGCAGCTGACCTTCCTACCTTCCTCTGAGCATGGAGGATCATCCCCTTGACAAGAGGCATCGCATCCTTGGTCAGCAGTCCAAGCAATGATGGGGAGGGGGTTGGTAGCAGAGCAAAACTGCTTTCCTGCAGCCACCACAAGCGCTTGCCAAGGGAGCTGAAAACCAGACACTTCAGAAGAAAACTTAAAAACCAGGGTTTAGATGGACCTGCTTTCGCAGGCTCTCTGCTGAGAGTGTCCTCTCCTTTCCTGTGGGACGTGTTATTCCCAGTTACTTCCCAAGAACCAGAGAGGAAATTCCCCTCTTTGAACAGAAGTCCCTGGTTTGCGTAGGGTGTCCCGCAACCTTGGAGTTCCCCTACAGAAGCCTGCCCCCATTTTGCTCCTGACCACAAAGCATTTGCTTTGCATTTAGCAGGAACAACCAGTTTAGTGGTTGAATGAATGATCGGTGTTAATTACTAGCATTCAAAATTAAAATAAAGGTCAAAAGAGGGTAGGCATTATCAAAGAGCCTTGTTTGCTCAAAGGAAATGTTAATGACACTTGTTCAGTGCTTCAAGATAAACTTGTTCAGGCACCAAGTTAATGAAGAAATAAATCCTCCTTTCCAAGGAACGCCACTACTCCTCAAACACAAACCACACGTCTTTCATCTCAAGGTGTGCCCTGCCCTATCTCTCATCTCTCCTCGCTGTTTCATTTCTCCTCACTCTCGAGATGCCAGTTCCCTTCCCTGAGCGGCTGCAAGATGAGCCCATCACCAGCTCTGACAGATTCTCGCTGCAGAAGTGTCACCCCAGAGCCACCTCCCAAGGCATCTCACTGTCTGTCTTCCAACGCTCATTTGCCGTGAAGTGAAGGACAAGGGGGTATCACACGATTTGCGTGCATGGGGAATAAGTGGCGGGTGCTTTCAAGACTTCAGTCTTCTCCAGATGACCCCGACAAGCGTGAGCTCCTCTGCCTCTACCCTAACCTGGCCTGATGCTCCTGGTTTTGCATCTTTTTGGGTAGATGCACCACCAGATCACAAGCTCCCTCGGGCAGCTCCACTTCCCTGCCCTGTCTCTGTGCAGCTCTTGGCACAGCCAAGGCTCCAGCCACACAGGACACATAGGTCCAGCCCCTTCCCAGCTGCCTGCATGTGCTTTGCTGGCACAGACTAACCCAGAAGCAAATTAACCCAACCGCTCACCTGAGAGCTGGGTCACCTTCTGCAGGTGCTTCGCTCCATCGACAACAGAGGGAGCCCGAGGATGCCTGTGCTCCAGAGTCAGGCACCTCAGGCAGATTTAGGGTGGGATGAATCCAGGGCTAAACAAATATTAATGCATCCAGAAGTCAGCAGTAGCAGCGTTCGAACATATTTATATATACACAGAGAGAAAGAGGGAGGGAAAGTGCCTGCGCACCCTTTGGCTTCTCCATGACCCCCAAAATGCCATAAATCACTTGCAGCAGGAGAGCAAGATGCAGCAAGACTTGTCTCCTGCCCCAGCTTCCAGGCTGCCGTGATTACAGCAAACCTGCCCTGCCATCGGCTGCGGAGCAAGGAGGGAAACCAGGGTGCGGGAGCCGGGGGCTGCACCGTGGCCCCCGCACCAAGAACGCAGCACTCCAGCTCCTGCTGCTAAAACCACTGAAGGTCGGGGAAGATGATATTTCCATCTTTTGGAAACTAAACACTGGGAACACGCCTACACAGTCTTTGTCATAATCTCCCGAATTCAGTTAGAAATAAAGAACAGGCAGAGGTCAAACTTTTCCTGGCTTAATAGAAACGCTATCAAAATTTAACCTCTTCCCTGCTGGCAGTGCACGGAACTGTTCCCGACAATGACAGGGCCACAGAACGCACGTGCGTGATGAACACATGCTTCCCTTTGCAGCAGTGTCATTTTTGTTCTCCCCCTTCCCTGCGTGCACAGGCAAGGCAGACAGCAACATTTCCAACACAGTCAAGGATGAACAGGCTCGGTTGCCTGTTCTGTGTAGAGATGCAATCTTGCATCCCACGTCCCATTCGGCTGCAGACACCCGGCAAAACTGCTCCACGGTGCCACGAGCACAGCCCGACGCTGCTTCACCCCATCTCACATGCTAGAGGAGGAGAGGCGTGAAAGATGGGCTTCCAGGGGAGCAGATGGGCACCTGTCAGAGCTATACGTCAAGAGATCATTGCTTTGGATTGTGTATTACAAGGAAAAAACAAGAAAAAGAGAAAAAGAGAAGAGAGAAAAAACCCACCTTCTGCAAGATTTTCGAACACAAGATTGTCAGATGCTGTGTGAAAAAATAAATTGGCAGCTCTCAGCCTTTATTCTGAGTGAGCAGGAGTGAAACAACCTGGTATCCCACATTTATCGCACCACCCCTTACCAGTTTGGAAAAGCAGCAAAGAGGGGCCCATTTCTCTGAGTTATTCCCCTCTGACATTTCAGAGGAGCGGTGGGCAGCTGCATACAGATGGCCAACCTGGAAAGAAGGAGCAGAGAAGTAGTGAAAAGATGAACTCTTCAGCTCAGCACTGTCATTTCCCAAAAGGTCAGGAGTTAATCCTGATCTACAGGTTGGTGGCCATAAAGATCCCAAGCCCTAGAAATCGATAGTGGACTACAAATGTGACATCTTAGACAGCGATGGGGCGAAGATGCTCAAGTAACTTTACCCTGCCTAACATATCTCTGTGTCAAGGCTGTTTGCTCCAGCCCAGCTGTCTCTGAGCTCAGGAGCCATACGGCTGGGTGGACTTCAGAGAGGGAGATCAAATTCGGAGGCTGCAAAGCATGCGGGTTGTTTGCTTTCCACGTCCCTACTCGACTTTTGGCCTCCTACTTTTGTAACGAATTTCTCGGAGGTTCTCAGCATTGCTTACTCATTTGCAGACTGCACTTCCAGCTACAAAAATAGCACAGACACTAAAGCAATCTTCAGGAATCAGATAAGAGCTCCTCCCAGGAGGAAGAAAGAGATTTCTTTCTTCTCTTTTCCGTTTTTTGTTCTCTGTGTTTAAGAACTGATGCGTTACAATTATAGATTGTGATTTCCATCCCAAAGTGCTTCACAAGAGCTATGCCAGCACCTCTGCACAGAGCTGGCAGCAGACACTGCCGGGATGAGCTGTGCAGACTCACAGAGGAGCACAGCTCGCCCAGGCTGCTCACACAAACTGCCCAAATACCCACACAGAATAACTGCAGTAGACTTTCTGGTGTAGAAATAGCCAAAGACAACAGACAATGCTGTTTCCTGACATTACTTCCTCCCAAATGCATCGCAGAGAGAAAAATGCATAGGTAAAACCTGTGTCACATGACAGTTTTCTGTGGTCTTGGGCAAGTCATTTTTGCCGCTGAGGTTTGCCAAGGAAAGCCTTAGGAAGCTTCCCACATCTCCCCCAGTTTCCAGCTGAGCACCTCACTCCTCCCTCCCCCCGTTTGATGTACACCACTGGGGACGAGTGCCTGGGCCCTTGTTGGGTGGGTGTTCTCCCATCCTCCGGAGTTGTATCAGCTCTCAGAGGGGTCCCACCAGTCCTGGAGCTGGGGTGAGATAAGCCCTGGGAAAATAAGGATGGGAGAGGGGAGGCAAGGGAATGTGGGATTTCCGCAGGCCCTTCTCCCCGCTCGCTGCTTTTCATGGAAACACATTTGAAATCTTTCTCTTCTCTGAGAGTTTTATAACTCCCTTATCCGCATATAGTTACTGATAAGGACCCTGATATATGGCCAGTCACACAGTGAACTCCTTGCCCCTTGCCTATATGCACAGAGACCCACAAGCCCAAAAAACAAGACATTAAATGCTACATAAACACAAGTAAATAAATACAATACAACAAATGGGGTCATAAGGGACCTCGAGTGGTCATCTAGTTCAACCCCCAAGGCAGGGTCAAATTACAGCTTATTGCCCAACCCAGTGCTAAAAATATCCATTGGCTGAAATTCCAGTCTTCCTGGGCAACTGCTTCCGCGACCCTCTCCTTTTCACCCTTCAAAGCTCTTCCTGGACTTAGATGTCCCTCACTGCAGTTTAAGCCCAGGCACTTTCCCATCCCCGACAGACAGACGGAACAGCTCATTTCCATCCCGCTTGCAGTGCACATCTGGAGACAGTTACGTCTCCCACTTGGGCTCTGCTGCGTTTGCATCTCTTTTCTAGACAGACAGTGGCAGTCTGTTCGGGAAAAACAACAAAGAGCCAGTGGTTGGCCATAATGCACAAAGCAGAGCTGGTCAGGGTGTGGAAGGAGCGATGTGGCTCATTTGTTGGTTTACTGGTGGTAGCAAGGAAATAGGTCTCAGCAAGGGTGCTGGGGCAGGCACTATGAGACTATTTTGCAGCACGACTTGTCTGCTGCTAACAGCCCCAGCATCCCATTCCTACCTCTAGGCTGACACACATTTGTAAGACGGTGTTTTGCAGCATTTTTCCATTTTTAATGCTCTTTCAAAGATTTTTCTTGCAGGAGGTCAGAGACATAAAAACAGACTGAGCACATACTGGACCAAAACCACATGCTCCAGTGTCAGCCTGAAGATGCAGCTGGTCTGAATATGGCCTTGTTTCATCATTTGTTGTGGTCCTCACTCAGTGCTCCCCCTCCAACGTGGAGCGTGGCCGGTGCATATGGCAGCACCTTGCACCATGACTCAACAACCCCAAGCAAAGCACATTTTCCACCCACGTAGCTGCAACTCCTCTGCTGGAGGTCACCACCGTGGCTGCGGACAGGAACGCACGTCAGCCCTGCTGCTGCTGCATCCACTGCAGTTTGCACTGATGCACCGGCACCGTCCATGGGAGCCCCTGATGGGAGGGTCCATGATCCCATCCTTCACTGCATCTCTCCTAGCAGAGTCCTTAAAATGCAAGGAAAGGACAAAAGCCTGGAAGTTGTGTAGCAGGGAGAGCAGAAGACAAAATATGCTGCATAAATACCTGGATGTAGCACAGTGATACCGTCTTTTCCCTTTAACACCAGCAAAGGCTCACTGAGCCTCAGCTGTAAAGCTGCAATCACCAGCACGCGGGAATTTTTTGAGTTCTAACTGAAAGAGAAAATAGCATCTACTGCAAAACCCACAGTTATCCAGCCTGTCCCTCAGAGAAACTCTGCGTGAGTTTCACCCAGCTCAGTATGAGAGAGCTGATGAAACCCCATCTGAAGGTGTCAGGGCCTCAGGTCAATCTAAACACTCTCCTGGGAGCATCCCGAGTCCTCTTCCCTCCCCCAGCCTCAGAGTTGTTGCTCCACATTTTTGTCTCACTGTTTTTCTTGGCAGCTGTTTTCTTTAAGTTGCGCTATGGCTGTGTTACTTATAGGTACTTAAATTCATATTCTTCATTCATTTCTTCCCTAATCACTTGGGATACTGCGTTTTACGAAAGGGAGTATAATTAATCTTCCAGGTCTGTGCACGTGTGATGAGAAAGATGTGATCCATGACAATTTAATGCCCTAGTTAGCTGCTAGACAATGGAAATTTCTGAGTTATACCCAAAAAAGCCACACCCAGGCTCACAAAGACTGCAGCAGCTGACAAGCATCTTTTCCAAACTCTTAAACAGGAACATTATTTGAGGTTTTGTTTTTGTTATTTTAAACTTGGCCCCAAAAATCAGTTGCAAAAGAGCAAAGCTGGTAACTTTCACAGTGGTTCAATGGGTTTCAGAAGCTGTTGAATTTCTCACAACGTTATCAGCAATCTGGGAGACCCACCGAGGCGCATTTCATGCGGTGATTGCTGTTAACGTGCTCCCGCTCCCCTCTAACGTGCATTCCTCGCAAACTTGGTGGCAGTCGGACAGTCAGCGTGGCTCGAAGACAGCTCCATCCCATCTCAATCGCTCTCTTAGGTGTTAACAACCCTGCAATAGCCAACGTGGATATTGGCTGCCCCTAACAAAGCTATGAGAGTGACATTTTGGTAGGTAATGATGGGAAAGCTGCAGTAATCAGACAGAGTTATAAAAGGTTAATGAAGATCAAAGGACAGAAAACACAGAGGAAAAGCCCAGGCAGCCAGAGAGATTTTGGCAAGATTTGCTACGCTGCTGCCCAGCCACACACTAATACGTTTCCTGCATTTCCCAATCGAGTTGCTCATTTCCAGTAGCCTCAGCAAATCTGTATCACTGGGAGAAATGCTGAACTACCGTGTGGCTGGTAGCATTTTTAGTGACTCTTTCCCATTACTGAGCAAAATGGTTGAGTCTCCAAGAAGAATTTGGGAAACAAGTTCATTTCACCTAGATACAGTGTACATGGGGAGGCTAAAGTCACAAGTGTTCCAGCTCAGCCTGGAAACACATAAAGTATTGTCGATGCGTTGCTCACCTAGAGGACACCTCTCCAAGTCACCTCAGTAATTTTGAAAGGAAAACTTTTCTCTCAGCTTTATCAGAGAGCTCCTAGGAACACACAATCCTCTGGTACCACTGGGTAGGACAAGATAGTGCAAGGCACCTTCAAAGAAGAGGGGAGGAAACTCCGTCATTTCTTTCCATCCTCATCATGGGACAATTCCTGACTACATTTGTACAATCCAGATTTCACGCTATGGGATGCCACTCATTCCCTTTAGAAAGCTATTTAAATCCTTAATAGATGTCCTCATCACCTTTTCTTTTTTTTTTTTTTTTTTGTATACTACACCATTGTTTTCTTCATTGTATCTCTCACCACCTAAAATATCCCTTCTTCCTCACCAGCACTTTAGGCATTCAAACGAGTGCAGGCTCTTGCCTAATCTCTCTCCTACTCCTCATCCGATGTCAAGACCGGTGCTTAGCTAAGCTATGCACATAGCTCGCTGTCAGCATCGCCACATAAATCAGTCTCTCCAGCTCCAGCAAGTTGCCCGTGCTATTCTCTGAATTCCTGCCACTCGTCACCACGTCTCCACGGGCGGGTGCCAAGAAGGGGACATGGACCCTCTGGGTGGGATCAGATGAGCTCAGCAGAGAAGGACTTGCAGCTCATGTTCTCCCCAGCACGGGGCATCTGCACGTACAACCTAGCCCACCACCTAGCAGTTTTGCTGCCATCTCCCAGAATTCATCCTTCATATCATCTTCCACCCTGATTTCTCCTTCCTTTTTCCAACTTCATTAAAGAGAAGGTTATTTTTAGCCGTGTTATTTAGCTTAAGTATTTCCAAAGCAAGCCTTCATCTCTGTTGCTCATTTCTCTTGGTTCCTCCCAGTTCCACAGCAACTGTGGGTTTGACTACACTGCATTTAGCACTGAGACCATTTAGGAAGGTACAGCCTGGCCTTTGGGGAACTGAGGAAATTGCTGGCTCCTTTCCCATTCCCTGCGACAGCACAGACCTTTACATTTCATCAGTGGTGTGCCCATGGCCACGGTGCACAACACTGGCCACCCCAGTTGCAATGCTGGCCATCCCAGAGAGTGCCCAGCCCGGACAGAGACTCGGTGCACGGCCATACCCACGACCGACAGCAGCATCAGCCTCGGGATTTTTGTGGCTGTGACAAACTTTGAGCTGGCTTTCAATTTATGCAAGTTGCCATATCCGTGCCACTTTGAAGTGCCTGCATGAGTAAACCACCCTGACAAGCTAGAGTTCATGGGGATTGCAGTCAGTCATATTACAGCCCATGACAGATTTAATTGCAGATTAGAAATTCCATAAGAGAAATATTACAGGAGACTTAAGTTCCTAATTGTTTCCTGCGTAAGGTCGGAGCTTAATTTTATTTTGAAACTCTCAAGTGCTGACAGCCAATATTTTGGTGTGAAAAAGCTAAAGAAGCAACTGCTACCTCACTGTGAACAGGTAACGACTTCCAGAGTTTAATCTTACACCTTAATTTGTTCTTAATATTCGGATCGTGGCAGCAGCCAGGAGGCATTATCAAGCTAAGTGCTCCTTTGTGCCAATACACAGCAGCAGAAAAACTCCCCGCCCAAATGAGCTGTGATTGTTGTATCTGCTGGAAGAAAGCCATGCTCTCTCTTGCGCCACACTCATGCACTTTTAGTGACAGAACTGATTAGGATTCCTGGTTTGGATTTGCTCAGATCTAGCTTGGTTGGTTTTTTAATCTTTGGGATAAGCTGTGGATAGAGAATTAGCCATTTAGATATAAATGCATTGCTGGGAAACAATTTGCCAGCATCCGCTACAAAATGACTTCGGTGGCTGATCTGGCGAGCGGCTGCTAGACAATGAAGTGATAATCAGGGGGGTGGGGGCAGAGGGGGGATTTTTGGCTTTCAAGAAGCACCAGACATCTTTGCCTCGTTCTGTCTCCACTAGCACAGAAATTAAAAGAGTTCTGAAGAACGTGTGCTAAGTGAAAGGAAGCACCTTCCACTCTTCTCAGGTTTAAAATGATGCTTGGGAGGGGAATTCTGGAGCCACCACTGGCAAATTGAGGCACAAATTGCTGCGGCTCTTTGAACCTCACGGCTCTCCTGTGCTGCGTTTGGATACAGCTGCCTAACGATGTCTGGCAGGCCGTGTGTCCCTTCCGTCTCGGAAAGGCTGGCGCAGCATTGCACAGGCAAGAGGCACCCGGGTTTAATCCGACGGCGAGCTTCTCCCATCTGAGTCTGCAGCGCCTGACAAGGGGAAACGCTCCCCGGCATCTTGCAAACAGCAGGAAGGCCAGGTGTGCTGCTCCCAGAACACTTCCTTCTCCAAAGTCATTCTTTTTCCCAGTCCTAAAAAAGTCTGCTTTAGCCATCTCTCTCCATTTGCCCAACACATGGTGGCAAAGCCTCCCGAGGTTGAGCAGGACCCAGGAGGGACGCAACGCCACGGCGGACTCTGCCACAGCACCCGAGGGCCGCCAACTGCTGGGATCCCGCTCCCACACACGTATCACCCCACTTTCTCTAGGGCCAGCCTCAAACTGGGCAGCAGCACAGACACACAGACCGCAGCCTAAAGATCTCAGATCCAGAAGCGCTGGCCGCACTCCACCTGAAATCAATGTCCTTTCTAATTCTCATGGATGTCAGAAAGATTTATCCGAAGAGATCTCATTTTACAGCCTGTGTCTTCTGGTGTATTTGCTCTTTCAGCGCTCTGGGTTCACAAGCTACTGCAGCCTCCCCAAACCCTCTCTCACCCATGCTGGAGGGCTATAAATTATAACAACCTGCAACGCGTTCAGCTGCAGTCCTGTCCGTCATCTGTGCGCTGCATTAACCCTGTGAAACTTGGTCACCCAGCTCTGCATTTCCCAAGCTTTGACTCCTTATCCGTTGCTAAAGCCCCTCAGACAGCCGAAGAATGAGGCGCATACAGCAGAAGGCATTTCTAAAGAAAACTTGATGGCTTTCTGACACCCGACACATGCAATTCCCAACAGAGTTAATTGAAGCTAATTCCTCAAAGGCTGAGACGAGAATATCCCCATAAATTATGTTCCTGCTTCATTCCAGACAAGGACAGCATGAATGCATTACACGCAATCCCCCAATTTACAGTATTAAAACCGGCAAGTCAATCAAGGAGACAGCATAAAGTCACTTGAAAGCTAAAATTCATTTTCGCTCCATCTGTACTGTAACCCGAAAGGTTGATTTTTGAGGGCATCTTTCATATTTCCACGCACAGCAGGACCCATTCGGCAAGAGAAGAGCCTTCTCCGTGGATGTGACGTGTGTTTGGTACAGCAGAGCCCCTGCTTGGGCGATGTTGTTGGGGTGCAGGTTTCCAAGGCCATTATTGAGGCAGCTTTCAAAGATGTCTCTAGAGACCTTTGAGTTTCCAAGACATAGAGAAAAAGGTAGGACTGAGGGCACCACGTCTCTGCTGCCAACGCAGACAGCCAGGGCTGATTATTGGTGAGGGCACGCACACACGAAGTCTAACCTATAGCACTGCTACTGCCAATCTGCTCTCATTAACAGAGAGTTATTTTTAAATCCTGTGGTTTTGGGGCACAGTCCTAACAACAAGTTATTTATAAATGGCAGTTTAAAGAAACAAGCACGTTTCTTGTGCCATTTGTGTCACTCTTTAGGGACTGAAATATCACTGAATTGTACTGCAGGGATTATGCAAATTAAAGCCAGATTCAATAAAAACTGCCCAGCTTCTGTGCTGCTCAAAATCAGAAGGACTGAAAATACATTTCTGTGAACTTCTACTGCCTTGCAGAAATTCCGGAGATGTCAAAGTTGGAAACGGGCTGAGCTGTGGTCTGTGCCCATTTAGTTATCATCTGTTGCAAGATGCACGGGTGCTTCATGTCAGATACTGGGAAAACAAATATCCATGTGAAGCAAAGGTGAAAAGCTTAGCCCAGATCAAATAGAAAGCCTGTGACAGAACCAGGATCTTGTGAGTCCCACCACGGCTTAACCCCAAAGCCATGCTATAACCTGAAATAGACTAAAGAATAAGACTTCAGCATCATTTGCCATGTTATAAATTATCTGTAGGGCAACACCATCTCACTTTTTCATTTATAAGGTATCTTACACTTTCAGTATTTGGCAATTGATGTTTGCAGCAAGTTCAAGCCCAGCTATGGTGAACCTGCAATAATTCTCACTGGAACCCATAGACTTTAGGGGCCCAGGAAGACTTTAACAACCACCTTGCCTGACCTTCTGCACAACATATAACACAGTTTCTGCCTCAAGCCCATAACTCCTGAGTGAGCTATGACCCATCCTCAGGGAAATATGCAGACTAAACATAAAGACTTAGAAGATGGGAAAGCCAACGTGTCCTTGAATCACTGTTCCAAGGTTAGCCACCTTCCTTGCTCCGAGTCCTTCGGCTATAATTAAGCTGATTCTCGTTTCCATTGAAACCTTTTTTGCTAGAATGAAGCATCACCTCCTACTAGAAATTTCTTCCATACACAGGTACACCGAAACCACAATCAAGTCATCTTCTAACCTCTTTGATCAGCTAAAGCGGGGGGGTTACTGTATAATAATGTATTCACCACCGACTGTGTTGTAGGTCTGTACATGCAGTGATGTTGCTGCTCTCTAATGAGTAGCAGTTGCCGCAGGTCAGCCGAGGTTCAGTAAATGTCTACATGAATGCCCTTCGCTCAGAGCTAACACAGGGTTACCTTTATACCTGTAACACAGCTCAAGAACAGCAATAAACTCATATAAATTCTTTTACTTTTCTCTGATTGTTTTGGAGAGAATAATCCATGAATGAAATGCTCAACTCAGGAAGTGTTAAATGCTTTGACACAGCATCCCAAATACATTTAAATACAGCAATATTTACCTATAGGAAAATGTAATGGTGATTTAAACACAATTCTTAATGATGAAATGGTAAAAATTGTGTTACCAGTTCAAACTCACAGAAAAGAACCCACTTTAGGGAAACCCATTTTCATGTCTATAAATGAAAAGGTTGGGAAAATATCGTTCATCAATGATACATGAGCAATAGGATGCTCTGTTCCTCTGTTCTACCCGAGAGATGCTGTTAATCCTTTGGATTTATTCACAGCTCCTTAACTAATGCTGTAATAAATGGTATTGACAAATGAATTCACTTCAGTAAGAAATTCATTGTATTTGCAGAACCTGCAGGAAGAAATGCCTTCCCGCTCCTGACAGGAGATCTAAATAAACTTAAAGAGCTGAGAACAAAGGCTGTAGAAAAATCAGATAGGCATAGCTGATTAGGAAATGTGACTTGCTTATATGGGGGTAATTTCTGTATACATCTAAGGCAGTATACTGCACATAGAACGTTGGAGGGGTTCTTCAGTTTAGACACATGAATCTTCAGTTCTTTGCTTCCCAACATAGAGATGGCTGAGCTACTGACCACCATACAGCACTGGCTTTGAAAAGGCTGGCAAAGACCTGAATCCATTTAACCTCATTAAAATACAGAGCAGTTTAAAGATATTATCCCCAGTGACTTCCTGATGGCTCAGTTGCTGCTACAATCCATGCAAGGCTTCAAGTGACGAAACTGTGCTAGCTCCTGCCCTGACTCCCTTTTCCAAAACGGTTTCAGAGGTTACTGCTATCACTGGCTCATCAGCGCTCAAAGGAAATACTTTCAGAAGCAGAACTAGAAATGTCTCCTCTTGCATTACCAGTATGCAATTAGGGGAAAGCTGCATTCC
The DNA here is from genome assembly GCA_027574665.1 of Rhynochetos jubatus. NCBI lineage: Eukaryota > Metazoa > Chordata > Aves > Eurypygiformes > Rhynochetidae > Rhynochetos > Rhynochetos jubatus. Next base: position 142,561,983 of record CM050648.1, on the reverse strand, counting down.
TTTCGGCTGTACACACAGTCACACGAAGCGTTTTCTAGAAATGGACTTAACTAGGGTCAGACAGCAGCAATCAGCTATAACTCACTCAAGAGCATTCAAAGGAATTAATACCGATTACAGGTAATGAGCTAATTTAGTCATCCTTCTAAAAAAAATTTTAAAACCCGCTCTTGTTAACAACAGAGCACCTGGCACAACAGAACCCTGCCAGCCTGCCACAAAGAGCTGTCTATTACCCCCCTGCGGTGCGTGCGCTGCAAATCCATGGAACCAGCAATAGCTCAAGATGAGGCGCCAAACCAGAACCGAATTCACACCATTTAAACACCAACTTATGATTATTCTCAGGCAACATTAGCAAAAAGCAGCCTAAGGTTTGATTGCAAAAAGAACATAATGTCACACAATCGCACGAGAATCATTGTAATGGTCCTGAACTGCCAGAGCTCTGGCAGCTTCCTTCTAAGCGACATGCTATAGGAAGAGAGAAAACATGGGCTATATCTGAAAATAATGAAATTCTCTCCTGCCTGGGGAGTGCGGGAGAGGGCGAGGTGCCCGTGCTCTGCGGTACAGCTGCTTTCACTTGGGCCAGCGACACTAAGCACACACGCGCCGGCAGCTCAGCCAGCACAATCAGCACGGCGAATTGTCAGCCCTAATGATTTTGAAGTGTCTCCCAGGCAAACTACCTCGTAATGAAACAAGGGTCGCTCTCAGCTAAACTCATGATCCCACACAATGGGACTACCAGGAGCCACAGCAAAACTGAAACCCACAGCGAGACTGGGCTTTTTAAGGGCATTTGTTCAGTTGTCTTTCATCAAGCGCTGAGCGATTTGTGTTTGTGCCCTGCTGTTTATTAAAGCTGGTGCAGAAAGGAAGAGGATTCAATGCGTCTTTCAAATCATTCCCCCTAGAAATAGCCATTTTAACCCATAATGAAAATAGAGGTTTCCCAATGCTGGAAGGGCATAGCTTGAGTCAGAGTAATCCCTCTGAAATCTCCCTGTGAGGTGATGAAAGAACAGGAGTTTTTCTGAAAAAAACAACAAAAAGGGGGGAATTCCCAACACAGTCATCATCTTTCTGCTCAATGGAAGCCTTTTCAGTCTGCAAGGAGAGGAACTGCTCGGCACAAACAGCAAGACATGGAGACACTCACTCCCAGCGCACCGTCACATTGCCTGAAAGCATGCAGAGGGAGGTCCTGTTACAGAAAACGTTAATATTTTAGTGAATGGCAGAAAGAAAATGCAAGCCATAACGATTACAAATGAAGAGTTGTCCAAAGCATTTCAGTCTTTCAATTTTATCTTAAAAGGGCTGAGCAGCTGAGGAAGGAGTGTTGCTGTTTCTAAGGAACACTACCCTTTCTGCAGAGATGTAAATCAAAATTAAAAAGCGAGGTGATGCAATGTTTTCAGCCACCCATGGGATTTCTTCCATCAGCATTCCTCAGAGCTCAATAGTCAGAGAGGGAACAAACGTGGACAGAGAATTATGGGACCTATTTTATCAGGAAAGTTAAGCACAAGAAGCATATGGCTAGAAAGTGGATGGTCTGAGGTGTGAAAGACATCTCTGTGAAGCTAAGGACCTCTGTGCTGGGGTCCACTGAGCAGCCTGGAGGATGTGACACTCCCAAGTGAGGGGGAATGGCCGGAAATTAAGCCCAGAGAGTTTCCTGGCCATGCCAGTCACCTCCACAGTCAGACTGATAACCAGACCCAGATGTGGGCAATCACCTTGGCATAACATTGTGAGTGACCAGTGATACACAATGGCAGGTGAAAGCAAAAGCATACCTGTGATTTACGAGATTTAAAAAGGTGGGCTGGGAGGAAACAGAGATTATTGTGCTTCAGGTGGAAATACATATTGTGGAACTTCAGAAAAAGGGGTCTTTCTGCATAAGGACGGCACTCCACTCATCTCCCCATTCTCCAGACACCTTAACACATCTTCTTTGCTTATTTTCATTTGCATCTCATGGCTAGAGCTAGCCTCCCCTGCTGCACCACTCACCCACAGTTTCATCTCCCACTCTATCAGGCCTGCAACCACCTCACTTGGATAAGGAAGGGGATAATTTTGCAGCCAGCCATTCTGACCACTTTACAATCCCTAACAAGATTTAGACTGTTCCCTGCTTTACCTCTGTGACAACATGGCAGGCTCTGCCAAGAGGAAAGTAGTTTGTATGCAGTGGTAGTTAGGCTGATAGTTGCACTAGATGATCTTGTAGGTCTCTTCCAACCTTAGTGATTCTGTGAAATCTTCAAAGGACTTTGCATAACATCATAACGAAGTTGCAGAAACCAGCCAGATCTGGACTCAGGATCTCCCTCGGTGAGCTCCACTCTGTGAGCAGCCCCATCATTCCTCCCCTCTGCTGTTCCTGGGGACCTTGCAGTCCAGATACTATTTTTGCTACAGAAGAGTGCTTGAGAAAACAAGCTGTAGGGTATCCCAGACCTCCCAGCTCCCAATCCCATGCCTTCCACAAAAATCTGGAATTTCCAGATACAATGTGAAGCTGCTGCAACATCCTTTTGCAAGATGAGTAGACAAACTCAAATCTCAGGCAGATCAAGGAATCACCCTACAGATGCCTCTTTCCAAATACCTAGTGCTATCATCCAAGTCTTTTAACTGAGTCCAGCGTCCTCTTGGTGATTACCCAAGGCTTTGTTAGACATGCAAATGAGACACTCATCTAGGATCTTCTTAGATGAGGACTTCGTGATGTGCTGCCTGCCTTACAGTGACAATGAAAGATTTTTTTTTGCACATACTGGAGACTTGCTGAGTGTGCATAGGAGAGCAAGCGCTCAGAAACCAAGGTTTTGAGGAGCTGTCAGCATTCCCAACTGACAGCACACCAGTTCGCCTGTTCAGCAAAACCACCATGAACAGTAGTGAGGGGTAGGCAGGCAGCCAACGGAGATTGCTGCCTCCTGTGCTTGTCTTCACCTTCCTTTCATCCTGCAACCTCACTTACCCTTCTAAACAGAGCTGTAGGTTTCAGGCTGAGGCTGGCTGCCTATTTATACATTACTCTGGCCTCCCAAAAGGGGCTTTGGACACTGGTACAGCGTCGAGCAAGAAAAAAGTGCAGTCACCATTTCAGGATCCGCATCTAACACATCCAGTAGTATCTGAAACACCGGATTATCCCAACACACCTGCTAAGAACTAGTTTTCCAGCTAACTGCTGAGAAGTGTTGACATTTTGAAACACATTCCCTAATGGATTATTGCAATCAGGTTATGGGCATGGCACTATTTGGTAGCATTTATTAGGTGTTGCAATTTCAGATAGTTTAAACATTATCAATGAATGAAGCAGGCAGTTATGAGGTAATAACCTGGACCCACTAAACATTCACTCTCTCCCTGTATTATTCATTCCCCTACACCAGTCTTTTGTGATTCTAAAACATTTTGTCAGGCTGAAGGTATTCTGCAGCTGTTGGAATGGGAAAAACAGTGATCAAGAGATGGAAGTGGGATAGTAAGGGAGGAGCAAGAACTCGGAGTAACTCATGGCCAACTAGCAGCTCAAAGGCTGAAACTGCTAGCTCCATCCTGGAAGTGAGCTTTTGCAAAACAGCTTCCTGGGATAGGGCCTTCACAAGGGTAAATAGCACAGGACAATCCACTGACCTGCCGGCAGCCAAGGAGATGCAACTCTGCCCCAAGGTGATGAGACAGCCTGAAATCCCAGTTGCTCTGCATGGGCAGCAAGAGCCACATAGCCAGCATTATGCAGATCAGCTCATCTGAGCCCCCAAAGTGGCATAGCCTGGCGAGCACGGTGCTCTACCCACACTATCAAACCTTGCTCAGTGCAGCTATATTCTGCTTGTTCCAGAGCCAGCTCCAGCTCTCCACTGTGCAACACCAACTTGCTCCAAAGACCAGGACTTAAATGCCCATACTTATATTTTTAGCGTCCAGGATGGGCTCCCCCATACTGCATTTGTGCATTATCTCCACGTGCTGTTGCGTTTTGCTAAGCCATTCTGTTCATTTCCAGGAGAATCCCACGGGGTTAAGGAGTTAGCCTGGGGCATGGGAAAGTTGAGCTTCATTCGTTGATCTGCCACAGAAACCCCAAATGCCACTGGGCATATCACTCAGCGCCTGCACTTGGGTCTCCTAACTGTAAAATAGGGATAGGAACCCTGTGAGGGTGTTGGCAAGAAGATAAAACGTATTACCATCTGGGAGGTGCTGCGATGCTGTGATAAGAGAGGCCATGCAAGAAGCTTAGATAAACAGTTTCAAAACTCTCAGCTTTTTGGTGCTTTCTCTTCTACGCTTGACGTACTCTGTGATTTCACGCAGCCAGCTTCAGCCTTGTTTGCTCACAGCTTCCTCAGCGTTAGAGGTTTCCATCCCAAATAACAGGTCTTTCCTCAAACTGCAAAAGGTCGTGATCTTTACAACGGGAATTCGCACCCTACGTTTTAAAAGGAGGAAGCAGAAATCTCCATAATGCTTCAAGGCCAGCACACCTAAGGCCTTTACACTTTAAGCAGGAGAACATGTGTCATTTCCCAATGCTATCTCATCCACCACAGCATTCACCCTCTGAGCACACCACCCAGTGAAGCCTTTTCCAGAAATGCTACATCTCTAATGACTGCAAGCTCTGTTCCACTCATCAGCACTCCAGCAGACTTTTTAGGAGCAGAAGGGAGAATTATAGATAAGTCATTCCTCAAAACCCCTAGAGAAAGAAACCAAATCCTGTAAATACTTGCTAGGATCAGTGGTTTAAGCTTTCATAGACACTGAGGAACTATGAGATGACATGAAGTCACTGCAGGAAGATGTAAACAACCTGTGAAAAAAACACTGCATTTCAAAAGATAGGGTACTTCTAAGGCCACTGCATTCTAAACAGAATTATCTGATGCCAGCACTGTTTATTTGGTGTCTGAGGTCTCACATCAGGGCAGCCACAGCTTATCAGAGAAGAGTTGTCACCCATTTAGAGAGAAGCTTTCAGCTAACAAATTCCTGCACTGTGGATATACCAACCACATGTGAGAATGGGGCTGATCGTACTCATTTTCCACTAGGGAAAGCAGTCGCCAGCACCACTACCTCCTTCCTCAGGATTAACGCTGATCAAACAGCACAAGGAACAAATAGCTGAGCCAAGCAGGAGCCCAGCATCAGTATTCCAGTTATCATCTAATGTGCATACATATACAGCTAAACACTTAATAGATTCAGTAACTTCAAAGCGCCACATTACCTGGCTGAATTAACCCCCATTTCCACCCTATTAGAGGATGCTTAAGAGAATAAGAAGCTTTCAGTCATGTTCAGCAGTAGGGTTGTCACACATACTGGGGTACACTGCACAGAAATCCAGCAAGAAAATGGTGTGAACGATTTTTTCAGTTTCTGAAATGACCTTGCAGACAGACCAGCATCATTCTGCAGGTTTCCATACCATCTAAGACCCTTCTGGCCCTCTGAGAACCTGTGAATTACAGTTAAATAAGTCCTAGTAGCTTGTTCCTTGACATTAACTATGGAATTGTGTTGCCATATGAAGAGTCGACTCATGTTGTGTTGCTCAGCATTTACCCTGTGCCAGCCGGGAACATGCTTGGATAATTCTGTCTTAAGTAGTTACAAAAACAGCAGAACCCAGGAGAAAAGGCTCCTGCAAAATTTGGCACCATTCCAGTTCACCAGCTAAATGCTTCCATCTGATATTCAAAACAGGCAGGTGGAAAATTATCCAGAGACACACCATCATATTCTGCCTGCACAAATGGAAGAAGGATTAAAATACCACTTTGGACAGTAAGTCAATTTAAATCTAAGTGTTTTCCTCCAGATCCTCCAGATTTCCTGGAAGATGCACAGGCTGTTCTGCTGTGGAAGAGACTTGCATGTTGGAGGCTTTGGAGGGGGGTGCTAAATCATGTTTTCCTGCTCACTCCGTAGGATTCAAAGGGACTCCACCTTGTTTTGCCATGCCAGCCTGTCATTTTATTCCACCAGGCCTCCAATGCAAATAAAATCACCCAGTGGGTTTGTAAGGTCTGCTCACAACAGTGTTATAACTAATTACCCACAAAAGCCATGACGATGCAAAGGAGAGCACGCTCAAAATTTCATCTCACCTGACACCCCAAAAATTAACACACATTATAAACGCTGATCCCCAAGGTCAGCTCCTCGCACGATGAGATGGGGTTTGCTCCCACATAACAGGAGATATATCAGATGTAGTTCTTTCTCACGTGGTGTGATCTCCACGCTCCATACACTACCAACTTCGCAGGTTGCAAAGAGTCAGCGATCATGTCAGTGCTCCTGACATTGCAGTGTCCATTAGAAAGACTTATTAGGCTTCATTATAAACAAACAGGCTTTGGTACAAGGAGCCGATTTCAATTACTTAAGCCCTAATGCCAAACTTGGTCTGTTTCAGAAGCAAGATAATACAGCACTCACATAGTATGTTATCCTTGCTTTTCAGTAGCCATAGATAAGTATCATTATGTCACTGTGAAAAAATGCACTCAATTATCCTACGTTGTTATTACTTAATCTGCGTTTCAAAAAAAGCTTTAGACTGAAAAGATGTTAGATAAAGGCTAAGTATTGCAGATAAAGGCATTGCTTCACTGAATATATGCTGTAAAAGCATGAGCTGTGGTTGCACACATTCAAACGAACCAGGCTCCTCTCAGCGCGTTCCCATATTGGCAGAATCACTGCCACAGCCGGCTGCTCGCACAGGAAGGTGGTTAGAGCGCTAGAAGTAAAATGCAGAGGTAGGCTGGGGAAGGAGCCTGTTTCATGGAGGAGAGAGGCTTTGCAAAGGCTTCCGTTAAGGCTTGGCATCAATCTCCTTCCCGATGCACGACTGCGTCCCCGCTAAGCTCTGTCCAGGCACCACACATACGACCAAGCTACGTATGGCACAGCTGGAGGTGATGGTCCAGCCTGAGGCTTTCTCAAATGGGAAAAGGACCTGTATTCAGACGAGCATGGCCACCGCTACACAGTCACTGGCGAGAGGTAACAGGCCTCTTACTTTGGATACCCATGTTTGGATTACAGCTGCAACCCCGTGTCAGTGCTGTGTACTTTAATGGTCCCAGAAAATGGGTCTGGCGCTCCAAATTGACGACAAATTGATTGAAAACAGATGTCGTGAAAAATGCCTTTTCCAAGTTCAATGGCACATGAATGGTCTTAGCATGCCCCCGGATAATCTGACTTCTGTGCCCCACTCTGCTGCAATAAACTAATTGGGAGGATAATATTTTGTCTCTGCATTGTGAACTCCCTGGGGAAAGTTGTTTTTTAATTGCACACACAGCATGACCTGGTAGGCTCTAAATCTCACTGTATGGTATGCAAAGTTATAGTGGGACCTCAGCTGAACACCCCGAGCTCATGTTACTGTCTGGATTAGCAGAACTTCAGACTATTACATCGTCTGTATTTTTCAGGCATTGCTGGGAGTTTGGTTTCCCCACTAAGCTAAGCTCTTTTTTGGCATAGTCAAAAGAAGACAAACCATACACCATAGGTACAAAAGCTCAGAAGAAAAAGCAGCATCGAGCTGTTGTTTGGCCAAGCCAGCAGATGCACTATGACAATATTGGTTTTGTAGGAGAGCAGAGATGGCCAGAGCCTGCACGCTCAGCCCTCATCACTTTGCAGACCTCATCATAACAGATATATTTACACTGGCTCCACCTAATTAACACCCCCTGACAGACCCAACCTTGCACTCTTCAGCCTGCACATGCAGAGCAAGACCCCAATTTGGTCGGTTTGTACTCCCCAAGGCAGATAAAAATGACCTCGAAAGCCAAGCTTGATTCATGGACTGCCATTAGAGGGTCCCTGGGAGGATAACTGATTGATCCTGTTTACCTTCGGCACTGCAAGGCATTTAACATCAGGATGGGAGAAGCGCAGTTTTGTAGTTGTTATTCTGATGGGCTTCAAGACAGAGCTATTTGTCTAGAAGCCTGATAAGAGTTTTCAGACCACTGGCTCCCCTGGCAAGGCTCTGAAAGTCCATCAGAGTACACGCAATGTCACAGCACTAAATATTCTCCGCAGAGTCTTACGAAGAACACCTGTCCCTGTTACATTTCCCTGTCAACATTACAAAAAGCCCAGCGAATCCTGCAGCGTTTAGCTCACATCTGTCCCAAAAAGTGGGGGAAGAAGCCTGCAGCTAAAGTAGGAAAGAGAAGAGGTTGAGAGCAGGCTCTCTTGGTGACTAATGCAGCTGAGATAAACATCTAGATGCTCGCTAAAACATACAGTATCACGGGCAGATTAAAGGCTCGCTCCAAGATTTTGCAAGCAGCCGGTGACTCCTACCCAGCCATCTGCCCAGAAAGGGCCTCCGACTTGTCAACCCATCCATTTCCCGCCAGTGCCACGGGCTGGGTGATACGGATCTCTGCTGTGTTTTATTATGAGCGCTTTGATGTAGAGTCTCCTCCGCAGCGGCAGCCCCCTTTGGGGAACAAAGCTGTGGTCTAGCCAGGCTCTTCACCAGTTGTCCAGGTATTAGGTTCTTTTTCCCAGCTTTGGGGCAACCCTGTCGCTAACCTTTTCCTGTGACCTTTTCCAGGGAACCTTCTGCTCGTGACCATCTGCGTCCTCTCCCCCCTTTTCTTTAAAATCATTCACCTGAGCGTTTGCAGCAAGCAATTACACACGCACCGGTTTGCATCAGTCACAAAAGCTGTAAGCCTCCAATTAACCACCTCATGCCTTTTAATGATGCAACGCTAAACAAGGAAGAGAATTAGAGGGAACATCTTCAGAAGTGGTTTGCAGCAGGACAGAGCAGTCTTTATTATTGTTTATATTAGGGTAGCACCTAGGAAACTCAGCTAGAGGCTGTGAAAACAAATAGAGAACTTGGGGAGTTAATTTAATATGGAGAATTTATAGTCTATAGGACAAGACAGAGTAGGTGGATGAGGTGTACTGTAATGAGGAGAACACAATGATTTTCTAAGGATCAGAATAACCTGCCAGCATCCTTCACTAATCACTGCCAAGTTCCTGTATCCTCCCTCCTCGACACCACTTCAAGAGTGTGAATGCTGGCAGAGGGTTCAATAGCAAAGACAAGTGCTGCTTTGCCTCCCAGAAGACCCAGGCGGCAAAGCGCAAGGGAACGCGTCGTCCCTGCCTTCAAGAGATAGCTGAAGATACTGCACCTGCTCGGAAGGTTGTAGGCAAAACAGCATTTCAGAGGAATTCACCAATTCAGCAAAATCTCAACAAGGTGAGTCAATTTTGCCCAGGTTCCCATGAAACTCGCACAGGGCTCCAACCATCAGAAACCTGCTGAGTTTCCTGCCTGGTCACCCATCTGGTTCCTCCACCATTCAGGTTTCCAGGGCCCTGGGGCTGCCTGCTGCCAAAGAGACTGCTTCACAAGAGGGGGTTTCATTGCTCCCACACTTCTCAGTATGGGCTATGCCAGATATCAGACCATCTCAGGGAGGAAATACAAGAGCATCCACAGATGGAGAGCCCATGGAAGTAAGCTGAGAGGCTCAGCGCTCCAGAGATCAGCTGTTGAAACAACGCACAGTGCAAGCTGGTGCACTGTTCCCTTCTGTAGCCTCTCTACCTGGCTGTGTTATGCTCCATTTCAGAGGAAATTCAGCCTAATTTCATCGAAACTAAACTTCCCAAAACAGAACCATCTTTTTAAACCCTCTCCTAGCAGACACCCTCACAGGGCAGCTGTAGCCATTCCCCTCTGGACAGCAGCCTCTGCACCTCAGTCCTGTTTGAGCTGCTCAGGTCAGAGGCAGAGAGCTGTATATCCTGTTCAGCCCACCAGAAACACGGCGGGGCTAGACAGATCAGTCAAATCTGAATTGCCTGATCTGGAACGCAGATGATACACACTTACAGTCCCACGAGCTCCTCAAGGGAGGAGAACGAGGTAAAATCTCTGTAATTTATCCATCAGCTTCTAATGGAAATACTTGATCTGCCTGAGGACTACACACCTGATATTCCAAGTGACTACAACTGCCGTGGGCTGACCCCAGGGCTCAGACCAGTGCATCACTCACAGAACAAGGAAATGGAGGAAAAGGAAGAATTTCACTTGGAAAAATCACTGCCTAAATGAAGTTTGCTAGAAAATGTGAGGGAAAGAGGACAGACTTTGGAAAGCAAAGGGACTGAAGGATGCTTTGAGTATACGATAGGTTTCTTGTTCTGCTTCATGTAACACTGGCTATTTCTCACTGCTCATGGACCATGAGACAGCAGCAGCAGCTGCTATGCACAGACACCTTTGTTTACCGTGTTCAATCACCAAAAGGCTCCACTGGGAGCCTAATTTTATCTATGCTATGAGAAACATTTTTCCATAGGTCTGTGTTGCTCCCAAGGACATACCTGCGACGTGTCGAGCAAGCACCGAGGCTCCTCCTTGGGATGCAGCCGGGCACACTGTGAAAGCCGAGAGCTCCTGAGCACGCTGTGGGGAAGTTCTCCTGGGAAACATCTGTGGGAGACACTGACACCAGCTCTAGGGTTATGTGGGGCTTGAGCAACAAACCGTCTGTCAAGACCTGCTTATTAGGCTGTTTACTCACAAAATTGGCCTTTTCATCAGTGCACCAGAAGTGGTTTCTGAAAGCAGCCCTGACCACCAAGAAAACAGTATCAGAATCAATCAACAGGAACAAGAGTGGATGCAGCAGCCAGAGGAATCAGTTTCTAGCACAAGGACCAGCTACATTTTGCTCAGCTTCACAGCTCCCATTTGTCCATTTTGCTACCCCTCCTAACTGGAGATCAGTAAATTATTTGGATTTTTATATTAATATCAATGAGGACCCTTTGGCAGGACAAAGGGCCTTTTGTTTCCTTCCCCCATGCAAAAGCATTGACTCTGTTATACAGGAGGGATGGAGATTTATTATTTTCACTTTTTTTTCTGTGTTTCCTGTCCATATCATGATGCTTGTGTTGAGAAGTAAATAAAGGGGGAAACACAACAGCAAGAAAACCCAGCTCTACACTCACTCTTTTTCCCAAATACGAAATTCCTTGCTTATTTCATATTTTCGTAATGGATCCACAAAGTTTGCTTAGACCAAAGACATAAGTGCTGTGCTCTGAAGTCATGAGGAACAGCCCTGCAGCTGGATGACTTCAGATGAGAGTCAACAGGACAGAGGATGAAAGTTAAACAATCACGCTTTACTGGCAAGGAGGGAAGGAAGGAAAGCTCAGAGTGCCCACCTTACCACATACACGAGCTTGAGCAACCTACCCAGGGCGATGGTGGGCATCTGCGAGAGGCCCAGGGGAAGACACATGCTCTCACTCAAAAGTCAATGTCTCTCTCTGGGCTAAGACCTCAAGAGCAGTTAGTCTTACCATAGATCAACACAGGAAAAAGAAAGCAGCAGGAACCACAGCAGAGATCGCTATCTCCATGTCAAGGAAGGAGTGGGAAAAGAAAGGGAGCTTGACATTTAACAGCAATAATAAACAGTTCTGAGCGTGCTTCCTCCTCTCCCCGCAAGAGCATCTTCACCCTAAACACTGATGGGCTTCAGGTGGGATGACTCAGGTCCAAACCTCCCAGTCCTGATATCCCTGTCAGAAAAATACCTTGGGGTAGCTGTGGACTGTGCAGATACACGGTTGCTTCAGGGTGTCCTGCACAGTGTTGATGAGAGCGGTGTGTTGCCTCGATGTGTTGTTTCATACAAGCCACTCAGAAGTCACCTATAAAAAATGGGTACGTTGCAGATGAGAAGGGGATATTGTCCCTTCCTTCCAAGCAACTGAACATCAAGGAAAACACTATCATGAGGTGTTTGACAGGAGAAACAAGCCAGAACTTCAGTTTCATTCAGCGCTTGTGCTTTAACACCAAGCCACAGTTTATTTCATTAAGAAGAAAAAAGCAGTAAAGGAAACACTTACCAGGATGAACGTGCTGTCTGCTGTGGCCTGGAAGCATGAAGGTGGCTTAAGCAATAGCAGAGATCGGGCCATCCAGGTCAATAGCCAACACTGCCTTTGACCTCACTGGCCACAGGGTGAGACGGCTGCTCGCATGACGTGGCCAGGGACTGCTCCTGTGCTTGGTGCTATTGCCTTTGCAAGCTGCTCCAACAGGATTTACAGACTGCTCTCATCAAACCTGATGGATTTCCTCTCCCACTCCTTTCCCAGTCCTTGCCCTGCTCTGGGAGATACAGAACATGACACAGCATGGAGGACTGATCTTATGTCTAGAAAGAAAAGCTCATCACCATGATTTTGCCTTCCAAAGTTTTGGATTTTTAGAAAACTCCTACTCTTTCCTGAGTTCACCTTCCCGAGAGAAGAGCAACTTCAGGAAATCGTGTCAGTTGAGTCCAGGAAAGAAAACTGTAATGCGATATAGGTCTAACCCGCAGAAGCGCTGGGAACGTCTCCTTTTACGGTGGGTCCTTCCAAAAGGAAACCAACCCACTGTAAATAATGTGTCTGGGAAGAGAAGACAAACATTTAACCCTTCCCTTGCCTCTACTGTTTGCTCAGTCAAATGGCAGCATTCCTTGAAGCCAGGCAAGGTGACCCTCCCCACGCTTCCTAGCTCTGTTCTCCAGCTCTGGGTAGCCCAGAGATCCCACTACTTGAAACCGGTATTCAAGTAAGATTTAGCCAGACACATTAACGGGTGGTGCTCCAGGCTCTACAGGTTTGGTGTCTGCACCTGGCTCTCCCTGCCTGTATCATTCTCCCAACTCCACCTGGAAATCTGAGGGAAGGGAGCAAATGTAGAAAGGGTCATTCTGTGCCTTCCCAACTGCCATTCCCAGGGCTTACACAAAGTCCTGTTATCGATACAGAGCACAAACACATTCACTGTTACACATCTCTCAGTGCTTTTAGCTCAGTGTCCTCATACAACAAATACCAAAAGCATCTCTTTCTTTAAAAGCACTTCTTTCTACTACTGCTTAAAGCACGGACTCAAGATCTTGCTTCTCCCAAATTCAGATTAACAGTTTGAATCAAGCTTCACCATACAGGGTCTGGCTCTGAAGGGAGAGCAGGGAGTCCTTCCAACATTAGCCGAGTCACGGGGACAGCTTGTACCAACAGGCATAGGACACTTGCAAAGAAAAGCTTGGAGACCTTGATTCACCAGCGTTCCTGAGCATGTGCTTAATTCACCCCGACCGCCAAGTACCCGAAGCATACGCTGAAATGCGTCGCTGAGGAAGAATGGGCTTAATCACATGCTTAAACACTTACTGCATGACTGCTTCAGAGATTTAGACTGATCAGGTCCTTCTCCTCCCCGTACCTCATGCTTCCTTTCCTCCTCATGAGAATCTCATTTCTGAGGACGTGAGGCTCGCAGAGTGCAAGGAGACATAGGGAATATATTTTTCCACAGGTTACAAGTTTTCCAGCTTCCTGTCTTTGACCACAGAAGACCTGAACCTTTTTGGGGGGAAAACACTTCATTTGCTTACAAAACCATTACATCATGAGGTCAGAGTCCAAATCATATCAATTTTCCTTCAGTATTCTTGTGAAAATCTTAGTTCTCAGGACTTTCAACTCCAACTCCTTTAAAAAGAACAAAAGCCAGATTTTCAGAGCTTGGCTCAGTGAAATCGTTATTAATGTTAATGTACTTTATTGATCTTAAAGGAATACAGCATGGAAACAAAGGCCATTAATTGAGAGAAAGGCTCTGTTTACATTAAGAAGTCATTCAGCACAAAAGAAGCAGATCCAAACGGAGATCCCCACGAGTACAATATACAAAGTTCAAGTGTTTGCTTCAGCCTAGATTTAGTCTGGTCCTCAATGTCATTTGGATCAAATTTCTCCACATTTTTTGGACTGGAAGCTATTCGAGGGAGCCATCACTGGTTCAGATCCCCACATCCCTGTCCAGGTAGAAGCACATTTACTGTGCCCCTGGAGTGGACCGTCTGGGTTAGCGTTCCCAAGGTGCCTAGTTAGCGTGCACCAAAACTGCTCTGCCACGCAAAGCAACATGCAGTAAGTGGAGACTGCCACGGGATTCGCTTCCAGACTGCTCTGTTGCTCCATAAAAAAGCACGAATGTAGACACAGAGGGAGAGAAAAACTCTCCCAAAGACAGCAAAGTCCCAAGGCAAGGTGCAGGTGATGCCTAGCACTCTGTCACCAGGGTGGTTTGTTTTGTTTGGAGGTCATCAACTTTTCCTACGGTTTGGAAGTCATCAACTTTTCCTACAGTTTAGAAGCAACTGTAAAATTGCTGCCCAACAACAACCCCCACGGTAGGCTAGCATATAGGCTATGGCAGTGACAGTGTTTATCTTACAGGGGATGATGTTCAGCATGACAGAGAAACATGGGCACAGACTGCCCGTGTGAAAGGGTGGATGAAATCATTCTGTCATAGGACAAGAGAGACCAGAAACACGTGTCCATCGTTTCCGTAACTGCATGCCACCGACAGCCAAGCGTGCAAAGTGAACTTCTTTGCAAAGCAATGCGAAACTCGTCTTCAGCAGCAGTTGGGAGGACAAAAAACTATTGAAGAGTGAGGGAATTCAACTGCATAGACAACTCCCATCAGCTACACCAAGATCATAGGAATACAGGGAATGGTCTGCGGGGTCAGCGCAATGGTGCGTCTCCTCCAGCTAATGGTGCTTCAGCGGTGACAGGAAAAGACAATGTTTGGGGGGAGCACGCCAGCCTGGCCACTATTTGCAGTCCATTCACCTCACACTCCTCCTAGCACCCACAGTTATTGACTGGGGATGGTAGAGCACACGTCTTTCCCAACCTTCTCTAACCCCTTTGAACTTACTGATATTATATCTGCCCTGCTATTTCCTGTGGCAGCAAATTACTTGCTGCGTAAAAAAGCACTTTCTGGTTTTCCTCTTAAACGTCTCTCTCACTTCCATATCTCTCCTCTTATCCCAGCATTGTGGGATGTTTTAAACCCCAGATCATTTGTTTCTCACCACAGTGCTCCATCTGTAATGCTTAGTCAGAGAAAGAAACACCACGCCATGCAAGTAGCCTCCCATGGAGGTTCAGAGAAATTCAGGAGAAAAGCAAGTTTGAAACACAGACCTGGGATTTATGAGTTGTCTCCATTGGTCTGCAGTCTCTGCATCCTCTCTGCACCGTGCACAGGGTTGAGAAACATGCAGGTTTTTTGTACTAGTAGCTCAGTTATGTGTATTATTGTTGGCTACTCCAAAGGTACATACTAGATGCTGAAGTCAGCTATTCAAAATGTCTTGAGCTGTTTCTGCATCTTCAAAATGATCATGTCCTTGTTCCCTCCTATGAGAAAAACCTCACGCTGAGGCAGAGCCCAACCTGGTGTGGTAAGTCGCCTGCCCAGTCGTGATCACAGCTCATGGAAGCCCTCGCTGCCCTCTGTGGCAGAGAGGGATGCAGGTCCCGCAGGGATGGCTTCGCTGGCTGTCACCTCAGGAGCGCCTGACCTTTCTCAGAGCCAACAGACAGATAATTTGGGATTAGCGAAGGCACAGGACTCTGTGGTGGGGAATCTGTTGTCAGTCCTTACCCAGTATGACCCCTGAGCCAGAAGTGAACTAGAAAACTTTTAAGGGATGGACAGATTCCTTCTGAAGCCCCAGGACCAGGAAAGCTGCAAAGAGCTGGGACCCACAGGCTCTCTGCGAGCAGGGGTTGTGCTATGGAAGGCTAAAACCAGACCTGGGGGATGGGAGCCTGTCACGCACCAAAACCTGACACCACCTTGAAGCAGTGCAATGAAATATTCCTGCTGCAAACTTCCGAAGACTACCATAAACACTGGGGATAATTAAAACTCAAACATCATGAAAAACACACTAGCAAGGACTCAAGGCCATGGAGCTGGAAAGCCAGGTAGCTTAAAGAAGTGCCAGATATCCAACTGGTCTCCAAGATTAGCAGATGGTTTTTAACGTAATGTTGCAAAAATTTACTAACTCAGATGTGTTGCCTAAATCAGAACCAGAGAAGAAAATGTGAGCTGTGAACTGGGACCATATCAAGTACTTTTCCAGGACTGTAAGATCTTCCATTAAAACCAAAAACAAAAAAAAGGGGAGGGGGAGGGAGGCAGAGGGGGATGTAGAAAGAAAAAAAAATAGGCTTATTTAAAGGATTCTGGATGCTTACCTAAATCGTGTAAGAAAAGGAAAATTCCTTCCCCAAACTGAAAAGACTAGGATGCAATTTAGATGGAGATAGCATCAGCCCATTTCCCCGCCTGGTATTAGGCTATTCAGCGAGAATACTGCAGAATGCAGTGGTTGCAGCTGATACAGTCTTAGGGATATTTAGGTGGTTATTTTCTTTTTCTTTTCTTTTTTTTTTTTTACTCAATTATCTCCAAAGAAACTATTCACCAGCTCACTTTTGAAAAACAGCCTCCCTCTCCTGGTATGAGACAATCTGCTATAGCACTGCCATTAAAATCTCACCATCCCAACACCACTGCTCGGTTTGTCTTCCCACCAGAGGCTCCCCTATAGCCAGAGAGACAGAGTGCACATCTGAATCCCCTCTGCTACACCTTTGAGGAGATTTACAGGGATTTGCACGTGCTTTTCTCACTCAAAGAGAGATTATGTGGCATGATTAAGAGATATTCTAGGACAGAAGCTACCAGCTTGGACAAGCTTCTTGACATTCCCTTTGTTTGATATAACACACATCAGTTATTAATGGGAATGTATTAAGCTGCTGCTTAGCCTCAGTAATGCCATGTTTAATATCAAACATTTCTTCTCTCCCCTCTCTGCAGTGGCAGCCATTGTCCAGTAATTTCTGGACAAATTACTCTATATCAATAGACACGAATTTTATACAGTGGGAGTGCTGAGAGCAGCTGAGGGGAGTTAGAGCTGTCCCTGTACCATGGGAGTTGGAAATGCAAGGACTCTGTGGGTCACTGAATCCAGAACCTTGTGACCATACTGTGAGACCCCTTAGAGACACTGATGTTCCCCTGTTAAAAAAAGGAAAAAAAAATAAAATGAGAGAGACATTTTATAGATAGGGATCCACAACACTGCAGATTAAAAAAGAAAATCTGTCACTTTTAGAAAAAGTGTTATCACTGTCTCAGAAGCTGCTCCCAGAGACATTTAATTCTGCGTGGACCCTCCTTCCTACACTTGCAATGCAAGGAAACCTGAGAAAAAAAACCTGCTCTGCCTTCCAGGTGGGTGATAGTAGGAATGACATGGAGGAACCAAAAAGGAAGGTGTCTGCTCAGCAGATGTTGCCACGGAATGCACATATATCCTCGAAATTCATGCCAGTCACCTGCCAGTTGTTATGTCCACTGCTTCACGGATGCCAGAGCAGAACCTGCAGAAACCAGCCCATCCTCTGGGCCTGCTCCATCAGACATGCATGCACCATAAACCTCCAGCCTTCCCAGCAGGCAGCTTCCAAGCGGTTGCTGCAAAGGAAGCCGTGCTGTCTACGGTTAGCTCCTTTCTCCTTTGCTGGCAGACCTCCAGTCCCATGGGAAGAAAGAAACTGGGACAGAGACCGCTGGGTGACACAACTGTCACTTCTTTCCAAATCCTTGTCGGGGTTGTGACAGTCAGCTACCATCCCTAAAGGCGGCAGCAGGGACAGCAAGTCTATGCTCTCCTCCACCCAGACCAGCTCCCAGAGCACGCAGCTCTTGGGGATTCATTCACGGGACATTTCAGAGGGACACCTGTCACATTACACATATCTATTTGGTTACAGAAACTTACCATCTGCCTCTGTGTTGTACCAACCAAAGTCTGCAAGCACCCTGACAGCGAGGAGGATTAATATTACAATTCCATCTGCCCTGCAACATGAGCTGCCCATAAGCAACAACCTGAAGATGCCTCTGAGCTCCTAAATCCCACCTTGCCCTTAAAACATGCAAGTTATGGGAAGAACGAGAGGAGCCATGGCAATCCAGTTCCCTCAAAGCACAAGTCACATCCACAGCAACATGTAAAACTTGTTCCGTTTCCTGCATGGCTAAATGCAGGGAACCTTAACGGGTCACATCAAAGAGACATCGAAGTGGTGACAACGCCAATGTAAAACCATTCACTGGGTCTGCACCAATGTAAAAAACTTTTAAAAAGTATTAAAACAGACTGTTTATTACAGCATATGATGTGTTATATTAATTTACACAATGATATATATATATAAAAACAGCCATTGATGATGTACAGTAAATTGGACATCAACAGGAATATTAAAACTACTGATACTCATGCACGTGACATGCATATGTTTTTTTTCTTTTTTCAAAAGCAGTTTTACACAATATACTGAAGTTACTAAGCCTTTGTCAGCTGCTCCAACAGTTTACTCTGAACATCACTGCCGTCTGCAGCTGGACTCCCAGGAGATCGGAGCAGAGTGCACTCCAGAGAAGGCGACTTAACCTTGGAGACAGATTGAACAGGAGCCCTTTCCTGGTGGGCGAAGGCTGGGGGAGCACAGGGGGGAGTTGTAAGAAGAGAATCAATGAGGAAAAACAAAAAAAAACCCAAAACACAACAGGCCAGACTACCAAGAGGAGGAAGTTCAAGATGTGGCAAGAGGAGCAGCAGAAAGGGACAAGCAAAAAACATGAAGACCACCCGCACTCCCTCCCCTTTACTCCCTAAAAACGTACAACCTTAAGCTGTCAATATCCTGTATAAGACCCAGAACTGGAAAAACTAGGCAAGGAAGATCCATTCCCAGAAAGATCAGCCTTTTTTCAAAGCCTTCTGATACCATGCACTGGAGGCTGTTTCCACTGAAATGGCAGTGTTACGGTTTTCTTTTTTTTAAACAAGTGTAATGGTCTTTTATTTCCACGTAAAAGGCACTAGTATCCACCCAAGTTCTGAAGACAAGTGACATAATTTACCTTAAGTTTTAAATATTTGTATATAAAAAAAAAAAAAAAGAAATCTGTGGAAATATGTACACAAAAGCACCTTGCTTCCGAAAGCAGAAGCAGATACATTCCACCAAGTCACCTCACTAGACAGTGGTCATGAGCTTCAGGGAGCCCGACCGAAAGCGAAGGATTTTCTTCTTGAGGTTATGGGAGGCTTTGATTTTGACAAAGGCCTTTGCCGCATTTTCATGCAGCTCCGGCGCCGTGACCGTTTGGATGGGGAGCGTCTGGACAAACTGAGACCAAATAAGGCCCCCGCTCTCATCAGAGTCGCTGGTGGTTGTGCTCTCCCCTACAAATTCCACCTCGCTCAGGCTCGACTCGCTATCTCCAAAGCAGTTCGTCGTGTAGTTGCTCTGCTCATCCTCGCTCGTGTCCACCACAGTGGAGTGGAACAAGGACTCGCACTCCGCCGAGTACTCCGAGTCGCTGGCCACGTAGGCGTACGGGCTGACGTAGGGCAGGGGGACTTGCGAGTAGACCCCCACACCTTCCCGACGGTTCCTCCTTGCCCTCCGCAGGGCCTCCTCATAGGAAATCTCCGCCGACGACTTCCACCGGCGGTAGTCGGCCCGCTTGTGTTTAGGCTTGGCCACCACCACCTCTCGGCCGTGCCCGTGGGATCGGATGGTGGATTTGTGCAGGCCAGCCTGCCGACTCTGCAGGCCCGACTCCGGCTGCAAGCCGCTGCCTCTCTTCCCCCGTGAGGAGGGCTTTTTCAGTTTCTTATTTGTATCCAACTCATCAGGAAAGCGGCACTTCTTGCCAACCGGCTTGGTTTTCTCCCGCAAGGTCTGCGAACCGTTTTCCAGCCCGTTGGCAAGGTGGGGCCTGTGTTTCAGCGCAGAGCTTTTCAGAATCTTGACATTTCGGGTGCCTTTGTGAAGCTTCACACTTTGCTGCTGGGCTGGTATGTACTGGGCGTTCACAAGCAACCCATCATCCAGGCTCTGGGAGGAAGAGCCCTCGCTTTTGAAATCCAGCGTGGGCCTCTCCTCGACAGCAGGCGACGAGGAGCGAGCCGCCTGCAAGCTGCTCTTCAGCAGGATTTTTTTGGGCGGTTGGCTGACCCTGTTCTCCGGCTGCAGCACTACGGTCTTCCCCGGGCTCTCTTTGGGAGACGCAGCAAAGAGCTGGCCGTTCTCCTTGGGGATGTCCCCCACTGTGGCCGCTGCGCTGCGGCTGAGCTCCGGAGGTGCCGGTTTGATGCCCCGCGGCAGGTGCTTGCTCTGAAGTTCGTTTGCCGCGCCAGGTGGGAAAGCCGCTGGCAAAGATGCCTTCCTACTCTCCATCTGCTCGCCAGCCGGCTCCCTTGACCTCTGCTTTAACGGGGAGGGTGCTGCGTGGTCCAGAGCGGTGGTCCCACCAGGAGGTAAGCACGTCTGCTTGGAGCTCTTCAGGTTCACGACGTTACTGTGAGCCACCACTCCTGCGGGCTGCCTGACGCACATGCTTCCATGCCTCAAGATCCCTTTAGTGGGATCGGCGTTGAGACTCGTCCTCGGTTTGTTAGTCCTTACCGCGTGAGTCTTTTTCTGAACCAGGCTTAAGATGTACCCGTCTATCCTCTTGCTGGCGGAAGGGCACGGTGCCGACCAGGAGCCTTGCGGGAGAAAGGCGTTGGGGGATTTTCCCGAGTCCGTTTCAGATCCGGCGCAAATGTCGCTCATATCACAACCCAGCCTCTCCTCTTCTCGCTGGGGGTTTTCAGTCACGGGGAGAAGAAACATGGGACTCTGCACAGCTACTGCATGGAGTGGGCTGGGGTACCGGTAGACGTCGTTCCCGTTTTTAGACACCAGATCACACTGGTACTTTGGATGTACATCTGCAACGACATCGAGGGAATTTGAGTGCGGTGTGGACAAAGAGCGACAGACAGAGCCTGCGGTCTGGTCCTCATGCTGGCCTTCCTTATTATAGTCCATCCAGCCTATGAGATCTGAAAGGCATTTTAGAAGAGTTTAGAGAGCCTGCCAGGGACAGTTCTGCTATGTTTTTCACGTGCCGTCAAGGACTCTGGTCCCATCTACACACACGAAGCAATGTTTATACAACAGCAGCACTGTTCAGACAGAAACCTTGCAACCAGGGATGCCGTTTAAGCGATATAAAAGCAGCAGTATTCTTCTGCGGGTCTCTTTGTAACCATCTGTAGGCTTTGCCCCACTATGACTACATGGTTCAAAAAATAAAAATCACAGCCCTAATGAGAACATTTACTTTGGTTTCAAACCCGTTGCCTAGGTTGCTAAGATACACTTAGGCACCTCTAAAACTCACCACGAGCCTCAGCTCATACGAATTTTATATTTTACTTTGCCAAATCCAAAGGGAAATATAAAAAAATAGAGAGAGAGACAAAAGTCCAATGAATTCTCTTAGCTTACTGACAAATTTCACTTCCAGATTTTTTCAAGCATATCTTGGGTCAAAAAAAATGCAGACTTAATTTTGTTGTTGTTTATTACTCCTATTATTATCATCATAATTACTGTATATTATAATAATGCTAATAATAATAACAGATGCTCCTTTTGAGCATTAAAAGGCTAAAGAATGGGAAACGGGTTCATCTTTCCACACAAGTACAAGGAGTGCAGGTCAATCCAGCTGACATCCTAGCCTTGGCTCTGCAAAGAGAGTTCTGTAAGAGAAATCCAGTGCATTTCAGGATGCATGAGTCAGATTTAATGGCTAAGGCACTTACTTGGGAGGTAAGCAACCTGAGCAGCAGGGCTTCAATGCAAGCACCTGAGATTATTATTATTTTAAGCTTACACTGCCTTTGACTTCTTGGGTAGGGGGACAATCTAAATGACCCTTCTAGATCACTGTCAGTCCTGTTTTCTACCCTTGGGCTAGAAACTTGAGCCAGCATTCCCAAATGCTTAATGCTCAGTGCTCATCACTCATCTAAGGCTTATTTTAAAAGAGGTCTCGCAGACGTTGATGAAACAGCTGATAGAGATGATGTTCCTGTGTAAGCAGGAGAGGAAGAACAGGGAAGTTAGGAGCATGAACTTCCTCCAGACCACCTCACAGTTTTTGCACGTTTCCTAAATTCTGTGTTGGAGTCAGGAAACATTGACAAAATACTTCTTTGAAACATGTCAGTCTGTGAAATTACAACTCTAAAAGTGAGTATGAATAATGAGAGTTGTAAGTTTTCATTATGTATACAGAAAAAAACAGCGATGGAATTCCTTGTGTATGCTTTCATTTTTACGTAAGGTCGATGAAGATCACATATACCTTACAACAAGGGGCACTAAATTACCTCAAGCTGCTCAAAGGATAACTCAGAGTACTTCACAGCACCTCAGTATGAATGTATCCCCGGCTGTATTTTCCCACTTCAGAGTCAGAAGCCCTTCCTATTTAACCATCCCACACATTAAGGCTTGCATCTTCAGCCCAGTGTCCAAGGAAAGTCAACAGCTCTCTGGCAAAGAGACAAACTGTGGTTTCCCTGTTCATGATGTCTATTTGTCTACACTACAAGAACGCTGGACACAGCACCGTCACCTGGGGGTTGAGGACCATCAGAACTGACAAAATGACTGCTACAAACAGACTGACATGCACCCTGACCTCCTCGTACCTGTAGTCAAACCACTCCTTTATTGTGTCACTTCAAAAAGGATGCGGCTACGAGGGATCTTTTTACTGCTATTTACCAAAAATGCTTTTCTAAAGCAAACCAGGAGAGATTAGCCAACTAATGTGTTTATGTGTGTAGGTACCACTGCCCTCTACTGGGTAGAGCAGCTGTCATAGTTGCACATGTTACTGTCATGTGTTTAGAGTGACATATCCACGTGTAAGGCTGGACTAGTGGAGGGCAAACGGTCCTGGCTCGTGACCCATGTACGTGATAGGCACTGGAATCTTTTCAGAGCATAATACGTCAAATGAAAGGAAGAAGGGTTAATCCAACCCTCAGATACTCCTGAGGCAGTATTTCCAAAGCCAAAGCCACCTCCTGGAGTATGATGCATTCGACCTGCTTTTACTATACCTGCAGATTTAGGGCGTCCATCTGAGATATTCAGTGTTGCCTCCAAAGGGCTGCAAAAGCAAGTGCTAGAATGGCAACTGGATAAACACTCACTGAAGACAGAGTTAGATGAATTGGAGAGCGATCCAGAAGCTCCATCACTCAGCTCATAAAACCCTATAAAAATAAGAGTTTGGATTTATATTAGTTATGTCTACACAAAGTTACCATTTGTGTCCCTAGAAAGGCAGTCAAGCTCATGTTTATGTTGGCTTACTCTATAGCAGTTAGTTATGGGATTTCATTCAGTCATCCAAAAAACAGTGCACAATTTAGTAATATCCTTATTGCTGTGAAGGATTCCATTTAAAAGTAAAGCACTTAAAAGTGAAAAAGCAGATCTTTACTTAAAATATAAAATTTTGAACATTTTTTTAACCTTTACAAGGGTTGGGGTTTTAACCTTTGCAGGGGTTTTCACATTTTAGTAAGAAGGATCCAGGCTGTGTTTGACAGTCCTCTCATTTAATACTTCCAAGACAGACTCTCTAGCTATTACTTGACTAAAATATTTTTAACAAGTGTTGGGCCAAATGTTATCCATTATTTTCCTCAAAGTTCTGTAGACAAATATAATATTTGTGGATGACATGAAAGAAGAAAAATGGTAAATAATGTGCAGACATAGAAAATTTAATTTCCTGGTAAATTTGGACTACTCAAGAAAAATAGAAAACACCACAATCAAAAATTTAATTTGTACATCTAGGAATAAGGAATGCAGGGCATGTCTGCAGAACGGGGATGCATCCTGGAAAACAATAATCCTGGAAAGGACTTAGTCAGCATGGAAAAGCAGCTCAATCAAGCTTAATGATATGGCAAAAAAAGCTAATGAGATTGTCGGATGTGCAAAGAGACTAATGAATAGCAGTAGGGAAATTACTTCAGCAGTCTATACAGCACTAGTAAGAAAGGCGTTGGAATTGTGTGCCTAGCCCTCTAATATAGCAAGCTTAAAACAGAGCTCAAAAAATTGGAAAGGGGCCATAAAGCTATTTAAGAGCTTGGAAAAATGCCTTAAAACAAATGACTTAATGAACTTGACCTGTTTAGCTCATCAGAAGAAGTCAGGAGTTATAATCTATAGCACCTCCAAGAGGAGAAAAAGCTGGGTACTAGAAAAGATCTTACTCTATGGGAGAAAAGCATATAAAAAACTCAGGGCTGGAAGAAGTCAAATTCAGATTAGAAATTAGTGATGGTTTTAACAATGGCAACTTGGTGGATGCTCAGCCTTTTGGTGTCTTCAGAACAAGTCAGGATGCTTCTAGAAATGGTTCCCTATAGTTAAATACTACTTACTGGCTTCACCATAGTTAGAATGGGATGAAATTCAATACATGGGGGCTCAAATGCATAGAATCATAGAACGGTTTGGGTTGGAAGGGAGTTTTAAGGATCATCCAGTTCCACACCCTGCCATGGGCAGGGACACCCTCCACTAGACCAAGTTGCTCCAAGCCTCATCCAGCCTGGCCTTGGACACTTCCAGGGATGGGGCATCCACAGCTTCTCTGGGCAACCTGTCCCAGTGCCTCCCCACCCTCACCAGGAAGAATTTCTTCCTGATATCTAATTGTTTGATTCAATGTTCCCTTCTGGCTGTATGGTCACTTTTGACATCTTCCTCCTGCTGGTGATGCTTCCATTCACCATTTTTCCTGCAGCTTCCTTCCTAGCATGCAGGAGAATTAGAACTTTTTGAACTAATTTGTGGGTGGCCTTGAGAAGAAAAAAGCCCAAAACACTAAAAATCTAATTAAGCTTGAAATGTTCACCTGAATATGTTGCCTACAAACGGCAACTTTCCAGCAGTAGGTGAACTTGGCTAGTAGGCATTAATTACCAGAGTGTGAACATGCTATAGACATTTACTGTTGTAGTACTGAAAACTACAACCAGTTTAATTCCAGGTACCAAGGGAGACTCCATTTTGCTGAAAATTTGCCTTACCTGAACTTGGACGACTGTCTGTCTCCAGGTGTTCATCTGTTGTTTTTTCCACGTCCAGGCGAAGATCACTTATTTGCTTATCTAGCTCTTGTAACTGATTTAGCAGGCCAGCGTCCCTCCTCCTCAAGCAGTTCTGGAAAACAAGAAGACAAACATCTGTTCCTTCAGCGGCACATGAAGGAGCTCCAAAGACAATCAGCCTTCTCCATCGTGGAAATATCTTGTCAATATTCTTTTATAATAACCAAAACCAAAAGAGAATAAAGCCCTGAAATTCTCAATAGATGCTCTGGATAAATACGTAACTGAAGAATTATGCAGGCACTTCATGCCAGCCTCTTCCAGCCAGTTCTACACAAGAAGCACGCTCCATAATCTAGGAAGGCCAACACGCTATGTTGGCAAAGCACTCTTTTGCAGGACCACAGCTGTGACAACAAAGCTGTACTGTGTGCTATGGCAAAACCAGACCTGTGCAGATGAAACGGGCTACTCCAGCGAAAGGGCAGCTTTGCCAGCGTAACGGGACGTTCACCACCACAGTGATGTTAGTCAAAGATCACATCTGTTCGCACAATGGGACGAAACAGCTCTGCCAACAAGTGCCTGTAGTGTGGGAACCGCCTTGCTCTGCTGCACATTATGAGCTTATAGTCTACCGTATAGACAGCGAGATTCCCAGGGCTGGGATCGCGGCCCTTTTATTAGTTTTGCGGTGCAGCAGGAAGGAAGAGCAATTCTTCCTCTTCTCCCATTATAATTGTATAAAATTGCTGTGAGATGAATTTTAAGGTTATTTATGAAGGTAATTTGATGGCATAAAATAAGCAATAAGAAATGATTTTGTAAGGCACTCATTAACCCACGGTCAACGCAATCAGTTTCCCTCTGTGTACCATAACGTTGCTTATCCATCATCTGTTCAGCTTCATACCCTCTAATTGTTCTGGCTTTGGGGAAAGTGGAGGAGGCAGGAGGAAGGTTTATCTCTTTTTCTTAAGTGCATCATTTGATCGGCGCCCAGCGGCGCTCTGATACACTCATCGCAAAGAGTTTTGATGTTCATAACCGGACTATTTCTAAATCCATTAAATCCAGGAGAACCTTTCCCCTGGGGTGGGCCAGTCCTTGGGCAAAGGGAAAGCAACCGGTAACAGTATTATCGAGGCTGTTTGAAGATGTGCTGGCATGTAACACCATCCCTGGAGAACCGAAGGGGCGATCCCCAGTCTTCTCCCACATTTCTGACGGGAGCCAGGAGCTGGCTGGCAGCCAGGCTGGCAGACGTGCTGGGTTCAAGCGCTAACTCACCGAGCCACCTCTTGCCACCAGTGTCCCCCCTCCCCCAGCGAGCATCGCATCTGGTTCCAATCTCCAATGTCAAGTGCACAAATTAAAGTGCTGCCACAAATCCCCGGGTTTTTGGGGGGCTTTTTCTTTTTTTGAGTAATGATTCCCTGGTCCTTCACTACGACTCGTTGGCTGCCAGCCCCTTCTCAGCAGAAAAAGCCTTTATTTTTATCTTTTAAAGAAGGAAATAATCCTAACAAGAAAAAAAAAGGGGGAGAAAAAAAGGGGGGCGAGAGGGTGGGAGAAGAAATCAGGCAAATAAATCACGCAATCCAACTTCTCCCCGGGTGAAAGCAAATGCTGAGCCGTGCACAAAGACCGCCAGGCACAGCTGTACGCTATTTTCATTGAAAAATGATCTGCCGCTTCATGCCGCCCTCCATCTCTTCCCACACCAGCTACAAAGCGCGTCCTTCAACAAAAGCATCCCTTATTTTAAAGGGCCTGATCCTGCCCGTGCCGGAGCGCTCGTTACCTCCTCTCGGGGTGGCGACCCAGGAGCTCGCTCCCAACTTCCATTCAAGGCAACGGCAGCGCCGCTCTCGCCTTGAATGGAAGTCGGACCCGCCGGTCTGGCCCGGAAACCCACGGGGAACCGTGCGGCCACGGGCAAAACGCCGCTAAAATCCGGCCGTCACCGATTTTGGCACCGCTTCGCCCAAAGCCACCACGTCGGCCGGTCCCCCCGGCAGGCGCTGCTCCCCGCCGCCCCACCTGCACGCCCGGCGGGGACGCCGTGACAGCGGCGCGGGGATGCAGCCCCTCGCGGGACCGCGGCCGCCGCCAGCCCCTCCGCGGGGGGAGCCACCCGCGGGTCACGCTGCCCCGCGGGGACCGCGACAGCCGCGCATCCCCCTCCGCCGCACCCCTCCGCCCCAGCTCACCAGCTGCCTCCGCAGGAGGAGGATGTTCTCCTCCAGGAACTTCTCCTCCAGGCTGCGCGGCGGCGGCCCCTCGCCCGGCGGCTCCCCGCGGCCGCCCTGCGCCCCGGGCCCCGCGCCCGCCGGCCGCCGCAGCAGGAGGCTCTTGACCAGCAGCTCCTGCCGCTGCCGCAGGTACTCCAGCTCGCCCAGCCCGGCCAGCGTGGCCTCCAGCCGCTCCCGGGTGCGCTGCCGCTCCGCCTCCGCTTCGCCCTTCTCCCGCCAGCGTGCATCGTGCTCCCGCGGTCCCCCCGCCGCGGCGGCGGCGGCTGCCACGGGGCTCGCCTTCATCGCCGGGGAGAGGGCGGCCGCCGCTGACAGGCCCTGCCCGCGGGGGGCCAAAGCGCCTCCGAGCGCCTCGCTGCCGCCGCAGCCGCCGCCGGTCGCGAATGGGCCGCGGGGCGCCCGGCTCCCTCTCCGGCTGCCACCGCCCCCCGCCCGCCCACCGCCGCCCCGCGCCCGCCTCCTCGGTCCCTCCTTCCCTCCCCGCCCGGCGGCGGCTGCACGGCCGCGGTCGCCCTCCTCTTCTCCCTCCCGACCCGCGTCTCCACCGTCCCCACGCGCCGGGCCTGGGGAGGGGAGCTGCTGCCCACTGACCTCTCCAAAAACTCCTGCCGCGACCCCCGGAGCCGCGCCCGGCGTGGACACGGGCCATCGGCAGCACGTTGCGGTGCCGTGTTGCTCATGCAGCTCGACACGGCCGAAACAGGAGCATGAACGGTGCAACTGGAGACTAAAAAGGCGTATCTGGGGAATAAAAATGCTTTCTGGGCGCTGGCAGCCCAGAGAGCCAACCGTGTCCTGGGCTGTATCCAGAGCAGCGTGGCCAGGGGTGCGAGGGAGGGGATTCTCCCCTTCTGCTCTGCTCTGGGGAGACCCCACCTGGAGTGCTGTGTCCAGCTGTGGAGCCCCCAATATCAGAAGGGTATTGACCTGTTGGAACGAGTCCAGAGGAGGCCACAGAGATGCTCAGAGGGCTGGAGCCCCTCTGCCATGGGAACAGGCTGGGAGAGTTGGTGGTGTTCAGCCTGGAGAAGAGAAGGCTCCGGGGAGACCTTATTGCAGCCTTCCAGTGCCTGAAGGGGGCTACAAGGAAGCTGGGGAGGGGGGCTTTTTACAAGGGCCTGTAGTGACAGGACAAGGGGTAATGGGTTTAAACTGAAAGAGGGGAGATTTAGATTAGATATCAGGAAGGAATTCTTCCCAGAGAGGGTGGGGAAGCACTGGGACAGGTTGCCCAGAGAAGCTGTGGATGCCCCATCCCTGGAAGTGTCCAAGGCCAGGCTGGATGAGGCTTGGAGCAACCTGGTCTAGTGGAGGGTGTCCCTGCCCATGGCAGGGGGCTGGAACTGGATGGACTTTAAGGTCCCTTCCAACCCAAACCATTCTATGATTCTATGAATAAACCTGGGATGAAGGGGTGGGGGTATAAGGGGTGGGTAGGAAAAGGTGGAAAGCAGAGGAGAACATGGCAATCCCTGCACCAGGGTGCTGGTGGCACAGGATCAAAGCACCAGCGAGCTGTTGCTTCCAAGCCCATTTGACCAGCCAAAAAAAACCATAATGAAGTGAACTTCATAACAGCATGTAGGCTAATTGCAGCAAGGGATCTGCAATTAGGTTTTCAATGGGCACGTGGTGGAAAGAGGGAGGGGAGGAAATGCAGATGCTGGAGAGAAAAAACAAGAAAAATGTTAGGATCAAAATAGAGCAAAAACTGAGTTGCAGACATTTCCTGAGGGAGAGAATGGAAGAGGAATAAGAAAGCATTGAGGGAGCCCTTCACAATATGGGGCTTGTTTGGAAAGATGGGAGCCCGCTGTACAGCAGCTGTCACGGATGTTATGATGAAATGCTCTTTCCCACTCTTCCTCTGTTCCTCAGAAGATTAGGAGTGTTTGTGGTGCTGAAAGGTCTCAGATGAACTTCGTCTCCCCACTCCCATGCTGTTTGCAGTAGAAGGTACATTGTGGTGTACCCTACCCCTACTTTATCTGTTGCAGGTGTTGGTCCCCGTCCCGAGAGCCTGCAGCAGATATGGATTATTATTTCACAGTCTTTTTAAATCAATGTAAAATGCTTTCTAAAAAGGAGACCCACTTTCCTCCTGCAGCTTATAACCAGCCCGTGGTCCCTCCCAAATGCCAGCCCAAATGTGAGCGAGGCCGCACACATCAGCTCAGAGGATGGTCGAAGCTAAAGCTTGCTCCATTTCGGTTTGCTTTTGATCTCTTCCCAGAGCAGGTTCACCACACAGCCGTGTCAGCAAGTGCATCTGTGTCAGTATTGTAGCTTGGAGTGCAATTGTCCTTTTGAGCAGTTTGCCATGCTGCGATTCACAGCGCAGAGGGGTTTGAGAACAAGAACAGTGTAAAACCGAAGCAGAAGAAGGGAGAACAGCTAAAGCACTCCAACCGCTAATGGATGTTCATCGCTGGACCTTGGGTCTGCAGGACGAGAACACAACCAGCCCAAAGAAACAGCCTTGGAACACATAGAGCGTGAGTGGCAGGTCCTCAGCGCAGCCATAGCGCCTGTTGTGCTGCCCCAGCTGCTAATGTAGGCGTAGGGGTGTGTGCCAGCAAACCGGGGGAAGTGAGGTGGCGCAGGCATAAGCAGCCAGAGAAGGCAGGGCCGCTTCTTTGGGAGCAATATCACTCCTGCCAGATTCAGGAGACCACGTAATTGCAGCCACAGAGAGAACTGACAAACAATGAAAGGACAAGGGATGCCCCAAGGGCAAAGGACTGACTGAAGTTGCTGAGCCAAACTGGAAATACATACCAAGTCCCATACTGGACCACCGTTCCCCCACTCATTTTATGTATCTGTGCCCATACAAGGCCCAGAAGTAAGTTCAGCCTCTGCCCCACAACCTGTAGGCCACCACTGCTGACCTAAAAATCTGCTCCAGGGCTTTGTCTCCTGAGTGGAGCTTGGCACGCAGCACCCTCTGAGCACGTTTATGCTGAAAGCTGCGTTGCAATGCAGCGTTACTTTCCCAAGCAGTTACCAGAAGCTCTCCAGATACGGAAGCAGAGAGCTCCCATATTTTCCTTCACCCTTTTTAGCCAGATTTTGCATGTAGCTCTATGCCTTGTATGCATTTGTACACAAAGCTTCATGCAATATTTTTGCAGAGCTATTTCAACTATTTCTGTACTGTTGTGCACTGGGCAACGTAGACGTTGCTTCAAGAATAAATTACAGCGCTAAATACAATCTGTCTTAATGTTTGGATTTATTTATTTTGCCACTTATCATTTGGTAGATTCTGGTCCGATTCCTTCCTCTCAAGTCACCCCTTCCACTCTGAAGAGTGTAAGATGCTGCTCCTCTCCTGCACTCCCTACTGACATTCCTGCGTTCGTCCCTCGCAGTGTGTCGGTTCCAGGAAAGAAGAGAAACACAAGAACTGCCAAAACAGTCAACTGCCTGCATCACGTGGAGAAGAGAATGCAGCTTCGACTGAACAAGGCTCACTGTGCGGCTCCCATCAGCAGAGAGGGAGGGAAGGGGAATCGGAAGAAGAGGAGCTCAGGTTTCACCCCACAGATGACGGAATAATAAAGTGCCAGAGAAGGAGTGGGAATTAGGAGAGAGAGCATGGGAGGAGATGTGCAAGTGAGCAGCCAGCAAGAAATGTCAAATTATGTGAATACAGAGGGAAAACAAGATGTAATTTAAGATACCAAGAGTGAGGGAAGGTCCACAGAAGAGTAGCCAGGAACTGGGATGAAGCTCAGCAGAGTGGAGGTCATGGAGACAAGGGGAGGGCTAGCCCGGAAAGGCAGCAGAAAGACCAAGGGGAATGAGTATAAAACACAGCCCCTTTAATTTGCTCAGGAAGAAACCATTCAGATAACAACAAATCAGCAAGTCCATAAGCAGCAAGACAAGAAGTCCAGGCGCAGGTGGTGGATGAAAGACAGAACCATAAGAGGACAATTAGGTGGAGAAAAGGGTGCCTTTGCTAGGTATTGCCCTCAAGTAAAACAGAAATTTTAAGCACAGAATGAACAAGAGACTAGGACTGTTTTCCCCTCTCTCAGTTACACCGCAGTCGATCATCCCAGTGAAAAACAAATCTGCGATAAGGGGGAGGCCCCAATCCCCAGAGCAGCTGACTGGACAACCTTTGGAGGCCTGTATCTCAGCAAACCAAACATCTCAAAACTCTTAGCAAGGGCTCAGTAATAAGACGCTCACATTTAAAAAAAAAAAAAAAAAAAAAAATCCAAGTCTAAAACTGTCTTCCATTCCTCCCCTAGCCTGTGGCAACAGCTGAAGGACTTGCTCTTACACTCCTGTGTAAAGTTGCTATTCCTTCGCTGGGGTGATCAGCTGAAATCCTCCAAACACAAATAATCCCAGATTCCCCTCCGGACCTTGAACACAGAAACTGCAAGGAGGGAGTCGGTGAGTTATCTGCAGGGAAGAAGAGACGATGATTGAGGAGCCCTGTTGCTAGGATGTTACGAGAGGTGTAATTCTGTCTGGTACAGAGGCGGTTATGAAATGGCTCATCTCTTATGACTATCCTGGCTCATCTCTTATGATTTATAAAGTGGTAGAAATGCTGTGTTCCCTTCGCACCAGGCATTTCATATACAGCGAATAAAGACATGGTCTCTGCCCCGAGGAGCTTACAGAACAAGAAATAGGAGGTGGATACCACTGGTAGTATAAAAGGAGCCCTGCAAGTAGTGGTGTGCATGGCGGGCAGTGGATCCAAACCACATAGGCAAGGGGCAAAAGTTTCTGACTCCCATCTCACCATTAATTTCCTTCCCACTGGGAGCAAACCCTACATCCCAATACATACATTGTCTTTCCCTCTTCCACCCCTGCTGATCATTAAATTCAGTTTAAATTGTATGAGTCCAATTAACACTTGTTACTTTTCCGAGGTTCATTTCTGACCGGTCACACTACAATGAGTGCAGGAAATTGCAGAAATTCAGGGGAACGTTGCAATTCCCCGTTTGCCAAATGAAAGCAATTGCTTTCCTTGGTTTTTTGTAACGCATCCCTTTGGAGGCAGGGTGATACCGTATCTGGAAACATCTACTTGGGGACGATGCTTAAGACCCACAGCTGTCACTATGCCTCTGATCCTTTATTTTAATCTATTCTAATGTTAATTTTCTAAGCATTTCTTAATTGCATCGGATAATATAATAGGGTATAAATCTTATCAGCAAATCAGACTGACATCAGTTTGTGTTATCATATTACCATGGTTACATTATTATTACAAGCGAACCTTGCGCTCGTTACTAACCACAAATAATTCTAGCAAATAACCTAAACTGAAGCAAAATCTCCTGGCAGTGTTTCCTTTTTCTCTTTTTGGTCAAACAAAACCAATTTCTCTGGGTGATCGGTAACTGCAGCATACCTGTGATGCATTTTACTCTTCTCAGACTCCTTCAGCCTACATTTATTTCCTTGAGTTTGTACAGCATGGCAACATTACCAAGCCATCAACAAGACCCAGAGGCCAAATCCCTTAAACATGGAGTAGGGTCTTTAACACACACTCACAATATTCAGATGACAAGCACTACCCCAGCCTGTCAAATCATTACCAAGTTTGTACTGTTATGGCAAAAACTGCTACATTAGGAGCCACTGACAAGTTGATTATGTCGCTCAAGGGTCCAGTCTCCCCTTACTCTGATCTAACTGTGGTCTCACATCAACAGACACAGTCCTCCTTTCCCTCCCACCCCCCATCACTGCCCATGTGCCAGGTGAAGGGAGAGTCATTTCCCATGGGCTCACTGCAATGATCTGACTCCCTCTCACACTCCTGGAGCTGATGTACAAGACAGGATCACGTGCTGGAACCGGGGAGCAGTGCTGTCCCTTTCCCTGCTCCTGACATTTAAGCTTGGGCATTTCCTACATTTGGCTATTCCTCTGGTGCAAATCATTGTCCCACCAGCTGTGCAGGGACTGTGGCTGGAAAACAGATCACTACCCTGATCTGGGTTAAAAAAAATAACCTCTTCTTTCCTTCTTGTTAACCCAGTTATTTCCACTTTTAAGCGTGAGCAGTTGCACTGGCACGACTGAGAAAGTACAGGAATGAAGAGACGAGCAGGAAACCCTCCAGCAAAAAGCTCCATCCAGAGGGAATGTGGTAGGAAGGATGCGCTGTTTGCAAAACAAGAAGTCACCCAGGAGGCCACAGAAGAGGATGCAGAAGACAGCTGCTTGTGGGGAAGCAACATCAGAGCTGCTCCAGACATTGCTGTCAGACTACCAGCCATGCGCAGACATTTGTTTCCTCTTTGCAGGCAGCAGCCCATCTGTTGAGCCAGGAAAAGGACTGATTTTGAATCTCCCATTGCTGCCCCAGACGGGGTCGTGCTCCCCAGAGCCACAAAAGACCCACTTCTGGAGCCAGAGCAGGGCTGAACCTCTGGCGAGCTGCTCAGCCCCGAGCCTACGGCCCACATCAGGTGTCAGACTGGCGAAGACGCAGAACTTGCTCCTAGTCCCTAGATTAGAGAAGACGTGTGAGAGAGTTGGATGGAAAGCGTGGAAAGCCAGGCAAGATCAGCTCCATTTTTACCTCTGTTTTAAGGATAAGAGAGCGTCTGATAAGGACAACATGGGGAGGGGGAATGTGGAGTTAAACAAACCAGTGTCACTCATGATGCTCACAGCTGACAAGAAGCAGAGCTTGAAGCTCCCCCCTCATGGTTCAGTTTACCAGCATTTTAGCAAAACACCTAATACATCATGTCCTAATGCCAACTGCCGGGGATGCATTCCCTCCCCAGGCTCATGGACACTGTTCAAATGAAGTCAGGGCTGAACTACTCCAAGTGACACTTGTTTTTCTCCCTTCACCCTCATCTCCAAGCAGATGATGTCAGTGGAGTTCTGCTGCTATTACTTTTGATTCATCCTTACAATATCACGTCTGATGTTCCTGTACGTTGACTCCTTTTTTTCTCTTGGCCTGGGTTTCCTATTTGCATTTGAAAATGCCTAACCTTTGCTGACAATGGACTTCTGCTTAGTTTAATGCCTTCTTGCTCCTATGCTGCCAGTGTTCATCTCGGCACACCAGGCTGGGAACAGCCCTCGCCAGCATGGCCTTTGTAGAAAAATGTCTGTAAAACTGTGAATAATCAGCCACTGGGAGTGGAAGAACAGAAATGATGGGCTTAAATTATACCTTGAGATTTAGAGAACCTGGGGAAAATTCCCAACAGAAGGAACTGGAACAGCCTGAGGAGGAGAAAGCTGCTCCATCATGGCTTTGACAAAAGGTTAGGCACGGATATGTCAGGATTGATCGACTCTTCAGGGGACAACAATGCACTGAGAATGAGCTCATGCTCTTCAGGTTCCACGTTTCCACAGGTTCCAATGGCAGCCAGGCCAGTGAAGCAAGTCCACGCCAAGGCCAGACCCAGCCCTACCACTCCTTCTCCTCTCCCTCTGCCTTCAGCACCTGATCTGCCCTAGAGAAGCACACATCTGTGCTTACAGGAAAGGGAGTCCCACCACACCTGTGCCTGGCTACACAGGCATCTCTTTCTCCCACCATCACCAGCAGCCCTGGTCTAGCCTTCAGAGACCTACCCATGGCAGCTGCACAGGGGGCCGCTTGTGCTGTGAGGCCTCCCTTGCCCCATCATGTTCCTAAGACCTTTTGCTCCCCGAGCAAAACCCATGTGTTCCCCTCTCAGCCCCACATGCCCCGCAGCCCCGCTCTGCTCCTGCGCTCTGCCAAGGGAAGGAAGGGCAGGAGGAGTGGGGCTCGCCTCCAGCCCTCCTTTTTCCCTGTGCTGCAGTGGAGAGGCCACCACACAGGGGTAGGGAGGAGGGAGGCAAAGTGCAGCAGGGCGAGAGAGGCAATGCTGGGGCCAGCTCTGCTTTGGGGGCACTGCAAAACCATGGCAACATTGCCATGTAATTATATAGCAACAGCTCTCCTGCCACGCAGCAGTGCAGCACCGTTTCAGCCTGCGTGGACACTTCCCCATCCAGGGCTAACCGAGCCAGCTAATGTATGGTCCGTACTGAAGGTACAGCAATAGTGACAGCAGCACGGACCAAGGGTTTTGTCCCAAACAGGCTCATACATTTCGTGCTTTCCCTGCTAGCTGAATCGTTACACCTACCTCACCACACATCTGTAAACAGCCACAGCTCAGCACTCAACCAAGGGGCAGAGAGATTCGTGTTCGAAGGATTAAGCCCTTCCCAGAAGAAAGGACATAATTTGCAGCAGGATTTGCATTCAAACTGCCTGTGACAAGGCAGGACTGGCTGTGGTTGGGCTCTTTGGATGGCCTCGGGAGCCCTCAGCTGAAGCAGGGCACGTGATGGGAGCCTGGAGCTGGGCAGAAGTGTTCATGGGAAGGGTTTCCAATCCAGCCTTCCTGCATGCCGTGGGAAGGGGAGCAAGATCAAACCGTGCACACAACGCATTTTAGTTCATACTCATCTGACAGCAACAGCAAGCACTTTTGCTTCTTTTTTTTCCCCTCAGAAAACTCTAACCCCACAGCCTTTAAAGGAGTTCATTCAGTCTCAGCTGATGCTCACTTGCACAAAGGCCCCTTTACATCAACTCCACTGACAGTGAAAAATGGCCCTGGAATACGAATAAGAGGCAACCTGCATGTGTCTCATTTGCACCAAACAGAACATTTTATGAGCTGCCTTTTAACCTCCTTTTGGATATGGGCAAGGTGAGGTGGGCTAAACAACTCAACCAAGGACACATGACTTCAGTGTCAGAGGCAGAAGACATTAGGTGCACCATCCACTGTCATTTGGGCTCACCCTTTAATCCAGGAGAAGACATGTAAAAGAAGAAGGCTCAAAAGACCTTGTGGTACTCTCTGCCTGCTTAGGTGGTCCTCAGTGCCTCACTTAGCTCTCAGTATCATCCTCCCGTTCTTTGCATCTCAAACTTTAATTTTGCATTGAAAATCTTAGCCTAAAATTTTTAGCTTCCTCTCCACACATTGTCTCCCTGCTGGTTTTCCACACTCAGAGGGTTAACAGGAGTGAGACTCATTAACAACAGGTCAAGGAAACACTAAAAAAACCCCAACATAAATCTCTTTGCCTGAAATCATTCCCCTTCCCCCGTGCGAGGGAGAACAAACACAGACCTCTTGCCGTCGCTTAAGGCACGTGCCTGGAGGAAGGGAGGTGTTGCTGGCTCCAGGCTTTGCATCAGTGAGTCCCATAAAACTTGGAAGGTCAGGTGTGCAGCCATGGAGCCCACCACACGTAAAGAGCAGCATCTGAATCTGAACGGACAGGGCTCCAGAGGGACTTGTCGGTCTCTGAGCCTTAAGTTAAAACCTGAGCTGAATTCAGGTGCGAACTGACCCGCAGTGGTACCTGAATCTCTGTTGTTTTCATTGTTCCATTATTGTTTTGAGCCTTGAGCCTTTTATCAGTGTTGGCTTAAGAGGGAAGTATCACTTTTGAATCTTTTTAATGAAGGCTTGGTCCTGGAAGAACACATTTTCTATCAACCCAGGCATCTGCAAACCTGCAAGAGGAAAGAATGGCATTTCAATTTCCAGAAACTGTTGGCCCAAAACTTCAATCTGAATCTCACGACTGAACTGTTGATTCAGGGCACGCTGTTTCTTTGAGTTACCGTTTGCTGTACTAGCATCAGATGTGCAGACATGAACACTTATTTAGAAAAATAGCCTGCAACAGCAAGGCAGCACTTGGGGAAGTTATTTCATTTCAAAAGATGTTGGCCTTGCAAATCAAAGCATCTCCTTGATACGGCACTGCTAGTCATGGGGCAGCATTGCCAGCCCTGTCCCAGGACCGACTCAGCAGCCAGCCTGCCTGTCCTTCCAGGCCTGGGAGAGGACACAAGGGAGGGACAGCTGCATCTGGTTTGTCCAGAGAAGGTCAGGCCAGTCCTGCAATCTGAACTTTGTCTTCCCTTTGAAAGTAAATCTAGTTTCTGGTAACCATTTTTGGTGCCTCAGCAATAGGCTGAAATTGTTGCCCAGAACCATTCCCACTTTTCAGATGATTACCTCCAAGTGGCTCTCAGATTCCAACTGTTAGTCTCATGCATAATGTATTTCATTTCAAGCCTTTCATCTGTGCATAAGTTTTCCATCTATTTCCATCCTGGTCTCAGTCATTCTTTTACCTGTAAAGCAGAAGTTGCTTTTTTCCCCACTTCTTTCTGGAATCTCATTTCTCTCAACCCCTGTTTGCCAGTTCCAGCCCTTGAGCCACCAAAAGGCTATTCCATCCTCATGCTGCAGACCTTTGGAGACACCTCCTTGCCAGCAGCATTACGTTGGCTGAAAGGTTCGCTGCCTGGAGCTACTGTTCCCTGCTGCTGGTGACAGATCAGCCAGCTCTTCCTGTGATCACTCCCTAACCCACGTCACCCACAGGGAGCAAGCTTAGCTCATGTTCACCTACTCCTCTTAAACAAAGTGGCTTCAGGGGCTCTCACAACAAGGAGAAGCTGGTTATAAGGAGCAGCAGAGCAGTGACCGAAAAAGGACATCAGAAGTCTTGCAATGTGCATCTTCAGCTGGGTCAGCAAAACAGCATCACAGGCTGACATCCCGGTATTACTGTGCTGCCTTGAGATCACCGATGGAAACGGCAGGACAGCTGAACTTCTCCAGGAGTTGTGCCAGGGCATGTGTCCAATGTCCACACCTTCCCATGCTCTCTTGCATAATCACCTGGTGGCCAGGGACAACTCATTAAGATGATTTGGAATAGCAATGAGACCCGATTTAGAGGAACAAGCCTTCAAAGCAGGAATGCAGAACTCAGCAGTCAAACATCCAGCAGTATCTGGATGCCACTTCTTTTCCAAATCCTTTCAGATGCAGCCTAAGGGGTTAGTATTGACTTTAAAAGCCAGGGGCCCTGATTCAACAAAAACAGCTAAGCACTTAATAACATTAAGCACACGCTCAAGTCTCTTCCTATTCAACAAAGCACTTAAGCACATATTTCACCCCTCTTAGATGGCCCAGAACCAAAACGCAGGGTTCTGAGAATTTCTTCAATCTTTATTTAATTTTTGGAGGAGGGACAGGAATTTAAACCTTGATCCATGTTTTGCAAAGGGTCCCTATTTGCAAGTGAGTCAGACTCCAGCTCCAGACCTACACGCCCAAATGCTGGTACATTCATGTTTTGGATTGGGATCTGAATTCTTCAGCCCGCGCCTCACTCTGATCTATCCTTATGTTCATTAAAGAGATTGAACAGCAGGCAGGGAGCTGTTAAACCACGTTTCTGTGCAAGGTTTAAATGGAAGATACTTGCCCCAGCTCCACCTAACTGAGATGCAAAACTGAGGAGCGTGTACTCTGCAGATGCTCAGCTGAGGAGTGTGCAGGACTTGCAGGGCTCCTCCAATTTGGCTGCTCTTCCAAAAATTTAAACCTGCCGCAGCCCAGCTCTGTAGCCCAGCTCCCAGAGTCACGTGAAATCCTCAGCCTTTGGATATTATTAAAATGCCATGTAGCGTTCGCTGTGTGGTTGCAGAGGGAAAGTGCGAAGGGAGCGAGTCCTGCGTGCCGTGAGCGCACTGCGGGGCTGCAGCCAAGGAAGGGGACTGGCAGCCGAGGGGAGAGGGAGCCTTGATCTGCCCCCGAGCTGGTGTTTCAAGCTTTCGGCAGACTGAGGCAAACGTCAACACATTGCTTTGCGCGCATTTCCAAATGTCACTGCTTCCTCAAACACCTTCTTTTTTCCCTTTTTTTTTTTTTGAGTTTTTATTTGTTTATAACAAAAAGGAGATCCTCCAGAGCGAAGCAGCAGGCATCAGGAAAAGTAGCAAACAAATAAAGAAATCAAAACAAAAACATCTGGGCCACAGGGCCAAATCCGAGCCCGCTTCCCGTCTCACGCCAGTGCCAGTTGCATCTCAGCGCGCGGAGCTCAACTCTTCTTCTCTCTTGCTTTGGCAAGGGAGCTCCGGGGCTGCTGGCACGGCAGGATAAAGCTGCGAAATAAAAGGCCAGACTCTTCCAGGGAGACTGAAAACAAATAGACTGCCAGTTGTCTGGGAGAGCAGGGGAAGTGGTACTCAGACATCTAAGGCAGCAGGAGGATGTGAGAGCCCTCCCATAGGCATTATCAATTGCCTGGAGGAGGAAGAAATGAACCTGGTTAAAAAGAAAAGGCAGAATTCAAATAGCCGCATTGTGGGCCTGCTGGGAAGAGCATCACTGGAGGGTTTGCTTATTAAATAGTTTCCAGGAGGACAAGAAGAGGAAGGAGAATCCAGCCAAGGGCTCTGGGGCCCATAAGGAGGCTGTCACTTTGAGCAAGTAAAGGCCCAGGGAACCAGTGGGCCCTTCCGTGCTGGTGATGGCAGTGGGAACACCAGGGAGGTCAGAGCAGCTGGAGGGATCGGTTCACTCAGGCCTCCCTCCAGCACTGCTGGGGACTGATGGGCACCCAGAGAAAGAGCTCTTGTCCTTCCCATGCAGCTAGACCCGAGGGGAGCCTGCACAAAGACTAAACATGAGACCGGTAACAAAGAGAGACAGGCATGACAACGGCCTTGTGGGCATACCTGCCTTGAACCTGCCCAGCTAACTGGCTTCCCACTATAACCTGCTCTGAACAAAAGCACGTGGGCTGGAGACGCTGAGCATCCTTCATTTGGGTGGCAGATAAAGAGGCTGCAGTAAATGCCCCGTCTTACTGAGTGGGAAGCAGAGATGGGGAGACAAGTCATCTGCTCAAGCTAAAAGAGAGATGAGAACAGAGCTGGCACACACACACACACAAGTCTTACTAGTCACCATCTGGTGCTATTGCCTCAAGATCAGGCTCCTTCACACCACTGGATGACACAGTGAAACAGGGATGCCTCCTGGGAAAGACCAGACTTGGAAAACTTGAAGGAAAAAGGAAAAAAAATAATAATCGAGCGCTCCTTGCAGCCCAGCAGCACTTGGAGAGCCTGTCACAGTTGGCTGGGCTCAGCCACGTCGCCGGGAAGCGATGCTGTCAGCCGCCTCTCTGCGCTTGCGGTCGTGATGCTGAGGTGCCCCAGCTCAGAAGGTGATTTCCCAGCCTTTGCAAACGGATGACATCCTGGTTCAACAAACTTTCAAAATCACCCCACTGCATTGCAAGAGAGCACCCGGCACCGCTGCGATGAGGCAAGAGCTTTATCTTCCATGGACGGGTATAGGAGGGCACTAACCACAGTGTATCTGAGAGGCCCACGGTGCGCTGGGGAGATCTGGATGCCCAACGTTCGCACAATAACATGGGTTTGGCTCCAGGGTGTCACTCATTGCCCTAAAGGCTATTTCCTGCCCTCTCCTGTCCTGCTCTGAAGCCAGAGCAAGATAAAAGGTGGGGAGAGGATGGACCCAGCCCAAAAGCCACATCCAGACCGTAGGGTGCTGACTGGATTGCGCTGATCTGCTCAGACCTTCCCCACCACTCCCCAGAACACAGGTCATTTCCAAGTGGGTGCACCAACCCTAAATGTGGGTGCAGCCCTGGGTTTACCACAGCAGAGGATTTGCCCGCGCTTCCGGCTTAATGCACCAAGCCCAGATGATCAACACCGGCTTAGCCAAGAAGTAGGGGAAAATCCAAAGGCTGTTACACTGTCTTGTCTTCCCCAACCACCCCCAGCAGCTTATCCAGGCAACCTCCTAACTAAAGCATCCAAAACCCACCTTTCACTCTTGTCCCCTAGCACATACACTGGCTCATTTTCTATCCTACAACTGCAGAGACCATCGGAAACCTGGAGCCCTTGGAGAGCACGCGCTGGCTGCAGCAGCCACCCTGGGAGATTTATGAGGGCAGCAAGCTCTTGGTTTCCCTGGTCACCCTCAGAGGATTTACAGCCCCATGCATTGAGAATGAACAAAGACCTGCTGTTCCTCATCAGAGACCTTATGATTCTGTCCGTGGGGAGGAGGCTTCAAACACAGATAACCTTTGCGAGGAGAAATAGCCATTCCTGGATGTAACGCGAGAGATAGGCAGAAAGAAAAGCATCCGCGGTGCTCTGGGAAATCTCAGAATGAAGCCGGGGGTTTGCGTTATTTGTAAGGGCGGAGAAGAGAGGTTAGTCATGGGGCAGCGGGGGGAGTAAAGGAGGTTGGTAGCAGAGTTTGTTCATGTAAATTTGGCTTCTCGGACAATTTTCTCTTGGATGTGCTACAATTAAAAGTTGCTTCTGCACAGGACTCAAGTTCCAGCATCTTCTGCCTACAGAGTGCCTTGGGGTCTGTGCTAGCAGTCTCGGAGTCCCGTTTTGAGTTGGCTGTGCTCTTTGACGTACAGGTGCAAGACACCTTTGGGCAGTTTTTGGACTACAAGGGCTGATAAACTTTCAAAGGCTTGGCTGGAGCCTGTGCACTTTGCCCTTCCATCTGTGCCGGGGCT
Organism: Rhynochetos jubatus; assembly: GCA_027574665.1. Taxonomy (NCBI): domain Eukaryota; kingdom Metazoa; phylum Chordata; class Aves; order Eurypygiformes; family Rhynochetidae; genus Rhynochetos; species Rhynochetos jubatus. Next base: position 142,520,285 of record CM050648.1, on the reverse strand, counting down.
CTAATCTCCCTGTAATCAAGAAGAGCACTACCAGCCATACTTTCCAAAGGACTTTGCGACAGAGCCGTGACCTGTGTGGTTTTCCACTCAGCTTGTTATCCAGTCTTAAACGACTGGCATGAGACTTGCGCCTGCCAAAATACTTGATTCTGCTAATGGATCTGACCATGAATCCCACGCAGCTGTTTACTGTACCCTTTGTATTGGAGCACAGGGAAGGAGGAAGGACGGTAAACAGTAATTACTATGCAGATTTCAAAGAGAAGTGCATCTGTGCCTTTGGTTTCTGCTTTGTTTGTTTGGTGACATCTTCACAGGGCAAAGTAGAGGGGTTTTCCTTAACCTTTAAATTAGCAGGGGAAGTATGAATTTGCTGTGATAGTCATTGTCATATGCATATACAAAAAAAAAAAAAAAAAACAAAAAAACCAAACAAACGAAACAGTAACACCATTCCTGGGGATTGAAGATGCTGCATCTCAGTACGTGGCTTCCTGGAGGAATATATCCACAAAGGACCAAATTCCCATTCTAATTAAAAGGGAATCTCTGAGACGAGAATTTCCATGAAGAAAACAAAAAGGCAGAACTGACACATCTGATGCATATATTAACACTAAAGACATGGAAATTAATTGGATTTATTACTAGTCACAGCTGCAAAGATGGCTCATTTCTAAGTTTATTTTACAGAAAGTGGCGGGAGGAGTGGGATTTAATAGTAATCTCGGTTAAGCTAATGAGCCAAAACTAATGGTCTCTTCTTGTTTAGAGAGGCCCCAGTACAGTGGAGCACCTAAGCACGTGTGCAGCTCTCGCCGTGGTTTCCAAGGGATGCTTTGCATCTGCTGGAGTGTTTGTTGATGAGCAGGATGCTTACAGATGCCAAGGGTCTGGGAGAGAGAGGAAGCATTTTTTCTGAAAGGCAGTCAAAATCAATGGGATGATCGGTTAGGATCATCCCATGTTATCATTTCTGTCCAGAAGAGAGGAAGTTACCTTCCAGAGAAAAAACAAGGAGAAACTCAGTGTTGTGAGGAGTTCCCTGCTGTCTTTCAGTTCTCAGTGTGACGACGACAAAACCTCTCCCTGCAATTGCAGGTGATAAGTGCGATAGAGGGGACAGCAAGGGAACCTTAGCACAGGGCACAGCTGGGACAGAGGTGTTGGCACAGATACAGTGACATTAACTGCATTTCATAGAATCATAGAACCATGGAATGGTTTGGGTGGGAAGGGACCTTAAAGATCATCCAGTTCCAACCCCCCTGCCATGGGCAGGGACACCCTCCACTAGACCAGGTTGCTCCAAGCCTCATCCAGCCTGGCCTTGGACACTGCCAGGGATGGGGCACCCACAGCTTCTCTGGGCAACCTGCTCCCGTGCCTCCCCACTCTCATTATAAATCAAAATTCAATTTTGGCTGTCCCAGAAAGACGGATGGATCCTGCAAGAAGGCTGGTAACTGGAGGGACTGGGGCTGAGCTTCCTGCGGTGACCGAGCAACAGAAGGAACAACATTCCCTTTTTCCCTCTCTCCCCCTTCTCACTGCAGTCTCATCCTCTCACAGCAGAGCATAATCCTTTTCTTTTTCTTTTTTTTCTTTTTCCCCAGGTAGTTTTTTGCTATTTTAACAAGCCAAACCAACTTTCCGAAGGGTCGGACCCATTCCAAAAGAAAGCCATAGCTACGTTGTGACGGCTCCAGCAGGTACATCACTGAGATGGGAAGCCAGGAGCCCAGCTGCAGCTCGATATCGGCACCGATGTCCCTAAATCACAGCCTCTCTCTTGTTTTCTAGGCTGCATCACTTGAAAGGATGCAGAAAAGGTGCCCAAAGGAGCTCTGAGAGATCCCTCCCGTCCTGCAGATGAAGAAAACCAGACTGTTCAATGGGAAAGCTGATCATGGAAGTGGCAAGATGGGGGTCGTTTGCAAAGCACTTATCTTGCCTCTTCATGAGAGGGTTTGGAGGATTTTGGTAGCTCCCTTCCCAAACTGGAAACCAATTTTCCAAGGCAAAGACAGGGAGGTGTTAAACTAACAACAAAAGGGAAAGGTGCAAAGAGGGAACAAATGGAAACTCATTTAGCACGTACAGAAGGCGCTGAGAACAAAATTAATCAAAGCAGGGAAGGAAGTGGAGGGAAATTCTTCCATCACCTGTCCACCAAAGGTAGGTCCCGGATAATAAACAGGAATCACTGTTGTACAGGCAAAAATTTGGCTTAGCTGGAAAGGCGGAAAGCTGGTGGGAAGCTGACTGGAGTGTTAAAATCACGGCTTTTAGGAAGGCTGAAGTGGGGGTAAGATGGAGGGAGAACTGTTAGAAATAGGATCATGAGCATCCAGGTCATTGGACTCAGTAGTAAATTAATCTGAAAATTGATGGCTCAATCAATCATCTAAAATAGAAAGCACAAAATAGACCAACCAGTATCTGCAGTGGAGCACAAAATCAAACCTGCGAACCATCTGAACGTCTCCCTCAGCAGCTGCCAAAGGCGAGGAGGGGAAAAGGGCCAGATTGTCACGAGGAAACTTCAAACGGAGCGCATTCTGCAGGAAAGCTGCCTCCAGTGTGAAACAGCCTCCGTATTTGTAAAGATGATGGTGATTATTTCCTATCTCAAAAGAACTCACATCCAACAGGGGAGAACTGTATATGAGACCTTTTTTCTTGGCAGATACAGAGAATTTGATCACAGTCTGAAAACGTACAGTAGCTTAGGTAGGAAGTGATTGCCACTTGAAAACATTTGTTATGTGCAGACAGAATAAAATCAAACCCAGTAAGATATTGCCTTGCTGCTCTCCCAGGCTGCTGTTACAAACCCGAAAACAATCATGAGCCAAATCAGTTCAGAGGAAGAATTTAAACAAAAAAACCCCAACCCCAAGAATGTTAATTGGGGAACACTGAAGAACATTGCTCTGTATTGACCAAAAGCCACAATCCAACAACTGAGGGACTCTTACACTGGTTAAAACAACCACCCCTTCTTCACCAAGAGGAGAATACAAATATCCTTTATGAAACAGATGGGGAAAAGGGAAGCTGATGGTAGTCAATACAAATCGGAAGGTAGGACCTATAGATATATAGGACATATAGACCAAGAGAATTAGGGCAATTGCAGCATTATTTTTTAAGTGGAGGGAAACTTTGTTGTTTTCCATGCAGGGGGCAATAACCCTGCAGAAAAGGCAGCAACGTAAAAGCAGTATTTTTGGTGTGTGTATTCGAGAGTGGCCAGATGGTACGGATACATCATATGGGGCGGATGACATACTTTTCACTCCAGTGGTAACTAAGGTGATCGTTAGAGAGAGGCTGGATATTTTTACACTAAAACACGTTCATACAACCTGCAGCTAAGCAGAACGGTCTATGCTGGGCTTTTACCTTGAAATTTCCCATTGCTGCATGGTTGACACAAGCAATGCTGGGAGTTTCCGTGCAGAGGCATGGCCAAAAAGGATGTTAGGTAAGAATGGGTAACGCAACACCTAAAACACTGGGAGTAGCCTTACGATAAATCTCTCCCATATCTCCCCTGGTAAATATGAGCCAGTTGTACCACTGGCAAACAGATCTTTCCTGTCTTCATAAGGAGCAGTGGGGTTTGCCTCCTGGATCACGGAGATTCAATCTCATGAGGAGCCCGTGCTGTTGTTGCTGGATGCTGCCCTTGGAGCAGCAAGAAGGACCAGGGCATTGGGTGGGACAGGATCTAGCTGACACTCCCCTACAGCTCCTGGGCTTGGGACTCACTGTGGGATCAAATGTTTGCCTTTCCAGCTGGACACTCCCAAACCCACTTCATCTGGGTTTGTTAACAGAGATTGCTTATTGCAAAGCTGGTTTAGAAACTCCATATAAATAATCCTCAGCCTCTTCCCTGCTATTTAGCAGAGCTGCAGCTTGCCAAGGAGCTCCCAAAACATCCTCAGAGTTGACGGAAGGGCAGAGTTAATCACTGAAACCTTTCCCTGACGGAGACAGATCCAAAGGAAGGGTGAGTCCAGGACAGCTTGAGGAGCACGTGGCCAGGCTTGCTTCCAGGACAAGGCACCGCTTGGGTAGCCAGATCCCCTTTTCAGGATGGGGACACTGATGCTTCATGGCACTGCTGTGAGGTGGTGGCCATCCTGCTATTGACCCATGAAGCTGTCCCCATTTACACTGCAGCTGCATGGAAACCACCCGGTGTAAACGTACCCCGTGGGCCACTGTGGGCTCAACAGTCAATAGCTGAGCCACTTCACTCGTTCATCGTACGCGTGCAGAGGCATGTACCAGTTGGTATCTTCAACATCCAGTGTCTCGTGAGAGAAGCGCAACTATAGAGTGGCAGAGATCTGCACAGATCTTGCAGGGCCAAGGCAAGACAAGTCTCTAAAGGATGTCCATACACACCCACCTCCACTTTCCCAGAAAAATGCCTGTTACACCACTACAAAACAAAATCCCTCGGTTATTAACTGTTAATGAAAGCATTCTCCCAAGAGGTGGGAAGGCTCAGGAAAGCCGATGAGCCCAACCCAGCTTACCAGAGCCAGAGATGTGGGGCGTGCAGTGCAAGCAGCGATTGATGCAAGGCGAGCAATCCCGAGCCAGTAAACAGAAGAGACCTGGCCTGGTGAAACTGGAGTCTAAATCCCATTGGTGTGTAGCTAGGGCCTGGCTGAAAACTTAGGACAGAAAGCAAAGAGCAAAGCTACATATCTTGTGTCCACCACGAAGCCCACCATGCTCCTGGGCGCTGCTGGCTACTGTATATCAGTTCTTAGTAATACGGACTGTTATGTAGCAAGGGAACAAGTCAGTGGAATAATACACTCCAGATTCATTACTGTCAGCGCACTCAGAATTATGTGTATTAATGACCAGATTATATCTGTTTATATAATACAAATTACCATGGAGTGACTGCAGGCATTGAAACGCTCCTTGTCTGTTTGACACACATAAATAATGGAGGAGCTCACGCTGCATTTGGTACACATGACTAACCTTTTATCCCTGGCACCCCGGTGCAGGCTGGAGCAATGACTCGGGTTTCAAATTCCTCGCTCCAGCTGTCATTAGCCTCGCAAAGCGTTAGCGAATCGGTGGCTAATTGATGTCCTTGTTGGACATTATTTTATTAGTCAGGCCTGGTGAGCATCAAGTGGAATTTTAACACCCTTCTATCCTTGGGTCCGTGTGGCTGTAAGTGTTAAGGCTTGTAAATAACTGCATTCTAAGAGCAATTTTAGGAAGAAGCAAGTAAGTTATCCTGTGGGTTCGGGCTGCCTGGTGTTGTGACCAACGTAGTCTCCTGGTGGAGATGAGCTGAGCTCCCCGTGGGGTGGAAGGACCAGCTCAGACCGTGGTCTCCCAGCGACGGTGGATAATAGGGTGGCTTATTGACTTGGTCTGGGGTTCACATCATCCTTGGATGTGGACAATCCTCAGGGAAGCTGCCTGAAGGGGAAAAGGGAGAAGCAGGAGTTTGCAAATAGCCTTGAGAGAAGGTTCAAATGAAGGGTCAAGGGACAAAGCTGTGCCACGCTGCCCGGTGCTCGGTGCTGCACCAAAAACACATCGCCGCATCAAGCTGACCCCAGCACGTGGTGAGGAATAAAGGATTTTCACAACCCACTGTGAGCTTCTGGCTTGTCTGAAAACCCACGGGCCGGGTCACGGCGGGATTGGGGTTTAATGGCTGGGTCACTCCTCGGTCAGGGCACCGAGCGGCAACCCTGTGCTGGTCCTGAGCACCTTCTGGCTCAGGACCGCAGCTGGGGGACCCAGGGCGAAAACAAACCCCTCAGTGAGTGTGGGCAGGAAGGCTTCGCTTTGGCGGTCTGCGTGCAGAGCATGCTGCTTTGGAAACACTAGCCTTTTTGCTTCTACTTTTTGATTTAAAACTGGCTGAGTAACCTGAAAATGAGTACAGATTTATAAATCAGGAACAGAAAATATTTTTGCTTGGGTTGAAATGAAGTTTTGGGAATGTTTTCCTTTTTAAAATGTCATCCTTTTTCCCCCTAGTTTGTTTTCCAACAGCACTTGGAAATCCACCATAAACCCAGACCTCCTGACCTTACAGCCGGCGGATGTCCTCAGTACCGTCCCCTGCTGATCTCTTGGGACTTCGCCCTACCTTTCCCTCCCCTCCCCGTCTCTCTGTAATGTCTCTGGGGCAGGAATCACCTCTTCCTATGTGAGTATTCTGCATTTGTTCTCAAAAAGGGCTTCTGAGGCAACAGTGCAATGCAAAAAATAAATAATTTAAAATAGAACCTTCATCAATCTATGAGCCCCTTACTCCAGCCCTGCTTACGTACTGCACGGGCTTTCCAGGAGCCGAGTAGAGAATGAAGAGAGAATTTGGGCACACCAGGCTATTCATACATTAGGCAATAATTATAATGTATATTAACTGCCTGGGTGTTGAAAGAGCCCCAGCATGAGATTACTTCTCTAATAGGAGACAGAAGTGATAAAAGACAGTAATAGATTGCCTTTCAGATGTGGAATTAAAAGCAGCAACTCATTAGATTATTTTTTTTCACAGCCTCTAATCGCACGTAGTTTCTTTTCAAGTCAGATTTCCATTTCCAAGGCTAAGCTCGGCAACACAAACAGAAATTAAAGGAGGGGGTAAAGGAGGAGGGGGAGGGGGTCCTATTCTGCCCTCTCTGGCATCACAGGAACAGGGAGTAACCGCGTTCAGCTCAGCAGTGCTGCCCAGCCAGAGCAGGAGCCCAGGAGCCAGCCCACCTAGGCAGCCTTCTGAAGAGACTATCATCAAAAGATCAGGATTTGGCAGTTCTTTTTTTTTTTTTTTTTTTTTATTTAATGCTAGCTGCAGCCACTACATTTCCTTTTTTAAGAGATAGCCTAGAAGATAAAGCTTTTGAATTAGAGCAATCAAACAAAAAAATGAAGTTACTTCAAAGCAGTGCCGGAGATTCTTAAAAACTGACATTTCCACTTACTGATCCAGTTTGTCTCTAGCAAGGAATGCTTTCCAGACGATTTTGGCTGCTGTTTTTAAAAGTAAAGTATAGAAAGCAGGAGAAGAAAAGGCTGGATTTTAGCTGAGCTGAGAAGCACAGTAAATAACATTCATTAGGTTCTCCTGGACAGTTTTAATGACTCAGAGTTTTAAATCGTTCATTCAACATCTTTACGGGCCAAAATATAGTATGGTTTGAAACTCAGATCATTTGGCAGGGGCTGCATAATCCATAAAACATTTGAAAGGGGGAGTAGAGGGGGAGAGGAAAGGAGGTATAAAATCAGTCTGGGGATGGTGTTGCTGGTCAGACTTAATCTAAATCAGCTGCAAAATCCGGTTTTATCTGTATCAATAGCATCTAAAAATAGAGGAGTCCAGAACACCTCCATCTTCCCACCCCCAAAGCCAGGGCTGGCACGACCACGTGCACGTTCCGGATGCCAGCGCTCCCAGAGACCCCAGGCACGGGTTAACCAGGTTTCACCGCCCACGTTTATAGTAGCCGAGCTCTTAAACACAGATGGCGATATGGATCCGGCAGCACAAAAGCTGCATTTTTTTCCACTGTGCTGTCCACCCACCCTGGATGGGAAATAAGCTCTTCAGCAGATGCGGGTTTTCAGGAGATTCATGCACAAAGCCAGGCCCAGGGTTTAGGGCTAGTTTAAGTCTCTCAAAGTGGCATGGTCCATGTTCTTTGGGAGCAATCCCACTGTGCCCTCCCAAGTGGGGTGCCAACACTGCTGGACCTGGCAAATGGGGGTTCAGACTGCTGGTACGTGTCTGCACTCCGATGCTGCTCCTGGTGAGCTGGGGGAATCGAAGGCACAGCCCCGGCAGCTTGGTCACAGCTCCGCTTGAGGTGCATGGGCATGCAGGGAGCACCCAGGAGCTTTTCTGGATCTCAGGAGCTGGTTTGGGGTGCACCCCCATAGGGTGTAATCACAGCCGTGTTCTAAGTCCACGCCCTTGCCCAGCTCCACCAGGCTGAGGCTGGTTATGGTGGTTTACCCTGCCTGTAGCATGCTCTGATACCAGCTAAAAGGGAGTTTTCCGGGCAGTTTAGTGCCCGAATGGGAAGGAATGTGAAGCCCATACCCACAGCCCAGCATACCCAGGAGCCCTCCTGGCTGATAGGAGATGTGAGCTCACATGGCACTGCCCACACGACAGCAGCAAGGGGTGACAGGGACCAAGTGGCACTGACTCTACCACAAACCAGAGCACCCCCAGACCGAGTTACGGTGGCTACTGACCCACAGGAACCCCCAGACCCAGCTGTGCCAGTGCCGCATCAGTGCCCCAGGGGAGAGAGACCTGATGCAACTGCGCTGCACTGTTCCCCAAAAAGGGATTGTTCCTGCAAACCCCATTGCACCAGCTGGCAGGGAGGGAGTGGGGAGGGGGTGGCAAGTGGCGGCTGTGAAGGATGAGGAAATCACAGCAGAGCATTAAAGGCAGCACCCACTGGCATTGCTGGCCCTGTCCCCAGGGACGCACACCCGGGCAGGGATCCTTGGGGAAAGCAAGGAGGAGATTTTAAGGAAAGACTTCGGCATTTTGGAACTGGAGCAGGCCGGCGGTGGTGCAGAGGTACCAGCTCATGGCAGGGAGCTGAGATGACTTTTGCTGTTTTGGTATAAAGGTGCTTGGGACAAGTGTGGTCGGGGCCCACATCTCACCTCCAGCGGTGTAAATCAGGAGTGCATCCACAGTCTGCAGGGGCGCGGGAGCAGAGCAAGGCTCTTTGCTGTGCCGTTTGTGATGAGAAGCAGGGAAGATGCTTTCCTGGACATCGGTTTGATAAACACAGTGTCGTGGTTGAGATGCCTATGAGATCCCCGTGAGGGAAATGAAGGGAACACGCAGGATTTCCCATTTATCAGCTGTCACCACCTCCTCCGTCTCCGCTGTCAGACAAGAAAGAGTTTGCAGGATGGCGCTGTGGTCTGGGCAGGAAAGGGATTTCATCCCGATCACACCACACTGCGGCACACCGGGCCCCGCAGACGGTTTGCCTGGGTCAGACACACTCTGCCCGGATTGGGCTTGCAGCCACGTGTGTTCAGTTGGAGCGGCATCGCAGCCGTGGGGATTGCCCAACACGCTCACCAGCTGGATGTCGAATCTGTAGTCAAAACCAAAAGCCCACAGATACAGAGCTTCTGGCCACAGTCCGGCTTGGCTCCGCTCCCCAGCTCAGTTTATTCCTCTGGAGACAAAAGGCTCAAGCCCTGTGGCCATTTATTTCACATAAATAGGATCAAGACCTAAAAGTAACCATTAATTCCCCTCCAAAAAGTCCCAATGGATTAATTTTTGTTGCTAAGCACTCTCCCTTTGCTCCCCCTTCCTCCCAGCATCCTGTTGCATGGAGAGCTCGAGCACAAAAAAATGCACAGCTGAAAATGAAGCATCCCCCAGAGAAAACCGGGAAACCAACCCAGTAGTGAGCCCTTCCCTTTACTGCCCCATGTGCTAAATCCATTGGAGATGAGCAGTGCGGACCAAGAAACCCCAGGACTTCCCACTCTCTTGCTCTTTTATGATTACACGTCCCCGCTACAAGAAGGTAATAAAATCCTGCAGCCGCATCAAGAAAATTAGATCAATTCCACAGCTACACATCCGCGTTTAAACCTGATCAAATAACTCCTCAGCCTAAGGAACCTGGGGAATAGCTCTTTATAGAGAGAGCACGAAAGGGGACAGAATCGAATTAAAGATTCATTCAAATTAAAAGGTTCAATTTTATAAGAGGCAGGGCCAAGCGACAAGGAGCCGGGGAACGTATTTCTTAATGAGCTCAGTGGTGGGAGAATCTTTAATAATAGATCTGATGGGGGAACCACGTAACCCAGCGGCACGCGAGGCATTTCCCTCTGCACCGCGCTAAAACGAACGGCATGCGTCCCCCGCGCGCAGGTGGTTGTCGATGCTCCGTCCGAGCCCCAGATTAAATTTTGGTGACCAGAAGAAAAATGTGGTGTCGGTCTTAGGGACAGGACTGATGATCCTGAGCTGATAGCACAGGGGAGAAAGTGCCTTAAAAAAAGAGAAAATTATGAATATTTATGAAAGAAAATGAATAATTCTACGATAGGATGAGATTCCCGGTAACTTGGCTGTGCCCCTGCCTGGTCCTGATTTGAAAACAAACTCAGCAGGAGAGATGCTGCCTTCTTCAAAATACAGATGAGGATTAAAGAAAGGGAAGGTTTTTTTGCCCAGGCTCTGACCTTAAATTCTGGGGTAACCTCAAGGCAGCAACACGGACAGGATTTCTCCTTATAAACAGATACCAGCTAAAGGGAGTTTTCTCAGGGTACATGAACTGCTTGTTGTGATGAGCACTTAGAGCATTAAAACCGTGTGTACCACTGAAACACATCATTTCTCCACAACTTCATTTTCAAAATGGGATTTCTCTAACTTTTTCTAGGTGATGGAGCAGAAAATAAAAGGTACTTTACAGCTATTATCCTTTTATTTTAAGGAAAAATGCTTCCATTGCAAGGAAAACACAGGTTTTGAATAACAAAATGAGTTCAAGCCCCTGGTGAGGGGGCTGTGAGATGATAGCTGGGTCTGAGGAGCAATACCTCTCCTGCCCCATTTTGGGAACGAGCTCCCCAGCAGCCTTATGGCCCCTGTGCTGGCTGCAAGCCCTTGCCCTCATCCATACCCCTCCTTGTCTGGCTGCCAAAAGCCAGCAATGCCATGTCACACAGAAAGGCAAGGCAGGGAAAGACACCCTGAGAAATAAAAACCCGCAAACCACCTGTTTCTAACCCTTGCAGGAAGCAGGGTGCAGTTTTAAAGAGCTTCAGCCCATTTCTCCATGGCCCCAAGCCGTCCAGATGATGCTTCCCAGCACCCAGCATCCCTGCTGGGGCGGTTTGCCAAAGGCTAATCGCTACTGGGGATGGGGCAGGGGGGTTACAGATTCTCACAGCTTTACTGGCACATGCCCTTGTAAAAAGTCCTTCTCCAGCTTTCTTGAGGGGTCTACAGAAAGCTGGGGGGAGACTTTTTACAAGGGCCTGTAGCGATAGGACAAGGGGTAACGGGTTTAAACTGAAAGAGGGGATGTTTAGATTGGATCTAAGGTAAAATTTCTTCCCAGAGAGGGTGGGGAGGCACTGGGACAGGTTGCCCAGAGAAGCTGTGGATGCCCCATCCCTGGCAGTGTCCAAGGCCAGGCTGGATGAGGCTTGGAGCAACCTGATCTAGTGGAGGGTGTCCCTGCCCATGGCAGGGGGCTTGGAACTGGATGGTCTTTAAGGTCCTTTCCAACCCAAACCATTCTGTGATCCTATGATTATAGTTATTACAGGCAACTTTATCATTGCAGATCAATTCTGCAGTTCTTCAGGCTTTCTCCAGTCAATTGCATCCAAACTAACTGATATTGCACCCTGAAACAGTGAGAGCTGCAGCCCGGCTGATTGCCATCTCCCTTTCCGGGCTGGCTGGGGAGCATGGGAGGGGGCAGCCAGAGGAGACAGGCACTGTCTGTGAGCAGGAGGGGAGATTTATGTGAACAGTTGTGGGAGGAAGGAGAGGGAGGGCTTTGGGGCTCAAGAAAATCTGAAACCGTTTTTTTTTCCACAGCCGGCTCCCTCTCCGGAGGCGCTGCTTCGCGGGCAGCCGGCTGCCAGCAGCACCATGGAGCTCATCGCTCTCCTGCCTCGGCCATGCAGAGCCTTTGCAGGAAGTTCCTGGGCACTGGAGAAGTGCAACAGGCTGCAGGAAGGCAAGTTGGTGGCCAGAATGGGCAAAAGCTTGGCCAGGCAGACAGGCAGGTGGGAAAATGGGGAAAAAAAAAAAAAACAACCAAAGAGGAAAACAATTTGTGCTCCAACACCTCCAGCTCAGCTCAGTCCTTTTATTTTCCCCTTAATTTTCTTAGTTGACTTCAATATCCTCTCTTTTCTTGGCAGAGCCTGGCTCATTTTTCCCTCAGAGGAGAGAGATGGTTTGCCCATGTCAGCAGCTGCCTGCAGGCAGACTGACTGCCACATATAATACACATATATCATAGAATCACAGCATGGTTTGGGTTGGAAAGGACATTAAAGATCATCCAGTTCCAACCCTCCTGCCATGGGCAGGGACACCATGCATGTACATGTGTATATACGCATTTGTATGTAGCTCTATATGTAGGTGGTGCCCTGAGACTCCCTAAGGTGTGGGCATCCAAGGGCAAGGTCCCACATCACACCCACCTCAAACTTCTCCCTGCCTTGCCCTGAAATGGAAAGCATTTCAAAGTCAGGTTTAGGTTCTTAAATTGCTCCACTGCCCTGGACGCAGGGTCTCCGCTGCGGCGCCACAGCCGCGGCATTCGCGAGCGCCGCTCACCCCGGCCCGGGTTCTTGCATTTTATAGCGAACAGTGTGGCAACCCGTGTGTGAACGGGCAGGGTTTGGAAAGAGGCCCCACCTGGAGTGCTGGGGATTTGATGTTACCTTATGAATAGCAGAAAAATTGGAGCCCAGCATCTCTGTCCTGGGAATGGGGAAGTTCTGCTCTGGATGTGGATGAGTGAATTAAGCTAAGAAAAAACTAAGAGAGACTGCACCATGTTGACACATAGTTATTTAGTTATTTTAAAATGTTAAAACTTGGAAGAGCATTGGAGTAAAGGGCTCAGGACATTCACAAGACCCTTCTAAACTAAGGTGCCACCATGCCCTTAATGAAGTGCCACAACCCAGGACCATATTGTCACCACGTCACACCAGCCGCTGGCCACAAAACATCCTGAGTCACTCAGTGCCGTCACAAATGTCACGGTACTTAGTCACTGTATTTAGCACAGCCCTAAAGAATCTCCTGCCAGTCTCAGATCACATCACACCAGCTCCTGTTAACAAAACAGAACAAGCCTTGGCTCTCGTGACTGCGGGGTGAAAAACACTGGAAGCACATTGGCTTGGAGACATGCAATGCCAGAAACAAGTGAGAAGCACAAGCAATCCCGTCCTTACACGGGGATTTTTATCCCAGCTTTACACATCTCAGTTGTTAATTCTGGGGTGATACCCTAGTTCTTGCTTGTTTTATGACATGTGACCCCTGGAAGGTCACCAAGGAGCAAGTGTCGCAATGTCGTTAGGGTCCACCAGGATGAGGACCGAGCACATGGCATGAATCCCACAGGATGGCTGGCTCTCCAAAATCCCAATGTTCAGCTAAAGCATCAAGCAGCAACTTTGCCACTGACACTTCACTTTCCCAGCACGACCATCCACTGAGTCCTTCAGCTAAAGGGGGGTTTTGTACTTGTTTGAGACTTTTTTGTCCTCAGCAAAGCACTGTTCAGGGCTCCCCGGTGGGGAACAGCCAATTCCCATGAGCGGGAATAGCCCATTCCCATGTGCTGAAATTGCTGCCCTCTAAAACAAACACTTTAAAACGTTTTGGCTGCTGTACGGCAAATGCTCTCAATCCCCACTTGGGGTAGGTCCCTTGGAAAGCAATTTCTGATGAGTTTTGTTTTTTAATTAGAATGTGGCTGCGTAAAAAGCTATAAAGGGGCTGCTGTTAAACCATACTTTTTGCAGCTGCACCGTGGGGGAAAGGTCGTTGCTTTAAAGCACGGGGAGGAATCAAGTGGGTAAGAAAGGCAATAGCTTCTGCGGCGCTCTCCTGGTGAACTCAGAGCAGCTGAGCCCGGGGGAAATGCCAAAATAGGCAGCTCAGCTCCCTCGCTCTTGCCTTCACCCACCCAAAATCACCACTGTGCCCCCACCACCGCCATGCAGCCCCCACCTTCCCTCTTGCAAGGGTTCTGCTGCACACTGAGTTCCACTTAAGGATGGCTTCAAAAGGCTCAATTCAGCAACAGTTTCAGGCACAGGATCAATGGCGCTGTCACCTCCAGTTGTGCACCCAACAGGCCCTCTTTCTCTTGCCGGCCCGTGGTTGCCAGGAGCAAATTGAAGAGTTACAAAGAAAAACAATGGAAAATATTTATTCCTATTCCACAAAGGATCCGGGGGAGTTCAGGGCCCTCCGTGCAGGTACAGCTGCACCCCCGCTGGTACCAGCCTGACTGAAGGTAGGCTTTGCCAGAAGTTAACCACTGGGGAAAGCTTCAGAAGAGCAGCCCAAGTGCATATTTCCATCTCTGGTCACAGATGCATCATCAGACATACTGCAAAATTTCTCCCAGTGTTTTCTTTTTCTTTTTTTCATACCCTCATAAGCACTTTAAAACACTTCTTTTGGAGAAGCAGGGGTCTCTTTCTTTGTTCAGAAGTGAGATGTAGATTGGCAGAGGACAAGGCGAGATCAATGCCTTTCAAATGACTCCCTGTGAATGAAGAAAAGTGCCTAGATCCACAGCACGATGGAGGCAGAAGTCTTCTTTGCTGGCTCTCTTTGGAGAAATAAACACAATAAACATGATTTATACAGCAGCTCACATGCTTATCAAAAGGCAGGCAGCAGTTCAGCAGTTTCCCTGCTCCTGAAGGTGAGAAATCTGGCTACACCCGCCCCCTTCCTGAGTTGTTGGCGTATCCCATGGAGGGCGTGATATTCCTGTGTTTCATGGGAAGAGCATAATATGACAGAGAGACCTAGCAATCAAGGACCAGCACAAAAGCAATAAATACACAGCACTGAGCCACTTAACGAAATGAGAAAACCAATTCAGCCTTGGGTTTTCACTCAGAGGTAGCAACGCCTCTGCTGCAGCCTGGGATGTTCGCAGGCATCGTCAGCTCTCTAAATTGACCTCGTGTAAACTCAGCAGAAAGATGAAAAACATGTCCCTGCTCTGAGCAAAGCTGATGAGAAGCTGCAAAGTGGATGAAAGAGGAGTCTGCAGGCAGATTAATGTGGGGATTGACAGAATAGCCAGAGCAGCCAAACGAACTCAGCTGGACACGGGAGCGAATCGATAGGGATATGTGAGCAGTCCCCAGCCCGGGCAGTTAGCAGGAGCTTTGGAAATGATGTACTGCCTGCGTCCAAAGCAACACTTAGAAAACACGGCCAGAAAATACGGCTGGAATCAGGGCTGACCTCATCTCCTCATTGTGTGAGGAAGAACCCAACACAAAAATCAACACACTCAAATTACCGTGGTACTTGGAGGGCGCTTGCATGGCGGGCAGTGGAAAAAGCACCGCAATGACCTACAAAAGACATACACAAAGGCACAAGTAGAGGTTTTTGTGCCAGTAGCTCTCACCTCAGCTGGAGGGATGTCTTCCAAGTTGGTAATTCAGGTAATTTCTTGAGCTTCTGCACAGGGAAGTCAGTGCCTGATATCCCAAGTCACAGCTCTTTGCCTTTATCAACCTGCAACCAAATAAAAGGTTTTAAATCAGTTTTTACATGAAGCTCCTGTATCAGTGCTTTTGGCTGCTGGAGCCATGGCGCTTCTGAAATCCTCTTCACAAAAAGAAGGCACCAGGAACAGGCTCTGCTGCTTCATGAGCAGAGTGGGGAGGCACTGGCACAGGTTGCCCAGAGAAGCTGTGGATGCCCCATCCCTGGAAGTGTTCAAGGCCAGACTGGATGAGGCTTGGAGCAACCTGGTCTAGTGGAGGGTGTCCCTGCCCATGGCAGGGGGGTTGGAACTGGGTAATCTTCAAGATCCCTTCCAACTCAAACCACCCTATGAAGCTCCCTTACTCCAGAAGCTCATGACAAAGTACTCCTCTCAGTGGTATCATGAAGCCCAGCTAGAAAAATTAAACGGTTTTAATTCATATAGACAGTTTGGCATTGCAGCCAGTCTTCATCATTACAAGCAAACGTAATAGTGGTGACTTCAATCCACTTCACTGAAGAATGGGCTTTGAAAATCTCCCTGACACTGCTGTCTCTGTGCTTATCACCCTCAAAGCCAAGGATATTTGAGATTTAAAGGAGGCTGTGCCACACCAGCTAACTGCAGCCCCAGACTGCGGAGCACAGAGCAGCCCGGCCTCACCTAAGCAGGAGCACAAACCCCCAAGCCAGCGTGAAGGAAGGCTCAGGCCCGTCTGAACACCCTCATGCTGGGCATAGGGCCCAGGGATCATCAGCACAGGTGGGCAGAGGGTCAGCAAGCGGCAGTAAAACGGGCTGAGCTGGTCACCTAACCAATGCTCCGCAGGCCGGCAGGGAACGGTGACACAGTGCTGGCTTCAGTTTTCAATAAAGCACAGTCTGAAGGAGATCCCTAATTCTCCAACCGCCGGGGAAGTTTTCACATCTGCTCTGTTTAAAGCTCTCCTAATGGTCTCCTTCGACCGTCTCCACAGCCCATGGATTTGCGCTCTCAGCAGCAGCAGGGAAAGGAACCGGGCTTTGTGGCCTTTCCCACGCTGGTTGATCCAGGCTGCAAGCATCAGCACCCACTTGCCTGTCCTTGGTCTCTCCTGGCTGAAATTGATGGAGCAGCTTCGCTTTTCAACCCCCCTCTTACTTTTGGAAACTCTGGGCCACATCCCAGCTGAGAGCTGGCATCATCCACAGATAACCATCAGCTTCCAGAGCTGCAGCACATCTTGATGGGATGATGAGATGACAGCAGCTCATCCAGGAGCCGCTCCACCAACCTGATCCATCACACTGCTGGTATCTTTGATCAGGAGTTCTGAAATTTAAAATAACTGCTTTAAAACATTGTTTTCAAATGAAAGAGGATATTCCTGCTGGGGCTGGGAGCCAGGCTGGCCCCTGGCTCTGCTGTGTGGGGTGCTACATGGCAGCACGGACCCGCACAGCCCCGGTCCAGCAGCAATGGGGCAGCCATGCGTGCATTGGGCGGGAAATGAGATGGCTTGCTCCATCCTCTGACAAAGCACAAATCCATGGATTTTCAGCCATTCCCCATTACCTCCGGTGATGCCTGAAGGATGCCGCAAAGGACCAGATGATGCTGGCACAGAGATGGGAGCAGGAGGTCCTCGTCCCACAGCTCAGAGCTCCCACCACCGCTGCCATCTGGAACAAATCCCTCGGCCAGGACAGCAGCAGAGGATGGGGAGCGGCAGGAGAAATGATTTTATTTCATCTCTGCTGTGAGCATCAGGAATCTGTGTGTAAACTGGCTTTACAGCAACAGCACCTCTGAAGAACATTCCCTGGCTGAGAAAGCTTTCTGTTAATTAATAGTCTTAATGAAAGACATCTTAAAAACTGTCTATTTCTAACTGATCAACCCAAATTTCTAATTTCTGCATACACTCGCTGCCCTGAGACACAGCACGTAATACATCTACCCATACCGGCATGCGGCCTGAGCGCTGGAATACTATACCCATCAGTCTGAGGGAGGAAGAGTTACCAGCTTAAAGATCAGCAAGATTTAAGAACTGGTAGAGGATTTGTCACAGCGCTTTTTGCACTCATCTACTTTATATACTCAACTGGGGTTTACTCGGAGTTGTTACTATTGGGCTGTGAAGAGGAAGTACGCAGAGTTTTTCTACATTTCTCATTCAGTGAGACATCTGAGCCCATGCCTAAATTTACCCAAGAGAAGGTCTCATTGAAGCCGGTACAAGTATTCATATGCTTAAATGTAGGCATGTGTTTTAAATATCTTGTGAAATTGGGGCTTGGGCACAGTAATCCAAAATGCTTTCACGTTTCTAAGCTTGCCCCTGGCCCTGCTCCCTTCTGAGCTTCTTTCAAGTTGCTCAAAACCTTTGCACATGAAAATTTTGCATTTTGTGTGGATACTGCGTCAGTTTTACTAGCAGCAGCAGCCCAAAGAATCCAAATACTCCCAGGGACAAAGTCATGGAAAACCAGCTTTTGATCAGGTACTTGGGCTGCACCGAAGTGTATGCATTACACTTTGTTCTTATTTACTCCTTGCTGCAAGACTTCAACTTTGCACCTCTTAAACCATCCAGTCAATGTCTGAGCTCTTTTCAGACGTTTCATTTGCCATGCAAAAGTTAAGTGCCCCAGCTAAAAATTCCCATTACACCAAACACCTTTTGACACAAAAAAAACCCCACCAACCCGAACAACCTTTTTACTAACAAAGATACCAAGCAAGATTCAGAAAGAGCTGTAAAAATAACAAATGAAGTGTAATGGCTGTACTACATCCATCTCATTTTGGGGGGTGTTGCTGGTGGTGGCCACCAGCAGATGCCCCCAGCGCAGGAAAAATCAAATCTGTGACAAACATCTCACATTTACTGAAATTATCTGAATTTCCAGTTAATTACCTCATCTGAGAACAGGCCTTCAGAGCCATCTCAGAGCCCATGGAATGCTCTTGCAGACAGGAACTGGGAAGGAACATTTTAACGCCAGTAAAGGCTTCGCAAGAGGACTTTGCTTCCCTGCAACGCAGCGCTCTGCCTAGAAACCCCCATCAGTTCTCCTCTGCTTCTGTTTAAGAGCAGCGTTCCCAGGCTGCATTTCCAAGAGGTTTTTGGTTTTACAGCTGTCATGACAGTAATTTTCTCAGCTTTGCGAGGTTCCCTCATATCCTGTTTGAACCGGCTTATCTCTGTTTTGAAGCGATGTTCCTACGCAGCGTTCTTCAGGAACAGATGTTCCAGCTGATCCCACATTGCAGTGTGCAGTGTATTACAGGGCCCCATTTCTAAACAATTAGCCTGTCGCCGTTGAAAGAAACCTAATGGTTGGCTACTTGGTCACTTTTGAAACAACAACGAAAAAAGAAATGAGAAGTAAGCTATGATTTATGCTTGTTCCAAGTGTGCTAAGATGCTCTACATTTACAGTTCGTTAAAATGGCAGCATGTCCTGCTGGTCCCAAGATTTGTTACGTGGAAAAAAAATATCTCTGGGCAAAGCTGCTGATAAAGAGCTTCCCCAGTCCCACAAGTGAAGAAAAAGAAAAAAGGAAAAAGAAGTAATGAGAATCTATATTTACACAAATTAAAAACTAATGAAGTAGTGAGGAGTGTTTAGAGCAGCGGCGTCCGTAGCTTTCGGACCACAGACTGCTGTCAACACACCAAATTTATTGTGGAACACAAGGCAGACTAATTGCTAAGTCTTTAATGGAAAATGCTCCGGAGAAGATTGTGAACACCCAGCCGAGGGCCATGGACCCGTGGTTGTGACTCCAGCCGCCTGCAGACAACAGCTCGGAACCGCCCGTGCAGGGCGCTGACGCAGACCCAGTAAATCACAAGACGTGGTAAATGGCTGTAGTGCCATAAACGTCGATGGAGCTGCATGCAGATTTACATCAGCTAAGAATTGGATCCCCTACATTAAGCAGCAATAATACCCACAAAAAAAGGAACTCGCAGGTCACTGTAATAAAATTATCTCTCTTTGATCTCATGGAGATTCCTCCAGCCTGATTCCACTCGGAGAAATTGATCTCATGGTCATACAGCTCCAGACCAAAATGAGTGAGCACCCAGCACAGACCCCATCGGCTGCATCCCCTACTTGTCCCTGTCTGCTTTGCACCTTCCTCGGTGTGATTTGTAACCCTGCTTCTTGTTGTGTCCCTTTTTCCCCCTGCATCTCCCTCTCTCTTCAGGGTGCCCGCACGCAGCGATGTGGGCGGCTGAGCAGAGCTCGAGCTGGCAGCCCGATGGCTGACGTTTCCTGGCCAGCACTGGGAGCAGTAACAAGGAAGACGGCAACAAACGAGTTTCCAGCATGGAGCAGCTGCCAGGCCACGTGTCCCCGCTGACACGCGGCCTGGCAAGGACAGGTCCAGTCTGCCAGGACCAGGCAGAGCAGGAACAGCATCTCCAGGAGCAGGCTGAGAGCCCAGGCAGGAACAGCATCTCTGGTAACAGCTCAATAGCGGCAGACGGAAACAGGAGATGAGCTGAGGGTCAGGAGAGAGCTTGCAACAACCATGAGCTTCAATTAACTGAAAACAGCAGAGGCTGCCTGAAATGAAGCTCCTTCTCATATCAACCAACACTCAAGGCAACTGCATTTTTGACCATCAAAGCAAAACTGAAAAGCTTTGCTCTGCAATTGCTCACAGACCTTAGCTGGGAAGTGATCCTGCCACTCAAAATCTTAGTGAGAAATGCTTTCTCAGGCTCTTGCAAGGACCACACAACACAGACATGCCAGAGACATTCCCAGGTATTATACATGCGTATCAGACACAAAACTCTTTCATAAGTACATTTTACTCTCAAGCAAACCGCCCTTAGAAGAGGAGTCGCTGAATTGAAGGGCAGGAGGGGACCAGTGAAATGCTTGCGGGGACCCATCCAGGTCACTGCTAACTCCAAACACACATTGATCAGCCAACAATCCTCAAAGAAAGGTTAGAAGAGGAGGTCTGCCCACTTGGAGGCTCTCTGGCCAATGGTGCCACTGGAAAATGACCCTGGGGTGGGTTCATCTCTACCACCCCCTGACCCCTGCCACCCTGGGATGCTGAAGGGAAGGACCTGCCTTGCCCCAAGGGAGGTGTCTCCCAGAGCAGACGACTCGCATCCTAGAGGGCCTGTTCCAAAAACCATGAGAAGGTGCAGAGGGCTGGCAGCGAAGTGGACATCTTTGCTGCCCAGCAAACAGAATCCTACCCTCAGCGGAGACACAGCAATCAGACCTCTGTATGCAAAGGGAAGCCCATACACAGAAACACTTGTTTTGTAATGAAAGGCAAAGCATGGACCCAGCACTTACTCCCCCTGGAATACTCCTACAAGGTGCATCACTGATTAAAGTCATTTTGGCTCCCCAGCCCCCCAGACTGGCTTTTCAGCCTCTGGCTTCTTGCACACACCCGGGAGTGCAGCGCTCGGGGCCTGAATTACCAGGGTTATAATTCTTGGCCGTGTACTTTTAACTACAGTGAGGCACTGGCAGAGCTCAGCGCACTAATTCACCTCCATGTAAACATGATTATTTTAAATGAACTCCAGACGAGGTTTAACTGTAAAAACATCTCCAGTTCTTGTAGCATTTTTCAGCGTTCAGCTCAGTTGTTTTTTGTTACAGCAAGAACTTCTCCTTTCGTCAGTTTGCAAAGAATATTTTCAGAATTAATGATGTCCCAACACCCTCCCCCAAACTATAACACGACACTTGAACAAAAGTCTTCAGTCTGAAAACTAAGCTGCAGCAGGATTTCACGGTCAGGATTTTCCCTTTCTTAGCTGGCCGTTCCTTTCCTTCCAAGCAGGAATGCTTTCTGGTTTCAAAGTCAAGTTGAAGAAGTGAAAACAGTAAGAGGTATTCACTTGGCCGCATTTCTTTCGATGTTTCTGGCGCAGGGTTCCCATTACGGCTCGCAAGGAGAAGCAGCAGAAGAACATTGTGTGTACATTGTAATGGTTGTACTTTCTCTGAACAGACATGCTGCCAGGAGGCGGAAGATTAAAGAACCGGTGTTACTTCAGACAGAGAAAAATAACATCTTGCCAGTTGTGTTTATTTGTGGGGACCCATGATTTATGCTTTCCCATTTGTAGAGGGGTTGAGAGAAATGGATCACGTGGGCTCTGTTTAGATAATCCCTGAGGAAATTCAGACTACATCAGGCAGGGAGAGATAGGGTTTGTTCTCGTAGATGAGAGAGGCTGGGAAATGGTAAGAAGATGTGAGATTTCCTCAAGATCCTGGAATGAAATTCAAGGCTCCGATTTTCTGAAAAGATTGAGTGTGGGTTGTGAGAATGAAGCAATTAAGATAACAACAAAAATAGTCAGGTAGGCAGGGATGAGCAGTTCTCTGCTGTTATTTATTGGCCCAGCGCAGAGAAAAAAAATGTTCTTCCATACAGGAACTTTACCTGTCAAACAGTACAACAAGAAGATGCAAAACTGTTCCTGCACGCACTAAAGAGGGATCTGTCACCCTCTGACCCACACTCCTGCTCTTTGTTTCCATAAGGATGCCTCTTTGTGGTGTGGTCCTTATCTCATCCCTCTGCATCCTCCTGCTTTTGGCAGGACTTGCAGAAACCGGCCACTATTGTCCCTACAAACATCTGTAAGATCCTAGACAAAACCACCGGCATCCCCTGCCCTGAACAACATCCTTATCGAAATCAGAGGAGGCAAGAGTGCGACTGCTTTAAAAAGAAAACACTTTTCGAAGTATAAAAGAAAACCCTTTCGAACTAAAGCCATGCGAAGATGGCTTTAATTAACTGATCTGGGGAAACAAAACAAAGCAAAACAAAATCAGCCGCTCAAAGTTTGGCATCGAAAGAGGCAATGGCACAGCACCCGGAGCACAGAAGGGGAAATCCTCCTCAGTCTTGAGCTGCAAAGCTTCTGGGCCAGAGGAATCCCTTTCTCTACACCACCTGGCACGGTACTGCCTAGAAAGCTGCATTAAACAATCGGCATTAACAGACATAAGAGCTATTTAAGCAGATGCTGTTTCACAGCAAGTACCAGGTTTGATCCGTGGCTTGGTGCCCGCTGCTTTGCCATAGGTGCTGATTAAGGAAACGCAGCAGGGAAGGAGGCGCGACCGCAGCACGGAAGGGAAGATGGTATTTACGTGACAGATGCAGGATGCTGAATGCCCTTCTCCAAGGGCACATCACGCAGGAAGAGCACCATTTCCAGGACTGTCAGAATAAAAAGAAGGGGGGGGGGAAATGACAGGATGCCACTCACCCAGCAAAATCCCCAGTCGCTACAAGAAGCATCTCCCAGAACCCATTAAAAATAAGCTCTCAGTCGTCATTTCAGTGGCAAGATTTGTACATGCTGTTCAAACGGTTGGCTATCCAGGTGATAACAGGCTGCAGGGTAAGTACAACTGTACACATATGAAGGAACAGGCACACAGGGGAGAATTTTTCAGCTGACAGCAATTGTGCTGAGACGGTAGAGCAGGGAATAACCCCACCGATACGACCGCAGCATGTCCCTGCACAGGGGAACCTGCCTGCAGCCAGTTCAAGGCAAAATGAAATGTTAGCAACCTTAATTTGCAGGGCTAAGCCCTCCTGCCAGGAAAGGCAGTGCCGAGGGAAGGCCTGAAGAGTCAGAGCTGCTGCCTTGCCTGCCCGGGGCAGGCAGGATGAGGACCTGCTGCCTTCCTCCTGAACCTCCCTCCGAGCAGCTGCGCGGGCTTCCAGCTCATCAGCAAAGCAGACAGCATTAGTGGGATTGCGACTTTCCAGTGGGTTTTCGTTCTTTGAGTTTTAGTAAAGTTCTCTGCTCAGTACACGCTCAGCTCTTCGGGTGGCTAGTTTTTGCATGTTTTTCCCCAACTATTTTTCTGAGAACTGACCTAGACCTGCAGTGGCAACTACGTGGGCAAGAACCCCACTGGCTTTTAGTTCAAGTCATTTCATCATCATGTACCCCTTCAAGGTACTCAACAGCTTTAGTGCAGCACCCATCAGTTTGGAAGACCTAAGGACTTTTGGGGTGAAAAGTCTGATCAGAACGACAATGTTTCTGCCCCAAGCAAGCTCTACAGAGGGGTGAAAAAGCAGCTCTTCCCAAAACGGCTCTTTCTTTGACTGGAGGTATTGGGGAATGACCTCCCCCACGAACAAAGCACCTTGCAGGCTTTTGATTACTCTTCTGATTTGACTTTTCTCTTACCTTCTGGTTTTTAACCCAAATAGGAAGCACAGTATAAAGAAGAAAAATATGCCTTTGTAAGGCAGAGAATGAGAGCACAAGGCAAAAGCAGCTTTCACCTTCTATGCAAAATATAACAGAAGTTCTAGACATTCACAGATTCACAGAGTGGTAGGGGTTGGAAGGGACCTCTAGAGATCATCTAGTCCAACCCCCCTGCCAGAGCAGGATCCCCTAGAGCAGATCACACAGGAACAAGCCCAGGTGGCTTTGGAAAGTCTCCAGGGAAGGAGACTCCCCCCCTCTCTGGGCAGCCTGTCCCAGGGCTCTGTCACCCTCACAGGGAAGAAGGGTTTCCTTATGTTCAGGGTGAACCTTCTGTTTTCCAGTTTATGGCCATTGCCCCCAGTCCTGTCACTGGACACCACTGAGAAGAGCCTGGCCCCATCCTCCTGACACCCACCCTTTAGATACTGATAAGCATTGATAAGATCCCCCCTCAGCCCCCTCTTCTCCAGGATAAACAGCCCCAGCTCTCTCAGCCTTTCCTCACATGAAGGTGCTCCAGGCCCTTCTTCATCTCAGTGGCCCTGCACTGGACCCTCTCCAGTAGCTCCTTGTCCTTCCTGAGCTGAGGAGCCCAGAACTGGACACAGCACTCCAGGGGAGGCCTCACCAGTGCAGAGTAGAGGGGGAGGAGAACTTCCCTCGACCTGCTGGCCACGCTGTTCTGAATGCATCCCAGGAATGGGATGGAGGCAGGATTGTTGGTTCATATTATTGCCATCATAGAAGCAGGGCGCCCGGGGCGTTATCGTGGCCTCTGTTCAGGTGGCCACATCACGGCAGTGAGATTTTGCTATCTTCTTTTGAGATTTCTGGAAAAAGCTTTTGTTGCGGTTCTCCCACCTGGCTCAAGGATGCCACATCAAGATTTGGATAAATGATACGGCCACATTCGCAGGACCAAAGAAGCAAAATCACATTCAAGTCCTGGAAGGTTGGGGGAGGCATCAACGCACAATCATAATAATGGATGTTTTAGAGACAACTTTTAAAGACGTGTACCTAAATCAGGAGTGCAGCAGAAGACAGGGAGAAAAAACCGAAGAGACAGCTCCATAGGAACGCGCCTGCCAACCAGTACAAATATCACAATGCTTATGCAAGAGCTTTCAGCCCCACACACAAAACACTTTTGAACCCCTATAGAAAGGATGAACTTATCATGTCATATCAGTTCCGGGGGATGCAATCCTCTTGCCTTTCTGTCTTAAACTCTTGTGTCAAGTGTTAACAGCGAGCTGTTAAACAGCTGCAGGGTTCCAGCTCTTACATTTCAGCCTGGGATCCAGCAAATTTTTGCACATGTGTAATTTTAAACATCTGAGTACTCAGTTCACAGGGAGGAGGTTGGCACATACATCTTTACCCAGTCAGGACAGAAACATTATCCTGTAGTGATTTGTAAAGCACCTTGGAAGTTTAGTGTACGTTTTTAGCAACTAACTTTGACAACTTCCATCTCTGAGCTATGAAGGTGAACAGGAATAACGAAAAGCTCACTTTATCCAGTTTCCCACAATTCAGATAAGATTAAGTGTGCACGTGAAATTTTCAGCTTCCCATACTGAAAACCAGGATAACTCAGCTGAACAGGGGAAGGCTGACATGGGCAACAGACAAATTACCTACCCGCTTATGGCTGAAGCCCTGTCCCAAAAGCCTGTGCTGACCTGGGAGCAGGGTTCCCCGTCTGCACTGGGCATTGCATGATGTGCCCATAGATGCACCCCTTCTCTTTATTGCTACCACCTTCACCATACAACATCTCCTTTTTTTCTTCAGGAAGGGGGAGAGAGGAAGAAAAAAAAAACCCTGGAATCTGAGCACCTCACTTTCAAACTGCCAGATTTTACTTACCCAAGTCAGAAAAAGATGCTCTGCAAACATAAACACTTCTGATGTTTCAGTTCTGCACTTTCCCGTACTGCAAATCCAATCAATGAACAAATTCCCTCGTTCTAGTGCTTTCCTAACATAAGACACGAGAAGGCTTCACCAGGAACTCAGTCAAACCAAAAAATAAATCCAGGGTCTTAGTTTCCCCACTACAATCCTGAAATCCAGTAACACTCCCCTACCCCCCCACCCCTCTGCTGCTGAGAATTAACTGAAAAATATCGCTGTACAGAGGTGGTTTTTTAATACTTTTCCTGGATGGAATTCTATTTGATGCTGTTAAGCTTTGATGACATACCCCAATGACTTGCTTGGAAGAAATCCATTTAGCAAGCTTGCAAATCATGCTGTTTCAGTTCTGCGAGTGCCCATGAGAAACGTGCATTTTCAATCATAAAAGCTGTAGAAACAAAATGGAACTTGGAGACGCAGACAGACAAATTCCTTATCACGGCTTGGCTGTATTCACAGAACATGTGCTTACCATTTCAAACTCCGGAAAACTATTTACAGGGATCTGAAATACAAGACTGAATTCAAAAGTAAGAAACAGATAAATTTCTAGAGGATACTTTTTTTTTTCCCTCCCCATTTCAAAGGAAAAAAGGAGACTGATTAAAACCAAAGCAAAGCCCCCACCCCCCACCCCCACAGCCTTTAGCTTTTCCTAGGAATATAAATACTTGTAATACGATCTATGCACAGGGTGCCAGATTTACAGAGGTCCCCTTATGTTTATGTGGCAGGATACTTTGTTTTGGAGAAGGAAAAGCGAAGAGCTTTCATTTTCCTCACGTCTCCAAAATTCTCTTTGAACAGGAACGTTGGAGGTTGCAGTGGGGATGAACCCCACTGTCACAGCATAATCCCCATCAGCAGCAGACACTGGAAGCACAGTGCCAGGCGTCCAGAAGCTTGTAAAAAGATCAATCATCAGTCACGTTGAGTTGGGAGAGAACATAACGCTATGGGGAATTTTCAAAACTGATTGAAAGTGGTCTTCACTGGGCATTTGCTGACTTATTTTCCTAAAATGCCCTCATTTCTTCAGGATTCATTCAAAGACAATACCTTTGGTTTAAATGCATTTGCTCCCCAGAAGAGAAAAAGGAAAGAATTAGGAGAAAAACGTGAGATGCTCAGCACTGCAGAGAGTAAAAGGGTTATTTTCCTGGTATGATGAGACAAATGCCTCTCCCACCGGCCAGGGCTGTCCCGTTCTTTCCCGTGCACTCTCCCTGCCTGTGTATCCATCTGCTGTCTCCTGTCTCAGCCTTAGTTTGTCAGCTCTCTGCATGTTCTCAATTCGATTACTGTACCTTGTTCAGCAAAGCGCAGTCCTGATCCAGGCCCACAGCTCCAGGCGCAAGAACAGTAAAGCTCATTTGCTATTTACACTGCAACAAAGGGGACCTAAATTATATATCAGCATCCTAAAAATACTAGCCGATTGACAGAGTACTTGGAACATAGTTTCATGGGGGTTTTCTCTTGCAGAAAAGCTGGTTTAAGAAGCTCTTGCCCTCCCCGTTGCCTTTTGTCATCGTCTCAGTTGTTCTAGTCCAACCACATGATGCCCTGCTGTAGCAACCTGCTGCAGGGTAAAAGAACATCTCCACCATCACCAAAGAGCCTGCTGTTTTTTAAGGCACTGACGATTTCTACAGTCTGCTTTGTAGCACAGTTCCACAGACAGCAGCATCAGCAGAACCTCGCAGATACTCTCCTCTGCTCCTGGCAGTTTGTCACAGTGGAAGAACATCTACAAGCAGCTTTAGCACCGGAGACAATGTTCATGGCATCGTATGCTGAAAACCAGCTCCCAGTAATGCTGTCTCATTTGTACCTTTTCTTTTTTTTTAAAGTGATGTTGCATTTTGCATGAAGCCTGTAGTGCTG
The DNA here is from genome assembly GCA_027574665.1 of Rhynochetos jubatus. Taxonomy (NCBI): domain Eukaryota; kingdom Metazoa; phylum Chordata; class Aves; order Eurypygiformes; family Rhynochetidae; genus Rhynochetos; species Rhynochetos jubatus. Next base: position 142,492,928 of record CM050648.1, on the reverse strand, counting down.
TTAGCCCTCACCCAAATTTATTTACACATCTGTCAAAACAGACAAGAAACCAACTCTATAACATGCTAAAGAGACTCCCTTTAAAGCTGAATCCTCTGGATATTACCAACCTTGAACAATCAAAGCTCTCTTTTTCCATTTACCCTTGCAGATTCTGCAGCAAATCACCTGAACCTTGTGGTCAATGAGATCAAAATAAAACCAAGAGGAACTTCTAATCTTTCCCTGCTATGGAGAGATGAAATCAGTGCAGGCTCCGTAAGATAAGAGTAATGGAAACTGTTTGCAGTTACGAGTATCTGCACCATCAAGGTGTCTCTCATTAAGTGATGCAGTGAAGCTGTGCAGATGAGGTTATGTGCTCTGCTGTCACATCAAGGTACAAGTCAACCCAGAAGGAGTAGTTTTTCCTAGCTTTTGAGAGATGCCTTCATGTCCCATGTCTTTAAAAGTGCCACACTATCGTCTGTTTTCCACAGATATCCCATGAAAAGCTCAGACTGGATAAGGAACAGAGCAAAAGCTGTGTTTGCCCTGCTTGGAGAAAAGCTCCTTGACTATTTTTTTTCATGTCAGAACATGTCTTAAATCCTGGGTTTTATTTCACATGGATGCTGCTTGGGGCAGATGATCCTACCTTCCTCCTGAGCCACTGCTGGATTGACCACACTGTCCTGACTGAGGAAATACGAAATGGACCAGTTCCGGAGAGGGAGCAGTATGTCCGTCCATGCACTCTCGCCGTTAGTCATTACCCAGGTATTTCTGACTAGAGGTTAGAGGGCTTCTGAAGGGCTGAGACTGCAGCCACGAGCGCTGTCTCATGAGAAGAAGAAATTCATACTAAAAACTGTAAACAAATAACCATACCCATACAATCTCCCATTCAGACATGTTTCAAGATGAAAAAAATGTTTAGGGAAACAAACATCAGAATGCTGAAAAATTCTTGTAATTCTAAACCCAGAAATTCCTCAGAATAACGATACAAACTCTAATGGTCTCTTTTACATACAATTTTAAATTGCTGTCTTGTGGTAGCAGTCTTCTAAGGATGAACACGCTCTGAAGATACGCAAGAAAGCAATTTTCTTGCAAACTTTGGTTTCAGATATATTTTCCTCGGACCCCACATTTCAATAGTGACATTATATTGAGCCGAGCATTTCTTTTTCCATCGCTGAGGCAGATTTTTGCCATGGATTTTAATACCAATCACTTCCACGTTCATCTATACATACAATAAATACTTAAATGGTCTTCTCCTTTATTGACTCAAACTCACAATGATTCTGAGAGAATTGCAATTTATTTGCTTAAAAATACTGATATATTCACAAACAGAATCATTGGCTAAATTTATAATCGTAACAAAATGCTAAGAAAAATAGTAGAAAATGAACAGTACTGAAAGACTGGTATTTTACTGAAACACCCAAACTATCACAACTAGGCAGACAAACGTACCGATGGCAAAGTCTTCAGACAGCGACTGTCCTAAAAAGGCGTACGCTTTAAAACGTATCTGTCCCTGAAGAATCTGAATCTCCATGTATACTACTCATACTCGGTGTTTGGTTATCTATATTCATGGGAGGCAGCTTCACCGACACCTTTGCCGCAGAAACGTGTGAATTTAAATGTGGGGCAGCATCCTCTCCTAAAAAAACCAGAAAGCAGAACAAAACACATTATTTGCTGTCTATGACAAACAACTAAAGTGTGCTGAAGTCGTCTCCATATTGCAGCTCTCCACGGAAATACGAAGAGACGGACAGCCCCACTGTCCATGGTTTTGAGGTATTTCAAAGAGTGCTGGTTTAGCCATCAGCGTTCTCTTTACCAGGTAACAAAGGGATGACTCGCTGTGCATGTACAGACTGGGTTGTTATTTACGTACAGGTACACCATACATACACACACAGACGTACATATATCATCTCCAGTAGGCCCAGAATAATTTCCACAGAAATGGAATGAGATCCATAGATACTACCACTATTCCTAAATTCCATCTATATGTGTATGCCCGTTTGCATCAGACATTTAGAAAACATTCAGGTTGTTCAATATCATGTAACTATGTAGAATCCTACAAAGCAAAGCAATCCAAGTTGAAGCCACTGGCTGCAAGTCCTACAGAGAAGAACACCCTATCAATGCTTCAGCTGCCCAGAACACCAGTGAAAAGTGGGTTTAGCTCTTAGAATTAAAGAAGGGGTTTGGGTTGGAAGGGACCTCAAAGACCATCCAGTTCCAACCCCCTGCCATGGGCACGGACACCCTCCACTAGACCAGGTTGCTCCAAGCCTCATCCAGCCTGGCCTTGAACACTTCCAGGGATGGGGCACCCACCACCTTTTTGTGCAACGTGTTCCAGTGCCTCACCCTCCTCTCTGTGAAGAACTTCTTCCTCATATCCAATCTAAATCTCCCCATTTTCAATTTAAACCCGTTACCCCTTGTCCTATCATCCTCTTCCCCATCCCCAACCCATTTCCCTGACTCATTAAGGGTCCTTCTTGCTACTCCTCTGTGGTTTATCTCCCTTCTCTGACAGACTCCAGGGAAAAGGTACACAGCCTACCCCTGGAGATGTGGCTTGCAGGACTTTACAAGCCATGTTCATCTTCCAGCAAGCCTGAGATGGCACCTTGCCACTTCCTATTTTTGTGATCTGATCCTGCAAAATGTGGGACATCCTAGGAGCAGGACAACCCGCACAGCCCAGCCACTACTGTGCCACCAGCCTCTGGAAGGGAGGGAGACGTGTCGCAGCAGCGCTGGCTGCTGAGCAACTGTGAAAGATCCCTGCATGCTGAAAAGTCTCCGGTCTGGGAACCACTGGAGAGACGGAAAACAACCTGTGGCCAGATACCAGAGATGGGAAGGGAGAAGGGTCATGGCCAAAAGTTACTATATTTAGCCACAGGAAGGAGACAAGATGAATCAATTCAAGGAGCAGGGGGAGCAAGACATGAATCAGGCTGCAGAGGCAGAATGGAGGAGGGGAGGAAAAATGGCACTGGATGAATGGCACAACATTCCCAAAACTGCAGAAAGAGCATTCTGAAATTTCATTTGTCCTTGGGACATTTAAGTGCAGCAGCTACAAGCAAAACAAACATATGAGTCTGTGTACAACAGCAAAGGCTTTCTTGGAGTTTGTTTTTAGTCCAATAATCTATAACAATTCTCCCTTCCTCTGTGATAGACTAGGCAATTAAAACACTATTTTCCCAATAAACCCAAGAAGTTAGGCTTTCTTTCACCCTAGTTAATTATCTAGTGTGTCACTGTAGTAGTAATCTGCTTTCAACTGACTTGTAGCAAAGCATGTTTCAAATGGCTAATTAAAACAACTAAAACCCGCTGCTAAAATAAAATTTCACCCGGTGTTTTTTTATGCTAGAACAGCTGCCAACAGCCTAGGAAGTCAAACACGAACAAGGCCAAAGCTAGTAAATGGAGCAACCTGTGCCAGCCAAGCCTCCCGCCTCTCAGGAAGGCAGGGCTCTGGAGAGGTAGCAAGAGCGCAAGAGCGTATTTCTGTCCCCAGGGAATCAACACTGTAGTGACAGGACAAGGGGTAACAGGTTTAAACTGAAAGCGGGGAGATTTAGATTGGATATCAGGGAGAAGTTCTTCCCGGAGAGGGTGGTGAGGCACTAGGACAGGTTGCCCAGAGAAGCTGTGGGTGCCCCATCCCTGGCAGTGTCCAAGGCCAGGCTGGATGAGGCTTGGAGCAACCTGGTCTAGTGGAGGGTGTCCCTGCCCATGGCAGGGGGGTTGGAACTAGATGATCTTTAAGGTCCCTTCCAACCCAAACCATTCCACGATTCCACGAACACATCACCTGCCCACCAGAGCCGCTTACGTCCTTAGCAAGGAGCAATGTCCACAGTTTCACTAGACTGTCCTCACCAGTTGGACAGCCTCTGTCATCCCCCAGCCCAAACCCCTCTACAAAGCACAGCTGCCAACGTTTGGGTTGGCATGGGCCTGAGCAAACCCAACACATGGACAGCACGAAGACACAAGAAATTCCACGTCTTCTGAACATGATTCAAAAAGCACATTTATGGTAACACCAGAAAGATGTGCGAGCAACATACGTGTTTTGTTTTTCCAGAGATACTTCCACAAGCTTAGACTGTAGCCACGTTTGCGTGATAAAAAGAGGTTATTCAGAAGGGGAACTGAAGAAAAGCATTTATTTGGTTAGACGTGAAGCTGACACACAGTAAAGACGTGAATGCATGATGCCTGAGGAAACTCAGTAAATCATCCTAGACGGTAAAGCACCTCTCCAGCACTATATGTAGCTTGATGCTTTCAAAGCTTGACTTTGTTAATAATTTCCACAGTCATGTCACAATCCATGATGTCATTGTTTCAACAGCTGTTTTCAGGTTTGTTAAAAAAAAAAAGGGAAAAAGTAAAAACAGAAATGGAAAAAAAAAAAAAATCCCTTATCCCAAGGTTCTGTAGTAACTTCCCAAGTATTTGATTCTGGGGTGCTGAAAGAAAGTATCACATTAGTCTACATTCTTCCTAACACATACTCTAATATATTTTACAGACATACCATAGTTCAGTTTTATCATAGATATAAAATGCTAAAAGGACAGAAAAATTAAAAGAATAATTCCATGTACTTGCTTCACAGAAAAGTTACCGGGTCCTGACTTATCTAAGTATCCTTAAAGATAAGCTTAAAAATACCCAAAGTAAATACTTCTCTTTTTTTAAAGACAGAAATCTGAAGTCTTTGACTTCGTTAGATGCATGCAGAAAATATAGAACCTGGATTTTCAGCATTTTAACTGTAAAAAACCTATGAATATCTATCTTATTTCACCGACATGGGACATTCTGCTCCGAGATTAACTTTCCAGGATGGAAAGCTTCTGGTCCTTAAACTCTACTTTGGCCCAAAGATAAAACTACGAAGTTACTCTCACGTGTGATTTAGCATTATCACCTCTTGCTTAATCTAACCTCGTGCATGCACAGAGCATAAAACACGTTCATAGGTACTTACAGGGATGGGTGTGTGGATAAACAGAGATACAAGCAGACAGGTTTAACTGCTTGTATTCCTTCTCACATACGTGTTTTTAGGGACACACGTTACTGATGTCTGCATCTGCCCTTTGCTGTACACCAGCATACAGTGCCTGGCCAGCTCCTTCTTTAACAGTGTGATATTCCATTTTATTTCTTCCCCCATCAGAGAACAGCTCATAACCCATACCGAGCTGGTTTCCCCTTAGACACTGAGCCCTTCGCCGCCACAAATATGCAAACTGCAATGGTGCTTACAATCGTTGGAAAACCGGTAAAAATGGAATGGAGAATTCCTCCATTTACAAAGCAGGGCAGGGCAGGAAAGCAGGTAATCTTCACAGCTTTTCCCCCCTCTTTAGAGGTTCTGGAAGTGCTCAGTATAATTCTGTAATCATGTACTTAGATGTATTTATAACAATCTCCCTTGTTAAAATCCAATAAAGGGAACGTGTGACCTGAGGTGACCTCCAGTTCTCCAAATTCATTGTCACTGTCTAATAGAAAAGTGAAACTGTGAAAACTGACACTCTTAATAAGTGTGTAAGGGTCCCTGACTGGTAGAAACTCAACAACGACTGAAAACATCTTGGTGACCCACTGATGGAAAAGGTCAGGTTTCAGATTAGAGATTTTTCCTATTCTTGGCAATCTATAACAAATTCATGCACAGTACTAAATTTCCAGATCTTTGTTTAACAGAAACATAAAAATTAATGGTGTGTCAACCATCCGGTGACCTGTGAAAGGAGTTTTCTCTAAGAGGTACCGTCACACGCGGAGTGTGCTATATACAAGTGTATGGTGAATGTATGCCAAATGGAAACGGAATCAAACACGCTGAAGGGAGGTTTGGTTACTAATACCATATGGCAACAATAAGAACAAAGAAAAATGTTTTAATCTTTCTTTTCAAATTTTTCTATTTGGCAAAACAAAAAGACTAAACAAGTCTGACTTTTAAGCCAAATAAAACCCATGTACTTTAACTCCTGCGAGTCAGTGTCTGTACATTAAATAAAACTTCGATTTTTAATCTATCCGGAGGGAAACCAGACCCCTATCTTGTAAGTGAAGACAGCTATCTTCAAGGCAATAAACAGGGAGGAGTTTGAAGGATCAGGACCCAAGTTATTGTTTCAGTATAAAACCAGAACAATAATTACAGTAATTACCTACATATTAATTACTTCCTAAAATTTAAAACCAACCATCACCCCGCAGCAAACCTCCCCCTAAAGTAACAACTGAAGCAGCAAACTTCGAGAGCAAGAATAAACTTCCAGGCATATGAAAAACCAAGCCCAGTGCAGAGCTCTCCTTCCTTTAATAGCACGGGGTGATACGACTGGCTTGTTTCTTCTTCTGCCAGATTCCAGCTGCTTCACTTTGTTTATTACTGACTTCAAAGTTTAAAACCCTGTCCTGTCCCAACAAATAACTTCCTCCAGATGGCATTATCTCAAGTGTTCAGAGCTCTGGGGATAGCACAGCACCTGTAGATCTGTAACTCAGTATCTTAAAATCCTCAGTGAAAGTGCCTATTTTTTTCTTTTCCTCTGTCATTCCCCAATTTTGCCTTTTTCTACCACAAAAGGATTTGCATCTGGGATATAATTACACAGACTGTTAGCAGGGAAAGAGTTGTCAGAAGTTCTTTACAGTAATGACTGTAAAGTAGAATACCTTCAAGCTCCAAGGTGCAGAAGCACTATCAGTAGAAACACTTTTGTCTGCTCCTCTTACCTGTAAGTTGTGAGGCACGTGAGGATCGACCACCTCCCAACAGGTTGAGGGAGGGGATTCTCCCCCTCTACTCTGCTCTGGGGAGACCCCACCTGGAGTGCTGTGTCCAGCTGTGGAGCCCTCAGCGTAAGAAGGATATAGACAGGTTGGAACGAGTCCAGAGGAGGCCACGGAGATGCTCAGAGGGCTGGAGCCCCTCTGCTATGAAGAAAGGCTGAGAGAGTTGGTGGTGTTCAGCCTGGAGAAGAGAAGGCTCCGGGGAGACCTTATTGCAGCCTTCCAGTACCTGAAGGGGGCTACAAGGAAGCGGGGGAGGACGTTTTACAAGGGCCTGTAGTGACAGGACAAGGGGTAACAGGTTTAAATTTAAAGTGGGGAGATTTAGATTAGATATCAGGAAGAAATTCTTCATGGAGGGGGTGGTGAAGCACTGGGACAGGTTGCCCAAAGAAGCTGTGGATGCCCCAGCCCTGGAAGTGTCCAAGGCCAGGCTGGATGAGGCTGTGAGCAACCTGGTCTAGTGAGGGGTGTCCCTGCCCATGGCAGGGGGGTTGGAACTGAATGGTCTTTAAGCTCCCTTCCAACCCAAACCGTGCTGTGATTCTATGATTCTATGTATTTGTGCCAATGTGTGCCTGATCCATGTCTCCATGGATATCTGTAGGGTACACAAGAAAAATTCACTCATTTTCATGCATGGTCGTACAGGCAAGTGACCAAGTAGAGCAACTCAAGAAGCTGCGTTTTTGGCAAAATCAAAATTATTCCAGACTTGCTGAGCTAACATAAAATGATAAGAAAGAGCCACATTTTGATGTAAGCAGTTCTGAAGGCCACACTAAAAAGAGAAAATACACTACGGCTTCAGTCATGTTACTAATTATAAGGAGCCATATTTTCAGTTCAGACTCATATCTAGCTATAGCCTGTGTATCAGCTACATAATTCAGTGCTTCTGGAATGTAATGGCTTATAGAATTGACAGTGGGTATGGTACAGAGCTAGTCACATGGCCTCAAGATGGTAAAGATTCTCAGGAATAACCAGGACCCTCAACAGTTTCTCAAATAATCCAACTGTTTGGATGAAATTATTCACCATTCATTAGAAATGATAGCTCCTCTGCTTTTCTAGCCCTGGCCCACGACCACCCTGAATCCATATGCATCCTTATGTTATCGTGAAGAAGTTGTCCTCTCAGTTCTGCTAGAAATGAATCAAAAATCTCTAAGCACATGTGCATTTTAGGTCAGGGACTCTGTTCTCATTGTGTAAATGCTTTGCTAAGCACAGGGCCCCTGGCTGCAGGTCAGACTGCTGCCTTCCGCCAGGATGGAAATACAGAAAAGCAAGAACAAGATGCTCTGCAAATGCATGCAGCTCTGGTTTCGTAACTCACAAACATACTGCCCCTCACTTAGCCAGCCTCATGACAAACAGAAAAGACTCTAGGCAAGCTTAAGCCAAATTTCTAGGGCTGAGTTACATGAAAGGGCTAGATTTACAATTAAAACACTTCAGTTGTTTTACAGAAATGGACCGACATCTGTAGGACTTGAGCCAAAAATGTCTGGATTTAAAAGCATGAGTCTACTGCTTGAGCTGAAAAAACAGAGTTTCATTCTCAAAGGCTTCAGCCAACTCATAAACCTCCATAAGTGGGCCACAGACACCAGCAGAGACAGAAAACTATATAGTATGAGTTCAGTTCAAGTTTTGACCTAAACTTGGCAAATTCCATCTTCGCATGGTGTAATGTACTTACAGAAACTGCATACAAGCACACAGAAAATAAACACGCACACACAGGGGCTTTTCTTTCTGTTGTTTGTTTGTTTAAACCCTAATGTATATCCTAGCTATAAATATTTCTGAAAAGAAAATAAACTCAGATCCTGAATCAGTAAAGGAGGGTGGGACACAGGCTTGGCAGCTAATGGATTTTTTCAAAGCAGAGTATTTGAAAATGATTTTTCCTCCTCTCAAGTCTGAGTTCAAGGTTCAGTGGTTTTCCAAAACACATTATATTCTCACCAATAGCAACACTAAACAGAACAAAAAACTAGAAATACATAAAATAAACTAGAACCAGATTTTTCAAAATCCTAACATAGAGACCGGTAGGGAAGGGCAGACAGAAAGCAGCTCCAAAAACATTTAGGAATGAGATTGCAGAGTTTACTAAATAAATATTTCCTTTTGGTGCCTGAAATCTACTCTGTTTCTTTAGATCTGGCATATTTTGCCCTGTAGAATATCTCTTTGCTTAACAAGTTTGTTCCCTGGCCACAACTCTTGCTGTTGTTTCCCAGCAAATCACTCCCAAACGATGTGTAATGATCTTTCCAAATAACTACAGTAATTATTAATGCTAAGAAGAAATATCAAAAGTGAATTTGATTTTTTTCTGTCCAGATGCCTGTGATTTTTGGATGTGCAAGAGGCTATAAATAGTCTTTTCTTAACTTTTATGCACTGCTGTCTCGACTGCAACCATTTTCTGGAGGAGAAATGAGAAGAGGGGTCTGTGGTAAACCTTGAAGCAGCAGTTTTTATTTCAAAGTAAAAAGAGGAGGAGTTGGTTTGTTACTGGTAAAGAGTCTTTGAAAAACACCAGGAAAATGTGTATCTCGTGCAAGGGCTGGGGGAGGAGTAATCTCTAAATCCACAGGAGACAAGCTAGGTAAACAGCTGGTGAAACTGGGAGAATCTGACAAGTGATAATTAAAAACCTGCACCTCTAATTGTGTAATTAATATTTTATTTATTCAGTAGAACTAAATATCACCTACATACCAATTTTTTCCCCATTTTCTGCAACATCAGGCAAATGGACAGGGAAGTAATTTTTAAAAGTACACTTGTGTGGTATATTCAGTTCTGTTATTCACACCTTCATGTTTGTGGATCTAAAAGACATTTTAACGCCACCATCTGAAGCAAAAGAAAGAAGCTCGAAAAGCAAATGGACTTGAATGGTCAATAGTGGGAATTCACACTAAATTCCTAGATAAGGTTATGCAGATTTCCCTCACAATGCAGAATCATTCGCTGCAATCCTAGCAGTAGGACTGGCTCTGCTGAGACTTCCTATCTTAACAATATTAATTGCAGCAATATTGCCTCCAGCTTATCTACATCGTACCACAGTGCTAGACATAATAGCATTCATAGCCTACATGGGGAGTGGCAAGGAAAAAAAATAAAAAAATCAAAGCATCTCTTTAATTCTTAAAAGTTACACGGCCTGGTTTTATTTAAAAACAATTAAAAATAATTTACACATGTAATTAACGTTGAACGAACAAATTTAATGATGTTTCATCATAAATTAGGGTTGCAGTGGGTTTGAAAGCGAACATCTTCCCAGTTCATGCTTAAAATGAAGATGAGTGTCCCAGTAAAGGGATCCCCTAAGCAAATTATGTTCTTTTGTAAGTTCGGTTACTGGCCAGGATACGTATTGGGTTACTTTGGAGACCCCTCCTGCCTTCAGATCAATTTGGCCCAGGCACTGAAATTCCCAACAGTTACTCCAACACGTTGCTCTTACGCAGCCTTTGCTGTGTGACTGGCCGTATCGCGGGGGATGCACATATGACAATCTCTACTCGTCAGACAGGTTCAGTACATCACAGGTCAAGACTGAGCCTGTTATCCGCAGCGATGCTTCCCCTGCATATGCTTACGAAGCGTCGCACGCAACCCAGCCCTATTAACTATCTAGTCCTACTTAAAAAATCGTTAGGAATGTAAGAGGACAACTTCCAGTAAATCAGTGTGAGAAGTCACAAGCTACTTTCTATCACTTAAACGTGTGATGGGAGACCTTGATGAGCTCTCCCTCAAACAGACAAGAGGATTTCCTGGGCAAGGAGGTTATGTGCCCTCCAGGGATGGCAGCAATCTGCACCCAGATTTGGCTGAAAGCTAGGGGATGGGCATCTGGATGAAACCAGAAAACTTCCTGTACCGCACTGCCCGGGCAGTGCTGCCAGGCAGGATTTTCTCATTGCAACTCCCTCTTCACATATAACGGAGTCACTAAATGCATTCTTATAATAAAAACAATTCAATAAGTTACACTTAGCGTAATACAACCCATTCAAACAAGTGTTTTTCTAGATGAACACAAACAACATAGCCATATTTCTCTATTCTGAATACTTAAATATTCACATAACCCTATGCATTTGTTTTGATGATTTTCACTTAGAAATTCATGGGATTCCCCATATGGAAACAGTTACACCAAAACTCCTATTCCTGTACTACCATTACAAAGAGCTGGCATATAAAATGCTTATACCTACAGCACAATTACTCATTTTTTGTAACTACACCTTTTAAAAAGGAGATTATGAATGTTTTCCACAGGAAAAAAGAACAAAACAAGACTGAACAAAACCAGCCCTATACAGTTAGCGTTTTCCAGTGATGCATTCTAATAAACTTAGGGCGTCTCTCCGTATATTTCTAGCACATACACTAACAAACTTGTTAGAGCCCTCCTTAAAAGCCACTTGTTTAACAGCAGAAGACGGCCACTAAGGGTCTTACCATTTGTGCGTATCAATTAACTTTGAAAAAATATATTAGGAATAAGCAACTCTAGGCATTTTAGAGAGGCAAGCAATTTTTCTATTAGCTCGGAAAGACTACTGTAGGAATCTACATAAGTAAGCATATGCTCAAATAAGGAAAAAATTAAATGTCTTTACTGAAAGATGTGCTGGGACACCGCTAGTATGTAAGTGTCCAGATCCTATTCTGCCAAAGACCATCTTCTTTTGAAATGAGTAGCCAGTGTGATGACAAGAAACACTGCCTCTACAATTTCATGCCAGGACCAGAAACTTGGAAAAGTCTGAGAAAATACATGTTTTTATCCCGTGCTATTTTAAAGTTTGTTAAAGTCCAAAATGTTTAAACTTTGTGCAATAGAAATAAGCATTCCTCCTCGTAAAAAAAATATAAAATCCAAGAAACTTGGCCTGTTACATGGGAAAGAATACAAACAAAATTCCTTTGCAATACTCAGGTGAATGTGAGCTCTAAATGAGTAGAATAAACGAACTGCAGAAACGTATTGTTCTACGTCACATTCCACCACCTTCTTAACTCTCTTTTAGGCACATCACTACCGATTTCAATATGACACACACCTCCATCTCTGCTAACCGCCATAAAAAGCAGGGAAAACACTGCCGACTGCTCCCAGCAACGCCGTGCCTCTTGGAGATGTCACTATGGACCAAGGATTCCCCAGCCGCAAAACCAAGAACTGTTGTTAGCAACCCAGGAGCTGCTCCGCACAAATCTTCGAGTGGCAGTCAAGCACTGCCTTCCAAGACACTGAACACACTCGTTTACATTAGGTTCTCATTTGGGCAGATGTTCTTTACCTCTGAAGCCGCGCACACAAGTTGAAAATTTGAACACTGGCTGCATCACCTGAGGGTGACAACTCCTTCTAGTTCGTACTGCCAACTTCCTTTAGAAAGCACGGCAGCTCTCTGACGTGCACTCTTCCCAGGTCAAGCCATTGGTGCCAAACCTGGTTTGCACTCAGTTCATCAACAGCTTTCTTCATTGCCCTGGGCTACAAGCATGATTAATATAGCTTGTGAGCACAGCCTGAATGAAAATCATTCATCAGTTGTCTGGGTTCAAATATTTCTGGCCAAAATACAGGAAAATCAGCACTGGAAAGGAGCGTGCATGGAAATCCAGTCGGCATGCGTGGGAGCAGCCTCCTGGCAGAGGTGTGGGCTACTGCGTGTTGACGGGACACGACCTGTGCCGGTGAACGGCACAGACACCTGGGTCTGATCACCACTCTAGAGCACACACTGCCTCTCCCGAATGTAGGAGTTGTGTAGGGTTCATAGGAAGAACAACTGTAGAAAGGTCCTTAAGAAAACAGCTTTTGCAATACCTGACAGTGACATAAAGCCAGTTATTTAGCACAATCCTAATCGGCCATGATGACACACAGTGTGTACCTGTGGGAATAGCACAAAGGCAAAAAAAAAAAATCTTATCTCATGTGTCTCACGGAATTTAATGGCTCCCCAGTATTTCACTTGAAGCAAATTTGTTCACAATATATACACACACATGCACTCCAAAGTTCAGGGACAATTACACTGCAACTACCAGATAAACCAATCTGTTTTCTAGCAGCGTCTTGCACAGGTTCACACTAAGACCAGAAATTCTGAATGCATCACCCATTATTTTCTTTCCCTTTCTTCAGTATCATGAAAGGACAAAGTCCAGAATATACTTAAAATTCAAAACATACACCAGTTGGGGAACATATTTCCCCTCATCATTACTCTACCACAGGGCTACATGGCCTACACAAGAGAAGAGAACAAATGCTTAAGGACCAACTTTCTTTATACAACACAACAGTTGAATGTCACGGTTACTTGATGCAGTGTTGGAAAGTGAGTAGCACAGTAGCCAAGGTGCAGCATTATTCACACAACCTACGCTTATCACGCACAGAATGTTTCCTGGAAATGCATTCTAAATCTGATAAGAAAAATCCTCATTAAGAATCATTTGCTTGTTTAATTTTCATTTATTGAGCTTTAATGTACCATAAAAGTAAGCAGTAACAACAGTGCCTTAAATAAATTTTGCTTGTCTTGTACTCATTAATGTTTCAGAAGGACACAAAACTGCCTCTAGATACAGGAAGCGGCTGGAAAATAAAAACTAACCAATCATATAAACTGAGAGCTTGAAAGAATTTTTTTGTTGAACACGGAGTTCAACAAAAATGTATTCTGTTCACTGTACACACGACACCAATGGGAATAAGAGCCAGTTCAAGTTCTAAGTTACCATTACTTGGGTAATAGTTTCAAGCTGCAAGGCACAGCTGTATGGGCCCAGCCAGACAGGCTATCACAGCAATGCTTTGATAGCATGGGGCCCTTAAGTGTCAGGATATAGAAAAGGCAGCAGTTGTTGGCTGTGAAAACAGTCTGATACAAACCAGATGGGGACTTACTTGATGGGCAACACAAAGGAAAACAATTGGCTCATTCAACAAAGTCAGGCCACTGCCCCAGAGAATTAACAGAAGACAATAACAGTCAACCAGAGTTGATGCAAACAAGAAACAGCCATGTGGTTACGGTTTAAGGAATTGTTTCTCCTCAGACTAAACATAAAGTTTTGATTTCTAATTCTTATCTTCATTAATTTCAGTCTCGTTTACAAACCTCCTCTTCCTCCAAAGTCTTGCGTATAATTCATTTACGTAGCACCAGCCTTCACACACCTACTTTAACAAGAGAAAAATCCTAAGACAAAGGCAGCTCTATTAATCTGATATTTCCTGAAGAACACCAAGACCACAGACAACTTTCTGAACCGTGTCAGAACTACATTACAGATCCACAGCACACAGAGGGTTATTAGACACATTTGCATGCGTATGGCAGAATATTTCCTGATTCTTTTTGATGTGCAACACATAGAGCCCAGTAGGTCACACGCTGCGTTACCGGAGTACAGATGCCTTCCAGTCTTGTGAAGAGTTCTTTTGGTTTCCTAATTAACTTCTTTTTAGCAGTAAACTTCAGATCAATTATGTTACCACACAACAGCTTTGTTTGTCAGGCCACCGTTAAAAAAAGATCTATTAAAATAGCTATTACTAAACTGGTTTTGAAGCAATCCAAAATTTAAAAAGTGGCTATTTCAGCCCCAGCCCAACCCATTCATTTTTAGAAACTTGTGGAAGATTATGGTCCAAAATCTTAATTGCTCTTGCTGTTTTATTACAGGAAATAGGAAAGTGACATGTGCAAAGGTATTTTGATTACAAATTACTTACAGAGATTGCACAATAAGTCAGACCTCTAAGGGCCTTCTGCAATTTCACTCTCAGACTAAAAACATCTGAACTTTCTTTTCATATACTTCAAAATATTCCCCCTGGCAGGCTCTGCACTGCAGCGCTCTACACGAGTGTGAACGGCTGGATGGCACATTCTGAAAGACAGTCACATACTCGGATACCCAAGGAAGTGTGTCTACAAAATGCAGTGACACGCAGATGCCCTGGATGCCTTGTGAAATCACATTCTCCGGGGGCCCATCAGCTTCAGCACACCACCACACATCCCCTTTCCTCCACTGCCTCTGGAGATTGCTTGCTGGTTAGGTCACGGATTCCTGAGCTAGCCCCCAAGACTTACGACAGGTACACATGAAGTCTACTCTTCTTTCTAAGTGCTTCACTTCCCATGCAGACTGGCAAGAAGCAGCCGGGTTAAAGACTGGAATGTATGGCTCTCATTTCACAGCCCACACTGGACAGACAGAGCGAGGGAGTTTGTCCTTAAAGAAAGCAAAAGACCTACTGGATTAAGTCAGGCCCTAATTGTCATCTTACGTGGTTCTAGCTTTTAGCTGCCTGGGTGCTCAAGCCTGTGAACATGGTTTTACTTAAAAAAAAAAACAAAAAAAAAGGGACTAAAACGCAGCCTTGGCCACATTCAAAGCAACCACCGTATATTGTAGGTAGAAAAGTATGGTTTTACTGCAGTTTCCTGCCATAAGCACAGAGCCAACACTCCAACAAAGCCATTGTGTGCTGTGCTCTGAGCTAAAACATTTCTCCGTCAGAATCATGAGGTTTATTTCCAAAAACGCAGCCAAATTCTTGAAACCTCCGATGAAGGGGTGGGTTATCACATCATAGCAGAGACGATTTTGCCTGCAGTGCTGCTATTATTCATTTTTCACATCATATATATCGAGGTCAGAACACTTTTTTTTTTATATATAGCTGAAATTTTGGGTCGAGTCTCTTCATTGGGCTGTTTCTAGAAGATTACGAACCTTAGGAACACAAGAGCCTTTATCAAGCCTTAACTTCACAGATACCGGCTGTCGCATCTGTGATATCTGTCGTATTAAAAGCAGATGAGAGAGGAGCAAAAACCTCTTCAAATCCCAGGTCTGCCTGGACAGGCAAACCCCAATTGCTGTTGTAAAAACGGGTTTGGACATCATTTGTCAGAAAACGCCTCCACAAAGGACGGCACGTCAAGGCCAGCTGGAGCAGGGGGAGGCATGACTGCAGTCCTCCGTTCAAGTGAGCACTCCGGCAGGAAACTGCTCCCCCCCTTTCTTCTCTCTTTCTTTTTAATCAGGAAGGAAGCTTCATCTTCAGAAACAAGCATTCCCTGTGTAATCTCCCTGCTTGCCTGTCTCTAGGAGCGGGTCCAATTACTGAAATAAGCAACGTGCACTTTTAAGAAGTTAATTGTGTATTTACACCGTTACTCAAACTAGTAAATATTTCCCATTTATAATTTTGATTTATGTAGTAGGGTACAATGGCAGTTGTTAAGTAAATAAATTTCTCAAGATCTGTAATTATGGTTTTAGGACTATAAAAACAAACTAAAAAAAATAACAAAACAAAACACCAACAGAAATTAAGCAACTGCCAGTAAATTCCATGTTTGTTTCTTCTACCAAAGACACAATGGCCTGACAAGGACAGAAACTGCAGCTGTTAGACTGTCAAGCACAGCTCTTTGGGCCTAACTCTCGCCATACATACGGTACATAAAACAAGGTCACGACATGGAACCCCGAGATTATTACTGTAGTGTAACAACCCGAGTCAGGATGGAGGTCAGCAGATCATCCCATAGCAAGTCTAACCTGCTTTGATTGCATAATTTCAAGCCAAAACATAAATATAATCCTACCAGACCCAGAAGACACACATTTTCATTGCTCGCAGACGGTTGATGATTTATTATTTTGTAGTAAAAAGACATGCCTAACTGACATTAAAAAAGAAAGAGTTAATAGAAAGTCACAGCCAAGCCATACACAAAGAGAAACAGTTACCTCCCTGCAGACACAGTACTGGGGGGGAAAAAAGCATTTCACGGAACCGTTACGTATTTTGGGTCACACAGCAGCTCTCACTCAGGTTGTTTAGAACTGTGCTCAAAACCAGTTCTTCCTTTTTTAAAAGCAAAACAGCAGTTTTAGATTAGAGAAGAATGACAACACAGATACAAAGGTTCTAACTCTGAATTAAGTTTTCCTAGGTGTACGGGTGTCTTTTTTCCCTGAATCACAGCATTCATGATAAAAACCAGGACACAGTAGTCCACAGACAAAATTTAACCCATCTCCATCATTTACTACTGTTCATTGCAAATGCAATCACCAAAAGCACATTTGCAACTGGTATGTCAGAGATGAGGATTTGTTGATTTTTACTTTCGTGGAAGATGAAAAGTGTTTTAACCAAGTTTTACATTTACACGTTATTCAACACTATGACAAAATGCAGTCCCACATGAACCTCAGCAGTGAGCAACAGGTCATGCATGACAACTTTAATCTTCACTCACCAGTCCTTACCCTATTTTTAAGAAGAAAGCTACTTTGACAGCCTGCATTTCTCAAAATCTGCATGTTATCAAAGAGGAGCATTACTATTATTTATATAGGTATTCTTCATTTGGAAGACATCCTAGATAACACTTACTCCATGCTGTTGCTCTATTTGAAAGTTTCCTGGGCTTCATCAGAAATGAATACATGGGCACTGGAACATATATTTATATTGAATTATAGGCAGTCTTTGTATCACTGTATTGAGAAGGTGGTGCTGGAAAAACCTGACCTCTCTTCAGCACATGAAGTATAATGTCTGTTTACTTCTAAATTATCTAGAAAAATAAGCAAATAAAGTACCTAGTAATGACACTGTTCAGGAGCATGAGAACTGCCTGTAAGCCAAGCCCTTTCACAATGTAATAAGAAGTAAAATTTTAAAAATAACATTACAATTTGACTGTGGACACCAATCACCTAAATATCCATCTTTGTTGGCCAGTTAGGTTTTATTAATAACTTTACAGTGATGCCTCGCCTCTGCTAGCAGTGTAAAAATTTACAAAGCATTAAGAAAGAAAGAAGATACTGGCTGAGAATGACAACGTTTCTAAATCCCCCGTCTCCTTTATAAAGGAGGTTTAGGGGCAGACAGAATCTGTGGGTATTCATCACTCACATTAAGCTACTTTCCCTCAGCACACACACTCTCTACTACCCAGGCACTCCCCACACAAACAGCTGGTTCCTTCCAGTTTTTATGTAGTCCTTTAAAAAGCTGAATTGAGAACTCTTTAAGAACAGGTAAAGCTGAAGAGAGTGCAGCTGCCTCTGCCCAAGAACCACAAAACCCAACACAGCGGGGAAAGCAGAAGTTGTTCCTTCTGTTGCATTGCTCTCAGACATGCACAAGCCACTGAATGATAAAGGGCAACATCTGCCTTCCCTGCCAGCCAGAGAATAAAACAAACTCAGCACATACCGCAGACAGAAATCCTACATTTCTCCTATCGCAGCGCTAGATATGTTTCTCCAAGTTGAAATATGTTTGCAATACTCCTTGTCTTCACCTGCCACCATACAGCATCCATGCAGTGTGCTGCCACCACCCAGACATCAAGACTTCCCAGTCTGACACTGATGCCTTTTATAAAAGAAATGCAACTTTCACGCTAAAAAAGAAATGTGAGGTAAGAGATCTACTTCAATGACGGTTAATCCAAGTAAGGATGGTCATTCTACAAGATCCTATAGCGCATCTGCCAACTGAACTACCAGAGAGTGAGCAGCAGGTCTATCTGAGACAGCTGGAATGGTTCCTGACTCCCGCTTAGCTGGCATTGATGTACGGGGCTGAACACGACAGTGACTGTGGGGTGTAAGTGTATCTTATTCAGGAAACTGCCTTCACAGGCTGTAATCTCTGGCAGACTGCAGCGTTCTCCCGGAGGTAGTAGCTCTGCTGAATAAGACAATGCTATTTCTTACCACACATCTTGTTATAGTGACAGTGGCACACCGTTTAGAACTAGGAATCTCAATTTAAATTAATTTACCATCACTGCTAACAAATAGGTAAGTGAATTAAAGTAGTACAAGATCATAAATATCGAATGCCCCTTCACATTATGACAGAAGATGACGTGTAAAGGGACTTCAAACTCAATTATATGTATATAAATGGCTAGCAGGTTCAGGAGAGACTATTCCGATCATTTTCCATGCCACAGAACAGCTAAGCACGCTCACTTTCTATGTACATCAGATGCACATCAGTTCTTTCTTATTAAACCATGGGCTCAGAGCTGTGGAACCACTAATTTGTGAGAAACTTCTCCCTCCAGAGAGGAGCTAACTGGAAACAGCCCTCAGGCTGATGTAAGCATTAAGTACATGCGGGCTCTCTGTCCTTAGGTGGCTTGCCCAAGCCCATTAATTTTTTGTGTGTGTCCCCCATTTATATAAACGATGTTTGCATGAAAGGGGAAAGCAGGTCAGCCTAGTCAGCTTGCTACCATCTGCTTTTATTCAGAGTTACTCAAGATCAGTGCCAGTGGGATCAGCGCCCATTTAGGGGGTTTATTGTGCGTGTTTATTTTTTGCTCTTTACAATGAAGGCAACAGCAATTACTGTAAGTTTGTAAAAGTGCACACAAATCATAATACACAATACAAAGCTGCTTCAGTCACATCCTAGAGTGTTTATGAATCCTACACAGGCTGTGAGAAAGACTAGTTTGGCACAACAATTTGGATAGACTGGTGAGGAGTGTGTTAGTGTCCAGGAGATCTGAGACTGTATTTAATACTTGCTATCAAGACCACAGCCTGCTTGCAATGCACAGTGACTCCAGCTGATTCACCACCCCATGAGAATCTCACACAAAAGAAAACATCACATTCTAGCCTGGCCCCCAGACAGGCTGACAATAGGTGGATTTATACAACTGAAACTGGTAAAAGATCAAAGGTAGACTGGCAAAGTGGAAATAGCAATTTAGGGCTCTCAGCTAGTCCATTCCAACTCTTAAGAGTAGATATGCAGCAGCAAGAGGTACTCTCCTCTTAATGACAGTTCTGCCTAGAATACGCCTGGCCACTGCAGACACAAGGTACAAAAAACCCCAAAGCAAACCACAAAAACCCCAAACCAACCATCAAAAAAAGAACCCCTAAACTAGAAAAAAGAGGGAAAATACAGAAAAATCCTCATTGCAGGGATGAGGCAGTAGTGCTGCACACAGCTTAGCTGAACTGCCTGGCAGTCTGGACTGCTTTGGTTCCAGCAGGTAGTCACAAGGGTTTGAAAAGCAAATGCAATTATGAATCGTTTTTTTTTAAAAAAGAAACTGTAATAAATTTGGAAGTAAAATCCTTTATATTATTACGACAGAGTTAAGAACAGAAGAGCCTCAGAACCCTCTGGTTTCTGTGTGATGCAATGCAGACAGCTGACCCTCAGCAGGCACCCCTACGGGGTACCACACGATAATTTGAGGCAAAAAGGACAAGCCAACTCCAGAATGTCCATTGGATGCTTTCTGCAGCAGTAACGTGGGTTTTCAGCTTACCAGTATGAAAAAGGGTCTGGTCTCTCATTATTTGCACATTACAACCCCCATGTATGAATGAAATACCAGGCTTAATTTTGTCATTGTCCTGCTTTAGTTTATGGTATATAAAATGCACTTTGAGGGATGCCACAGGTTACTGGATTAGATCACCAGTAATCCTTTTAAATCTAGGCTTGAAGACGGAATCAGATGAGATTTCTGGATATTTACCTTGAGCCCCAGTAAATCTGAAAAACAGACAAGTAAAAATCCAACTAGTTGACAGTCTCCATAGGAAGTAATCCTTTAAGTAGTGATCATGTCAGTTTGAGTAAGTTTTTCTTTTCCCTTCTGCAGAAAAAGCCCAACTGGTGCTGGAATTTTGGTGAAAGTCCCTGCTGCTGCGTACAGACCAGAGGAGGGACGTGGTACAGGAATACACCCTGAATCTCAACTAAGTAAGGGTACTTTAAACACAAAGATCTGACCGAAAGGGCTAAAGAAGCAACTGAACTGCTTTCACCTGCTCAAGTAATGGGGCTATAGATGCCAGCTTCACTTCCCAAACTTAAAACTTCTGATCACGAACATTCCTTAAGTCCACACTGGAAGATTTCCTGCTTTACTCATTTTATTGTATGAAAAGTGCAAACTGCCTTCCCTCTGAAGATAAACCATACACACATCTAGCACAGCACAGAAGTTGATTCTCATGTGGACTGTACAAGGGAAGCTTGAAGACACACAAAGCTGTGCAGATTTCATGATGGATGTAACGCACTGTCTGTACAGGCACCCAGGGAAGACTAAAAGGGGAAGTTGTCTGCCTTTGCACATACCTCCCACAGCAAAAGCCCAAGCACAGGGTCAGAGAAATGTCTTGACAGCAGCAATGTCTGCTGCAGCAGTGAGAGAGCGCTGCATCCCTCTGTGCCATTTAAGGAGGCATGCAGCAGGAGGAGAACTAACTCTCAAGGTCTTAGAAGTCGAAGAAAATTGCCAAGTGAACAAAAACATAATGCATGTAGATCTGAATAAAAGGGGCCAGGTGATGCGTGGTGTGGAACTGGACTCCAGAGGAGAATGACTTCTGCCCCAGCGTGGTGGTCAGTAGGAAATCCCCAGACTGCAAGGCAATATGAGCCTGCTTGGTACAGTTTTATTTAAGTATAAACTGGGGTCTTTTGGTGTTTCATTTCTCCATCTGATTATTTGGATTTCAATGTGATGCCTTAAAGAAATCAAATTACATTCTAAGAGTCTAAAAAACATACCAGGAGATTCGTCCATCATCTGCTGGTAGTTCCTGTTGTTCACACCTTTTCCACAAATAATTAAGGGGAAGAAAGGACAGGTCTAGGAGATCAGAGGATCATTTCCCAGAAAAAGATCTTTTGGGAATGGGTGCAAGGATGTACACAGTCCCATGAAACCCACAGCGGTCCCTGGTACTTGGTTTCCCAGGACCGTAGCTTGCAGGAGCAGAACACACCCACAGCAGGACATCGTTGTCTACAGTCACAATTTCACACAAGACTTTGCCTTAAGCTGTGAAAAAAATCAAACTTCTGTTTTAACATTTTGCCTGAAAAATAACTGAAGTAACTCAGTGGGAAAAGAAGCAACCACAGATATAAATGGCACCTCTTAACAGATAAATAACATTTACAAAAGCCAAGAAATTCAAAACTCCTGTTCCAAATGTGCTGTAACACAGCTAAATAGTGAGTTACAGAAAAATTCAAAGTAGAAACTCTCAAGTGTGGCTACTGAGGATTGTGTGTGGGGATATTATGCAAACTGCATACTTATTACTCAGACGCACGCTTTCTAATGCACGGGCTATCGTGTAACTGCCATGTGCAGAAAAAGCAAAGGAAAGCTCTTTGAGAACTGGTGTTCCAAACCACTTGGAGCACCTAAAAGCTAACGACTACTTATAGAAAAGACAGAGTTTCTGTGGGAAACGCAGCTTTGCGTTTCCTGACTTGCCCGAACGTAAAATACACATTATGTCAATGAGCCATCTGATAGCAGGGGGGAGGTAACTCTATGGACAACCAGAGTCAAAACAGACCAGAAATAAGAGTTCTGAAGAAGAACTGAACAACTTACATAAGCCTCTAACAGGACATTTGCTTGAAAAATGCCGTAAGTGTAGCTAAGTGATTTTGTTACTTCAATTTCCAAGATTTTCTCTCAGGAACTGGTCAGATTCAGGGAGCAATGTAGGCTACGCAAACCAGTTCTCCCTCTCGGGTCGTGGTGGTACTCTCTGCAGTGTGAAAGAATAGCTGTGTTTTGCTTCACTAGCGATATTCAGGGTGGTATGGACAGTCTCGGCTAAAAGCCTTCAGTGAAACTCAGTCCAAAAAAAGAAACAGCAGGATATTAAGGAGAAAGTAAACTTTCAGTAAAATAGTCAAGAGTTTGACCAAAACAGTTCCAGTTCCAAGAAAAAAAATAAAGACCTTTAGCCTTATCCTAATCTTCTTCCTTCCTTGAAGCATCTGTTAGAGATTTGCCTCATGCCGCAATAGTTTTAAGAAAAAAAATATAACCCAAAAGCTAACTCAGAGCAATTCCTGGCTGAAGAAGAGAGGGAAAGAAGTATTTAGTTATAGCCATATTTTCAGTATTACCATTTTCAGTGCAGCATAATGTCGATGTTAACACAGAAGTAGCCCATTTTCAGTACCAAACAGGGACTCTGGAAGCTTTGTGTTTTTTTTATATAGATTGTTTTCAGGGCTTCTTGCTTTCTTATTCATTTATTGCACAGATCATCTCCTCCCACAAGCAATTGTGCAATCTCCCTGTGGTAACAAAGCCAATTGCTTAGTGTCCCAATATTACTTTCCCATGTACTTATAGCTGCCTGAATATAATTCACCAGCTGGAGATAAAAAGGAATTACTATCATGAAGTTGTGCTCTCTAGGTCACATTTTGAGAGCCTGTGCTGTAGAAAAATAATTAAGTGAAGGCACGTCTACCTCTTGCTTCTGAGTTGCTGATATTTAAGTTTAAAAATGCTCTGCAGGCAAGCATTGCCACCTGTTCTTCCATTTTAATTTAAAAATCCTGAATCATGCTAATGTAACCCTGAAAATGGCTGTATTCTGGAAATACGCGCATTCACCAACCACAACAATTATTATCGTATTAAATTTATGAAGATATATGAAAGAATAGCACAAAGATTAAAGGGTATTATAAAGCCAAAAATATATATGTATGTATATTATATACTACAGATAGATGTTTTCAAACCACTGTCTCCACTATGTCTAGAGAAGGCACACATTTCCATTAATAATACACTGAGGCTTTATTTTCAGTTGTAACTTTCAGGAGACATTACCCTTTCAGGCATGATATTGTAACTCCTACTGAACTTCAACTTTCATTAGAAGACATCAATCAAGTTTCTTTCAGTAAAAACACATGTTCACTGCAGACCACAAAAATTTTTATACAACAAACGAAAGCGCTATCGTATATATATTTATGACCATAGAGAAAAGATGAATTAAATCTTGTCAAGTATTTATCAACTAAAAAAAGACTTTTTTTTTACATCCAGCTCTATGTCCAAACCAATTTCCCTTTTCTCCCAATACCCTGAATTCACACTTCATTTCAGGGCTCTAGATTTTATAAGATCTAATACCAATACAACCACTTACTCTTTAAAGTCTGAAAACATATCTAAATGGTCCTGTCTCTGAAATGCTTCCCCATTTTTAGGCAAGTACACGCTGTCCCTTGCCATCTCAGTAAAGGCAACCATTTGACAGGAAGTTTTTATAAGCAGGGTGCTTTGAACAGTAACAGATGTGCTTAATTTTAAAAAGTTGTATTTACTTAAACCCATGTACACTTCCCATGTTGCAAATTTTCATTTTTCTTTCAAATGATTCTTATTAATTTTTACCCTCAATTTTTATCCTCAATTTTTGCCTGATTAGGTTCACTGTGGTGAAGTTTATAGAGACAAGATCTTCTGGTTAAAACTGACAGACAGTTGTTTCCATTTCCAAATCCTCTAGATTTTTATTGGCTCATTAAATATGTATACTTGGAATGAGATTTAAATTATCCTGGTATATAAATAATCTTTTTTTGTTGTTCCTCTCAAAGAAAATTGACTGCTGCCATCTCGTGGTCACACATTTTCACCCGACACAGACATGGTTGAACTGTGCCCAACTTCCTTGTATTATTACAGCGTAGGTAAATTATTCTTTATAAGGATAAATATTCCAGAAAACAACAGATTCAATAAAAAACATTTTACTCCCTTTCCATCCCTCTCTAACACTCTACCTCAATGATACAGGCTGGAAGTGCCATATTTTTAACACTTGGAGGCAAAGTGGAGGTGTAAAAGCATGAAGTGTTAGGAGGAGAGTCCCCCCTTTCCTCCTTCTCTCTGACGCTTAAGAGGAAGTGTCGGGGAAGAAGAAAAAAAGGAATAGTGGTTATAGGTTTCCTGTAACCACTATTAAGGAAAACTTCTTTTAAAGCTGGGAACAAAAGTTGATCCTGCAAGGCATGTAACTTCCTGTTCGGCGATTTAGAGGTCATACTCAACTTAATGAAAATCCGCTTTCCTTAGGCAGTTTGGATTTTCTGAACACCAGAGGAAAAATACTGTTCCTTCCTACTTGAAAAAAAACTCAACATTGCAGCATTTTCCACCAATATTAAACGAAACAGTTAATCCCCATTTTTTTGTAAATAGTTTACCAACTTTAAAACCATGGGTTGATAAAAGTCCCTACAACAAAACATATACCTGCACTACAGTGTGCCACTTCAGTTCTGTAAGTTTTTCCACTAACTGTCCATGGAAGCCAAGTTTTAGATTATTCATAACTTTCTTCATATGTAAGCCATGGTTTTGAAATTAGGCTCCAAGTCCCACGACCAATAACATTGGCCTAGGGCTTTTCTTACCATTTTTATACAGTTGAAACAACATAATTCTAACAGAATTATAACTCGATTAAATGTTTTAAAAAAAATTAAATGGAAGAAGTTCAAAGAATTATTTTTAAAAGGGCTTGAATGAAGAATTTTTCCTATACTAGGGTGGAGCATTATAATTGCATATATTGTAGACATGCAGGTTTTTAGATTCCTGTTCCTAACACATAAGATTAAAACTGCTCCATGTAAGATTAAAACTCTACCACCTCCACAAACTTGTTATCTGTTAAAACAATTTAATAATGGCAGTAATATGCAGTTTATGTTATTCCAACACTAACTTGAACTACGATAAACAAAAAATATTCTCTCCCTCTCGTGCAATATCCTTCACACTTTCAGCAAACACTGTTAAGTAATCTCCAAAATTAGCATGGTTATGTACCAATGACACACAGTGTCCTTCACAAAAGAAAATCAGTTACACACTAGCTTGAAGCCCAGCTCAAACCAAGCCATTTTGACACTGAAAATCTCTATATTTTCATATTTGCATGATCTTAACTTTGTATTATCTTGCAGTTCTCTCTAGTACCCTTGCGTTTTCTCACACACATGAACTCCTGTCATCTATCTCTACATTATGAATATTTTGTTTGCTGAACACCGTTCTATAAAGCAATTAAGATTCAGCTGACTACATAACACACACATTGTAATGCTCTTGGCGAGTAAAAATTTAAATAAATACTTAATTGCAAGGATTCTGATGACCTACATACAGATGAATTTCCAATCCTTTCAGTGCACCTCAACAACATCCTAACAATGTACACAGATTTATACACACCATATGTAAACATTTGGAAATTTGGGGAATTTGGTAGTAATGAAAACAAAATTTAAAAACTTGAGAGTTTTATTATACATGAGTACATGACAATATTTAAAAGCGATGTGCTTAACTGAACAAACTACGTTTGCTTATCAACATTGATTTACCTTCTTGTTGCATCTCTTCAGACTTCCTTCTCACATGAATAACTCGGGGTCTCACAGTCTCAACTTGTGCAGCTCCTCGGCTTTCCTCCTATATATCATACATTAAAATCATATTACAAACCTGACTTTTGATGTAAAAGCACAGTAAAATTACGTGGAGCTTCAAGAAACATCCAAAGAGGTTTTTAAAGATTCATTAAAGGATGTGCACTTGTTCTCCTTCCTTTCAACTTCAAAAGAATTCAGATCTGAATTAGCCTACTGCAATGGTATTTCCTCTAGATGAACATCCTGGGAGCAGTAGCTGTGGCAAAGTGCCATTTAGACCTGAAGACACAGAGGACCCTCAATTTCTACTCAAAGCATATGGCAGAAAGAACATAAAATTCCTCTGGCTTTCTTCAGTACCCAGGACTTCTCCCTAGGTATTATCTTTCTGAGTAAAAAGAGAAAGCTGAAAGGGAAAAGTGAAAATTTCAGCACATGGGTTGGAAAACCCATGCCAAGTATAAAATTTATTTCCTTGAACATGTTTTTAAAACCATTTTCCACTCTTCCTGAAATGCTCTTCAGGACCTAGGTCTGCAACAACGCCCATAGGAAAACAGTTTCTTAGAAACAATAAATGCTCTGTGCGTTAAAAAGGGAGGCATCACATTTGTTAAGTATGTTTGTTATTTTATGTGTTATCTAGAAGAATTATTGTGGCCAAGGACAAAACAGAGTCACGGAGTCCTAGAAGATTTCAGCATTCTCCAAGAGAGATATATTTCATCAGTTATTCTGTTGATTCCATAGACAAATATAAGTTTTTAAATTAAGATTATTAAAGAAAAAGAAACATGAGAAAGATCAGAAATGTTTGCTGTCACACAGCATTTGGAGTCTACGGACAGAACTGCTGTATGGCTTCTGGGAAAATTATAGGCCCTGAGAAGCAGTGGCACAGTTATCCTCTTGAAAACCTGATGACAAAGTACCAGTGGTATTTTGCTCCCCAAAAGCTAAAGAGGAAGAAAAGGAAAATATGCTTCAGTTCTCTAAGAAAAACCCTCCACTACTGTGGAGGCCACAAGTGAAACAAACAGCCAAAAATATAAAAGAACAAAATTTTTATGTCTGGCAAATGATAAGCATGGTGCCAACTACACAATCAGGCCTTCCCATTTCTTGCAGTTAACAACTCTCCTACAGTAGCAGGAATCTCAACAGTAATGATACTGCTTCTCATGTGCTTCAGGATCATTTAAGCTAGTGCCAACAAAAATCAGGAGGAACAAAAAGAAAGGCCATTCAGTCATAGTCTTCTCCTCCACGGCTGCACAGACTTGTTTACACTCCCCAGTAAACAAAGCATAGAGAGGGCTACACTAGCAGATAATGTCATCCCGAACAAGCACCAACACAACCTCACCAGCAGAGTGATGAGCGTAAGCTGACAGAAGTGACACGCACCTGAGATGCAGCTAGCATCTCCACGAGACACTCTGAGCATGGACGACCCAGTTAGGAGTGGCACTAAGCTGGGCACCTCTACACACCGTGATGTCGACCAACTCTGTCATTTAAAGCTGGCAAGTTAAGAAAAAGTTGAGGTGATTTTCTGAATGCAGGAAGGTCTCATGGAAGTGTGATCAAAGGCCACCAATGTTAAAGAAAATTAAATGTCTATTCGATGGGGTTTTTAGTATTGTTTTGGATTTTTAATACAACAAACCAAAAACCAGTTTAAACTGAACAGAGGTGCAAACAGTAGTTGAGAGATAACACATAGATTTGTAACCTACAGTTATGCATTCCTGAAGGTTAAAAACCATGTATTTTGAAACACTAAAAATGAAAGCTAATGAGAATACCGAAGTGACAATCCCACTTAAAAAATGTTGATTGTATAAAAACATTCATACTTACATAGGAACATCATGAAGATATTTCACAACTTCTTTTTTTTAAGATTTTAACACTGCACTTGGGACTTCAAATGATTTAGATTTACCACCTTTGGAATGTCTAGCCACGCAAATGTGACTTCAGCGTTCATGTCCCTCCCACGATCAAAATGATTTCTCTAGCATAGGAAGAGCCCAGCTTCCTTCTAGTCATTCTCTTGCTTCTCAGACCTAAGAGCACAGGGGCCAAGTGGCCATAAATAACAGTAAATTCCTGTATCGTTGCACAAGAATGGACAGAAGGGGTCAAACTGATGATGCATTTAGTCTGGTAGTCTGTCTAACAGTGGCTAAAATCATATATAAATCTCAAAAATATCCAGTGCCAGAAATGGAGGAGCAGCCAAGGAATTTGGGTAGATAAGAAAATTCCTGTATGCCTTAAGCCATTTGTGCGTGAGTGACCACCCAGACTTCCCTCTTCCCGACTAAAAGGCATTGCTCCTGCCCTACATGAAAAGACAATGCTCTTTCTGTGGGTCAAAATCTGATCTACACGTTGGTGCCAGGCAGCAAACAAGTGTTACGTAAATGGCAGCTCCACATCACTGCCCCCAAATTCCCTGAAACAAGGATCCTGTTCAGAGAGACTACAGAGCTCTGTAACACCACGTGTAAACACCACATGAGCTTTGCCGTAACAAACCCTAACATCCAGGAGGCTCATTCCCAGTTAAATCAGAACAAAACTCTACCAAAAGAAGGCCCAGCTGGACACCATCTGAAATACAGTGTATTTACTCAGGTCTCTCAGCAAACACCATGAAAAGCCAACTTCTGCTCCTAAATAGATTTGTCTTCTTGTTTTGTACATAGCTGAAACAGTTTCATATCAGTGAAGGCCAACACTGCCTACAGATGGAAAACAAGATGTGAAACAACTGATGTGAGAGTCGGGGACTAACCTGGGAGGAAACCTTTTGAGAAGCTTAAAGTGACTGTTGCCTTCCTTAAACACTGCACAGAATGAATCTTTCGGAAAGCTTGAGTATCTCTTGCTCTCCTAGCTGATATCAAGTTAAATCTGTTCCCTACAGGTGGGTGACAGAGCAGATCCAGCTGTAGATCTGAATACAGATGCCATCCCTAATTGAAACTAGGGGAAAGGTTCATCCTTGTTACACAGAAGCTAGATGCTGTCAAAACAAGCTTTCAAATCACCTGGTATGGGGATTTTTAAATTTTTTTTCCAGAAAAGGAAGTACAGCTCTAGTAGAAGATCTTATGGAGCATGGCTTTGCCCCACTCAGGATAGATGTTTACTGTGGTTATCGCTTATAGTTATGGTCACGTCATAGAAAAGCTAAAAAGTTAACCCACGAGAAACAGTGATTGAGAGCCTCACATCAGGAACACCCACATACAGGAAGAGATGATTTTGTTTTGGGGGAAAAAACAAAACAAACAAAGCCACACACACAAAGTTCAGGGTGGGAGGGTGGTATTGCATGCCAGGAGGCAAAAAAACCCACGCTAAGGGTTCAGATGCGAGAAAAAGTTTCTAAAGATAATATACAGCTATCTGTATATTAAAGATAATACATAACTATCTGTATATTTTCTATGAAAGGCACTATGTCAGACCACCTTACATTTCTTGCATGGGTAAGAACTGCAATAAAATGAAATTTTTATTACATACATGTACTTTACGTTTATCTTGCACACAATACAGCATCATTTGCCTGTACCAAAGCAAACAAAAATCAATCCTAACGCCAACAGCTAATTCTGCAGAGCATGAGATGCAGATATCACTGTGGTTATTATCACAGCTAGTGGGGCTAAAAGAAGGAAACATGTTTTACCCTCTCTGTTCCTTTTACTTCTGGCTACTGAAATAGTAACAAGGATAAGAGCTTCACCCCAAAAGACAGAGCAGTTTAACAGAAACTAGTCTTGTCAGTGGACTATCATTCCAAGAAATAATATATTCTGGTGAAGGAGGTATAACATTTAAAATCCTCTTTGAAGATGCAACACATCACTTCTGGTAACACGTTTAAGAACTGCTCAGACTCCAATGGCACGATACACATCAAGGCTCAAAAACATAAAACCCAAGATAGGTCAACATAAGATACTTTAGGTTGTTTTTAATATAGAGCATCAGGGAAGGACAGAATGCATCCATGAACATGGCAACCATGGTAAGGATATTACTACTTTCAAACACACTGTGAAGCTTAATATATTTAAGAGCAATCTGCCATCTCATTTTTAGCTTTTGCCACTCGCTAATTTGAATTTATCTTAGTTAGTGAGTAAACCATCATCTCTAGGTAACAGCACACACTAATAAAGTAGCAACAGATTAACTCTATAGGTTTCAAGCAGAGATCAATAGGATCTTCCTCTACCTTCAAGTATTTTGAGGTACATCCCCATTACTGCCTTTCCAACTCAGCCCCGATGAGGGCAACTGAAGCTCCTGCAGTACTGAATCAGTGGGTTACAAAAGGTGAGGCCAAACCACTATTGTTACTTCCTTTCCCATATATCCATCATGTTATTCTGTATTTGCAGCGCTGCGCCCCTGAAACACTGGAATGCCCCACCTGAACTGAGTAAGTACAGTATTAGATCCTGTGAGACCAGTGAAGCTGTGAGGAAGTGCAGAAAAGTCTGAGCCTAACAGAAAGCATGTTGTAAGGATTCCGTCACAGCAAAAGCAATCATTTTTATTACATACATGTACTTTTGACTTCAGTTTCTCAGCTGAATGTGTCACTTTAAATGCACCACTTCTGTGATGTCAGTCACCATAGCAAAACAGGAAAATTTATTTTCCTAGGTTTCAGTTTGCACTTTCTGACCAGTCACAGAAAAGATCCTTTGCGTTTACCTGGGACCAATCCTCTGAGAGATATGTCCCTCTGCAGCTTGTTTGGGTCGCTTGCAGAACAGGATTTGAAACTGGTTGTGATTCCAGTTCAGCCATAAGCATTGGTCCACGACTTGTATCTGCATCTCCAAGAATTTCTGCTGAAAGGGAAGGATACAGAGAAAAACGTTCCTCAGTGAGCTGGAGCAACAATCTACTGGTCAACTCATGTGGCAGGATGTGGAGTCTTTCAAGATTCAACAAGGAGACATGCAACATTAAAGAGAATTATTTCCTTCTTACATGGCTCATTGTATATCCCTTTAATTTTCTTATGGAGAAAAATAAAATAAGAAATACATGTCTGTGGAAATTGAAAAAAAAATCAGTTTTATCATCCATGGATTTCTAATATGGCAAGCATTTATGATAGCTTCAGAGCTGTACAGTTCATCACACCGTGATGTGCTTAATGAGCTTTATCACAGATTGGAAAGAGATTGGAAAGGCTTCTTCATAAAGATGTTTCACTGTTGTGTGAATGAAAAGAAACCTGTACATAGCCTTTTTTAAAGGGATAATTTGCCATATAATCAAGCATTTACCGTGCTTTTGCAGCCTGTAAGTGTGTAAAGCATCTTAATGATATATGTACTGACAGCTCATGAACTAACTTTAGCCTTCTGCTATCATATAGAGCCAAAGAATGAATTTTAATCTTAACTATAATTACTGCTTAATTAACTATAATTATTGTTCACTTTAAGGCTACATGTACCACATTTCATTTGCATATTGTTTCTTCTATCCATGACTTTAAACACTGAAAACAAGGATTTATAAATGAAAGACTGATCATCAAGATGCTATTAATTACCTACATAAACAATACCTTCTCCATCCTACAAATAGACATCATGTTTCCACAATACAAACAAAAACTGGTCACAAAACCAAAGACACCCACAGACACACAATCCCCAGAATTCTTACAGACGTATCTACGAGTAACTCATTCTGACAGAGAAACCGAGTATCCGCTGCAAGAAAGAGAGATACACACCCTGAAACATACGAACTTTTTACACTCACTGGTGTAACAATTATTTAATTTCACCCCAAAACCAAATTCTGAAATAAAATGATGGACCTGTATTGTAATTGTTGCGACTATTAGCAAATAGCACTTCGTCCCGACTTGCCACAGGACATGCAATCTCGCGTACCAGTGGACAGATACAAAAGATTTGGAAGTGGAAACAATCAGATCATTCCTTCCCCCATTCCACCTCCCCCAGGAACAGACTGTTTCCTCTTCAGTGTTGACTTTGCTGTCAAAAGGACTTGGAGACAAGATTTTGTGTTCCTCCCTGATACGACACACTCTTGTCTTTAAAACAGATCCGAGCTTTTGCACAATGTTGTTTCCTTAGCAGCATCAATGAATACAGTGCTTTGTGTTCAGAGGTGGGGAGGGAGGGAAACCAAGTGAAAAATCATCAGAATGCACCCAGTCTGGGATTGTTACAGACTCTGGAAAAGAACAGGGCATTCCCCTGTGGTAGTTAGTCCAGGGCACTTGCCGCCTCTGAAAAAAAAAAAATTACAACAGACACAATACTACAGGATTTACAGAGATGAACATAAAAATTATTAGAGAAACACACTGCTTCTACATTAGCATCACATGCAGGAGCTGGTTTTGAGAAGTGCTATATAATACTATCGGATAGTAGGCAGACAGAAGGCATCCTAAATTAAATGAAATAAATTTAAAAAATAGACACAGATGAAAGCACGTTGTGCCAGATACAGCTATGGACAGTTTGGGTAAGAAGGTAATACCCCTAGCAGACAGGTTCTCCCACTAACGCGCACCTTCTACCTCTCTCTATGGTCCTGAGCACTGTTTGAGACTTACCGCAGATCGACCGAGGTGACCAACTTATTCCTACATCACGGTGTTCTTAACGCTGACTGTCCTCTAACAACACAGTGTTAAACAACTGACTGGGATGTCTTTTGCCAGGGAGCCTAATGTAACCAATCGCCAAACAACATTCAACAAACTACTTTCAAGTGCAAGTTTGATAGTATATAATGTACCGGAACCTATTTTCAAGGCTGACAGTGGTGTAGGTGGTCCAAAACTTCAGGTAACAGCTAGCCTTAAACCTAACACTCTGTATAACCAGTTCAAATGGCAATCAGCTCAAAACTAAGCAAATACTCTTATTTCTCTGAGATTATTTTTTGCCATGTGTTGAACACATTCAATTTCAATCCACTTCCTACTGGTCAAGGGTTGATAATGTGAGATATGTTTCTCTTGTCAAATTCAGCAATCTGAAAGTTAAAAGGACAGAAAACCAGCTCTTTGATCACATCAGTTTACACAACATTTGATGAATCAGTGCAACCACATTTGTGTTGTAACAGCATAATAATTATTCCTATTTAATCCTATTTAAAAACAGTCAACAAAACCAAGAGTTTCTACGTGCTTGTAGCAGTTTCATTAAGCAAGTATAGAAGTACATTTTCAGATAACAATAGAGAAACTGGGATAAAAAATAAGGGAGAGGAAGGACTGGCCATTGGTTACAGCAAATTTCAACTGGAAAGAAATAATGTCCCTGCTTTTACCACAGCAACTTATCCCTGCACCACCTTGTACAAGCCATTTCACGTGTGCTTCAGCTATCTGAGAAAAAAAGCATTTCGTTATTGTTATAGGAACGTATGAAGCTAAAATATATTACCAATTATGAGACATGGCAGTATCACCTTGATGGAGTGATAAAAACAACAAGGAGGAATGCTGTGTAAGGGGACAGAGAAGTAGTTGGAACTGCCAGTGTTACTACCTGTCCTATGGAAACCAACTTCAAGAATAGTCAAACAAAGTGTTTTTAGGAACTGAATTTGACTTAAAAGAATAAAATAAATACTTTACAAGTCAACTTTTGTACAGGCAAGTGGGTACTTGGCATGATTTTTATTCAAATTGCAGAATATTACAGACAAAGAAGAGTGAAGACATGATTTGAAATAAATCCAGTTATCAAAATAGGAATGCTAATCTTGTAATAGCCTGTAAATTTTTAACACTGGATTTTGAACATGTTCTCTGAAATTATTTCAGGTACCATTCTAGAAAAAACTCAGAATCCACATAAATATCACAGAGCAGAAATAACAGTCTAATTGTACCTCCAGTTTGGGCAAGCTGCCCTGGTGATGGAGAACGAAAATGCTGGTGTGGTCTGTTCTCAGAAGTCCGAGCCGTGGGATGGTCCATATAAACTGAATGTCCCATTAGGATTCTCTCTGCTGCTCTGGTCAGCCTTGGTCTTTGACCTTCACTGAGCTCCCCAACACTGTTATCATCAGAATCCTACACAGAACAGCAACACCGGAACAGCAGGTATAAACCCCGTATTGTATCTATTCCAAAACCAGGCACCGTTACCTAATTACGTTAACCCTTACAGCATACCTAAACATGAGTCTATCCTATTAGCATTGAATGAAGAAAACTAAAACTGAAGAGAGGTCATTGGTACTGGACAGAAGAGAGTTACTTGCAGCTTTATTTTGTTAGTGGTATCCCAACATGACCAGAATCCAAGTTATACTTTTAGCACATCAGTCTTTAATGTTACACACATGGTATTTGCTGATTGCCTGACCTTGTAACATGGCAAACATCTAAAAGCTATTGACTCCCTGTTGTATAGCATGTCAGGTATAAGTTCAATTTTTAAGCAGGATGGATGGCAGATAAAATAGGGATTTCTCTGGATATTGACTTTCAAAGCTGCAGAGAAAAAACAGCTTGCTCCTACGCAGAAAACCAGGTTGAACACACACGCGTACATAGAATCATAGAATGGTTTGGGTTGGAAGGGACCTTAAAGACTATCCAGTTCCAACCCCCCTGCCATGGGCAGGGACACCCTCCACTAGACCAGGTTGCTCCAAGCCTCATCCAGCCTGGCCTTGAAGACAGCCAGGGATGGGGCACCCACAGCTTCTCTGGGCAACCTGTGTGCAAAGTATTATTCTGAGGCCATATCAGTAACACCAAAGAAGATATTCTTTCTCTTATAAACAAGAAGGTATGCTTGCACACACCTTGCCAGAATCTCGGGGAGGGGATTATTATTGTCTTGTATGGACAGACTGAGTGGTCCGTGACTATGGGAAAGGAAAAAGCAAATTAGAGATGCATTTGTAATTGGCAGCGCTGATGAGAAAATGTCACTACAGTTACAGTCAGACCCTGAGCTGACACGGTAGAAAGCTTTTCACTGAGTCCATCCACTAGAGCTCATTAAGCAAAATAAAGACAGACAAAAGAACAGTTAAGAAGGTGAGTGAAATTGGCAATTATTTAGATTAAACTGATCAAGACAAAAGGAAGAAACTGCAAATGCATCAATAAAATTGCAAAAAGCAAGATCTGCTTTAAAGAAAGGTGTTCATGAACCATGTTGCAGTATTCAAAGTTCACTTCCTTTAAATATTCCTCCAGCTACATCCGTTAAGTGTAGCTGCCCAATCCGAACTATCATTTTCCACATAGAAAATACTTAGATGTGTGACAAAAAAAATTACTTTAGTCCTTTGTGATGCAGACAGTTATATTTTTCTGTTAGTCTGTTTGTTCTGCCAACTGAACATGAATATTTTGAGGTTTTGTTCTAAAAACAGCACCAACAGGGTACGCAAAAGTGCATGTAAACATTTGCTGAGTCATCATACATCCCTAAAACACCCATATGGCTGTTAAATGCCAGTGTTAAATGTACTCTTAAACATACCACCTGTATTACTGAAGTGACAGAAAACTTCCCTGGTGTTCAAAATGACAGGACAAATCTGTGCCAAACAGTCACGTACACACCTTGAAAACCAGGTACGTATGATACTGCGTATCGCTAACTTGTTTATAACAACACTTAACCTTCAGTGGCTTTAAAAGTTTTACGTGAGAACAGAGCCAACAGAATTGGGATCACTTCTGGCAGGGAATGAAGTGTATGAACCGGTTTCTATAGCCAACAGCAAGGACAAGCTTGAAATATTTCATCTGCTTTTGAGTAGGCAAGTATCACTTCAAACTACTGTAAGGAACAGGACTGTAAGTTACCTCCAAATGGTACATTCCTTCTTGTGCACCCACAGGGGCTTGATTTAATTTGGCTAAAAGAGTCAGGACAGGATCCCTGTGATAGCCTTTGTCCGGTCTCCTCACCACTTGCCCTTCACTAGGAGGATCATAATCCTAAAACAAAGAAATAAAAACCACATAATACATGATCCAAAACTGTGGGGGTTTTTTTTGCAGGAACCTGATTCATTTTTATTTTCATTCACAATTAAGATATTTTGCTTTTGAGGTAAGTCATTACAGTTTCCACACTAAGAACTTGCGTCATGAAAATCTAGACATTTAAAAAGAAGCAAATGGATGACACACTGCTTTCTCCTTTTACCCACAGACATGCACAGTCTGTACTTGATATGTAAGGCTGCAATAGTTAGATAGAAATGTTTAAGGACAGGCAAGGAGAAGAAAAGAGGACTCCTACTCAAGGACATTTAAACTTTGCATTACTGAGGTTGGAAGGGACATCTGGAGATTGACTAGTCGAACCCAACTGCATCAGGCAGCCCCTCTTCCAGTGTTTGGCCATCCCCACAGTAAAAGCTTTGCTTATGTTTAAATGGCATTTTCTGTATTCCAATTTGCTTCCACTGCTTCCTGTCTTTCTACATCAAAAAAGCACAATATGCTTTTTTTTTCTTTGGATATCTGAAATTCCAACAAGTGTACGGTTTAAATTTAAACATTTTATCAGTGAAAATGCTTAAAGTATATCCAATTTATCACGATGCTCAAGGGAGAATACCACACTGTTTCCTTGTGAAACATTTCCTTACCATCTCATTTGCATCTCGTAAAGTACTGGTTAAGCTCTCGGTGAGGTTTGGAAGCGAGAGATCTCCTTCTGCTAAGGCTGAAAAATATTTTAAGTTACAAATATTAAAAAATTATATGAAAGATATATGCATATGCATATAATATGCAAATTATATGAAAGAAAGCCAGGGGCATATTCTTTAATAATTACAACACAATGCTTTAGTAAAGTGGAAAATTCCTACTGCCAGATGTGTATTATGTGTCCAGCTCTGGGGCTCCCAGCATCAGACGGACATGGACCTGTTGACTGAGCCCAGAGGAGGCCACAAAGATGATCAGAGGGCTGGTGCCCCTCTGCTATGGGGAAAGGCTGAGAGAGTTGGACTTGTTCAGCCTCAAGAAGAGATGGCTCCAGAGAGACCTTATATATAGCACCTTCCAGTGCCTGAAGGGGGCCTACAAGGAAGCCAAGGGTTGGCTTTTTACAAGGGCCTGTAGTGACAGGACAAGGGGTAATGGGTTTAAATTGAAAGCAGAGAGATTTAGATTAGATATCAGGAAGAAATTCTTCCCAGAGAGGGTGGGGAGGCCCTGGAACAGGTTGCCCAGAGAAGCTGTGGATGCCCCATCCCTGGAAGCGTTCAAGGCCAGGCTGGATGAGGCTTGGAGCAACCTGGTCTAGTGGAGGGTGTCCCTGCCCATGGCAGGGGATTGGAACTGGATGATCTTTAAGATTCCTTCTAACCCAAACCATTCTATGATAAAAACATATTTTCAGTTTCCAAGAAAATCACTCTTACGTTTTGCTTTTCATAAAAACTTAGTACTTAGCACCGCTTGTGCAAGACATCCCAATGATTTTCCAAGTTGATCTTATGACAAAAGAGCAGATTTAATGTTTTTTCATTGATAAGCAGAAGCATTTTGTTCAGAGACAAGAAAGAGAGCAACGAGGTGTCTTAAAGTTAAGGACCAGGTTAATTCTCGCAGGTTTATAAGAAAATGTATGAAATGGAAGTTCAGTAGACTGGAAAAAAGGTTTATAAACCAAAAAACTTAATCCAAATTCTACTTTCCACAAATTTGCCGAGTTAGTTACCTCTTGCAGCCAGCACCTGTCCATAGCTGAAGAGTACCTCCCCTTCTGAGATGGGTCTGTCTGCAGTTTCTGTTTCTGTGAGAGTAAGGCTGCTTTCCTCTGTGGACTGCCCAGAACTAACTGTCGGCACAGGTGATGGAACCTGTGGATTGCAAGGAAGTGATTCGAAGGGCCTCGCTGACGACTGCTGAAATGGTAAAATCAAGGCCTCTGGTTCCTCATCATTAGCCACTGACATCTCACTGTAATGTAAGAAGACGCATTATGAATATGTAACAAAATGCACTGAACAACGGAAACTAAAGTCTTATGTCAATACTGAAGAGAAATTACTTTGAAAGTATTTTTTCAAAGGCAACAGCACAGCATTTTACAGAATAGTCCAAGTATTAACATGGTTAAATAACACTGTTAATGAAATTCTGGTTAGAACTAAAAATTACCGTGTGTATTCCCATTGAGGCAAAAGAAAACAAATGTTGAAAGTACAATATTTTATTGTCACTACATTTATTACTGGCAGGTGTAAAATACGAGTTTACTAAGTACAACTTTCAGTAGGACAATGAATAAGGACTGATAAATCCTGAGAAAGGGCCCAAGTTCACATTTGTCTCCAACATATAAGCCAAGCAATTCAAAGAAAGAATCCTGGCTTATGTCAGTGCCTCCTAACATATACATCAAGCATTTCTTTCTACTGACTTTTTGAGGATATATGTAAAACCAACATGTGTATTCTTTTTTCTTTTTTTTAAGAAATGAGAAACCGTGCAGCCCGTTCAACTCACACAGCCTTGGGATGGAATGGTTCTTCAGTTAAAGGACTGGGTTTCTCTTCTTCCAGAGGAAGTTCTGCATCATCCCATGGGTCTGGAGGCTTTGGACTTTCCATTTTTGCAGCTTTGGAGACCCATTCTGAGGCAGGAGGGCTTGGTATGGGTGGTTTAGGAGGCGTACTGACAGGGGTAACCACAGGTGTGCTGACACAACTACTGGCAGCCGGAATCTCAACTCCTGCATGTGTGAAGTTAAATTTCAGATCAGAAAGGAAAGCAGGAAGTGAATCTCAGACACAGAACTAATCAGTTCTACTAAGCACTTGCAGTTTTTGTGATACCTTCTCATAGTTATGGAGACAAAACTAGATTAAGACTAGTTTCTTTTAAGTACAGTGTTGGCATCTCCAGGAGCTAGAATAAAACCTGAATTGCTCACTTTCTTTAAGAAGGGAGACTGCTCTGTATTTTAAAAACTAAGCTGCTTTACTTAGAGAGTGTGAATTTGGCTTAATTAACATTAGAAACACAGAAAGGAGCAAAAGACAGCTATTTTTCTGATGTAAAAAAGTAGGGAGGGACTGGGAGTGGTGGAAATCATAATGCACCATAGAAATGTGCATTAAGTTTGAAAATAGAACAGTTACTAAATAAAATGTTTGCTTTTCATATGAATTAGCCCATAATTTTTGTACTACATGAGTTCCCACTTGAATTATAGCCTCAAGAATATTTATCCTGAGAGATAATGTGTCTTTGAAGAAGAAAATTACAGGCAGCAGATTAAAGCATACTTGCTACTTCTAAACTTCAATTATTATTTTCACTACCTGCTTCTTTAATTTCTTCATGTTCACGAACATCCCTGCTCATTTCTGTAGGAGATGGAGAAGACTCTGGAGTTTTGACTGGAGGCAATTCTTTTTCTGAAGGTGGTGTCTGTGGTGGTGTGGCCTGGGGTGTTGGCAATGGAGTAGGCACAAGAGACTCCTGAGGGGGGGGAGGGGGGAAGAAATCATAACCACAGTTATTATCTCAGTGCAAAGTTCCTATCTTCCAAGTATCCACAGAGATAGTTGAGGAAGAGAGAGAAAGGCAGGTTATCACAGAACAGGAACAGTTGTTGCTTAGATACATGCTTCATGGATCTAACTCCTCCATCTAAACATAAAGTTGCCCCAGGCTAAATGGTATGCCTGGACAAAATAAATCCAAAACCAGTAAATTATGCATTAGAATGATTATGTTTCTAAATCATTATGTATAGAGTAGACTATTGCAGTTGGAAGGGAGGTATAACGATCATCTAGTCCAACTGCCTATCCAATACCGGGCTGACCAAAGGTTAAAGCATGTTGCTAAGGGCATTGTCTAAATGTCTCTTAGATGCCGACAGGCTTAGGGCATTGACCTCCTCTCTGAGAAGCCTGTTCCAGTGTTTGACCACCCTCTCAGTAAAGAGATGCTTCCTAATGTCCACCCTAAATATGAATTACATGAGTATGTGAACTTTAATAAAACATTGTGTCAAATGTTAAGCAAGAAAATATCTTATGACACAGACAAGTGTCCAAGGCCAGGCTGGATGAGGCTTGGAGCAACCTGGTCTAGTGGAGGGTGTCCCTGCCCATGGCAGGCGAGTTGGAACTGGATGATCTTTAAGGTCCCTTCCAACCCAAACCGTTCTATGATTCCATAAAACTGAGTCAGTATGGTAATTTTATGGTAAGAATCAGCTAAAGAGAAGATTACAAACAAAGCAATAGCCAAGATAGTAAAGCACTAACATCAGCACAAGCAGTTTTTGACAGAAATGGAGACCAATTAACAAGGCAATGGACAAACATGTACGATGGTTGTCATTTATGTTGCTATGGAGGAATATGATGGACCTTTCCAGCTTTTTTCCAGCCCTGTTCTCTGACATTTCATAAAGAAAACAAGACAATGGGGCTAAAGGAAGGCTTCCAGGCTAATTTCTGAAGAATAAATCCTCAGACTGATGATTTTTATTAAAAGCTTTTATGGGAAATAGAACATGCCAATACATTTGGCAGCTCACACACAACTTCATGACAACATGAACACCAAAGAACTCGGTAACTGGGCAGATGAAATTCTAGATAGGAAACTTCATAGTAAGAAGGGTAGGTCAAGAATGCACAAACTACATATTCAAGAACTTCTGCCATAAGATGAGCAGAAATGGAAAAAGGAGAAGACAAAAACCTTATGAATGTACAAGTTATCCAAAGGATAACTATTAGCCACAAATGTTTAAAGACATAATCAGCTACATGAGATTCAAATGAAGGCAGGAGAGTATCACTACTATAGCACAAGGCACTGAGGAAACCCCATCTTGCATACTACGTTATTATTCAAAATGTGTATTAGCATATTAGCGTTACCCGTGGTCTGGACCAATCTAATTGGAAAACATAAAAGTGCTGCCCATCGGCATGGGTCGAAAAATGGTACACATATGGACGACTGCTATATTTAGACAAATCAGAGGCCACAGAGGACAAAACTTACCTCTTCAAGTGCACAAATGAATATATAGTAAGGAGAAAACAACCATTTCAGCCTAAGGACATTTCAGCTGAAGCTGGTTCAGAAACAAAGGTAAGGCTTAAGAGGGCCATTAGTAAACGTAGAATGGTTATGAGAAGAGGTTTCCAAGTACTGGAAGAACAAGAACAGTCCTCTAACATCATGCCCTCCTCAGTCTGTAGTGGACTGGGGAAGGACTCTTTAGATGCAGGATGGCTGTGTTTAAGCCTACCATAGTGCAAACATTACTTTTGACCACAGAACAATCTCCTGGTGACTTACAGCAGGCACTAGGTGGTATTTCAGCCTATATGCGCTGTAGCAGAACAGAATGACTGATCTCACTTTCAACAAAGCTTTGAACAGTTATATTTTTAAGCACAGCAATTTCCATATTCATCCCAAAGACATTATGCAACACCAGACTGTAGCACAGCCATGTTGTTATCAAAATAAGAGCAAGCTGTCATTTGATTATCAAAGGGAACAGAGGAAATTATCCTGTATTACAGGAAGCTCTACTAATCATTTAAGCATTTACTGACAACTACTGAACTCAAAACTTAGAAAGAATTAACATTTACTTTTATAGATATTAAAGAATAGCTGCAAGCCCCTAAAACCAAAAATAATATTGCTCTCAGCTTCTATTGCTTCTTATACGAAGAAATTAGTTTCTTCTTATTTCATTTCTTTGCAAGAAAGTAACGCAGCTGTTTTGGTTGAAAATAACACAAGCTATCTTTTGTCAACATGCAATTAAGTACCAAGTCTTTCCCTTAGAAATCAGTTTTGTGCTCAGCCCTAAGGTAAATAAATAAACATTGCATGTTGCCTGCAGCACAAAGGAATTGATTGTTTCTTTTCACTTTTATAAAAAGCGAAATAGCGTTAATCTTGTTGCT
This sequence comes from Rhynochetos jubatus, assembly GCA_027574665.1. Taxonomy (NCBI): domain Eukaryota; kingdom Metazoa; phylum Chordata; class Aves; order Eurypygiformes; family Rhynochetidae; genus Rhynochetos; species Rhynochetos jubatus. The sequence goes on along the minus strand of CM050648.1, from coordinate 142,450,687 downwards.
TGCTGGGGTCTAATAAGGAATAATTAAAAAATGCAAATCGTGCATTCGGCTCATCAGTCTTTTTCCATCACCTTTGTCTTGCACACAGTCGAACCATCATGCCACAGAGAAATTATCCTGTGCAATTTCAGTAGGAAAGCTTAAATAAAATGGATGCTTACCATCATAACCACTGTGCTTGGAAGAACATTCGTAGCAGGAACTGCTTTCTGAGCCTGCCTGTTACCCAGCATGGTCGCAACCGTTTCACTGAGAGCTTCATTCACAAAATGACTTATCATTTCTGAGTCCACAGGCACGCCCGCATTGATAAAGAGCTGAAATCCTCTACCACCTGCAACTTCAACTGAAAATGAAGAAACATAAAGCACACTGCCAGGTCTCGCTTCTTAAAATGCATGTGCTGTACTGCAGCCACTCATTTTGTTCTCCATGAACTTTTAAACATTCCTTTTTTCATTTTACAAACAGTAGAGAAGCAATTCAGGTTCATAAACGAAGGCAGCAGTGAAAGGCAGTGACATCACAGGGGAAATGCATTTCTCTGCCATTCTCACACATTTATAAGGGAGGTAATTTTTGACATCTCTATTAATGAAAGAAAGGCAAACAGACATTACAGGTTTCGCAAAATGCCAAATCTGATTTAGATGGCCAATAACAGAAGTTGATTTATACAGTGCTGTATTTTATGTGTTAATTTTTTTTTTCAGATAATTTATTTAAATGGCCTTGTAACACTTGCCCTGTCTCAACATAAACATAAAATGCAAGAGTTCATGCTTTAAGTTCCACTGGTTCAGCATTATCCACTCTTAGGCTCAGGCAACAGCTACCTACGCAGCCCATTAAAATTAGCCGAAAATTGAGATAATCCATCTGCTGAGAACAATAACTCCCTACTTACCCATGTCAGAGGTTACGCTCTCACTGTCTTCAGTCTCTGACGTGCTAACATTGGGTACTGTTTCCTTCTGACCTGGGTACATTCCACTGATAATTTTTGCCATTATTTCTTGTTCCACCCTAGCAGAATAAAACTCATTTAACTATCAGCAAACACCAAAATACCTCTAAGTATACAGAAGAGCATTCTTGACAAAAAATCAAGGCAGCTCAAAGGAAAAAAGAGAAGGGAAGGAAGGGGAGGAGCAGAAAGGGAAGGTGTTCTTATGGAGTCATTGCTTCTTCCATATAAATTCTCTTGCAAACTGGTTACACTGCAACTCACCAATGTATCAACCTGTTTTCTATAGTTTCCCTCCTTTGAATCAGTTCATCCAAAACATCAGAAGACTGCTGAGGAGCAGAAGCCACTGGAGGAAACAAAGGACCGCTGTATTTTGGCGAGGCAACTTTAAACTCTCCATTAAGCTCCAGAAGAGGCTCAAAGAATTCTGGAATTTCATCCCTCTCCTCTTCCTGATCCTAATAAATAAGCAGTAAATTAAGTTATGGTGCATTTCTGGAAGGTAATGCCATTGAGGTAACCTTTTTCTTTAAGTAAAATTTGTAGATGTATCCCAGCACACAAACCTCATTCTCCCTTCTTAGTATGTTGTAGTTAATTGATACACTTCTAAACTTAGCAAATCATAAATCTGTAGAGGCATAACGCTACAGAAACTGCTAAGTAAAACACGATTTGGCTCATATTTCCTGCCTGTGCTGCACAGGGCAGGGAGCCAATGGTAATGCTAATACTTGAGAAATGTACTTGTGACATAAGTTAGGTTTCTTTAATACATACTCCAGAAATGCTCCCCCTTTGTTTAGGAAGCTCTCTACAGTTATTTGTTAGGTTAGGTTGTTTGGTTCGGTTTTTGTTTGTTGGGATTGTTTTTTTAGAAATTAAACTTTTACCTTAAAGTTTTCTGTCTGAAAAGAAACATTCCCAAAAGTTAACGAGCATGCAGCCAGTCAAAATTCTAATAACGTTGCCAGCACCAAAGACCAGAGATTAATAGTTTACACATATGGTACATGTATGTTTACACTTTCACTAATTTCAGCTGCTGAAAGTTAAAAGGTAATCAATTCACAAGATTCTCAGAGTCATTTTGAATTTAACCTTAATGTGCTCTTTCTAAAAGAAAAATTACTCAGTGTGGGATATAATGTTTGAAGATGCCACCCTCCTTTCCCGCTCCGAGCACATACACAGCATTAAATCCAGAAAGCAGTCACCAACCCATCACATCATAAGGGAACACTTTAGAAATGTCTCCTGATGGGCGAGAACCTGCATCCTTCACTCCTAATATTAGAAACAAATGTCTCTAACAGTAATATGATTCTTTAACAAGAAAATTTGGCATGCCAGAGATGAAGAGCTGAGCCCTAAATTACCAGTGAGAAGCACGTGATGTTGCATAAAAGAGCTCACTGTAAATCTACATTTACTAAGATTAATTTTCGACACAGTGAAAGGAAAAAAAGTCTTTTCTTTCATACGAACTAAATTTACTTTTAACCCATAAACCAAATAAAACATGTTATATATTTTCAATAAATAAAAGAACAAATCACTAAAACTAGAAAGAACAGAGAAGTAGTAACATTTTCACATCTCCTTCCCCAGCCCGGCATTAATACTTCTCTCCTGCCTTAATATGCTTTGAAACTGAAAAGTCAGATAGGTCCATGATCAGTATTACAACAAATAGCTGTTCTGGAACAGGATCTATCTGGATCTTTAAATAGCAATAATTCTTCAAAGAAAAGCTGTAACTTACAAAGTGGGCAAAACAGAATACGTATATTTGGGTGACAAAGATCTCTAAACCATTCCAGGCATAGAAAAAAGACAGTAAAGTTAAACTCGGAATAGCACTGGATGCCTTGCAAGCTGATAAGCAGTTCATTCCGTTAGGATATATGTATTCATAACCATAATTCATCCTGACAGCAAATGTAAAGATGTCTTTGTCCAGTGTTTCATTATGCATTTTCTTCTGACTGCATTACTCCATAAATTTTCTTTGATATTGCCTATTTAATATAATCATTTCTGAAAGTTGGCAAAATGCAAACATCTGGATTGAATAAACCAAGTACATACAGTAAATCTTACACATATTTAGCAACTTGACAAACTTTTGTAGTTCTCCTGCATTTCTAAATTATGTGCAAAAATATTTTATATTTAATAGTACACAAATCCCAAAGAAAATTACTTTAATTTTGGGGTAATACATTATCTCTGCTGAAATAAAAAAAAACAGTATAATAGTCAGTATTTAATTATACAGATTGAACTTGCACATATATCACTTCATAGACTGATCCTGAATAATCTGCACTCAATTCTGCATTTTACCTCCCTGGAGACTGTTGAAAATATCTATCATGACTCACAATCAAAATATGGCATAAATTAGAAAGTCTTTCAGATATGATTAGAATATTAATCATTGTACTTTATTATAAAGTATCAAGCTGAAATTCTATTTCACAAATTATATTCAGATAAGTAAACGAATGCTTGAAATGATTAGGTGGTATAGATTAATTTTGTTCCGCTACCAAACATGTATATGCATAGTCTTTCATTAAAGCCATCCAAGACTTAGTCATGGATTTCTTCTTGACAGGATTCTAAAGCAATTTTCACGGGCAAGGTCAGGCAGCACTGCAGGTGCCACCTGTGATCTTTCGTCTGAAGAGTTATAGAATCACAGAATGGTTTGGGTTGGAAAGGACCTTAAAGACCATCTAGTTCCAACCCCCCTGCCATGGGCAGGGACACCCTCCACTAGACCAGGTTGCTCCAAGCCTCATCCAGCCTGGCCTTGGACACTCCCAGGGATGGGGCACCCACAGCTTCTCTGGGCAACCTGTCCCAGGGCCTCCCCACCCTCTCCATGAAGAATTTCTTCCTGATATCTAACCTAAATCTCCCTGCTTTCAATTTAAATCCATTACTCCTTGTCCTGTCACTACAGGCCCTTGCAAAAAGGCCCCCCTCCAGCTTCCTTGCAGGCCCCCTTCAGGTACTGGAAGGCTGCAATAATGTCTCCCCAGAGTCTTCTCCTCTCCAGGCTGAACAAGCCCAACTCTCTCAGCCTTTCCCCATAGCAGAGTTGCTCCAGCCCTCTGAGCATTTTCGTGGCCTCCTCTGGACTCGGTCCAACTGGTCGATATCCTTCTTATGCTGAGGGCTCCACAGCTGGACACAGCACTCCAGGTGGGGTCTCCCCAGAGCAGAATAGAGGGAGAGAATCCCCTCCCTCGCCCTGCTGGCCACACTTCTCCTGATACAGTCCAGGATACGGTTGGCTTTCTGGGCTGCCAGCGCACACTGCTGGCTCATGTTCAGCTTCTCATCCCCCAGCACTCCCAGGTCCTTCTCCTCAGGGCTGCTCTCCATCCACGTTATACGTGTAAAAAACCACTGCCCCAGAAAGCATCTATGGAAAACCAGGGCTGAGGAAAATATGTTCACCCTGATCTCCACAGGCTGTATGTTTTGAGGTAGTACTTGAATCAAGCAAAAACTCTGAGAAAAAAGTCCCCAGCTTGCAATTAGGGCATGTTCAGAGAGAACAAAAGTTAGTTAAAAGTATTGCAGGATGTAGCTGCTCATAAGGGTTGGAGGGTAGAGTTAAAAAAAATCTGAGTCTGTTCTGAGCTTATGTTAGCCAGGCAAGTGTATCACTCTGGAATAAGCAGGGTCCATGCAAGGGCTGGCCTTAGAAACCTCTTCTGTTCAGAACGTCTGAACCTGCCTTTCTTCAACCACTGGTGAACAAAGGTGTAACCACTGATCAAAAATAAAGAAGTGTGTAAATCATAGGTGTAATAGCCTCTTCTGCTTTATTCCACATGTGAACGTTCTTACTGTGAAATAAGGGCACCCAATTCAACTATTGTGGAAGATGGAGCGGAGCTCTGGGTCTTTAAACATTAAATGGCAAGGTTGCAATGGGAGAACAAGGCACATCACGTCTTCCTATGGCAGGGCTTGTGTTTTACAAGTTAGGACACGTTGCATTACTTCCCAAAACTGGTAACAAAAATTACTGTTAGCTTATGCGATAAAAGGTTTGTCTCCACTCACTCAACAGAGCACAGAGGAGCGACCCAGGGACTGGTACTGTTTAACATCTTCGTCAGTGACATGGACGGTGGGATTGAGTGCGCCCTCAGTGAGTTTGCCAATGACACCAAGCTGTGTGGTGCAGTTGACACGCTGGAAGGAAGGGATGCCATCCAGAGGGACCTGGACAGGCTGGAGAGGTGGGACACTGGCAACCTCAGGGAGTTCAACAAGGCCAAGCGCAAGGTCCTGCACCTGGGTCGGGGCAATCCCAAACACAAGGACAGGCTGGGCAGAGAATGGATCGGGAGCAGCTCTGAGGAGAAGGACCTGGGGGTACTGGGGGATGAGAAGCTGAACATGAGCCAGCAGTGTGCACTGGCAGCCCAGAAAGCCAACCATATCCTGGGCTGTATCAGAAGTGTGGCCAGCAGGTCGAGGGAGGGGATTCTCCCCCTCTACTCTGCTCTTGTCAGACCCCACCTGGAGTGCTGTGTCCAGCTGTGGAGCCCTCAGCATAAGAAGGATATCGACTGGTTGGAGCAAGTCCAGAGGAGGCCATGAAGATGCTCAGAGGGCTGGAGCAGCTCTGCTATGAAGAAAAGCTGAGAGCATTGTGCTTGTTCAGCCTGGAGAAGAGAAGGCTCTGGGGAGACCTTATTGCAGCCTTCCAGCACTTGAAGAGGGCTACAAGGAAGCTGTCAGGGAGGACAGTTTACAAGGGCCTGTAGTGACAGGACAAGGGGTAGCAAGAAGGACCCCCTTAATAAGTCAGGGAAATGGGTTGGAGATGGGGAAGATGATGTTAGGACAAGGGGTAACGGGTTTAAATTGAAAGCAGAGAGATTTAGGTTAGATATCAGGAAGAAATTCTTCATGGAGAGGGTGGGGAGGCACTGGGACAGGTTGCCCAGAGAAGCTGTGGATGCCCCATCCCTGGAAGTGTTCAAGGCCAGGCTGGATGAGGCTTGGAGCAACCTGGTCTAGTGGAGGGTGTCCCTGCTCATGGCAGAGGGGTTGGAACTGGATGATCTTTAAAGTCCCTTCCAACCCAAACCATTCTATGATTCTACGACAAGGGGTAGGAGACCCAAGATAACCTAATATGACAACTGAGCACTCCAACCCAGCCTCTCCCAGGGCTGTCACCAGTGAGTAGCATTTCAACTGTGAAGTAGCTCTTCAGTATCTTCGAGTAGAAAAGGTAAAGCAAATCTGAGGAAAAGGAAATGCCTGGGCCAGGGTCCTGAAGCCTTTTTGCAATATCCACCAGGGAAGGAGAGGAGAAGGATATTTCACACAAATACTTATCTTTTCTAGTTCTAACAGAATTAAGTTTTCATCATAAAAGGGATGTGGGGGGAAGACAACAATAAGCTATTTGCCTGTATAGCATTTTATGTGCCTTTTTCATTAATCTGAAGCCTCTTTTATAACAATAACTTTGCTTTCTTTTGATGTCATAAATACCCCTGCCACACCAGAGGTCGATTTTATGCTTCCACATTGTGTTTGTCTTGCACATTTTTAAGAACATTGTCTTCGTGGTCATAGGCCAAACATATGTTTTACTTGGAACATTTTTCATATTGTGGTTAAAATATATCCCTTTGCAAAAAATAAAAGATAAAAGCAATCCAGGAGAAAAATGAAAAAAGAAAATATGAATAAGTATTATTCACATATCAAAAATTTAACATTGCAGCATTTTTTTGTTAGTTCATAAATTGGTTTCTTAAACAGCTTTCTGATTTATTGTTATAAAATAAAGATTTTTTGTGCAAACAGAAGAAAGTTGTCCAAACAGATTTAACTCCTCCCTTCCAATAACATAAGGTAGTTTTGAAAATAAAATGAATAAAGTATTTTCCTGGTTTTGATAAGTAAACCACCCTTTAGGACTGTTTTAACTAACTGATAATGTTAACTCATGAATTAATTTTAAAAATAAAACTACCATACTGATCCGTAGGATGTAGATTAATGTTTCATGTACACTCTAATCCTGAAATCAGAATCATACAGAACAGGTGAAAAGAATACATTTCTGGGTAGTTTGTGATATGCACACAACAAGTCTAGCTCACTGGAAAGAACTTTGAGGAAGAAATACTTCAAGAGAAATAGAGCCAGCAACAGGAATTTCAAACTCCTGGTATTTACTGAGTCCTAAACACAGCAGGAGGTGGAATCTGCCATCTTCCACAGGTCAAGACACTCCACAGCAACAGGGTGGCTGCCTCTTGCTGCCTTCAGAGGCATCCTTTCCCAGCTACCATTCTGCTTCTGCTCTTAATCTGGAGAAGTGAAATGCAGGCTGTTTCACTAACCCTGAGCCTCTGCCAGCCCCAATCTGACTGGCAAGTAGTCAGCTAACTAAAAAAGGAACTTGCTACCTTGAAAAAGAAATAAGCAAACTTAAATTAAACTTTTACGATGACCCATGTTATCATCATCCAGAAACAACAATGTTGTTAAACGTGCACAGACACACTAGCAAGGCATCCAGCAAAACAAAGACCCTGTAAACTCTTAATGGGATCCATGAGATGAGCAGCACACTTTGCACACATACACTGACATACGCTGCTTCTCTTGGCTTTTTTTGAAGTTACGTCATGTTCGACTGAAATGAGATATTATGCAAAAGCGTTTCAGGACCTCAAAAGCATCTGCAAATTGCTCTATGCAGAAATTTTCTAAAAGGGAACACTCAGAAAATACTTTCACATTTTAAAATATAGGTCACCTTACTTAAAATCAGTAAGAGCATCTTATATATGCATTACATTTAGAATTTGAAATTGAATCTAAGTGCTATAATCATTGCTGATTTTAGAAGACTACTTTTATTTCTAGTGGATTCTACCACATCCAAATAACTGCTAATTTTAGGGTTTTTATTGTAATTCTTCAAAGGACCTTCGCTTACTCGCACGCAGTAATTTCTAATATCGTTTATAGCACTGTGAACCGTTCGGTATTGCTCACAATGTGTATTTGTAAAGTTGCTAGTAAAGCAAACTGATTTTCTACACTGTGGTTTCAGTTACAACAGAATAATATAAGACAATATAAAAATCTTTAAAAGGAAAGGACACTTTTGCAATATAATTACCTTTGTGACATCAGTAACATCAACGAAATTAGTTCCTGGTAATTTTGTGTCTTCCTCCTCACTATGTGTATCTTCTGGAGTCTTAGAAAGACAGATTGAAATTGTTAGGTATTTCATACTGGGGGAGGGAAAAATGCATTAGCAAAAAAACTTCATTACAAGAATGCAATTAAATCATCACTCACTGTAAATAGCCTGAATCCAGAAAAAATGCTTTACCCACCATAAGGTTAGGAGGAATTTCTTTGTATAGCATGAAGAGAGATTATTGGAATTTTTTCTTGTATGCTTACAACTAAAACCTGCTGTTACCAAATCTGATGGAATATCTCAACATCAAAAGTTCTAGGTAAATACCTTTAACTCTTACTAAAACAAAAACCAGTAAGACAAAATATTGTAAACAGTCTAAATGTGTCTTAAGCAATTTGCTTAAATGCGATTTCTACAGTGTTGTTTAATAGTACAATTTTTAAATAATAGTTGCTATTTTAGTCCACAGTCTCTGTCTTATTTAGTGAATACCTCGACCACAGGCCTCTGGAGTACCTAACTCCTTAAGTTAACGCTAGCAGCTAACACACAGGGTAAACAGAAGGTACGATAACTATACAAAGTTAATCACTGTGTCACCGTGCCTTCACACTGTCCAGGTTGTGCTAGCACAAGTCACAAGTCCACTGGAAGAAACAATATGCCATCCTGTAAACATGTGCCCTAGTGTGTTGGGTTTGCATGGCAAGGTTTTGGTAGCAGGGGGCTACAGGGGTGGCTTCTGTGAGAAGCTGCTGGAAGCCTTCCCTATGTCCAATAGCGCCAATGCCAGCCGGCTCCCAGACAGACCGGCTGCTGGCCGAGGCCGAGCCCATCAGTGACAGTGGTAGCACCTCTGGGGTAATGTGTCTGAGAAGGGAAAAAACTGAGGAGAGAGAAATTGCAGCCAGACAGAGTAAGATGTGAGAGGAACAGTCCTGTGGACACCCAGGTCAGGGAGGAGGAGGGGAAGAGGTGCCCCAGGCACCAGAGCAGAGGTTCCCTGGCAGCCCATGGTGAGGCCAGCTGTGCCCTGCAGCCATGGAGGGCCACAGTGGGGGGCAGAGACCCCTCTGCAGCCCAGGGAGGACCCCAGGCCGGAGCAGGGACATGCCCGAAGGGGGCTGTGACCCTGTGGGCAGCCTCCGCTGCAGCAGGCTCCTGGCAGGAGCTGTGTCCCCAAGGAGAGAGGAGCCCAGGCTGGAGCAGGTTTGCTGGCAGGACTTGTGACCCCGCAGTATCCAGGCTGGAGCAGGCTGCTCCAGAAGGATGGCACCCCATGGGAGGCACCCACACTGGAGCAGTTGGTGGAGGACTGTCTCCCATGGGAGGGACCCCAGGCTGGAGCACAGGCAGAGTGTGAGGAAGAAGGAGCAGCAGAGACAAGGAGACTGACCCCAACCCCCATTCCCCATCCCCCTGCACTGCTGGCAGGGAGGAGGTAGAGAAAAGCAGGAATGAAGCTGACCCTGGGAAGAAGGGAGGGGTGGGGAGAAGGTTTTTTAAGATTTGGGTTTAGTTCACTTTTTACTCTGATTTTACTGATGATAAATGAAATTATTTTTTTCACAAAGTTGAGTCTGTTTTGCCTGTGACAGTAATTGCTGAATGATCTCTCCCTGCCCTCATCTCAAGCCTTTTGTCGTATTTTCTCTCCCCTGTCCAGCTGAGGAGGGCAGTGACAGAGCAGCTTGGTGGGCACCTGCCCTCCAGCCAGGGTCAACCCAGGCACACCTAGTTCACAACCTTTTTATTCAGCATGCAGCAGTTCACCTTTTAATTGCACAAAACCCTTCATTACTCTTTCAATTAGATTAGACTAAAAACCCTTCTAAAATGTTCTACAGAAAGAGAACAGATCAGGCTGGCCAGCTCCACACACAACAGGCTACCAGTGAACAGACTACACATCCATGCCACTAACCACTGAACTACAGACAAGGAGCGGACCGAGGAGTGAAGAACATCCTCAGTCTTCATGCCAGAACACTGAAACCAGTATAAATAAGACCGACATGAGCCAAATAAGGGATTACAAGTCTTAACAGGACCGAGAAACACTTTTTTCCATATGGAAGGAAAAGTCTTGCTATGGTGATTATGTAATCTTGGATGAACATCTTGCAGTAATATTTTATTTTCTTAAACAAATACCTCACGTTACAAATTATTCTGAATAACTACTCTATTTTTCCTGGAACTGTCTAATTTCTTTAAATAGAACAGCATACTGAGATAACTTTGTAGTAATTTAGCATATTTGCTTTTTTCACAAATTTGAATTCACAGACATTTAGATCAATCAATACCTGTATTACAGCACTGACAAGAGGAAGTGCAGGTTTGGAGCCTGGAAGCGCAGGTTCAGAGCCTGGAAGATCGTGGTTTACACTCACACTGTCACTTGAAATACTGTCAATATCTACATTTGGTAACACCTAGGACAGAAAAAAGCACCAATCTGAAAACCCATATGTATTAGTTCAGCTACTATCACTGAGCTTTTTAGATTCTCTCTCCCACTTGCTACAGAGCCACTAAGCTTCAGTGATGTCCGTTTCTCATAACTGTATCTGACAATAATTTGGTTCTGGAAAAAAAAAATACTGTAACGTACAAAAACTAACCCCAGAAATATTAATTTCTTTTCTCGCAGTGCCTGATTTCTCCTGTTTTCCAGTTCCCTGAGTATACCTGTCACTATTTATATAGCAGATGCGTGTTTGACTTGCAATTCGATAACACTATGTTGGCCTACAAGGCACTGTGTAGGCTGGTTATTGGCTTCACGATGTCATATATTTGGTACACTAAAATAAAGTGATAATTGTATTAAAATAAAGTGATAATTGTCTTACAATAAAGGCATGTCCATTACAGCATCAAAATGTGTTGGTTTTTTTTTTTTTTAAGAATGGATTTAAATGCTTGCTTAATTCTTTGTGGGGGAAATCACCTTAAACATTTAAGAACTGAGTGCAATAACACCAAAACACGTGTGGGTGGGATACAGTGACACAGCAAGGGAACAAACCACATACTACTCTACCCGTATTTAACTTCGTGCTCCATGAGTCATTTGTATCTGAAAGGTGTGTGTAGGAGTACATTCTCAACAATTTGAATCCAAAAGAATGAACATGTAAGAAACATCAACTTCCTTGACAACAGACTCATGTGAAAGATAAAAAAAAAAAAAACAAAAAAACAAAAACAACAGAAAAACCTATCCACTAAGTAAGGACTGCAATGGTTGACTAATCAGGAGTGAAATCCTTGGGTTGACTGTCTTAAAGGCCAAAGCAGTCATCCAAGCAAAGTGACATTTATATGAATACTTTTTTTATTCAAAGTTTGTTCTGGCTCAAAAATCTCATTAAAAAGAGAAAAGGTGACATGGAACTGTTTTACAAACACCCTGCATAGGTGACTTACCAAAGAAACAGTTTTCTATTTTGGTCAAATAATACAGACAATCATTAAAATACGAATAAAAATGTTAGCATAGCATGACTACTTCTTCCCCCACCCTGCGTTTCTAATGTTTACTGAAAACCATGTACTGAGGGATGAGACTACCTTTACTTAGCATTTATTAAAAACACACAAACCATTATCATGCCTCCTGACATGTACCTGCACGGACAGCTGAGGTGGGTCCTTTTTCTCTGATCTCATCTCTATCACAGCTATGTTTGGTTTTTTTATCTCAACCGGTGGCTTTGGTGGCACTTGAGGAAGAGAGGTTGTAACTGTAACAGGATGAGGTTTACCTATAACTACTCCAGCAGGCTGCAGTGAGATGTCGCTGATTTGGGTTTGACCTAAGGACAGTTTAAAAGTAATTAAAGATTTATATAAATCTCAGAAGTCAGTAAATTAAGAAATTAATTAAAATTAAATTCTGGGTCTTTGTGTGTCACATAAGACAGCCGGAGATCTTGTGTACAATTACAGACCAATTAAAAAGTCCCCTATTAACACTAGCTAAGCAGAGTGCTTCACCAGGTAATTTTAAGGCTTTCCTAGCAGAAACTGGAAACTCAACATTGCCATTTTTTTTAAATGATTCATTTTTCTTGACTACGGTGACACCTACTGCTGAAAACTACATCATCTTTACCACTCAAAAATTACATACCACGCCTCCCCTGCTTCACATCTTGGTAACCATGTACAAAATACTATTACACTTGGTATAGCATCCCACAGATTTTTGACTGAGAGATCCTTTTAAATAATTATCTGTTTTAAATCCTAGTGTAATCCTAACCCTTCCCAAAACAAGGACTATATAAACATTCTAGTGAAGGTCCAAAAATACAGAAGTCATGGTAATGAATTCAGTGTGTGTGGCACAATCCTACTGAAACTGCTGGGCTGAAATCATTGTAAATGTTGAATCCAACGGTCAAGCATTCAGTTCCTGCTTACATGCATACCAAACTTAAAGCCAGAACAAGAACCCTAGAAGGAACAAGAACCCATGTAAAGGTACCAAAGACAGCTAAGCAAATAATGGCTCTGTCAGGGTGCTGCCAGACATCCAGCACGGTGAGGAAGAGAAGGGTGAGGAAGAGAAGGGTGAGGAGAACCAGAATATTTAAAACTCTTCCCCCATGTAGATTTCCCACAAGAGGGCAGCTGCAAGTCTCATGGGCCAGGGCAAATCACTGACTTCAGATGTCAGTTGTGTTTCCATGAAGTAGCAGTAATTAACCTTCACACATCACTTCTACAGGTTATTTGCTCCTACCTAGCGGAATAGCCATAGGAATTAGGTGACCTTCAAGCGGACCGCTGACAGCACACGCATCTCGACTTGGACTAAAAAGATACTGATTTTCTTGGGCAAGTGAATATAAAGGATGCTGTTTCCTAGGACTGGTTACCACCTTCTGTGTGTGAGAACAGGTCTGTGTTCTTGCTGACTTTACCTTTGTACCTGAAACAAGAGCGGATAAACTGTGTGTTATCAACACCTGTACAAACTCAGTAAACATCACACACTATTAATATGAGCCCTTCTACTGAAACAATTATAAGTTTTTGCTGTGGGATGGAGAGAACGAGGATGGAGACAGGAAGAATTTAAAAGTGCTAAAGTTAGATGTCTCAGTATTGACAGCAATGAAGGAGTAAAAGTCACAATTTTTGAGCATCTGGATCTAGCAAATAAAGGCACAGAAACGTGAAGAAAAGGACACAAGGATGGTAGTAGGCTGGAATGAAAGATGTTTTATCAGCTAAGAAGAAACACGTGATTTAGGTCTGAAATACAGCATTAGAAGAGCATGCAAGCCTGGTATAAAAAATAAGACAGGATATAGAATATAGCCAAACTTTCTTCTGTTGTTCATCTGATTAACTACCTCAATTTTATAAACATGCTGTTTGTCTCCAGCAGCAGGACTGACAGGCACTCAAAGGAACAGGTATAATCTACAAATTCCTGGTATAACAACGCACAGCTACTGGAAAATAAAGCCATAACTAATACCCATGAGTCCTGACTTGCAACACTGAGGAAGCACCGTTTTTTGGGGTCCAATTTTGAAAATGTACTGTTAGCCACCCGGAATTTGTGTGTAACAATGCCTAAGCATACAGCAGAGGAGAACATTCATTGCGATGTTGCATTAGTCAGGCAAGGTCTTATTCAACCTACATTCTTTCCAAACAAGGATATTATTAAGAAAATTATTAACTTTAATGTAAATAGATGAAACTAACTGAAACATCCTCAAAAAAGGAGTCAATCATGAATCAAACAGAAGTGCTTCTATTGCTATTTTGTAGGCATTTGGAAAATTAACCTGGAATGAATCACATCGGTGTATTACTCCGTACCTTCACTACAGCCAAAAAACGTCATCTTACTCTTCTGTTGTTTCTAATCATCGCCTTCCCTGTGTTAATGGTCAGTTAACACAATGGCAACAAGCACTTTTTAGCTCTGGTCACATTTAATAGCTTCCTAGTTAACTGAAGAATAAAAGCCGGTGATTATAAAATGAATGGACAATAAAGACTGACACTGTGACCTCTGATAAATGGGGACAAACAAGTCAATTCACCCAAGAAGTGGTGGGTTTGTGCACACAAATTATGGGTTATAAACCTAGAAACAAGAACGGCAAGTGATAACTCTCCAAGAAGAAAATAGAGGTCAGAAAGAAGCGTCTGTGGAAAAGGCTTTAAGGTCCTGTTGGGTAAGCAATGCAATGAGAAATCACGACAATGCTGTGGTCAGTGGGATAAATGTAACGCTCAGATGTCTCAACAGCACGTCAGTGAAGTGGAGGAGGAGGAGACTTCCATATCTGATAATACTGCATCCAGTACCAATTCTGTATCCCTGTGAATAGTAAAATAGATTGGAAAAATCACCTGGAAACTGAAGTAGCTGTAAACTGAAACTAAAAACTCACTACACATCAGTTACTAAATTTGAAGTGTCCCACTTACTCTTGAACCGTAAGGTATCTAGCCATGGAAAGCAGTAATTAAGGACAGAATTTCTGATGCCTTTAAGTGATGAGCACGTGCTTTTCTGCTAAGTATAGGTTAGCCAGAAAAACTGTTTTTCAGTCAAAGATAAATTACCAAACTCAGTAACATAAATAGATACAGGTCAGTGGCTTGTGATTTAGAAGAGGTCACACCACATGATCTAAGAGTCTCCCCTGGCCTTGAACTTTGAGTAAAAGCAGAAATTGGCAACATATCTGTAAATACCACCAACTTGTAAAAACAAGGTTCTCACATTAAGAATGATTAAGTACTGTATACACACAACACCTCATTTTAATTGCTTTCAACTTTTCATTTCCCCCTGAAAAGTTTATTTGCACTGCGCAGAAACTAGGCATTTAATTAAACTTAGCTTTAAAAAAAAAATGGTGTTTTACATATATTTATCCGTTCGAATTATGCAAGAAAACAACTCCAACTGTTTTTTAGAAATGCTCTCTTACTCATAAAAGTGTTAGTTGGATTTTTTCCTGACTTCCCATAAGAAACCAAACATTAGTCACTGCGGATTATTTGCAAAGAAAATGGTTGAGAGAGTTATAAAATGACTGAAAAGAGACTCTCCAGATGGCCATTTCAGTCTTAAATAAACATCCTTATTCTAACACTAATTTAAAACAAGCTCAGTGGACTGCTTTAACAAAATAGAGTCATTTAATAAGTCTGGATTTTCCAGCCAATCAAACCCAAGGCCAACGACTTCCAATAATTTTTAAGCCTTTATCGCCTGGTACATCAAGGCCAGGAAGGGAATCTGTGGGTGCAGATCCGTGAAGGAAAGAACTAACCATACCTAATGCGAGCAAGGTTTCTTTCTTTAAGAACCTAGTGCTTTAAAGTGCTCATTCAACTTTCTTTTATTTACAATCCTACTACAGAGGAGTACAGATCTGTTTCTAATTTTATTATTCATACTTTCCTGCCATAACAGCACCTTTCAGAATAGCAGCCCTCAAAACCATTACCCTATTTTATCTTTGAAAGATCTGTGTGAAACACAGAAGTATTACTTTTCCATCTTGTTGGCAGGATATGGGAAAGCACAAAAATTGAGCAGCTTGACCAACCGTCTTACACGAAGAGTCAAAGACAGGTAACGCCAGTATCAAACGAAGGCTGACCTCAGACTAAAGCCATTAAAATCAGAAACCTTGGAAACAGGACACGTTAATTGGAGTGCTATTCTTTTACGTGACACGCAAATAATTCCGTATTCTTCCTTTCTTCCCTTAGATACGAATACAAGGGGGTGTCTTATTTTACTTACTGTCAGGGTAGAGACAAAAATGTAACTTTCTGTGATTGCAATCTGATGCGAAATAGGGAAAAGAATTCTGTGGCGGCTTTATTATTGCAAACACATATGTTGCTGTTCTGCTGCAGTATGACTTAATGACTTGGAAGAGAATCACTTTGGGTAAAGGCTATCCAGAGTTCATCGTGTTTTCAAGCAAATAGCTTTTAAACTGTGTTTGTCACACGCGGGCGTTCTGCAAGATTGAATCCAGCATGGATCCAGCACACCGTTTTCTCCATTTCTAATCACCTCCAACAGAAGACAAACAAAAGCACAGGAGCAGCTTATTACAACTCTATGCGACCTGTAACTTCACATTTCACTGACACTCCCGAATTAAACACGTTACGGGTATAAAACTGGTAGGATCAAATGATCAAATGACCTACTTATTGTCGTTAGACTGGGGTGGGGGGCACTCGTTCTGCCTCTTTACAAGGTATTGTTTCTGGAATGATGAAATTGGCCTCCCTGGAAAGGTTGTGACCTTCTATAAAGGACAAGAGCTCAATAAATATGGAAGAAAAATGTCATTTAGGACTCAGCAAAAGCAGAACTGCTGATTAAATATTTTTAAAGAAGTGTCTGTTCTCAATCCAAATCTTAGAGGTCACTGTATCTTGGTTATTGCTACACTAAGTGCTTACCAGCACAAATTTTATTTAAAAAAAAAAAAAATCTGTAGAGAATAAACTAAATTACAGGTATGTAGCACAGCCACTAGTCTAAGAAAGTGATACATCATGTTTGTCCTCCAAATGAGTATACTGGCATTTTTCACCAAAAAAGAAGTGTTTCAAGAAGATCTAATAAAATATATAAGCAACAAGACTAGTAGTTTTCATGTACCAAGTTCTCACCTTTTAAAAATTAAGTTAGTTCTGAAAAAAAATCTAGATTTTTGCCAGGACTATAACCCACATTTTCCAGAAGGGTTATGAGAATTGAAAAATACTTTCCCCCAGTAACACTTTTTCTTCATGGATTGAAACTGGGCTCCAGAGCACAGGTAAGAAAAGTGCCAGGAAATGGCATAAAGACTACGCTAAGCTTCCCAATAGATTCTTGTACTATTTTGAGGATTTGCCGCTGTGGATGTACATTGTAACATCCAAAAAAAAAAAAAACAACCCCAACCCAAACCCACAGCAGCGCTTGTCTTCAAAGACATATATATGTTTTATACCATACATTTTAATGGCCTAAAACCATGGTCTCATCAAGTGACTTACTTCCTATATTTCATACAGAATATAGTATTTTGACAGTTATAATAAACTCAGACACCATTTTTTAAACCTGACAGTTAAGATTGCATCAATTATATTTTCCCAGCAAGTGCAAGTAGCATAGAGGCAAGTCAAATAATATTTTTCTGTTGATGCTCATCCTATTAACTGGGTTGTGCCCACTATCACTTCAGCTGCCTCTTACACTTAACATACTCTCTTTCTCCACCATTATCTTCTATCATGTAATTTGCTCACTGTCCCCCACAGTGAGAAGAAAAAGAAGCCCTTGCTAGTGGTTTTTTTTTTAATCTGTACTCCACTGCAGCTTTCTCCTCTTGAATTTTCCAATCCTCATGATGTTTTGATGGTTTCTTTCAACGCGTACAACAACTGCTAATAAAAGCAACTAGTACCTTCGCTAAACTCTTCTCTGCACAAATATGGGGAAGGATGAGCAGTTTCCCCGCAGTTTCAAACATAATGAAAACAGCAAAGTGTAGTCACTTTGACTAAACTTCATCCTTACTGATAAGCTTTTCTAGTTATTAAAAGTAACAGCAGTAATGATGTCTAAATCTCCCCATAATCCTACAGACTAGGTGTTTCGGCAGATCAATTAAAGATTAATCTTTGTTTCTGTATTAAGAATCAGTAAGTTTTGAAAAGATAGCTAGGAAACAAACCAGATTCAATTAAAATAGACAAACCTAAAATACACTATTTCAGGCTGCTAATGAGCTGTGAAAAGCAACAAAAATTACCAAGAAAATTCCAAGAACGTAACAAATGTAAGAAAATGTAAAGCCAAAGGCCACTGAAATAGAGAAAAATAGTAACTTCTGGCATATTCAGGACAACCGGGTGATCAGGCCCTGTCAGCGTGGGTTTATGAAAGGCAGGTCCTGCTTGGCTAACCTGATGTCCTTCTGTGACAAGGTGACCCACCTAGTGGGTGAGGGAAAGGCTGTGGCTGGTGTGTGCCTGGACTTCAGTAAAGCCTTTGACACCATTTCCTGCAGCATTCTCCTGCAGAAACTGGCTGCTCACGGCTTGGACTGGCACACTCTTTGCTGGGTGAAAAACTGGCTGGATGGCCGGGCCCAAAGAGGGGTGGTGAATGGAGTGAAATCCAGTTGTCAGCCGGTCACAAGCGGTGTTTGCTCCCCAGGGCTCGGTACTGGGGCCAGTTCTGTTTAACGTCTGTGTCAATGACCTGGATGAGGGGGTAGAGCGCACCCTCAGCCAGTTTGCAGATGACACCAAGTTGGGCAGGAGTGTTGATCTGAGGGCAGGACAGCTCTACAGAGGGATTGGGACAGGTTGGGTCGATGGGCCGAGGCCACTGTGTGAGGATCAACGAGGCCAAGTGTCGGGTCCTGCACTCAGGCCACAACAACCCCCTGCAACACCACAGGCCTGGGGATGAAGGGTTGGAAACCTGCCCGGCAGAAAAGGACCTGGGGGTGACAGTCAGCAGACAGCTGAATATGAGCCAGAAGTGTGGCCAGGAAGGCATCTTGGCCTGCATCAGAAACAGCGTGGCCAGCAGGATGAGGGCAGGGATCGTCCCCCTGTGCTGGGCACTGGTGAGGCTGCACCTACAATCCTTGGGTCAGTTTTGGTCCCCTCACTCCAAGACAGACACTGAGGGGCTGGAGTGTGTCCAGAGAAGGGAACAGAGCTGGGGAAGGTCTGGAGCACAAGTCCTGTGAGGAGTGGCTGAGGGAGCTGGGGGTGTTGAGCCTGGAGAAGAGGAGGCTCAGGGAGACCTTATTGCTTTCTACAACTCCCTGAAAGTAGGGTGAAGAGAGGGGGGATTGGTTCCTTTTCCCATGTGACAAGTGACAGGACAAGAGGAAACAGCCTCAAGTTGTGTTAGGAGAGGTTTAGATTGGATATTAGGGAAAATGTCCTCACCCAAAGGGTTGTCAGGCATTGGAATGGGCTACCCAGGGAGGCAGTGGAGTTACCATCCCTGGAGGTGTTTGAGAGACACGTGGATGTGGTGCTCAGGGACATGGCTTAGTGGTGGACTTGGCAGTGCTGGGTTAAGGGTTGGACTTGATGATCTTAAAAGTCTTTTCCTACCTACACAATTCTATGATTCTGCAAACCCACTTCAAATACAATCCTACACTTTTCCACACCTCCAGCATAAAGATCTAGGTAAACACTGAACTGAGCTATTCTTAAAAACAGTCATTTTTAGAACAGAAATAAGACAAAGACTGTGCCTTTTAACAGCACTTGCTTTCAACCCATACAAGTTCCACGAAGATGGCCACATGCACACACACTGCTTATTTCAAATAAATATGCTCATTGATACTTTTCTTCTTAATTCCTTTTACTTTACTCCTCTTTGAGACTGCACTTTGAAAGAATTACCACTACTGACATGGTGGCCTGATTTAGAACTAGTGTGTTACAAACTTAATTTACTTCAGAACCAAGAAAATAATCCATTTTCACCAAGGTTTTTCTTTGTATCTTATAATTATTTCCTTAAAGAAGATCATATCTGTTAATGATTTGCAATGAACAGATGGAATTCACTAGAGCAAACTTATTTTTTACTAACTCAAGTAAGTAAAGTTTGTCAGATATCACAGTTTCCCCTTTTAATAATTATTTTTACACATTTTTCGCAGGTTTGAAAATTAGAATTTTCTAATCTTAACACTTTGCCTACAAAACTAATGCTTGGAATTCGTTGTTAAACAACTAACAACCTTTATCAATCAATTAAATAGCCATAACAAGTTAGCACAAAAGATGTTATACTCCACATTTAATCCTGACCTGACTGACAAGAGTTACCTGCGTTCAGTGAACTGAACCAATGCATCTGATTAACACGTTTTTCAATATTTTCAAGTTAATAGATGTCATCTTCACACCCACCAAGTTAAATTTTCATATTTCAATTCATGTATAAGAGGTGGGAAAAGAAATATCACAATTCCTTAATTATTCAAACCTCAGTACATTTCTTAAGTCTGAATGAATCAATCATTTAAATGACATGACTGGATGAACCTGACAGGAAAAATACATCTCAGTAACCTTTAGCAAAGCTGAGTTAATTTGTCAACACACTAAGCTTTCAGGTGCTTATGTCACTACTTCCACAGTTCAGCTCTTCAAGACTTGGGCAACAATAAATATATACTAATATGTTTATTAAATTTAGAAATAAGTATAAATTTGAAAATCTAAAGTAAGATATACACTCAACAAATCTGAAAACGCATTGGTATCTTTGAGTTTTGAAAAGAGCATCTTTTAACCCTACAGCAGTTGCTTAAGCTTTAAACTGAAAAGCAGGTGAACTATGACTAAACAGTTTAATTTATACACAGAACTTCTAATAGAAAAAACTGTGAAGGAACACCTTGTTCACACTGCTTACCTTTAACACATTCTATCAGCTTGGGCCTTTGAAGTTTCGATCTGGGAGAGGGAGAGTTGAATCTCAGATATGGAGCTTTTTTAAGCGTGCTCCGATGGCCCTGGTAAATTGCTTTCCCATAAACTTGGCACAGATAGTCTTCGTTTTGTACTACTGCGCTTCCATTCGCAGGTCCCTGACACACACAACATAAGTCGTTTACAATCCTTCACGTATGAAAATTTGAACACATCAGTAGCGCTGCAAAAGTCTAGAGGAACAAAAGTACAAAGTCCTGCAACAGGACTGCAAGAACACGTGAAAACTTGGGCGCACAGAACACACAGAAGCAGCTTACCAACAGCTGAATAAAACAGCACGTACCGGGTAAGACAAATTTGTAACACAACAATGAATTCTACACTGTTATACACACTCAGCTGAGGCTTCTACAGCGCAGGAAAATGAAGACAATTCTGACCAAAAATAATTCAACAGGCCAGGGCGATCACTTTCGTTTACACTTAGAACAGTTACACATACAAACAATTTTTCACCTGAATACTGCAACCTAAAGCATAGCGGTCACTGCCAAAAAAGAAACCAACTGCCTGTGAACTTACATGTGCCCTTTTTTCTTTCCTCTGCAAACTTTCAGAAGAAAGGGAAGCTCTAAACCTCTGTTTGCTCATGTTATCTTCTGCTTGCTTCTGCACTGGCTTAGCTGCAGGTAAAGGCTTCTTTGTCAAGCATCCTTGGAAATTTTGATTTTTTGCTTTAATTTCTTTATTGGTCTTCATAGCCTTGATATTTTGGGCTCCCTTGATCCATGGGGCCTTTCCATCATTTTTCACTTGTTCTGAATCATTTCTTGCCATTTCAGCCTGAAGATAAAACAGAAACATAATAAAAGGAGATTTTATCTTCAAGGCTATCAGAAGAGTCCGTGGATAACTATGTTCTGAGAAATGGCCTGTTTTTCACAGTTGCTTAGCCAGCAACTGTCACCAGTGATCTTCATTGAGCAATGAAGGTTTTAAAATAGATGTATTTTATTATAGCACAATACATGCTAGTAATAATAAGTGGTTTTCTCATGTTTTCAAGTCATGAGTGAACCATGTTTAACTGTTGACATGACAGAACAACGTAAGGTGTAAAATACAACACAAAAACCTGAACTTATTTTTTCCAGCCATACCTGGATTTCTCCACTGATTGCCTTAATCCACTCATCCACAGTCTTCCTGATACGAATCTCTTCTGATATATCCCTGAAACAGAAGAAAGACCTATTTTAGGTCAGTGCTTCTTAAATTGCACAGATTTGTTCCTGGGAAAACAGTGACCTACAAACACTAAAAAGAGAAACGCAGAACACAGTAAGATTATGTTCCTCTACAGTCCCCAAAAGGCAGCCAGCACAGCCTGTGTTTCCCAAGCCTGAACCTGTTCTTACATAATGCCACCTGCAAACCCCACCCCACACCCCACACACACACACACACCCCCCTCCCCCCGCTGGTATTTACTGACTTTATCAAAAACATTTATGAAGAAGTGGCAGCCATGTGTCAGTTCCCATGTTGATCAAAAACTGGAAAAAACAAAGCAACAAGAATATTCCAACTCAAAAGATGACAAAAATTTCTACTCCCTCTAAAAAATGATAGCAGATATCACGCCTGAAATAAAACTTTCACATGAAACAAATAATTCGCTTCCTGAGGAAAATGCAAGATTAATTTGTATTTTAATAGAAAAACTTCCATTATGCTTTAAGCAGGAGTGTTTTAACACAACTAACACAGCGAAAGTTCAAAAGCCAAAGATATGCTGTAGGTTGACTAATTCTGTAACATTTATAGGCTTATGAAGCCTCTTATGTTCTGAGCGATGGAATTACTCTTTCATTTTCCTATCAATGCAAGTTCATCTACAAAAAGCTAAATGCCCCCTTGTCGTGACAGCAGAGCAGTTTGTCCAGTCTCAGAATTCAGACTTAGCAAGAGGTAACAGGTCAAAAAATCCAGTGAACATCAGGAGGGTCAAAAAACATTTGAAGTTCAAGAGTATCATCTAATGATTGCTAAGAATAGCCAATAAACATTTTTTGCAGGGAAGTACACTAGTTCTTCAAGGCACGGAATTAAAAACATTGAGAGAGAGGTGATAAAAGGAGAGCACATACAAAGAGTAGTGACACAAAGCATTAAATTATAGGGTCTAACCTGTTTGTAGTCAAGGCGTTAATAAAAGCATACATGGCATCTCCATCTTTTGCGCGAGTAACAGCCTCCAAATTTTCTTCAAGAACCTTTTTATTGTTCTGAACTCCTCTCAAAATCCTTTCCGCATCCCTCAGTATAGATTTTGGGACTTTAACATTTTGAAGGATGGATGGTTTATTGAGCAGATGATGTTGAGGAAGATCAGATGCAACAGCAGGCTTTTGTGGCTAAAAATCAAAACAGAACCTCTAGCTTTTAATCAGAGATTGTAATTTGAATTTTCTACCACTGATCAGAATTCCTATTAATCTATTATCTCATCAATACTCATCATATGAAATACTGTCCACGTGTGCTATCACCAACTTCAATTATTCAAGAGCACGGCGTATGTTGCAAATAATATTTAAAAGTCAAGCGGATGGAAAGACATCCAAAAGCTCTCAAACGCGAAACGATGTGATGCATGAGAAGCAAAGCTAATGAAGCTAATAAGCATGTGAAACGATGGCAATTAGATACGTGAAGTATCACATCTCTCCATGTAACAGTATTTAAGTATAATTAAAAGCCTAATAAAAAACAAAGTCCTCCAAATATATGGACTCAATTGGCATCAATGTACCCCAAGTAACACCAAGTTATGTGAGTTAACAACAACAAAACAAATCCCTCAACAGCATCATGATCCTCTCCCCTTTCACCCATTAGCACTTTTCAGAAGAAACAATGAAGCAACTATTAGCCTTCTTTTGCAGAGATAAAAATGGAGCCTATAGTAGCTGCTAAATACCAAAGGAAGGGACACAAGGAGCCATACAGCTATAGCATCACACTCCTGATGATGCCCAGAGGTCCCCAAGAATGCTTCATTTTCCAGAAAGGAAACAAAAAAAAAAAATTAAGTGATAAATGTATGTAAGGAAAAAGAGCATCCAAACCAAAAAGAAAATACCCAAACTGGAGTAGACTCTGAAAGCATCAACTGAATGAAAACAGCAAAAATCTCCCAGATCAGTTCTGGCTTTAAGGCTATTCTTTTATCAAATCAGAATGAAAACAAAAGTTCAGCTTCTAACAGGTGTAGTGCCAAAACACAATGGACATAAAATAGAAACCAACACACTGATCCCCTGCTCTTGGTTTTGCCTGCTGAGAAAATGACAATATACCAAAATATTTCGCAATTTTATATAAGTTTTAATTTTGAAATGAAACTTTGACAAATACTAAGTCAATGAGGTTAAATTTGTGAGAAAATGTAAGAAATACAGACACGTGATCCATCATAAAATGAAGCAGACTTGCCAGTTAGACCCAGATCATGACATGGTAATTGTATTAGCAGTCCACACTACGTCCATTTGAGACGGCGGCTTTCCGCCTGCCATTATTCCCTCAAGGTAGTTCACTAAGACTTGAACAAGACAAGTCAAAGAACAAGTTAAATCTTACTTTTTAAAAAAACAGAGGTATGCAATAGTTACTGTAGTGTTACCTGATTGCTAGCATATTCAAACAGTTTCAGTATTACAGTATTTAAAGAATAAAATCAAGGTATACCTTAATAAGATCATTCATGTCTGATTTCCAGGAATTTGCTTCCTAAAAAGACAGAAGAAGAGCTATTGAAGACAGATCTGTCAAGGTAAAATCTAGAATAGATATGTGTCAATTTAAATGGTCACAATGAACTCCTCGTGAACTGCTAAATCTCACTGCACACTTCTGTTGGCTTAGAGCACCACCTTCTGTTGGCTTAGAGCACCACCTTCTGTTGGCTTAGAGCACCACCTTCTGTTCCATCTCAGCCTACCTCCATTAATTCAGGCTTTTCATCTGCTTGTCTGGCAAAGCTAGCAGGCATTTATCCCGAGCATTTGTTTTCTCACTACAGATCTCTCAATTATGAGAATTCAGTAGCTAAGTATCTAATCGACTCGACTCCACATTTGCTGAAGTCATCATCTCTGTCTTCCCCCTGAACTTTTTTGTAAGAAGAGATTTGAAACCTTTCATGTCAACGGTGTCTGTCTCACCTGCCATTCCTTCTCCATCTCATCCTGTTCTCTGCTGCCTGCGCTGAGGTATGTTATTCCATGTGAGTGTTTAGTGATAGCGGTACGCAAATATTTGCAACACAGACAGGGCACATGGTGTCTGTTCTCTTACTGGCAAGAGCAGTTAAACCCACAATCCACTGACGTGTGACAAAACCTATGAAACGACGCAGCAGCTAGAGCGTGGGACATGACAGACGAAGCAGGTTTTCTAAAGACCCAGCAGCAAAGAACCAGCAGGTAACACAAAACATCTTTAGGGAAACATGAAACAGAAACAAACCAACAGAATCAAAGCTGTCACGTGCCAAGCCAATTCACAGACCTGTGGACATTCCAAGTCTTTCCTCTTTCCCCCCACTTAGATTTACAGGAACAGAACCACAGCAGACAGGCCCGCGGTCAGGCACACCCTGCTTCCCCACGGAACCAAGCCAACAAACAGATAAAAGCCAGACACCAGTTGCACGTTGCCAGCACAGAACCATTCTAGCACCAAAGGTACAAAAGCAGCAGCAGGAGATGATGTATGCCAGGCAGTTCTTTAGACACGGCACTCTTTACAAAAATCAAGTGTCAAAATGAGCAAGGAAGTAGCTTAAGTCCCCCCTAACGTTGATTGCACGTATGTAGAACATCGTTCTTGCCCAAATGGGAATGTTACATCAGCTCTACAGCTCTAGTGTCACAGGAAGAGCCAGAAGAAAACAAGCACTGAAAATATTTGTTTGTGTTAAGGTTTTAGATAACTGAAACACCTCCTTTTTTTTTTTTTTAAACCTGTTTTACGTTGTAGAATGGCAGCAGAAGCCTCTAAGGTTTAGTTCCCTGCACGCTCACCGAGACATCATTACTCAGGCTCAAAGCCCTTCCACACACACAACCTGCAAGATTTCAAGTAATTGTAAACAGATGTCTGGGTTTTTTTGCAGAAGCAAGGACAACATTTTTACTGATAACAGATCTCTATGTTTTCCTCTGCATTTTTTATTCCTCTTACTCAAACTCTCAGTCATTCTGACAACATGAAGTTTACCTGCAGTATGTCATGCATTTCTCTCCTCAACCGGCCAAGATCTTGAAGCAAATCATCTGCTTTTTTTGCTGTTTTCTCAACTGAATTGCAATTTTGGAAGGAGCTTTCAAAAGCGGGGAGTGAACCTCTATGCAAAGCAGTATACCTGATGGGAGAAACTCTGCAGATTAGAAGTCTCATGGCTCCTCCTGTGGCCCAAGAAAGTAGACAACTGAAACTGAGCATGAATGTAAAGTGGAAGAATATCAAACCTTTATATAAAATGGAATTTCCTTTTTCACCTGAGGTTACAGAGATGGGTTATTGGGTCATCTTTGTTTATCACTTAACGCCTTGAGCTGTATCCTTGTATTTCAAACGAAACTACGTCTAAAATTGAGATCTAAGAGAGCAACATTTAAACGGCGCATACCTTTCCATTTGAAGAAATTAATACTTTTGTCTTAATAATAATAAATAAATAGATAAATAAATAAAACAGTATATATGTAGCTGTTTCTCATTGCATTAGTGAAACTATGACACCAAATTATTGCCTGAGGAAAGCATGTTTCAGACTAGATGGCCAAGAACATCTCCTCACCTACCCTAAAGCTTAGAAATTGTTAGGTGGATGCCGCTCCTTCCCAACAAAGTGTTCTCATAGAGCTCCCATAAGCAGGCAGCCTGGGAGTCTCACTGACAAGGGCAATTCCACTTTAACACGATGCCTGTGTAGTTGACTTCCTGACACTACTCCCCAAGATGCTGCAATAGTAGAAACACGCTCAGAAGACAGAAGAGCGCTTCAAGTGACACCCACTGACCTCTGAGAAAGCCGTTACCAACTATCCTTAGCAACGAGCTTTTATCTACCTTCAGAAGGACAGAAATGGAAAAGCAGCATAGAAACACCAGGGCTGCAGAGTTTTGCTTCAAGCACAGCTTTGTCAGACTCAAGAGCCATGCCAGTGACTCTACACACCATCAAAATCTCATACACCTTCCATAATTCCATTAAAACATGCTAACAAATCTCCCTCAGTTTTGGATTGTGATGTCTATTTACCCGTCTCTCTCCGAATGCCAGCTCATTTTATTACTGTTTAGTGCTCCCTTCTTGGAAGACTCAATTTGCCTCAGTGGCATTTCTTGAGAATTCAGAATATGCTCAGGAAGACTCCCTTCACCTAAGGCAGAAAAAAAGAAAGTTAAGTTTATTAAATATATTGAACAATTTCTTTTCCTTTCCAGATATTTTACCACTATACAATACTCACCAAGGATAGGAAAAATAATTTTTAGATTTTAAAATACAGATTTACTTCAGATAAGACAAGTTGCATAAAACCCCTTACACTGATCTATCTTACAGTGACTGCTTTACATTAGCCAAGTCAGACAACAGATGAATGAAACTGTGACAGCAATTAACTGAGCCACAGAGAAACATCCTGTCCATAACAGCACAGATTTGTCCTTCTTCCTTTGTCTCGTTTCATTTATTCCCTGACTCAGGGGACAATAGGAATACGTGACAGCTTTCTAAAAAAGAGATAAAAGCAGCAGTTTGAGCAGGATCTGATGAAGACCCAAACAGGCATTTTGACCATGGTACGGTACAATGGCTGCATCTTTTAAATGCTCTTCCTCAGTCTTAGATCCTCAAGCAATTCTAAACACAACCAGCTAATAAAAGATGCTTTATTTTTTGATGAGATCTTCAAAACTGAGTTTCATGCCACTAAACTGATCAAAAGCAGTAAAAGCAAATTAATTCCTTTGCTTTACACATGTTATTTCATTACCATGTCCCGGAGGAGCCTGTGAATGCATATTTTTCTGAAAAAAATTCAATCGATAATTCAAAAATTCAGTTATAAAGACTAAGTTACTGGGGTAGCTCACAAGTTTTTCGCTATTCTACATAATTGTCCTTAAACCTGACAACGAGAGGTCACTCAATTTATCACCTGAGAAAACATTTCAGTGAGCAATCGCATTGAGACACTATACGTTAGATCAGCACCGTCACGAAGCCCTTAGTTGGTTAAGGGTGACTTATCCACAAAATTAACCCTTCCCAAACGTGCTTTCAAACATTCTGAGTATATGTGTCTAATGGCCAGCAACCCAACAGCTCAGAAGAGGCGAGGACCACACAAGGTAATCCCCAGGCCATACTATTCATGCCAGCGGAGGGCAGGAGTGTCTTAGAATACCTTCGCTTGTGGATTTGGGAATATTTTCCTTTTCTGTTACAGGGTTTTCTTTCTTTGAGATCTTCACATTTTTTGATACAGGTTCTGGAGCACACCTCCGAGGAACCGGTGTCTTCAGAGGAGACTCTTGGGTATGAACACCACAACTCTGAAATTGGCTCGAATATGCTTCAGGGAAAAAGAAGAATAACATCATTTAAATGCTAACAGTTTTCTTCATAGGAAAGCAAATACAGAAGAAAAAACATGCCAACATTGTGAATTTTTCATAAAAATTCAAAACATTAGAGAAGTAGTTCAAAAAGTAGACAGGAAGAAAGTTTCATGCTTACAAGTGCTATTGTAAAGGGATCAAAAATAGTTCATTTGAACTAGTTCATTTGAGCTAGCTCATTACAAGCCTTCATATAGATTATTCCTCAGTAAGATTATTTTAGGTTAAGTTGAGGCCTCTCTCGGTACAGACTAGGCAGTTAGTAAACATCAAAATCCCACTTCAATTTAAACTGTAACATTTTCAGAATAAGTGGTACATGTTATGTATTAGGCAATAAAATCAATTAGGCAGAAGAAATGTTTACTACTCATTACTGATGTGACGCACAAGCCAATATTAATGGAAATACAACTAATACAAAACTAACACTGGAAGTAAGATATGAAGAATTTGTCTTCACCTTGGGCACGTGGACCACTGGCAGGAAATAAACCCCTCTGACATGAAGATGCTTGGTTAGTAAGCAATCGCTGTTCTGGCTCCTCAGGCTGTTTTGTCGTGAGACCGGAGGAAGGTACGTGAATTTGCCGTGAGCCACCCGTGTTGATGGCAGAGCTAATGAGATGGGACTGAGAGGCAAAAAAATCACAAAGTATTTCTGCTCTGTGCATTAGTCTCCCAAGTAAAACTCTAAACGTGAATGCTTGCCCTGTAATCCTATTAACTGGGTTTTGAGATGCTATCTGAGAGAAAAGTAATTTACAACAACCTCAGAACACAGCCGTGCTTGGACATTATTCTGCCTTTCAAAAAGGCATGAAGGATTCTCCAAAGAAACAATTTACAACTCTTCTCTGAGGTTTAGTCTGATTGGCTACTTATTAAATGAAAACTTCCTCAATTAACAAAGGCCTGAACAATATCTCAGCAGGAATGAGAACATTTCACAGTTTTTGCATTCGCTTTCCACAGACACAAAAATTAGGGGAGGGGGGCAGGGGGAGAAGATATCTGGGACACAACCACAAATAAAATTCTCCCCAGAAAGCTCTAAGCTCATGTGCTGGCCACTGGACTTTTCTTTCTTTCTAACACTAAGATATAATCCAAATAACTACAACACAAACACTGAGAAACAGATGGTTAAGCTAAAGCTTCTGCAGTGTTACTTACGATACCTGAATATTCATTTGTTGCTCCTGCAACTTTTCCAAATGCTGAATCCGTTGCACCATGAAAGCGTTCATTTGTTTTTCAAGCTCACTGATTCTTTCGTGGCAGTGAGGATTCTCACGAGCCTTGACCCTTGTTTGCTGTTCAGCAACACGCTGCAGTTGCCTGTCTGTCTCCTCTAGTTTACGAAGTAATGCTGAAACTGAGTTAACTTTTGCTTCCAAATCATTTTGAACCTGTAAGAGAGGGAGGGGAGGGAGGAAAAAGAAGGGAAAAAGCCTGATTGGAAGAAGTGCAAGCATTAAAACACCAAAACATCCTTCCCATCATCACGGAATGATTTGCTACCCAAAAGACACAAATAAAATACTAGTTAGCCCTAACGTTTGGTGGTTTAGCAGCGCCATGAAATTCTTCTAAACGATAAATCAAACGGTCTCTGTCTATTTACCCATTTAGTGAAATCCATGGGTCAATGTCTGAGTGGAGACCAGCGACGAGCGGCACCCCACAGGGGTCGGTGCTGGGACTGGTACTGTTTAACATCGTCGTCAGTGACACGGACGGTGGGATTGAGTGTGCCCTCAGTGAGTTCGCCAATGACACCAAGCTGTGTGGTGTGGTCAACATGCTGGAGGGAAGGGATGCTATCCAGAGGGACCTGGACAGGCTGGAGAGGTGGGACACTGCCAACATCATGGAGTTCAACAAGGCCAAGGGCAAGGTCCTGCACCTGGGTCGGGGCAATCCCAAACATAAGCACAGGCTGGGTGGAGAATGGATCCAGAGCAGCCCTGAGGAGAAGAACTTGGGGGTACTGGGGGATGAGAAGCTGAACATGAGCTGGCCGTGTGCACTGGAAGCCCAGAAAGCCAACTGTATCCTGGGCTGTATCAGGAGAAGTGTGGCCAGCAGGGCGAGGGAGGGGATTCTCCCCCTCTACTCTGCTCTTGTCAGACCCCACCTGGAGTTCTGTGTCCAGCTGTGGAGCCCTCAGCATAAGAAGGATATTGACCAGTTGGAACGAGTCCAGAGGAGGCAATGAAGATGCTCAGAGGGCTGGAGAACCCCTCCTATGAAGAAAAGCTGAGAGAATTGGGCTTGTTCAGCCTGGAGAAGAGAAGGCTCCAGGGAGACCTTATTGCAGCCTTCCAGTACCTGAAGGGGCCTACAAGGAAGCTGGGGGGGGGGAGGGGGGGGGGGGGGGGGCCCTGTTTACAAGGGCCTGTAGTGACAGGACAAGGGATAATGGGTTTAAACTGAAAGCAGGAAGATATAGATTAGATATCAGGAAGAAATTCTTCCCAGAGAGGGTGTTGAAGCACTGGGACAGGTTGCCCAGAGAAGCTGTGGATGCCCCATCCCTGGAAGTGTCCAAGGCCAGGCTGGATGAGGCTTGGAGCAACCTGGTCTAGTGGAGGGTGTCCCTGCCCATGGCAGGGGGGTTGGAACTAGATAATCTTTAAAGTCCCTTCCAACCCGAACCATGCTGTGATTCTATGATCCAAACTAGTTCTGTCTGGTATATTGAACAGTAAGTCTGAGATCACTAACATACAGGAAGCAGATGCATTCAGTCTCCCTGGTTCTACCACCACCAATTTCAACATCTACTATTTTAAGTGGAAAAGCACTAATGTTACCACAAGCTACCTACCTTAAAGAGCGGAGCTGTAGTAGCAATGGCAGCAGCAGTTGCTGCGGCGATGCCTGTTGCAGAATCAACTTCCTTCTGTGTTGACCTGGTGTCTTGACCAACACTTTCCTTTTTTTCTGTGGAGGAATTTCCTAAGAGCTGTACCTTCACCTTCTTAAGTACAGGAGTATTTTGAGTTCTGTAAAAATAAACAAGTGCCCATCAATAGCATTGTTTTCTCCATAGCCCCTCCAAGCAAATGATTTCCCACATGTAACACTGGTATCACTTCTTACGTAAGCATTTCTCCTTGAAGCACTTGACGCACAAGAAATAATTTTATTCTCATCTTTTAGCATGACATGGGAAATTTCTCAGGATTACGTTAGATTCTACCATGAAAGGCATTTCCCCGTGATGACTGCAACCGCAACCTGTAGGTTTACAGGTTGTATTTGGCAAAGTTCAATGTACTAGTAGCAAAGTCCAACTAAATTTCTGTTCTTCAAGGTTTCCAGCCTATGGAGAAACAGCACGTGTCCTTATCTGTTTTTAAAAATATCATATGGTTTGGGCACAAAATGAATTATCTATCAGAGCAGATCTCCCCTGACTCTTGTATCATGAAATCATCAGTTCAAACAGTCTAAAGGCATTACCAAAAATGGGTAAAATAAACAAGATCTTCCCGTGAGCTCTGAATGATAAAATAAACTGCAAACACCTTCTCGCAGGCAGGAAAAAAACCCCTAACAGAGGATTCTAATAAAGAATACTTTTTCCTTACCCACTATGCCTTTTGGCAGAAAATGAAGAAGTGGTATAGTAGTACACCTGCACAGAAACAGAACAGCGGAGACACTGACAACAACACATACTTACTTTTGCTTTAACACCGCCCGCAAAGCCTCTTTCTGGCCAGTAGCGTATCGAGAAATAAAAACATCACCTGTGGGGAAGGACATAAAATATACTTCGTCAGGTTAACTGGCACAAAGCGTCTATTCTAGAGGTAGGCACAACGCGTTGTTTCTACAACACGCGCAGTTTTGCTGCAAAGAATCTGTCGCCTGCACAAACCACGTTACCTACTGCAATAACGAATTATCTCCCGTCACTAAGCAGTAGACTCAAGTCACAATGAAACTTAGAATAGGTGTCATTTAACACAATTTTATCTAGTTCTGAATGTTGCTATCAAAAACATCTATTTTGGTATGCTGAGAAAATTATGCTACATTACCTTCATAAAACCTGAGGGCAATTGCCACATAAATGGGAACCTAAGCTCAGACAACCTATTCAATAAAACCCTGCAAATTCTAACTTGAAAAATATTTAATTAAAAAAAAAAACAGAACTGTGATATGAATATTTCCCTGCAGCCACCATAAGTTACAATACATTTTTTAAATAGCTGTAAAGTCTGCTAAAAGGGTTGCAGGCTCTCCTTCGCCTGCTGTTTCCTGGGCAGAGGTGTGTGTGCCACAACCCAAGATGTGGCAGGTTGGGGGGTTCGCTACTGCTAATTACACACAGCTACTACAAACGGGCTGCTAAGCCAGCTAGCTGCTGCCTCTGTGAGTGCAGCAGAGGAAAGTAAAGTATGGCTTTTTAGCTTTAAATGAGCGTATTGATTTGTGGGGTTTTTTTCCCTCTACACAACCACAGATATCCAAGAAACCTGCAGAAGTGTCTTTCTTTAGAGAGTCTTCACTTCCCCGCAGCTGATTGAAAGTGACTGACAGATTCAGAAGTGAAAGGAAAAGGCACTGACACTGTGATTTCTGAGATTCTTAAGGATTAGAAATATACTTTTTATGGTGTAAATTGCTTCCAGAAAAATATGCATTTGTAGTACAATTACACATAGTGGGAAAATGCATCCAAACAAGCTCCCAGCCTCAAAATTCTCCATTCAGAGAGAAGAAGAGTTCAATTAGCAAAAGGAATCTCAACATTCTGGTGCACTGGTAGGAGTTTATCAAAAGAACTGCATAAACTAGTGTAATGCCTGCCAGACTGAATGAAGATTTGCAAACTTTAAGGCTATAAAGAGACAATATTCTAATTTATAAAAAAAACCCTAGAATATTTCCAGTGAAAAATCTGTATGTTAATGAAAAATATCTAAGATAAAATTAAAACTCTCTTTTCCTTTAATTAATTGGTTTTGTTGCAAAAGTAAGGGCTGTACATCAGTGTATCTTACCTTTTGGCCTTCTGCTATCTTGCAGCAGCAGTGAAGGATCTTCTTGTACTGCAGCTTCTCTAGGATAATCCTTCAGAACCAGACCAGAAAAGCATACATCAAAGCTTCTGCTATCAGTGGCCAAAATTTTAGAAGCAGGTGGAATTGCTGAATACACAAACATTAGCATCATCGTAGCTCAAGGTCTTGGAACAAAACATATCGAGATCTCTACCACAGAATCACCTGGACTCTGTAGTCAAGAACTCACATGACATTTTAGGGACAAAAAACCCTAGAAACACAATTCAAATTAAAATTAAGTATCCTAAGTACTGAAGAAGTGTACTCTCCTGATTGATGGCCAAAGAAAGTAGCGAAACTGGAAGTGTCTAAGTTTACACAAGTTGCTAATCTCAAACAATTCAGGATTGCCCACACACACGGAATTAAGCACTCATAACACTGTCTGAAGGGACACAGCTGAATTTTCTTCAAGTGGAATCCATGAATAATCAATGTCTGTGAGGAGTCATAAAGTCAAGTCAGGAAGATAAAAATCTCCTCCTTAACCTTAACTCCACCATCCTTTTGAGACTTTTGTTCCGCTCACTAGGTCTTCTTCAAGCCATACAGAGACTTTGCTGCAATCACAAAACGCTACGGGTTGGAACGGACCTTTGGAGATCACCTAGCCCAACCCCCCTGCCAAATCAGGTTCACACAGAGCAGGCTGGACAGCAACGCATCCAGGAGGGTTTTGCCTATGTCCAGAGGAGACTCTTCAACCTCTCTGGGCAGCCTCTTCCAGTGCTCTGGTACCCTCAGAGTAACAAGTTTTTCTTCATGTTGAGCATGGAATTCCCTGTGTTCCAGTTTGTGGCTGTTGCCCCTTGTCCTGTTGCTGGTCACGACTGGAAAGAGCCTGGCCCCATCCTCTTGACACCCACCCTTTAGATACTGATGAGCATTGATGAGACCCCTCTCAGTCATCTCTTCTCCAGGCTAAACAGACCCAGGTGTCATGGTTTAACTCTGGCTAGCAAAATACCACGAAGCCGCTCTCACAAATCCCCCTCCCCTCCTCCAGTGGAGGGGAAGAATCGGAGGAAAAAGAAATAAGGAAGCTCGTAAAATTGAGATAAGAACTATTTACTAATTAAATCTAAATCAATATATACAGGTACTACTACTAATAAATACTTAAAATAGGAGACAATGAAACATATAGTACAATATATACAATATGATACAATATGATACAGTTTCCCACCATCCACTGACCAACGCACACCCAGACGTTGAGGGATGAAAATCAGACCCCGAGAGCCCGAGACCCACAGACAGAGAGCGATCGCAGCCCGAGAGCCGCGGCCTGAAGGCTGGAGCCCGGGAGCCTACGCAGCGGATTCCGAGCAAACCTTATCACTGATAACACGGCCAGAAAACTCAAAACAATCCACCAGCTCCCACACGAATGAGCCAGCACAGGAGTTAGCAAAGCAGCTAACGCAGGAGGGTTAGCAAGTGCCCGGAGAGACGAGCAAGGGAGTAAGGGAGAGAGAGAGAGAAGGGAAGAGTGATGGCTACCGGACCCTCTTCCCCACCCAAAGAGACCGGAACATGACGTACTATGGGATGAAATACTTCCTTGGTCAGTCTGGGTCAGCTACAGTATCCGAAGCGGACAAAAGACCTTGAGTTCAGTACAAGCCATCCCCAGCACCAGCTGAGGCCTTATCAATGTTTTCACTTACTGTCAAGCAACACAGTTCCCTGACAACCAGAGTAAAGGGAGTTAGCCCTTTCATGACTGAACCCAGCACACCAGGTCTCTCAGCCTTTCCTCATAAGGGATGTTCCAGTCCTCTAATCATCTCTGTAGCCCTCTTCTGGACTCTCTCCAGTAGTTCCCTGCCTTTCTTGACCTGGGGAGCCCAGAACCGGACACAGTACTCCAGATGCAGCCTCATCAGGGCACAGTAGAGCGGGAGGACAACCTCCCTCGACCTGCTGGCCACGCACTTTTCAATACACCCCAGGATGCCATTGGCTTTCTTGGCCATGAGTGCACATTGCTGGCTCATGGTTAACTTGCTGTCCACCAGCACTCCCAGGTCCCTCTCTGTAGAGCTGCTCTCCAGCAGGTCAGCCCCCAGCCTGTACCGGTCCCTGGGGTTACTCCTCTCCAGGCACAGGACTCTCCCCGCCCAGCTCTCCAGCCTGTCCAGGTCTCGCTGAACAGCAGCACAGCCTTCTGGCGTATCGGTCACTCCTCCCAGTTCTGTGCCATCAGCAAAACTCACTGAATCTTTTCACAGCATAGGTTAATTTTATCCTCATGCGTGCTCATCACCGCGTGGATGCCCTAGAGACAAGCCTCCACCGTATTTAAGATACAACAAACAAATCACAAGGAAATAAGCCTTTTAATTGTGACTATTAGAGTTCCATATAAACCGATGTCCATTTCATTATCTACAATACGAAGAGGAAAAAAGAAAATCTACAGAATGTTTTAGGGGTTTCTAATGAATATTGTGCTGTGGGTAACCACCTCTTCAAAGAAAAAATTATGCTAAAATTTAGAAACACACCTTGGTATTTACTGTGCAACAGGTAAGCAAAGCCCCTCCAAACACTTCAGCATTAATAGCGCGTTAGCAGCAACGCAGAGAGGAAAGCAGCGGCAGAGCTGTTGTGCAGAAGCCGAGCCAAAGATTTGCTATGCTTTTACAGAAACAACGGTGTTTGAGACAAACGCTCTTCTCTTAGTCTGGGATTGCAGGAAGTAACCTTTCTTACCATTTGTGATAAAAGCACGGGCTCTGTAGAATTTCCTACTGAAAGCAGACGTTCTGGATGTCCTTTAGGTCGCTGGACTCCTAAAATAGAAGAAGTTTTACTGTGGTCATAAAGATTTTTTTATGCCTTTTCAGTACCCCTTCACTAACCCAAATCTCAACCTTTCCTCTGCCTGTATCTTTGAACATCTAAATATAATGACTTTCACAACACAAATGACCAGAGCCATCAAGCCAATGCTTACAAACGTTCATGAATTCTGTGAGACTGGATTACACAAATTTACTTTACAATATAAGAAAAAGTCTCTGAAAAACAGAGCATTAAAAAAACCTGACAATGTCTACCTCAAATTCCAGTCTAAAGATCACCTGAACACAGAAAGTGGCCAGTCTAGAGAGACAGTGACACAGTAACACGTGTCACAGAAGCAGCACACAGAGTACAGTACACATTTTCGTTATGTCAGAGACCAGTCTGCCTTCCTAACGCTATAAAAATAACATTTTTTGGAAGCTGTTTGAACCCTGGCCCCAAAAAGATTAAATCCCCTTCCCAAACTCCAAAGACTGTAATTAAGATAGGATATTCCTTTTGTTTCTTAAAATCTGACTAGGTAAGTATCACAGACTGTGTCAGCTTTGAAGAATTCATTATATATCACTACAGCCTCATTCTATGAAAAAAGACTGAAAGTTATTTACTTAATACTACTATAAATAGTTTTTTAAAAAAGCTACAGAAAAGGATGCAATTTGGGGTGGTTTTTTTCATATTGTTATCTATGTGAGCTTCATCGGTACAAGCAGTGGACTAGTACACGTTGTTTGTGTCAAGCAGGTGGGGTTTAGGACCGAAAGGTCTATTTGTTTGTTTTCCAAGACTACAAGGGAAGAAAAACAATTTTAACAAGTAAAAATCAAAGTTACAGTAGTTAGCAGGGAAACTTGTTTTTTCCTAAGAGCTTTTTGAATAGTTTTTAACCGGCCAGCTCTAAAACTCCTATTGTTCCATAAAACCCGCAAAATCTCTGCAAAGAAAAGACTAGAGCTGAATGGCTTTCTCAGAATGCCTACTTCCAACATTTAATATTTATTAACTTTCAAGTGTCCAATAAACATGTCTTTAAAAAGGCAAACTTGTACAGCTATAGCTTG
Source organism: Rhynochetos jubatus (assembly GCA_027574665.1). Lineage (NCBI taxonomy): Eukaryota > Metazoa > Chordata > Aves > Eurypygiformes > Rhynochetidae > Rhynochetos > Rhynochetos jubatus. The sequence goes on along the minus strand of CM050648.1, from coordinate 142,413,337 downwards.
AACATCTACTAGCTCAAGCTCTCCAGAAAAAAAAATCATCTTTAAAGAAGCAGAGAAAGAGAAGAAATGTTTAAAAAGACTTTTGATCTCTCTTCCAGTATAAAACCACAAAATAATTCACAAAATTCCACGAAAACACAAATAAGGCCGAAACACTGGGACTACTCAGAGCTGTCTGCGGGCAGGAGCAATGTTCTGTTAGGCACAGATTTGCTTGCTGACTATGCTTTGGGCAGAAAATTTAAGAGATACATATGGTGGCTAAAAGGGTGAGCTCCAAGGTGTATTCAAAACTGTGGCAGACTCCAAAGGCATCTCTCTCCTTACCTTTCTTCTTTAGGTCCCTGCACACGTACAGCGTTCCATCCTCCGAGGCTGCCTAAACCCTTTTGGCCTAGTGTGAGGTGTCACCATGAGAGCCACGGCTTTTCGGAGAAAGGCGGTAACTGCCTAGTTTAACTGGATTAGGAACCTGGAGTCAAGACTGGAGTTCTGTTAACGGAGCTCCCTCCAGCTGACCACCTCACCCCGCACAAGCCGCTTGGCCCGTGCAAAACAAAGTCTGGGAAAACAAACGAACGCACACAACCCTTGAAAGGGCGATGGTATTCGCAATGCCAGAGTACAAAACATCCCTAATTATGAAACAACTCCAGGACTGAACGCGCTACACAGCGATCCAGCCTAAGCTGAACACCCACCCACGGTGAATCACGCACCCGGTGCCGCGCTGCGTGGGGTACCGTGGGTTACTCCTCCGCACGGAGCCCTGTTTGCTATCAAGGCTGGAGGAACGCAGGGCGTTTCGTCTCCCGCCAAAGCCGCACCCGCTGCTGGGCGCGGAGAAACCACCTCCCGCAGCTTCTTGACGGCGATCGTCACGTTCTTCAAACGGCCACCGGCTCTCGTCACAGCTTCGACGGGCTTCTCCCTGCGGACACCAGTGGAGCGAATGAGCACGTCACCCGCCGTGAGGCTGGCCAGGGAGTCCTGGCTGAGGCTGGAGCTGCTTTCCGCTTCCATGACGACCGCATCACGCAGCTCTACGAGTCCGACCCGACGCCCTGACAGAGGCCGTCCCTGCGGGCCGGGCGCTACGGCAGCGGTCGGGCCCGCCGCCCGCCCCCGCTCAGCGAAAGCGACCTGCAGGCGGCGGGAAACGGCTCCTCCCCGCGCCCGGAGCACACCGGCCCGCCCCAACGGCCCAGGCGGACGGAAAACCCCGCCGCCTCTCGCCTCCCGCCGCCCGCACCGGAAATGCCCGCTGCCATGACAACGGCGCCCGCCTCACGCCTGCGCGGTCCGCCCTGCGACGGCGTCCGCAAGGAAACCTGCGCCCGCGCGCGCGCCGGCCGCTTCCGGTAGGGAGAGTAAAGTCACCGGTAAGTCCGTGCGCGCTGATTCGCCGCGTGGCGAATCGGCGGGGTCGCTGGGCCGGTTCTCCCGTCCCGCGCGGTCCGGGCTCGTGGCGGTGCGGGTGAGTGGGCCGCTGCGGGTGGGAGGGACCGGGCATCCCGGCGGGACCCCCCAACCCCACCCCACCCCCCGCCGTGCCCCGCCGCCTCACGGCAGCTCCCGCGCAGCGCTGCGGGACGCCGGATGCGAGAGCGGCGGGCCGGGGTCAGCCGCGAGGGGCGGGCGGGGAGGACGAGGGCGGCCCCACGGGTGAAGGGACACCCGTCCCGTTTCGGGGGTTTCCCGAGCGCCGGGGCGGCGCCTCCTCGGCTCGGATGGAGGGGAAAGGGCTCGCGCGTGTCGCCGCAGCGGCCGGGCGGGCCTGAGCCTGTGGGCTTGGGGCTTGGCTTCGCGGGCGTCTGGGGAACCCCAAGGTGCCCTTGGAAGGAAGAGCTGAAGGGTGCAGTACAAATATAAACATACATGTATGTATACACACCTATATACATAAAATCCAGGTGAAATTGCTTTATCTCCCCTCAGGTTTTGATTGTGCTGGATCGTAAGTACCAGCCAGGCCTGCGCTAACAGTAACAGACTCCTGGTGGAGTCGGTATTTTCTCCCAGGACGGACACCCTGTGTGTGTTCCGTCTGTTCAGAGAGGCTCTCGAGGAGTCTGATTCCAGCCTTCTTGTGTTAGTGCAGCTTCTGATTCCAGCCTTCCTGTGTTAACGCAGCTTCGGAGGCCTTTTCTACCATCGACCCTTCAGAGCAGGGTCTGGCCCACGGCCACAAGTTCATGAATTATACCTGTGCACCAGGTACATCGTACGATCTAGCCACCTTCTGACTAGTCCTATTCTCATAGAATCACAGAATGGTTTGGGTTGGAAGGGACCTTAAAGATCACCCAATTCCAACCCCCCTGCCATGGGCAGGGACACCCTCCACTAGACCAGGTTGCTCCGAGCCTCATCCGTGCCCCTCACATCTCACCACGTGCCTCTGGAGGCTGAGCACAGTGCGCGGAGCGAGAAGAAAACCGGTGTGTAACTGCACTGAAGGCTTGGCGGGGCCTCACCGCGGTCTTCTGGGGGGCGTCACCGCTGCCTTCTGGGCTGGTGCAGGACAGAGGGTTGCCCAGGCACGTGGCACCGGGAGTTTGGTGTTGAATTGCCTCTTGCCCAGAATTTACGTGACTAGTTTAGCAGCCCACTGGTTTCATAGGTATGCGTAGTTTGATTAGGTTCAGTAAAAGAGCTTTTTAAGTCATCAAGGATTTTCTTTAATCTGATATCAATCAAGTTCTAGCCGAGTAATTCCCAATGAGTAAGAAAACCCCACTTTCTCTACAAGCTGTGGGTGCTTTATCTTGACACGTTTCTTTGACGTGATATTTTTAATCTTCTTTTCCCTTTTATGCACTTGCAGAAACACTTGGTCTGTGCGTACAATCGGAAGTGATGGTTTAAAAATAAATGCAGCGGGTTGCACCTACCCCTAATTCAGATGGTTAATCAGGATTATTAGTGTGATGGTTTTGCAGTGTTTCTCCACAGACCCCTTCCCCAGTAACGTGTAGCTCCTTGCAAAAAGGTTGGCGGTGGGGGGGGGAACCCAAGCAGCAAAACATAGGGCTGGTTTAGTTTCCGTGGGAAAGGACACTCTTGATTCAGGATTAGGTAAGAGACACTAATGTTGATTACATCAGTGGAAAAAAAAAATTCCTCACTGCGTGTTACAGCTGTGAGAACTCCAGGCTGTTAAACGGGGGCAGGCATTTCAGCTGCCCAGCAGCACAGTAACCACAATCAACAGCTCTGTTCCAGTGATTAGTGCTTAGGAGTTATGTTCCTGAGCCCTCTGCTTCCAAAGGTCTGGAGATACAGCTGGGGGAGCTGTATTCCCAGCTTAAGGTCCTAACCTCTGTAGTTCCGGATCCTGTTCCTCCTGCCATGGCAACAGATAGATGATTGACCCAGGTTAACTAGGTGTCCTTAACCTAATTGCTGGTTTTATTTAATAAAAATAAAATTATTTTTATTTATTTATTTTAAAGCAAAAAAAGCTTTAGATTTTTTTGAAAGAAGCTGTTATTTTAGTGATCCTGCGTTTCCATGGCAGTGGGAGTGGCAGCTGCAGCAGAAGGAACTATTAGAAGCATTTTCCACGTTCTGAAACAGGGCTGGGAGCTGGGATGGATCTTGCACGGCAAAAAGGTTTGAATAGGCTAAAGCCTTTGTTAACATTGGAAGGGGATGGAAACCTGTTATACCTGACTGAAAAATCAAAGCCTCAAGTTATCCTTACCTGCTGATTTTACTCCGAGAGGCTTTCTTAAAAGAACGTCTCTTTAGAACATCCCAGCATCTTTGGAAGAGCTCCAGGGCTCTTTACGAACCTCTCCACTGCTGTTTTCCCGGTGATCCAGCACATCCAGACCACGTGGCCCTCGTCGCAGAGGTTTATTCAGAGATTGACGTCACACGTTTGCACGTGCAGTGCCGAATTTCCAAATCACGTTTAGCCTGGAGGAAAGGAATCCAGGCTGCGTAGGCTTAAACCCGAAGCGCGTAGGAGTGGTTTGAGCAGCCACGTAAGAAGCTGTGTGGTGTGTTAGTTAAGGTGCCGAGCCCCCAAAAAACCCTTTTTGAGGTTTTTTTTTTGCTTGTTTCACAGGCTGGAGAGAAAAGGGACAAACAAGAAAAGTTGAAATGATACATTTAACGTGCTTTAAGAATAAACCAGTTAGGCACGCTTCTGGGACCATTCAGGAGCGCGTTTTTAGATGCTACGGCAACTACCTGTGATTTATAGCTACTGAAGAGGTGCGGCAGAGCCAGGCAATTTCACTGCCTGCTGTGTCAGCAGCGTAAAAGATCTGTAGAGGGACAAGTGCTGCAGACACATAAAACACAGCGCTGTTGGGCTGATGAAGATCGGAGCCGCTTCCCAAGTGCGAGTGTAAAAGCTTTGTGCAACTGCAGCTCAGTGAAACTAATTTTAAGCTTGCCAGGTCAGTCACAGAAGAACAAAAGATCAGGTTTGCTACAAACCAGCGTAATGAGCCAATACTGGGTGTGAGAAAACAGCACTGACAGTTGAAGCTTTTAGCTCTGTGTTCTTGGGAGAGGACAAAAGTATTTCCTGCTCTTTGTAGTTTTTAACTCTGTTTAATAACCCACCTAAACTGACTTCATAGACTGGTTGCTGATTTTATTTCTAACAGGCTGAGGAATGAGAGAGTGGTGTTGCTATCCATCTTCACTAGCTCTTGTCCCAGGTGACAGTCATGTCCACCTCTCCCAAAACAAGTTAGAGGTTTCCATTAACCCCATAATGCCTTGTTTCTTCTGACCAACTGCATCCTGTAGCTTCTCCTCCAGAGTAACCCGTGACCCATCTCCCCACGAAGAATTCTTGGTCATGGGGTGTGCGCCTTAAATCCAAGAAGCACGCGTGCTCTTTGCCTCCAACCCCTGAATTGGCTTCCTGCGGAGTGATAAAGTGTAATGTTAAGAGGCAGATGTTATAATTACTCTGCTGCTGGGAGGGCGTGCAGGGAGTGCGTGTTTCTGAGAGCTCCAGAGTGCTATTTGCAGTTGCTTAGCTTTCTGCTGTAGAAATAACTATTAATGTCTTTTTTGTTCTTGTTCAGAAGGGCTTGCTTACCCTTTCTTTTCCCCCTGCCAACAGACTGGAATAGTTTAAGCTTTCTAAAATATGCCTGTCTTGCTCAAAACTTGGCAAAGCGTAATGCAAGATCAATTACAAGTAGCCCTTGCTAAAGGGCTAAATGAACTTTCTTCACAAAGTGATCACACTTCAGTCCTACCTTTTCTTCCAGGAGTGAGTTAAGAGGGGGCATCTTGTTCTCCTCAAGTGCAATATTAGCTTGCATTATCATCAGTGATTGCTCTTAGTTAATATGTAAATTAAGGGAGAAGGAAGACTGGCTCTCAGTATTCTTCTAGGAGACATGCAGGGATACTTTCAAGCCTTAACCTGCTTACCGTGTTGGATTAGGAGTGTGAGTCTTCCTTGATAATGCTTGCTTGGATCCACATCTCTTCATTCTTCCCTCTTTCTTTGCCTGCTTCGCTTCCTTTAAAGCCGTTCTCATTCTTCTGTGTTTGCTTGCATTGAATTCACTGTGTTCAGTGGCCGCAACGTTCGCTGTAGTTGGTGCGCTAAGAATGCGGCTACGTAGAAACCAGGCGTCTGCTTCTCTGAGCAAGCTGGCTGCTGCTGCATCTGTTCAGTGTGGCTGCCACTTCAGGCTTGCCTGTCTCCCTTACTCTCTAGCTGACGGCTACAGTCACTGAAATGTCGAGGCTGGGAAACGCTAGTGCTTGCTTTGCCCCGGCTCCTGCCCTCGTTTTACTTTGTGACTTGCAAAGCATTTATAAAATACTTAAATGCTACTTTTTTGAAGCCATTTTAACTGTTTGAAATGCTTAAAAAGTGTTCAGAGGACAGCAGTTAACAGGTGGATCTGGGAAGGCTTCCCACCTGGAATTATCTTGGGTGTTCTTTTAACTGAATACATTTCAAATAGATAACTTCCCTTCAAGTGGGTGGCTCGAAAGTTTCCTGGCAAAGCTGCGTTTAAACACACTACTTCAAGGACGTATAAAATGCCATTCTGTTGTAAAATGTTGTTGTTCATATGTGTGAAACTTGACTTTTGTCTTCAGAGTACGGGAGCAAATCACAGGCGGTAGAATATGGCTGGCCAAATACCGGAGTCTGATCAGATCAAGCAGGTAAGATGCTGTCTTCATGAGTGGTGGCTTTTTAGGTCTTGTGTTGCTTTGTCACGTGGAGTAGGCGGTGTAGGGCATGGGGACAGACAAAAGGTGTCTCATCTGAGTTAAGGCTAGCGCTCTGGCAACCAAAAGTCAAACAGCTGACCATTGTCAGACACAGCAGTGTCTGATCATAGAATCACAGCATGGTTTGGGTTGGAAAGGACCTTAAAGACCATCCAGTTCCAGCCCCCTGCCCTGGGCAGGGACACCCTCCACTAGCCCAGGTTGCTCCAAGCCTCATCCAGCCTGGCCTTGGACACTGCCAGGGATGGGGCACCCACAGCTTCTCTGGGCAACCTGATTGGATCCCTAGCGGCGTTCAGCGCTGAAATCTTCTGAGTGACAGTACATTTTTCTGGTGACTTGTCCTTTAACTGTGTCGCCAATGGCCCATGCAGCAGCCTGTAAAACTTCATGTAGAGTTTGTTTTTAATAGTCACTGTCCAATTTTTATTTCTAGTTCAAGGAGTTTCTTGGGACATACAATAAACTGACAGAAAACTGCTTCCTGGATTGCATAAAGGATTTCACTAGCAGAGAGGTTAAACCAGAAGAGGTAGGTAAATGTTTCGTACGCTTTTAATGACCCTTTGGTAGAATTGCTGTGTAGCATTCAAATTTCAGAAGCAGCTTAAAGTTTTGACCTTTCAGCTAGCTAAAAAGCTAGTTAGCAGTCGTGAGTGGAGTACAGGTGTCTGGCATGTAGCTTCCAAGCGAGAAAGGAAGTGAGTCAGTGCAAGGAAGGAAAATAGCTTGTCTGAAGTTTTGCTTCTCCAAAGGAGATGTCAAGTACTTTTTGGGACCCTGAAAGTCTGTTTACCAGAAGAAACCAACCAAACCAAGCGCCTTTGATGTGTTAGTTCATCAGCTACAAACAATGGACTAAGACCTCCTGAGTTTTTGTCGCTGTTGTCTTTTCAGTATGTACACGCAGAGGGAATCTCCCCGCCCTCGCTGTGAGCTTGGCTTATTGCAATTCTGCGTGTTTCGTTCTCTGAGCTGTCGGTGGAGGTCCTCGTGCCTCACACGAGTTGCTGGCCGACAGCCCGCAGCTCACTCTTTGATGGTAGAATCCTACTGAAATACTTGTTTACCTGCCCACGTTCCCTGCATCGCAGTGAGTCACGGAAACGTAGGCCTCCTGTGCTCTGGCTGTCAAATCCGCTTCTCCGCGTTGCAGGGAGCTCCATCACGTAGTCATCTGCAAAACAGATTAAGCTCTTGGTAAGATTAGTTGCTCTCCTGTTGAGAGGCAGTTTTGGAATCTCACAATATTGTTGGTTAAAAGTCTAATAACCTCGGCTTGACTCTGCTGGCAGGAAAAAAACACCCCGAAGTTTTAAACCAACCATTGTTTTTGAACATTTTCTGCCTCCTGGGAGTTCAAACTCCTCAGTGCAGGCAAAAATCGTGTCTCCTTTCAGCTTTTGTTTCGCTGCGCTAAACAAAGCGCTCAGCTTCCCAGGGCAGATTGCTGGTTTCCCTGATTTTCTCTGCATCTGCTTTAGTGGAGTTTTTATTGACTACAGGAGGTCAGAATTATTCTGGATAAGGTCTTGTTAGTGTCTTTTGCCAACTCATTTTGAATTGCTTGAACAGTACGAGGAGTGTCAGTTAGCGGGACGGACAGAAGGGTGAGCAGCACCACCTCTTTACCTTTCTGGGGTGGTACTTGATTGCCAGTCGAGGATTATGCTGCTTTCTTTCACTGCCCAAAGTGTTACTAGCATTTCTTACAGGTAACAGCTCATGCTGTCTTTCATTACAGACCTGGGATCCAAAAAACAATGAATGCTCATTGGAGGGGAATTAAGCTTAAGATCATTTAGGTACAAAACACAGTCTTAGATTCTGATCTGCTTTTTATTTGGTTGTGTGATCTGCCAAGGGGCCGTGTCCAGCCATACAGGAGCCATCTGTCAGTGATGGAGGCTGGAAGGAACTTTCCTATGGGAAGTCTTGCCCATAATTATCCATTATGGGGTTTCCTACAGAGCATCTGTCTCTCGCCCCAGCTGGAAACAGGACACCGGTGTAGCTGGACCACTGATCTACTCTGGTTTGGAAATCCCGACGTTAGTCTTTGAAGTTGTAGCTCCTTATGAAACAATTAAATGAACACCTCCATGTGTCTCCTTTGAGATTCTGCATTTGAAAAAACCAGCTTCTGACCTCTTTCCCTACAGCACGTCTGCGCTGCAAGTGTAGACTTCCCCGGGCACGGTATGGCAAATACCACACCCTCTGGGAGACGTGGCTCGGGGGCGTTGCAGAGTTTAGTTCCTACTCGGACTTCATTCCCGCGGAGCAGGCTTGGCTGTAGCGGGTGCCAGGTCAAGGAGAGAGAGAAGGGTGGGGGGTGGGGGGTGTGCATAGCTGCCCAGGGGTTTTGCCACCTTCGCCTTCAGCCCCTCTGCTTTTCGCATCCCTTCATACTGAGCCAAATGAAAGCATTTCTGTTTTTCCAGTTATTGTGCAAAGTGGTCATGTTCTGTCTAAATTTGTTAACGTTTACGGCGATAGCAAGGTTTAGAGTCGCGGTACGGAATGGCCGGTGGGTAGACCTGTTGCTCAGAAATAATCTAACTACATTTCAAGAAACCCCCACCTTCTAAATGTGAAACATAATAGCGCGGGTGGAATCGACCCTGGTGTTTATTTCTCTGCCCAGCTGACTGACAAAACCTCGGGGGGTGCTGCGATTGCTTTTGCGAAGGTTGACCGAGCGAGCACGCGAAGACCGACAGAGCTCATAGGAGCAAGGTCAAAAAAAGGGTTAACTGAGCTAGCACGTAGTAGACCATATTTGGCTGTCAGCGATAGTACGTGTTTGTAAACAGAATAAAAAAACATACTAATTTAATAGATTTACTATGGAAAAAGCTTTATAAACTTTAATTTCACAAGAGGAACCCAAGGAGGAGATGGCAGTATCTCTGAGATGTCTTCAGTGAAAGCCTCTCTCGTAGGAGAGAGAATATTAAAGGACGTTTCAGACGTTCCTCAAAAACTGAACTTCCCGTTTCCCACTGCGCTGAGGGCTTCCCCAGAGTGTGAGACGTAGCCACCTAATCCTTGATCCCTGCATATGATTACATTTGGGGTCCGAAGTGTTTTAATTACTGTATGAGCCTTCTGTCTCCCTCTCCCTCTAGATGACTTGCTCAGACCACTGCCTCCAGAAGTATTTAAAAATGACACAGAGGATCTCCATGAGGTTTCAGGAGTACCACATTCAGCAGAACGAAGCTCTGGCAGCTAAAGCAGGACTGCTTGGCCAGCCTCGCTAGCCAGCAGCACTCCGTTCAGACTCTACACGCCGTGCCGGTGTTCGCCGGCCAATACCACCTTACGGATTTTCTGCTGTCGGGATGTATGTCCAGCAACTCGGAAGAGAGTTCCAGGTGCTGTTCAGGCAGTGGAAAGCACGAAGAGTTAAACAAGAAGTTATTCATGGTGGACTGTCAACAGAGTCTGTTTCTGAGGCCCTTTTCGCTCTGCAGTGGAGTAACAGTGATCCAGACGTGGCGGGGGCCCGCAGACTGCTGTGGTTAAATTGCAAGGGGGGGTGGGGGGGTTATACTTTCTGCTGGGACTGGTTCAGATGAAAAAAAGCGTAACATTTATACGCTTTTTTATTTAATTCAAGTAAAAAAAATGGGAACAGTACACTCGTATGCATGTTCTTTCCAAAGATAGGGCTTTGGGGCACTGCCCGGGAGCGGCGTTTTGGTTGCAGTGGTCTTACTCCTCCTCAGCCACTGGAGAATTCTGTTCGTTCATTGCTGCTGTAAGGTGCTGATAGATAACAGTTAGTGACTTTGTTTCGGCAGCTGAGGGTTGGTGAACGTGTTATTTCTGCTGAGCTGGGAAGAACTGTTGAGCCGCGGGATCGCTCCGACTCCTGGCGCGCTGACGCTGATGACTAGAGCGTCGAGCCACGGGTGGTTACAGGTGGCGGACAGCCGCTCAGGTAGGCAGGGATGCTCTGCCAGCGTATCCCTGGGTTATGTTTGCCTCATGCTTTACCAGGTCGTGTGTGAGGGTGTCGGCAGCAGTGCATGAACAGCCCGAGGCACCTTCTGTGCGCTCCTGGCTTCCCTCGGGGAACGCCAGGCGGCCCGCAAACCCGGCTCCCTAGCCTGGGTTTTCTTGATGCTCTCTGAGCTTGCCGGCGGTTTTCTCCTTCGTGCGGCTGCCAACAGCAAGTGCAAGGTGTGTGCTAAACACCATCTTTTTTTGCTGCTGGATGAGTACAGAGGGGAGTCTGTGGAAGCTCGCTCTTCTGATGTTGCGGGTTTGGTTTAAAAATAAACACCGGCCCTTTGAGCGGATCCCGACAGCTGAAATCCCGCCGTCAGGTTGTCGGTCCAGTGGAACGATAGCTAACGGGCGCGTTGCACTGAGCTCTAACACACTACAGTGGCAGGAGGGGCTGAACATCAGGATTACTGCATTCATGTTGAGATTTCAAGCAATGAAGACAGGGCGGTTTGGTGCCAGCTGCCGGGTTCCGTTGTTGGCAGAAAGGCAACAGTAAGGAACAGAAATGGCAGGAAGCCTGCCCACATGGGTTCTTGTCGCTGTTACTTTTTATTTCCAGCAGCAGTTGGAAGGAATAATTTCCTGCCTGTCTTCTTTTTTTTCCTCTATTGCTCGAACTCGGCTTTCCAGGCTGTGGATTACTGGGCCCTGACCGCAGCGCAGCACACCTGCCGCTTGGCTGGATGCGGCTCTGCTTTCTGCTGTTCAAAGCTGCCCCAGCTCCCCGCAGAAAATCCTTGCAAAGGCAGAAGAAACAGGCACGTTCCCGCAATCTGACTGACGTATGTGTTGTCCTCGCTGTATGGCAGCTCCTTCCTACAGAGCCCACGCCTTGTTACCGTGGAGATGGCCAACAGCTAGCTCTGAAATAGTAAAAGCTAAAAAAGAGCCCAAATAAGGCAGTAAGGCCCCAAAGTCCTGCTTTTTTAAAGCAGTAACTGGCTAATAACATCTAGGTTGTTGGTTCCAATTAGGCAACGGATGTTAGGGCCAATTAGAAGTGATTTAACCATAGGAACGATTTAAGGCTGTCGTTAGAGCACTCTTTGTTACGCGTCTGAAGGCAGTGCAGGACTGAAACTGCCGCTTTCCGTTGTATCGGTGCGCAGAGAGAACAGTTGCTCAGAGAAGGGACTGAAGGGATTAAGCGATGGGACTGCAGGATGTTCGCGTCTTCTGGGCAAGGCTCTTTGGGGCTGAAGGGAGGGGGGGTAAAATAAAAACCCAGTTCCCCCTCACGTGTCAGCGGTTGGGGATTTGGGGGTAGGACGGTGTTTAAATATTTGTTGAGGCAGATTTATTGTACTGAAGGTTAAGCAAGTGTTAGGGGACTTAATAAATGACTCGCTTTCAGGTTTCCCAGTTTCCCTTTACTCCAGTTTTAAAGCTGCTTTAACCCACTTTTTCCCTGGATAATGGTATCCTTACGAGGTACTCGGGTGTCACAGCCCCCAGCCTCTGCCCGTGCTCCCTGACCCCTGTGGGTGGGATGGGAGGATGGCCGCTGCCCCGACACAAAGCTGGCCAGGGACAAACTGACCTCCACAGGAGCAGGGTGCTCGTAGGGGCTGGAGCTTGTTTACGGCTGTGCCTGTTAGTTAGGGCTATTCCAAGCTAGCTCGAGCGGACAGTAGGCCGCAGTGGGGCTGCGCAAGGATGCGGGTAAGGATGGAGTCGCCGCCTCGCGCGTGGGTGACGGGTTTTGTCCTAGCTCCGTGTCACTCGGAAAACGTTGCCGTCTTTCCACATCTTTCGGTCCACCTGACTGACCGAAGGAGGACACAAATATATTTTAGCTTGGGAATAAAGCGCATCCGCACAGCGAAATCATTCAGGCGGTGCAGAAAGCAGCGAAAACTTCCTCAAAAGGTGCAACTTGCGCTGCTGAGCATCGACTTCCCCTTGCGTCTTCGGCGAGGTAGCGCGTCCCGACGGCCGGCTGAGACCACGCTGCTCAGAAAATAACACCCCGGGGGGTTTTCAAACAGGGCAGGTGGGTTGGGAACGAGCCGCGACACGACGCGTTTTACCAGCCTGTATCGGCTGGTCTTTCCCCCGTGGAGCGAGACCTCCCAGAACCACTGGAGTGCAAACGCAGGAATCGGTGCTCCTGCGGTGCCCGCGTGGATGTCCACGGGGAAGGCTGGAAGTGGTCATCCTTCCTCTCCAACCTGCGTGATACGCGCTTTTCCCGGCGTTTTCCGTTGGCTAGGGTAGGAGGTCGCACGCAGCGCCTGAGGAGTCTGGTTCAGATCTTGGGAAGCGCGTTACGCACGGTTCCAAAATTTCTTGAATGGGTCTGGCCGGAACTCTGAAACCTGTGAGAGCGAGTGGAGCTTGCGACACCTAAACCAGCACCGCGAGCTTCAAGGAGACAGCGTGAGAAAGGCTTTAAATGAAGTTACGGTTCTCTTAATTATGTTTTACTTTAACTCCATCCTTCTTCGCCTTCTGGTGTCGGGTCCTTTCTGTGAACACGACAGGGAGCGTTCAGCGTTTGAGCTTCAGCAGTTCAGGCCGAGGCCTGTAAAATGATGGCCAAGTCTGCCTTCCCAGGGTTGCTCATGTACAGAAACAGATGTAACTGAGGCCGTGAAGCCCCTAAATCACTTCCACCACCCTCAGCGCTTACAGAGGGCTCCAACCGCCCGGGGCTGGTGTTTGTGGTTCTGTAACTCAGTCTGAGGGCGAGGGCTGCCGGGGGAGCCGGACTACGCTGTAAATATTTAGGGCAGTACACGTGTCGTGTTGGCGTTTGTTGATGTAATGCAGAGGGGAGCTTATCTGAATTCTAAATGATTCAAGTAGAAATCCGGTGGGTTGCTGCTCTTGCATTTCACACATCCTGCCCTTACTGGGGTACGGAGTCAGGGACCCTCTTCCCCCCGCTCTGCCCAAGCTGCCGTCGCGGTGCTGGGAGCTCTGAGCCAGGGCTGGCAAAGCGCCTTTCACGCCTCCCTGGCAGCAAGGCACACACTCCCGTCGGTGGGAAGAGGGTGTGGACCACCTCTCCGCTGTGTTTTTTGCAGTAGGGCCTGCTTGGGTCACTGGGAGAAGGTGCCTCTGCCCCACGGATCCCCAGGGGACAGCGGCGGGGCCTGAGGAGAGGAACTGCGGGGCCCCCGTCATAGAATCCTGGAATGGTTTGAGTTGGAAGGGACCTTAAAGCCCACCCAGTCCCACCCCCTGCCATGGGCAGGGACACCCTCCACTAGCCCAGGTTGCTCCAAGCCTCATCCAGCCTGGCCTTGGACACTGCCAGGGATGGGGCATCCACAGCTTCTCTGGGCAACCTGTTCCAGTGCCTCACCACCCTCTCTGGGAAGAATTTCTTCCTGATATGTAATCTAAATCTCCCTGCTTTCAGTTTAAACCCGTTACCCCTTGTCCTGTCGCTACAGTCCTGCTGCCTCCTGCCCCGGGGCCCACAGGCTCCTCCAGCCCTTCGTGGGGATCCCGGTCGTCGGCTGCCCGGAGCACGTCCCGCAGTCGGTGCGGGTGGAGATGGGCTCCCGGGTGTCTTACGGCCCTGGGGATGTCCCGGAGGGAGGTGCAGGGCTGTGGCCGGCAGCAGCTGACCCAGGGGACAGCGCGGGAGAGGCCACTTGGCTGCGGGAGCCACTGCCCTGAGAAGGCCATGAACTGAAAAAGGGAGGAAAGAGGTGAAGAGTGTAGGAAACAACGACTGCAAGAGCCGAGGTATCGCGGGCGGGGACGCGAGCGGGGACACGAGCGTGAAGCGAAGCTGCTGGGATGGGGCCCGGCAGCCAGCGCGGCCTGGGAAGCAGGAGGAATCGAGGGGCTGGGGTTTTTTCCTTTTTGAATCGCTGTAAACCCATTCCTAAGGGAAGTTGTTTTCAGGAACCGATGAGCACCGAGAGGTAGGCTTTGAAGCTGCGCGTACCCGTGAACGTGACGACGTGTTGCGCTGTTGTGCAGCGTAACAAAGCGTTTCACACCGTGTTACCCCTCTTGGCGTAGCCGGCGGGATCACGGCCAATTAGCTCAAGCCGTACCCAGGTGCGGGATGAGCCGGGGAGCCGTTTGGAAACAGCTGAAGACGGCGACAGGGCTGGGATGGAAATGCTGGGTCAGCCCATCACCGCGTCGCCAATCACCGCGTCCCTCGCCAGGGAGGCTCCGAGGTAAGCACGCACGCTACCGACAGACAACCTGCAGGTTTTCACCGCTCTAACGGGGCTCTGCCGCTGGTCTTCTTCGCCGGCAGCGATGAAACGGAGGAAATCGGCGTCACGGTGCTTCCGTGGCGGTTTGCCGTAACGCGTGAGCTGTACCGGTGAATTAAAGCCAAGGGCCGTAACGCAGAGAGGCTTTTCCGCCCTTGGAAACGGTTGGTGCAGGATGAGCAACGGCACGAGGGTACTGGCACCTGATCAAAAGAGCGCGGAGCTGCAGGCCGGACATGGAACCAGCCAGCACCGCCCTGCTCCGAACCAGAAAGGAGGGTTTCTCTGAAAACGGGAAGGAGCAGGAATAGCAACAGAACAAGGGCTGAGGCAGTTCCAAACAAAGAGGAAGCCAGGAAGGTCCTGTTCTTGGAACGGGCGGAAACGGGCGGAAACGGGCTGCTCTGGCAATCCAGACTGCCCTACCTTCGGCTCTCATCACCGTGCGGTGTGGCCAACCACAAGCTCGGCTGCGTTAAAGCGGGCACGTACTCAGGCCCGGAACGCGGAGAACTACATTCACGTATTCCTCCAAAGCAGTGGATGAGGCTAATAAATGCTTGTGGAGTTTGGAGAGCTCAGATATCCAAAGCAAACACCCCCCACTCCCACCCCAAATACCAGCTACTCACAAATAAAAGTAATTTTAAACACTCCCAGAGACCTCTCAAAAAACCCTCCTATTGGGTGGAAAATCATATGGTGGAATGAACAGGTTTTCTCCAAATCTGAGGGCAATAGCTTGGTAAATAATGACAGCTAACTACAAAACGTCTTGTTCCTAAGCCCTGGCATCACGGTGACTCAGTCCCTGGCAGCATGGCCGTCGGTTCCGCCGCTTTCCCATGCTCCTCACCTCTCCAGGGGTCGTCCTCATCCAGCACTTGCAGCAAATAATAAAACGCCAAGCGCAGGGAAGTAAAAATACCCCGGGTTTTAGTGCACGGTGTCTGCAAAACGCAAGGGCACAGCGGGGTGAACCGCCCGACGTACCTGTGCGAACGCATCCTCTTCGTTTCACCCGGCAGGGTTGTTTCAAGCCATCGAACCAAACACGCTTTTCTGAACAAGAGCACAGCAGCGTTTCCTAGGCTGACTGCTGCGAAAAACCTCCAGCAAACGCTGCCCAGAAAACCCACCTGGCCACCTCAGCTACCCAGGCGTGTTTTGAACAGGGAAACGCAGAGCATTTTAGAAGAATCTTCATTTTTACCGTGAAATTCCACCTGATGGACAAACCTACCTGGAAAGAGAAGGCGCTCTCAAGGCCGATACTCTGACTGACATGCAGGAGTTGGCACATTCCGATTCTCTTCCCAGCTCCCCATCAAACTATCCTGTGTGATTTTGGTAGCCACTGCTACATGGCTCCCTACGCGGCAAATGAGAACGTGTCCTTTTGAAATCTCCTTCCAGTGCCTGAAGGGGCTACAGGGAAGCTGGGGGGGCTTTTTACAAGGGCCTGTAGTGACAGGACAAGGGGTAACAGGTTTAAATTGAAAGAGGGAGATTGAGATTGGACATCAGGAAGAAATTCTTCCTGGAGAGGGTGGTGAGGCACTGGGACAGGTTGCCCAGAGAAGCTGTGGATGCCCCATCCCTGGCAGTGTCCAAGGCCAGGCTGGATGAGGCTTGGAGCAACCTGGTCTAGTGGAGGGTGTCCCTGCCCATGGCAGGGGGTTGGAACTGGATGGTCTTTAAGGTCCCTTCCAACCCAAACCGTTCCAGGGTTCTGTGATTCCAATACTGCGCCTTTCAAAAAACAGAGTCAAGTGGAACTTGTGCAAAACACCACCAAGAGCAAAGAAGTGACTTCATCGCTTTCTCTCTCCTACTGCTGGCCTTCCCCTTGAAGGTGAGTGTTTGCTGCTGCCCGCGAAGGTCAGATACATCCTGCTTCTCCAAGATGCACCTTTGCCCTCGTTACGCTTTGCTTTCACTACTACTTACTGCTGCAAACCCGCTTACCCTCCGTCGCAACGACGGCTCGTCGCTATTGTTCTGACATCCTTGCTTCTCCTGCCGCATCTGCTCAGCCCGATGGAGCCAGAGGCCGTTTCCCAAACACGAGCCGTGCGATGGAGCCGGACACAAGGTTTAACTGGGTGGCGCTAGAGGTACTCCTTAGAGAGGAAATAAAATCTCCTGAGTACGCTGTATACGTCATGGCAAGAAAGTGAAAGTTAACCAAGTAGGGAAACGAATCTTACGTCCTTGCCTGCAAGCGGGTGACGCTGTTTCCAACTTTCAAACGCACGTTAATCCAAACCCAGTGAATCTGCCAGTTCTTTGTATCAGTTGCCGGGGGGGGGAGGCTGAATTACAGCCCCGTTCTTTCTAACAGCGTTTGATCCCGTAACCCGAGTCCTGTTCTACCCCCCAACCGAGCTTTAGGAACGTGTATCCTTGAGAACAAAGGTCTGAAGGCAGCGTGAAGGCTGCCGAGAGGGCGCTTCGCTCCCCAGTGCCCTCGCAAACGTACCTGACCCCTTCAAACCACCCAGAAAACCCCAGGGCGGTGTAACGCAGCAGCAAGGACGCAGCCGTTAAACTTCCACTCAAGGCACTGCCAGACACCCTGGAATTCATGCCAGCGAGCAGAAATAAGGGGGTTTTAGTAAAGTTAGAAGTGAAAGGCCCATTAGAGTTTTGTGCCAAGTTCACCTTTAGCACAGCCCAGGCCCATATTAAACACTGGATCTGTTTTTCCCTGTGACGTGTTAAACGTCCTAAGAAACTGCTGTAAACATCTCCCCAAGAACCTGGCCAACTGCTCCGCTTCTCGCCAGGAAGGTAGCACCAGGGCATCGGTGACGCGAGGGAATCGAATTGGTGACGCGAGGGAATCGGTGACGCGCTGGAGGCTTCCCCAGCGGGGCGGCACTTGCAGGCTTGCTTTCTGCCAGAGCAGCGCTGCGAGCTGTCACCGGGGGTCTGCGCGTGCGTGTCTGCCTGACGGCGACCAGGGCAAGGTGGGAAGAGGATGCGGGGAAGCGAGTTCTCCACGTCAAGGAGCAGCCACCCGTGAGAACGGGTTTCCGCTCCCTTCGGTCTTCCACGCAGTGCCCTGAACCTCCCCGAGGGACAAGGAGCAGCGGTCAGCGTACACACGGCCAACACCTGTGCCGAAGGACCGACGGCGCCGAGCTCACCCATCACCTCCACGCGCGAGCCTGCGTGCATCCCTGTTCTGCGAGCTCCCTCGGTGGGTGGGCATCTGCACAAGATATAATTAATCCTGTTATTTCACTGGATTTAAAATGTACTTCTGCAAATATTAAGACGTGGAAGGTAATCTGAGAAAAAGGTGACCCACGTCACTTCCTTTTACAGGCGTGTTGCGTCTTATTCGTAGCTACTGTCAGATCAACGGCGAAAGTTGGCTCTGGGAAAAAAGCCAGATGCCTTATTTTACCTTCTACACCAACTGACGGAGATGAACGTCCCTGGTTAGGTAAGCGCAGGCAGTTCCAAGAACGACCGCTTCAACAGAAACAGCATGTCAAGCCAATGTTTGAAACACGGCCTTTATTAACGCTGTCTCGTGAGCTCCACGTTTATCTTACATCGAAACAGTTCTGCTTTGCTGAAGAAAAGACAGAAAAAGTGCATGTACAAGAGTACTTTTTCTTTAATTTTCTGCGAAAATGGAAGGAATCGGAATCACAAGTTGACAAATGCTGTAAAATGAAATTTCAAGGAACATCCATTTTAGTAATGCTACGCCATCACTAGTGTTTCGTTCCGACTTTGTCGTGTGAACCAGAAGATCCTGATATACAGTCTAGAGCATCTATGTTATTACTCTACAGCATATTAACACAGGAAAAGGGGTTAAGAACCCCTTTCAATGTACAAACATGAATAAAAAAATTGATAAAAAAATCACTTTTATACAGCATGTATATGCAAACTGTTTTAAATACATGGTTCCGGGAGAGTTATTTACAAACGGTATCTGCCTGTGGGACAGGCCGCAGGCGAAGCACGCACGGTTGCTTGACTTCAGTGTCGCATCTCAGCTCCGGGAGATGTCGGTTCGTTCGGCAGCACCGCGAACCTCAGAGCTCGGGACAGAGTATCCTAAGGGCAACCCAATAAAGGTGTTGTTCCTCAAAACAGCATATGAAGTACTAGGACTGCCAAAGTTGCCAAATAAAGCCATCGGTTCATCCAGCCGCCGCTTTACGGATCTACGGTGCGGAGGGTCCGCAGGCGCGGCCGCCGGGTAGAAGCGCCTGGAGAGCCGTGACTGGCGAGTCTGTTCTGTCCAAAGAGTGAACTAACCTAGCTGCTTTTTCTTTTTTTTTTTTTCCAATTTTATTAATATTTGAAAAAATACATAAAAATACAACATCCAATGTCTGAATAAATATATTTAACAAGTTGCAAGATACCTTATTTTACACAAAAAATTTCAGCTTTAGAAATCTTGTTAAATAACTTCATTGTTGTTATATATTTCATTTTTCGTCTTTTTGTAACAAAATAAAAACTCTGAAATTACATAGAAAAAAGACAAAATATTTTTGTCAAGGGATAAGATAGTCCACTGAAAACCTATTCACAATTCCACTGTAAACATTAATAAACATTAAAATATTTGCATAATTGTGTGCTCAAAAATCCTATAAAAAGTGGAAGACTTCTTACAACTGTAGTTTTCAGTCAACTACACCTCCTTTCACAATTTATTTTGTCCCATGTACACCTTTAAAACTGGGCACACTGCTGAACACGTACTTTGGCAGTTCTGTATAGCAAGTGCTTCCACAGCGAGGAACTACTCACCGAGAGTCAGCGGTCAGCTCGGTGAAAGTGCAGCAGTTGCTCGCTTCGGTTCGGTAATACTCTGGTGTCTGCTCCGTGCACTTGCAGCTCTAAGATCTCCCTAGAACACCCGAATGCTTCATTGGTCATAACTTCTCAAATTTGCTAAGTGCCCTTTCTCTGTATTAATTAAAACAAAAAAAAAAAACCCCAACCAAAAGCAAACACAATGACAAGCGTGTCACATTGTGCCTACAAACCTTCAGTTACCAATGAGCTTGCTTCCTCTGAACAGTAAATTAAACAAAAGAAGAGGGTAGGAGGGGAGAACAGGTACAGTCCAGCGATGGAAGTGTGTACAGAATAGACTTGGCCATGTCAAACCAGTTGAGTGCTTTCTGTGGTTGAATTTCAGGATTTGTGTCCATGGCAGCGAGCTGCTGGCAAGGCCGAGGAACGTGTATCACCTGCATTCTACAGCAAGCACGTTTTGTGGAGGAGAAGATGACGACGGACTCATTCCAGTGTCTGACGAAGCAGATGACATGGATGCTCCCGTATGTGACACTGAACAACACACAGAACAACAGATCAGCATCAGATTATCAGACAGGACAAGGAGTAGCGGGTTTAAATTGAAAGTGTGGAGATTTAGATTGGATATCAGGAAGAAATTCTTCCTGGAGAGGGTGGGGAGGCACTGGGACAGGTTGCCCAGAGAAGCTGTGGGTGCCCCATCCCTGGCAGTGTCCAAGGCCAGGCTGGATGAGGCCTGGAGCAACCTGGTCTAGTGGAGGGTGTCCCTGCCCATGGCAGGGGGTTGGAACTGGGTGATCTTTAAGGCCCCTTCCAACCCAAACCGTTCTGTGATTCTATGACTCCACCACAAAGCACATGTCAGAATGGAGGTTTCCTTGGTTATTAGGTTTAAAAGACCTCAAAGCAGCGGCCCGGTCACAGAAAACAGACAGGGATTTTCCTGTTGCTTGCTTTCACTGCCACACCCGCATGAACTGCAGGTGTGACCTTACCCTTTCTGCACCACGGCCCGAGGAAAAGAATCAGCCAAGCCATGCTGAGCAAGAACTCAGCCCGAGCTTGCACCTGGAAGTCCAGTTCCGAATGCAGAGTTACGAAACAGTCAGCGAGTGTTTTCGCTGCGCTGAAATTCTGAAAAGCCACAAAATCTCCTTCTAAGTACGTATTCACGCGGACAGCACCAACAGACGGTAACGCTTACTTTCTAGCCCACTGCCAGTTACACTCACCTTGCTCTGAGTTGCGTATTTTTCAAGAAAATTCGCTTCTCGTGGGAAGCGTAAAGCAAACGTGAAAGTTACCTTCTCTGTCTTTCTTTTTCAATCTCTTTCTTCTCCTGTCGATGGTCGCTACTTCTGACTTCAAGGACATGTAGTATTTCCGTATTTCCTGTAGTTTTTCTTGTAAGAAGGAGATCCTTTCAGCGCTGCTCATATTGTCTAGTTCATCTTAAAAGCGGGAAGAAAAGAAAAAAGGTGATTTTAAAACACATCAACACAATTCTTAAGAGCATACAAGATGCAGCATGAAAAAAAACGCACGTCCCTAACTATGCCATGAAAGGCCTATGAGTAACTCAGGATCCCCAGATTTGCACGTTTTTCTTTCAGAACAAGTTTTCTTGTAAATTCTAATCAGGTCACTTAAAGCGTTCTTACTGAGCTGAAAACTCCACTTATATACTCTGGGCGAAGTGTTCTGGTGGTGATGTTTGTCCCTGTGTTTATCCTTTTCTCCATCTTTGATGTGAGGCGAAATCACTCTTGCAGGTGATCGAGAAATCTTCTGTGGTTTGGAGGCGTTTATGTGTTTTACAGGAGTACATTTACTTGAACCGTCCAGGACAGGAAGGTCTTCACTGTCACTACTTTGTCCTGCAGTAAGAGAAACGTGTTTGGACTTAAAAATAACCAAACCCTTGATTTTTTAGAATTGTACTTAACACGCGCTGACCCCTCAAGCGTCCTGATGGTTAATGCGGGAGGAGTCGAGGCCCGACCGGCCCTTCAGTTAGAAGCGCGTCACGGTTTTTCACAGAAGCAATAAAGCAGCTTATTAAAATACGAATGTTACAGCGCTGATGTTAAATGGGTCTGCATGTTGTACAACAGATAATTAGCATTTTAGTTTGGTACTAACATTCATAACAGTGCTGCCACAGGGCCTAAATACAGACTCATTCACTACAGTCATCACCAAAATTAAGCTACAGAAACACAAAAATCCCCATTTCTATAGGAAGTCAAAAAAGTCACATCCTTCAGACAAAACCACACAACATTCCTTTTGCTGAAAAGTTAATGCTTTCGCGTCAAACGCGCTTTGCCCCCAGGAGAAATGCCTGGCGTAACACGTTACGGGTGATGCTTCTCTTCAGAGTAAAGTCCCCTCTCTCAGTGCCATAACCAACCCAACACATAAAAATCGGCGTCACGGCAAACACGCAGTAACTGCTAACGCACGCAGTCATTAGGAGTTTCTCCTAATGAAGGAATTAAAAGCTGCCAAGCGATTTCCCAGCATCACTGCTACCACGCAGCTGGTAAGCGCTCGCTGGTGAACAGCCAAGAATCGTGATGCCTACCAATGAAAAACCCTGACGAGGAAGTCCCACCCAACAGAGTAACGGGTAGCAGTGAGAACAGCAGGCTCTTACACACGTTTACAGGCCAGCATAACCCTCCCCCTTTCCCCCCCGCCCCCAGGAATGTACCTGTTCCATTCTTTTCATTTTTGGCTGCAGCACTTGTCCGCTTTGGAGTCCGCTTTTGCTTTTTCGCTAGTGTTCCGCTATTGCTCTCACTGGGTCTTTTTTGACCTAAATGAGAAGGAGGGAAAAAAACAAAACCACCTCAAATATTTCTGGTACTAACAAGCTCTTTTTATAAGCAACAAAGAAATTTAAACCCAGAAGACAACACAAATGAGTAAATCATAGCAAAGTAACGCCAGGCTTCAGAGGGCTCCAGAAATCACGGGTTTCACAGGAAACACTCACCTTTCTCTCCCATCTCTCTCTCCTGCGTGGCTATACTGCAATTGCTTGGCACGGTACTGGCTTCAAATCCATTAGCAGACTCGCTCTCACACAGGCCTTCCTGAGACTCTTCGGCCACACTGTCGACCTCGATAGTCATATCGCTTTCGCTCTTGATACTGCGCGATTCGTCCTGACTAAGAGCAAGAGGCGAGGCCGCTGAAAAGCTCGATGGGACGGCGGCTGGTAAGGCAGCTGGATTTGAGGTTGAAGCATTAGGGTCTGGCTTCTCTGATACCATATCTTCACTGCTGCTCTTCTCCTTCTCATCCAAGTCATCCAAGTCTACTTCATGGCAGAGCAAAGTTTCAGGGCCAATCTGAGGCATTGCATCATCCTCATCTTTTACGGGAACACTCTCGTTTTCTTCAGACGGGCGTTCGAAGTTCTCATTCCTCAGCTCCTGACCGTGCTGAACCGACTCTGCCACGAGGGACGGCATTTCCTCGTTGTCAGTTCTGAGGGACTCTTCAGCACTCAGCCCCTGACATTCCTCCACTCCGGTACATTCGCTGGTCCTCTCTTCAGACACGATATTTGGCACTTCCATCTCACTCTCTCGACGATTTCTCTTCTCGGGTGACACCTGGTCCAAAGTTTTCCTTTTCAAAAGCTTCTTATCTTTTGTGGAAGGCTCCGTTTCGCTTTCCGTAGCGCTGGCAATTTCTTTACAGTCCAGGGAAGACATGTCTAATCTTTCAGGCTCTGTAAGAGATTCATTTCCCACCTCTTCTTGGCTTCCTGGTGAAATCTTCGCATTCTCTAAAGAGGGATCTTTTGTCTTGCTCCTTCGCCCTTTTCCTTTAGGTGATTTTTCAGCCTCCCTTTTGATTTCTTCTATTTGTTCTGTTTTATTTCCAAAAATCTGAACAATTTGTTCACTTTCTTCAACTTCCAGTTTCAGTGTTTCTAACGGCTGCACTTGAGTCCTGTCATTTTCTTTCAAGGCCTGAGGAATCTTTGGGTTTTCTTCATCTAGCTTCTCATCATGCAGTTTTTCACTTTTTTCCAGTTCGGAAGTTTCTGGAGAAAATTCTTCATTCAAATTCTTTTCGGATGATTCATCTGCTTCACTGTCAGATGAGCCAGAGTCTGCAAAAATTGGGTTTTTTTTAAAAAAGAAAAAAAAAAAAAAAGGAAACAGCACCCTAAATCATCAGTTCCAGCACAATTTCTTTTTTCAACCACACAAGACCTTTTTTTTTAACTTCCCTCCCCCTCCCCAGTAATCTACGGTATTAATATCAGTTTACAATAAACAATCTCAAAAGTTCTGTATTATTCAACACTTGTTATTTTTTCCTCAAAATTTGTATGAAACCACAACAGTCATTGTACTTTTGCTACCTCCCAAAGAAGCCGGTATAAACAAATTACAGTTTATAGTAGCAAAAATACTGCTACAGATTCTACCAGGGGATAACACCTCCCCCATCTGACATTACGAAAACCCAAGCCTCCTCCCTTCCATGCACCCCCAAACAGGAAAAAACAACCCCTTCCACACCACGATATGGACATTTCAGTGCTAAACTATTGTACGAATCACGCACCACACACAGAGCAAGCATCGTTACGTTACCATGAGGTTATTCAGGGACCTGTGCTAAAAGGAGACAGTGATTTCACTTCAGTTCTTGGTCACAGAGGCTTAGAAATACCAAAAATACTGCTGTCATTTGTATGTAATTAACAGCTCTGCTGGATGATGGAGTACTGAGGTTGAGGACTTAATTACCACCATGAAGACTGTCATTATACCACTAGATTCGGTCTGTTCAAGATTAGGACTGAAAGACTCTGGCTAAAGAATCTGGAATGACTCCCATGCCATAGCTCTTCTGTGAGCAAACTGTGCTCCTCAGCAGCGTCGGCTCAACTACTTCCTCAGTAAAATTCACAGGGAGAAAAAAAATAAAGTAGTGAAAAATGAAAATCAAACCTCTTTTCAAAAAGGTACTTAAAAAAAAAAAACACCCTCAAAAGCATACACGGGACTGAGATCACTCACCGTTTGATCCTCTATCAGAATCAAACATTCCTGAGCTACGTCTCGTCTGCCTGCGAGGTGTTGCTAAAATCAAAATCGAAAGTATTAATTTTTACAGAGTAAAACCTGCCCCCAAACCGTGTTTTGTTACATTGCTGCTGCACCGGCTGGTTAAGTAGGGCTTTAAAGCTGCTGAAAGCACTGCGTTCGCCGAAGTTGTCACACTAATGCATCGCGACACATGGCTGTTTACATGCACTTCCAGGCCAGAACACGAGTGCACCAGATGTACCTTCTGTTCCATTTGGTAATGGTGAGGAATCTGACAAGTTGTTCCGTGCACCTCTGGCTCCCGATTTACCTTCGCTATTAGGCGTTTTGGATAAACCGCAAGACGTGTTTGATGGAAGAGTAGATTTCAGAGGGGGTCGCCCACGCTTTGATTTTTGTCTCTCCTCATCCTTCTTCTCATCCTTCTCACCGTCTTCTTTATTCTGAAGGGAAAACAATGAATTTTCAATTACAAGTTTCACTGCTCATTGTTAAACCTTTTCTCCTTTTGCTTTACACTTGACCGTGGACTGAGTATCTTCCGTTATGTTTTTAAAATAAGGAACAGTGGCAATCAGGAAGTAGCGTACTACAAGGAACTTAGTGAAATGACCATTACTTTTGTTTTCTTCTTCTGTTTTCTCT
Source organism: Rhynochetos jubatus (assembly GCA_027574665.1). Lineage (NCBI taxonomy): Eukaryota > Metazoa > Chordata > Aves > Eurypygiformes > Rhynochetidae > Rhynochetos > Rhynochetos jubatus. The sequence goes on along the minus strand of CM050648.1, from coordinate 142,388,367 downwards.
TTGGTCCTCCTTTGTCCACAGGCCAGATAATCCGATCAGCTTTCACCCATTCATCGTATCTAAAAGCAAATAACATCACACTGTTTCTACTGCGTATCAAGAAGCTGTTCGCGATACGGGGAGTAAAGGACCGAGTTACAGGAAGTATTTGTTAAGGAGAGGTGGGAGAGCAGAGCGTACGTTAAACACACATGCAGTACCTGCCATGAGAAAGATCAATTACGTTTCTAGCCCGCAAAAACATTTATGGGATGGGGGAATGGAGAGGCAAACTTCCCTGTCTCTTGCTAGCAAAGCACTGGAACTCTGGGGACTGTGTCAGCTGTGAAGTTGGTCAGTTATTCCGCATCACGTACAAAAGGCGGTTTTCACCACCCTGTGCCTCAACGGTAAAACACACTCTGTCGTTAAAAAGTTTTTCCATTATAACATCAAACTGGATGAGATTATGAAAAACACAAAAACCCTCGTCGTCCTCCTCAACACCTCCTGAGTTACTGATCAGGTGAAAGGACACATGTAAGTACAGGGGATATCCCCCCAAACTTTATGTTGGCACATAAAGACATTTGCTTAGTTTACTTAGAAATGTATGGGTTTGGAACACCCCATCCACTTTTAAAAATGATCAGTTTTGTGGTTTTTTGGTCTACAGAATCACAATGCCTTTAAGAGCAACAAGAAAAAAGCCCTCTCTGCAAAAGTATCGACTATAAAGCATGGCTGCCAGGAGCAGCCTCTGATGACTTTTCTGTAGGTCTTTGCTGCTCAGCCCTCTCCACAGCTAACAGCTGTTCTGTATAGTCCAACACGCAATACAAGAGTAACTTTTCTTGCCACAATCCCAGTCCCTGATACACTCAATTGTGGCTGTCTTCACCATTACCACTGACTCCTTTTCAACCAAGCCTCACAGTGCTAACCCGAGCTGATGCAATCCAGGGCGGGGATACTCCTGCGAGGAGCAAGGATACTCCTGCGAGGAGCAAGGATCCCTTGCTTTAAGCCAGATGGAAACATACTAGGAAGTATATTCTGAGATATCAGTGCAATAGTGTCGTACCATGGACAAAATTACTGAGAAGTGAAACAGAGTCACATCCTCCCATTATGTTGATAATTCAATTCGGAACCAAGTCACTGACCATCTTTTTTTTTTTCTTACAAGTAAAAATTCTTCTGCAAATAATCCTTTTAACAAAGAAACGAAAAGCAAGTTATCCTCACCTTACATTCCAGCCATAGTAATGAACTAAATATAAAACTTCTCCATCATCCATTTCTGTGCTTTTAATACTAGCTTCATAAATTTTTTGAGTCTTTCCACGTCCGTATTTTACTTTCACTTTGGTTCCAGTCAGGCAGGGTTCTGCATCCTCCTCATCCTCTTCACCTTCTGATTCTCCTTTGTTCTCAATTTCCTCCCTGCAGTAAAGAGTATTTTAAATGCCCACTAATTAGCGACAATGAAACTTTCAACATTTCACTGGAGTAACCAAGCTACTACAAAAGAAAAAGGCTGCAAGAAAAAAATGTTCTCATTTTCTGCATCCTGCACTGCCTCTAGCCTGGATACGGCTTTTTAAACCAAGAGCAGGACTCAAGGAGAACAGGGGAAGGTGCCAGAAAGATCCAGAAAAAATCTGTTATTTTAAATGCAATTTATTAACCGTGAAACTACCTCAAAGCTTGAAGATTTTTTTGAAATGAGTATTTTGCTAATACAAGGAGAGGAATAATTTAACTCAGTGTTTGGCTCCTAAATAATACAGGAAGAACTAACTCCAGTTTTTAAAACAGACTTGATTTTGACACACTATTAAAAGATTAATAATTAAAAAATAAACATATTTCTTCTACAGTTTGCCTAATAGGCTACAGTTTACTAGGAGTGCACAACAGTTTGAATTGCTGTAGCACTGAACCTCTCACGGACACAAACACCATTGCACTGAAACAAACAACTTGATCAGAACGCTGTTTAAGCAAAATGAAAAGTGCCTACGCAGCTCTTATTACCTGCATCCACCTGTTATTAGGGCTGTATCTAATACTGAAACATTCCACTTACACATCTTTTCAACAACTGCAATCTAACCTATTCTAATCTCTGTCTCCCTATTTCAGGGTGAATTTACCATAATGCAAAAGCGAAACTTCAAAATGTAACCAAGAAAGAAACGACTGAAAAAGATTATGGGCTGCTTGTAAGGAAACGTATCTGCTAGTTCATCTCTCACTGAAGCCTATCTTGTGGCAAACAATTAAAAGAGAGAGGGCAAGCACCATCAGCACCACTTAAAGAAAACCCTTTGATGCCTTCACCACCTGATACACCCCTGCAACCTGCTGCACACCCACACTGCGCCTTCCTTTGAGGCATTCCTGCGCTGCAATGGGGTTCTTCTGGACTGCGCAATGACACTTTCTAGGTTCTCCCACTCTAGAAGATCATGTGCAATACCCCTGTCAGCCTTTATTCAGTATCTACTAGTGTCCACGGCATTTAGCCACATGGACAAGAAAAGCAGGTAGGAAAGTCAGCATAAACAGGTGAGACACTGCCCTTGACACAGCCAAAGTTAGCCAAGAAGAGCTCTGCTTTGGTAATTAGTCACCTGCTCACAACTCATTTGTAACCAGGGCTACAAATCCAACTCAACTTGTCAAGCTTAGTCTCTGCATGCTATTTTCCCTCTGCCCTTCCATGCCTCTCCACCCCCTCTTCTTCAACCTACCTCCAGAGTTCATTCAAACTCCTTTCCCTCTCAGCTGATCCCCGTCCTGCCTGCCTACATCGAGTAACAAAAACAAGCAAGCTGTAGGTTCACAGCCATCACTAGGCACTTCGAAGCACAGGAGAAGAGGGGCTCTCTCTTTTCCACTTATATTTTAACTGCCAGAACAATCTGCCCCAACAGCTGCTCACCCACCACCCACCCAGCACCTGGCATACTTACAGCCTGGTCTACTTGGTGTCTGTACGTACCCCTGTGATAAACACCAACACAACCTTGGCCAGACCTTCAAGAAAATGAAAGTGAAAAATCCTGTCTGTCATTTACCAGAAAACGATGCTTCCATGAAGTACAGCAGACTCTACCAGCTTGAAATGAAGTTTTCCCTTTCCTGCCTGGCTGAGTGAATTAGGTCCTTAATTTCTACGTGTTAGTTGGTAAGACATCCAACTCTACGTATACTCCTGCTTGGAGCATGGCCCAGTCCTGACACAGACTGACTTGTAAGAAGGCGATACAAGTGAATGTTTACCTCTCCCTCTGCCTCTCTTCCTCTTCATCTGACTCTTTATCAGAATCCTCCTGTTTTTTTATTCTTTTCTCTTTTTGCTTTGGTGTAGTTTTCCTCCCTAGTGGAGTTTCATTTTCCTTCTTTTCTGCATTCTCAGGTGTTTCCTCTACATCTTTGTTTTCTTTGTTACTGTCTTTTAATTTTTCTTGTGTTTTTTCCTCTTCACTATCTTTTTTAGCAGGGGTTGTATCACGTGCAAGCCGCCTTCGTCCCTAGAACACAAATAAGATCAGTTTATTGTTCTCTAGAATACAGCCTCTCCAAATCTCAGCTAAAAGCAAAGCATACTATTCCTGTACAGAAGGACTGGAGATAACACCATAAAGCAAAACATTCAAAAATCTTAAGATAATAACTTAAAGTCTTGTTATCGAGGAATAAAGCAAAATAAAGCCATGCTGCTTGGCGTGGAATAAAGAGGACGAGCTTCTGATCAACTTCTGGAGGACTTCAGCACGTCTGTTTGGATGTGGAAGGTCTGTTGCCCTGATAGGACCAAAAATGCTTTGCTCAACGACAGCAGTAGCATTAAAGTGGTTGTACAGGACTACTGGGGAAGGCATCGCCTCTACCTTCAGTCCTGACAGCCACCTGCTGATGTCACAGAACAGAAATTTGTACACCCTAAAAATAAAAAAACTGTTAAGTTCTGTGTTTTTAAAAGGCACTGTGAGTAGCTGGACAACCGCTGTCTGGGACTATCTGTAACTGGCTCTTGGGCATCAGTACAGGTTTATCATTCCACTATTAAAAGTGTCTTGATAGCATCATTGCTTTGTAATGAGAACATTTAAAATAAATTATGAATGCAAGATGAATTATCTGGAAGCCATCCAAAGATGACAGTAATGAGGGCACTGTAATTAAATTTCACAGTAGTTAAATGGTAAATACTTTGGAAAACGAACCATTCATAAATAGGTATCTGGTGACTGGATTAATAAACTAATAAAATGCATAACCAAATACCATTTAATTATTAACACATTAACATAAACAGTCCATGATAAAACAGCAAAAAAAAATTCTTTTCATGTCTTTTCCCCTGTTAATTTACAAGGCCTGAAAAGCTAGTTTGCAAGAAGCAGTTCAGTAGAACTACACTGTAGTCGAACAAATCCTTACAGCTTCAACAATTTAAAAAGTAGTAATCCCTTGCCCTTCAGTAACCGTGCTCTATTAAGGAATACAAATGTCCTTTGATCAGAATTAGCAGGAGTGCTACAGCCACAGTCAAATACCTTAACAGTATTCTTGTACTCCACATCAGGTTCAGCATCCGCTAGCTGATGGGTCACTGGTCTTATCTACGTAACTGCTAACACAACCTGCACCTCTACAGCATTCAGAGACAAAGGAAGACAAAACTTCAGTGTTCCCCCCGCTGCTTTTGCCTACACACTGTAGAACTGCAGTGTTTCTTTCATTAAAAGATGAGGAGATGTGATAAAAACCAATTCAGATAAATGTGTCTTCCTTTGTGAGGGTGACAGAGCCCTGGGACAGGCTGCCCAGAGAGGGGGGGAATCTCCTTCCCTGGAGACTTTCCAGAGCCGCCTGGACTTGTTCCTGTGTGATCTGCTCTGGGGGATCCTGCTCTGGCAGGGGGGTTGGACTAGATGATCTCTAGAGGACCCTTCCAACCCCTACCACTCTGTGATACTTCAAGCTGTAGCGACCCCTTGATACTCCTGCTTCTTGCCAGAAAGCTCCAGATTCCACGTGCCTGTGGAAATTCACACCCACAAGCAAGACTGTCCTGCTGAGTGTCACTGTTCTCATGATACACAGCTCTCAGCAGCTCCCAAGCCATCCCTGAATCGAAACATATCTCCCATCCAACACAGCCTGGGCATATCCCAGGGATGGTGTAGCGTATGAAGAAACAACCCAAACTGGTTCTATTCACAGGTAGAACATAATTAACAGTTAACACCACCCCTGCGTTCACAGAACCCTGTCCTACGCTTGTACAAGTACAAATCCCTCCACAAGGGAAAACTCATTACGTAAACTGCTTGCTGTACAAAGGGGTTTTGTTAAACACTAAACAGAAATCAGTTCAAACCACTTACCCTTGGGGATCTTAGTTCTATTTCTTCTTTTTCACTTTCACTGCTAGAATAATTTTCTTCTGCTTCTTTTTTAACTTCTGTTGGGGGCATTTTTGGTTCCTCTTTTACACTTTCCTCCATTGGTTCCACGTGTTTCTGTACGTCTTCTACCACTTTTGGCTCATTGTGATGGATGGTCCGAAACTGAATGTTTGCAGAGCGGCAGTACTCTTCAAAACCATACAGATACCTATAGATACAAATGAAGTTTCATTCGTATTTCCTGTTTCATTTTCTATTTAGTGCATAAACCCTACTATCCTGCTCAAAAAAAAAAAAAGGCAAGGAGAAGCAGTAACTTCAGGGATAAAGAGAAAACAAACCAACCCAAAACAAACCTAAGTAAATAAAAAATAAAAAACCAGAAAAGCTTTTGAAGCAAAACAACTGTGCACACAGAATGGTGAGAAAGAACAGACAGAGGTGCTTCCCACCGATTTAACTTCAGCCCCATCCAATTAAGAGTTCATGACAGTAAAGCCCAAGAACATGTACACTGTTATGCAAACGCACAATGACAGCGAAAATCAGCCGACCATCAGAACACGGGCACACAGACAAGCTGCCAGGCGGTAACAAATTGCCATGCATCAGTTTGTTCTCCGGTAACTGCCTGTGTGCACACCCTAATCCAGCGATAGGTGAGAGAATCAGGAACTAGCTTATTTCTCAAAGAATAAATATGCAAGTTACAACATCCTACCACCTGTCCATACAACATCATTATTTCCACCGTACATATTTACCAATTACTCTTTTTATGATAAACACTCTTCTCCGTTAAACACAGACCTTAAATACGCGCCCAGTTCAAATCCCAATGAAGATAAGTCTGAATATTTTCATCTTCATCAACATTACCATGAGTTGAGTCATTAGTCATCCCTATTCAACCAGCCGAATTTCCTTAGGTTTGAGTCAAGAGAACCTCAGTCTTCCCTTTTACTCAAAAAGCCCAATTGTTTCTTGTCCAGGAGAATAAATAATAAAAACAATCTTTCTTTAGAAAAGGAGCTTGAAGAGTGTCATTCCTAAAAGGTTTCCATTTCAAAAGATAAAACACAACTGGAAAAACAGGCATCAGAATAAAACTAATCACGGGTTTTTTTTAATACAAGCAGTGATTTTTACTACTTCATACTGTCACATCCACCACAGCATGTACGTAGTTACGCCCTAAACCCATTATTCTACAGGTTTCGCACAGAAGACATTTAAATATGCAATCTGAAACATGTCTGTCTGTATCAACATTTTTCAGGAAGTTACAGAAACCGGTATAAAATTCCGCTCACTGCATTCAGCATCTACAGACTGAGGACGGAATCTGTCCTTGTTAACCACCACAAATTGCAAAGCTGAATTTGCCAACGCTTTTTTTTTTTTAATGAATGTCATTGTTGTACTCTGAAATGGCATCGTCACATGCTGAAAGCGAATGCTTCTTGATAAGAAAGTGAGCAGAATTCTAACTGTCAGAACAACAGGAATTTAGGCAGCCCTGAGCACTCCCTCCTTTACTCCACCGTTTCCATCCTCGGCACTGGAAGATGCTCAGAACTGCTCGTTAGCTGAAGAACGTTAAATACTGTTTCAGTAAACTATCAAAAATTGCTTAAATATTGTACATGCTACTGAAGGAAAAAAAAAATAAGGAAAAAGTTTTACCATTATACAAGATGAGAACTTACTTTCTATAAGCGGTTTTTACATTGTAGGAAGCAGCCGAGTTCAAAATAGGAATGCCAAGGTCCATATAAATTTGCTTCCATACAGCACCACTCTCAATCTTTGTGGGGAAAAAGAAAAAAAGGAAGTTTTCGGGGTTTGTTAACCAAGCACATTAAGGAATGACATCCACCACAGCCCCAAGCCACAACCTTTAAGAATGGCTAGACACATTTAGGTCAGGAAACATCCAACACTTACGCTGTCACATCCACCCTGCTGATACACCAGTCTAAAAAGTTTGAAGAGGTTAAGGTCCTTGTAGCCCAGAACAGGTGGTTTATTGATAGGAGTACCTACACAAAACCAAACCAGAAATAAGAAATTATCACACAGAACAGCAAACTGCTTCTTCCATGCCTTTAGCACACGTGTGATTACCAGTATCTTTCTACACTTTAAAATCGGTATTTAATAGTTCTAAGATATGTCACAAGTCAGTAGTTTCCAACCACCAACGAAGGGTTCACCCTCGCATTCCGTATTTCTGGGTGGTTTATTAGCGTACTGGCACCAGCTGCTTGATAACTCTGATTTCTCGACCTCATTTTCTGAGTTGTGCTATAACCCCCATCCAATTGGCTGCATCCCACCGTTCCTCTCTTGAGCGGGGGGACGGCCAGAAGTGCAGCAAGCTCTACGGAACGCCTGACGAACGCCGGGAAGATAGCAACGTGCGAAGAGATTAACTCAAAACGCTGTGGTCTGAAAGCAATGGGGAAGAAGCAGCAGAAATGTTGGATTAGGAAAAAAAACCACCACCAAAAACACCCACAGTCAAATTGTAAGAACGTGAAACAGCACAAAGATCTAACAGGACAGGAATATTTGGGGCAGTTCCGGGGAAAAAGAAAGAATTCAAACTGGATCACTGATAATGACATAAAGAACAATAATTAATTGCAAGGAGAGAAAGCAGAAGTGAGTTGGGGCAAGTGGCTGCATATACAGACGGTATTCCTCCCAGCAAGGAAGAATATCAAACTTCTCCCCTGCTGCTTCTCATCTTCCTTCATCTCCGTGCAATTACATTTGGAATCATGAAAATCACTTTACAGGACTTCGGCCATACTGTCATGATTACACAAATCAAAACATTCAGACAGAGAACAGAATGTAGAACAAACCTGGTGGGAACAGAAATTTCGCTGTAAGAGCAGGGTGGGGAGGGGGGGACACAACAGGGAGACAGGGGGAAAGACCCGGTCCTGAAACAGTCCTGTGCACGGCTCAACATACTAGCTTAACGAATAATTTCTGGATTGACTCTTCACATTCAGTGTGCAAATGATTTCTTCTCTTGCCTCTACAAGTCCCTGACATAATCTTTATTTCAGTTATAGAGTGCTTAAGAATGGGGAGGGGAGGGAGAATAAAACCAACAAAAAAGGGGAAAGAATCAGGCTACTAGAAAAAAAAAACATTTGGATTAGTCCAGCAGCACAGGGATTTTTTTTTTTCCCCCCAACATAGCCTCTTATTCACAGAATGGTTTGGGTTGGAAGGGACCTTAAAGACCATCCAGTTCCAGCCCCCTGCCATGGGCAGGGACACCCTCCACTAGACTAGGTTGCTCCAAGCCTCATCCAGCCTGGCCTTGGACACTTCCAGGGATGGGGCATCCACAGCTTCTCTGGGCAACCTGTCCCAGTGCCTCCCCACCCTCTCCATGAAGAATTTCTTCCTGATATCTAATCTAAATCTCCCCGCTTTCAATTTAAACCTGTTACCCCTTGTCCTGTCACTACAGGCCCTTGTCAATGTCTCCCTCCAGCATTCCTGTAAGCCCAAAGGCAGGTCATTCTCCAGAAACACTGGTTAAACAACAGGAGGCCTCAAAATTACACTGGATGAACTCCAGTATACTTTGCTATAATTCACAATCCGTTTCTAAACCTGTGATAAGCGGTAGTAATACTGAGCAGACTTGGAACTGTTCTCTTAGGCTTGTGCAGTCTAGAACTCACCTCGTTAATAGGGAAGCAGAGCCTCTTTTACTAATTTCCTCCTGATTTCCTCCTCCCACAGTTTAAAACCCAAGAAAACTTTCAACTTTACTGGGGAAAAAAAGAGGTGGAAACATGCAGACACTACATGCACTTTGCGTTTTACTCTTCTTGGCTCCAGTTATTTCAAATTCAAGTACATCAACATCTGCTGTACTATGTGCTGCTATGGAAATATCATTTAGGGACTTTGGTCAAGAAAATAAGGAAAAAATAAAATTAGAAAGGCAGTAGTCGCACTTGTAATCTACCTCCAACGTTAACGCAGGATTAACACGATTTGAATCAAAACTGCAAGTTCATGAATAAAATTAATAGAACAAATACACTGTAAAACTCTTTCCAGGCAGGTACATCCTGCTCTATACACAGCACATGCACTTCCAATACGTGTCTTATGCCGGGACTTTATCTACTCCCATTTATAACAGTCTCACCTAATTCTGTAAAGACAGACATTTAAAATATGTTACTTTCTTGTTCTAGCTACTGGACAAAGTAGGATCTTTTAAGTTGTCTCTTCAGGTGAGTATCACCGCTACATCTGCGCATGAATAAGACAGTTCTGCAAGGAGACTCGAAGATGGCACATCTCCCATTCTCTGCTGGTTGAATTTCACCATCCATGAATAGCCTCCTCAGGTTCCAGCCTGAGATTAACAGCAGCAAAGTTCCCAGCCATGGCTGTCACAACAAGAAATCAACCAAGAGCATATTTAACAGGGTTTGTAAACATTTAAAAAAAAGTTTTGTGAAAGCAAATCTAAAGCAAAACACCTCAGGGAGGATTTCAGTTTCCTTTGTGCACTGTGCTTCGAAGTACTGGAAGCAGACCTGTCACGTGTGAAAACGGGTGGAAGCGGTTTTCCTTGTACCCGGCTAGCTGTTATCCTTTGTCACTGATGTAAGAATACACTCGCAGTAACGTCCATTACATTTAAAAGCATTTTAAAAAGCTATTTTAAAAGTGCATCAGACAATAAATTAAAACTAACTACACAAATAAACAGAATCCAGTGTTACCTCTGTCTTCCATAAACTTGTAAAGCTGTTGGAGGAAGTTGTCCCTCTCTTCAGGATCAAGCTCTTCCTCAGGCTGGGAAAACAAATGCAGTCTTGATGAAAACATAAAATATGCAAAGTAATAATTTATTTGTCCAAAAGCCTAACAGCAAAGGCTAACCCCAAACCACTTCCCATTCGGCCCATGCATCATGGTGAAATATGCAGAAAACAATTTACTGAGGAGGCTGAAGTGCACAGCTCAGGAAAAGAAAAAGAAAATGCAGGTCAGGGAAAGCCTCAATCCATGCCAGAAAGAATGTAAGTACCTGCAAGATGGAAACACCAATACACTTACCATATTGTTCTACCAGGGAAAATGTCTGTTATTCGCAAGACTGAAGCATTGCACAGGTACTCTAGGGGCTTGCTTTGTTTGTTTTGGTGGTTGGTTGGGGTTTTTAACTCATCTGCCTTACCCTAACTAGAGCTAATGTTGCAGAACAATTCTTTCTCCACCCGTTGCGGTCTTTGGTGCCCCAGACAGTATTCATTTTGTCATTAAGCTCTGATGTCAGCTCATATTTGAAACACTTTCACAGGCACTTCCATAATTTCTGAACACCTGCTTCCATAATTTATTATTAAAAAATCCTTAGTTTTTATCTTTACAACTTAACTCCTCAAAGAGATAAACACTTAGGAACGTTACGGTAAGCAGTCCACAGGGTAAAATAAAGCTTTTATTTTATAGGGCCAGGCTGGATGAGGCTGGGAGCAACCTGGTCTAGTGGAGGGTGTCCCTGCCCACGGCAGGGGGGTTGGAACTAGACGGTCTTTAAGGTCCCTTCCAACCCAAACCACTCTGTGATTCTATGATTCATTCAGATGGAAACCATGAAAATAAAGTACATTTATTAGGGGAAGGGAAATAATTCCTACGTATCTACATATACTTTATGGAATTCCAAGATGCCAGCAGAGACTGGGGGAAGAAGGGTGAAAGAGAAGAAAAAAACCCAAACGTCTTTTCCCTGCAGTGCTTTACGCATGCCACTTTCTTCCTGCCAGCCTGGCAATCACAGGGATTGCTGGTAAGGCAGTTTGCACAAGGAACACCGCAGCTGTTCTGAAGGAAAGACGTACAGTACGTGTCAAAAAAACCCCACCTTGTTACATAATTAAAAATAACAGGAAAGTCACAAGCAGTTCCAGAAGGAAACCAGAATAGCAATTTCAGTTTCAGTCATCTCTGCATTCTGTAAACTTTAAGCATCGAGGCAGGAAGACAGGCAGTGAAATGTAAATGTATATGCTACTGCCTTGTTAACCAGAAGGCGATCTGCCCAGCATCACAATGAATTTCAGCCCTGCCTGCTTCAGCCCCCAACAGGGATCACCTACACTCAGGCAGAGACAATATCTGTTCCTTATTTCCCTGTTTTTTCCTTGGGAAATAATTTAAGGAAATAAAATGAATAATCAAAACACCATACAGCACCATGACCATTTGTTCATACTGCGTATTATAGGGATTATATAAAGAGAAACACTTATCTACAGAAACATTATGCTCCTCCAGGTTAACAAATGAAACATTGCTATAGAAACCACGGCGCTTTTTTCTCTCCATCTAGACGGCAAACCAACTTCAAGATCGAGAAATTTCTACCATCTACTGTTTAAAGGCAACACAACTCAAACTATGCAAACTAAATGTATCTAAATAGCACTAAACATTCAGAAATATTTCTGAACAGTTGAATTCAAACCATTTTCTTCTCTGTGGCCGTAATGCCAAACCAGAACCGTAGGTCAGAGCAGGAGAAACGTAGGTTAGAAATAGCACTCTTGAAGACAAAATGTTAACCGTTTCACTGACACCAAGTATTTTCGGCTGAAGAAAAGTTAAAAGCTGTAACATACAGGACATGGGCAGACAGCCTGACTGCAACATGCATCCACCCATGAGAGACACGCTGAATCCTGCACCTCCCCCTCTCTGCTGATGGTCTATGAGCTGGTTGGCACCCCCTGACAGAGTCTGAACCATGCCTGGCGCCAATGCCAGCGTGGACACCAAATCCCTCTGAGAGGTGTCATGAGTAACACCTGAACGACTGTCACCAAGGCATAAATCATGTATCAGCTATTTCAAACTCTTTTTCTGCTGTTGGACAAAATAAGAAAGATCAACCCTTCATGGATATGATTACTGCAACATTTGTAACGGGACATAACTACTTCCCAGGAGCATCTGCTATTCTGAGCCAGAGCTGGTTTATTTTAAAAACGAGTCCAGAGGAGGCCATGGAGATGCTCAGAGGGTTGGAGCCCCTCTGCTATAGGGACAGGCTGAGAGAGTTGGGGTTGTTCAGCCTGGAGAAGAGAAGGCTCTGGGGAGACCTTACAGCACCTTCCAGTGCCTGAAGGGGGCTACAAGGAAGCTGGGGGGACTTTTTACAAGGGCCTGTAGTGACAGGACAAGGGGTAACGGGTTTAAACTGAAAGTGGGGAGATTTAGATTAGATATCAGGAAGAAATTCTCCCTGGAGAGGGTGGGGAGGCACTGGGACAGGTTGCCCAGAGAAGCTGTGGATGCCCCATCCCTGGAAGTGTCCAAGGCCAGGCTGGATGAGGCTTGGAGCAACCTGGGCTAGTGGAGGGTGTCCCTGCCCATGGCAGGGGGTTGGAACTGGATGGTCTTTAAGGTCCCTTCCAACCCAAACCATGCTGTGATTCTACATCAACCATCATCTAAACTGCTGTATCAGCACCCAAAGTGAAGAAAACACCTGCAAAACGTTGATGCCACAACCTGCTACACACATCAGTGAGTGACTGGAGAGCTAAAACTCCCAGTGGCTCTTTTCAGCAGGCGCCGGGGCGACACCGCTACCCTCCAAAACTCACTTCTACCCAGTTACTTCTGCCCCTTTTAGATGGGGCATAAGGAAGTTCACAGTGACAATTGTTTAAAAATCACTGAACAGGTTTCTGTCCATTTAAATTTTTTTCCATATACAGATGTTGCAAGAAGGGAGACTTCAGCCAAAGATAAGTCCAAGTGAGAGGCAAAACAGTATTAAATTTGTAAGTGTCAAGAGTTCAAAACTGAGATCTTTCTGTTGTTCACCCAATACCCATAACTAAATGCAACATGAGAAAACTTTTGGTTTAGGGCGAGAGGCTGAATTTCATGCAAAATTAAAAAAAAAGGAAAAAACCTCCAAGATTACCTTCTTTGCTTGTAATTACAATGTTGAAATTTGATGGGTTCAAGATTTTTTCCTCCGTTCTGACTAGCGGGTCACATCGGTTAGAGAACAGTGTAAACAGTAAAGCGATGAAACAGCAATGAACCCAGGATCTCTGTGTAAGGGATGTACTCCTTTCCCACCTCAGCTTCTTACTGCCTTCCAAGTAATACTCACAGCATGCAAGCATTTTGTAAAATTATTTTGAGAATAACCACCAGAAAATAAGCATAACAAAACCCCACAGAAACTTGTAGAAAACTCATAACTCGCTTCACTTCATCTGGTTTCAAGCCACTTTATTCACCATGAGTTCTGCCTGTCTTGAGCAGGATTTTAAACAAGACTAAAGGTCTGTTATCCAGACTTATCGTTCACTCTACAGAAAGGTGGTGAAGCTTCTGCGGATGCCAACCTGTAGAGCTGAGTAGAAACACAGAGGATGAAATAGTTTATCTTACAAAACAACAAATCTCGCCTTACAAGCACGTACACCACAGACTCCATCAATACGGGGCTACGGTACCAGGGCCAGATCTTTCTTTTGTGTTATTAATGGACTGACAACCCCATACACTCTTCCGTGAAACAAATGCAAGCGAAGGGCAAGAACGGTGAGAGTTCAGAAGAGAATACGATCAAGACAAGCCGCCAGAATTAGAGTTAACATAATCTTGTTGATTCAGAGTACTTCAACGCGTTTTCATCTCTTGCACGTTTGCTTTCTGATGCCGAGTTTGAAGACCAATTAAGGAAATGAAAAGAATTAAACTGATTGTAACAAGTTAACAGCTTTACACCATGTGGAGATGAGAGTGGTCTTAAAATGTTAATTTCTACCAACACGAACCAGGACTTCAACCATCCTCAACAATGACTCACTCTGGAGCTGTGCCTCAGTTTGCAACGTCTTCACTGCCCTTTGAGGAGTAGTCTGAGAACGTCTGTTGGCATTAAATTGTGAGCGAGACAGCCTCTGTCAAGAACATCTGTGCATGGCGTGACGCAGGCCATGCTTCACGGCAGCCAGAACTACAAATGCACGCGTGCATGAGAAGGATGATCACCTTATCAATGTTTAGATTGAGAAGTATTCTGCATGTTACACATCATAGCTGCTTAGTTTTTAAGAGATGTAAATAAATCATAGAATCGTAGAACGGTTTGGGTTGGAAGGGACCTTAAAGATCATCCAGTTCCAACCCCCCTGCCATGGGCAGGGACACCCTCCACTAGACCAGGTTGCTCCAAGCCTCATCCAGACTGGCCTTGGACACTTCCAGGGATGGGGCATCCACAGCTTCTCTGGGCAACCTGTCCCAGTGCCTCACCACCCATAAATAAACCACGTATTTCTGGACACCATGCTTCATTAACTTTGAAATCACCGTATTTCTGTATTTCATTTTTAGACTTGGCTTTTTCAATGTTATCTTAAAACACATGTAAGTTGCACCAGAAATGGACAATTCAGGTATCATTTTATGTGATCTCCCACAGGACTACCTGGAAACAAGAACTACTTTGAAGCAAAATGCAAGCATTTTCATAGACAACTACTGATCATCCATAGGAATTTCAAGCTTCCTAAAGCACATAGGATGTGACTTCATATACTCCTTCCTTTATGAACTTAGTGCTAAGAAAATATATGGTAGTGACATCATAACCAAAACCCTTGCTTATCTGCAGAATAGGTTTATTGGAAAATGCTTCTAGCACCTTCCCAGCTCAACAATGTAAAGCAGCTCTGACTGATGTTTCTAGGTGCCATTGTGAGCCCTAAAACCTTTAAATGAATGTACAATATTAAACATACCACAGATGAATCCCTCAGGTGACTGTCAAAGTGAAGAATAAGAGTAAATTCCTCTAAGCATACACCTGGAGGTGCTACAACTCGTTCTTCAATGCCAGGCATGGAGACCAGCTAGCTAGAATTCTTTCCTGAACACTTTTTGCATGTTCAATTAGAGAGGAAAGAAGTGAACGAACAAGGAACTGCTATTAAGGTGACACAGGTGAGTTGGAAGAGCCTCTCAAAGATGGTGTTATAACCAATTCTACAGGTAAGATCAAAATCCCCTTTTCCAGCTCTTGATATTATAAAAATATACAGGTTTGAAACTTGCAAAATTCAACCTCTAAAGAACAAATTCTTTACTTTTCCTCTGATCTTACATGAACGTATCTACTCAGAACACGTACTGAAAACGTATTTCAAATAACTCTGTTAGAATCCCAATCCCAAAAGAATCAGAACAGCCTACAGGAAGACTGAGAAGCAAAACCAAATGTTACCTACATGCCCCCTGGTACAACAGGGAGTATTTGACAATTTAATCCTAAGAAACAAACAGGTACCATTTCTTCCCTGACAGAACAACTTAAATACATGCAAATACAGGAGTAAATATAATCTGATTTTTCACCAAGATCAGGTCATGCTCTATAAGCTTCTATTTATATGTGCAGCTACTGGAGGTTAGACTTTCTCCTTCCTTTTAGCTGCAGTGCATGCTTTGACTGCCAAAAGCACCCTCAGAACACAGTGAAATCTCTTATTCTGCCATGTTGAAAACTGGAGAAGAACCAAAAGCAATATCCAGATTTTTATCTGGATTCAAGCCAATTGCATGATTCTTTAAATTTTCATTTCATAATTTATTTGTTTAACAGTACTTCCGGATTTGTTCACGTTTTGTGACACACACGATCTCCGTTCTGTTATTCAAACCTCACACTGTGAATGGAAAGTAATCCTGAGTTGCACCATATATTGCAATTATTGCCCAAAATCCAACAATTTGAACAGTGTTAAGCAACTCAACGTAACACAATCCCTGTTGAAGTCAATGACAAGCAATTTCCACTTTTTCCTCCATCGTAGTCAACTCTGGACCACAACAAGTTAGATGCCAGTGACGAGGAGCATTACCATCTGACCACTACCATATTGGTTCCCACTCCCTTAGCTTACAAAAGACATCCAAAAATAGCCACGTAAAGCCTGGGGATCCTGTTGTAGCAATTCTTCCATGCTCTTAAGATGTCATGGAAGGCAGCACAATTAGACAGTCTCTGTCAAAACAAAGTTACAGATTTTAACCCAGCTACTGGAAAAATGGCAGGATCCATTATCACCAGCTACAGTAGGTCTCTCTGCTCCATTATCATTATAAAAGATCCTATTTCAGAAAAATAGGATCCTTTGCATTCCCAGAATTAGACTGACATTATTCTCTCGTTATACATGAAGTACGCCCGAGCCCATCTGATTGATTTAACGAAGGCCTATCATGGCTGGTCAGCAGCTGGCCAGGCCTTGACAGCAAAACTGCTGTGCATTTCAGAAGATGGGGGGGTTGGGGGAGGAAGATAATTTAAAAAAATCTCCCTCCCATCTCCAGTAACATAACAATTTGCAGTTCTAAAACAAAACGTTAACTGAGAATATTCCGGCAGAGGATGGACAGAAGCTGTTTTGACCTTGATTAATAAAGGAGAAACTCTACAAAATACACATAAAATGTTTGAGCAATTCAACATTCGTAGTTAAATAAAGGCAAGGCAACATCATTCACTTGTCGATTCTCTCTGCAGCCAGCACTGCTGCCTGGCTGAGGGAAAGGAAAAAGAGAAATTATGATAAATTGCCTAAATGCTCTCTAATTGTACTATCTAGCATGGCCCACAATTAGAATATGTATAGTAACAGTTGAATCAGGAATTTGATTTAATGGGCCGGAATGACAGTTCTGTTCTGACACGATCTAAAAAGATGAGTATCTATCCTCTGCTACATAGCTTCACCATGAAGATGCTCACCTTATTTTTCACAGGCTTACTTGTCACCTGCAAATAATGGATTCTACAGCTTCTCCTACCAGCACATCTACCTGTCTGGACTCCTTTGCTGCACTGCTCTACATTTAGATTATTCTTTAAATATAGCCTCTATTTCTTTTACAGGAATGCCTTTTTTTTTTTTTTTTTTAAAACCACCAAGCTCCCCCCTCCCCCTTCTTTGTTTGAAACACACAGCACTTTTAAGCAATAGCCATGAAAAATGATATTTAAAATGGATACTAGAAAACTAGTACAGCAATCCTTAATTTTTAGTGACTGATCATCTGCAATTTTAATCAATGTTAATACAAACAGACCAATATAGACTGCAACAGTTCACACCCTGCAAAATGTGGCCTATTCAGGTCTTTTCACTGCAAACAGAGGAAAAAACCCAGAGGATTTTATATTCTGCTCACATTCATCCTTATATTTATCTAATCACACCATTACTCTCATACAGACATCGACTGCGTTTTCCAGAACAGTTATCAAAGCATAAAATTAACACCTAAAAATAGATTCGTATTGTCCTTTTTCTTTTTTTACCTGAAAAGATCTACCCTGGCTGCATGCTCCACCAGACAGTTCCCAGATCAGAAATCTAAGTCAAATCCGCGTTCTTAACAACCGTGTTAACGTTACAGATTAAAACACAGAATCCTTACCTAGGAGCTGCATTCTTTCAAATGTAAAATGGTTTTACTTCCTTTCTATCTAATCTGCCCACTGCCTGGACATATTTCAGCCTGACTTCCAAATATTTGCTCGCTTTCTCTCTCCCTGCACGGCATCCGCAGTTATACGGCATTACTTACATTCTCTTCCATATAAAAAAAAATTAAAAATTTAAAAAAAAATATATAAAAATCAGACATTACATGCAAGGCAAAGAAAAGAGACAGCCCATTTCAAAGCATCTGGCAAGCCTCCCCTGGCCGCCGGCCAAGCCTCCGCTCCAGCGCCCGCTTCCAGCCCCCCCCCCCGGACGCATGCGCGGTGCCAACCAACAGCCGGTTGCCGTGGCAACGCTGTAGGCCGCCTCCAAGTATGAACGGCCATTCTGTGTCGGGCCTGACAAAACCGCACGCTGCAGGGGAAGCGAAAGGGAAAGGGTGTTTGACCTTCCTCAGAAGACAAACTCCACTTGGTATTTATTTTTATACAAGAAGGAACGTTTCCGAGAGTACTGTGAAAAACGGCACGAGGAGAAAACAAACAGACCCCACAACCACACGCTCCCCTCCCTCCCCTCCCTTCTCAGTATAACACCGAGGTTAAAAACAGGTACCAAAAATACAGGGAGATTCTGTAAACACGGTTGTGATGACGTGAAGAGACTGGTTAACTTTGTGGAATTGGAGCCACTCAAAATATTCCAAGGCCGAGAGCATATTCCCGCACGTATCAGACAGAAAGTCCATCCACATCATGGCATGCGATTCTGCGATCCGCTGCTAACAGTGGTGGTCAGAAAAACGCTAACACTTCCAAAGGTCACCCGTGTACTGCTCCTAAATACTGTCTCAGGCACCACAGAGCTGTAACGGGCACGGAGCATTAGCTCACACGTTCCGTCAGCCTACCGGGTTTGCTTCAAGTGTGTCTTTTTTTTTAAATCAAACTCCTGTTTTCAGAAACGAGTTACTTTTAATATAAACTCCTTATGAAGCACAAAAATACAGTTACTTTTATGTAAAGCTGGATTACTCCTATTAGGCTCAGCATCATCTTTTTCTGTTTGTGTCTCTCCTTTTGACCTAGATTCTTTTTATCACTCTTCTCTGCCTTGAATTCCTAATTTCTGAGATTTGCCTCCAATTTCTGCATGGGATAACAGAAGCAACCTGCCACCGCTCACAAATCCCAGTAAAGATGACCGACAGCAAAGGGAAGATGAATAGGTCTGAAAAGATGTTGAAGTGAGTAAGCTACGTCAGAGAGCAAAATGTTGGGAAGTGCAGGATCGGGATCTTCAGGCATGCGAGTCATTAAATGATCTTTGAAGAATGACTGAAATTGCTCAGGCTTACCACTACTTCTTCAGTTTTCTCTTCTCTCTTTTCTTCCTCTTCATCAGTTTCTGCAGCAGCTCCTTCTTCCTCGTCGCTGCTCGAGGACTCGAGAATCTCACTTATGTCCATTTTCCAGTTCCGAGGAACAGCCTTTGTGCCAAGAAAAGTGCTTGCCTCCTGTAGCCCTACAGAAGAAAGGGCCCTGGTTTTACCTCATCTGCAGTATTCAGAATCACAAAGCATTTTTAATGTCCTTTTCACATTCTTTTAAATCACAATACCAACTTAAACAAAAAATGGAATTAATCAACTAAGATACTTCAGCTTTAAACACTCCGATACGTACATTTTGAGATTGTCAATTCTTAAAAATCGAGTATTGGCAACTCAAAGAGTTTAGAATTGAGAATATCCATCCCACACACAGCATCCAGCTGTTTTCTAGGCACAGGTTCCCATGAACACTGCCAAGATTCACACCTATGTATGTGATCAGTACCAAGGATAAGCACCTGTAATTACCACACACATTCCGTGCAACTGTGAACTGCTGTTCCTGTCTGAAAGAGACAAAAACTATAACAAAGCTATTTCAAAAAGTAAACCCATCCCAGTTAGACCAAGTTACTTTGTTATTTTCAAAATATCTTCATGTCTTAAAGTTTAAATTGCAAATAAACCGCAAATGTTTTGTTTAAAAGCACCGCCTAAGGAGAAGTTACATTACTGTTTGGAAAAGAGGAAAGATACACTAATAAATACAGGAGTTATGGGCCAGGGAGAAGTCACACTTGTACAATGGGAATACCTCAAATCCTTTTCCTTGAAGAGCTGGCTCCAAGGGCACCAAGGGAAAACAACAAAGCAAAACAAACCAGATAACCCCAAAGTATGCCCCTCAGTCACAGTAAGACTTCAATAAGGCTGTGTCAGAAGAATACCCACACGAGGGTTGTACTGCAGTGACCAATTCAGTGTTGCTGGAGAAGAAAAGGCACCAGTTTCGAATAGGTGCTGATAGAGTAACCTTCAAAAATTCATCTAAACTCTCCCTGAAACCATCAGTACCTTTGGTTCCACAATTTCCCTCATGGCAACAAGGGTCACAACCCAATTACATTCTGGAAGAAATCCTTTTTTGAGATTTATATTTAAACTGGCATCCGCTAATTTCTTCAGCTGTTCTAAAGTTCTTGTACTGTGAAACAGTTATGAAGAAGAAAGTAGAAGAGAAACTATTAAGAATTACACAAATCAATCAAAATCACCTCAAGCTCTCCTTTATGAGTATCATGTTAATTTACTTGTTAAGGAGCTGTTCCATGCCTTTACTCATACCAGAGGAACCGTCGTTGTTGAGTGGGGTTTTCTGTTGCCTTTTCTTTTTTCCTTAATTATTATTTTTAATAAATACATTTTAAATATTTCTCCTTAACAAATTTAGTGTTTTGAGGTCTGACTGGGAGAAACAACACTAAAAGTTTAAAAAATTATTTACATTCAAGTGAGAATCTGGCCTTTTACAAGCTCACTAAACCCATGGATTACATCAACTCTCCATGCAGAAACAAAGTTCTGTAATTATACTTTAAAATCAGACACTAATCACAGTCAGGCTGTTCTGATAAAGACTACACTTTGCTGCCTGGGTATTTTCAATGTAAGACACAGCGCTTTGAGCAGTAACACAAAAACATGGGATTAGGAGAAGTAACTGTACATTCCATTGTCCAATGAAACTTCAGATACAGTGCCTTGAAAATATTCTACTCACTTTCCATGAGTTTGGAGTGAATCAAAAGAAGGAAATAAAAATCAAATAAACAAGACTTTCTACTAGGCACTATTTCAATAATAAGGCAGCTGTATCAAAAGTTTCTCTAACGCAGCACATTTAAAACTTTGCAAAATATCCAAAAGCAATTAACAGAAATCAACAGGCCATCGTTCATCTGCAAAAAGTAGAAGTACTATTCTGCAAAGTTACTTTTTTTAAACACCTAGAATTTTTTCTAATTTACCTTTTTTCGGAGAGGACTCAGATTTTGGTAAGTTTTGAACATCTAGTTCTTTAATGTCTTTTCTTGCTACTGAGTAACTGAAAAAGAGTAAGATTCTGTTATTGTTTTTTAGTCACAGTAAAGCAAGCATTTGACTTATAAATCTGGAAAATTTTCTAAATTCCTGCTTTTCTGACTTATTTTCAAGGTCCTTACTAATAAATGCATAAGGCACTTATTATTGCAGGTCCTAAGACAAGATTCAAATCCAGAGTAAGTTTCCAGTCTTTCTTTGAAATTCAGACACCAAAAGAACCACTGCAATCAAATAATTAAGAAAAGTTTGTAAAGCTGCTTTATCTGAAATGTTTAACCTGCACAATTTGCAAAGGTAAAATGCTCTACATAGGCAAAAAGCATTTTCTAAATTGAAAATACATCAATCAACAGTTGCTACCCAAAACAGAAACCTAGCTAAGATGAAAACCCTCTGCTTTCAAAATTCAGTTGTACTAGCACAGAAAACAGTGAAAACAAATTCACACATATGCATTAAGAAATAGTTGATTTTTATTTTTGAATTACGAAAGTGTTCTCACAGCAAAATATACGGAAGTTGCTCTGTTCTAAAGGCTTACTGAACACGCAGTTACTGCATTACTACAACAGGAATGCTAACCAACCTGCATGGAAAGCCTTACAAGTGAGTTATTATAATAACATTTTTTTTCTTCTTTCATTATTTCAGAAAAGCTGGAGTAAAACCTCAGGAATTGGAGGCCGCTATTTCCTGAAGGTAAAGCCGCATTACTACGGAGAAAAAAACCTGTAAAACAGAGCAAGTCTGCATGCTTTTCCACTAACATTCCAACTTCAGTATATAAAGAACCAGGTTTATCTAGAAGGCTGATGACACGTGCCTACATTAAGAGGGCAAAATGAATTAAGTCTTGAGGTACCCGAAATACGTTTCGGTAATCAAGTACTCACACCCTACTCAAAATCAGGGCTATTAAAAATAACCAAGCGTTCACTTGGAAAGAGAGGGGACAGCTGGCCTTGGGCAAGGAAATTTTTAGTTACAGTATGTTGAGACAGACGCATTACAAGTCAGAATGAAGAGAAATAAAGGGAAACAGCTTTAAAAAACAGTCTTCATAATCCTTTGAATGTATCAGCCCTTAAGTAAGACAGATCTCTCTCTCTCTCTCTCTCTCTCTCCCCCCTTCCCTTCTGGGGAGAATGGACTCACAGGACCATTTTTTCTTTTAGCAGGAATCTTGGTTCAGACTCCGTAAAAATTTGAGTTACCTTAAATTCACTTTTCTATTAAAAGTAGATTAAACACTTTAAACTTTGCTATTTAAACAGCCATGGACACCTGGGCACTGGAAGTAACGAGCCAAGCAGCTATCCAAATACTACAGCATACACACATAAAGACACAGGCATCAAGACATGAAGGGAAATAATCAGAACCAAAACTCACACTTCAAAGAACAAAAATCATCTAAAATGTTAACACCTGGTTTTTTCAAAGCTGTTTATTTTTTTGAAATGAAGAAACACCAGAAACGTTACTAATGTAATGAATTCCAGGCAGTACACAGAAGTTAAGGTGGGCGAGTAAAAACAGAAGTAGTTAGCTGGAGACGGACTGTGAATGACAAACGCGTACAGCCAACATTACACAAAATCCTACCCTTTCCCTTTGGAAGAAATAATGTCCTCAGAAGCAATATGTAATTAGTTTTGCATTTTTCTCTCAGGTATGTCTAATGAAAGTGAGCTATTACTTACAACTTGGAATCTGCAAAGGATCGAACTAAACACTGGTCCTTTTTCACCGTGACGTCATCATTACAGCTGGGAGACACAACCTGAAGTTTCAAATAAAACACTTTTTAAGCAAAAAAAAAAAAAAAAGTTGATCCGGAAAGAAATATGAACAGCAGGAAAACTGCTGTTTTCCTGTTTCTTCTATTATAATTTCCAGCTCTGAAAAAAGAAACCTACTCCATTTTACGTTACTAAGGCCAACAATGACAAATTTCAAGAAGCAGTTTCCCTCAAACCATTAACTTCTCATGTACAAGCCAGAAAGTTTGCAGTTGCATTTGTAAACTCAAAACTAATCTATTGGGGTGACATCATGGGATCCTGTTTATTCATTCTGCGTTTTTTCTCTTCTTCACACAAAATCTGTTTAAAGCACCTATTTACAAAGCCACAGGTCCACCTATTTTATACCAGTTTCTGATCTTTGGCATTCAAACTGAGAGGTAGAGTAGTTGTTTTGGGGTTTTTTTTGGGTTTTGGTTGGTTTTTTTGAGGTGCAGATAATGTAAGCCAGCGTAGAATCCAGCACATCCTTCCACAGCAGTATCAATTCTAAGTCTAAACAGGTGATAAAAACGCACTTGGAGTATTTGTATTACCAGAAACAGAACAAGATGACATTTTGCTCTGGAGCACACACAGGCACAAAATGTCAAATGCAGACGAACTTCTGGATCTACCAGGACTCAGTGAAAGCTGTGCACACCCCATTCAGATGGGTCAGAAGTTTTAGCCCAAAAGTTAAGGCATTCCTGTTTCTCAGGTGGCAGAGAACAGAAGAGGCACTTGGCCTTCAGTAACTTAATTCCCTAGTTAGAACCACGTTAAGTTGAAATCTGCCATCTGTGAAGGGATATACAACAATCAGAACAGGTACACCACCCCCCATTTCACATTTCAAACTGAGATACATACAGCTGGGTAAGTCACTGTCAGCTATTCACCCTACATTACACCACAGTGATCTTTCAAGAAGGGAAGACAACTGGCCTGTACATGTAGTTTGATACTATTTGATCCTGGCAATGTTAAACTAAGTGAGAAGATTGTAACAGCTGAGCTCGTTGCAGCTAATCCTGAAGACACAAAAAAAAGGACTTCAGAATACGTCGTTAAGTAAATAAAACCTGCAAAAATTAGTGAACCGAACCTGCCTGTTCAATGCTCCAAATATATATATTTTTTTAAATAAACACATTTCTGATGGATGACAGAAGATGCATAATACAGCTTATCGGACACTACCAAAAAGTTAACTAAACAAATCAACTTTTAATATGCATCCCTAAACTTTTCTGTGTGTATAAACAATCTGCAACGTGTCTACCTTTACAGTATAATTCTCCTTGTACTTGAATTTATTTAAGATATATTTATTGTCAGCAATGGCAATGAACATCAGTATGCTATACTGGTCAGATAAACATAATAACCAACCTCTACTTGTACAGTAAGTGGCCATGTAGGTAAACGCCAGCCTGAAAGAAACTATTATGTCATAAAAACTTGAAGTTTAAGGAAAAAGGCAATAATTAAACACAAAAAGATAAAGATTCCACTGCAATTAAAATTCACACATCTAGTTATTCTTAAGTTGTCTGGGACCACCAGTCCTAATGCATCCTATTTTCAGAAAACAAATATTGTTACATACCAAACATTTTATGTGCAGTTTGGAAAGACTTAAGAGCTATAAAACTAACTTACACATAAATGTTAATCTTAACTCTCCTACTCTTCACAGACACTGTAGAATATTCGTATTTTTTAGCAAACAGGGGAGGCAGCAGGTGTAGCCTGACTACATCAGCAACTTTGCTGTAAGAGCTGTGAAGTTTGTAAACCATCCTACAGGGGAAAACCGCTATGTGAACCATGGAACAAGTCAGATGACACTCTGGTCTGAAAAGGTACTAGTAGCATGACACTAGAGATGGCAATGTCTTCAGCAACTTACCAAGGCTGGATACCAGTCTGTCTTCTCAGAGTTGTAAGTCACGCTCACAACTTTGCCAAGCAATTCATCATTGAGACGCCTTTTATCTTCATCCTCTTCTTCACTACTTTCTTCTTCCTTTTCATCTTCAGTACTAAATTATTAAAACATACAGTATTTTAAAGTTTTTGTCTGAAGTTAGTATTTGAAAGCAAATGCGGCATACAAACAGATCTTTCCTCCTGTTCTCTACAGCTTCAAAAACAAAGCTGGAATTCTAAGAGGTGAAATTGTTTGAAATACACTTAAATACTACATGCATTTACTTAGTAAGAGGAATTTTGTAGAAATTATTTCCAAATAGTAGTACTTTACAACAGTATCGTGTTGGAATTGGAGGCATGAATCAGAATTTGATTGTGCAGAGACATGAAACAAAGAGAAATGGTCTCTACCCCAGCAACCTAAAAGCACCTTTTTTAATTATCTGTGTGGCATAAAGAAGGTTAAAAACCCCACACCCCCTGGCACATGGGTTCCTATTATATGAAAGAAGCACAAACATTCTTAAGACTACTACAAGCAAAAAACCCATCAATTTCCTAATACTGTGAACACGCCTGTATGAACTGACTCAGAGTTTCTAAGCTGTGTACGCAGCTCACACAATGGAGCATCGCGACCATCGCAGCTTCAGCGGTACTACCTCAGTTTTAGCCAAGGACACGAAAGGAAAGCAACAAGAGCACTATCACAACTCACACAGGAAGAGAAGATCTTCTTCCTCTATTAGATTTCTTTCCAATAACTGGAGTTCCAAAGTGCTCTGGATTGGTTAGTGGCAGCTGATCAAGTGTCTACATGGAAGAGGAAACAAAATTAGTTTGCAATTTCTTATTATATTTAAAAAAAAAATTAAAAATTAACTACCTAGTTTTCATTGCACATGCATCGCTGTCTTACCTCGCTTTCTGCGAAGTGCCTTTCTCCCTTCAAGCATAGTGAGGTTCGTCTCAAGGTCCTTTCGTCACCATCATCAAAAACTAATATGAAGCCAAGAAAACACAGTGGCACAAGATGATCAGATCTCTTTCCCAAGCTGACAAAACAAGACTACTATTTATCCCACAATATAGAATATTCTCTAAAACACGACTTTCAAGACCTCTCTTTAAACATTCACAACCAAAACGCAGGGTGGGCTTCTAGATGCAGTCTAAGGACAGATAACATTTTCACACAGAGAATCAAGTCAGTATCAAGTAAGGCTTTTGGATACAATAGTCTGTCTAATTTAGACATCCTTCTTATCAATACGCTGTACATTTCAAACCATAACTACTGGCTGCATATCACTTACTATTATCTAACACATCTTAGGGGTTTGTTTGGATTTATCCTGTTTTTTTTTAATCCTACCCATTTATTCCTTACTTACGCTACCTTTTAATCCTCTCTCTTGCTACAAACAACCCCACAGAAGACAAACGGAAAGAAAAACAAGTGTGTAATAGTTTTTGCTACACTATCAATACTGTGGTACCAACAGCCTGGGAGTACTGGAAACTTGCAACTGTAAGTCTGACCAACTTAAAAGAGCAATTAGTAGACATCCAGTCTCCTAAAACTCATGCTTTAAGTGTCAGGGAAGTTTCATCAATACGCAGCTGAAGAAGACTAGAATGCTATGAGGTTATCGCAAGCTTTGCCTGAGAAAGATCTACTCTTTAATCAGTTTAAATGAAACCTTTCCATGATAACTTCCTAGAAGAGAAGGAAAGAAAAGTTACCAGTTCCCCGGACTGGTTCAGATCTCACTGTTTGAGCCACGTGAACAGGCCCTTTTCAAAGAGCAGACACCGGGTGGCTGCAGTCGGGCATTCCGGTAAGGTAAAAGTTTATTTGTATGGGTCAAAGTGCAGAATACTGCTTTATATTTAAACTACTTGAAACATACCTTGTCCGGTAGTGAGCTTAAAAAATAAAAAGCCAACCAAAAAATCATTTTGAGTGTTGTGCATGTCGGTAATTTTGGCATACTTCTATTAAAAAATTAAAAAATCTCTTGAGCTAACATAATTATCAAATATCTGTATTGTTAGCAAAACCGAATTGGTTGCAGCAAGAAAAACACTTAATTTGTCAAACAACTAAACAGAACAGACCCATTCTCATAATCTTACAGTAAAACCGCAAACTGCAATAGTAACTATACAAAAAGGAATGAATACCAATTCAAGCTTGGTAAGATAAGCTTTAAGGTTCCTCCATCTTCAGAGCAGAGATACTGCCGTGGTATGCTCTACTACCCAATCACCTTAACGACTTGTAATACTTGGACACACAAAGCACCTAACTTCTCCCACTCTAAAACTCTAAGATTTCAAGAACAGCAGGTATTTATATGCCTAATTAGCTATATTAGTTAATATTTCCCAAATTTTAAATATATAAATACCAGTAACATCCATCAATCCCAATGTCAGTATGTTACTCTCAAAATCTTCTAGTTTAAAGCCCAAGGAAGCCACAACAACACTTTGCAGTAACTGGGAAAACAAAGCATAAGCTCTTCCCCCCACATTGCTACTGGGGGATTAGTTCCCACCGGTCAGCTAAGTGCAAAGGCCAGGGTGCTCAAAATGATTCCGAAGTTTAGTGCTGTCACAGGTTTACATTAATAAATAAATTCATAAAAAGATCCGTGCCACCCCTTTGAAGCTTAAATTTCATTACCCACTCATCAGCTCTCTCTGCACACTTTGATAACAGTATTTCAAGGCGTATTTTAAAATTTTAGGGTCGTTTGGCTGGTTGGGCTTTTTGTTTGGTTGGTTTTGAAACGTTGTGTGCACCGTACAGTGTGTGCCATTTATCACTGCTCTGAAGGGACTTAAAAGCAGATTACCATCATTATCCTTTGCCAAACATATTCAGAACTGAAGTACTAATTTTTCACAAGTGACCATTTTAGGGGACATCTGGCTGCTGAATGGCAACAGGTAACTTACTTGGAAAAAGTAAACAGAACCTGATACTTGCCAGGACAGAGAAAAAAGAAAAAGTAATCAGTCTAGTTTATCCCCAATTTTGGAAGCACGATCTATTTAATTGAAAATAGAATAGTAGGGGAAGAAATCAAGCAAATCATTCATAAACCAGAAGTTTTCAAAATGAAGCCTATTGGCAAAGAGCTTCTGTATCATGTTATAAAGCATATAAAATGCTCAAAACTTTTCTTTCTTACATTATCTCCCAAACTTCGATTTATCTGACATATACAATTTTTTCATCCCTGAGGTATAACATCTTATAAATACTGAGTGTAAGTGCACTAGTAAAACACACTAAACCCATTCTCTGACAAGAACTGTGAGAGACACTCTGCTTTCATCCATTAAAACAAACATGCAAGTTAACACAGAACTTTGAAAGTCACATAATTAGATATTCCTAACCCATATGAGACAATTGGAGATCGTAAAATATATTTGCAATCGCAGAAATGTCAACTACATAAATTTATCTTTCACTTCCATGGACAAAACAACACGAAAGAAAAAATAATTAATGCTGAAGAATTAAGTTTTTTTAATCACTCGGAGCAGGCCAGAGACAATGAACGCATGAGTACGCTTCCAGAGCTTGGCAGTCATGCTTTCAGCCCTATCCCCAGTTTCATACCAGAGTGAAAACAAGTCAACCCCATGCCTCAAAAGCAGCCCTCTTCCTACAAGTCTTTTCCTGCTCTCTCCATTTTTCTCTAGCTGAAGGTACAGAAGTGGCCTGTTCTACAGAAGCTGCTTGTCTCTTGCAGAGAGGGAAAAAGTGCGAGGCCACTCTATATTTTCCAAGATGGAAGCAAGCGCACTACAAAAAAGAAAACAAGAAAAACCCAAACACCCTTCTGCAACTGCTCTCCTGCCCCTACAAGGAAAGCTGCTTTTTCCAGAAGGACAGAGCACTTTCTTTCACATAAGAAGCAGTTATCACCCAACTTCAAGAAAGGAGAAGCGCATTCTCAGACCTCCTTCCTGAGGGAGGCCAAGGAATTGACATAACCGTTCAGTGAAAGCATAGAAAAATATCTCTGTTCAGCAGCCATGGGAGCATCCTGCCTGGAGCAAAGGAAATGCATGGCAGAGTGTAAGAATGCATGATTCCTTCGAAGTAATCAAGTCCAATATGCTCCGTTTTACCTTGGTAATTTCCTTCCAGGACTGAAGTTCCTCTTCCCTTCACTCAGGTTAAAAGAATGGAGAGTCTACATACCTAACTCCCAAGAGCCTCCCATATGAGAGTATGTATATGTAACTCCATCTGTACACACATGAACGACTGAACTAGAACATTTTTATCAAGTCCATGTGTGGTTACCCCTACAGACATCACCTGCTCAGTACAG